>CM046300.1:51299730-52779738 GCA_025267735.1 Mactra quadrangularis | reverse complement strand
ACTCGAGAGACGTCTGCTATCAACTTTTTGTGCATAGACTTCATCAGTTTTTTAATAATATAACATCCAAACATTTAGGCTTTATAAGTGATATAGTGTCGATATTATTAAAATATGATTTATACAAATACTTACAAGACTTCATACATAACAACGTCTTTCCTAGTAAGATATCATGGAAATATATATGTAATCGTGTGATATTTCAGTACGAACAATCTCACTGGTTACAACGTATGAGTACTAGCAACGATTTTGCCATTTTCAGACAAGTACACCCTGTATTAACAGTTTCAAACATTTGGAGAGTTGCCTTAGACAATCCATCATGTTTAGGTCTGATGTCTTTCATCGCCAAACAATTGTGTAAAACAAGATATCCCGTGAAAGTTACTTGTGATCTTTGCTCTCTTGAAGTAGACATTATGATTTATCACAAGCTGTTTAATTGTTACAAAAATCGTTTGAATGTTTCAAATTCATTTGATGACTACTATAAATGTTTGCAATCATTATTTGGAGACAACATTTGTTGTTTTCTTCAACAATGTTCAAACATTACTCTTCTGACTTACCTACTTGGTTATACTGATAGCTCACTGAATGTTTTTATACAAAATTATTATACAAACTTTATGTGTTTGAATAGCAAGCTATTAATACGGATAACCTGTTAATTATTTGATTTACATAAGAAAACATATAAGAACTTTTAAAGACATTACAAAAACTGAGCTAAAATTCATTCTTTGTGCAATTATTCATGTTATTTACATGTATGTACATATGTTCATCTTTTCCTCTTTACTTAATTTTTCTTCTTTATTGTTTATCTCCATATATATATGTTTGTTTGTATCTTCAAATCTGGAGGAAATAAAGTTATATATGTGAGAACATTGTATATACGGTAACATTGTGAATTTTATAATAAATATACATGTATAATAGAGCTTGACATCATAACTCCTGTTTGTCTCTTATTTTAAAAGCTTTGATACAGAAAATATATAGTTTATTCAGTACTAATTGTTTCGATTTGTTCAGCAGTAAAAATAATTTGTGCATATTTTGTCTAGATCTATAAAACCTGGGAATGTAGGCTAATCTTAATTGTGTGTATAAAGGACATGAAAAGAAAATGAAAAACATTCAATGATCAATAAATGCACAATCTTTCATTTCTTGGAATGTTTGAGTGATGACCGATTTTCGATTGCCAATTTATGAGAGGATAGTCTTAAGTTGTGACATGGTGTTACAATAATTTTTATTTTGTATATAGTCAAATATGGTGCGCCATCGAATGAGGTATTAAGTTCTCTGTAAACATTCATAGATGATGATGCATTTATGTTTGTACTCCAACTATTTACATACAAATCTATTAGTCGAACTTTGAACAGTGGCATAAATGAATTTATATTGACAAATTCGGGATATATCCAAACTTCAGGAAAACCTGAATTATTAAAAAATGCGAACTTTGTATATCCACGTGTTTCTATACCCGTAGTGATTAACGTTGTTAATTTGATGTTTGACTATTGTATTAATAATACAATTAAAAGCTTTTTCATGAAAAAGTTTCAAGAAATACTTTATAATTCGTATTTGTCTACCTATATTGGGTATCTTTTGACTTCAGTATAGATTGACAAACAAGTCATTTCATTTGGTTTGTTTCCTGTGCTCTCTGAACCAAAGCTTCCTTGAAGCAATAATAAAGACTACTGGCCAGATTTTTAACACATCACCAGCCTAGCCCTTCGCCATATGGTACCCAGGATTTTTTGGTGTGAGAAGGGTACCAGTGGACAAAGTGCCAGGTAGCAATTTCCTTGGGCAACTGGCCTCATGACTCTGAGGTCAAAGTCATAATTATGGTATAACTTGTACTATTTCTCCCAACTCAGTAATTTGGTCCACTTCTCTTTTCCCTGTGGTTATCGTTTCATCAAACAACAACATAATTCTCATTCCACCATCAACAAATGGTAACATGTGCTGGATACCAATATTCTTGTCTATTTAGCACAATAACTACTTGACCAAAATACAAGAAAGAAAAAAACAACAATTTCATCAGCTTAAATTATTTTATTATTTAAACTAACAACACCTACAAGCACATTTATAGCTAGTTCTACTGCTACATACAGATCTAAGAATTTTGTGGACGGAAGTAAGAAAATGTATAGTCAGAGATTCCACAAGTAGAAACACTTTCCATAACATAAATCAAATGAAAGTAAAAAACACATTATTAAAAATATCATTCAATCCATATTGGACAAATTTTTCTAAATAGACTATGTTCGAAATTTATAATATTTGGGTATACCCTGCCATACAAACAAACTTTCATCATCACTTAAAAAATATGTGTACAAAGAACAATAGGATTTAATCTGCATTTCATGCTTTTCAGCAATTATGTGTAAAAAGCTTTATTTGTACCACTGTACATGGATGGAAAACCCATTAAATTATAGTTCTAAACTCCTTCTAAACCTTATGAGCCCAGATAATAAATAAATGTTTTCAGAGATCACTGGCTTGATAAAATTTAAATCTTACGCAAAAATATGAAATTTTATAAATATGGTCAACTGTTTTTATTATTACCAGTCCACCTAGCATCTCTATATTACATACAATATAATATCACATTATACAATATACAGACAAATTCCACTATAAAGACCACCTTGGTTATCGTACAATCATGAGATTTTTGACGATTAAGAAATGCCATTTTGATGGTCCTAATATTGGAACTTAACTGTAGTTAATAATATCACAGAAAACTAAACATGATATAAATTAATTAGAGCAGTACTATAAACATTGAATGAACAAAGCGTCCCGCCAGTTCATCCATCGGAGTCCGACTCCTTCTTAGGAGACCTGGGATACATTGAATTTGAAAGTGAATATCAAGTACTACAACCAGTACAAAATATTGATCCTGAAGAGACATTTTTAAAATCCGTTTCCCTCACCCCGCTAACACCCGCTCCAGGACGTAGTATTTCAAAGGGAAGTAATGGTGTAAACAATACAGCAGAGAGTTGTCGTTCTTGGCCTCCAATAGACGACGATGGCAACATTTATTGTGGTCAAATACCACCTCCTGTACATGAATTCACAGCCGTTAGACTTGAAGACGATTTAATGGATCTACCAAAAGACCTATATATATCAAAACTGATAGACATTACGCAAGGTTGCGAAAATACACTATTTAAACGTAGATCCCATTTAGCCGATCTCGCTAAACGACGAGCCAATTGTCCATTGGGCACGTTAAAGCGAAGAAAAAACACAAGGAAAGCATCCGTTGCCACTAAGTACGCTCATGACTGCTTTGTGTTAAGCCAATTTTTACAAGGCAATTTATCTGACATTAATCACATGTTTAACCAAGATTCTTATCCAGATACTCAAACTAGTATAGACAATACAATGATACAGTCTACAAGTAATGAACAAGTTATAAACTCTAATGTGCTACACGATATCAATATGTTAAAAAACAGTGTTGCAAACCTACAATCTGAGGTACATCTCTTGAAATGTGAAACAAGAGAAACAAAAGATATGATTGACAAAGACTCTCAAAAACTTCGCGAAGAGTTTCAGGCAATACAAACTGAAATAAATCTGTGTGCTGACGTGTTACAGCAAGATGACAACATACTCAGTAATAACCAGGCAGATACCCGAAAACTTTCTACATCATTAAGATATATCAGCCAACGTATTAAAAAACTGGAACTTAGTAGAACAACGATTCTCCAAGACATTAACGAGATATCTAAAAAAGTCGAAATGAATACTCACAACGTTGCTAACGTACACGACGTAGAAGTTCAACGTAAAAACTCAACGAAAATCCAAATACAGGAAATAAAAGATCAAGTAGAAAGACATATTAGCATTGTTGATGACAAAGTTAAAAGCAATAATGTAAATCAGAGTGCTTTGAAATCTCTTGAAGCTAAAATTAAATCTATTGACCACCAAACGAAAAATAGAGATATCGACGTTTCTATGGATAGACAATTCCGTTCTCTGTCGACAACGCTATCTGAAAAATTTGACATCCTCAACTTAAGCTTATCATCAACGCTTGAAAAAATGAATGATACATTTGAGAAATTCTTGCATACTAATAAGCAAGAAAACCATCTAACCAGATCCACGCGTACACCAATGGAGGTCCCGGCTAATAATATTTCTCAAACGATGAATAGTCACGATTCCGACATAATGGAGATAGATATACAAATGATGGACCGGGCTCCGAACTCAAAGACGTCATCTCAGCCCAGAAAAATATTAAATCGGCCTGAGCCCGTCAAGAATTATGGTGCATTTAAAGGCGTCGTCAGGAAAAAGTCTAAATCTTATTTAGTTACTGGTATAGACTTAAACAGTGATGAACAAGGCCTTGAACACTTCTTAGAAGAAGTCGGTATCGAATTTCGCAGTGTCAAGTTCTTATACACGCGTAGAGAAGATTGTCTATCAGCTCAGATAGTTGTAAATTCGGACCAATCGGAAATAGTAGAAAACCCAGATACATGGCCAGATGGAATAGTTTGCCGCCCATGGCTGAAACGCTCAGACTACTGACAACGCTATGACCAAAATAACCACAATAATGTTGACTAACTCATCTCAAACTATCTTGAATTGTATGTCATGGAATGTCACTGGCATAATGTCTTCAATGCCATATCTATTAAATGAACTAGAATCTAAGAAAATCACTATATGCGGTATAGCAGAACATTGGCTCACGGAGAATAATAAATACATCCTGGAATCTTTAGATAAGAGCTTCACAGCGCACGTAGTATGCTGTGATAACCCACGGACATTTTATGGTCGCCAATACGGTAGAGGCGGCGTGGCAATACTATGGCACAACTCTTTGAATAACGCCGTCCAAATAATACAGTCACACAGTGATCGTATTGCTGCTATTAAAATTTCACTAAAATCAATGAACATTTCCATAATCCAGGTGTATCTGCCTTGCTCTAACGTATCGCTGGAACATTTTAAATCTGAAACAGACAAGTTGCATGACTTGATATGTATCTTACGACAGGACTCACAAATTGTTGTTTTAGGTGACTTTAACTGTAAAATAAATAACAATGTAACTTTGTGTGCCAGGGGAAAATATCTCCAAAACCTGATTAACAATTACGATTTATGTCTATTGACAGGTACTGTTTTGTGCTCCGGAGAGAATTACTCTTTTGTTCCTGGGGTCAACTGTATTCCAAGCCTTATAGATCACGTGATCATTGACTCGAACCTGAAACCGTATATAACAAAATGTTGTATAGGGAGTGACTCACCATTAAACGTATCGAGACATCTACCTCTATATATATCAATTAAATGTGATGCATTGATCTCATCAAACATAAATGCTGAACAATTTACTAAAATCTGGTACAAATGGTCATCTTCTGTATGCAACAATCATTATAAAAGTGTACTCTCTCAAAACCTTGCGAACAGAACCATCGATTATACGGATGTTGATAAATCTTATGAAACTATATCAGCTTGTATAAATCATGCTGCGGAACTGTGTCTTCCGCGACGTACATTCAACTCTAAACTAAAACCTTATTGGTCATCTGCATTAAAGCAGTATCACCGTGAAATGACAACCGCTAGGCAGGTATGGGTCGCCGCAGGTCGTCCAAGATCTGGCCCAAGCTTTGATACATACAAACAATTGAAGCGTGTTTTCCGTCGGGCATTGAGGAAAGCTTCGAGTGATTATGAAAAGCGGGAGTTATCCCGCATTGACAAATTAGCAGAGGTGGACCAAACAGCGTTTTGGAAAGTTATTAACTCACATAAGAAAAAACCTATGCAATCATATTCGGAAATAACCTTCGACGGCAATTTAAAATCACACCCAGAGAGCATATTAAAGGGTTGGCAAAACTATTTCTCTGCACTATATACGTTCTCAAATGATGACTCATTTGACAATGACTTAAAAAATAGTGTGGAAAGCACATTAAAGTGTCGCTTATCTGATAATAATATGCCAGCAAACAACAAACTTACCAAACCTATCTGTGCTGAGGAGTTATCCAAAATTATATCTCAACTACCCAACGGAAAAAGTGCCTCTTACGACCAGATTACATACGAACACATCAAATATGGTGGTAAACTTTTAATTGATAAACTAGCTAAACTCTTCACGTCAATTTTGTATTATGAGAGAGTTCCTGCACGCTTTAAACAAAGCATAACAGTGACTTTACACAAGGGACACGGGAAATCTAAATCTGACCCCAACTGTTACAGAGCAATATCACTTTTGCCTGTTATTTCAAAACTTTTCGAAAAAGTATTACTGACACGTATTGAGCAATGTGGCATACTAGAATCATTACATCCGTTACAACACGGTTTCCAACGTGGTAAATCTTGTAAAATGACATCTTTGATATACCAGGAATCTGTAAACTATTGCTTGGAACGTAATAGTCAGCTATATACTTGTTTTCTTGACGCTTCAAAAGCATTTGATATGACATGGATCGATGGGCTGCTATATAAACTATACGATCTCGGTATCTCCGGACCTTTGCTTCGACTTTTCAAAGATATGTTGACTGGAGCATCAAGTCGTGTTCTATGTGGAGGTTTTCTTTCCGAACCTTTTTTCATCTCACAAGGGACTCGACAAGGCAGCATATGCTCACCCTTTCTATATACAGTCTATATTGATGGATTACTTAGATCTCTGAGCACGTCACCATACGGCCTCCGTATAAATGATATTCAGCTGTGCGCCCCGACTCAAGCAGACGATGTTGTTCTACTGTCGTTAACAAAAAATGGTTTAGATGAACTCTTACGTATTTGTAAAGACTATGCCAATAGATGGCGTTACCGCTATAACGCAAGCAAATGTGCTGTCATGATTCACTCGCCTGACAAACGTGCTACTGACAATACTCAATTCTATTACGGTCATACAAAACTCGAAATAGTCAGTGAATATAAACACCTTGGCGTAACACAGTGTAATACACGTAAAACTCCATCTAACGTTGACTCTATACGTCAGTCTGCAAGAGGTACTCTATTCAGTCTTTCAACATGCGGTGTCCGTAATAGTGGTTTGAACCCTATTACGTCAGCCAAACTCTACACTAGCGTAGTTTTACCTCGTGCTTTCTATGGATGTGAACTATGGAACTGTATCACGAATTCTGACATGCGTCAACTCGAAGCTACTCACCATCTCTGTCTTAAACGTATACAAAACTTTCCATACCAAACTAGATCAGATATCGTCACAGGGATGCTTGGCTTTACATCTATCCAGGCGTTCATCGATAAACAGAAATTATTATTCCTTGGATCACTATGTCGTATGAACTCGAGAGACGTCTGCTATCAACTTTTTGTGCATAGACTTCATCAGTTTTTTAATAATATAACATCCAAACATTTAGGCTTTATAAGTGATATAGTGTCGATATTATTAAAATATGATTTATACAAATACTTACAAGACTTCATACATAACAACGTCTTTCCTAGTAAGATATCATGGAAATATATATGTAATCGTGTGATATTTCAGTACGAACAATCTCACTGGTTACAACGTATGAGTACTAGCAACGATTTTGCCATTTTCAGACAAGTACACCCTGTATTAACAGTTTCAAACATTTGGAGAGTTGCCTTAGACAATCCATCATGTTTAGGTCTGATGTCTTTCATCGCCAAACAATTGTGTAAAACTAGATATCCCGTGAAAGTTACTTGTGATCTTTGCTCTCTTGAAGTAGACATTATGATTTATCACAAGCTGTTTAATTGTTACAAAAATCGTTTGAATGTTTCAAATTCATTTGATGACTACTATAAATGTTTGCAATCATTATTTGGAGACAACATTTGTTGTTTTCTTCAACAATGTTCAAACATTACTCTTCTGACTTACCTACTTGGTTATACTGATAGCTCACTGAATGTTTTTATACAAAATTATTATACAAACTTTATGTGTTTGAATAGCAAGCTATTAATACGGATAACCTGTTAATTATTTGATTTACATAAGAAAACATATAAGAACTTTTAAAGACATTACAAAAACTGAGCTAAAATTCATTCTTTGTGCAATTATTCATGTTATTTACATGTATGTACATATGTTCATCTTTTCCTCTTTACTTAATTTTTCTTCTTTATTGTTTATCTCCATATATATATGTTTGTTTGTATCTTCAAATCTGGAGGAAATAAAGTTATATATGTGAGAACATTGTATATACGGTAACATTGTGAATTTTATAATAAATATACATGTATAATAGAGCTTGACATCATAACTCCTGTTTGTCTCTTATTTTAAAAGCTTTGATACAGAAAATATATAGTTTATTCAGTACTAATTGTTTCGATTTGTTCAGCAGTAAAAATAATTTGTGCATATTTTGTCTAGATCTATAAAACCTGGGAATGTAGGCTAATCTTAATTGTGTGTATAAAGGACATGAAAAGAAAATGAAAAACATTCAATGATCAATAAATGCACAATCTTTCATTTCTTGGAATGTTTGAGTGATGACCGATTTTCGATTGCCAATTTATGAGAGGATAGTCTTAAGTTGTGACATGGTGTTACAATAATTTTTATTTTGTATATAGTCAAATATGGTGCGCCATCGAATGAGGTATTAAGTTCTCTGTAAACATTCATAGATGATGATGCATTTATGTTTGTACTCCAACTATTTACATACAAATCTATTAGTCGAACTTTGAACAGTGGCATAAATGAATTTATATTGACAAATTCGGGATATATCCAAACTTCAGGAAAACCTGAATTATTAAAAAATGCGAACTTTGTATATCCACGTGTTTCTATACCCGTAGTGATTAACGTTGTTAATTTGATGTTTGACTATTGTATTAATAATACAATTAAAAGCTTTTTCATGAAAAAGTTTCAAGAAATACTTTATAATTCGTATTTGTCTACCTATATTGGGTATCTTTTGACTTCAGTATAGATTGACAAACAAGTCATTTCATTTGGTTTGTTTCCTGTGCCCTCTGAACCAAAGCTTCCTTGAAGCAATAATAAAGACTACTGGCCAGATTTTTAACACATCACCAGCCTAGCCCTTCGCCATATGGTACCCAGGATTTTTTGGTGTGAGAAGGGTACCAGTGGACAAAGTGCCAGGTAGCAATTTCCTTGGGCAACTGGCCTCATGACTCTGAGGTCAAAGTCATAATTATGGTATAACTTGTACTATTTCTCCCAACTCAGTAATTTGGTCCACTTCTCTTTTCCCTGTGGTTATCGTTTCATCAAACAACAACATAATTCTCATTCCACCATCAACAAATGGTAACATGTGCTGGATACCAATATTCTTGTCTATTTAGCACAATAACTACTTGACCAAAATACAAGAAAGAAAAAAACAACAATTTCATCAGCTTAAATTATTTTATTATTTAAACTAACAACACCTACAAGCACATTTATAGCTAGTTCTACTGCTACATACAGATCTAAGAATTTTGTGGACGGAAGTAAGAAAATGTATAGTCAGAGATTCCACAAGTAGAAACACTTTCCATAACATAAATCAAATGAAAGTAAAAAACACATTATTAAAAATATCATTCAATCCATATTGGACAAATTTTTCTAAATAGACTATGTTCGAAATTTATAATATTTGGGTATACCCTGCCATACAAACAAACTTTCATCATCACTTAAAAAATATGTGTACAAAGAACAATAGGATTTAATCTGCATTTCATGCTTTTCAGCAATTATGTGTAAAACGCTTTATTTGTACCACTGTACATGGATGGAAAACCCATTAAATTATAGTTCTAAACTCCTTCTAAACCTTATGAGCCCAGATAATAAATAAATGTTTTCAGAGATCACTGGCTTGATAAAATTTAAATCTTACGCAAAAATATGAAATTTTATAAATATGGTCAACTGTTTTTATTATTACCAGTCCACCTAGCATCTCTATATTACATACAATATAATATCACATTATACAATATACAGACAAATTCCACTATAAAGACCACCTTGGTTATCGTACAATCATGAGATTTTTGACGATTAAGAAATGCCATTTTGATGGTCCTAATATTGGAACTTAACTGTAGTAAATAATATCACAGAAAACTAAACATGATATAAATTAATTAGAGCAGTACTATAAACATTAGTCACATTTTGGATAATAATTATAATACACTAATAAAATGATGTCATCACACAGAATGAATGTTTTCATGGAATTTCTGACAACTTTTTCAATAATTTTACGGCAGTGAGTAGACCAAATTACAGACCTTGGTAAGACATAAATCTTTTTACCATCTTTTCTTATCTTTTCATTTAGCACATATAGAATTTCATAGCCCAACATCATAATGGTATAAATATCCAGTCTGGAGTCTAACATTAACTCCTTAAATTTACATTCGAGATTTCTTCCAAACTGAACAATTCCTGGCAAGGCCTGAATAGAATGAACATTTATGAAGCAAGTGGAATGTACCTTACAATGACTAACAGATTAGCTAGAATGATTCAATCACTGCAGTTAATGAAAACAATAAACTAAAATACAAATCAGAATAAAAAAACTATAAATATTATATATGTAACCCTATAAAAATCCATGGTTCTAGTAAAGGTTGACCCCATGAGTCCATGACAATCTGGGTCAAAAGTAGACACTATACCATGTCTAGATAAAAGCTACCTTGAAGGCAAGGGAGTACAAGGGTCTATTGCCCAAGTATATTGCTATGTAGTGCCTTGTGCTCTGGTACCCCTCTTATGCCAAAAGGAAAAGTATGTGATATCAAACTGAGGGTACCAGGGGGCGATTCGATATGTAGCAATAGACAAAGGCAACAGGCCCCAAGTGCTATATATCTTTGTTACAGTTACAAGTTTATAAATAATTACTTTACTAAAATGCCTGTGTATAATTAAACATATACAAGTATATCGTACGACAATATAAACCTGAGCTTGATCTTTAAGCAAGAATATATTAATCAATATTTTCAGTTTATTTTTGTCTTCGTTTGTAAATCTCCCTTTATCGGAAGAAATTCGACAAAATACACATACTAAACAATTAATTTTGTATTCATAAGAATAAATACTTTGAAACTGGGCCATATTATTGCGGACTTACATGTTTCCCTAAAAACAAATGTGTCCAAAATTAAAAGTAAAATAACATGCCACTTTTACAAAATTGAATTATACTCAACATTGATTGTTATAAACATGTGTATAACCATATACACGCATAAAGAAACTCACGATTTAATGTAAGTGAAGTGTGTAATTATTAATTCAGGTAGTTCAAGCTGACGGTTAATATTGTCATGCTATAACAAATCTTTAATCCAGACACTTGTTTCAATAACTATACATATCAGTTCTAATATATAAATATATAACAGTCTTTAACTGGACCAAGTTTCAATCACTAACAGTTCTAATCACAGAACTTATGTCTGTTATACAATTTTCTGTATTTTTACCATTCTTCAATATCTCTTGTAGTTTACCAGCAACATTACAGTTCTTCATAGCAACTTTAGCCTGAAAATGTTTTTGATAAAAAACAAAAACAATAAAAATATGATCAAAATTAGCAATAAAATTGCTTATGAGGTCCTTATATATTTCTAAATACTTAATAGATCTAAAATGTCTAAATGGTAATCAGTCCATATATTTGTTCCAAAAGCACTTGATTTTTAATTTTGGCACACCTAATTTTCTAACTATAGGCCGGTTCCACATGGTGAGTGCTTTGTATTGCTACCTAGTGATTTTCTATAGGTAGCGGTATAATTCGGAAAGCTTCAGCATTTTTCAAAATGACTGCCCCCTGTAAAAATTTATTTCTTCTTCAAGAATCCTGACATGTTTTTCATTTCATGCATATATTTCATCAAAGCAGTTAAATAGAATAATCATAGTGATAGTTGATTTGACTATTTTTCATTTGTTACAATTCCAAACTTTTTGTTTGAGAAAGTCGCCATCTTAAATTTGCTAGCTTGAAGCAAACCATTCCATAGACCTCTTATGCTACAAAAAATCTCTTTCAAAAAGCGCTAGCTAGTGATCTCTTTATGTAACAGGCTGTATGTTTCATAGTACAATAAAATATAGAAAACCATATGTTACATCTAAAACAAAGAACACATAAGATCTTACCTTCTGGTATTTATAAACTAAAGCATATAATGCTGATGCACCAACTGTTCTAATTTCTTCATTGTTAGACTCTACACAATGTAACAGTCTCGATATTACATTCTCTGTAAATACAAAAATAAAGACAATGAATGTCTTATACAACGAAATCTAAATTCTGTTCTACAATTTAAGTACTCATAAAGTCACAATTGAGTGGTCACCTGCCTCCTGAATGTGAAAACTCGAACAGCTTTTTTTAGTAATTTTACAAGCTCAAATTCTAAAATTTCATTTTCTCAAAAATACTTGAGACATTACTGTCAATTTTCTTGGAAGAGTATAACCACCCCAAGTGGGATTCAAACCCATACCCCCTTCCGGACACATAATTGGAAATCATACAGCTTAAAACAAATTACATACCAAGCATTTCGTGCAGTTTTCTCAACTTTCTGCTTTTCACAATGTGCCAAATTCTCAGGTTCTACTGTATATGTATACAGAAACAAGATAGAAAATTTCCATTGATGTTAAATTAAGAAATAAACCAATACTATCAGCTATGATAAACTCTTGTCTACTATACATACCATTTGCTAAAACTTTAGATTTATTTGAAGTATGACAACATATGTTTCTAATAATTGTAACAGAATATATTTGTTGTTGTTCATTGGAACTTTCAATAAACTCTAGAAGAATATCAATCACGTCTGAAATTATACAATGTATATTTATAAGAAGTTGTAAAACATTAGTATGAATACAGTGAAGTATCAATATCAGGATCAATATTGATGGTCTTAATAGCCTTATACAAGTAGTCTAAATATACTAACCTTTTTCTTCTCATATAAAACATTTGGGATTTTTCATTTTCATTCAATTGTTTCCTAATTATGCATTTGATTGTGAAGCGCTTTTGAACATATACAGTATAACCTGCATTAACAGCCACCTGTAATAAGCGGTCACCTGCTGTAAGCAGCCAATCTGGCTTCCTCCCAATGAAAATCACTCTATTTTGCACCTGTTATAAGCAGCCACCTGCTGTCTGTGGCCAGTGGTCACCCATTTCCTTAAAAATTGATCAATTTACCTGCATTAAGTGGTCACGGTCAATTAAATTTTAGAATTAACAAAGTGTCACCATCATTGTATAATGGTTCAGATGTGTGAAACCCCACCTAGTTAAGTCTTTAAACAGTCAAAATTTATCAACAAAGTGTCATCACATAAATTAAGACTTCCAATATACAACTGACATTGTCACTTGTGCCCTTTTTGAAGATCATTTAATAAGAAACTGCATAATTAATTATCTTAAATTAGATTGGACAAATCAAATATATAATATATAGCTTATATCTTAATATTATTTAATTTTTTTACAAATTTTGATTTGATTAAATTGTTGTTTTCTTAATTAAGATTTTTTTGAATTAGTATTTACATAAATTTTATGGCTAAAGCCAGTAAAAATAATCACTCACTGCTGCTGGACTAACCAATGCATTTTTATCTTAACCTGGATTAAGTGGTCACCTGCTGTAAGCAGCCAATATTGTCACTTCCCTTCACTGGCTGCTTAATGCAGGTTATACTGTATTCAAAATGAAGAAAGTGCTATACAAATTTGGTATATAAGAATAACAATATAATGATTTGAAAATTGTCTAAAATCGCATGACTCTGCAATAACCAAGTATACTGTAGTAACAATTTGACATAATACTTTTGATTGATAAAGCTTTAATGTCAGGATTGTAAGAAATTACTGGTAAAAAACAGACAACATACCTGCCGTAACTACATTAACTTAGTGGATTTTCAATACTAACTTCAGTACTTTTGAACTGACGATCCACAATAATTATATTTGTATTTATTTAAACCAGCAGGGTTAATGTATGCCCCAGGGACAGTTGAATACAATTACCACTTACCTTGTATTCTAAGAATCATTTGCTGACCTTCCAGTGAGAAGGAGAGATTTAATAAAACGTCCAACCATAAACTTTCAATACAGAGTGACTTCCCTTTAGGTTTTAAACTTTTAGATCTCTTTGGATTTAATTTACCGAAGTCAAGTAAAAAATTACTCTGAAAGTTTAAATATAAAACATAATTTTAATACCTCTTGTCCATCAAATCATATCAATTCTGCCCAGCTAGCTTAGTAGGTAGTACACAAGTCTACTGATTGAGGGGTTAAGGGTTCGATTCCTGGGCAGGGCATACTTTTGTGGAGTTTGGTCATGAAATGATTTCTTGGAGTTTGGTATCGGAATGATTTCTACAGTCATTCTCTCTCCTACCACTGACACTAAATCATGTATGACAGTTGTCAGTCACTGATGGAAGTATGTGCTTAGTTACAAGATAATAACTAAATTCAGAGATGTAGCCTTTCCAAGATAATGTGCAGGTTGACTGACTGCTGTGATATAATGTATACACTGTGTTGCTATGGTATTTAACCCAAACATCAACAAAAATCATCATGTTAACAAAAGAACAAGATGCTGTTGAAATTAACCCCCTCATGCAAAGGTTGAAACTAGTATTTTAATAGTCATTCAATTCATAAACAGTTTACACTATTTTCACCCTAATTCAATAAACTATTTGTAATTTTTCCATAGCCGTTTAATTGATAAACTGCTTGCATTATTTTTTGGCAAAGTTCAATAAACTTTTGTCCAAATAATCAGAACCCGGGTTGGTAGTGCAGTTGGTAGGACACAAGGATTTTGAATCTTGTGTCCTCATGGGGTAGCAGTTCAAATCCCAGCCAGGACAGTAATACCCTTCCATGAAAATTTGACAATTATGTCAGTTTTCTCCATTAATAAGGTATAAGGAGAAGTTTCCAGCCTTATGGAATGGTAGGTGAGTACTGGTAATAGACAATAATAGTCCAGTAAAAGCAGTTAGGTGTGCTGGGCGCCGTAAAATAACCAAAGCGTGTTACCAGGGCGTTAAAATCCAGTATAAAATAAAACCAAATAATCCAGATGAAACCATCACTAACCTTCCAAATGATAGATCTACATTCACTTGACATAGCTAAATTTGATAATAAACCAAATAAACATTTCATCATCTCATCTTTATGATTGCCTTTATTTAGATATTTTATAATACAATGTACAAGTGACTTTCCTCCAGGTACGGATGTGTTACTTGTAGTCACTATTGTTGTACTGCTACAATGTGCCAGAGAACTGCATGCTGAAAATATATAACAAAAGTAGAAATAACAGTTTGAACCAAAAAAACAAAACCCTGTTTACCCCTGTTTTTTCTATATGTTAACGTTATATATAAATTGTTCTAATATAAGTGACTAGATAAGCGTTGTTATATGCTTCAAACTGGCTTTTTGAAGTTTAAGAATGATATGTCATCAGAACGGCGGATCCAAACAGTGAAAAATAACAAATTTATTTTCATTGTTTTAAAACAGTGGAATATCGATTTTTAATTCACGGATAAATCTCAATATTCCACTAGCAAGCATATAATAATTTAAAGGACTACATACCAGTAGGACATGAACCAGTGTAAGTAATAAGTAGAGATATAACACTGAGCATTAAACTTGTATCTAGTTGACACCAGGACCATAATTTATATATAATATCATGTAGGTTGCTATGGTAACAAGCCATCTGTAATATAAACAATAAATATTGTAATGTAAACAATTCATATATATATATCATGTAGGTTGCTATGGTAACAAGCCATCTGTAATATAAACAATAAATATTGTAATGTAAACAATTCATATATATATAATATCATGTAGGTTGCTATGGTAACAAGCCATCTGTAATATAAACAATAAATATTGTAATGTAAACAGTTTATATATAATATCATGTAATTTGCTATGGTAACAAGCCATCTGTAACATAAACAATAAATATATATACAATATAACTATATATCAAATATATTCAGTAATGTATTTTAAACAACAGAGAAAATAGCAAAATGACAATATTTTCATAGATATAATATCATTAATTTTGCAGCTATTAGAATTCATTCATAAAAAACAGTAGTTTCCCACTTCATCAGTGAGGCACAGCAACTAAGCAACTAATCCAGTCAACAAAGCTAAAGAAAAGAAAAAAATGAAATCTTCAAATAACAAGATAACCTTACCTTGACTTCTGTGTTTCTGTATAAGAAATTTCTTAAAAGGTCAAATGTCAAGGTCAATTCAAATATTCCAGGGTTGTCCTTGACCTTGGAACAATCTTTATGTGACAAGAGTACATTCATATTTAATTCATCATTGGTATGTTTTATATGTCTAATCAGATTCTCCACTAATCCAGCTGAAATTTAAACAACATTGAAAATTAGAATCATTGTCTAAAGAGTCTATACTCTATAGTCACATGACCTACAACAACAGAAAATGAAGTAAACAGACATTGTTTTCGCCAATTACTTTTCCACACAAATGATTGAATGACAAAAAATAAGCATAAAATAATAATAACCTTTCTTTTCCCAAATCGATACTGTAAGTTAAGATGCTAAGCAACAAACTCCCCGTACAAAAATCCAACTGATAGGTAAACTAGGTCACATGGACAATTAATTCTTGCCGAGTTATAAAAAGTACATTGAATAGCAACTTACAGGTTCATGTTGGCATTTTCTAAGAAATGTAAAAGTTATTTTATGCACTACATTTGTATTTGAATTGTTCCAATATTTTTTTTTTCGCTGCTGCAAGAATATGACGGAAAATTTTTTTTTTACATTCTGAAGACCAAACGACTATATACACTGATTTTTGGAATGAGGGCAGATCAGTTTAAAAAACTAGTGGTAGCCAGTCCCAAGTCTGGGTGGTGAAATGATGAGGGCAACAATATCTGGCTGGAAACTTAACAAAGACCAGCAGAGGAAGAAATTCTTTAATAATCAATATGTAAACACTAGACACTAAACACTAAGTTAGAAGTTCTTTTCACCAAATCTTGACACATGCATATGTCTATTCCATACATAAACAAATTTCAAATAAAATCCCAACAATACTTACAATCAAGGGCAGTAACTTTAGCAGTAGATGAAACAGCCAGTAAACTCTTCAAAGCAGTTATAACATGAATTCCCTCCCCTTGAAGACTCTCTGATTTACGAAGAATAAATTGATCATAGGAAGACAATAAAGCTTTACAGAACTTAGAACCAGCTGTCGTCTGCTTACCAACATCTGAAAAATCGAAATACAGAGGTTTGTTGTTTGGTTGAAATCAAAAACTTCTTGACAAAAATTAAGATTTCACTGTGCTAGAAAAATTAATTTTTTATACAGTTAAGTTTAGCTATAAGAACCATCAAATTGATAATTTTGATAAAGAAAAAAGTCTTAATATAGGGGCTTATCTTCTGAAATTAAGCATTTAGAACTTAATTTAGTAAAATTAGAAATAGAATTTTATACATGTAATAGATTGTAATATCTTTAAACTAGATTTTTATTCAGGTAAGAAAACTTAGTCAAAGTCATTTTTGTATATTTATTTTTTATACAGGTTTTAGGTTTTTAGGTTATTTTAGGGTGTCTAGCACACCCTCCCCCAGGCTGGAAACTTCTCTAAATACCTAATTCAAAGAGTAAAATTGACATCATTGTCAAATTTTCATGGAAGGATCAAAACCTCCCCAGGTGGGATTTAAACCCATACCTCCTTCATGAAACTAGATTCGAAATCAAGGGACACAACCAACTGTGCTACTGACCCAGGTTTACTTTTGTATAAGACTGACGATAAGTAAACAATCTCATCTTCATATGTTAGATACAGGTTTCACAATCAACATGTACACTGGAACCACCCCGATTCAAGGACCACCCCCCTAAAGACCGATTTTGAAAAGAACGGAATTTTTTGTTTTGTATTTAGAAGTCATTATCCCAGAAATTAGGACCACCCCGCTACTCCGTAATACAACCATATTTTCCGACAAAATGCTTTAAATGTGTGCATTTTGACCAACTTATCCACTATTAAGTCCACCCTGCTAATAAGACGACTTTTTTAAAGAACAGTCAGTGGTCTTAATAGAAGGGTTCCAGTGTATATCAAATTTAGAACATAGATCTACTACATACCTGATGTTAGACTCTCATCTAACAATGTTGTCAGAGTAACTATGTTCTCATCTATATTAGTTCTATTTTAGAAAGTAGATCTATTACATACCTGATGTTAGACTCTCATCTAACAATGTTGTCATAGTAACTATGTTCTCATCTATGTTATTTCTACTTTGTAGTTGACTTTCTTCATTACATAACACAGCTAGATAGTTCATACAATGTATATATAATCTTTTATTATCAAACTGTCCATTTAATATCTTGTATAGATTATCTAGAAGAAAATAAATAGACACATATTGTATGATATTATTAGAACATTAGTATAAAATGTAATATTGTCAACCAAATTAGTAATTGTATATTTCTTGAACTGTGATGTTTTATTCAATATATTGATATAATAAATTCAATAGTTAATTACATGAACTCTGCTGATTTAATTCTTATTTAATTGATCGTGAGAACAAAAGTACTGAAGTGAATATTCAAATCAGCAGGATTAATGTATAAATTTGAATAAATTTAACAGTAAAAAAATGAGAAAACAAGGACTTTAAAAGTTCTAAAAATGTGACCCCTGATAACCAATTAATAAGGTAAAAGTAATTTCAGAGCACCTACAAACATTTAAGAATGATAGCCTCGTTATTTCCGAATAGTCAAGCAATGTTTTGTATTACAAAAGATAATTCTTATAAATTGGTCATGGAACTGAGAAAATGTCAAATACAAGTTTGTATAAAGTAATGTACAGTGCCATCTATAATTACTTTTACACTTTTGTAAATGAATAATTTATTTTTAAAGTACATGTATACTTAAGATAATTAAGAAATTAAGATTTAAGATACTTAAGAAATTAAAAACATATCTTTAGACAATTACAATTGTATCAATTACCATCATTCCCTTTTCAAATGTTACAATTTATTAAAACTATTCTAAAGTGTAAATACATCTGAAATAAAATTTAGATGTATAAATGTAACCAGATAAAATTCCATGGTCTGTACTGAGATTCAAGTCCACAACCTCTTGAGTTGTAAGCAGACACTCTACCAAGTTGCCATGAAGGCTAGCATGGATGCAAGCAGATGCAAGTGCTGAATTATACCTCTACTATATTTATGAAAAATGTACAACAAACAAACCCTGTGTATGTAAACAAAACAATGAACTAATCCACGACAGGGGATGTTCAGTATGACAATAAAATATAATATAGTATTATTTTTGATATGTTGTACAAGTGTCTTGTTGGAGCATTGGTAAAAGGTTCGAACATTATAAGCCTGACTGACTAAGAAGGTAGTGGTTTATCCTACACACTAATTTTGTTAAACTAAACTATACAGTTTTATTTTGGATATTGCCCTACCTTTTGAATGGATTGGTTTATTTTAATGTTTACACAAACATGTAATGTTGTTTCGTACAAACTATACAAGTGTATACTAACCTACTATGGGTGACCATTGTTTATGCAATACTTGAGATAATACAGTGACAGCTGGTGCACATTGCATCTGTACAAGTGTTGTAAGAAATGTTAATACAGCTTCCCATAGTTCTAAACATAATGATCTTGTATCCACAGATACTGTAAATAAAGTATTAACACAATAGTATGATATCATAAGGAGAGGGTGGATTATTGAAGTCTAAAACTTTTAAAAGAATAATCAAGTAAAACTAGACCTATCACTGAATGTGATGAATGGGTCTTAGAAAGACATTGGGTGCTGAGCAAATGAGCCCACGCGTTTTTTCATCAAAGAGCCATACCTCGGCAAAAATCATTAGACCGTAATAAAAAAAGGTTATGAACATGTTTGCCAGATATCTGGTATATGTGCTAAGTTTGGATTAAATCTCTAAAATAGGTGCTGAGAAATTGACCGGACAAGTAAAGCTACAGACAGTCAAACCAACAATCCAAAAAATTTTTTTGGTGAGAATAATTAGATTGGATTAAACGTAATGGTTCTTGGCAATATAATAGTAAGAAGTGGGCGGATTCTTAAAGAATTATTAAGTGAAATTATATTAGATTAAGTAATGGTTCTTGACACATGACCCTAGATGGTAACTATATAACTGTGAGGAAATGCAAACTTTGTGTTTGAGAGTTTCTTCACAAGTTATGGTCAAGGGTCTATCACTTGCACTTTAACAAAGAGTTCTTATGGAAACAAATATTACCAAATAGCATTGGCAAGCAGGATATACAAAGAAAAGTCCTACAACTCAGAATCAAACAGTGCACTTGAATCAATAAATAGACTGGCAAAAAAAAATGAGTAGGACAGATTTAATTATTGGACAATTTTTTCTCCTTCCACTTACCATCAGAAAAGATTCTTAAAAGGGAGACAATTCCTCCAAGAGCAACTTTATCTTGTAATATTTCCATTCTAGTAGAAGAATCATGTACAAGACATGTCCGTAATAATGTTAGTATATTTATATGCATCTCTATTAACTCTGAGAAGAAGAGTTCAAGTTGTTCTGATGACGTCAATACTTGTATACCTTCCAAAAAGTTTGCATCTATCAGACTGTAATAGATAAATGTTTTATTTAGGCAATAACTAACAGTTGTCTGTATTTTATTGTATAATAAAATACATGTACAGGCATAAGCTTTGATGTGCATAAGAATGAAATCACCACATCACAAGTGCTTTAGAATGAGTGATTTAATTAGTGAGTAAATAGTGAGTAATATATCAAAAAGTCTCTCAAGTTTTGTTTTATGCATTCACATGGACACAGAAACTGAGTTGTATCACGACAACTTTTGTTTAACCAGTGCATATTATCCAAAAAGATTCTTATTCTACATAGACTGTGTCACAGTAATTTATCTAGCATGTACTCTTCTGACAATTTGTAACCAGTCAGCTATTATTCTTAGACTGAGTCACTACCTGGAACAATTTCTATCACAGTTTTTCAATAATTAAAAAGGTAATACCAGTCAAGGTTTAAGATAAAATGTCACAAAGTTAGCTGACATTTTTTTCACAGCTTAAAGTACCACTGTATAACAGAAACAATTAGTCAGTTAAACAAGATTTGTTTTTATTATGTAGAAATATGTTTTCATGTTTAATTCTCAAATTATCAAACATCCCATAATAAAAATTCTGGGGGTCCAAGCAGACCCTCACTTCAAATAGTCAAGGAAAACCCTATTGACTTGAGAAAATACGTACCTAACAAAGAATGGTATCAAAATACGTACCTAACAAAGAATGGTATCAAAATATGTACCTAACAAAGAATGGTATCAAAATACGTACCTAACAAAGAATGGTATATAAAATACCAACCTAACAAAGAATTGTATCAAAATATGTACCTAACAAAGAATGGAATCAAAATACGTACCTAACAAAGAATGGTATATAAAATACCTACCTAACAAAGAATGGTATATAAAATACCTACTTAACAAAGAATGGTATCAAAATACGTACCTAACAAAGAATGGTATTTAAAATACCTACTTAACAAAGAATGGTATATAAAATACCTACCTAACAAAGAATGGTATCAAAATACCTACCTAACAAAGAATGGTATATAAAATACCTACTTAACAAAGAATGGTATCAAAATACGTACCTAACAAAGAATGGTATTTAAAATACCTACTTAACAAAGAATGGTATATAAAATACCTACCTAACAAAGAATGGTATCAAAATACCTACCTAACAAAAAATGGTATCAAAATACGTACCTAACAAAGAATGGTATCAAAATACCTACTTAACAAAGAATGGTATATAAAATACCTACCTAACAAAGAATGGTATATAAAATACCTACTTAACAAAGAATGGTATCAAAATACCTACTAAACAAAGAATGGTATCAAAATACGTACCTAACAAAGAATGGCATAAAAATACCTACTTAACAAAAAAATGGTATACAAAATACCTACTTAACAACAATGGTATATAAAATACCTACCTAAAAAGAATGGTATCAAAATACGTACCTAACAAAGAGTGGTATCAAAATACCTACCCAACAAAGAATGGTATATAAAATACCTACCTAACAAAGAATTGTATCAAAATATCTACCTAACAAAGAATGGTATCAAAATACCTACCTAACAAAGAATGATATATCAAAATACCTATCTAACGAAGAATGGTATCAAACTATCTACATAACAAAGAATGGAATCAAAATATCTACCTAACAAAGAATGGTATCAAAATACCTACCTAACAAAGAATGGTATATAAAATACCTACCTAACAAGGAATGGTATATAAAATACCTACCTAACAAAGAATGGTATATAAAATACCTACCTAACAAAGAATGGTATCAAAATACCTACCTTACAAAGAATGGTATATAAAATACCTACATAACAAAGAATGGTATCAAAATACCTACATAACAAAGAAGGGTATCAAAATACGTACCTAACAAAGAAGGGTATCAAAATATGTACCTAACAAAGAAGGGTATCAAAATACGTACCTAACAAAGAATGGTATCAAAGATTCATTTTTCAATGATGTAACAGTATCTTGTGGTGATTGTATCATTAGATTTCTAACAAGTTGTGATATAGATGATACAAGACATGGTGTTGTTATACATTGATACTCTGATGTGTCTACTTTGTCTTCTTGTACTGGGGAAATAAACCACAGAAATTATAGCAAAATTAATGATGAAAGGTAGTACAGTACATGTATATATCAATTTTCAAAACATGGCATGTTTTTCACACTTTTAAAGTTTGAATCATCCTTTTTTGGTCAGTTCAAAATTTTATTGTTTGGTTTCAAAGTATTCAATTCTTAAGACAAGAAATGTAATGTGGAAACCACATCAAAGCCGGATTTAAAAACTTTAACCCAAAAATTACAAAGGGAAATAATCCATAATAAAGCCAGAAAGAAATGTGGTTACTGTCTAATTCTGTTCATCACATGGTATTAGTATGGTATGTTATCATTTTATGAAGTTTCATAAAGATCTGACAATAAATGGCAGAGATATATGCTAAATTGAAAACTTTAACGCAATTGTTAACAACACCGGACGCCTGCCCGACTGATAGCCCACCCGTGTTTTGCCAAACTATTTTTTTTGTTGAAAAATCCGGCTAAAAATATATTAATTGTTCAGTACTATCCATTGCTAAAAATCATCTAATTTTATCAAAACTTGTTCTTAACAGATGATACATGTAATTATCTGTTCATCCCTTTTTTATCATAAGACTCTTCTTTTGATAAATTGAATTGTCAAGTTAAAATTTCACTTATAAAGTTCTGCTTCTTTGATCACCTTATTGTAAAATGTTGTGGTTTTACATCCATGGGTAAAAGTTTAGTTTCGAAAAAACTGAAAAAAAATACTTTCAAAATACTTAATAAGACAGATTTCATACAATTTACATAGAACATCTATGCTGAAAATACTGAAATCAGTAATAATACAGAAAATTTTTACTCAATTAAGTCTGAAAATCACAGCAAACTACCAACTGGGGTACTGACCCCAGTTATACATAAAACAATTATAATACATATATAACAAACAAATCAGACACTAACCTTGGTCAGCATGAGGTGAAGCTCTATTATTTCTTGGTGTTTGTTGTACATTAGCACCAACGATACCTGGTCTCTCAGAGTATCTACTAGATGAAGCCATAGACGACTGTATGATAGAGATATATAGGTCAATGGAACAAGTGTTACGATAGTAATAATAATAGTAATGATAATAATTTTAATAATAATAAAAAATAATGATGATGGTGATAATAATAATAATGATGATAATAACATATAATAAATATAAAAATATCATCTTTATTTAATGTTGACGACATATTTGGCTAAAACCAATTTTTCAATATGGTCTCTAATAACAAGTATACAGTCATGAATGTAGGGAATAGTAAAATACCTATACACATGTATAGCTAGTGTTTCTAGATCCTCAGAAAACATACAGTTTTTATTTGATTTAATGGAATTGAATCCAAGAAATCTTTTTGATATATGAATACTTGGTGTAATGAGTATTCTGAATTAAATGTCCAAGTTAGACTTTTTAAACATATCAAATCTATTAGACTAATGATCAATATTAGCGATAATTAAAGCTGTAATTTAATGAAAACCGAAGATACTGAGAAATTTTTAAATATTGCTTTATTTGTCCATAGAGAATTGAATATTATCAATTTGTAACTTATATTCTCATGTACATATGGTTCAATTCATTATTTGATCAATGTTAAAGAAAAAAATGATGGAATTATTGTATTTGATATATTTTAAGTACCTGTAACATAGACATTGTATTTTGATGAGATCCTCCAGTTTTAGGTACAATACCAGCATCAGCTGTAAATATAGACATTGTATTAAAGATAAAAGACTTAAAAAATAAATGGCTTTTTACTGAAGTTCACATACACAATTGTAAGCTGATAAATAAATAAATACTCAAACACCACAATCAATGCAGGTTTTGCTAGGTTGTAACCAATGTTACAAAATCAATCCACAGATATCATACACTTTTAGTCGAATAAAAATAACCTTTATTGGAATATATTTTTACAATTGTGCAGACAAAAACAAAATCTGTTTGTTGATTGCGGTGTTTGATATTGACAAATGAATTTATTTTTCGGTGTATCCAGAAGATGTCAGTCTCATTCCAAAGCCCAAACCATTAGCAATAAAACATGAATGGTCACTAAGCCTCAATAACATAATAAAGAAAATAAAGTGATTAACATTGTCAAAAAGTTAAGTCAAGTCACAATATTTTATTGGCATAAACAAAGTTCATCGCCAAGAATAATTTTGGCCTTATATTACATACAATAGGAAATATGACAAAAGCATGCATAATAAATATACATGGCAGAATAGAACAGAACAGAACAGAACATTTATGAAAAATTATACTTGAGTAAACTCAGATATGCAGAATATTAAGAAAAAAAATTCGCACACATACCAAGTATATTTAGAGTACTTTCAGACGCTGAAGCAGACGCAGACAGTTGATAAAGTTCAGACGTGACAGACGGCTGTATGGTGGGTTGTGGGTAATAACTAGACAACAGTACGGTCATTTCTCTGTAGAACTGACAATGATGTAATAAAGCTAGCAATGCTGTTAGACCGGTCAGTGAGACTTGATATTCTGTATCCACGACAACTGGACCTTGCCACGTCTTGTGATCCGACTCTGAACTCCCACTAGGTAACATCTGTGAAGTCAGGTTAACTAACAACAGAGCTGCCTGAAATATTGAAATACATCATCTTATTGAAGTAATTATGTGGACCCTTGATGATTCTGGGAACAGTAGTCCAGTGGTAGGAGGGCACTTTTAGAACAAGAGGTTCCCGGTTTGAACCCCACTTGGGGCACTGTTAATTTCCTGGAGCAAGAAATTTACCAACATATATTCCACTCGATCCAGGGGTAAATGGGTACTGTGAGGGATCATCTGCCTGATGGTGATTTCAATGATCAGGGGTAATCAGGCAACATTGTAAAGTCAGCTGAACATGTACATGGAAGCAGACTTTAAACCACACTTTAACTTTTTTATCTAAACTTAGGAACATTTTAATGGATGAATTCTTTATATTTTAAAATGAACTGACTTATAGATAGCAAGAAATATGAAATAAAAGTCCCACGTATAAAAAGCTCTAAAATCATTATACACCATTACTAATGGGGAAGGCTTTTATACATACAATCACTATCTTTTACAGTTGTATGGCAATTTGCACTAAAGTTGTCATTATCAGAACACTTCCAACTGCTTTCAAAATGTTTCTTTAAAATATAATGTCAAAATTGGGAGTTTGAGAAAAGTTGATATTTAACATTTACCACAAAACATGGCAGACTGACAGACAATTCCTGTAAAACAAAAGAAGGTCCATCTAGATCTGCAGGTTTCCAGAGCAGTTTATCCGGCAACTTATTTGATCTCATCTAAACAGTTTTCAATTTAATCAAAATATGTAAAATGTCTCTGGTCCTGTAAGACTTGGTTTGGTCCTGTAAAATTTTGAACTTCAGAAGACCTACTGTCAAGTGATTAACTGTTGAGTTTTGGGGTGACTGATATTTAAGATGAAAACTGTGAAACAATCAGCTTGACAGTAAGTATGAAAACAATCTCTGTAAACAGATATCCTGTAGAGCTTTGTCGTATAGGATCTCTAAGGTTCGCATGGAGGGTCACGTCGAGATGACTTTTATGTTGATCTATGCTCCCCTCACAGCTCGGTGAATACATTACATTCACACGCTGCCCTAAAACGTCTCGATTTATGATATTGACCTTTACTATGAACCTTTGAACGACCAATTAAAGTTTACCAAATTCCAATTTAGCTGAAAAACTTTATACGCATTTTCATTGGTTGAACGGGTAAACATTACCTTATATGGTATGATCATACTAGTGACAGATGCAACCTCGTATGACGTCATATATAGCGAGGCTACAATTTGTATTTAAGTTCAATAAGTTGCTCTGTGTTTACAGTTAAAAGATCAGAGATACACGTTTAAAAAGATCAATATTTACTTTTATTTTTGTTAATTTTCTATTATCTAACTAATGCAAAACTGTCCAACATCTTTGCATTTCGACATTTTGAAATTACAGGCGTGAGAATTTTTGCATCTATTTTTAAAAAATCACTTGACAGACATGCGATTTGAATGTTTATGTGTCTCTGTCTAAAAATAGAAATATCAGTTTGTACGTAGTATTTTAGCAGAGGAAGAAAGTGAGCGAGTGAATCTTTCGAACCGATGAATTGGAGAGTAATGTTGATCAATCAATGCCTAGCTTCCAAGGTTTGCAAGCTAATTAGACAGCCATATTATTCACAGTCTGTGATTGGATGGCTCATTTCAAATTGCATGACATAGAATGAGACCATGTAAACAAATTATTAAACACAAGGATTTCATCATAAATATTACTGGTATAATGAGAAGACGTCACCTGAACATGACCCTTGTAAGAAAACGGCTGGTTTTAAATTAGCGAGAAGGTGAGAGAAAAATTTAGATCGGGTTTTAATCAGATTGGTATGAAAATCAAGTTACCTGTTGTCTAACTGTACTACATTCTGATTGGTCAAGTAATATACTAAATGCTGCGGCCCATATACCTCCTGGTATATGTTTACAATTTGTTGTTAGTAATAGACGACCTTCTTCTGTATTACTTAATGTGACAGCTATACCAAGACCAGCTATTCTAACCTATGAGATAGTAAACAAAGAGTACATCAATATTATCAAAAATCTTACGACAATTTAACAAAAGAAGGATTTACAATTCAAATCAGTCCTTAGACTTTTTATAATACAGGCCCCAGAACAATTATTTTATTATGGTTTTTTTATACAATATTAGCAGTTACAAGTTACAACTGTTACTTATGTTTTGCATTTAAAAGGGAGACTTATAAAACAAAAATAGAAGAAACTGCTTTCAACCCATAAGTATATATTTGCTTAAAAAGTATCCGAGTTTGGTTTTAACAAAAACAATCACTGAAATTTAATTTTTATATTAAATTTTCCTTGTCTCTAAACTTTTAGTGGGCATATTTTAAGATACAAGAGAATTGACAGACATATACCTCGGCATCTCTATACGCCCACAATGTTAACATCCAATCTAAATCTGGTTCACTGTTAACATCATCAGCATGTCTACAATATAACCAACTTTTTGTCCAACTCTGAAATGATAAATAAGAAATACTTGTTTGATATGATAACTAGAATTGCAAAAACTTTTGCACGATGACAATGACTATATGACTTAAGTCTTGTGTCCGTTAGTTGTTTTGTTGTTTATACCTGAATAAGCCTTGTAAGGCAAAATGTTGTATCAGTAAACAATAATAAAAGTGTTATGTGTTGGTGGTATTTTTATACAATATAATATGATATTACACTAAGCTCTGTTAAACAAGATGATGTTATTTACCAACATTTAACAGATTAGCAACGTAATTAACAATGACAATGTAGCCTACAAATAAATGGGTGACCGGTTGCCCGGGACAACAACTATTTAGTTTGGGCAATCAAATATTTCTTTTGGACAACCAAAAATCTACAAACAAGATATAGTGCTAGCTAAAATGACATGTTCAGGCAACCATTTTCATATCATAATTTTGTACACTGCAATGTCTGATTTCGTACCTTAAATTGGGGCCAATATTTTACCTTTTTACCTAAGTTTACTGAATGATGGACCAAAATTTTGATTCTCATGCCAGGATTACTTTCTTGGAACTTGGTCTTTGGCCTTCTACTACTGATTCTTTATCATCCAGAAATTCAGCCATTCAAGAAACAGTGAGTAGGTTGACTGACCACCATTACATTACACCTATAAAATGTGTTGCTATGGTATTAAACCTAACCAAAAAAGAAAAAGAAAATAGAACAAAATTCCAAAATTCCCTACCTGATCCTCTGACACAGTAGCCATTTCATATATAAGATGTCTAAGACACAAGGCAGCAGCTTTAGTAACACCTTTACCCATAAATGATATAGAAGTACCACCTCGTCCTATATGAAATGCTGATATAACTTCCAATATACATGTTAATACTTGACGACATAATTGTCCTTTCTCTAGCTCTGTGCTCTCCTCACTCCAGCCAGGTCTGAAATAATATAGTACACAGTTTCAGTATTAATACTGATTTCAGTATATGAAATTTGTCTATTTCAGTATTTTGAAAGTAGGTTATCACTATTAATACTGATTTCAGTATATGAAACATGTCTATTTCAGTATTTTTGAATGTACATTTTCAGTATTAATACTGATTTCAGTATTTCTGAAAGTAAATATTCAGTATTAACAATGGTTTCAGTATCTTTGAATGTAGGTGTTATATTATTAGATTTCAGTTTATATGAGTTACCTCCCTTGATCTTAAATACTATATACTTGTATAATGCATGTATGCTTGTATACACCACCTTTCTATCGTAGTGAATAAAGCTTATCATAGTACAGTGTGAATCTTGTTAATCTGTTAATAAATATGTATATATATATATACATATATCATTGGAAAGATATATTATAACAGTAGGTTCTCAGTATTAATATTGATTTCACACAATATTTTGAGAATAATTTACTTTCAATGTAAACAAACAAGTACAAACAAAATGGTGGAAAAGTGAGGTCTTCAGAATTCAGGAGTAAGTACTAGGAAAAAATTGAAAATGAAATATAAAATGTTATAACCTGGCTGTTATATGCATGAAACAATGTAGAGTTCCTTCTAGTGAAGCAAGATTATAAAAATGTGGTGCATCAGTTACATTTAATCTTTGTAATAACTTGTAAGCTAGATCTCCTCGAAGTTGGTGAAACTTTAATCTGAAATAGTTACATAAATTATATTTACAAAATAACCTTAAAAACAACATATACAAATGTACAGTATAACCACTGCAGGATGGCCCTCTACAGAACAAATCCTTTGTGCAACAACAGCATTTAATATTGCCTTTACGCATAATTTTAAATGAATTTAACCTCTGCAGTGCAACAACCTCTGAACAGCAACACATTTTAGCCCCTCCCAGTGGGTGTCGTTTAAGACAGGTTGTACTGTACAGTGCCAACAAAATGTTTGGAAACAAAAGAAATGTTACTAAATTCCTGAATTTTAATAATTGTTTCTGTAGAACCAATAATATATTAAGTATGATTTTTGATAGCATGAAAACAAATTTCATGATTCATCACTTTTATTATATTCAGATTATCCCAAAGCCTCAAAACATCAATCAATGTAATATTTTCAAATAAAATAGTTTTTAAGCTACATTTGAAATCTTGTCAATAAATAAAACCATATAAAAATTTAAAAGAAGTTACACCTTCATACTTCTATGGTATTCATGCATGCTTGAATCATCATAAAGCCACATGTAGTCAATTAGATTTACAGTGTGTGCATTTTGATATATCATTCATCTTGACAGATTAATACAAATGATGAAACTTTAACTAATTAAAAACGATCAGTCTAAAATACACACTTTATGATTTTACTCAGGTTGCCAATCTAGAAGAACTTCACATTTTAATATTTAAAATATGAATACAAACTAAGGTGTATAATGAAAACGTTTTTATCTTACCTAACAGAGAGTAAGTAAGGGAGAGAACTGTTATATGAAGATATAAATGTCAACAATGCTTTGTCTAAAGATCTGTAACAATAAGAAAATACATTGTAAAGTTAGCGAAATATACTGCACAGGTGTATTTTGAAACATAATAATGTTTTGCAGAAAAATATCTAGTTCAACATTTAACTATAGTACGTTTTTTCTCAATTGTCAAAGTTTGAATAATTTCACGCTGATTGAATACCTACTATCTCAATATCATGAGTGTTAGACAAAGAACACGAAATCACCGTGAAATTATTCATGTTTTGACAGTTGAGAAAAAACGAACTTTGATAAATATTAATGTTCATTTATAATAATACTTTAATCTTGTTTTTCACTTTTAATTCTGCACTTTCCTAACAAACATTACCATTTATAACATTCCTTGCAGGTACCCATTTACACCTGGGCAGAGTGAAGCAACTGCAGGTTAATTTCATGCTTAAGGAAACCAGCAGTGCCCCTGGCAGGATTCGAACACGTGACCTCTCAATTCTTAATGCCCGCAGTACCACTATATCACTGCTCCTAGATGATCCAATAAACAAAACTAGCATTCCACAGCAGACGACAGTTTTCAAATCAGACTGTAAACAGATCACTTACCTTTTTACACTCACAGTCGGTTCAGAAACTTCCTCAGCAGATTCTCTAGCTGTTTGTCTATGTAATAAACCAATCAGAGGACCTTTTGGATGATATAACACTTCACCAACCCATTGTAATATGTTATCTGGCACGTGATTAGTCAATTTTAGTACAATACTAATAAATCTTAAAATATCAAGCAGCAAGGACTCGTCTGCTCCTGTGCCAGGTGTAACTTTAACAAATCTGTAAATGTACCAAAAATCATAGTTTTTTTTAAAATTTGCTACATCTATTGATTTTGCAATTTCCATATTGGTGGCATGTAAAATTTAAATTACAGTTAATCTTGCATAAGCGACCACGTCTCCTAAGCGACCATTTGCACTAAGCGACCACTCTGAGTTCCCACGGACCATTTTAACTCTTTAAATCTTTGCCTTAAGCGACTTTTGTCTAACGCGACCAGCAGCCACTGGTTTTGGCCGAAACTGACTGACTTATTTGTGTTAAACGACCGGCTCAAATAAATCGTATTTGGCGAAAATCGATAAAAATCGGTAATTAGAAATATACACCGGGAGTACGTCGTCTCAATGTCTATCACCTCTAAAGTCGTATGTCAGGCTCTAAAAATCAATAATTGACAGTCATACATACTGTAAGATAAAGGAGTAACAATCAACTAAGTGACACTAATATGATAATACACATTGGACAATTAGCCCAATAATAGGGTCGATTAAAACATCCGTTTTTACCATTCAATCACCGTGGAGATTATTGTTTTCTTACACATTTCAAGTCTGCAAATTTGCCTTTTAATACGTGCATAGAACGTGTAAAGTAATATTCATTAAAAAAAAACGTTAACAGAAACAATTTGTAAATTTAAACAAAGAAAGGTCAATATTGCGGACATAATAGACACGTTTTCCAAAAATAGCGTCACGTTCTAATATCAAACATGGTCAACATTTTTACGCATGTAGTTTGCAGTGCTCGTTAGAACAAATAACTAGCTGGCGTGTTAGACAATTATCACAATTAATTCTTATAATTGTGTGAATTTCACAGTTTTAACTGTAACAGCCTTTACTCTGATGACCTAAATATTTGTTGTTTTTATGGCGAAAATGTCTGGGAATAACGGATTTTAACATGTACGTAAACAAAAACGGCCGTTTCGCAATCGTTATTTAAACATAAGTTTTACTTAATTGAAATAAATTATTGCAATTTGAAGCTGAATTTAGGATGTTTTGAAAAAATAAAAATCGATTTGCCCATTATTTGTATGCATTTGACGACATTTAAATAAAAGCCCATGCAGTTAAAATCGTTCCGTTGACAGAAAATGTTCTACGACAATGACGAATTTTAGATTGTCAGAACGGCTTCAAGGTTTGTAATCAACATTTGTCTTAAGAGACTATTGTCTTAAACGACCACTTTTTGTCTCTCCCTTGGATGGTCGCCTAACACAAGATCCACTGTACATGTAATTGATGTTTTATAGTCTCATGCACATTCACTAACTTGACAGCTATAACCCCTGGTTATAGGCTACTGGAAGCTATCTATCAATCTCCCTGTTGAGTCTTTTACTGAGCTTTGTGCAGACAAAATATTGGCAAAATGGAATTAAACCATCCACTGGTCTTCGTCAAAAAGTTTGAGCTATAACTCAACAAAAATTAATGGACCATAACCAAAATAGAACATGCACCTGTCTGCTTGATACCTGGTCTATGTGTGAAGTTTGAATCAAATCCATACAATAGGTGCTGAGAAATTGAGCAGACAAGTAAAGTCTACAGACTGACCATCAAGCTGACTCCTATATATGTACTTCATAACATAGTTTTTGGGGGGATAAGAACAAAGCAGACTAACCTTGACACTGTGTTACACCAGTCCATAGTATGGAATGTATTCATGACATCATCATTATACCATGACATCATGTAACCTAGGAGACGAGTCAATGACCTAGATACACCATAGTGTGATGTAGAATTAGAGATATCATATAAACCACTCTGTAACCCTTGTTTTATATGACTGGTTATCAATATTGTCTTATCTGTAGGGGTCAGCTTTAACTTGGGAGAAAATCTGAAAAAATGAAACAGTGCAGAAATTAATTATAATCATGAGAGATGAAAATATATACATGTAAGTACTAGAGTGTCACATTATGGAAAGATAATACTTAAAATAGAAATTGTGATGACAATTTATGAACATTTTTTTTATTCTTCCATTGGTTTCATTCTGTTCTTGATGAGGAAATGTTTTGGGGTATGTTCCGCAAGGCGATCGCTAGCTAGCGCTTTGTAGCGATTTCCTACGGAACGGTTTGCTACGTTCGAGCAAATTGAATCGCTAGCTAGCAAAACGTAGCAAGTTTTTTTCTTGCTAGCCGTATCATTCGGAACACTTCTGCTTATTTCAAAATGGCTGCCCCCTGTGGGAAAGTGTTTCTTTTTCAAGAATACTCATATATATTTCATTTAATGCATATATTTCGTCAAAGTGGTTAAAAAGAATATTCATGGGGATAATTGATTGAAATATTTTTCATTTGTTACAATTTTGAATTATCTGTTTGAGGAAGTCGCCATTTTGTTTTGCTAGCTTGAAGCAAACCGTTCCGTAGACCTCTTATGCTACAAAAAATCGCTTTCAAAAAGCGACAGCTAGCGATCGCCTTGCGGAACGTGCCCTAAATGTTGTCTCCATGACTTTATTATGTCACATTATTGCATTTATTTATTTGTTCTAATGGATGTCACTCTAATACATAAATATAATGATATCAAATGAAATTTCACTCCCTGACAAGTGTCTATTTTACAATTGCAGTAAAGATTAGTCTTAACTTTGGAGAAAGACTGGGAAAAACTTGGTTCATAATCAAATAATATAGTGTGATGATTTGTTGCATTTTTGCTGCACTAATATTTAAACAGCAATGACCAAATGACCAGTATTGCAAGCTTGTCAGATGTAAAATTAGCATGCACCCAAGCAGATAAATTTAGATCATGTTTATAACTGATTAAAGAAGGTGCTTACTCAGCATCAGCGTCTTTCCTCTTGTTACTAGTTAACATTTTAACGAGATTATCAATCCCAGAATTCCAAGCAATATTCCACGATAATCTCATCATCTCTAACGGTAATCTCGTCAGGAAAGGGTCAGGATCGGGTGTAGAGGGACATTGGTTAGGACTCTTGGAGTAATGAGTACTAGGTCGAAATGGTAACTTGTATCTGAAATATAAAATTATTGTTTTGCTTTTTTTAACGTTGTATTCAACACATATATAGGTCATACGATGGCCAGCTCTTCCTGCCATAGGTTTCCTGGACACTTTTCTATCACCAGTACTAACTTACCCTACCACGAGGCCTACAACTCATGTATAGGGTATGACCTGCCGTGACCAGGTTTCTCCGTATTCAAAGTCAGACATGCTAACCACTATGCCACGGCTGTGGCAAATAATTGTAAATTATATAATAATTTAAATATCACATCCTACAGTGGGTGATAGAACGGAATGTTCTGAACATTCTGATCTATCACCCACTGTAGGATGTGGTAATTATTTTTTATACCGAACAACAAAAATTAGAAATTGTTAACAATCTAATAGGCAAAAACCGTTCAATTCTATCTGTTTTATTTGCTTCTGAACTTGAAGACATTTTTACACCATTCCAAGTTTGTCGATTAGTAAAAAGCTAGCATCTGCACAAGGAAGGTTGTTCAAATTGAACAGCTAAATTTAGGGTCTTGATATTTTGCAAACTCCAACACAGTGGTCTCCCATCGCTTTAAGCGGGCCGATAAATAATGTCAAGAGGGTGACTTTACGGATTGTCACCTGGTGACATCACAATAGGCTATATAGTACACAAATCACGTGAGGTGTAATAATACTAAATATCATAAACTAGACCAATCACACTGAATGTGATATAATACCACCCCACAGGTCTTTTTCGAGAAATTGGGTGTTGAGAAAATGAGCAGACAAAATTTTTCATCAAAGGGCCATAACTTGGCAAAAACTCATTAGACTGTAACAAAATTGGATATGCACATGTCTGTCTGATATATGAGTGAAGTTTGAATCAAATCCGTTAAATAGGTGCTGAGAAATTAAGCCAACACTCAAGATACAGACAGGCTGGCCAACTGACCAACAAATAAGCTGACTTCTATATACGCCCCCCCACAAAAATTTTGTAGGAATGCGTATAAAAATTTTGGAGGGGGTGAGGTATAACAAGTATTGTCATTTCAAACATTTCTGGTATAAAAGCTCCTTGCAGATTTCAACTTAAATATCAACTTTTCTAAAACTCTCAAAATTGTATGGAAACATTTTGGAAGCAGTAAAGCAGTGTTATTGTAATGACAATTTTAGAGAAAATTGACATACAACTGTAAAAGATGGTGAATTTAATTCATCAACAATTGAATAAACAAAATAATGATATACCTGAGCTTTACAATGTTTGGTACAGAAAAGTTGGTGTTATTTTTACCACTGAAAAAATAAAATAGTACAATAATTAATCAGAAAACATAATAATTGATTGTCAATTCTTTCAAAAAGTAAATTTCTCATTATAAACACTGACATACAAGTCATAGAGAGATGAATTTCATCCTGTATATGTTCTGCATTACTGCATGGCACAATTACTAGCCACAGGATCCCATGCCCCAGAAAATATGGGCAACCCAGAAAGGCATGGTCAAAGACTGATCTAATAGCATAGAACCTCATAGACACAGATCCTCGGACATGGGTTTCATGGAGAGCAAATGTCTGGCAATCTAGTCATCTGCTACTTACCCCAGCTTGTGGTAAGCCTTCAGCAGTTGAAAAATTAAATCAGGATTTTATTGAGGATAATGATAATTAAGCATAGTTTGTAGGTTTATGCAATCAAGCTGGGGCTGAACGAACAAACAATATATGCATGATCAGCTTGTAACCATAATTTCATTGGAGTGATTTTAGATAGTCCTTCAATCAAAACAAAAACAGATAATCTTCAGCTGACAAAAATTTTAAGACAAACAAATTTGGTCATTTCATACCAATAAAAAGGCATTTTTTTCAAATGTATTAAATATATTAGTTACAGTTTCCAAGTAAATTGAGTTTGAATACAACTCAATTTACAAAAGTAGAATATCAAAAATGGGCATCATGTTAAAATTAAGGAACTGTTCAATTTTATTCAAGAGCCAATGGTGCATACATTAACCCCACTGATTTAAATACACACAACAGTACTTCTGTATTCACAATTGTTTAAATCAGCAGTGTAAATGTATGGGCCACTAAAAGTTGAATAAAAATTGAACACTATAAATAGTTACCCCACTGATTTAAACACTCACTACAGTACTTCTGCACTCACAGTCATTTAAAATCAGTGGGACTGATGTATGCGCCACTGACAGTTGAATGAAAATTGAACACAATAAATAGTTACCCCATATAAAATCTAGATTGTTCATCAAATAATAACAATGTTAATAAGTGTGATACTTCATAACATGTTCTGTCATCTCTATGGTGTAGAAGAGCAACTGTAATGTAGAATTATAATAATTTCGTCTTTGTCAGTGAAAATAAGTTTATCAACAACTAATGTTGAAAACTAGGGCTGCAACGATTCAATTCCATACATCGAAAATCTATTGATATTGCCAAAAAAACTGAACCAAGAAATCTCCAAGTATATAAGGGCAATAATTTAGTCAAAATTCATGCTAGGGCAATCTAGTATTTGACCTCCAATGGTAACACATAGACAAAGATATGAAAAAGTTGCATGGTCCGAAAAGTCAAGCTAATACAATTTTACTTCGTCTAAAGTATTATATCAGATAAAACTAACCTTATGGAGAAGACATTAATAAGAATTATGCTTTTGTTGCAATCCTATTTAAAGATTGTTTTAACTGTAATTGTGTATTAACTATTGCTGACTATTTATTCATACATTCTGAGAAATAAATACAGTTCCCATGAAAAGTTTGAAGACAAAAGAAATTTACTAAAATTTTTAAATTTCAGCGATTGTTTTTTTTGTAGAACTATTATTTTTAATATACTTAGTATGGTTTGTGATAAAATGGAAACAAAATTCATCACATTTATAAGATTCAGCATCCCAAAGTCTCCAAAACCATGTGCAATATAATCTGTTTTAAAACATTTTAAAGCTACTTTTGTAGTATCAACTTAAACAACAAAAATTAAGCAGAACTTAAAAGCATTTCAAAATAATGGTTATAAAATTATTGATAAAAGCTATTTAGTAGCCTACAGAGTGAAAATATCTCAGAGTGAAAATATCTCCTAACTTTTGGTGGGCACTGTATGTTAAAACTTAAAAACTAAAACTTACCTCTAAGTAGGGTATGATATATAGAAGGATCTTGTGCTAGTTTATGTCTTAAGGAATAATCATGATGTACGAGGTACCTTAATACAGTTACACATCCACTTAAATATTGTATAAAATTGTTCTGAAATAGATAAAAATACATTACATCCTCTTACATATTGCATATAATTGTTCTGTAATAGATAAAATACATTACTCTATCAGTTCTGTATCAAAATACATGTTCCAATATTAGGCCCATCAAAGTCTATGGTCACATTGTCATACTGAAGGGATGATTTGTGACAAGTAGTTTGGAAAAACCCTTCATTAGTAAAAAAATTCGGGTCAAGAAATGAAATCGCTAACAGGCGAACAGACAGACAGACAGACAGACGGCAGACAGACAAACATACAATGTAGACCATAACATGATACTGTAGAAGTTGAGAATAAAGCACAGTGCCAGGACAGACAATAGTCAATACTGTCACTTTTTTTCAACTGTCCAGTTTTCTTTATGTGACTTATAACTTAGAAATATTTCATGGACCAAAACTTCAGTGCAGTTTTCTCAACTGTCCGCTTTTAACAGAGTGTGAAATTCTCAGCTTCTATAGTACATTCCTTCAGGCTTTTAAAAAGCGAAACAATATTCATACTTACAGTAGAAGAGTCCCCATCTTTTAATACTCCAAGTTGTAAATGTTCCAGAACCTTCTCTAATCCACCATCTTTCTTAAATGCTGAATGTAATCCTGGATCTACAATAGATTAAAGGTTGAGATTAGATAGAGCATACTGAACGTGAGATAGGATTAACCAATCATTTGACCTTCAGCATTTGTCCTTCAGCAGACCTCCAGTAGTAAAGTTCAATGGCCAGAATATCCAAATGTACAACCCCATTATTTGTTTGCTATTTAAACAGAAATTAAAAAATCTTAAAATTCTTTCTATCATGTTTTTTACTGTTGCCGTCCAGTTTTTTAACACTGTTTCATTTTATGAAGTTGTTGTTACTATCAGGTTATATAACTATCATTACACTATTCTTTTTTTATTCTAATGATTTTATAAAAATGTTGAAATAATCAACAACAAAAACCCTTAGATCAATATAAAACCTAGAACCTACCTTGAAGTATGATAGCTAGTTGATCCACAGCTGATTTCTTTACACTGGGGTCAACAGAGAGTGATGTAAATATTTCATATACTTTTCTTAAACCATCCACCTAATAGAAATATAAATAGATATTACGTAATATCCATATACTAGATTAGTTTATACTAATTTATTTTAGCTCAATTGTGAAATAAGTTCTTACAACCTAGATCAATCACTGTCTAGTGTGCTTCCTGGTCCCCTAGTACTGAGCTATTAGGATATAGTTTCTTGCTCAAGAAAACAACTGGGTTTGTTTTGGATGGGATTCAAACCACTGCGAAGCTGGCTATCAAATGATTACTAGTCCAATGCATTAACCACTCGGTCACAACCGCTCCATAAACATATACCCTATACACCCCTGTCTATGTCAACATTGCACAGAAGGTCATGGAGAATGACCTTGGTGTTGACCATTCAATGCATAGGTTTCATCTAGACAAAACACTACCAATAGCTGCGGAATTTTGTAATTTTCCATTTTTAGATGAGGTTCCTTGTTGATGCATGTTCATCAACTTTACAGAATTATACCACATAATACCCTTCCTGAGTGAAGTGAAGCAATTGCCGGTAAACTTCTTGCTCCAGAATATACTAGGACGAAAAAGAAACGCCGGGTACATAAAATATGCAACACATGTCCGGCCGTGTTTCGCAAAACAAGAAGGGTCATCGTTAAAAGGGGGTATTTTTTCACATAATCAGCATCGGAAATCGATTGAAACTTCAACAGCTGGTTCCATACAGATGACATTTCATACAAAAATAAATATAATTATCCAATAATACAATTTATCCCCTAAAACAATCATTATAGGTTACCCGGCGTTTCTTTTTCGTCCTAGTATATAAGCACTGCCCAGTCCAAAGAAGTTTAAAAGAAAGTGGGATTTAAAGCATGCTTCCATTACATGTTCAGCCTTTGTATGATAACCCCTGATCATTGATATCACCTTGACCCTCACAGTACCCATTTACATCTTTACACCTGGGTGATGTGAAACATCTGAGGAAAATTACCAATGCCCATGTTGGGGTTTGAACCCCGCATCTCTTGATCCCAAAGCAGGCATCCTACCACTGGATTACTGCTACTAGCAAGTAGCAGGTTTAAAAAAACATACCTGAAAGACTGATCTTCCTAGTTCATCTTCCACTGATCTCGGAGTATCAACAATAAATAAATTAGCAAGGTTAGAAACATCTATCTCAGAAAATACTGGTAACTTTTTACTACTGTTTGTTTCATTTGTTAAATACCATGGTAACCTCCTTAATGCATCAGATCTTACTCTGGAAAATAATGAAAAAATGGAAATAGAAAATTTTTGTAGACTTTGGTGTAAGATTGACTATCATTCCAACGAGTGAGTCCAGAAAATATATTCTAAAGAGTAGTGTAAAGTTTAATAAAAAGATTTTATTCCGAAATAGATAAATATTCTATTTTCTTCATGACAAATAAAATAAAAAATATTATTTCTTCCTTTATTTTAATGGGCTAACATCATAATTATATTTCACCATTCAGCATGAAAGAAAAGTAAATAATCACTCATCTGATACAAATACAATTGGTTTTTTTTCCAGCCATTATAGGGCAAAAATTGGGCCCTATTCCTTCCCCTAAAAGTATGTATTTTATAACAAAATTAAGGGTTCATTTTAAAATGTACATTACTTCAGAAAGTATCAACAACATATGAAATATATCTTAATATACTTGAACAGCAAAATGTGTACAAAAACTTTTGTTTATAGACCCTAGTCTAGATATATTACCTTAGCAACCTATTTTAAAGGGTCCAACTTACTTGATATCAGTTGATAGTAGACATCTGAGTGTCCCTCTAAATTTGTCTATCTTAGTTAATTCATTAGGTGACTCCGTAGATCTTGTCTCCAACATTGATAAAATAGTGGTACCTAATACAGTCGTAGGTCCAGAATACGACTACATGAAAATACACAAAATAATGAGTTTAAACATCCAGGAGCTTAAGTGCAGGCTGAGAATTTAGCTGGTAGATGGTGGACAGAGTCCTGCGAAATCTAGGTCAGTCCCAAGGGGCTAACCAGTTTAGCTGCTAACCAGATATTAGGCACAAACTTCAGTCAGTGACTTATAACTGTCCAACATCATATAAAATCAGTAGTAGGAGGGAGAATGATTGTACAAAATATTTTATGATCTATTTCTATGAAAGTATGCCCTGTCTAAGAATTAAACCCCTCCATCAGAAGACATGAGTGCTACTGTCAAAGCTACCCAAGTGGGCTGAGTAAAGATCAACTGCAGTGGAAATAAGTGGAGCAGCAAGTCAAATCTGCCATAAAATCTTTTTTGATGACATCTGTTTATAAAAAAGTTAACAATAAAAGATGGACTGAACTTACCTGTAAAATAGGTAAACTGTTCATTAATGCTTGTAGAAACATTTGCCATAATTCTGACGTCATCAATAATTGACTCTTTAATAAATGTGACATGATATCACTAGCTAAACTGGATATCTAAAATATACAAATATACCAACATAACATAGCCTTGAGGGCAATATGCAATTTTATGGACTGATTGGTCCAACTGGTTTCAAATTAAATCCTTTCAGTAGTTTCAAAGATAAAATGTTGCTCCAATAATCTTAAACAAGAACTTTTTTAGTATAAAAGGGTCATAATCCAGTCAAAGTCATGCTAGAGTTATGCAACTTGGAATATGACCTCAAATGGTAACCCCGTGGACATGTGTTAAGTTATAAGTGAATTCCTTCAGTAGTTTCAAAGATATAAAAATGTTGCACCTAAAAACTTAACCAAGAAGTGTTACACCAATGCACAACTGAGTAGGAAATCCCCACTTTTCACAGAATAGTCAAGCTTAAACTAAAACAAAACTAGAAAGCATTTAATAATGAATGGTTATTTAATTGTCAATGAGCGCTATTTACATAAGGCTTATAAAGTGAAAAAGTCTTCAAACTTTTGGTGGGCACTGTACAATGGGAGTATTACAACAGCAGCAGCACTAGAATAACAAGAGCTGTCAGAGGAGACAGCATGCTCGACTTAGTTAGTGTTTGTCACAGGAGTAAAAAATATGTATAAGGAGTTATAAACCTAGTCACATGGGATGTGGTTGATAATAAGAAACATATATTTAAAGTTTGAAGTCAATACCTTAAGAAATGAAACAGTTGCAGTAAAAACAAACATTTTTTAAATTTCAAGGGGAGATAATTCTGAAAAAATATATTTGAAATTATACACCTTGTCACATGAGATGTGGTTGATAATAAGGAATGTACATTTAAAGTTTAAAGTCAATACCTATAGAAATAAAACAGTTGCAGTAAAAACAAACACTTTTTAAAGAAAACTCTAAGTTCAAGGGGAGATAATTCTGAAAAAATATATTTGGAGTTATACACCTTGTCACATGAGATGTGGTTGATAATAAGGAATGTACATTTAAAGTTTGAAGTCAATACCTAAAGGAATAAAACAGTTGCAGTAAAAACAAACATTTTTGAAAGAAAACTCTAAGTTCAAGGGGAGATAATTCTGAAAAAAATATATTTAGAGTTATGAACCTTGTCACATGAGATGTGGTTGATAATAAGAAGCATATATTTAAAGTTTGAAGTTAATATCTTAAGAAATAACAAAGATATAGGAGAAAGTATTTTACTGCACAAAAACTTTAATCTGTGCACAAAAACTTTAATCAGTTCAAGGGGAGATAATTCTGAAAGAAATGTGTTTGGAGTTATATACCTTGTCACATGAGATGTGGTTGATAGTAAGGAACATATATTTAAAGTTTGAAGTTAATATCTTAAGAAATAACAAAGATATAGAAGAAAGTATTTTACTGCACAAAAACTTTAATCAGAAAGGTGGACGCGGACGCGGACGCCGGGGCGAGTAGGAGAGCTCTACATTACTACGTAAAGTCGAGCTAAAAACCCAAAACAAGTATATGTCCAAAGAGGTTTCTCTGCTCTGGATTGTTTGATGTGATCAAAATCAGTCAGCTGAAGAAGGTGACGTGATGTCACCAAAAATTACAAGGTAAATAAATATTTGCTCTCAGTTGAAGAAAATTAACTCACTAAACAAGTATATTGAAAATGAAGTAAACAAAATCCAGTAAAATAAAATAGTTCTTACAGCTTGTATTGAATCAGCTAGTCCAAATACAACAATCTCATATAACATATCAGAATGTAGTAAATATTTCACTTTGTTACTTGATGTTGATGTTGGGTCTGTAGCTTTTGATACACTTAAATTACTCTGGAATAAATGTATGTATTTATTTACAAAAGTAAAGACCTCCTGGCACAAGAAAAATGTATCTTAAAACGAAAAAGAATAATTTAGGATGCCTCTTTTTTTCTTAACCCTTCACTGGTTACGACATGTGTGAAAAGTAGCCATTTTTTCACCATTACGCGCAAGGGCTATTTCAAGATGCTCTAATTTCATTACTAATTATCATACAGATATGCAACTTGGCCAAGTTATTACCTGGGTGAATGTCTTTTAGAAAAACCAAGTTCAGCCCCGATCCCCATTACCATGGCAACACTGGGGCAGAGCAAAAATGGCAAAAAATGCAATTTTCGCTCTTTTTCCACCCTACATTTGCACTTCAAACAGTAATATTTTCCAAAATTGAGGTCTAAAGTGCCAGGCCTTTTCAGATACTGAAAACGTGTTTTCTTATCAGCACATGGCGCCATTTCTGTGCACTCAATGACCCCGATTTTTTTTCAGCCATTTTGGGGGGGGGGTCTAGACACGTAAAAATGCGGGATTGGGCAGTAAAGGGTTAATAATAATCATATTACATGTACAAGCTGAAGAGAAACCGTAGAAACTAGTCTGTATTCAACTTCATATTAAAATCATGAGGCATCCTAAATTATTTTTTTGTTAAAATTTTTTTTTTTATATATATCGATAGTTGTTTCTAATGAAGCTACTGTTAAAATATATTCAACTGTCAGAAGTGCATAAACTATCTCCACTGATTTAAATACTCATTGAAGTACTTCTGTACTTGTGATCGATAAATTTAGTTGGAGAATGGGGGAATTTATGTATGGGGATAATCAATCAAATATTGAATATTTAATGTATGTGCCACGGACAGTTAGATAAAATTTATTAATTTTTGTAGGTGGTTGAATAGTCCTAATTTCATGACCAAATAGCCCATGAAATCACAACTTTGTTTGTTAGACAAATGCCAAATTGAAAAACCAAGTTGGCCCTAGTTTGGTTTGTATGTCTACTTCCCTTTGAGGCATTTTGACTGTACTAATATACAATGTATAGATAAAAAGTTTGATCAATGAGTTAATGATAATATCCATGTAAAAACATATATGCATAAAAAATCTCGGTCAGTTTATTCCACGGGGAAAACTGAACAATGTATGTTAGTTATTCAATATTACCTGTACAGACTGTAACACTATATTATATGAATGTTGTCTTATTGTATCTACAGGATGTGATAAACATTTTAACACAAGTTTTCTATAAGCTTTCTGTAAAACTTCATAGTGAGGAGACTTAGAACATCTGTAATACACAAAATACATAACATTATAATAAATTTACCTGCCCAGCTAGCTTAGAGGGTATCACACAAGTGAGTAAGTCTACTGATTGAGGGGTCGTAGGTTCGATTCTTGGGCAGGGCATAATTTCAAGGAGTTTGGTAATAAAATTATTTCTACCATCATTCTCCCTCCCATCACTGATTCTAAATCATGTAGGGCAGTTGCCGCTTACTGACAGAAGTATGGGCTTAGTAACTGGTTAACAGCTAACTCTGTTCTCTTTTGGCTAGCAGTTTAATCACATATTTTATTAAGAAGAGAACCAGTGACTTTTTTCGCACAAGAATTAAAACAAAAATCATTCTAGGACAATGTCAAGAATAAAAACTTATTGACATTTTATAAAAAAAATACTCTGAACTTCCGATGGTTTATGCCAAAAGTGTTTTAGTGAAAAGGGCCAAAAGGAGCTAAATAACGATATTAATCCAAAGTAAACAAAATAATTAACAACAAAGTTACATCCTACGATTCAATTAGTTCAGGCTATTAAAGTTTTACAAGCCACTTTTTAAAGATTTTGTTTTTCGTCCATTTACAGTATAAACTATAAACCTAAGATCCCTGAAGACCTTAAACTACCAGTCCATCTATCTTCCATTACTGTCATAACTCCACACAAAGACATAGACAGACAACAATGAGAAAACTATAATATCTAAGGTACTACTTACATATCAGAGCAAAGTTTTATAAGTTCTGTAACATAATTCATATGTCTATGGTATGTTAAACTTATAAAAGCTCCTTCACACATTGACAATGTCTCCTTAGACAGTCTTGTTGCCTGTAAAATATATGTAACATATCAATACTTGAGTAAAAAGGCATTAAAGATAAGTAAATACAAGTACAAGTTCAACCTTTATTAAAAGACTACCCTTGGAACTGACTAAATGTAGAAGCTTAATAACAGACCATCAGACATGCAATCAAAAGAACACAGATACACATTCGTGATTTTTCGAGGACCAACTCTGCATCAGAATTCAATATTTTAATCAATAGTCATGGTTTGGTACCGGTATACAGTCACCGCAAAACATAGCAGACCAGCTGACAAATCCTGTAAAACGATAGAAGGGGTGTCTACATCTGCAGATTTTAAAGGGAAAAAAATGATCTAATCCATACTTGATCAGGTCAATTTCCTTGGTTTTCAATTCATTAAAATATGTAAAATGTCTTCGGTCCTGTAAGACTTGGTTCGGACCTGTGAAATTTTCATCTTTACAGGACCTACTGTTCAATAATTAACCCTTGAGTTTTGTGGCGACTGGTTTTGCATGAAGTCTATGATTAAATACCAGGGATATTTTAAGTTCTTTGCTAGTGTAGTCCTTTTTTAAAAAAAATCAGTGCAAATTAAATGATAAGGGAAGAAGAAAAACTGCAAGGTTAAAGTCCAAATTTGGGGAAAATATATGACAAGTTATATCCTCTATCTATTCCTACCTCTTCCTGGCACATATTTATAAATTTACAAGCTTTCTGTAGAGACTGACATATTGTTGCCGTGTCAACATAAACTTGATATTTTCCTTCATCTAAATGTTTGATGTATCCTAGCAACAAGTTTTGTAGATCAGGGAAAGCGTTACTAAGGCTTTCATCATAAACTAACATATGTAATGTTGATATAACATCCTCTGGTATTACACCTTTACTCTGAAAATATGAGAAATAGGTCAGTAAAAATTCAAACATGACAAAATACTAAAAATTTCAAATTTTGTGATTTTAAATACTTTTACATAGGAAACAAGATTCCTGTTTTGGGGTCATGAGTCAAAGTTGCAACTTTGAAAGCTTTGAAAATAGTGAAACATACTTTCAAAAATTACATAGAGTAATTTATATTGAAAAAACTGAAATCAGAACAATTACTGAAAATTTTCACTTTAATTCCTTAAAGGGTGGGTTGAGCGCTGTAGCAACACATTGTATTATGTCATACCATAGCAGCTAGTCAACCTACACACTATTCTTCTCAATCTCTGAATGTAGCTGTTAGTCAGCTACTAAACACATGCTTCTGTCAGTGAGTGACAACTGTCCTATGTGATTTAGTATCAGTGGTTTGAGAGAGAATGGCTGTAGAAATGATTTCATTACCAAACTTCACGAAAGTATACCTCATCAAGGAATCTAACCCATGACCCCTCAATAAGCACAGCCAGGTGCCAGTCACAAATTTTCCTTATTATAGTATCTATATATACTATAATAAGGAAAATTTGTGACTGGCACCTGTTCAATAAGTAAACATGTGTGCTAGCAACTGAGTAAATCAAGCAGTGAAAACAAACATCAAGACAGAGTAAACAAGAAATGAAATGTGGAAACCACATTAAGCCGGATTTAAAAACTTTAACGCAAAAATTACAAAGGGAAATAATCCATAATAACGCCAGGTAGAGTTTTGGTTACTTTCTAATTCTGTACATCACATGGTATGTTATCATTGCACGAAGTTTCATAAAGATCTGACAATAAATGGCACAAAAAATAAGGAAAAGAAAAACTTTAATGTAATAGTTAACAACACTGGACACCCGCCCAACTGACCACCCACCCGTGTCTCGCCAAACTATTTGCTGAATTTTTTTGGTGAAAAATCCAGCTAAAAAGTGATATTTTCTTCTTACCTTATCAATGGGAATCATCAACTTCATAAATTTCCCAACAAATGTACACAGACCTATATATATCATTCTATGTTGTACAAGGTCACTAGGTTCCTGTGTATTACTATCATCCTGGTCATGTGACTGGTTACTATGGTGATGATATTTTAACAATGAAGATATCACTGTTAAACTTTCTATAAACTTTTCACTCTGAAATAACATAGACTATTTTTGTACACACATGTTCCAACATCTTTTGTTTTAACATTTAACGGCATGTTGTCCTAAGTTATACACTTTGGAATGCTCACCAAATTTACTGCAATTAATCATGTTCATTTGGGCAATTTTTAATCTATCAATTACCTTGTATAGTCTGTTTACCAGACCATGAGTTCAAAGAAGCCGAGAAACTGAGTTAGTACCAATTCAGTTGCAACATAATGTTACTACCTATGCGGGGTTGGACACTAATAGTGTTCTGGGACTAGAATAATCCCAAAAACTTGGAAGGAATCCAAGTGATGTCTAGCTAGGGGTTCCATCTGGATCCCAAAAAAAGGCTCTGCTCTTAAATGAATTTGAGTTCCCATGAATTGTTAACCAAAATTTGTGACTAAAATCTGTATCTTAATTTTTGTCTATTATTGAAGGAATCCCAAATGTAAAGGAGAAATCTCTGAACAACTGACTGGATCCCTGGAAAAAAAAACAGAAAAGGCTGAACCCTGCTATGCAAGTATTTATTTACATCAGGGCAAATTAAATCACTTATCAGTAAAATGTGTGTTAGCTGTGAAACTAACAATACATGTGAAGTATATCTAAGTATATCTTAAACCATCAAAATTTAACATGTGTAAGGGAACTTTTGGACCCCAGAACCTAATGAGTTAATAATAATAATATAATAATATTCATTTGGCATTGTGTACACATAGCATAATTACATTAACATATATCACAGCATGTTGTAATTTACTATGACAAGCACACCAACACGCGGGATAGCACAAAAAGGGCAAGCCCTTATTTCCATTGTGGTCCCTAATACTTCTATACTTACACAATCTCTGGCAGCCATTGTCTGATCTTGCCATACGTCAGGTCTGACAATAATAGCTATAATATCTAAGACCTCATTTAATAAATGAAATATTTCAACACTTATAACTGCGTCGTCTGTTTTCAGAAGAGGAAGTGATTTCTCGAGAATTGTAGCACAGAATTGTGGGATTGTCATCTGTATAAATTGTAACGATTGAATATCTTCAAAGTTCATCTGTTGATTGTCTACATCAGGACTTAAACCAACACTGGAACCATGTGATGACCTGTAAAATATAACAATATGACCGTCATTTATAAACCCCCTTGATAGCTTAAGCTGCAGTCCCATAAACATAAAAAAGCCAATTAAAAATTCAATTAATTTCCCAGAAAAATATCATTTGAAATGATTTTCAAGTTTGTACAAACCCTGTTAAATGTTACATTACTAAAGAAAAATCGCTAAACAAGAAGTACACAGTAATCACCTTAATTTTTCTCGAGCACTAGCTTGATTTATTATGTTATAATAGAGATAAATTATCAACTAGCCTGATGGTATGAAATAAAAATTTTAACAAGCATAAACCAATGTTCACTAGTCCGAGAGTTTGGGCTAGTGGGTAAAGGTGATGACTAAGTTTGTATGTTACTCACCCAGTAGAAGAAGCAGACGTATCGCCATCTCTACCGTCACCACGGGGGCGTGTATCAGTCCAACCAATCAGAGATGGTCTACCATCATTATTATTGTTAGTATTAGATGTACTACTACTGGGAGTTGAGAATGGCGATGGGGTTGTTGTAAAATCTGAAAAATTATAATAAAGTCAATATTGACACACACACACACAATTTGGGAGCAATGGTCCAGTCATTACAAGTTCAACAATGAACGCGACTAAATACCCTTGACATGTCTTTGTTAAGAAATTGGGTGCTGAGAAAATGAGCAGATTTTTCATCAAGGGGCAATAACTCTGAGAAAACCAATGGAACGTAACCAAAATGGAATATGCACATGTCTGCCTGATATCTAGTATATGTGTGAAGTTTGAATCAAATCTGTAGAAAAGGTGCTGAGAAATTAAGCAGACAAATAAAAGCTACAGACCGACCAACCGACCAGCAGACTACTATATTCCCTGCCATAATTTTTGGGGGTATAATAATTATAAAACAAAGCCTTTATTTTTCAAACAATTTTTCAACACTAGTATGGAATCACACCTTTGGCATATTTTAGTTAAATATACTCCTGTAACTTTAAAGGGTTATTAATTTAATTGCTTGCTAGACACAAGTTATGAGCAGTAGTCCAGTGGTAGGATACACACTTCGGGATCAAGACGTCCAGGGTTCAACCCCACTAGGGACACTGATAGTTCCCTTGAGCAAGTAGTTTACCAACAGTTGATCAAATACACCCAGGTATAATGGGTACTGTGAGGGATCACCTGCCTGAAGGTAATTTCAATGGTGAGGGGTCATCATACAAAATAGTGAAGTCAGCTGAACAAGTATATGGAAGCAGACATTAAACCACACTTATACTTTCATGATTAAACTCTACGATAGTAGCCTGGTAATCAATATGTATGTAAGCCCAGTGTTTTTATTAGAAACTGGCTGCTGACCTAAACAGCCAGTTAAAAAGACTAAAAGGCCTGTTAAAATTGGAAAAAATAAATAAAGAAAAAAATTACCCCCAGACTACCCTAGAAAGCCAATTACTTTTCTATTTGAGCCAATTCAACAAAATCCTACTAAGAACACTGAAGCCAGGGAATCAGAACAACACTATATATACTGACTGAATTTCTAACAAAAATAAAATTACATTTTTGTCGGCAGACATTTAAAAGGTCTTGTATTTACCTTGTTTAGCAGTATATAAATTAGGATCTTGATGACGATGAATTCTACTTCGTAAACAACTGCAATAATCAGCTAAAGTTCTAACTGCTTGTAGTCTGGGTCGTCCTAAATCTTGTGTAGGTCCACTTAATAGTGATAGTAAATTCTGAATGGAGAGAAATAAAATATCATAAATTACAGATTAACAGTGTTGGGCAAAGTATATGATTTTAATTCTGTTTATATGAGATTGATAAGGTGATAAGTTTAAATTTTCGTCATCGTAAAATCTTAATTTCATAATTCTGGCAGCATTCAAATTGAAAATGAAAGCCTTTTTCAGATAAAAAAATATCAGAACAAGTCCAAAAAACTTACAGAACTTCTAGAACTTCTGTTTCAATTATTTATGTATGTTCTTTATTTATGTAATATTTCTGACCTAATTGTTCATCTCTATGTATACTGGATTTAACACAGTGTCAACACAATTTAGCTTATTTTTTACGTGGATCAGTGCACATAACCTGGTTTTCAGGGACCCTTGTCTATAACCAGTACTCATCTAGCCTTCCACGAGGTCAGCAACTTCTCCATATATACCATATTGATGGAGGAAAATTAACATTATTGACAAATTTTGATGGAAGGGTATTACTGCTCAGGTGGGATTCGAACCTGTAACCTCTTGGGGACTCTAGATTTGAAATCTTGGCTGGCTACCAACTGCGCTAGAGACAAGAGTCATGTGCTCATGTGTAAGAAACATAACTGATTATTCTAATATAATTTCACTTAATCATTCTTTCACCCACTTCGGCAATCTAGATTCGAAATTGCGGCAGGCTATCTACTGCATTACAGACCTGGGCTAAATTTTATGTGTAATTCAATCTTGTGTCCACAGATAAAGAAGGAGACAGGGAGTGAGAGAAAGTAATTTCCAACCTTTATAATGCTAGGTCTCTGTAGAAATATTTCAGCCGGGAAATCTTGGAAAACAACATCACTAAGAAACTCACAAGTACTAACTAACATAGTTGACTCACGACTTTGTAGAGAACTGTAATACGTAAACAATAACAACATTGAATAACTGTAGTATAAATTGATTTAATATTTTAAGAGACTCTCTTAAATGCCTTACAAAGTCAACAGAATTTGAGAGCAATAGTAAAATCTCCAGTCAATCAGGTAAAACTCTGTGGCCAATAATGATCAAATTCATGACCTTTGAATCCTTAGCAAACACTCTACCACATCATCATAGCGCAAAACAGTTGTACTTCAAGTTAAAAAACAGTGAGTAACAACCATTTTGCGCTAAGCCCCCAAAGTGCTGTATTATACCTCTGCAACATCATACTAGCTAATGTTCAGGTCACAAGTTTACATAACCATTTGTCATTAACAATAGTCTAACTAACCCTGATCAACAATTCAAAACAAATTCCTGAGGAGCAAAATCTCAATCATAAATATCCTATCGTAAAAGCAGACTAGAATGAGTGGCAAACTTCAGTTCTGATATAAAAATCTTGATCAGTTTGTGAAACAGATCTATTTTCCATAGATAGGCTGTAATTATATGTATATTGCATTGATCGCCCCTTACCTGTTTGTTGATACAATTACATGTTGATCTGTAGAACTTAATGGTAACCATGGAAATATTGTCATATGAAAACTACTTGAAGTATCTGTAGGAAAACAAACAACAATATGTTATATATATGGGTGGAAATTGTAAGTTTTGAAAATATTGAAAACCTATGCTCCTTTTCACCAAAATTCCAACGAAAAAAGTTATCATAAGTCACTTTCATATAATTAGCAGTTCAAAGGCAGAAGGATTATATGCATAACTATGATATGGTATTCAAAAGGTATACAATATTCTACATAATTCTATAATATTTAGAATTGATATGCCGAAAATGATCCTATTATTAATGTTTCTTACTTTTGACTTACGAAGATTTTTTTCAAAAGAACTTTTTGTGAAAAGCACCACTACTTTTTAAATACTGAAATAGGCAGATTTCATACAAATTTCATTGAGTTAAACATGTATATTCTCCTAATACTGGCATCTGTATTAATACTGAAAACTTTCACCAACGTATATCTAATATACTTCTTGTATTAAAACATTAAATCAGCTAGGCCCATTTGATTTATAATTAGAAAATATTTTAAGATGAAATTAGATGAAATATCTGTTATGCTTTATGGCTGTTCAATTTGTTTGATATTGTAAAATTAATTAGCAACTTAAGTAATCAACAGATATTTCTAAGCTTTAGTAATCAACTGACAAACCTAGCACACAGTCCTCATCAGTATATATATGATTGCTGATTTACATCATGCAGCAAAGTCAGGTCATTCAGTTATAAAGACAATCAATTATCAAAAACCTGGGGTTAGAACCCCCTTCCTTGTAGCCTACTGTTTAATAATTATACCATGCTCTTTTTGTTTCAAATATTATACATTACCCTAACACATAAGATACCAAAAAATCTCAGAAGAACAAAGAGCCTGTTCCACAAGGCTAGCACTTTGTGTTGCTACCTAGTGATTTCCTGAGAAACTGTCTGCTACAAACTTGAAAATTGAATTGCTAGCTAGTGACATGTAGCAAGTCTTTTTTCTTGCTAGCCGTATCATTTGGAACACTTCTGCTTTTTCAAAATGGCTGCCCCCTGTGGGAATGTGTTTCTTTTTCAAGAATAATGATGTATTTTTATTTAATCCATATACTTAGTCAAAGCGATTAAATAAAATTATCATGGTGATAATTGACTTGAATATTTTTCATTTGCTACAATTCTGATTTTTTTGTTTGTCTAAGTCGCCATCTTGGATTTACTAGCTTGAAGCAAACTTTTTCATAAAACTCTTATGCTACAAATAATCGCTTCCAAAAAGCCCTAGCTAGCGTTTGCCTTACAAAACAGGCCAAAAATATCTTCTTTAATTTTTAAACATACCTGAGTTAACGTTGATACTCATTGGTTGTACTTGTTGAGGATAAGACGATGATTCGGGTACCGGCATACTTGTTGTTCTCTGATCACCTTCAAAAAAACCTAGTGGTGGTTCCCGGTAGTCAGGAATTTTCTGTTGTACATCAGATGGTTGTTGAACCATACTACTGGCTGGTTCCAGTGTTTGTCTAGTAACTACTGAATCCATTGTTGTTTCCATACCACCACCAGTTGCACCTTTATACAAAATAAGAAGTAAAGTTCTGCTATAAGAGCCAGGTTTGGGGTAATTGGTTTTTGTATTTGTAATTACATGTAGGCTACACAAAAACAGCTTTTCTCAAGTATTTGTATTGTATCTGTACTTGAATATTTTTATGATGAATGAATCTGAATTTTAGTCATAATACATTGTCATTTAATTAGACAAATATGTCCAAGTACTTTCAAATACATTGAGCCTGACTGCAACTAAAACCACTTAATTGTTAAATGAAAATTTGAGATCTAACAGTAGTTCTGTCATCAATAGAAAGTTTTGTATTGATATATCAAAAGAAAAGTATCAGTGATGTATTGATATATCGAGTCCGACAAGGAGTGTAATAGAAGCCGTAAGAAATTCAGTATCTATATACTATACAGAGCCCTCATGATGTTAAAAGTTGTTTCAGACATAACACAAACTATAACAAACTGTATTTTCTTGTTTTTTTGATAATTAACAGAAAACATGAAAACTCAGAAATATAAAAACGTGATTTTGAGAGGGGAATGGGGCTCATAAATCTCAAAGAAAGTACAATTACCAGTAATATTTTGTTGTTGATAAATACATTCAGGGGCATGATCCTGTAGACCAACTTCTGGTAATCTCATGGCGTTTTCTAAGATCTGATCAATGATTGGTTGAAGCGCTGAACTTACATCCTTTCTCAGTAATGTCAGGAATTCTATTCCACCTACATCCTGGATAGTCTCAGAGGCTGATTTATGCTGAAATACAAAAAAAATCAAGACACTTATATATGTAACTTCAACACACCCCTGACAATACAACAGACAAATGTTCAGCAAGACTAGCTTGGTCAGATCATTGATAAAGTATTCCTCGGGTAAAAGTCAATGGTTTTAATACTTGATGAAAGGTGGCATCTAACCTTGTAAGATTTCTCTTGATCACCCAGCCAACCTAGCTTTCCTGGACCCTTGACTATAACCAGTACTCACCTACCATTCCACAAGACCAGAAACTTCTCCATATATCTTATTTATGAAATAAGAAATCTCACATATTCCAGAAAATAACCAGAGATTATACAAATTCCTAGACTAGGCTAGAGATGACATGAAATCCCTGGTTACGCACATTCCCTTCAACACAGGAGTGACACAGGAGATACAAATATGCAATCACACATTGTGATAAACAATTCAAGGGAACTTAAATTGGCGTTAGAACAAGGCAATCTATAGGTATCCTGATGGAATCTCTAGCTAAGCATCACTGAGATTCCTCCTAAGGTTTTGGGATCCATGGAATCAAGAGGACACTGTTTAAGTTGAACCATGTAACATATATAACTAGCCTCATCACTGAAAGTGATAAAATACCCCCAACATATGTTTGTCAAGAAATTCGATGCTGAGAAAATGAGTGGACAAGATTTTTCATCAAAGGGCCATGACACTGTGAAAATCAATGGACTGTTACCTAAATGGGATATATCAGGTACATGTGTGAAGTTTGAATCAAATCCGTATAATAGGTGCTGAGAATTGAGTGAACATGTAAAAGCTGCAGACCAACCAAACAACCAACAAACTGACTCCTATATACCCCCCCCCCCAATTTATTGGGGGTGGTGTAATAAAACTTGAAATACCTCAGATAATCTAAGCAGTAAGTTGAGGACATCTGAATGTCTAGTTGATTTAGGAAAGTTAAACCATTCTAAAAGACGAATAAACAAATGTCTCTCTTGTACAATATCAGAGTCACATATTATTTTATGTTCAAGCTTGGATAGAATGCTTTCTAATGCTCTCACTCTGATTTCTTCAAGATGATGACCTGGAAAAAAATAATCCGACTTTACAATCCCAAGCTTTACTCCACATATTTATTTATCTTACCTCGTACAGAATACTCGTTTTTCATTGGCCGAGAGCGGTCACGTGCTGACCATGTATTATCCCATATTAGGTCAGTAGATTCTAATATCCAGTCAGTAACAAAATTTATAAATGATAGCGCTGACGAAACCTTATTTTTCTACTCCAAAATTAATTCGAACTAACTACATCGATAAGGGGAATTCACTGTGTCAATATTGTGTGTCCTTTTCGTCAATAACAGTCGCGTTTCGGTTCCTTTCTGTCAATAAACAAGATGGCAGCCTTGATACTCTCTTGTCCGTGTTCTTTGATGCTAAAATTCAGATGGGGGTACTCGGTAAGATAAATTTGTTACACAGTCAGTTACTGACCGGATACGGTGTGATACCGAGTCAGTGAATAAATATTGGGCTTGAGCTACGCTCTCACCCAATATTAATTTACTGACCCGGTATCACACCGTATCCGGTCAGTAACTGACTGTGTAACTTATAATATCTATCTCTGGATACTGTCGACCTCTCTGACGAGGGTTATAAATCTAAATTAAGTGCCAGATAAAGTGTGCGTGACAAATGACAGTGTATATTAAAATAATCATACCCATGGCCTTGAGTATATATCAGTTATCCCTAGGTACAAAGTTTCATTTATTTTTTGACATATTAGAGTACAACCGGGTAATATCGGACATGCAGGGTTCTCCAGACACAAACTTGAATTGCTCATAATTCCAAAAATTGTTGAATATTATAGACAATAACGATTTGATTCAGAAGAACATTAACACAAGCCTTCTATTTTGATGTCATCAAAATACTACAAGCACTTTCATAACGAAGTTTTTGATTGGATGTTTTGAGGTGCAACATACGGGGCTCTCTTTTCATAGTACTGTAGACTAAAAGTGGGAAATATCGGACACTCTTGGTGTTGTTTGTTCACAACTTGCGTATCGATTATATAATTGTTGTACGAGTAATGATTTTTTTAAAAACAACCTAACAGTTCGATGAACCCCGATGATCTATTTTGTGTCCAATGCAAGCCCTTAGGAATGTCCGATACTATACTCAACCCGTCCGATACTACACAACATTGATTGCAACACACCATTTCAATGCATTACTGTCGTAGAATATGAATATTTTGTAGCTAGTCTCCGGGTCAGTTCATGCAGTAACCTGAACGCCGTTAATTATATAGAAACCACAAGTAATAAACAAGACAGGAACACACAAGACCGAGTGTGTCCTATATTACCCGGCTCTACTCTATAGGTTTTAGGCTAAGTAGTCATAGCCGTAACACACTAGCTCTAAGCCAAGGACTAGTGAAAATTGATAAGAGTTAGTGAAAAACTTAAATGCAAGCCCTTTACTATATACCTATATAACTTGATAAATGGCGCTGATGCTTGAGATTTAATGTGATGACTAGGACAAATAGCCAAATTAATAAGATGATTTGATTTTTCATTTAGATTATTTTGCAATTATTCTCAAACAATCAATGACAGGAGATATAAAATCAAACATTGTTGCGCTGAATTCAAATTGATTAACACCATTACTTAATTTACTAGAAAAATCACGAATTGATAGGAAGCTACTTCGCTTTTGGAAAGAATGCATTAAAATATAACTCTTGCCAAGTTTTTTGAAGATTGTGTTGAAATCAACATCTTGTCTAAGAGCTGTCTCCATCATAAATGAATGCAATCATTCAATTTATACGACGAGAGCAGATAAAAACATTATGTCGAAGAATTGTCCGGACTTGTTTCAAAACATCCGCCATGTGAAGAGTACTCTGTAAAGGGAACTAACTCTTGATATTCACTTTTACGGTGTGCCTAAAGTACGTAAAGAAGTGTAAAAAGGCGTAAATTATGTAATCATGACGTGATAGTCTGTGTCCCAGGTAATTCTTCACGAAGATTTGTGAAAGAAACAAGAGGTGATTATGACTTATTTCAAACAACTAATATCTGTCCAATTTCATAACCATACTCCGCCAATTTCTAACAGCCATATTGAGACAGTCAAACTTCTTACAATGATTAAATCACAGATTGTGACTTTAGTTTTGTAATTAAGTGAAGTAAACATTGAGAACAGTTTGTGAGGCAGTCAACTGATCTACTCACCGAGTCTGAAGTGTTAAATATCTAGAGTCCAAAGATAAAGAGTTGAGAGTCTAAGTTCTAACCCAAACTTTTTACCAGCAATGAGCAAGACAGTGGTAGGAAAAAACCTCATCACCAAAGTTACACTATTACGTAGACCTTACCTAAAAATCATTTCTAGTTCAGCATAAACTAATTTATTCAAGCTCAATTGTGGAACAATTTCATTTAACTTATTTCAATCATTCTTGAGTCTCCTTCCTGATCTGTCATTAACTGAGCTTGTAGGATAAAATTTCTTGCTCAAGGAAACCATGAGGTGGTTTTGGATGTGACTTGAACCAATACAGATCTGGCTATTAAATGATTACCAGTACAACATCTTAACCACTCAACCACACACATGACCCCTAGATTGACAGATGCAGTACTCACTGAGCTAGCCATGGGGTCTAAAACATACAGCACATCAAACCACATTATTAAGATTATAAGACAAGAATACTAAGTACAAGTGCTTCTAATTTTTAATATTCTATAATATATAATAATAATATAAAATCAACAACAATTGTACAATCACTTGTGAATCATCTAAAGTTTTAGCATGCATACAACATAGATAAATGATAATTGCACTTCACTGAGAAATAACTATTGTTTGTTCATTTGCTAAAACAACACAAAGTAAACACTCAGATTATTAAATGAAAAGATAAAATAAATTATAACACATAACCAAAGAAAAAACTTAAGTAAAGACAAAAAAGTTTATATAAGTGAAGACATACAGTAAAGATTCACGATCAAAATTGATTGGCTTAACAGAGGAAAGGTCTTACCGGTGATATAAGGACATTTTTCTTCTCAAATTAAGCATTTGGAACTTAAAGATCCTAAAAAATTACAAGATTTTAAATAGTCTTTAAACAGGGACATTTTCTTCTCAAATTAGGCATTTAGGAATCATAAAAAATACATAATTTTTCAGGAACAAATGTGGTCTTGATAGCAGAATTTTACTGTATCTAGACATTAGACATGGCCGATATGAGTCTTATAAATCCTACTGTCAAAGTAAATTACAGAAAAGGCTTGGATTTATAATATATAATAAAACAAAATCATATCCTTATCATAAACAGATACATATTTCTTCCAGAATACAAAAGTAACAGGGTTCAGAAATTGCACTTGGGAAATTTCGAGTTTTAACTCGGACTGGATTTGATAAAACACTTGGATTAGATACAAAATAAGCTTTAATAAATATGGAACACACAGTAACATATGTACATGTATCTAGATAATTATTTACATCGCACTCAAGTTATGCATATCACAGGTTTAGCAGAAAATGGTTGTAACTAAATAATTATAAGAAATGAGTTAGTTACGACTGTTTTGTGCTAAACCCCTAGTATTCAAGTTTATGTAGATCAGAATTTAAAACTAAAAACAATATTCACATGGGTGCAAGATGAAAATTTTGAAAAACCTGAAAACTGTCATTTGAAACCATTTTTCTTCATAATTTAATGGCAAAACATTGTCTAATTTGTTGTGAAAAAACTGAACTTCAGGCATATGCCTGAAAACTTGCACCCATGTATTCATTTTGTAAACATTTAAAATCAATATCTTGGTCATTTCATTTAAGTGACAAGTACAAACAAACCTGTCAGGATTTCAAAATAAAATCATTTGGGTGCCAGGTCAATACTTGTCAACAATAGCTACATTTACATACATATATTGTCCATTTTTTCTCAACTGTCAAAGCTTGAATAATTTCATGGTGACTGAATGCATTGTTTTTGTACTGGCAGCCTAATTTTTATTAAAAAGATCTTGACTAAAACATATCATACGGCATAAGAAGCTTTACTCATTCATAATACACACTTTCGGAAAGTCATGGGGGTATTATGACAATAATTTTAACCAACGCATTCACAGTGAAATTATTCATGTTTCATGATATAAGACTAGAACACAGCCACAACAAAAAATCATATAAAACTTCCTGATTGGTTCAATAAGGTGTATCGGTGAAGGCAAACAATGTTCACATGAATGAATACTTAGGTCCTAGAGCAAGAACACATTGAGATGAAATTACACAGCCACTGACAGTGGCACATACATTAACCCTGCTGATTTAAATACCCACTGCAGTACTTCTGTACTTTCTATCTATAAAAAATAGTTAAGATACCAAATCTATGAGCAGGGATTATCAAACAAATATCAAGTATTTAAATCAGCAGGGTTAATGAATGTGTCTCTGACAGCTGAATAGAATTAAACAATACATGTAGTAACTTATACTAAAACCACAAGTATTTTTGAGTGTTTCATTTCTGACTGCAAATGTACCATCATAAAAGCTTGGAAAATCTGACCTTAAACATATGGCTTCTAATACCAGCTTTCATGACAAACTTTCATCAGCATTGGATATTTGGTTCAGCAAAATGGGATCTTTTACAGGACCCAATGAAAGTTTATTGGACCAAAAACATTTTAATTGATATGGCCAAGCATGTAGTCCATTTTAATGATACATCATAAACTTGTAATACATCCTAAAATTTAACAACAAATCCTCATATCTTATTGAATTAGGAAAACATTGGCTACTAAAAGTTTGTGAACTGTCAGACCACTCACATTCTAAACATCACTGGACCGACTGCAATTTTGGTGAATTTAGTCTACGGTCAACTGGCTAAATTAAAAAAAACTGAAATACATGTACTATTAATAATGTTTTGTCCAGATAAAAGCTATTTTAATTTTTATTATATGCGTTTTCAAAATTTAATTCTTACTAAAGCATGCTGTAACAAAGACATGTCTTTCCAAGTTTACATTTGAACCAAACAACATTCCTGTTACATAATATCATATTATGACTGAACGTGACCCATGATATGAAGTAGCAAAATCCAAAATAAGCGTGTAACAAGATGATTTTAGATCAAGTTTTAATCAGATTGAACAAGCCACTGTGCATAACAATGCGATTTCACTTGGGCCGTATCAATTTTACATGAGCAAATATTGCATATGGGTGTCCTTGGCAAAACACTGACGTACACAATACATGTATTTGACTAGAATGAGATTGATTAGAAGCCACCCTGATGATTTAAGATTTTCTAAAACACGACAAGAGAATGAACAAAAAAACATACAAACACTTATTGGACGTTTTTAACATGTAACATTAATCATTGATTGTTTCAAAGTTATAACCCTGCAGGTAAACAGAGATCTTTTGAAGTCATAAAATAGATGTAAATAATGGACCCATATTATACAATATCCAATAACAACTTATCAACACCTAGCGTTCTTCACTAAAACACTTGAAAGTAAAACAACATCAAGGTCCAGTTGCATAAGAGTTACAGCTACCTAGTGCTTTAAAGAAGCCCCTTTTTGTGTTAGTCAAGTTCTGTGCAACAGTTATCCTTCAAACTAGTTTTTTTGACATTTATCTATAACCAGTACTCACCAACTCTAATAAAAACTTCTCCATATACCTCACTAATGGAGGTAAATCAACATTATTGTCAGGGCTCGAATTTAACAAAAAATTGGACTAGCGAATTTTTGTGAGTTGATTTTATTTCAACTCGCAAAATGGAAAAATCACTTTTTTCTCAAAATTTTAGTAGCATACATGTACATAATTTCTATTCTTATATGTAGTATTAAATAACATAGGACTATATTTAACTATAGATAGAACAATGGTGTTATTGTGGAATAGACGAAGAATATTGTATATTTTTTGGGTGAATGCTGATTTAAGTCTCATTTTTTTATACAGTAATATTTTACATCGATTTCAACTTGCGAAAATTTGCGAGTTGCAATAAAAGTTATTCGCAATTTTCAAAATCCACTCGCATTATGCGAGTATGTGAGCTTAAATTCGAGCCCTGATTATTGTCTAATCATAATGTAAGTGTATAGCCAGCTCAAGTGAGGCTTGAACCAACAACCCCTTCAAGACCCTAGATTTAAAATCCTGTACATTTCCACTGACCCAAGGTTAATATACATTCATATATAGTTATCTAAAATATATCTGATACAACTAAGCGAGATACATTAACAGTAAAAACTTCCTACTCCTAGGACCAGCTTAGGTATCTAGTCTACCTTGTCTTGAATTGATTGATTATGTCATACTCCGCTTACACATCCTAAAAGGCAGGTGTATTCGGAGTACTCCGAGCATGTGTGATATGAAACAGTTGATTCAATTTTTCAGTGATCGGAGTACTCCGATTACTCAGATCTAGCGAATCAAACACATCCATACATGTTTTATAAATTATCAGTCTACGAAATTAGGATATAAAAGTAGTCATCCAAACTGGCCAATTTACTTGTAAGCATTTTATCTTCTCAGTAGATTTTTTAGTTGACTCCAAAAAATTGCTTAGTTAATTGCGTGAATTAAAAAAGTTGTTGTCTCAGGCAACTAGACACCTGCTTATTTCGTAGGCTGATTATAAAACATTAACTATCATTATCGTCAGTATTTGTCACTGAGTTAGTTTCACCATCCTTGTGGGATTTATCATCAGTTTTATTGCCGTCGTTGTTTACAAGATCATTCTTATCACTTTTCGTAGTCGAAGCATCAGCATCGTTATTAGTGTCAGCATTTGTATCATTAACACTTTGTTTATTGTTATCACCATTCACAGTTGATTTATCTTCTTCTTTATTTCCATCCCCATTGGCACCAAATTCCATCTCCCCAAAAGCTTTAGCAGTGTTAATATTGTCCTTATCATCTTTGTTTCTACTAGAGTAAGCACGATGTGGTAGAGAATAGAGTTCAGGAGGAGAACGAGTCTCGCCAGTCATCAAGAAATTATTAAAACATTTCAACAATATTTCACATTCTTTATCATCATTAAAATCTGATTCTGGATACCTTGACTTTAGATCTAATCTTGCCTGGAATTGAATTAAAGTTTTGTTTTTATCTACAGAGTTTAATATATGTCTATATCTTTTTTGTTCAATTAAGTTACTAATACATTTATTTTAATGTGCGTCATGTTAAAAATCAATCATAAAGACCTAAATTGTAACAATATTTATGAGAAATGTCCTAAATTGACTGAATTAATAAAAAATATTACTTTTTGTACAGTTATATTCTAAGGCAATTTCAAAAAAAAAAAAATTGTCGACTAATAATGTACATTGACGGAATATGAATAATGAAACAACATGACGGTATGGTTATCAATTTCACAGATTTTTCACCTACTAGTTGAGTGACAAGTAAACACACCATTTGCTTGAGCATACAAGAAATATCATCAAATTCTGCTTGGGAATTCAGATTTATTTTCCATTGACAAACCATAAATAAGGAATATGATGATCAACAATATGTATTAATTAACACACATGTTTTTTTTCACTAAGTTTCTTTGTTCTGTGGTCATTTGAATGCATGACCGATAAATAATAATACTATTTGAAATTTATGTGAATTTATCTATGAGATATAGACATATATATATTTAACTACTGTATAGCAGTTTAATTTTGGAATGACTTTATTACTCTTTTACTATGTTTGACAAAAATTGATTGCTGTGGGAAATAAGAAACACAGCTATTTTTTAGGCCTTGTTGGAAAAGTTGAAAATATGGTAAACAATTATGTTTAGCCAACTTTATACAGTACACAAAAACTTAGTATTCTGATAACATAAAAATACAAAGACCCCGTAAATTGATATTGATACCTTATCAAGTCCTTCATTTTCATACATCTGTAATTGTTTTTGGAATCCAAAATTAGGATTAGCCATACTTCTAGCTCCACGTATAGCATTTATAGAATCTCTCCAACCAAGTTTAGTCACTGTCATAATGTATGCAGCTGTTACAGTAACACTTCGTGATACACCGGCTAAACTGTAATAAAAGGTGAGATCATTAGGTTCTTTCTTCAAAATTTGGCCAGTGGACCGGCGAACGGAAGTATTTTTCTATGAAATAATAATATTGCCAAATACTGGTATGTTAAATTCAATCTGCGGTACGTATTGCCGCAGCTGTTTACTGCAATATACAGATATATGTCAGCCCTACAAAGTACTGTGTTGTTTAATTCTTAATGTGGTACATATTTCTGCAGCCGCGTATTGCAATATAGCGAAAAACGGGCATAATGTGACAGCCTTAATACTTAATAGTCAGACCATGTAAGATTAGTACCTGTTATTATCATAAATTACTTATAGGACTGTATTCATTATATAAACAATAAAATGTATTATTTACCAATGTACTAAAACATTTCCTTTTTCTAATCTTGCTTTATGTATAAATTCAATACATTCTTCAAAATATGGAGAAAGGGATTGATGAGGAGTGTCACTAGCATTGATACATAAATATTTCTTATCCTGAAATACATAGTTAATAGAAAGTTAAAGATTTTAGACTTAGGCTTAAGTTATACCACCAAACAAAAACTATCTAAGCTGAAAATGCCTGACCAGTTTAACCTGCAGAGTAATACATGTGTCTCTGATTTACTATGCATTTAATTTCTAGGCGATAAAAGTAGTTCCTTCAATCAACGGACGCGTTTTTTGTTTCAATGATCCTTGACAGGTGTTTACACATGTTCAATAAGCCTGTGGATGGGGCGGAGTCAAATCTCATTAATACACTAAGCAGTAGTATTTGCCAGTAATACAGGGTAGAAAAAACACTTTGCAACGTGCAACAGCATAAAACTTGACACAATTTTAAAAATGAATAACCAAAATTCAAATATTTGGGATTTCCCCGGCAGTCAAAATAAACTTTTACCATCACAATGAGAATATATGTAGAAAGAACAATAAGATTTTTGTGCTTTTCAGCAATAAAGTGTAACAAACTTTGTTTGTACCATCTGCGCATGGATGGAAAAACCCACAAATAAGAGTTTCAAATTAGGTCAATTGATATCCTAGATTCAGGTCAACTTGTATAAGCTATACAAAAGAGCATTCTCAGGGACATTTTTTGAAAAACTTAAACCAATGTAACCAATGTAAGAGTTGATACCAAGGCAAACATAGTAACAATCCTATTTTTTTTAGTTAGTTTATACTCATTCATTTCAGCTTGATTCAAGTTGATTGTGAAACAAGTTCTTTCAGGTCACTTCCTGGTCCCCCAGTACAGCGCTAATATAAAGTTTTTATTGTTTTTCTTACCTCATGTAAAGGCTTGGCATAATCATGTATGCTTAAAATATGAGTAATATTGTTTTCATTTAACTTTTCAATATCTTTAGCATCACGAAAGTTACCAACATATATACCAGTTATAATCTGAAATAGAGAAAAATAATGACTTCCAGGAGAAGATTAGCAAAATTAGTAAATTCAGCTTTTTTTTAATAACTAACTTGGACCTGTTCACTCCTAGAAAAACATTTGATTTTCAGCGCAATGACTGATCCAGTCAGGAGTATAAAAGAGATTCCAGATGCCCAGCAATTTCAAAAGTATTTCTTAAATAATCGTCAACCATAACATTAAAACAGTTAGAGTCCACAGAAGCCAGTCAATTCACTAAACTTAATAAAAGCAAAACAAATAGATTTACCAGTCTGTAGATTAAGTCACCTAATTGAAGTATCACATGTCACTTCCATAGGTAGAAGTATCAGAATGTCCCAGGCAACAAAGATCTGTCAATTCTTCAAGGGGCATAATTTTGTTGAAGTCATGCAAGAGTAATGGAATTTGGTTTCTGGCATGATTATTAAACTTTCATTATAATATTTAAGATTTAATTAATACACTTGATTGCAGCTTAAAATTCATTTACAGTATTGTGGTGATCATAGATGAATATATAGTCACTTGTAACAGCCTCACTGTTGGGTTAACCGAGTGTCTCGCCTACCAACGGGCACTCTGAAGAACCAGATTTGATTCCCAGTTAAGGTGTATCAGTGTTTATTATCACTCATAGGGGAAAGGTGGCAGGGCCCTTTTTGAGGGGAAAATCGCGACAAAAATGAAATTAGGGGAAAAAATTCAATACTTGAGATAACATGGATCCTCTAAAAGAGTAACATTTCTGTCTACTTTTATGAAATTTCAACTATTGAACCAACATATTTATCTATGATTTCTCTGTAATGCTTGAGAAATGATCAAAATATTATAAAAAGTACATAAGTTTTAGGACAGTCTGACAGGGGAATTTTTTACCTGGAAAGGGGAAAAATATATACTTTTTGGAGAGGGGAATGGGGTCCAATTTCGGCCCCAAAATGGCCTGAAAAAACCCCACTGTGTATGGTTTTTATTCTCGCAATTTACTTCAGTATAGACACCTACATTACATTATACATGATTCTGTCAATAATTGACAATTATATCACGGTGCACTTATCAAAATTAAGATATAGAGAACATTAATGGGAAAGAAAGGGCTATAGAAATCAGTCAGACTCAGAGGAACATGGATACACTGAAGACCTTAAGCTATGTAGAAAATAAAGGACTTTAGTCAGTTATCTTAAGATTAATTATTAAGATTATTATTAAGATTATTTAAGATTAATTTTGGCATTGAAAAGTAAGTGTAAAATCCGAGTAATCCAACTAATTGGACCTACCTATGGGCGCGTTGCCTAACGATTTTCGCTACGAATCGCTATGAAAAAGCGCTTTCTTGTAGCAATTTATCTTAGGAAACGGCTAGCTATTTACGTCACAAACCAAGATGGCAGCCTTTGCCGAGTAAAACTTTTGCACTTATTGCAATTGCATGTTTCCAGGGCGATTTCAAACTAAAAAAGGCTTTAACAAGTTTAAAATCACTTCAAAAACATATTTTTATTTGAACAATTACAAATATCAATTATTTTCAATTCATCTATTGTCAGTCAAACATAAAACCCAAACTGTCGGCAAACAGGAAGTCACATTATAATTGCGGAGGCAGCCATTTTGATTTGTTAATGCGCTTTCGGGTAGCGAAATATTTTTTTGCTAGCTTTCGCTAAAACATGGATCTCTTTTAAATTACGACATACTCCGCTTACTCCTCCTTAAAGGCAGGTGTATTCAGAGAACTCCGAGCGCGTGATCCAAACCGTTTGATTCAATTTTTTTAGTGATCGGAGTACTCAGATCTCGCGAATCAAACACGCCCATATTAAGGACTCCCTATTTGTAGAGTCTACAAGGGGAAGTAACTGACTAAGGTCCCTTATTAAATACAACATACCTTGTTCATTCCATTCCCCATGATGCCTTTATATGTTCTGATCTTCCTATTCCATGAATATGTCAGCTGAGCCTGAAACAATAAAAAAATAAATAAAGGATCGAAATTGTTAGGGGACGAAATCATGAAAAAAAACTGACAGCGTTGTCACAGTGATTGAAACAGAGTCTAAAAAACTATCAGTGGAAAAAATAGTTAAACCATTTTAACACAAAAATGTACATTACATGAATCAGAGTTTCCAAATTAGGAATGACAAATCCTCGTTATTTTTAACTTTCGTTATATTCGGTGCAAAATGGCTAAAGTCCGTACCGAGTTGAACGGAGCGGCCGTCCTAAAGAACGTCGATCTCTCATACAGAGTTGTCGATCCTTACAGTGATCTTTATCTCTGTAAACGTCTCAGGTTTTACAAGATTCTTGTAAAATAGTAATATAATTTAGATTTTGTATCGAAAGCGTAATTCGTCTTTTATATATATTATCTATATAAGTTTTACGTGAAATAGAATTTTATTATAGGCGAAATCCAATTTTTAAAGAGTTATATTTACAAGAACTATTTTCTCGTGAAAGGTCTTCCTATTCTGAGTAATTTGGCTTTTTTACTCATCCGCTAAAAATGTCAACAATAGATGATATTGCTAAAAATTATGACATAAATTAAGTGCTTAGGGACTGTCAACGACAAGCCGTTGAACATCAACAAGACAAGAAAGGTGATCTGTTAGTTAGTGTGTCTGTTGCGTATGGAAAAAATTCAAAATTTGTCACATGATCGTTTTAAACGATCACGTGTTTGGGACTACTTTCGAGACGTTAACAGAGATATAGATCACTGTAAGGATCGACAACTCTGTATGAGAGATTGAAAGAACGTAATAAGAGCAATGTGGCGTAAAGACTTGTACATCATTCTATACATAGACGATGCAAGCATCAAATAAAAATCACCAAAAAGTGCCAAAAACGGCTACATTTTTGAGGAAACAATTACTTCGTGAACAGGGGTTTTAAAAGCGCATTCTTGTGAAAATATGTCAAAATTCTCGATACTAGTTAGATGGTAGTATTCTCATAGCAGCAAAGAAACATATGTGTGACAGACCCAAATTTTCCTTATTATCGTATATATCTCTATATACATGTATACTATAATAAGGAAAATTTGGGTCTGTCACATGTGCAAAGATGCATCTACACCTGACCAACAAAATAGTAATTTAGGAAATCACTTGGAACTGATATGTGCTACAATAATAGCTGGCAAGAAGATTGTAGTGTTCTACAGACCACCAAACAAGGTAGATTATGAGTATCTTAGCATTGTACTAGAGGAATTCAATGCCCTAAAGATACAGGCCAAGAAGACCATCCTTATCATTTGAGGTCCTACAACTTGCCAGTTATAGACGGAAACATCTTTCTAATTGTGTCAACAAATATATATATGCGGTTTCAGCGGGGGTCAGGTGGGTCCAGACCCCCCCCCCCCTAGACTTTATTGTGCTAGGACAAATTTTATTTATTAAAGATATCACAAAAAAGGAAATATGAATTTCCTTGTTTCCATTGTGGCCCTTAAATAAATGAACACATGTCCTAGCAAGGCACATATTGTCTACTCCCTCAAATATAAGACTAGAAAAAAGTATGTAAAATGAGGGGCTAAAAGACATCAAATAAGGATAATCAGAGACAGGAATGACTAAATATATCACAGAGTAGTATTAGAAATTGGTAAAATAATGGGTTTTTTACTAGTTTTTTTTAATGGAATGATCCAAAGATGACAACCATTGTATGCAAATGATTTTATTCCAAAACATTCAACAGAAGGTATTTGAAAACAAGATTCAGAGAACTAAATCTAGTATTATGTTTATGAACTGAACTGGCTAAAATAAAGTGCTCATGTAAATAAGAAGGGGGTATGTCATTGAAAAATTTATAAACATTGTTAAGAACAATTTGATTCACTCTTTTTTCTAATGGTAACCAATTTAAATCAGTAAAATGATCTTGAGATATGTGTTGTCTGCAGTCTAAAAAAATTAAGTTTAAAACAAATCTAATACGTGTAATTTTATATTGAGTATGGACGATAGTGTTAATTATACAGTATTAGCAGGCGCCATAAAGGGAATGCATTTCAGACTTAATCAATAAATAAATAATAAAAAAGTGTTTATTTCGGTGTAAGATCGATTTGTATGTCACTCATGAGTTGAGGCTAGTATATTTTCACGAGTGGCTACGCCACTCTTGAAAATATTGCATCCTTAGCTCACTCGTGAATTAAAAAACGATCTTACACCGAAATAAACAAATATCCTCTATATATTTTACTTCTCCTAAGTCTTTGGTAACGTAGCTAATACGCCTATAGATGCATACTCGTGGCAGAAATACTGAACCAGTCAATGGGCCTTTAAATCACGTAATGTGCTTATTTATTAGAAATTTCACGAAAAAATCTAAAACAATTATTACATATTATTACATATTACATATTATTACGAAGAAATCTAAGCATAGATTGCTAGATGAGCAACAATACTAGTCCATGGTGGAATCTAACAGTAGAACAGTGATTATAATAATGATAGTGATGATAATGATAATTATGATAATAATGATAATAATAATAATAATTTTAATAATAATTGTAATTATTATAATATAATGATAATAATAATTTTAATAATAATTATTAGAAAATCTATGATAATTATAATAATTATAACCATAATTATAATAATAATAGCCTAATAATAATTATAATAATTATAAATATACGAGTATTAATTATAATTATAGTAAAGACTTAATTTATTCTAAGAGGTTTGGATAAATCCAACCTTCCACGATGGCCTCTAGAACGACAGCAAGTCTCCTTTGATCTTTTCAATAACCATTGTTTCGCATCTTAATAAAGCTTAAATTGTGTATAATCATTAAAGTAGTCTAAATTAATTACAAGTACTTGAGAAGAAATGAGGAAAATGGGACGTCTTTTTGCTTTTCCCTTATTCTTTTTTGTTGATTTGTATCTTTTACTTAGTTTATTGATCAAAATGGCGACTTCCATAAAAGAGGTGTTTATTTCATTTTTCTTCTTTTTTTATTGCCTTTTGGTGGAAGAATATCATATTCTGACCGTTCTTTTCATGAATTCATATTTAAATAATATAGTTACAGCAGACACCTGTCAAATAAGGTTCCAACAACCAGAAAATTATTGTAAAGAAAATTTTAGGATTGTTGCTACACTGGACATGTTCAATGTTGTGTATCATGAACAAACATGTTGGTTTTGTCCTTGTTATTTCTTTTGTTAAATGGTCAATAAATGATGAGTTTGTGACCCAGTTAAATTTATTGTCTGAACTTGAACATTTAGAGAAATAAGCTGTCACTACTGTTGAGTGATTCATTAAAATATACAAGGCCCGGGAGTGCCATATCTCTACTATAGACAACCCTTGCAAAATAGGTTTAAGATACAGGGGTTGAATAACATTAGTATGTTTCAACTTTTAAACATCAGGAAGCATGTTTATTCATTATTATTAAAATAAGGCAGTGGCTAGAGTTACGGTAACTCTACCGTAACTGTAGACAACCCTTGCAGTCTAATAACATGCATATGTTTCAACTTTTAAACATTGGAAAACTTGTTTATATTCATTATTACTCAAAATAAACAAATATTTACCAACGTGATTTTATGATTTTACATTTATTATTTTTCCGTGTCAAAAAATTTGCACTATCTATGACTGGTACCATACCCCTTACAATTTTATAGAGGAAAACTTACCATGCATTCTTTTTGCTGCTTTATCGAGGTTGAGTTTCATTAACATAATTATTAGCTTGAGACAAGGGATTACAATTACAGGAAACTTCTTAATGTTTAAGACTATAAGAAATTACCAATTTAATCAAAGCAAAAAAATGTATAAAGCCACAAGTTGATCATGTGTTCTACAGATTTTTCTGGAAAAAATTGGGCAAAGCGAGTGAAGAAAAAAAATCTTAATTCAGTTGCTTTATGAAGCAGTTCGATCAAGTTTTTATGATTGAGTGAGGAAATAAAAATATTTTTTTTGTAAAAACCGTCAAAATTAAGGTGCAAGGGAATCCATAGAACATGAGATCAACTTGTTGTGGCCTAATGTATTACATTTTCCTTACTCAGGATGCTGATGCACAAGTGACATTTGAAGACCAACAGAAGATTAATAAGTTTGCAAGGAGCAATGCTAAACTGCGAGACATTAAGGAAGAGCTGAAAGCCAAAAAGGTATAAAAAAACATTAATTTATAAGTTGTGAAATGAAATCAGCATTTGACAGCCATTAGTTACACAGCCACATTTGTTTTTTATTTGCATTTATAAATGTGAATTCTATGTATAAATAAACTTGGGAGCAATCCCAGTGATCCTTAGCAAGGGATTTTACCAGGACCCCTTCAAATTGCCCTGTTCTTATATGAATTTGAGTTCCCATGAATTGTTTATCTTAATTTGTGACAGCTAACATTATGTATCAAAAATCTTTGTCTATTATTGGAAGAATCCCTAACATTACATTAAATAGGAATCACTGAATAACTGACCAGGGATTCCTTCCAAAATTTAAAGTGCGGTTTAAAAGTTAAAGTTAAAGTGCGGTTTAAAGTCTGCTTCCATCTACATGTTCAGCCAACTTTACAATCTTGTACGTTAACTCCTGGTCACTGAAATCACCCTCAGGCAGGCGATCCCTCACAGTACCCATTAACACCTGGGTGGAGTGGAACAATTGTAGGTTAATTTCTTGCTCAAGGAAATTAGCAGTGCCCCTAGTGGGGATCGAACCCGGGACCTCTCGATCCCTAAGCGCGAGTCCTACCACTGGACCACTGCTCCCAAATCCCCAGTTAAAACTGTAAGTGTCAAACCCTTTCCTTAGATTGCTTGTCTGGTGACAGGGATATATAAAGCCTTTTGTTACAATAAATATTATATATATATGGTCTCAACATGGCAAAGCAGCCCGGCTAGCTCAGTGGGTAGCAAGCAAGTCTACTTATCGAGGGGTGGAGGGTTCGATTCCCTTCCGTGGAGCTTGGTCATGAAACTATTTCTAGGGCCTTTCTCTCTCCCACCAATGATTTTTATACGCCCGTTTTGAAAAAACGGTCGTATTATGTTATGCTGTTGTCCGTCTGTCCGTCCGTGCGTCTGTCCGTCCGTGGACAATTGCTTGTCCGGATGATAACTCAAGAAAGGATGAACCTAGGTTCCTCAAATTTTATGTGTTGATAGCCCTTGGGTGGAGGAGGTTCCCTATTGATTTTGAGACCCCAGGGTTAAAGGTCAAGGTCACTGGGACTTAAAATAGGTAAAACTTCTCCGGACAATATCTGAACCACCAATGTACCTAAGTTCACCAAATTTAATGTAAGAGTAGCCCATGTGTCAAAGATGTTCCCTATCGGTTTTGGGGCCCCTGCGTCAAAGGTCAAGGTCACAGTGGCATCATATGGGAAAAAAACTTGTCCTGACAATAACTTAACAACCAATCTACCTAGGATCACCAAATTTTATGTGAGAGAAGCCCATGTGTTAAGGATGTTCCCAATCGGTTTTGGGGCCCCTGGGTCAAAGGTCAAGGTCACAGGGACATCAAATTGAAAAACCTTGTCCGGACCATAACTCAACAACGCCTGTACCTAGGTTCACCAAATTTTATGTAAGAGTAGCCCATGTGTCAAAGATCCGCCCTATAGGTTTATGGGGCCCCAGGTTCAAAGGTCAAGGTCACAGGGGCATTATATGGAAAAACTTTGTCCGGACAATAAATGAAACACCAATGTACCTAGGTTCACCAAATTTCATGTGAGAGTAGCCCATGTGTCAAGGATATGCACTATTGATTTTGGGGCCCCTGGGTCAAAGGTCAAGGTCACAGTGGCATCATATTGAAAAACATTGTCCGGGTAATAACTCACTAATGACTGTACCTAGGTTCACCAAATTTCATGTGAGAGTAGCCCATGTGTCAAGGATGTACCTTATCAGTTTTGGGAAAACAGGGTTAAATTTAAATCTAAAACCAGAAGATATCAAATTACCAAGCTGTGACTTCAAATGTTCTATCAATATGTTTATAAAGTCAAAATGGCAAACAATGAAACACTTGTCCAGACAATAACTGAACCACCAATGTACCTAGGTTCTCCAAATTTTATGTGAGGGTAGCCCTTGGGTAAAGGTTATGCCCTATTGGTTTTGGGGCTCCTGGGTCAAAGGTCAAGGTCACAGGGGCATCATATTGAAAAACCTTGTTTGGACAATAACTCATCAACGACTGTACCTAAGTTCACAAAATTTTATGTGAATGTAGCCCTTGTGTCAAGGATGTTCCCAATAGGTTTCTGGGCCCCTGGGTCAAAGGTCAAGGTCACAGAGACATCATATGGAAAAACCTTGTCCAGACAATAACTGAACCACCAATGTACCTAGGTTAACTAAATTTTATGTGAGAGTAGCCCATGTGTCAAAGTTATGCCCTAATGGTTTTGGGGCCCCTGGGTCAAAGGTCAAGGTCACAGGGGCATCATATTGAAAAACATTGTCAGTGTAGTAAATCAACAATGACTGCACCTGAGTTCACCAAATTTCATGTGAGAGTAGCCCATGTGTCAAGGATGTGCCTTATCAGTTTTTGGGAAACAGGGTCAAATTTAAACCTTCAACCAGAAGATATCAAATTACCAAGCAGTGACTTCAAATGTTCTATCAATATGTTAATAAAGTCAAAATGGCAAACAATGAAACACTTGTCCAGACAATTACTGAACCACCAATGTACCTAGGTTCATCAAATTCTATGTCAGGGTAGCCCTTGTGTCAAGGATATGCCCTATTGGTTTTGGGGCTCCTGGGTCAAAGGTCAAGGTCACAGGGGCATCATATTGAAAAACCTTGTTTGGACAATTACTCATCAACGACTGTACCTAGGTTCACAAAATTTTATGTGAATGTAGCCCTTGTGTCAAGGATGTTCCCAATAGGTTTTGGGGCCCCAGACCCAAAGGTCATGGTCACAGAGGCATCATATGGAAAAACCTTGTCCAGACAATAACTGAACAACCAATGTACCTAGGTTCTCTAAATTTTACGTGAGAGTAGCGGAAGTGTCAAGGTTATGCTCTATTGGTTTTGGGGCCCCTGGGTCAAAGGTCAAGGTCACAGGGGCATCATATTGAAAAACATTGTCCGGGTAATTACTCAACAATGACTGTACCTAGGTTCACCAAATTTCATGTGAGAGTAGCCCATGTGTCAAGGATGTGCCTTATCAGTTTTTGGGAAACAGGGTCAAGTTTAAACCATCAACTAGAAGATATCAAATTACCAAGCAGTGACTTCAAATGTTCTATCAATATGTTAATAAAGTCAAAATGGCAAACAATGAAACTTTTGTCCAGACAATAACTGAACAACCAATGTACCTAGGTTCACTAAATTTTATGTGAGAGTAGGCCATGTGTCGTGGTTATGTCCTATTGGTTTTGGGGCCCCTGGGTCAAAGGTCAAGGTCACAGGGGCATCATATTGAAAAACATTGTCCGTGTAGTAAATCAACAATGACTGCACCTAAGTTCACCAAATTTCATGTGAGAGTAGCCCATGTGTCAAGAAAGTTCCCTATTGGTTTTGGGGCCCCTAGGTCAAGTTTAAACCATCATCCAGAAGATATCAAATTACCAAGCAGTGACTTCAAATGTTCAATCAATATGTTAACAAAGTCAAAATGGCAAACCATGGAAATAATGCTATATTTAATAAGTAACATGAATTTAGTTCACCAAATTTTATGTGAGGGTAGCCCATGTGTCAAGGATGTTCCAAATTGGTTTTGGGTCAAAACTGGGTCAAAGATTGAGGTCACAGGGGCATCATGTGGACAATCCTTGTCCGGACAATAACTTAATATGTAATGTGTTGATAGCTCTTTGGTATTGGATGTTCTCTTTTGATTTGGAGACCCCAGGGTCAAAAGTCAAGGTCACAGGGACTTAATTCATATTGAAACATTTTCGGGACAGTAACTCAATAATGATTGTACCTACATTGTAGGTTTTCCAAATTTTATTTCAGGGGAGCCTTAATGTCTAGCATATGCCCCTTTGGTTTTAGGTCCCTGGGTTAAAGGTCAAAGTCACAAGAAAAATCATGAGGAAAAACCTTGTCCAACAACCAACTTTACCTAAGATCACCAAATTTTATGTATCAATACTCTTTGGGTCAAGGGCGAGAACTTTTGGTTCTGAGGCCCCAGGGTCAAGATCACTGGAAGTTTGTATGGGAAAACTTTGTGTCGGTGATAACTCAACCATGGCTGTACCTAGGTTCTCAAAATCTTTGCTTTGGATAGCCCTCCAGTTAAGGATGGGACCTATTCTGAGATCCCAGGGTCATTGGTCAAGGTCACAGGGACTTCATATGAGATAGAACACAGCATGGACTGCACACGGGCGTATAATGCCCCGCCCAGCGGAGCTCTTGTTAATTATGTAGGGCAGTTGTCAGTCACTGACAAAAGTATGTGCTTAGTAGTTGGTTAACAGCTAAATCCAGAGATTTAGCCTTTCCAGGGGGAGTGAGTAGGTTGACTGACCGCCATTATATGACCTTTTCAATGTGTTGCTACGGCATTAAACCCAACAAAAACAAAACAAAATCAACATGGCAACCAAACTCTTATTATTATTTTTGTGTACCTAGCAATGAAATTTCCTTTTTGAAAAGCTGATAAAACTGACTTATTGTAAACTTATGATATAAATGATCATAATGTTTAATTTTGCAGAAAGAAATAGAGAATCTTGAATTTGCAGAGGAAGAATTAATGATGCAAGATTCCGACGATGCTCCTATACCATATCCTTTTGCTAAATGATCACTTTCAATACAGCTTCATTTTCACTGTTGCCGTTTTGTACATGGGTAGGTCCTGATTTGGCAACCAGTGTAAACTCAGAGTTAAATAAATCAGGAAGAACTAAGAGAAATTGGGATAAATTTTGTGCATTAGGCCTCCATCAGCATGTTTTTAAAACTTTTAGAAAACTAGAATTTATCTTGGAACAATGTCCTGACACTACCTTGGTGAACCTCAGTATTGCTAATAATGTTGAAATAATTTGATTTGTCTATTTAAAACTGAGTTAGGTGCCTATGGATTAGGTTAATCAAGTTTATTGAACAATATATTATAATCATGTTGATTTGAATCCAATCCAAGGCTAACCTCGACATTTCCTTGAGCTGTAAACTTACATGTCTTTATATGGTAAAGATTTTAAATCTTTAAATTTCAAGGATTGTTTTTTGAGAACAATTTTTTTTAATACATTTGGTATGGTTGGTGATTAAATGAAAACACATTTCATGAATTTGTACAATTACATTGTAATAGGATCAGCATCTGAATTTTGGATAAAACACCATTGGTTATTTATGATAAACAGGTGCGTAGCACTGACAGTAGTTGCTGACTATGGGTGCGTTGCTTAAGCAAATCGCTACGTATCGCTTTGTGTCCTGGTACCCTTCTTACAACTAAAGAAATGAGTGTGTGACATCAAATTTTGGGTACCAGGACACAAAGCGATACGTAGCGATTTGCTTAAGCAACGCACCCTATTTTTTATGTCTATTATCGGTGACTCACTATGCTAACTGATAATACAATCGTCATAGTACGCTCCTGGTGGTATGACTGAATCGGCAATATGGCTTTTTTATACTTCAAACAAAATGAACATGGCACAGAATATCTTTTAAAAGATACTTTTTAGCCAGATTTTTTCAATGAAAAAAGTCGGCTTATAGTTTGCTGAAACCGGGGTGGTCGGGTGTCCGCTGTCGTTAACTATTACCTAAAGTTTTTTTAACATATATTTCTGCCATTTATCGTCCAATCTTTATGAAACTTCATACAATGATAACATACTATGCCATGAACAGAATAAGACAGTAACCATAACTCTACTTGTCTTTATTATGTATTATTTCTCTTTGTAATATTTGTGATAAAGTTTTTAAATCTGGCTTTAATGTGGTTTCCACATTACATTTCTTGTTGAAATTATGAGTTGTTTTATCTTAACCCAATTCACATATCAAGTTGGTGAGGTATTTGTGAGCCTAGATTCAGATGAAACTACTTCTATGTTAGAAAAAGCCAAAGAAGCCACTAAACTGGGTATGGCAGATTTAGAAAAACAAGCCGCTGAACACAAGAAAACCCTTCAAGATCTGAAAGTACAACTTTATGCTAAGTTTGGTACAAACATAAATTTAGAAGAGGAAGAAGATTCCTAGTGACTGATAACTTTATTTAAAATTGATAAAATCTTATATTTTGCAATGCTGGAGAAATAGTGTTCCGAAGTAAAAGCTACATTGATTAGATTTGTTTTTACTTTTGCTTGTTTAAAACATGATTTTTGTAGAAGTTTTTCGTTACTATGTCCAGTGATTCATTTAAATCCATCTTTAATAAATTGTAAAAAGTACATGTTTTATTTTCTTAATTATTATGTAATCTAAATGAGAAATCAGGGTTACAGTCCAAATCAATCTGATTAAAACCCGATCTAAAATTTTCCACTCGCTAATTTAGATCTGGCCTTTTTCAAACAAGGGTCACGTTCAGGTGACCTTTTCTCATCATAATATTCATATCGAAATTGTTATGATACGTAACTTGTTTACATCGTCTACGTCACCCAATTTGAAATTAGCTGCTCAATCGCAGACTGTAAATAATACCGCTGATAAATTAGCTTGTAAACCTTGGTCTAAAAATAGAAATTACAAAATCAAAATGTTATTAATAGTGTTTCGTATTATAGATGAAAGCTACGCATTGATTAGTCAATATAAAGGTCATCTCGACGTGACCCTCCATTGAGATAGTAGAGATCCTGTACGACAATGCTCTACAGGATATCTGTATACGGATATTGAGTCCGGCTGAAATTCCAAACAGTTTAAATAAATCGTAGCTTTTTACATTCCAAAGAGCATGAGAAAAAGATTTAGAATATGACCCAGAGTTTGTTCTGCAGGACTAGCAATTTGTATCAGTACATACAGATTTCCTACGAATAGGACTACTACTAAGTAGCGATATTAATTGATTATCTAGAAAGTTATTTCTAGGGGCATGTTCCGCAAGGTGATCGCAAGCTAGCGCTTTTTGAAAGCGATATATTGTAGCACAAGAGGTCTACGGAACGGTTTGCTTCAAACTAGCGAATCCAAGATGACGACTTTCTAAAACAAACAGTTCAGAATTGCAACAAATGAAAAATATTCAAATCAATTATCACCATGATTATTCTATTTAACCCCTTTGACAAAATATATGCATTAAATGAAATATATATGATCAGTATTCTTGAAAAAGAAACACATTCCCACAGGGGGCAGCCATTTTGAAAAAATCAGAAACGTTCCAAATGATACGGCTAGCAAGAAATAAACTTGCTACGTTTTGCTAGCTAGCGATTCAATTTGCTCGATCGTAGCAAACTTTTCCGTAGGAAATCGCTACAAAGAGCTAACTGGCGATCGCCTTGCAGAACGTGCCCTAGATCACCTCTGCTTTTTTAAATGGCTTCCCAAATGGTGACCTGGTTTCTTTTTCAAGAATACTGACTAATCCTTCATTTGATGCATAGATCTTGTTGAGACAGTTCAAGTTGATAAGCACAATGATAATTGACTACAATATTTTTATTTTGTTACAATTCTGAACTTTTGTTAGTCAAAGTAGTCATCTGTGATAAGCTAGCTTGAAGCAAAACTGTTCTGTAGTTAGTAGTCCTTGTAATTTTCGGCAAACAAGTTAAGAATCAAATGATCCATATTCGACTCTTGTTAGTTGTTACTGGTCTGTTCTCACACCTACCAAAAAAAATATCCGATTGTTATCTGTGAATTGTGATGAAGTGAGGGTTATGCCTCAGTCCCATAAAATTGTGGCTTGTTCAAACCCGTACGTGCAGACAGTCGTAGGCCATGGGAAGCCTTGCGTATCAAGTGATGGTACGCACATGGTACAAAACAACACACCGGTACGGAGACATAGCTGGATGATATGCATGTTTAATCCATACTGGCTGAGCAGTGGCAATTTGGAAATGGTAGAAAACATAAAAGGCAAATTCTGCAGCATTTGTGTAAAAGATATGGTTGTTCTGTTGTTTTTGTATTATAAAAAAAATAGTGTGGTAGTATCGCAATAGTTTTTTATATGCCCGAAAGAATTTCGGGCATATTATGTTATACCCCCTGGCGTCCGTCTGTTAGCAATTAGGTCTCCGGAGCATAACTGAAGTTCCATTTGGCCCACAATATTTAAACTTCATATGATGATTGTCCATATCGGGTAGAAGACCCCTATTGATTTTGGGGTCACAAGGTCAAAGTCACTATTGCCTTAAAACAGTTTCCGGAGCATAACTCAAGTTCCATTAGGTCCACAATACTCAAACTTCATACGATGATTGTCCATATCGGGTAGAAGACCCCTATTGATTTTGGGGTCACAAGGTCAAAGGTCAAGGCCACTATTACCTTAAAACTGAAAACAGATTCTGGAGCATAACTTAAGTTCCATTTGGTCCACAATACTCAAACTTCATACGATGATTGTCCATATCAGGTAGAAGACCCCTATTGTTTTTGGGGTCACAAGGTCAAGGTCACTATTACATTAAAACAGTTTCCGGAGCACAACTTAAGTTCCATTTGGTCCACAATATTCAAACTTCATAAGATGATTGTCCATATCTTTTCCATATCAGGTAGAAGACCCCTATTGATTTTGGGGTCACAAGGTCAAAGTCAAGGTCACTATTACCTTAAAACTGAAAACAGTTTCCGGAGCACTTAACTAAAAACAACAACACTTTGGGGCATATAATGCTCCGCCTAGCGGTGCTCTTGTTGACTATTGCAATACAATTGAAATTGTTTTTTAGCTATCGCAATACTACCATGACAGTATTTTGGCCCATCTTGTGAGGGTACTAGTGATAAAGACTTCAAAGATTATCTTTGATAATTCTCCGACTCAGCAAATGAAAGCAAGAAACAAACAAGTATGTTATTACATTTTATTTATTAATCTTGCGAAAAAACATCACAAAACAATATTTGTGTTCTGTACATAATCACAAACATCAATTTTTACAAAATATCTCGGTGCATTACTTTAAACTGACACAATTCTAGGCAGTAGAATACACAAATAACTCGAGAATTGTAAAGCTTAACACATTTTTGAAGATATTTGTCCAAAATTTATAAAAAATCATAGTTAACAGAAATAAGAAAGAAAAAATGATGGATTGCAAGAGAAAATTATCATCCGAAGATTACTAAATATCTAAATATGTTCCAATGAAACTTACTCAAACAACACAATAACAAATGAACAGAGTCTTACTATTTAAACAACAAAAAAAACAGTTGCTGTACAGTGTCTTTTTACAAAATATTTTTTTTATTAACAATAATGTGACAATATGAAACTAAATACATGATAAAAGCCGATGAACACACGACCTTTAAAAATCAACATAATCACTGACAGTACTATACTTGCAGGCTAGATAAAATATTTTTTCGAAATTTACACACCTATCAAAATTTCAGTTTTTTGTTTCACATTTTAGAAGATTAAATCACTAGGTGTATAAATTAGACATCAAACACCTCCACGTAAAGCTAACACAAGATGTAACACTGATCCTCCAGTAACTTTATAATCTTGGGCGGTCTTTTCATCATTCCTGAAAAAAATAAGATAGTTTGTGTGAAATATCCCAAGATGCGAGTATATGCCACAAAGAAAGCTCATATTCAGCACATGAATTTAAGAACTTTCCTGAAGAACCATAATGGAAATAAGTTTTTTTTCTCTCTTTTTTGTATCATGCTTTGTGTATATGATATGAATCGCATAATTTTATAAATAATGTAATTGGTAAATATGAGTGTGCTGATGTCAATAAAATATAGTTTATCTATTATAAATAAAGTAATCAAAGCACTAATAGCACAGTCAGGCATGGGGTTTTGATGGTCTACATGAACACTGAATTGTACAACAAACTGAAATGATACAAGGAAATGTCCCTTGCATTTGATGGTAAATTTGACTACTAAACTAAATAAGATATACTTCAATTGCCCAAACTGCAAAGTCTGCATATTAACAGAGTCTACAAAATTAGGATATGAAACTGCTTGTCCAAACAGATCATTTTAAGAGCAAGTACTATATCTTATTTGCAGAATTTTGTTTGTCAAAAAGAAATTTTTGGTTGCTTGAACTAATAAGTGGTTGTTCCAAGTAACTGGACAACTACTATTTCGTAGAATGTTAATGGGTAAAGCAAGCTACATTTATTGCTGTAGTTACTGTCATTATCCCTTGAATTGGGCATGTGCAACCCAATGTAATCATATGAAGCAGATTGAAATGAAAATTTGCTACAGTCCACAACATATCATGGGAAAATCCCATGGAATAAAATCTTACATTTGTTTGCCACTGAAGATAAGTCTCTGTTGTGGAGGTGGAATACCTTCTTTCTCTTCAACTCTTTCTTTGATTCTCTCAACCTACAAGGAACAGAACACAACATTTTACTGGCACAACTCATTGGTGTTTGTCTACATTGCAATAAATTTGGTGGAACACCACATAAAGACAATTGATAATTTTTGATGCCAACAAAAAATATTAATTATAAATTATGTATATATTACGCTCCAAATGAGAGAATATAATGAAATAATTTAAAGATCAGAAACAAAGAATTTAAGAAGAATCTTATCTATATGCCCTGATGCCTACATTTAACATGAACTGATTTCGCTGTAAATGTAAATTAAGCAATAGGCTCTTTGATTGTTTATACTCGACGTTTATTTATTCAGGATTCGAATTTAAGCTTGCATACTTGCAAAATGTGAGTGGATTTTGAAAAATTGCAAGTAACTTTTATTTTAACTCACAATTTCCCACAATAACGCCCTTGTTCTATCAATAACGCCCTTGTTCTATCAATAGTAAATATAGTATTATTTTGTTTAGATATGGCTTACATGACTAGTTATGCTATTAAGATTTGGAGAAACAAGTAAATCTGTGAGCTAATGCTCACTAGTGATACCCCCGCAAAAATCTAAAAATATGCGACAAACAGGAAGTAGATGAGCAAGGAGCATGAAATCGCTTTACACCACATGGGACTATGGGATGAAGCAATATGCAAAGTATTAGGCTGCTGCATGTTATAGTTGCTGAGAAAACTGCGACGGAAATTTTGTAACGGACGGACGCACGGACAAGGGTAAAACAGTATACCCCCCTCTTCTTCGAAGCGGGGGTATAAAAATGTGAGTGCTTTTTTCATTTTCCGAGTTGAAATAAAATCAACTTGCAAAAATGAGCAAGTCCAATTATTTGTTAAAATTGAATCCTGAGTAATTACTCGTGAGTATGTAACAAGGAAATCCTAATATCATGACAAGTAGCTTAACCATAGTGCGTTGTATTGATTACAGCAAGTCAACAAATCCTACATCATTGGTAAATTTTACTCAAAGTTTGGTCAGTAGCACATACATGAACCCTATTGTTTTAAATACTCAATATTTGTTTGATATTCCCAGTGCAAGCTAGTATAGAAGAACTGTAGTGGGTATTTATAGACAGGATTGTTGAAAAAATAATAATTTCAAACACCAAAATCAACTCAGATTTTGTTTAGCCAACAGAAATGTCACAAAATCAGTATACACTGATCACTGAGCCCCCGAGAAAATTCTAAAGAACTAACACATTAGAAACTAACCTTATCTGTGGGCTCGATATCAATCTCAATCTGCAAAATAAAAGTACATATGATCAGTAAGCCTTACTAAATACAACATATGACGTAAAATATTTAACAAGTAACTTTCTTAGAATTAAGAAAAAAATAGTTATATAATGGCGGTTAGATTTTTCAAAATTTAAAGAAATGGATCCAATTCACAGTAAGAGAACATGTGCTCTTTGTGATGCTTAAAAACGACTGATATAAGATTCATTACACTGTAACACAGGTATGAAACGATTTACTCAAGACTTTGTTTACTGCGTTTCTATGTCACTTATCAAACATGGTAAGAGTCAACTGACTAGCTGTCTTCAGGCAAAAGCTTGTAAGCGGTAATAGTAAATACCTATACTAGCAACTGACAACTTTCATTTCTTAATTCAGTCACTATAAATGGTAAGGGGGAAAGGTAATAGAATGACAAAACTCCCCAATGGTATGTAGGTCCTTAAATAATTAAGCTGACACTTGACATTGGCGCCATGTAATGTTGTAAAATGTAACACCATATAATAATCAAGATCAAGATGGTTATGGTCCTGTCTAGAAAATCTCCCTACTAAATAAATTTACACTCTAGTCTGCATGAAGACGAAGTTCGTCACAAACAATATAATGTAGCAATAACATTAGTTGACAAATGTTGTTTAAACCAATCACGCCTTAGAATCTTGCTGATGGAGATAGTTGGGACAGTCTTAAAATCAATACTTACCTCCTTGCCCGTTAAAGTCTGAAAAATAAAAAATCGCACTTTATCAAATTATAAACTCAAAAATCATTGCTTTCTAATTTCCAACATTGAACGGAATAATCTTACTAAACGCAATGGTCTAATTTTTGACAAATGTTGATTTCAGTAAAGAATATATTATCAGATGCAGCAGACAACAAACATAAATTACTTTGATCTAAATTTGTTGTCCTCATCGACTTGTGGATTTTATGAAAGTAAAAATAACTTTGACGCTTCTCATGAAAATGTCGATTTCTGAATAAAATCGATTAAAAGTTACAAAGACAAAAAGAAATACAAATTGAAACAAGTTTATTGTTTTATTGAAAGGAATAATTTAAGCAAACGGCGGTTACCTTCACTTTTATCAACATTTTGTTTCTTTCTTAGTTATTTTTCAGCATTCACAGACTAACCGGAAGTTTCAAGTTTGGAGTTTGTAACGTTGTTTTTGATTGGACGATTTTCATTTAAAGTCTAAAACTATGTTTTACCGTAACTCAAATCCGGTTTTTGCGAAGGTGGTCTCCCCTTCAATACTAAATCGTCTGCAGCTTATCAAAAGGTGTCATTTAAGCACAAAACATGTTTTTCATGGAATTTCCCCCCAAAAACATGGTTAGAATATTACAAAAGTCTTAATCTTTGCTATATTAGTAAAATAATGAAATAGACCACATCAAAATAATGTGTTATTGTGCGTCACAAACATGAGTATTAGGCTTGCATCTAAATGAAGAATCATCATAGCTTTATACGATAAATTATAGCGTAAACGTTTGTTTTCACCTTTCATAAATTTATAACTATACTATCATATATATATATATATATATATACTATGGTGATATGCCATGTATTCAATGAAAATAACGTATTTTACCATATTGATCATCCATATCACAGACCTGTATGTTATCAAATTATTGTAAGACAGTGGGAGTTCTATTCTAAAGGTCTTGTGACCCCTATGGCCCCCGAGCTGTGCTCAGCTGGTAGATGACGAAGTTGTCTGGCTAACTCATAAGGATACAAGTAAAAAACAAATGTATATGTGAATAAAGTTACTTCATCTCTAAAATCAAAATAGCTGCTCAGAAATTTGAGGTATACGGAGACGTCGTTGGCCTTATTGTAGAAAGATAAGTGCACGTGAGTACTGGTTATAGAAAGTTCTAGGAAAGATAGGTAAGGCGACCTGGCCGCCGTAAATGACCATCATTTGGGGTGACATGGTGTTAAATCCAATAGAAACACTGCAAGCCAAGTTTTACTCTTCTATCACCAAGTACACATGTACCAGTAAATCTAAACCAGTGTCAACAATCACATATTGCATATGTGTAACCTAGTTCAAATACATGGTCCGAGCTGGGTTCGAACCCACGACTTTCCGAGTCGTTAGCTGACCCTCTACTATAAAACAACCACTCCTTGTTTTTAATAAAAAAAACATTTATTGTGCATACATAAACTTGTGTGCTAACTTGTGTATTGACACGTACAGCGTTGACCACTGTGTGTGGACCCTCTCCAGTCCTGACTCCTACCTTTGCCCCTTTTACACAGTATTTTAAGGATTTTCCTTATATAGCGCCATGCAGCTACTAGTGTCCTGGATCATGTGATTAAATCAATGTGTCTAGATATGGCGATTTGGCGTACACAGAATATGCATTCATACTCAGTGACAATCAAGTAATTATCTGGTACAATATATTAGCTTGCATCAGACGACCAGTAATTATAAAGATCACCAGCCCAGATAAGTGTGTTACCATAGTTATTGGAAGCATATACACTATTCACTTACACCAAATGAATAGTGATTTTATTACATCTATCAAGTTATCATAAAAGCTAGCTTGAAGACAAGGGAGTACTAATGCAGTATTGTACCTTAGCCACCTACGTACACAAAGTCTATTTGCAATGTCAAATGATAACTCGTTTTCAAAAACAAAACAACAACAACAAATTGTAAAATAACGTTTTAATGAAAAGAGAATGTATTACATAAATATTCATTTTTCAAGCAATATAAACCCTGCAGTTATTGTTAATGTATCACACATGTAACTCCTCTATGAGGAAAATGTATATTATCTTATCTCATCCTATCACCTCTATGAGGAATATGTATCTTATCTTATCTTATCTTATCTTATCTTATCTTATCTTATCTTATCTTATCTTATCTTATCTTATCTTATCTTATCTTATCTTATCTTATCTTATCTTATCTTATCTTATCTTATCTATGAGGAATATGTATTTTATCTTATCTTATCTTCTCTATGAGGAATATGTATGATTTTGAAAGTCGTGGAAAACTATAAGTAATGTTAATACATGATGAAGAATCGATGATCATTACCATCATAATCATTAATGAGTCAACATTTTGTTATTGAAAGGCACGTGATTGACATAAACGACATTATAGAAAAATGCTGAAGAAAAAAAACTTAGAAGCTTAAAAGCAATCTCAATCAATTGATACATTTATAAAGCAGAACATCATGGAGCCTCTTAGAATATCAAACAAAAGAATTGTTTATAATTATACAAATATCAATTCATCGCCTTTTTGACAATAACATAGCACTTCTAAACATGCAATGTTAACAGCTATAAATGTAAAAAACTACAACAACTAATTATTGTGTAAAAGATAAATTGCAGCAGTACACGAAAAACATTTTACAAAAATATGGCACATTTTATATCACATGCGTGTAAAAAAGTTCACAGTCCATTTTAAGTATTCAATTTATTATTTATTTTTGATGGTCATTTTATGTGATGACGTCACAGCCTCAATCTGAGCACAGTTAAAGTAAACAATGAGTTCACTTTCTCCTTTCTTTCTGGGTGTCAGCTCAAATGAACCAGTGAATTTGTCCTTTGCACCAACGTCCCTGGAATTGTACAGACAAAGTTAGCACATGTACTTGGATGTAATATAGTTACTGGTCATTTGGTGCAAATAAATATAGTATGCACTTCAATAACCAGCACGCTTGTCTGGACGGGTGATCAAATACTGTTCTAGATAATTGCTAGTCACTGGGTATTAAGTCATTTTATATGTACATCAAATTGATGTGTTTAGTCACGTTTATTTGACCATATGGTCCAGACCTGTAGAAGCTGTAAAATATATTGAATCAAAACGTCATACGGCAAATTCTTTCAAGCCAAAGCGCTAGCAACAGCTTCCTTAAATGCCTTTTCTTATAAAATCAACCATTCTTTATATAATTATCTACATGAAGAAAAAACGTACCAACAAGTCTAAATCGACTATAACTCGATTTATCGACTGTTAAACAATTTTTTACTACGAAAAATCCTCTTTCTTGCTCAAAATAACAAGATTTGTTCGATTTGGCATCTGCACCTAGAGAAAGATATGCTTGTATTCTAATCTTATAAAAACCTCGATATAACATTATTCACTCGTGCACTCGATAATTTTGAGTCTGGCTTCTTCATATTACAGGCCACGTTCAGCTGACCTTTGTTTTTATGATATTCATGACGAAATCATTGTACTCCGTGACTTACCACATCGTCTATGTGACGAACCGTTCAATCACAGTCTGTGATTTTCATTACCGTCAAATAAGCTTACAAATCTCGGTCTAAAATGTAAATTACGAAATCAAGAGGCTATTAATAGGGATAAAATCTACGCATTGACTGGTCGACACAAAGGTCATCTCGACGTGACCCCCTGTGTGATGTAAAGAGATCCTTAACGATAGTGGTCTATATTATTTCTGTTTACAGAGATTGAGCAGTGTTCCAGACAACAGACCGTCACAACTGAATACTTACTTCTGTTTAACAACTAAAGGTTTCTGTAGTCTAGGACCTTCTACACGTAGTTCACATTTAGTTAATGTTACATGTAGTGGGTTAGTAAAACTTGCTTCAACTTCATATTTCTCACCAACTACACCTTCAGACGGAGCCTGGAAAAAAATGAGATTTTTAATTTTAAAGCTTGAACGACTCGTTTACAGATTTCAACTAAATGTCAACTTTTCTTAAAAGGGTTCATATGAAGTAAGAACATCTTGAAATAGCCATATGGGTATGGCTGATGACCATGTGTTGCAAATGGATTTCATTACTGGACCAAATGAAAGTTAACTGGACCAAAAAATTCTAACCTGCATTTTAAATATGCAAAGTATTTTGATGATTTAGAGAAATATACCCAAAAATTAAATAAACAATATAAACATGAATACATTTAATGATTGTTTTAGAAATTGGTGACCACAAAGTTGATAGACATTCAGACCAATCGCATTCTTAAAGTCAAGTGCTGTACCGACGGTGGTTTCGGTGAACTCAGTCTACGGTCCACTGGTTAAATTCGAAGACTGCCAATCAAGTGAAGGTAAAAAAAAACTTATTGGCAATGCCTCATCTATGTATGTTTGTTTTTGTTTGTTTGTTTTGTAGGGTTTAACGCCGTAGCAACACATTGTATAGGTCATATAACGACGGTCAATCAACCTACTCACTCCTCCTGGAAAGGCTAAATCTTTGGATTTAGCTGTTAACCAATTACAAAGCGCATACTTTCGTCAGTGACTGACTACTGCCCTACATAATACCATCTATGAAAGAGTTAAGACAAACCTTTAAATCAAGATGTGGTTTACGCAGACGAAGTTCTTCCATCTCAGAGAAAACTTGTTTAGTTTCCTTCACAAGACATATACCAGATATTTTACACATACAATGATCAGTTAATTTTTTAAGATAATCTTCAACAGATACATCAATGTCTATCACTTTATCTGTAAGAAAAATCAAAGTACTAACAATAAAGATACTTTTAGTCAAGTATAAAAGTATTGTAGGGTTCAATACGTCGCATTTCAACAAACTTTCGATCATATCGCAATGATAAGTTGTCATATTTACTGGCATAAGACAGGCCTGGACCCAAGGTTTTAACTTAGTACTAAAAAGAGACTGAAACATATTAGAAAAATTAACAGTAAACACAAACCTTCCACACAGACAAAAAGCAAAGAGGGGGATGTCTTTGGATATCAAACTTGTGTTACCAAAAAGGACACCTAAAACTAAATAAAGCAAACAAAAACCATATTACCACAGTGATTTTCAACTCAAACTCGATGGTATTTATATCCATAGTGAAAATGATATCTTGTTTATGGAGCCGTATCCAAACTTTACCATGTCAGAGTAATAAGGTCACATTTTGTCAAACATTTACAAAAAAAAAAACTCCAATTTGAATTTCATTTATTTTACTTGACGCAGTTGTAAAAAAAAATATTTTTCTTACTTTCATTTGCCTCTAGCCTCTCTGTATCTATCTTTCTCTTCTCAATTTCAGCATATTTCACACCAGTGTAATACATACTGGACAGGGTAAATGTTCCATTTATAGTACGTGTTTCAGTACTTGTGTTGGTAATCTTTAATGCTACTTTAATTGTGTCACCAATAAATGTATCAGCATTAGATACCAGTTCGAATGTAACATCCTAAAATAAATTCAAGTTGTGTTATTGTTCGTCAGTGTTAACCTAGCACTCATTGCATATTATATTCAAAAGTTTACGTAGATCTAAATGTAGAACTAAAAACAACACTCACGTCAAAAAAGCATAAATTTTTAAAACCAATATCTTGGCCATTTTTAAAGTAAGTTGCATACAACCCACGTCTTAATAGTTAATACACAACTTTTGATACGAATCACAAAAACGTGGCGTATAATTACATTCGGTCATGCGCAGTCAGATAAAGCGCATCGATATGAAGTTAGGTTAACTCCCACGAGAGAAAAAATAATCTCATTGATAACAATACTACATGTAGTATCAGGCAGTATAAAGCAGGTTTGTCCTGCTGGACACATGTCTGGTCAGCGCTATCAGCGTTTTGATTTATACAAGCAACGGGAAAACGATTTTAAATAGAAGTACTTTTGGATTCGCTTATTAAGACTAACGATTTTGATGGAACGTTACTGTACATACTTTTTTCACATTTGATACCAAATAGTTGGAAGTTGACATAGTTGCTTTCCTGACAGCAGCTCTTTCTTCTTCAGACCCTAGAGGAGTATAAGTATAAAAGTTAAAAATGCTAAAGTGTGGTTTAAAGTTTGCTTCCATATGACACGTTCAGCTGATTATACAATTTTGAGCTATAATCCCTGATAATTTAAATCACCTTTAGGCAAGTGATCCCTCACAGTACTCATTTACACTTGGATGTAGTGGAACAACTGTATGTTAATTTCTTGCTCTAGGAAATTAGCAGTGCCCCTTGTGGGGTTTGACCCCCGGGACCTTTCGACCCTAAGCGCATGTTCTTTCACTGAACCACCACTCCTTTAAAGCAATTGTAAATTGTATTTGTTTTAACAATTTGAACTTTGAATGAAATGGTGGAACAAGTTCAAAAGTGTTTTATTATCATTCATTGGGTAAACCAATTTGAAATTATTGAAAATCGAAAGGTTTATGTATGCACCAAACCATTTGAAAGTAAGACCCAAGGATGTGACTCTTCATCAGTAAAAAATTGATACCTTTGTGAATTTTGTCTAAATTTAGTCAAAGTTAGAAATAATTCTAAGTAATACAATTCGTATCAGGATAGTTTCTTATTTGCCAAAGTGTGTTATGTTGTCATTATCAATAGTGTGTTATCTCCTTATTGCTAATTCAGCACTGTAAAGGTGGAGACTTCTCTTAAAAACGTTTTATCACCTTCTTTATATTTATATTGGTCAGTGATGTCTTCACGATCAGGATCCCCACGTGACCAGTACGACGTCCAATCAGGATTGACGTTACTTTCCGGTCTCTTAGTACTGATACTTTTACCAACTCTACAAAAAATAAATCCAAACGTTTACACTGTATTTGCGGGCCACCAGACCGTATCAATGATCACGTGGTGATCAATCACGCTCTCATTGGTCAAATAACCACTACAGAACTCTCTATTGTTCTGGCAGCGTGCCATTGTGTACATAAGTTTAAAACAGATACAAGTATTCGTCGACTTTGACGCAAGATCGATTACAGTTACGCTTAGTATTGAGATCATCAAATTCGATGGTTCTCATCAGGAAATGCATATTCTAACACTTCTATTTTTAGCTAACCTGGCCCATGTGGGTCTAGTAAGGAAACACCCCTAATATAAACAGTTTGTCTGTTTCAATCACAATTAGGCCATGCCATACAGGAATTTTGTTCCTCAATTTGAGTCCTCAATAAAAAACAACACAAAATTGTTGGTGATTTTTTCTGAAATAATTCTGTTGTTCCGGGATTCGATAACTGATTTTTCTCAGGAAATACTGGTAATTGAGGCTGTAGTATATACTTTTTTTTATAGAATTACTTTAATTTTGCATTAACGTCATAAACATTCATGCACTTCCAAGTACTTAATTTTGTGAATACTAGCCAGAATGGACACGTGTTTTTGTTTTCAATTTGTGTGTTTTGTGAGTAGGTACTTGTCTCTCAAACTTGAGTTGATCCTTAACAAAATTCCAACTTGGCATGACCTTATTATATTCATGGTAACCTCATTCAAATGCCACGGGAAGCAACCGTGGTGTTTTGTATCCTAGACCAGATTGTCTCCCTTGCATATATATATTTTTTTTCTTTTGTATATATTTCAATTGAATGCCCTAAGGGCATAAATATAATATCTTTGAAATATACTGCATAAAATATAAGAGGGAAAAGTGTATATTAATTTTGAAATATTGGTCTATTGAGTTATTTAAGTCCTTAATTGACATAAAAAAGTGTGCGACTTGTAAAATTATTAACACTGAACATAACATCTTAAATTTACTTATATTAAAGTCAAATTGAATTTAATAGACATGGTAATCTAAAAAGTTCGTAAACCCGTGAATAGTTTTTTATCTGTTATACAAAATATGACACTACGCAATGAAGGATTGTACTGTTGACACTACCAAACGTTTGCCATCTTTAGGTGAAGCATTTTATGGCTCAGGTCGTTCAAAAACACCACGCCAATCCTTTCTTATGTAGAGAAGGGAAATAAGGCGGGGTTACCAGAGCTGTTGATGTTTTGCTGGGGGTTGAGCTTACGCTGTTGTTTCGTTTGTCTTCGGGAGAAGACGAACAACCTGCATGAGTCGTGCATAAGGTCGCACGATCATGTCGCGCTACCCTGTCTTCCCCTCTATATATCTAAGTAGAAACATTTTGTAAAGTCAAATACCACTTTAGGCAACTTGATTTTAGGCAACACCACGTTAAAATTTACTTTGACTTTATATTAAATATTCACTTTGTCTTGTTTCACTCAAAGAATCATTTTGGTTGAAAAGTAACTTTACCTACAAACTTTTTAGGAAACTTATAATGTCCAAATTCATTCATAAAAATGAATGCCAAATGAAAATAGATATGAAATAATTATGACTAAAACGTTTGAAGATAAAGTTACTTTTTAAACCAAAATGACTTTTTGAGTGAAAAAAGGCAAAATAAATATTTTATATAGAGCCAAAGTAAATTTAAAAAGTGGTGTTAAATTTTACTAAATGTTTTCTACTATGAGTGGATAGACAGGACCATGCGCCATGATCGTGCGACCTTATATACGACTCGTGCAGGTTGTTCGTCTCCTCACAAAGACAAACGAAAACAACAGCGTAATCACAACCCCAGCAAAACATAAACAGCTCTTGTAACCATACAAAATTTCCCAGAAAAGGATCGGTTTGGTGTTTTGGAACGACCAGAGTCATGAATGCTTTTTGAGAATCGAAAGTGATTGTCAACGCAATAATCAAGTAATTCAAATAATTTAATCATTCTGTATTCAAAAGGTAGGGAGAGTGTGTCCTACAGCTTTTTCTTTATATATCGTGTTAAAATAAAATATCTGAAAATCATAAGCAGATTTATAAAGTGTACTTCTACGTCAGTTGAGTGAATTAACTCCCTCTAACATCCTACATAATATGCAAATTTTATACCCACCTGATATTCATTTAAGAAATTAGATTGTCAAACTTAATTGAGGGGGAGGGGTAAGGGAACAAACATGAACTTGGGTTTGAGTCATGAACTTATTTGTTTTCAAAGGGGAGGTAATACTTACTTTTTACAGAAAAGTGCGGAATTTCGGGTTTTAGCATCAATTCAAATCGATGAAGAACAGGCAATAAAATCTCCACTACTACATTTCTTTGAAGCTATCGATAATCCAGATGAAATCTTTTATTATTAAAGAGAAGGAGGAAAAGTAACATGCTGATGTGGAGATCGAACCACAGTCGACTGCTTGCAAGCATTCGGAACACCTTGACCTTTCATGAATGAATAATCTCTGAAGGATTTGTGGGGGTCTATCCTGGCGGCTTTGGTGTTTACTACATACACGAAGCGAAGCACAGGGAAAGCACGTTTTTTTTAATATAAAATGTAATGCAGAACCGGGAAAATTGGAACTGAAAATTTTGCCCATTAATCCCTTTAACTTACGAATGCTCTATCACAGACGTTACTGATCTAACGCCATTATCCACCAACCAATTAACTCTATCACCATTTACTTCAGCAAATACAAATTTAACATCATAAGGCATTGATACATCTCCTTGTTTAACGGCTGTTAGAGATGTTGGACCCATTCTGTATAAACCTAAAACAAGCATAATGATATTAAAGAGCTGATAGTGCTGCCTGGAGATTGAATCCAACATGACACACTGATTGGGTAGAATTCGTAATGGTTACATATTAATTAAGAAATAACTTACAGTTGTCTATATTTTATTGTCTAATAAAACATAGTCACGAGTTGTGATGCGCGTATGATTAAATCACGAGTGCTTTAGCACGAGTGATTTAATTAGCGCATCAAACGAGTGCCTATGTTTTATTAGACAATAAAATATAGACAACTGTAAGTTATTTCGATTCTAACATCGCAAAATACATCCTTAGAAAAGATATTTTTATAGAACTATTTTTTACTGTCAGAAACGCCATGCTGTTGAAATCCGCCCCCCAGTGCAAAGGCCGAAAATAGCCTTTATTTACACAGATCTCATTGATAATTGATTCTAATTTCAAACAAATAATATTCAAATCTTAATTTTAAAAAAATGAACCCAAAACTAAATACGAATTGTCATAGTTTTATTTGTGTGTAAAACATCATTCTTTAAAATAAGCGCCGTGAAATAAACATTCGACCTTGCCCTTAGTGAGTGTCATTTTATATACACACGATGATGAAGCATTTAAGTTCGGTGTTTTCGGCGGAATATTGCAAATACTGCTTAAATAATTGGATGTTAACTGAATAGGAGTGTGTTATCAGACAGTCTGATGGAGATATTTGTAAAAGGTTGGATATAAATTGGATTTATGAACGTGTGTCAAGGAAGGTTAGATTTTCGGAAAATCAGCACTGCTCGTGTCAGCTTGGATGATTACGAGCTTGAAAGAATACACGTAGCCAGTTCCATTATATTATGCTATGCACAGTTTGGCTTTGATTAAATAGTCAATCTTTGTATTTTCGTATAATGGCTGGCATGATCGTCGGATGAAGGGCAGGATGAAATGAGACAGCGGAACCGGGAAATGCTGGGACTTAGAAAACGTCTTGAACTTGAAGTAGGTCATGTTTATGCTAGAATCGTTTTAAACTCAGTTTATACCATTTTTGGTCAAGTAATAAGGTTAGTACATGTTTTAAATTTACTGACATGTTCCAAGGTTCTGTTAAAGTCAACCCTTTAAACTCGGGCGCTATTTTCGGCTTTGCTCATTTAACGTGGGGAGTAAAATTTCAACAGCCGTCACCAGCTATATTTTATTGAATAATAAAGCATAGATGACGTCACATTGAATAAAGAGTGAAAGCGCACGTGCCTATGTTAGAATTTTATATATTGTGCGTTGAAGGCATGCTTTTTTAATACTGTCCAAAACTGTTAACAAGGGGACTATTTTTCACGCGGTAGGTGTTAATCTAACTACACATCATTGTGCTAAATCTGATAGCGCATAACCGAATGTAATTGTCAGCGGTATATTTGAGATTTGTTAAGGTGGAAACTCCAAACACTCCTATCACCTCTTGCAATTATTTTCAGAAAGGAGGTTGCCGTAAGTCACATGATTCATGAAAGGTTGCATGACATTGAAGTATTGAACTTCCAGGACCATTTTAACTATTGTACTTACTGCACAGAATACAAATATTTATCAACCTCCCGATTAGTTCTTTCGGTTGCATACAAGTCTACTAATCGATTCCCGGTCGGGCCATGCTTTTAAGGAGCTTAGTCATGAAATTATTATTTATTCAACCATTCTCGCTACTACCACTGATTTTAAACTATGTAGGACAGTTATTAGTCATAGACAGAAAAATGCGCCTGGTTAACAGCTTAAACTCGGAGATTTAGCCTTTCTAAGAATGGCGAGTATTTTGACTGACAGCCGTGATACGACCTATACAATGAGTTGCTACGGCTTTAAACCCAACAACAAGAATACCTTGGCTTAACTCTTGTGGTGTAGCATCAACGGCTTGCCAACCACCATAACCTGGAGGTAGGTCTGGTCTAGCCATCCATACGTCATTCCACACATGAAAGTTCCTATAAAACAAACACGTATAGACACGTATACTAGGGCTGTCACGATACGCCTTAAGCGTATCGCAATATACTGCAATACGCTGGCACCGTTTTTACGGTCATTTAGGACTGTGACGCGCCCAAAATGGTAAAAGTTTTGTAACTTAAGGTTAAATTGAATGAACAATGGAAAAACTGACGTTTCGCTTCTTATATTTCGCGTAGGGAAGAATTTTCCAATGAAATAAAAATATCGCCAAATACCGGTACGTTAAAGTCGTACCGCGGTACATATTGCCGCAGTTGCGTATTGCAATATACCTGTATACCGGTAAATTGAGACAGCCCTAATGTATACACTATACAAATATATCCAAAAACGTTTTTCTTCACCAAACACTCGGATCTATGAAGCAGATGGTTTTTCATTCAAGTGTCCTGAATGGAATGCTAGTTTGAGCTACAACCGGGCTGGTTATGCTCTTCCATGGAAATTCAACAACAATATATTGTAATACCGTTTAGCGAAATAAAGACGAAGATAAATAATGTCGAAATTTATCCCTGAATTAGGTATATGAAAAAGATGTCGGCTTGCGGAAGAGTGAGTATAGGTTATAGACAATGGTACAGGAAAGCTATGTTTAGTGAGCTGGTCGCCGTAAAACGACCGTTATTAGTTTCGTAATTATTGATGAGGCCAAACAAATACAGCTCTGTTTTACTTTAGTTCAGGCGATTCATTGATTTGGATTTACAGCATTTGATAAAGTGTTATGTCTTGCGTATGGTTGAATTCAAATACTAGTATTAAGTGAAGATTTGGAAATGACCGGCATACGGGTTTATAAAGTAAACAAAATGGCGACAGCGTCGTCGAGTTTCGTAACCGAGTTTTGATGGAACCTGTCGTCTAATTGTTAGAATGAATGTGTTGTCTGTCTGTATTTTCGTTTGCTCCATACATAACTTGATTCAATTCCTTTGTGTTATTCAAAACACCAAATTTAGTTCATTTACATAATAAATCTCACCTAATTCACTACATAATTCTTGTTTTTAAGGGAGTTAATACATACATATTTTATTGAATACAAAATTTATTAAGAGTAATGTCCCTTTGTAAACAATATGGCGGCGACTTAATACTGCGGAGGTTTGTATTCGCGGTGTTTATATTTGGCGCATTTTCATTTTCCGCCAATAAAGCCAAAATAAAACCACCGCAGATAATACCCGCTATACAGTATAGTTGTAAGCATTTACCAGACAGAATCATGACTTTCATCTTCAATTTCTTCACCGTTAGGGCCAAAACATTTATCTATAGTAACACTACCGTCAGTGTCATGAGCAGAAGCAAAATTGGTTACACTCCTTGCTGGAATACCTAGAGCTCTACATGCTGAAATGATTAAATCAAACATTAAAGTGGTTGAATATATTATAACATTATAAAGTTCACACCTATGGTCCAAGTTTCCAATTAACAATCTTTGTTAGATTTTATTGATATTTGAAATTATATTTGTACGTGTCGCTTTCTGTACTTGTGTCAAGAAATTGAATTCATAATGCTTCAAAACAAACGGACGGAAGTATGTGCCTAGTAACTAGTTAAAAACAGCTAAATCCAGAGATTGAGTAGGTTTACTGACTGCGATTATTTAACTTCTACAATGTGTTGTTACGGTGTTAAACGCTACCAAAATGAACATCAGGAAGATAATACAAACATGATGTTAGATGTAAGTTCGGAGACCTACCTGTAGTTACGAGTCCAGAAAACACCCAACATTGACCAAACTTTACCCGGCGTTTAGTTGTATAAAATTGATCAAATATTGCTACACTTCCACCCCAAGATAAGGGTGAAACACCACCGTCATATTTACCCGACCAATTTCCAGTCAAAACGCCACCCTCGTCGGATGAGTTGATCTGAAATAAATTATGCAAAACATTAAATTTACCGCGAACATCCAATGAAAAGAAAGTTTGTCTAGCATGAATTCTGCAGTAGGAACAATGGCATACACTTGGTTGTGATATACCAGCAGCGTGTTCAGTAACGACTGTTAGCTAACGTTACGGGTAAGGGAAAACTCAACCCAAAGACATCTAAACCCGTGGATAACTCAAACTCATCGTTTGTTGGGGATTGAGTTGTCTCGGGTTGAGTTGTCTTTGGGTTAAGTTGTTCCGACCCTAACGTTACGAAACGTTACTAAACGTTCGGGGGTAATTGAACAGGCTACAGCTTTTTTGGTCCCAACATACTTTTACATTATTTATAACATACATTTGGCGTGAATTGTTGCCTTTATCAAGATGAGATCGTTAAATATATATAAATACTTTCCATTAAAAGTTGAATACAAGTAAAGTTTGTTATACATAACTATCTCGGATGATTCGTGCACCAATAATGCTGGGATTTTACTACATACGCAAGGCGAAGCACAGGCGAAGCACGTTATGGTTAGGCAAAATAGTTCTTGTAGTATACACACAAAGCTTTGTTAAATATTTCATGTTATAATTATGTTTGACTAAATAGTGTTCAGTGGTATCATTAAACTGTGTTATTTCTCATTTATGGAATAAAAACGAAACAACAGTCATCGCCTTAATGATCGTGAATTTGTTTAGATCTACTTAAAAAACCGGTTAAAGCATTTTGTTTGGACATGTGACGCAAAAGCAGTTCCAAAATGGCATCTTGATATGTCCGATTCGTAGTAAGTGGTCGAGAAGTTCCGAATGTTGTTTGGGCATGTGAGGCAAAAGTAGTTCCAAAATGGCGTCTAAATACGTTCAATTCGAAGTAAATGGTCGAGGAGTTCCGAATGCTGTTTGGGCATGGGACGCAAAAGTAGTTCCAAAATTGCGTCTTAATATGTCCGATTCGAAGTAAATATTCGAGGAGTTCCGAATGGTTAAGAAATTTGTCGATTTTGGTGGTCATAATCGTGAAACTTTACTATACTTAGATAAACATGTATTATTAAGAATCTGTTACCATGGCAGTGAGTGTACGAGACACAGATATAGGATCTCCTCTGTCATGGTCTGCAGTGTAAGAATTTTCTAACAGATACAAAACACAATCTAACACATTCTCCTCAAACTGAAAGAAAAAATATTCGACAATTTGTTTGAAATATTTGTATATGATGTTTATTTTATTTATACTAGGTTAAATGCCGTGTCAACACATTTTAGTACTTTTACGGCGTCCGGCGTACCTAACCTACTCTCCTGGAAAACTTATACTCGTACGTGTATGTCGATTGAAATTTGGTGCAGAGGATGAGGGGCTTGCGATCAAAAATTAGAGCGTCGTTTTAATATGATGATGGAGAGTTCATTTGATTAAAGGACAGCTAATTCATTCAAAGAAAGTACTGTGGTTGCCGAAGATGGTGTAAATGAAGAATGGTTGTAGGATAGTGTTAAAAGACAAAGATATTTACCTGACCAAATACCCAAGGTTTAGGAGATATTCTTTTAGAATTACCAGAGTATATTTTACCAGTTTCATTTAAGATGTACTCTTGAAGAAGTTTACCAGTTTTATCAATAAAATATACTTGATCATCTGCGAAAATAAAACACATCCTTATATAGCTTGTGAGAATTGACCTGGGAGAAAATGCAATTTAAATATAGTTTCCATTCCTTAATTCAGTAAAACATTAGTGTAGTAACCTAAATGTGCAATGCACCAATCAGTCGCAGGTCAACTTGCATAAACTATTGGATATTGTTGCTATATTTTGAAAGTAACACACCTTTCTCAGTTCGAAGGCGACAACACAGTACAAGAAATGCTGAAAAATAGCTTGATGATGTATCGTATTTTGGAACCATACTATCATTTTATCGCCACCTCCCGCCTTGTTGTCGCGTTCTCCTACAATGTTATCGTATTTTCACGAACGAAAACCATAAAAGAGTGTTTCCTCTTACTTTTACAGTTCATTTCGTTATTTAAATCGAGTATTTTTATATACTTCAATTGCACAAACTTCATTGTCTGCGTATAAACGCCTAAAGTGGACTACTTTAACTGTAGAAGTAATTAACCATTTATTGCGCATGCGCGGCCTAATGTAACCGTCCGCGGTGTATAGGAATGAGGTTTGCTACAGTCTGCAAATGAACATGGGAAGTTCTGCGTAAAAACCAAACTGTAACAAAACTGTGACACTCACCTTCACACCATGGGTTAAACAATACGTATATATGATCTTTATGCTTGTATCTGAAGACCTCGGTTCCTGTCGCATCTCGTTTTACGACATCTATAAAGAAGCGCCATCTACCTACTAGGCATGTAGGTGGCGTTAATATCTCAACAGTGATACTGTTCGATTCTTTAGTTACAATATGTGCTCCCCATTTCTTTGGTACATCTCTATCAGAGAGCATAAACTCCGCATGAGTTCCTCTGCTAGGACGTGGTTTTTCACCTAGTTGAATAAAAATAATAAGTCAAAGCACTGGAGAGCTGAAGTAACGATGTCCTGAACTTGCTTATCAATTTGTTGTGCGTCACTTTCCCATTCAAAAGTCAAGCAAATGCATTATTTGTTATCAATTATTGGTTAACTATATACAGTTCTACCATGTATTTCCCAGCATTGGGTCCCATACTGCTAATTATCGCCGTTCCCGAACGGCGATATACACAATCATCAAGATTTGAGCATTTTGTAGTCGACGCCGATTCCCTTAAGCCAATCAAAACGATGCCATTTAGGTCACATGATGATAAAATGGACGTCGATTAGTCAAATTAGGGGTGCGTGAATGGTCTCGTCGACGCCATGTTTTGTTGGGTTACCTGTTATCAGAAATACCTTTATCAATATATGAACGAGTACCAGTTTAAAGATAGTTGAAATTAAGACTAGAAAAAATGCAAAACTTATTTTTAACATGTTTTATTTTATTTTAAAACTCGCATTTGTTGAAAAAATGCAAACTTATCTTTCCTATTTTCGAGCGAGTCTATAAACATTTTATACATAGTTGGTCAAGATATCAGTCAATAAGACCGTTTTTGTACAAAACGAGTTTATTCATACATATCGGTGAACGTCCGATTAGCTACCTGAATTAGGGCAGAACATGTTCTCGAATATTTCGGTTTGCTAATAAATTTAATATAGTTCCTTTGTGACCAAATAGACAGGAACAATTCTAGATATTTATGATGACTGCAACGTTCTTTAAATTGACTAGCTTTATCCCAGATATCAATGTATTTAAGGCCGAGTCTACACTGGTTAGAAGGCGTGTCTGTTGTCAGTCGACAGCGACATCTAGTGAGTGTGGCATTGCTAGAAAATATAAGTCTGTGAACAACTTTAAAGGGGAATAACATATACCGGCCTGTTATATTACAATGAGGTGTCACGCTTGAACTACGCCTCTTTGTCTTTGTTGAAAATTGTTGAAGCGTGGAAAAAGTAATCTTATACTCTCTTGTTACCATTTGAACAATGTAGAAAACCCGGGTCGATAGCGCAATTGGTAGCGCGCCGGGATTCGGAATATCGTGTCCCGAGGGGGGTACGGGTTCGAATCCCACCCGGGGAGGTTATACCCTTCCATGAAATTCAGACAATAATGTCAATTTTCCTCCATTGATTAGATAATATGGAGAAGTTTCCGGCCTTTTGGAAGGGTAGGTGAGTACTGGTTATAGAAAAAGATCCAGGAAAGTTAGGTTAGGTGCGCTGGACGCCGTGAAATGACCTAAATGTGTTGATAAGGCGTTAAATCCAATAAATAAAATAAAGAAGAACAATGTAGAAATATCGTTTAAAAAAGCAGTGGACCAGTGGACCAAGGACCGAGTCCACTGAAATCGCCGTCAGTCCAGTGGATTTCAGAATGTAAGTGGTCCCGTGGTCCTCCTTTTCTTACAGCTACCATTTGTCATATTCAATAAAAATCGTAGTTTGTTGCATTATTGTTTATTGAATAAAGGATGTATTATGATAAGTCATTTAAATGTACTGGAATTTTAGTGTATTAATTGCTAACATTTTTTTGATACAGTAACTCTTAAAATCGTTAAAAATGTACAGCTATAAAAATGACGCATGTTTTTTTTTCATAATTTCAGAGCGTGTACCTTTAATGATCACAGACAGCTATGGTAATTGGAGATCGACATTTTAATTAGATCACAGTGACCTGGAGTATCGATTTACTAAAACATGCTTATTGCAAATGATTTTAACTATTCAATAATCTTATTCAAATTGCAAATTAGGCCATTCATGTAATATCTTGCGGTGCTCCGATCAAAGTTAAACATAAACCTTTTAATTTGATAAAACTGCTATTTCTCTATCTATAAGCCTCGTGCTTAGGGAGTGTTCATCTTTAAATAAAAATATAACAGATATTAAAAGGATTAATATATTACATTTTTCATGGCGTTGTGCAAATAATAATGGCAAATATAAATAAGTAAATAAATGATGATAAATTAGTAAGAGACCTCCACCATACATATATTTATATTAAAAAAGCGTCATTTGACAAATTATGTCATTTGGTCCAGTTGTAATACAGGGGAAACCATTTTGACAATTTTGTAACTTGTAATCGGTTTGTAAGCCTTTAGCGTTCAATTTATTTAAATTTTAATAAAAGTCGAAGAGCCACTAATTATTGAAATGCTAATCACGGAAAAGCAAATAGTTTTCACCCCTGGCCTAACAGACGGTGCCACACATTTAAATAACCTCTATATTTATAAATAGATTAGATTTATGTTTTATAAAGGTAACTGAACTCTTCTATTGTAAGGTATATTTGTGGGACATGTCTTCTTGACCCATATCATAATAATAGCAGTCGTTGTCAAGAGTTTTATTGTTGTGTATCATTAAAGACGCACTTTAGACGGTTATGTCAATAAATGAATGATTTTATTTTATTTATACTAGGTTTAACGCCGTGTCAACACAATTTGGTTATTTAACGGTGTCCAGCGCACCTAACCTAGATTCCTGGACCCTTATCTATAACCAGTACTCATATTCCCTTCTAGAAGGCCGAAAACTTCTCCATATACCTTTTTAATAGAGGAAAGTTGACATTATTGTCAAATTTTCATAAAAGGGTATAACCCCTCCGGGTGAGATTCCAACCCGTACCCCCTTCTGGACACGAGATTCTAAATCCCGGCGCACTACCAACTGCGCCACCGCAATGATTTTAAATCGTCATTCTAAATGGGTGACTATGGTGGTATATTTCTGCCACCAGATAATTATATAACTAACAATTTAATTAAGTGGTTAGTTATCATGTTAACTAGTTAACCTGTTATCACTTATCTAAATTCGCTTACTGATAAGTGATTATCTAGTTACTTTCTTACTTAACTTCAACACAAAGAACTTGGTAAACCTAATATATGCTGAGAGCTGATTAAAACACGTCAGCCATATTTGACCAAAGTAAACAGTGACACAACTGGTGGCTTAATTGTCTTGTTAGTTACGTGGTTATCCAGCTTCGCAACAAGTTAAGTGATTATCAAGTTACGTAACTGAATAAGTGATCATTGGTTTACTAGCAATGCACTTTAGGGTCCAGGAAGCTCATGTGTCCGACCCGATAGTGCGTAAACTTCACACCACACTTGTGGTTCCAAAGCACTCTGGAGTCAAATAGAGGCATGAAACCTAACGTGCGTTGCTATGCTACATATCAACACACTTTGTGCTTCCAAGATCTGAATGGTGTCAACAGAGTAATGCTTATATACTTAGTAAAATATATTTTAAAAACACTTACCAAATTGAAATACAAGTCTGAGGTCATCTTTACTTTGGTCATACGCTCTATCAAATGTTATATTAATAGTACACTTTTGTCCACGTCTAATGACCAGATAAGTGGTCGATGTACTAGTTGTGATGTCAAATTGATCTGTTTTATGATCGACAGTGTTGCTAGATATATTCAAGTCAACACTGGTCACATTGATCAAACTTTCATCATTACTTGGCTCTGAAAAATACAATGTCAAGAATAAGCGACCTTAGTCAGTTATTTCCCTTGTATACTCTTCAAAAAGGTCGACCATTTTTTGTCCTTACTTTTCAATACCAAATGACCACAATGTATCTTGAATATCTTTTTGAATAATTCTATTATTTTGTCTGAAAATCATGCCAAGTTTTGTTTGAGTGAAAAGCTATCTTTATTTTATCATACTGGCTTATATCTTACTAAACAAGAAAAATATGTGATTAAATATTTTTTAAATTCTTACGAAGAAATTCAATGATAAAATCCAAGGATTCCAACTGATAGAACCTACTTATCGATTGGTTCTTCTCAGACTTATGCAAGGAAAGACAAGTGACTGATTTTCAAATAAAAGATAACCCGTTAAGCAAAATTGCATTTTCTAAGAAACTTAACTTTGAAAACTCAAGAATAAAAAATGCATATAATTGAGAATACAGAAAAAAACTATTTTAACTTTTTAAATAAAGAATTCACTTACGTGGTTTAGGTTTTTCTACAATTTCTGATTCTATTGCAGGCTTGTTACTATGAGCCCCAGGCTTCGTATTGGTGGAACCCTTGCTATTACAGCCTCCCATGTTTCAGTTCTTTTCAAATGTAAATTAAATAATATCCACAAATTTTACACGTTTTTAAAAACCCATAAGTTTTAGCAACTCCATGTACTATGAAATATTATATTTTTATTTTAATTTGTTGTTAAATATTCAAAAGACCGCTTTGCATACTTTTCTACGCTCTGATTGAGTTATATAGAAAATATGAATTGATTTATAATCATGTACGTACTTATATATACATATATATAATACTATGCGTTCTATATTAGTCCTTCAAGATTTTAAAGTACATAGATTATCTCATTTAGACGCTCTTTAAAAATAGATAAAATTATGATAAGTCGCTCTATGTAATACATTTGAAAAGCGCATGCTCGATCTAGATTTATTTAGCATTTTGTTTATGGTTGAACGTTCTCTTTATGGATAAAGAATGAAGCGTTTTGTTTACTTTTATTTATGGTTTCCAATAGAGACACCGGCGACCGGGACATCCATAGAAAGTGAAACGCAGACTTTCAGGGTTGAGTTCATTCTAATTGGAAAATCTATTATATCAGTATTCTACGTGTTTGTTAATAGCTAATATATTGATTTGTAGAATCCATGAATTTATAAATCACTCATACTTACAATTGAATAAAATTCATCATTAAACTTTTAACAACAGTAAGTAGCGCTGGGCTCTGCTTTAGATAAAAGTTACAGAGCACACAGTCACGTGGTCTACAACAACAACTAATCAGAAAAAACTAAAACAGTTTCTTATCCATACAAATATTGGAATGACATCAAATAGTGCATTAAGTTACTTCTTCCTTTTCATGAAAAGTGATAATTGATTCCGTGTGATTTGATCGTTAGTTCAAAATCCTATGCACAAAAATTGATAAGGGCGCTAAACTAGGTCATAAGCGAAAATGATTTGTGCAGACGATTCAAAGCAAACAGTTACAAATCAGTGGCTACTGTAGGTGTTCTAGATGATTTATCTTCAGGGGCTCTGGTCTTAGTATTTAAGTGAAAATATGCTAAACGTTCACTAATAACAAGAATGTACCTCAACAGATCATGATGAATTGGAAAAGAATATATAAATGCATGAATTATACTTCTCTTGCGAATTACAAGCGAAAATTCCCCAGCCGAGTTCTGTTTGATAATGGGAGACGATTCTGTACGAACTTTTATATATGCAGGGGTTATCTCCTTTTAATTGAAAAAAATAGCGTAGGCCCTCCTCAAGCTATTGTTATTTCCTAAGTTTTTAAATAATTGTTGAAATGCATTTCTTTTAGCATTCATCAGGGTGGAGAATCAAAACCAGTTCGTATCATATAAAACGTAAACAAACGGACGCCATTTTGGAAAAAATCAGGTATTTTTTCTAATTTACTCTTTTATTCGTCCACCTGAATGAAAAAAACGAAACTTACCATAACACGATACTCATTTTCCGCTTCTAATGATGAATATACCATACAGATCCAATTAGAATTTCAACATGTTATCCCGGACATTGGAATCGAAGCGAGCAAGGATTGGGTCGTATTTGACGGATGGTTCAAATTAATACTTCTGTCGAATTTATCACAAAATTGCATTTATTGTCCTTGAATTTGTTATGTACCCACGAAACAAATGTGTAGTCTTGTAGTTTTCAGGAAATTGTGATCATCATTTTGTCTCAATTTTACAATTTTTGACAACGTTTTAACTTATTTGGGAGTTTTAGCTGAAAATGACTTAATACTTAACCATATAACTTCTTTATTTTTGATGATAAAAAATTCAACTTTCCGTTCGCATTTCCTTTGCCTGCATCAGTCTACAGTCAAGTCACCATAGAAATCAATGTTCACATGTTATTGTTCAAACAGATTGAAAAGCATTCAAGTTTTCAATATTATAATGCGTTTGTTATATAAGTCGTATTTCTTATTATGTACATAGAACATATGATATGAAAAAATATGTTGTATTCGTGTAAGCTGTTTGACTTAGAAATAAAATGCAACTATTTAGTAACACATTTGTTGGTTCAATTAAAGACTTTGTGGGTTTGACTATGTTTTAAACTTACATAATCAATATAAAATTTCCGTTACCATTGCACCTGTTCTTCATACATATACGTGCCATTTAAGTATGCGGCTTATCACGGGTAATATGTACATTTTTTGTATCGGCAATGATCAAAGTGAAATACAAGAAACAGCAGGTTATAATTACGATGTCCGCAAATAATAGAAAACAATTGGACTGTCACCAATGATCACAGTCTTGATTTTACCCTTAGCTTTGAAAAGTGTTCCTAAAGTTTAGTGGGATGTATAATGACTTAATTAAGAAGTCACTGTTGTCGATTTTTTATTTTTAAGACATGTATAATTGTTGAAAACCAAATCATTTTATTGGAAAGATTTTATTTTTCCAAAAAATCCTTTCTATGTCAGCGCTCTTCGAAATTTGAAAAGAACGAACAACACATTCAACTCAATAGAAATTAATGATTCAATGCGAGCAAGAAATAGCGCAGCAGAAAAATATGTGTACTAACAAAAGTAGATAAGTTGAAAAAAGTAATTTAAACAAATACTTAAAACTATGATATTTAATGGGTTTTTTTCACATTAATCAAACATCATTCTAACTGACTGTGCACGGAGAGAAGTTTTTTGTATTATTGCGCATTAGTATCTACCACAGGCTTGTATATAAATAAAATTTTAACGAGCGTTTATCACAGCAGGAATTTACTTTGAGAACGTAAAGCACTGGCCAGGTTTAAAAATTAAGCAACGAAATGTAAGATTAATGTTTGGAATGGTGTCCATAGAGGTTTAATGTAAGCGCGAAGCGCATTTCATAGATGTTTGTTTGTTAGACCAAAACAAATTGATCATATGTTTGTCTGATTTACCGCACCATAAAATCCGAAAGTGAAAAAAAATTGTTAGCCTACGCACCATAAAATAACCGCATCGGAAAAGTAAAAAAATTTGAAACTCGGCCAAGTAGAATTACACTGAAATTTAATAATTTGAGATCTAAATAGCAATATAAATCAGCTTACACAACGCTTCCTTTGTTTAACATGGGTTGATATATTTCGGTACCACCTTGTAAAACAAAAGATTTCACCCAAGTGAGTTGCTCTTTTTCCCGTGGGCGAGTTGATATTTAGATATCAACCCGGCCATGTGAAAAAGAAAAACCTGCCCTCGTGAAATTTTAATTCGTGTAATAAAGGAACACAGTATACGTGTAAATTTACATTAACAAGAACTGTTTAATTTTGATATATTGTCTTCAATACAAAAATTATTGTATTTCCACGAAATGTTTATTACAAAACTTAAATCATTTCGAAAATGTATACAGAACTATGGATTTCTTCAAAAGTAATGAAATATGAATAATGTCGTACGTATTTATACAATGATGTTATTAGTGATGTTAATCACCAAAAATATTTCAAATTCCGGCTCATTGGCATACGATATAACTACCAAATTAGATATAATGGAGAATAATTATGTAAAATAACACTGCTCGTGATTATGTACACGTAAGCCGTAAAATTGTGTAATTTACCGAAAATGAGATAGTGACAATGAATAAGAAGTTTAGAACAAAATACCAGCCTGAATAAAAATTCAACAATAAATGAATCCAAAAACTTATTTATGCATTTATTGTTAATTAAGAAAAATGACAAATATTATTTATCGTCGCGAATTCTATAACATGTATTCAAAACTAAGCTCGTTATCTGTTAATTATTACGAGTAGTAGTAGGGTTGGGCAAATCACAACTTACACATGACCTCTAAAATTGTCTCCGGTGACGTTTTAGGTTCACTTTTTGCTAAAATTCAAAATGGCCACCAAAATGGCCGATTTTGGTTATGTAGAACTATTTTATATTTTCAGCATAGCTTGTAATATATCATTTGTAGGTTTTTAAGGATGATAAACACGTTTTTGCGGTTAAAAATAACAAAATATGTATGGGAAGCTATATTTATTGATAATTTATACAATATTTCAGCCAAATCACACAATTTCGTAGAATAATATCTACTTTTGCATTAATTTCCTATAAATCTTTTCATAGGTTTTTTCAGCTTGCATATTACTATTGTCATACTTATTTCTGGTTTTGATTATATTAATGCTACTATGAATGAATTTTTATCACCTTTATTAAGTATACACTTAGCTTTAATGGCAATAGCCAAATTGCATTCATCGAGCTATGCCGCTCTTTCTGTTATATTGTATAATGACTTTAAACTGCTTTTTAGGACTAAAAAACAAACTATACTGGTTTTAAATGCTTTACTGTTTATAGATTTTGATGCATTGCAGATATTGTAAATGTTTTCCTTAATCATAAAAATTTAATTTTGAAATTATTCTATAAAGTTGAAGATTATAACTTGAACAGGCTTGTACTAGCTGTATCTGTACATTTATACATGTATATGAAGTCTTGATTTCATAGTTGTGTAAAAAGTTATGAACCTTTAGACAAATATATTCCTTTTCCATGAATGGATATGTTAGAAAGTAATAATGACGGAGGCGAAAATGGCATAGTAAGCATATGTTACTTTGATATCGAAACCAAAATTGACCTCGAGATCTCACTTGGATGAAAAGGATCTAAAGTAGCATGATGCAAGGTCATTAGAAGGACTTCAGACATGATTCTTCTAACTTTAATTGATAGTCTATGGAGACTTTAGGAGCACAGTTCCAGTTGTTCTAACGGAGTTATCAAGACCACTCTATCAGTACAATTTTGAACCTGTTGCAGCTTTTGATCTAGTAGGCTGGTAGTACAATGTTTAGACCATGCAAAAGTCAATGTGAGAGTGGAGTGTACAAGACCATGCACAAATACTTCCATTGATTTCTGTGTCAAGTGCCTATGTATTATAAGTCTTTAGATATGTAATTGCTTATGTGAAAGCTGATACTCCTTTGTGATGTAAGATTAAGGTGAAGTGATCTGGACATAATAACACAAAGGTTTTGCACATTGTCACCTTCTTTCATGCTATATATTATAAGGTCCATTTAGACATTGTTGTGTAGTTTTATACACAATTATTTCCTTCTAAATAGGTTCATTTTCATCTTTAAAGTTGTCATTCAATTTAAAATATCATTAAGCATCTGTCAAGTTGTTGAGATTTGTTTTAGTTTGGTGGATTTTAGCCTGTATATTGACGATTATCCTGTTGTTTTCCGCATGAACTTATAGATATGCTTGTTATATGTTGAGATGATAGAGAGCTGATATGTAACATGTAAAAAATAATTGTCCATCACAAGAGCCTTCGGAGATTAAAAATTTTACAATGGTGAACTTGCTAAACTTGCAAAGAGAGGCAATCACTATAAAAGCTTACATGATTAAGATATGTTATATACTCACATACTTGATGGAGTGATAAAAACAAAAGAAAGATATCTATCTGCTGAATTATATTTTGAACAAACTAATATCGGTCCATTCACACTGAAATTGATTTGCTAAGGATTCACAAACAGAAAAATGCTTGATATGTGAAGTAAGATATCTAAGAGCCACAACTGTGTCACATTTACACCAAATGCGACACACAAAAAAGTTAGTAAACTCAAAATGGAAATACTCCCTGAAAACAAATTAAACCAAAAACATAAAACCAGAAAATGATGTTTTGCTTGATATGACAGTGTTTTAAAACAAACTCTTTGATCATGAAGCATATTTTGTAATTTTCTTACAGAATAATAAAAAATATGTACTGTCTTGCCGAAATATTGTAAAAATTATCAATAAAAAAAGCTTCCACTGTTTATATTTGGTATTTTAACCTCAAAAACGTGTTTACTAACCATAAAAACCTATAAAATGATATATTACAAGCTACATATAATGACAACATTATATTGTCCTACATAACCAAAATTGGCCATTTTGGCGTCCATTTTGAATTTTCGCAAAAAGTGAACCTAAAACGTCATCGTAGAAAATTTCAAATGTGTATTTATCAAAAATGAATTTTTATTCATTGTTTAACTGCCGATATGTACATGGGCACAAATATTTATATCCATGAATAACACAATCTAAATGTTGTTCATGAGTTTTAATTAGCTTTCGCACGAAATTCACGACACAAATATCGTACGCTTTAGATTAAGGCCAACCATTTTTCTCTGCGATAAATGGCTTTAAGGTGACGGTAGTATAAATACGTGACAAAATAAATAAAATAGGACATTATAAACATATAATTTCCTACCCGTTGTCTAAGTCGGATAGAGTACTCGTAGCAGTTTGATATGGGATTTATCAACTCGCTTCGCTCGTTGATAAATCCCATATCAAACTGCTACTCATGCTCTATCCTATACATCAACACGGTCACGTGAAAAAGAAAACCTGCCCTCGTGAAATTCTAAGTCGTGTAATCAATGGAGCGCAGTCTTCGTGTTAATTTAGAATTTAAAATAAACACGAACTGCTTAATTTTGAAAGATTGTCTTTACTAAAAATTCTTATTGTATTTTCATGAAACGTTTATTACAAAACTAAAATCTCTTCGGAAATATGTACAAAACTTAGGATTTATTCGAAAGAAATGAAAATGAATATGTTGAATTTATTCATGTAATTAAAGATTTAATAGCGACATTAACCACACAAAATACTTCCAATTCAAGCTCACTGACTTACAATATTACTACCAAACTAAATATGATCAAGAATAAGTAAATATATTATTATGTAAGATAATACTGTCCATAAATATTTCCGACATGGCAATAGTTTGCCGTTCTTCGATCACATGACCGGCGTACACCGCAACGATATCGGTACATGCTTGCAGCGCTTTGATTTTGTTAAGGTTCAGTTATTATTACTATACAATATACATAGACGTCACAGTGAAGCTCACTACACTTGCCTCGTTGAACGTTGTCTTATTTTTCGTTTATAAAAATTGTCGAGATTCAAACGGACTAAACATGTATAAAGAAATGCATATATTAAAAAACTGTTCTATTTTTATTTTACTCATTAGTTTGATAGTATTGATTTTCGTTTTTTACGCAAAGAAACATTACGATACTTTTAATGCTAATTTTGAACCAAAACAAAATAACGCAAATAAGATCATTACATCTGCCTTAATAGTAGATGAATCAATTGATACGGACAAAGAAGATTGGAAAATAATATATGATAAAGTGAAATTGAGAAAGGAAATAGATTATATTCACAATACTAGTTATACTGTTAAGGATGGAGACGTGTGTAGACAAAGTGTTCCTGATGTAATGATTGTAGGCGTTGCTAAGTGTGGAACCAAGGAATTAACTGATTTTATGTCTTTACATCCTAAGATAATTTCAAAGAGTTATCAATACCAACTACGGAAAAATTACAACTACGGTTTTTATGGATTTAATTTAACTTACGACAATGTCAAACGTCAAATGCCATGTAAATATGCTGACCAAATGAATGTTGTTAAAGCTGAAAATTTTTTACAGATTTCAAATATACCTAGGAAATTATTCAATTTGAACCGTAACATGAAAATAATTGCCATTATTCGTGAACCTATTTCGAGACTAAAGTCACAACTGTCCTTTCAACATAAGCAATTCAACAAAATTGGGATTAGCTTAGTTGATCAATTCAATGAATTTGTTAAGCAAAACCAAACTATTTACTATGAAATGCTAGGCCTGTCAATCTATGACGAGGGTTTGGAAAGGTATCTGAAGTTATTTAAACCAGAACAAATTCTAGTGATAGAATCGACTGAATTTATAAAAAATCCAGCCCAAGTGCTAAAAAAAGTTGAAACTTTATTGGAAATTGAACAGTTCGATTGGGATACTCATTTGGCTATGAATACAGATAAAGGGTTTTATTGCATTCGTAAAAGCAAAACAATTAAACATACCATGATTTGTTATAACGATAATCGGGGCCGAAAACAAGATATTGAAGTTTTTGATGCGCAACGAATGAAAAGCCTTAGAAAATACTTTAAACCACATAATGAGAATCTGTTTCGTCTCATTGGAAAGAGACTTGATTGGTGAAGAAAACTGTCATCGGAACTACCTCGGTGATCTACGCAGATAAACTTCGGATATCATGAGGTGAACAAGTATATCTAACATTCTGTAGAAAATGTGATTAATGGAATTTGGTTTATGTTGTAATATACTCTGAACTACACAGACATACGACGTGTGAGACGTACCGATGAAATGTTTTGATAAAGCGTGTAACAATGTAGTTATTAAGTGTCATAAATGTAGACAATCCACTACTATTTGCTATTGCTATGATTAAGACTTTTGAATGTTGTTTTGTAGCTAAATAAGTAAAATAGCATACAAATTGTTCGATAATATTGACTTTACATGTCAATGTTTAAACAATAATAGAACTACTTGCCAGCGAGTTAATCGCCGGACCTTATAACCTGGTTGTATTCCTACTACGTCCAATTTCCGAGGTATATCTTCGTTGACGATCACCGAGGTTGTATTTTGCGCTAAAAGTTCAATGAATTATATGTCTCACTTTAAATGTACAAAATCTGTTATTTTCATATGAATAATGCATATTTTAAGTAATGATTTCATCATTTTTTGAATGAATTCTTTAAATTATCATCATTTTTATTTTGCACATAATTCTACACTAGTTTTTACAATATTCATAATCAACTTAATCAGTAATAACAAAGGAACTGACCACATGTTTATTTTTCTCCTTATCTTGATTTTCATCACATATTTTATGTCGCTGTTTTATACAAGATGCATTGTTAATCTTTATTATAAATATTGTTTCCTTCTTATGTTTTCGCATTTTAGCCATGTGGCAGTTGATAATCTTTCCCGTGACAAGTGTCACATTTGCATTGAATACATATCTTTTATATATTTCCTAGTCTGGTCACAGGTAAAGGTGACGGCTAAAGAGATCAAGACGCTTGATTACATAATATTTGTAGTTTTGAATAAATATATTAATTATTGTCAACATCTGTTTAATTCCGGCTATGATCAGAGACTGCTTATATATAAAGCATACTATTTTTCTATCAACATACAATATAAACATATAAGTAAGAAGAAGAACTTGTACGATACCTTGTGAAATCTACACTTTGTGAAATTTACTATTTAACTGTTAAAATTATTTTATGGACTTGGTGACATTACTTTTATTTGATAATTAACTTTGTGACAACTTGGTGGAATTGTATAATTGAAAATAAGTGGACTAAATAAATTGTGATAGATTTTCAAATCTTTGTGATTTGTTTGAATAGAAAGTGACTCTCCTCACATCGGCTACTCGACGATACGTCTTGAGATCATTTCTTCTCTGGCGTATTAGTTGTTTCGAATGTAAACTGAAACAAAGAATAAAATGTATGAGTCACAAACTGGTTAAAATGAGTGAGTCATATGCATATAAATTACCTTGCTCTCGTAAGTAATTATCTGACGTACCAAGAGCAAAATGGTAATACTTTAGAACTTATGTATATTTTTTCAACCAAAAAAAACTGAACTTTGAAAGTATTAACATTTTTTTTCTGTGTTTGTGTGTGTATTTTCTGTTTTAAAAAGACAGCGGGATCTGAAATTAGCTAGTTACAGTTTATAAGGTATGGCACTTGGGATATTTCGATAAGCCGTTATTATGCTCTGGTGTTTCCTTGATAAAATAGATAAATAAATATATACATGATGTTTCGACTTTCTAATTTTTCTATTAAAGGCTCAAGCAAGTTGGCGAACGCAAAATTTTAGATCGGGTTTTAATCAGATTGGTAATAAACAGAAAATTAAGATCTAGGCATGCATTATAAATTTAAACTTAAGCTTCAAACTTCACAAGTCTTACTTAGCATATGTCATGCAAAAAATCAATATGCAATGATGTTGGATAGTTTTGCATTTGTAAAATAATGGACAATTTAGCACATTAAAAGTAAACATTGATTTTTTTACTTTCATATTTCTGGATTCTCAATTTCTTAACATAGAACGCATTCAGTTAAATGCAAAATGAAGACACGCTGTCAGTGACGTCACATGAGATAATATTCGTCACTATTCATCAAAACAAGTAGGCCTACGGCGTCGAAAGTTATAACGTCGAAACTTAATTGTAGATCTAATATACAAAAACACATAGGTCATACATTTGAATGTAATCATCTTACATGCACTATTCAAAGCTTAAACAGCATTCTATTCAATAATTACACAAGTAAGCACTAGGTGCCAACTTTTCAAAGTTCGTTATATGTTTTCGCGATCTTGGTCACAAACGGCTATTAACACAGAATTCACGACTAACAAATAAATCATATAATATTTCAAAATTCAATGTACACTTATACGAGTTTGCATGGTTTTCATGAAATTTAGGACAGCAAAAAACTGTCAAATGTGAATTGTTTCGAAAAATTCAATAGTCATCCGTTTCTGTTTCAAACATCTTCCCGAAGCTCATGGCAAACAATCCCACAATGCGTTTCAACATAATCTATTTTTAGAATCACGTGCCCAATTTTGAACGCATATTACGTTCAGCCTTTAACATTGTTTAAACGGCAGCGTTCAAAACATTTATCAAACAGATTGAAAAGCATTCAAGTTTTCAATTTTATAATGCGTTTGTTATATTAGTCGTATTTTTTATCATATACAAAGAACATATGACATGAAAAAATATGTTGTATTCGTGTAAGCTGTTTGACTTAGAAATAAAATGACGCAACTATAAAGTAACTCATTTGTCGGTTCAATTAAAACTTAGTGGGTTTGACTATGTTTTAAACTTACATAATCAATATAAAATTTCCGTTACCATTGCACCTGTTCTTTATACATATACATGCCTTTTAAGTACGCAGCTTATCACGGGTAATATATACATTTTTTATGTATCGGCAATGATCAAAGCGAAGTACAAGAAACAGCAGGTTATCATTGCGATGTCCACAAATAATAGAACAAAATTGGATTGTCACCAATGATAACAGTCTTGATTTTACCCTTAGCATTGAAAAGTGTTCCTAAAGTTCAGTGGGATGAAATGACTTAATTAAGAAGTCATTGTAGTCGATTTTTTTTATTTTTGGGCGGGGCTTTAGCCACGTCCAGAGTTAACAACCGTAATTTCAGCTCCGAGCATTGAATTTAAGCAAAAAACCCGATCCACTCCGCATATTTTACTGCAAAAATTGATTCGGATATTTCGGGTTAGTATGTTATCATGATAATCGCCTGCGACTTATTTCCATAGATTAGATTTTTCATCCGGCAATAGAGCAACATGATAGGACTAAAACACGCAATTGAGAATTGGCAAGTCGACCTAATTCGGTTAATTACAGTTTCGAATAATGGATTGCCGCTCAACATAAGAATTCGTCTCGTATTAGAGGCCGTTATCGTGGTTATGTAGGAGAGTTTTGTTGCGTCCTTGGTTGCAACAATTCAAGGAGTAAATGTGCTCGTGAAATCAGAGACATAGATAATAGAGATTAGAAGATATTGGAAAAATCGCCGATTTCGTCCATAACGTTATCAGGTTGGGTTTAAAGTTCGGTCGAACCGTACCTGATTATTCCGGAACGTTTGTACGGACTTGTCCTTTTTTTTCATTGAAATATTACAGTTAGATTTAAGTTAATAACCATATTTTTATCTTAAGGCACATAACATTAGGAATTTTTAATCAACAAAATGTAGTCACAAATGTCACATATGGTGTGTATGACTCCTCCTCTCAGACATTCAATCTAATTAACAAAGCAATAAAAGTGTCATAATCTAAGGAAACAATACTGTCTTATCAGTGAAGAGGGTATTGCAATAAGCAACTTGGAAATTGCACACTGGTGTTTTATGACCCATGACATGCTTGTACAATGGTCTTCTTTAAATTATTGTAATATGAAATTAGATGGTTGATTACTTATAATGTGTGAAAATGAACCAAATCTGAACAAATAAAATACTATAAGCTATTCTACTATTTAATTTCTTCGTGATGAATGACAGTTACTAATAAATTTGAAAAATACAATGTTTGTTAATTTTCTAAAAATTTGAATCTGATTTTTAATAAAATTATTTTATTCAATTAATTATTAAAATTCCTTTAACAAAAAATGCATGAGTCAATTTGAAAAAATACACAATATCAGAGACACATCTAATTCACTGACAATATACTTACTTATACATGAATGATAACATGGTTTATTATGTCATGTATGTCAAATATAATATACATTATGATCTCAATAAGTGCTAAACACCTGATACTTGTCCCCTAACACCAACAATGAAGCCACCCATAGTGCATACTAAGTATAGTATGTAATTACTTATGTCCAAAATGAAGCAAGACAATTAAGACTATATCAGGGTTTCGAGGTCATATGACTAAATAAAATGAAAACCCTTTAAAATTAATCTGTGACTTAACTTACAAACAATTACAAGAGACAAAAAAACATCTTTAAGTATATGTTAATTTATTATATAATTTGAATAAATAAAGTTAATACATTACTTGCCTATATTTTAAAGTACTAAAGTACTTTCTTTTTGAAGAAAGAAACTTTGAATCTGCATATTAAATAAAATAACATATTGAATTTTGTTAAACGTTACAAGACTGAATTCCTTTTAAAAAGGATATAGATTAATTCTATGACCATCAAGGAGGGAAGTTGGTAACAGCAATAAAGTCAGACACTATAGACTACTATTCACAACTCTTTCCTTTTTTGATTTAAAATTAATTTTTGATTATATAGAATCCAATACTGAATAGAACATCATGACGATAAACAATGATTCAATTTATCTGACGCAATTATTATGAGAAAAGTTGAAAATTCATCTGTCCAATTGGAAAAGGGCAACTTTAAGGCTAGGTTCTCATAACGTCATAGTAGCGTCATGATCAGTGGTTTAAATTTTCAAGAGCCCCGCCCCATCAGTACTTTCAGTGCTTTGATTAGACAAAGACATGTATAATTGTTCAAAACCAAATCATTTTATTAGAAGGATTTTAAAAAAAAATCCTTTCTATGTCAGCGCCCTTCGAAATTTGAAAAGAACAAACAACACCTTCAACTCAATAGAAATTAATGAGTCAATGCGAGCAAGAAATAGTGCAGCAGAAAAATATGTGTACTAACAAAAGTAGATAAGTTGAAAAAAGTAATTTAAACAAATACTTAAAATTATGATATTTAATGGGTTTTTTTCACATTAATCAAACATCATTCTAACTGACTGTGCACGGAGAGAAGTTTTTTTTTGTATTATTGCGCATTAGTATCTACCACAGGCTTGTATATAAAGACGTCGATTATTTTAAATTATATATGTTGTTATATGCAGATGTTATCGTGGTATTTGCTAATACCCCAACAGAGTTACAAAAAAGCCTATATTTATTAAGTGACTATTGCAATACATGGAAATTACAGGTGAACGTAAAAAACCCCAAAAAAAACCACCAAAAATAATGATTTTTAGAAAGGGTGGTTCTGTGCCTAATGATCTTATATTTTACTATAATGGAGTACCTATTGAATCTGTTTCTAAATTTACTTATCTTGGTATAGTGTTTACTCCAGGGGGATCATTCCAGGTAGCACAAAGCACCATATCATCACAAGCTCAAAAAGCTATTTTTACTTTAAACAAATATTTGTACAAATTCGCGTACATCTCACCAAAGCATAAGTTAGAACTCTTTCATAAATTAATATCTCCAATACTAAATTATTGTTGTGAGGTATGTGGATTTACAAATAATTTATCTATAGAAAAGTTACATATGCAATACTGTAAAAGGGTTCTTGGTGTCAAGAAAACAACACAAAATGATTTTGTATACGGTGAACTCGGTAGATTCTCTTTTAAAACTACTCATTTGTTTAGAATTATTAAATACTGGACTTCATTACTTCAAAAGAGCCAGAATAAGTATGTCTACGTTATATACAAGTTACTTTATCATGATTTAAATATATATCCTAATAAGTCTAACTGGTGTTCCCTATTTAGAGATTTACTATTTTCTTTAGGTTTTTCGGATGCATGGTATAACCAAGGGGTGGGAAATGATATTTTGTTTTTAAACATGGTTAGGCAAAGATTAAATGATCAATTTATACAGAATTGGAATGCTAGACTTTATACTTCAGATAGAGCATCATTTCATAGAAATATTAGTTTATTCAAATTCCAGCCATATTTAGAATACTTTACAATTGAAAAATTTTGTCAATCATTAAGTCGTTTTAGAGTCTCTTCTCATAACTTAGCGATTGAATCAGGTAGATGGGTGAAACCCAATAAAATTCCTTTACATAATAGAAAATGTTTTAGTTGTGATATTTTAGAAGACGAATGTCATTTTGTCTTGGAATGTTCTATATATAATAATTTAAGAAAACAATATATACCTAAATTTTACTGGTTAAGACCAAGCATGTATAAATTTGTTGATCTTATCAATTCAGATAACAAAAAATTTATTAGAAATCTTGGCATTTTTATTAGTAAAGCTTTTGAGGAACGTGATAGGATTTTGTTTAGAAACTAGGATAACATGTTATGTATTGTCCTCATGCATTTTATATGTATTGGAAAATAAACTATATCTCTCTCTCTATAACTTAAATTTTACCGAGCGTTTATCACAGCAGGAATTTACTTTGAGAGTGTAAAGCACTGGCCAGGTTTAAAAATTAAGCAATGAAATGTAAGGTTAATGTTTGGAATGTTGTCCATAGAGGTTTAGTGTAAGCGCGAAGCGCATTTTATAGATGTTATTTTTTGTTAGACCAAAACAAATTGATCATATGTTCGTCTGATTTCCCGCACCTTAAAATCCGAAAATGAAAACAAAATTTGCCAACGCACCATAAAATTAACGCATCGGAAAAGTCAACATTTTTGAAACTCGGCCAAGTAGAATTACACTGAATTTTAATAATTTGAGATCTAAATAGCAATATAAATCAGCTTACACAACGCTTCCTTTGTTTAACATGGGTTGATATATTTCGGTACCACCTTGTAAAACAAAAGATTTCACCCAAGTGAGTTGCTCTTTTTCTCGTGGGCGAGTTGATATTTAGATATCAACCCGGCCATGTGAAAAAGAAAAACCTGCCCTCGTGAAATTTTAATTCGTGTAATAAAGGAACACAGTATACGTGTAAATTTACATTAACAAGAACTGTTTAATTTTGATATATTGTCTTCAATACAAAAATTATTGTATTTCCACGAAATGTTTATTACAAAACTTAAATCATTTCGAAAATGTATACAGAACTATGGATTTCTTCAAAAGTAATGAAATATGAATAATGTCGTACGTATTTATACAATGATGTTATTAGTGATGTTAATCACCAAAAATATTTCAAATTCCGGCTCATTGACATACGATATAACTACCAAATTAGATATAATGGAGAATAATTATGTAAAATAACACTGCTCGTGATTATGTACACGTAAGCCGTAAAATTGTGTAATTTACCGAAAATGAGATAGTGACAATGAATAAGAAGTTTAGAACAAAATACCAGCCTGAATAAAAATTCAACAATAAATGAATCCAAAAACTTATTTATGCATTTATTGTTAATTAAGTAAAATGACAAATATTATTTATCGTCGCGAATTCTATAACATGTATTCAAAACTAAGCTCGTTATCTGTTAATTATTACGAGTAGTAGTAGGGTTGGGCAAATCATTTGTAGGTTTTTAAGGATGATAAACACGTTTTTGCGGTTAAAAATAACAAAATATGTATGGGAAGCTATATTTATTGATAATTTATACAATATTTCAGCCAAAATCACCCAATTTCGTAGAATAATATCTACTTTTGCATTAATTTCCTATAAATCTTTTCAAAGGTTTTTTCAGCTTGCATATTACTATTGTCATACTTATTTCTGCTTTTGATTATATTAATGCTACTATGAATGAATTTTTATCACCTTTATTAAGTATACACTTAGCTTTAATGGCAATAGCCAAATTGCATTCATCGAGCTATGCCGCTCTTTCTGTTATATTGTATAATGACTTTAAACTGCTTTTTAGGATTAAAAAAACAAACTATACTGGTTTTAAATGCTTTACTGTTTATAGATTTTGATGCATTGTAGATATTGTAAATGTTTTCCTTAATCATAAAAATTTAATTTTGAAATTATTCTATAAAGTTGAAGATTATAACTTGAACAGGCTTGTACTAGCTGTATCTGTACATTTATACATGTATATGAAGTCTTGATTTCATAGTTGTGTAAAAAGTTATGAACCTTTAGACAAATATATTCCTTTTCCATGAATGAATATGTTAGAAAGTAATAATGACGGAGGCGAAAATGGCATAGTAAGCATATATTACTTTGATATCGAAACCAAAATTGACCTCGAGATCTCACTTGGATGAAAAGGATCTAAAGTAACATGCTGCAAGGTCATTAGAAGGACTTCAGACATGATTCTTCTAACTTTAATTGATAGTCTATGGAGACTTTAGGAGCACAGTTCCAGTTGTTCTAATGGAGTTATCAAGACCACTCTATCAGTACAATTTTGAACCTGTTGCAGCTTTTGATCTAGTAGGCTGGTAGTACAAGAGTGTACAAGACCATGCAAAAATACTTCCATTGATTTCTGTGTCAAGTGCCTATGTATTATAAGTCTTTAGATATGTAATTGCTTATGTGAAAGCTGATACTCCTTTGTGATGTAAGATTAAGGTGAAGTGATCTGGACATAATAACACAAAGGTATTGCACATTGTCACCTTCTTTCATGCTATATATTATAAGGTCCATTTAGACATTGTTGTGTAGTTTTATACACAATTATTTCCTTCTAAATAGGTTCATTTTCATCTTTAAAGTTGTCATTCAATTTAAAATATCATTAAGCATCTGTCAAGTTGTTGAGATTTGTTTTAGTTTGGTGGATTCTAGCCTGTATATTGACGATTATCCTGTTGTTTTCCGCATGAACTTATAGATATGCTTGTTATATGTTGAGATGATAGAGAGCTGATATGTAACATGTAAAAAATAATTGTCCATCACAAGAGCCTTCGGAGATTAAAAATTTTACAATGGTGAACTTGCTAAACTTGCAAAGAGAGGCAATCACTATAAAAGCTTACATGATTAAGATATGTTATATGCTCACATACTTGATGGAGTGATAAAAACAAAAGAAAGATATCTATCTGCTGAATTATATTTTGAACAAACTAATATCGGTCCATTCACTCTGAATTTGATTTGCTAAGGATTCACAAACAGAAAAATGCTTGATATGTGAAGTAAGATATCTAAGAGCCACAACTGTGTCACATTTACACAAATGCGACACACAAAAAAGTTAGTAAACTCAAAATGGAAATACTCCCTGAAAACAAATTAAACCAAAAACATAAAACCAGAAAATGATGTTTTGCTTGATATGACAGTGTTTGAAAACAAACTCTTTGATCATGAAGCATATTTTGAAATTTTCTTACAGAATAATAAAAAATATGTACTGTCTTGCCGAAATATTGTAAAAATTATCAATAAAAAAAAGCTTCCACTGTTTATTTTTGGTATTTTAACCTCAAAAACGTGTTTACTAACCATAAAAACCTATAAAATGATATATTACAAGCTACATATAATGACAACATTATATTGACCTTCATAACCAAAATTGGCCATTTTGGCGTCCATTTTGAATTTTCGCAAAAAGTGAACCTAAAACGTCATCGTAGAAAATTTCAATTGTGATATTCAGACTCAGCACATAATTTGGCCCTAAAAACACCCGTTTGTTTTTCACCTTTAAAAAAAGTTAATATTTGCCCAACCCTAGTAGTAGTATCAAATCCAATTAAGCGCTCGTGAGAGAAAAAGATGCATGTAATAGGAACAATGAATTCATTCAAATAGTTTAGCAGTTACTTTTTAGTTTGGCTGAACATAGTAGCAACATATTGTATAGGTTATATCACGGCGGTCGGTCAACCTACTCACTGTTACTGGAAAGGCTGAATATCAGCGATAGGTAGGGAAATGGCAGTGGAACATTATTTCATGACTAAATTCCACGATAGTATACCGGAAATCGAACCTTCGACCCTCGATTAGAAGCTAAACATACACATACACATTTGAGAATACAGAAAAAATATTTTTAACTTTTTGAATAAAGAATTTACTTACGTGGTTTAGGTTTTTCTACAATTTCTGATTCTATTTCAGGCTTGTTACTATGAGCCCCAGGCTTCGTATTGGTGGAACCCTTGCTATTACAGCCTCCCATGTTTCAGTTCTTTTCAAATGTAAATTAAATAATATCCACAAATTTGGCCCACAACATTTGGAAGTACATTTGCTTCTTGGTGGCAATTCCACGTGATTATAATGTCAAAAATGCTACGGTGTCAAGAAGAAAATAGTAAAGAATCTGCAGCGATTTGAGTCATACTTCTATTATACTTATTCGAGGCTAAGCAGAAAACTGTGTACTACTTGATGCAATTCTCCAACGCCAGATTTATACTATCCGCAAATTTGCTGTTTAACCTCTGCGCCTGTCTGAAACAAGAAACCATAATTATTAGTTGTTGTACAAAATTGGGTCTCCAGTCTATCCATCATTTTTTGCATCTCCAGTCTATCATTTTTAAATAAAAGTAAGCAATGTGTTAAAAACTTCCTGTTTGATGCTTGCAGCAATTAGACAGATTTTAAAAATACAAAAAGACAACTATTGCTTAAAAAATAATCATCCAAAACCATAAATTTAAAGAGAAAATTGAAAATTAAAATAAAAATCTCCAGTCTATCAAAATGAATAGTTGGGAGAATTTCATCAACTCGAATCCTAGGTTCCGCATATTTTCAAAACTATTAGACTTTATACCATTCTATAAATAGAAGGTGAAGATATCACCTCTATACTAAGACGCACAACCGTCCCAAAATTCGGCGTTTGGTACGCAACAGAATAAAGTGCGGCGCATGAAGACAAAATCGTTGGGTTTTTTCGTTTTTTGACTAATTCGTTGTTGAAATATAAAATAAATGATCACTCATAGCTACAGGAATATAAATCTATACATACCAAGTACTTTTAAACCTCTGTAGGTGTAGGTGCATAGTTAAATAGTGTAACCTAGTTTCGATTTCAAATTACTGTGTAAAGAATGACAGATGTAAACACGTTATGATGAAGGTTTTACTACCGGTATAAAAGTTTAATTTAATGAGGTTATAGTCCGATTTTATCCGGTGAGCCGTGACTGCACTTTTGTATTTATAGATTTTTGGAACATTCCTACAAAAAGGTAACACAGCTTATTTAACCAACCCAACTGATTACTGTCTTAATTAAAATAATTCAACATTGATTTAAGTGACTTAGTGGTCGTGACGGTTAGACACTTGGATTATTAGACATTGCTTTTGTGACCCCGCGTTCGAATCCTGCTTGGTATCCATTATTCTTTTATCACTTTTTTATTTCTTGCCATCATGGAAACGTACAACTCGAAATCTCTGTGCAGCTAGAAAAGTGTGGCCATACCACGTGATTGTGACGTCAAAATATGCATCAAAACCAAGACGAAAAGTGTCAACAATTACTCCACTTCGAAACCAAAAATAGCCGTAAGTATTTTATTTCTTTGTCGATTTCAATGAGACATGTGTCAGTCTAAGGAGAAAAATGTCATCTTTCCACGGAATATAGTATCTCCATCAGTAGCTGAACCGTTTTTACAAACACTTCGTGAAACCTTGGAATTTTTTGCTTGCGAGCAGACTTCAGTTCCAAGCTATTTTGTTTTTCCTACTCTATCTAATCTAGACCATGATTGAAATGGCAGATTTACTTCAACCGGGAACACCGGTGACCATTTCCTACCAATATTTATATATATTGTAAAATATAAAGGCGTAAATCTTGCCTTTCTCTTCAGTTGGAAATTATGGCACCAGTTTCAAGCCAAAATTTAAGGCTACAGTTTCAAGCTTTTTTTTAGAATTGGCTACAATGCCTAGCAACATGTCCTCCGTTTGGTCTGGAAATGTTATTTCTGTCGTGCACAAAACTTTATATTCACGATTACAATCATAAATATCTAGACACAGTTTTATACGAGGCATGTTTAATGCAGAGAAACTACTGGTATACGAGCAGTAGCAGTGATTCTGACAAGGGTTTTCTCAAATATATCGAAAAATCATTGATATTTCCAATTCATAGCTAAAAATAACAAACCTGTGTCGGTCCGGCAAAGATAAAATAAATGCTGTACAGTGGTAGGTTTTGTCATACTAGTTGTGTCAAAAAGAAATTGTAAATCCATTACTACAAATGATTAAAGATAAAATTATCAATAACATTGTTGTGAAATCTCATGAAACAGACTTTACTCTTTATATTACACAAAGTTCAACAAGTGTTAAAATGGATAATATAGTAAAACTGTAATTGTACTTTTTATACACAAATTCAACGCCCCTGGAATGTTGCCAATTATGTGCATGTGTTTGTGTGCATGATGAGCAGTTGGGCCAAGCAGTCACTACATTGGGCTGGTAATTATTGGTTAGCAAGCTACGCCTTGGGTCAAATCCCATCCAAAACTTATCCAGTTGTTTCCTTGAGCAAGATACTTTATGCTACTAGCTGAGTAATTGGGGACATGGAAATGGACTTGAAAAAGATTAATATATGTTGTAAGAACTTGTTTTACAATCCAACCAAAATAAATTAGTTGAATATTGTATTTATGTAATATTCATTGATATTCTGAAATGTAAATTGAAATAAGAACATTTGATTTTTTGTTGCTGTTTTTCATGTGATGTAGTGAACTGAAATACAATGTAGTGCCAATTAATTTCGGTCATGTAAAATAATCAATTTTTATCATGGACACAACATTTTTATCATTGGAGTTATTAGGAAAATATTCATGATAATTGCTAGCTACCTATGGAAGTTCTTTTTTCCTTTTGTATTTCATATACAAATTGCAATTATTTACATTCATACAAATATATTTTGCAGGTTATCAGCACAATAGTCAGGTATTATTTCTGTGAAGCTATGTAGACAAGATACCAGAGACAAGACATGGTCTTTCGAAGCATGTTAATTGGTTTTTTCAAAAGAATTTCTCACTGTTGGACAAGGTGAATATAAAAGTGGTATCTGATAGATGAAATTTCTACCAATAGTGAGAAGACATGCCCTTAACCACGTAAACCTTGATCAAAGTGTGTCAGATTGAACTATATACTTTAAAACATGCAAAATTGTAAGTTTAAGTTGTCTTATGTTATGAATGACAAAAAGTGTTTTACCATGTTTATAGGTACTATTTTCATTGTAATATCATAAAACATCAATGTTTTGAAGAGTGTATTGTCTATAAACTTTTAAGTTTGGATTGAAGAATATTTTTTGGTAACTAACAAATGTTTTTAAGGTACTTTGAGAACATAATGCGTAGTTTATCAATTTTTGATCTTCTCATATTGCATTTAACATTTATTGTTTGCTTATACATTTCAAGTTTAATGTGACATGTTTTATTTGTTTCTTGAAATATCAGATACTAAGACAAACCGAACTGATAATACTTAGGTTGATGTGTAATATTATAATAATTACTAAATGTGTTTTACATATTAGATGTTTTATTTATCAACTTTGGACAGAAAACAGTCAATTTGATTATGCATGTAAGAAACTTATTTCGATGGCATTATATAACATTATATTTGATAAGTTTTATGCAGTGTAAAAATATTTTTCTATTTACTTTGTTGTAAATGGAGTGTTTAAATGTATCGTGTCCATATTGAAATCAATAGGTAAAATTTTAAAAGAAGAATACTTTGTTGTAACTGTGTTGTAAACCACTTGACATTACTATTTTTCACCAGACTAGTGTGCACATTAAATAGGTTGAGAATCCAACAAAAAGTGTGAACTTAATGCTTAACAACCAGTGGTCATTTTGTGTGATACATTTGCAATTATGTTAAAAGTTAATTGTATTCTATATTATTAATAATATAGCCATTATGAATAAGTGGATAATTTTAAACATTTTCTTGCTGCTCAAAATGATGACTAGAATGGCATTCAAGTTGCGTTCTTATTGCCATGGCTATTAAAAGTATTTGTTGATGTTATCTTTGGTCATTATATGCGAGTACTAAACTACAAGTTATTGATTAAATGGAACAGTTAAATACTGATGTCAAATTTGAAACTTGATATGTGGGATATTTTGGACTGTGTTTCCTATGAATTTGCATAAATTCTATTTTCATTAAGTATGAATCCATTGTCTCATATCAATGGAATTCTTGTAATTTTGTTTCAAAAGACGCACATCTTGATGTTTAGCTAGGAGAATTATTAAATTGTGAGTAAAATATTTGATTTCTTGTTCAAATTGTGGTAAATTTTCTGATAAATTGAGTAAAAATATTTTTTGTTACCATGGCAACAGGATTTGAGAAAACTTTTTACTTTTTCCAGTAATATGTTGCAGACGCATTCCCTAATCAGTTTGTGAAATTAAAAAATCGTATCATAAGCACGATAACAGCTTGTGATAAAAAAAGAAACTTGATGCAAAAAAATCACAAAAATGGAATATTTTGTTGTTATGGTAATGTTAAAAACCTGCAGTTTTACCACCCAAAAAAGCATCAAATGAAGAAAATGAATGTATTTCTGAAATCTACACACATTAATCTGTACAAATATGCCAATAACTCATTTTCGCCCCGGTATCCCATTTGGGCCATTTTTCTCATGGCTGGTCACAATTATAAAGATTTATTAGTACCAACTCAATCGTATGTATGGAAAGCTTGAACGAGTTGTTGAATCAGTAAAAATATCGTATTGTACAATAAATACCGAAGATGGTTTATTGATATTGAACGTAAGTATAAGGTAAAAATCTGTGAGTAATTTAGGTTGCGCTGTAAGGTATGGCTTTCACAGACTTATATATAAGATCATAAGAGTAAGTTCTAACAAATTTGAAATCGGCATCATCTTAATAGAGCAAATTATTTACCGCCGGCCTGAAGGCCGGTGGTATATTGGAGTCGTCAGAATCTGATGACCATGGTAGGAGCAGTTCATGATTTCTTTTACTTGCGACCTCCTTTTCTATTTACAATTATGAACGGTGCTAAATTGTAATAATTTTTAGTTTTATAGTACTGCAATAAAAAAATCTGCTGGGGGGGGGGCAATTTTAAAGAACATGTAACCCTTAATTTACATCTTAATACATTGTAAAATATCTGCTCCCCCAAATTTGGGGTTCAGGCTAAAAAACACACGTACCGACATATTTCACGCACGTCTCCGCGACAAGATTTGCTGCAGACTCGCGGTAAATAAGCGAGTACTCCAGCTGATAATTTTAAATCGGGTTTATCGTATACGAAGCACAAAATGCATGATGTAAAGTTAATTATTTGTGCTTGTCTTTGGTAAGTTTTGATACTGTGTCTGCATGCTGAACTTTTCGGCTGTTACTGCGTAATTACTAACTCACCTTTTCATAGATGCCGCCATTAGGTCAAAATAGGTTTGACAATACAGCTGGACAAGCAATATTAGATTACTGAATTGAATCCAGAGTGTTTTTATATACATTTATTTTATTCGTTAAAGCATTTAAATATCATGTTTAAAAATGAGTTTTCCAAGAAGTTGATAATTATCCTCTCTTCTAAACACTGGTTTAGACTAAAACACGGTCTGTTAGCGTATTTATAGAATACCGGTCTAATATAATTTAATAATTATTATAATAGATGTTTATATTTAAACAAACATAAATATATTGCTGTAATTAGTGGCCAATAAGCAATGATTTTATGTAAGTTTATAAAAAGAAATAATGTATTGATATTGTAAATCTATAAACTGTGCCATCTCATCATGGAACACTTTACATGTTCTGTATTATACCTCAGAAAACATAATTTTGTACTCTTTTTGTCGCATATATCTTTGTTTTCTCTTTTGATATATGTACACATAATGTTACCACTGTCCGGCGGTATTTAATGCGTTGCATTAATCTTTTCTTGTTGTCTTTCAACTGATATGATTTTTATGAATAGCGTAGCGAGATATCGTGTCTCTGCATTATACATGCCTCGTATAAAACTGTGTCTAGACCTTTATGATTGTAATCGTGAATACAAAGTTTTGTGCACGACAGAAATAACATTTCCAGACCAAACGGAGGACATGTTGCTAGGCATTGTAGCCAATTCTAAAAAAAGCTTGAAACTGTAGCCTTAAATTTTGGCTTGAAACTGGTGCCATAATTTCCAACTGAAGAGAAAGGCAAGATTTACGCCTTTATATTTTACAATATATATAAATATTGGAAGGAAATGGTCACCGGTGCCCGGTTGAAGTAAATCTGCCATTTCAATCATGGTCTAGATTAGATAGAGTAAGAAAAACAAAATAGCTTGGCACTGAAGTCTGCTCGCAAGCAAAAAATTCCAAGGTTTCACGAAGTGTTTGTAAAAACGGTTCAGCTACTGATGGAGATACTATATTCCGTGGAAAGATGACATTTTTCTCCTTAGACTGACACATGTCTCATTGAAATCGACAAAGAAATAAAATACTTACGGCTATTTTTGGTTTCGAAGTGGAGTAATTGTTGACACTTTTCGTCTTGGTTTTGATGCATATTTTGACGTCACAATCACGTGGTATGGCCACACTGTAGAAGCCAAATGAATATAAAATAGAATATGCATATTTGCCCGTGTTTGTGCTTATTTATTACTTCGATGTCATACACTTAGTCTAAAATGTCTCGACCGTGTCTTACAGAAATGATTCTATGTACATGCATGCACAGTATAAGAAAGAGAAGCGAAATGGGATGCATGTCACTTTGGCACATTCGTCTGATTTCTATTCAGCCACTGCATTTGAAGCCGAATGTATAATATAAATGTATTATTATTATGTACAATGGAATTGCTGGATATAAAAATAAAGAACAAAGGAAATAAAACAAATAGAAAATAAACAAAATCAAATGATGGCACAACAATCATTATATGATACGTACAACTATGCTTGAATTTAAGAATAAAATAAAAAAAATGTGGAGGCGGTGAGATTCGAACCACTGCAGTAAAATTATGGATTGGCTATATGTTTCCGACTCGTTATCGACTTAGCTATTTTGAACAATGATTTTGAATTATTATATCATGCATAATATACTTGAGATATTATAGTTTGTATTGATTTTCAGTGTAGTATTCACTGGTTATACCTATCGTCATGGTTATGATTAGACTCGTCCAACCTCTCACGGCTCACCGAATAAAATCAGACTATAGTTGGTTGGATAGTCAAATTTTATTGAGTAGACACAAAATTCATACGCTTTTTGTTCAGTATACTTGAAGAAGGAATTTGATAGAATGTAAACATTGCCACGTGTTTTCAGGTAAATAAACAGTTTACCCGTGATGCGCGGCGTCTCCGTACAAAGGTCAGTCAGACCGTTTGTGTACAGAATGGACTTTATACAATAAACCACGTACCGCCTTGTTCCGGAAAGTGAGTAGCGTGTTCTGGTACATAATATTTTATCAGAGGAAGCCACTTAAAGAAGATAATAAAGAAAAACTTACCTTTTTTGGTTTGGCGCCATTTTTTCTTGTTTTGATACACTGGAGAACGTTCACCGCCTTAATTAAGTTAAGAGCGTTTTCGTCTTAGGATTTTATTTGGGAATTTTAATGAAACGCATTTAGGATTTTTTCTTGATCCAAGGACCAAATTTCGTCCTTGGATTGATAATGAAACTCAGCCCTGGTCTTTGTATTTAAGTGAAAATATGCTAAACGTTCACTAGTAACAAGAATGTACCTCAACAGTAGATGTGCGAGGTATTACCGGTAAACCGGTAACCGTGGTTTTGTTATCTCGAGTACAATACCGCGGTATTTTCGGAAATAGATCTAAGTCATTTTTCATCAAACAATTTAGTATCTTATATCATTAGATAGGTTTTGAAATTCATATTTTGAATATTTTAAAATTATTTGTCAAAACAGAATCGTTTTTTATTAGCGAGTGTTTAAACCTAGTGCTTCAAACCGGCAAGAAGATTGTTCAAAAGACAGGTTTAAATCACCTAATAAATATTTTTTCAATTCAAAATTTTGGCAATCTCCTTAATTTTAAAAATATGAATTTTAAAAGCTTTCTATTAATATAAATATCTAAAAATCGGCCAACAAATAAAAAAGTTATCATGATTTAAAAATTCTGCTGCTATCAAATGTATGTAAACATTGGTTTCTTTCTGCCAACCTGTAAATCAGCTAAATATAGATAGCAGGTGCTTGTGACGTCATCCGTGAGCTGCCCTGCGTTCAGTTAACGCGAACGTTACAAAACGTTCCGTAACTATACATTCGGAACGCCTCGGCCATTCGCTGCGAATAATCTCGGACATATTTAGACGCTATTTTGAAACTACCGGTCGGTGTTAAAGTAAACAAACACAGTAAAACTTGGTTATAACATACTCGGTTATAACATACACTTGGTTACAACATACCATTTTTCATGGCCCATGCTTCATATTTTGTATGTAACATACTTAGTATGCTATATGGATATAACATACCTCGGTTATAACATACCTTTTTTCTTCGGCCCAGCGAGTATGTTATATTCGAGTTATACTGTATATGATCGTTTAGGCATTGAGTGATGTTTCGTTTTTAGCCCGTAAATTTTGAAACATCACTCATTGCCTTAACGATCTCATATTTGTGAATTAGATTAGGTTATTCGCAGCGAATGGCAGAGGAGTTCCGAATGTATCGTTATGTACCGTTCTGTAACGTTTTGTGTAATTGAACACGCTACAGGTCTATACCGTGGTATTTAGTAAATAACCGCGGTATACCGTGGTATAAATTTCCTGGCGTACCCACCTCTACTCAACAGACCATGATGAATTGGAAAAAAAATATATGCATAAAAGACATTTCTCTTGCAAATTAAATCACAAGCGAATATTTCCCAGCCTAGTCCTGTTTGATAATGGGAGACGATTCTGTACGAACTTTTTAATATGCAGGGGTTACCTCCCTTTAATTGAAAAAATAGCATAGTCCCTCCGTTATTTCCTACATTTTAAAGTAATTATTGAAATGCATTTCTTTGAGTATTCGTTGTTTTCAAAACAAGAAGTCTGTAATGTACGAAAGACCGGTAGTGCCATTTCAACTTCATGATTTCCTGACTTCATCTTCATGAAATCGTGAATTCGTGACGTGAATTCATGAAGTTGACTTCGTGAAGTTGAAATCGTGAATTCGTGAAGTTGAAATCGTGAATTCGTGAAGTTGAAGTCGTGAATTCGGAAGTTGAAACCGTGAAGTCGTGAATTCCGTATGTTGAAAATGTGAATTCATGAAGATGAAATCGGGAATTCGTGAAGTTGAAATGGCCCTACCGGTCTTTCGTAGTAATGTGTCTATGCCTTGTACTACATATATCTGAATATTTTGTGAATACTAGCGTCTGCAGACCGGAAGTGGGGGTCTTGGCTTTTATTCAACGGGGAGTGCGCATTAAAGTTTTAAAGTTCTAGTTTGGCAAATGTCCCACTTTTGCCGTTAATAAAGCTGATTTAAAACACTCTGTTGATGGTAATTTGAAAATGTCATTACTAAGTAAATTCCAATCTTGAACAGTTCTAGGAAAGAATGAGTATTTAAAGTTATCAGTTTTTGTATGTATAGGTTGGTAGCACTTAAAATTACTGTTCACAATTTTAAGACAATGTTTTTATGAATATATGTCTCGAAATGCTTAGCCCTAATAGTGCGTTTCGGACGTAAAGGTAGCAAATAGTGTTCAATATTGATTGCTTGTACGTGCCCTTCCACTACCTTGTACAGAAGTGTGAGCCTCTGGTGGCGTTGTCTCTCTTGTAGCGTGGGGAGGTTCATGTCCTCTAACATGGCTGCTACACACCCGTCTTGTCTTGACTTATAATCCCCGGTGATGAAGCGTGCTTCAGATCGCTGAATGCGCTCTAGGCGGTCAATGTCACCTTGTAGATAAGGGTCCCATACCACACTCCCATACAACACTCCCATACAACACTTCCATACTCAAGCTTGGATCGAATCAAGGCTTGGTAGGCTGATTTCCGATAGCTTTGAGGGCAGTATCTGAGGTTGCGTCTAAGAAAGCCTAGGGTAGAGTTGGCCCGTTTTGAGATATTAGTGATATGAGTTTTCCACTTCAGATCGTTTGAGAAGGTGATGCCTATATATGGGTTTTCTTGTACGTTTTTGAGAATGACATTGTTGATGGTATAGAAGAATGTTGATTTAGTTTTGGTACTGAGAAGATAACATATCTTGGCATTGAACTCCATTCCCCAATCATTGGCCCATTTTTGGAGGTTGTCAAAATCTACTTGGAGAATTCTATGGTCTACGATTGAGTTTATGGCTCTATATAGGAGACAGTCATCTGTGAAAAGTCGAACGTGAGACTTAACTCGCTCTGGCAGGTCATTGATATGACATAAGAACAGCAAGGGTCCGAGCACTGTACCCTGTGGAACACCTGAGCCTATTTCAACATGTCGGGACTTCTCACCTTCCACTACCACACACATCTCTCGCTGGGTTAAGAAGTTGGATATCTAGTTGAGTATCGGGCCACGTATTCCGTAGTTTTCTAGCTTAAATAGCAGACGTTGATAGGGCACAGAGTCTAACGCCTTGTTATCGTCGGTCCTGTACCGACGATTTAAACAATTATCAAGATTTGAGCATTTTTGTGTCGACACCGGTTGTCTTTAGCCAATCAGAACGTTGCATTTGAGGTCACGTGACGAAAAAGATGACGTCGAGTAGCAGAAAAAGGGGTGCGTGTATGGAATCGTCCACGGCGTGTATTATACGGTTACCTGTTTGTAATACAAGAAAATATCATTATCGATGTATGAACGAGTATCAGTTTCAAGGAGTTACAATATAAAACCAAAAAAATCATTCATACCTATTCGTAACATGTTCATTTATTGAAAAAACTCGCTTTAGTTGAAAGAAGCAAACCCATCTTCCCTACTTCCGAACGAGTTTATTAGTAAATATGAACGTTCGATTAGCTTGCGAAATGTAGGGCAGAACATGTTCTTGAAACGAGCACTGACGAATACCTGAATCTGTGGTAATACGTCAGATGACCACTGCTGGTATTTATATCCGACTGGGATGGAGGCGCTCTAGTCGAGATTCTGAAGGGCTGATTTAAAGCCCTCTACTGTAAAGGCATGCACTGTTTGATCTGCAAATTGCTTGAATGTTTATTCTCTACGGAGAATACACGGATAAACGACGATTTCAAGCATTTTTGGAAATGCTAATACTTGTATGATTTATAATGGTAGGCGAGCGGTACAAGAGGGCGATAATAACAGGAATAACGTAAATAAATTTTACATACGCGCATGCGCGGGGAATTTCTCTCGTTTTTCCTTCCCAATTAATTTTTAACCCACGTTCTATTTGTTGCGTGGTGATTATAAGACAATACCAACCTCCCTTCAAAAGAGTTCATATGACGCAAAAAACTAAAATACGTATGCTACTCGCCCTCTCGTGCCGCTCGGCTACCATTAATCAGATTTTGTGCTCAGTTTCCTTGAAATTTAACCACAATAGACTTAAACAGTTTTGAGAAATATTTAAATTGGAAAATGGGATATTATCTTGTTTACAAGCCGTTTTTTATGGACGTTACATTTGCTCATTCAAGCATTATGTAAAAATAAGGTGTAACATTGTAGGATAAACAGTGATTAAGCTTCTTGTTTTCTTCACCTCAATGACATTTAGGTGTGGATGATGTGTAATAGAATATAAACAGGAAAATATTGATGCAAGCATCAAAGAGCGCAAAAATTAATAACATGAAAGTACTGCTTAAGCTTGTAATTCTCTATAAGTGAGACATTATTTAAAAAAAATATTGCTTATTAACCGCTAATTTAAGCAATTAAGTATGATTACTAAAACATAAGCACCTATATAAATGTACAAAATATATAATAGGATTATAATGAGTGATGGTCTAATAATCCTTCTTTGTTTATGGTGTCAGTGTTTTCACCAGCGGTTTAGACCGTCCCCAAAATGATCTATACGAGTCATTCGGAACTCCTCGGCCATTCTCTACGAATTACGAATTATTTATTCATGAAATGTCGAGGTGTTCCGAATGCTATACGAGCGTGCTTTCTATAAATAGACGTCGAAGACCGTGAAAGTCGAGTATACATACGTTTTAGTTTAAACCACAGTTTAGAAGAGAAGCTATAAATTTCTTTGAGAAATTCCTAATAAAGATAATTTATTAATGCTAAACAAAACAAATGAAATGTTTACAAAACACGTTAGATAAATAAATTCACCAACTTAAAATTTCTCGTCTAGCTGTCTTGCCACATAAAGTACGTACGCTTATTAGTCTAACCTTTGCTGACTTCAATGGCGGCCCCAATGAGAAAAGTTAGACTGTAATTAGGCAGTAACAGCCGAAAAGTTCCGCATGCAGCGACATTATCAAAACTGAATACATACATAGCGCAACGCTCCAGCGTTCGTTGCGCTAAATAAGGTAACTATGACATTGCTAAGCTACAGTACTAAACTCAATCTGATTAAAACCCGATCTTAAAATTTTACCGCTCGTATACTCGCTTATTTAGATCTGGCCTTTTCCAAACGAAGGTCACGTTCAGGTGACCTTTTCTCATCATAATATTCATGACGAAATTGTTATGATACGTAACTTGTTTACATCGTCTACGTCACGCAGTTTGAAATGAGCCGCCCAATCACAGACTGTGAATAGTACTGCTGTCAAATTATCATGCAAACCTTGGTCTAAAAATAGAAATTACGAAATCAAAATGTGATTAATTGTATTTTCGTCTAGATGAAAGCTACGCATTGATTGGTCTACACAAAGTTCATCTCGACGTGACCTTGCATTGACTAAGTAGAGATCCAGTACGACAACGCGAGTAGAACAGGATCTCTGTTTACGGAGATTGTACTAAACTGAGATATACTCTTTTAACATCATTGTGGATTGTCTAAATGCCATCAATTTTGTTTGCACTGGAAAAAAAACTGCATGGTATGCAAGAATCCATACAAAACTGCAATGTCTATAAACCTTTTTCAGAAAAAAAAACCAATTATCAGTATACCGGTTAATGAACTTTGTATTAAGTCTGTTTCACTGCATGGGTAAAGTGGGATTAAGTGAGGTGTTATGTGATATTTTTTATCAAAAATCGAAAGCAATAGTTTGGGTTTGACTTTCCGTGAAATTGGCAATTTCTGCTAATCAATGTTCAAAGAAAAAAGGTCACCGGTTCTTGTCAATTTTCAACTTGAAAACATTATGATAATGTACAAACTGACTGACATCCGGGTGTATTAGAATATTGGTTATTCTGATTCAACCACAAAATTTTTTATGGACCTTAAATTCATCGATAAGATTATAGTTTGCCAAAACGGATAAAACATTTTTCAAATGACTATATTTCAATGATATCTCAAATAGCAATGCAAACGCATGCGTGCGATAACTGAAAACATATTTTATATTTATCATTTTATTTTAATGTGAATGTGTACAATGAAGTAAACAAATTCAGTACAATGATCGGTACGCTTTAAAGGTCAACTCATTATTCTCCCACTCCCACTCAAAACCACGTTCTAGTGCAGTGGCAATAGTTTTTTTTAGTACTTTTAGTACCAAAGCATGTCTTAAGAATGGACACATTCGATACAAGCAGTATCGTCTGCCAAAATTGGTCACATATCAATTTGGTTTTGAAATTGGAAACCGCGGCTTATTCCTCAAAATGATGAGTTAGTTTAAGATAAAAATGCGGAGTAATCTGTGATATAACCGCATTACTTAGTCATTACATCCATACGCCAGGATATAGATCTAACAAACCAATTAAAACATGGCGTAATTTCAGTATTGTGTAGGTGCATATGTACAGCAAAAATTGTAGATGGTATCTAAATAACATGTGTACTTGTATGTGAATAAGTCATTTAATCTAAAATCTTAATTAGTTATATCCTGCAATTGAGAACGCTATTTTATTTTGGACGCCATCTTGTTTACATGATGTTACAATCGACCTAAAAATGACTGTTTTCCTTAATCAAAGGCTTCTTATGCAGAAACAAAATAAAGTTTTCTGGTTAAATAGTTCTGAATAGGATTTAGGATCTTGTCAATGCAGTTTCTCACAGTGTATTTTTTGTCAGCAGATAGGAACTATTTTACTCCGCTGAGTCAATCGCCCTTATGTTATAACCTATGATCTTTTGATTGACCCAGCGGAGTAAAATAGTTCCTATTTGTTGACAAAACTACACTGTGAAAAACTGTGAAGTAATTAGATTAAATTTTAATTGTCTTCACTTCGATGATATAAATGTGATGTCGACAAATGAAAAGCACGGACTTCCATTCGTCTTAAATTTGAATGGGAAAGTGGTGCCTTATATTTACCTGTTTAATGTTTAATAAATTCAAAGCATCCTTCCTCCGGCACTTCATTGCTTTGATTTTACATAAAATCACAACCTTGTACAGTTGTATGGAAAGTTGCTCTTAAATTATCATTATAAAAACATAGCATTACAGTTTCCAATACGTTTCATTACAATTTTTGGGGTTTACAAAATAAAAAAAACTAATAAAAAAACAAAAACTAACAATAATTCATCTGAACCAAATCTAGAATCAGCATCATTTAGTTTATCAATATATTACTCTAACTATTACTGAATAAACTTCAAAATTGCTCGCGGTAGGCTGAATAAATTTTACTCAAAATTTCATACCCCAAAGAATCTTTGGAGGTAACTGTATGATTGAAATTTGATTTATATATATTTATAAAGTACGGCGAGGATACCATATGTTGCAGCGTTTAATTAACTATGAAGACTGAATGTTACAATGGAAATTTAATGAAACGATAGTATGTTCAGACGAGGTGAACTTAGATGCATATACAGTACCCACCAAATGTTTGGAGACGTTTTCACTTTGTAAGCCTACATAATAGCTTTTATCTAAAACTTGATAACTGTTTATTTTGAAATGCATTTTTAGTTTTGCTTTATTTTTTGTTTATCATTACAATTATAACTGAGACTACAAAAAAGCACAAAATCTATGTCAAGGAAAAGGATTATAATAAACATAGTTTTGGATGCTTTTTGATGTCAGATGCTGAATCATATGAATGTGTTGCATTCATGAAATTAGTTTTTCGTTTTATCACAAACCATACTTTAATGTATTAAAAATAATGATTCTACAAAAATAATCACCACAATTCAAGAATTGTGGTAAACTTCTAATGTCTCCAAACTTTTGGTGGGTACTGTATGTGCTACATGCACTGATAAAGTCAATGTACTTTAATTACCATACAAGTCAAGTAGTGTCCTTCAGTATTTTATTCCTTGCAAAAAAGGTTACAAGTCAAAATGTGGTTTTAAAGTCGACTTTCATAAACATGTTCGTCTGACTTTACAAGTTCGTGCGATTACCACTTATCATTGAAATAATCTTCAGACAGGCGATCCTATGAGTACCCATTGACGCCTTTGTTGAGTTGAACAACTGTAGATAAACTTAGTGCTTAAAGGGATTTAGCACTATCCTTTGTAGCGTTCGAACCCGAGACCTTTCGGTCTTTTAAGCGCACGTCCTACCCCTGGAGCTATTTTGCTGTTTCATTGTAGAGGCAATTGTGGCAATACTTTTATTAAAACTACAGATGACTAGATATTTACTGGTTAAATATCATCTTGAGAACAAAGTTAGAGTTACTGATTTGATTTGTTTTGATGATAATTATGTTAATGTCTGTAATTATGTTAAGAGAGTGAATAATTGATAATTCAAGGCAAACTAGCCTAAAAAATATGAGAAATTCAAAATGAAAATTACAGTTGTATGACAGTTTGCATTTTAATGACTTATAGTCCAGAACTTGTGCTTGAGGATGAAGTTCATTTTAAAATATTTAAAATATCTCATAGGAATCAGTGTCGATGAAAATCCCACGCTTTACTTAACACTGGCTTAAGTGGATGTCAGTACATTCAAACAATTAAACTAATTGTGTCTACATCATTTCGAGGGCTGTACGGAACACTATTGTAACTTCCTCTATTTTCAAATGGAGTTACAATAGTGTTTTGTTCAGCCCTCGATTTAATTTGTGAGTACATGAAGTAAACAATGTACATGTACTATATTTGATAAAGTGCACGTTGCCATTTACGTTCATAAGCAAAATGAGCCAATAAACTTCATTTTTGTTCTTCCGGAATTGTAATTATGCACTTAAAGAATATATTTTACCGACTGTAAAATATCGCACTCAGCATAAAATGTTAAAGCGACCATACAAAGATGTATTCATTTACGATAAACTTGAACATTGTCTTTCAAACCGTGTTATCCATAATATAGATAGATAGATAGATACTTTATTCAATAAACATAAGGCATGACGCCCAACAGTTTACAAGTTATGCAAATATTACAACATAAATACAATACAGGAGTAAATAATATATATGGTATAAATACGTTCAATTGTATAAATCGGTAATGGCGTAAAAGTACAAATACAGTTATGATGAGGAAAGTGCGAAACACAATTTAACAATGATCAAATAGAGAAGATTATTGAGAAATATTTAAACATATACCACACTGTCTCGTAATTTAAAACTTTTGTAAATATAAACAGCTAAATTTTGAATAGTATTAGAATCGGTTGATGTAAACAGGTGTATGAATTTTGGTATATTTGGACGTTTCCAGAAGTAACAATCTATATATTTTTTTCTTAAACTTAAATACAATGAACATTCTAATATAAAATGAAATTCGTCCTCTAAATTTCCACAAAATTTACATTTACATTCGTCTCGAGGTACTTTATTCCAGCGTCCTACTTCTACTTCTAATCTATGGCTTGACAATAATAATCTAGTAAAGGAAAATCTATATTTCTGTATGTTAATAATGTTAAAATATGGTTTAAATTCAAATTTAGCAAACAAACAATATGTGCTAGCACGAGAAGATTCATTTATTTCTGCATTCCAGTTTTGTATGTATATATCACTAATTCTCTATATAAAATGCTTTATTACACCAATAATGCGACACCATTTTGTTTAAAACCCTTTTCTTAAAAAGTCATATTTTATCAGAGCATACTGACGCTAAGCTCGATTTTGACGTAGGCCCTACATTTGCGTAACCGACTTTTTGAAATTATTTGATATTTTGCAAGGTATCGTTGCGAAATCAATATCATATGATCATTTTGCAAGGTTATGTTGCGAAACCGACGTTTTGACATTATTTGGTTATTTTGCAAGCTTTCGTTGCGTAAACGACGTTTTGAAGTTATTTGGTTATTTTGCAAGGTTTTGTTGCGTAACCGACATTTTGACGTTACTAGGTTATTTTTTTTCAAGGTTTCTTTAAACTATAATTTGTAATGTAATTTGTTATTATATGTTTTCATTTTTTTTATTTTCTTTAACGTTGAATGGGATATATAATAGTTTTGGAGCCTTTTTCTTATTTAGGAGATTTTTTGTATCACAAGACAATGAGTTGCTACGGCGTTAAATCCACAAAGAAGTATCACAAGACTTAGCCTTAAACATACGTTGATCAAAACTATTGTTTAAAGTACTGACAACCAAATTGAACTTTCGGTTTCGATCTACTTTCACTTTGAAATGAATGAATCAACATTAACATATTGGATAAGGGGGCTGAAAACATATTAGGTACAACCTTGATTCTTTTTAAGCGTCTGTCACGGTGGCAATACCACGTGACTATGACATCACAAATGCCACGGTTTGAAGAAGAAAACCGTAAAAATTCGTCTCGACTCAAAGTTTAAAAAAGCTGTAAGTATTTTAACTCTTGTTAGATTTCTTTTCAGCGTGCTATAGTGACATGTCGTCGTCCTTTTTTATAGGAAAAAATTATGTAGGTTTTCCAGGGTGTTAGAAAAAGTATGAAACTGGCATTGGAGATGTGATGCGCAGCAAATAGTATAAAATTATTTTTAGCCTTAGATGTCATAGCCTGCATGTGGTATTGCCACCGTGATATACATTTGAAATAATATAAAACTCATTGGTACAGGTCGTATTCTAACTCGTGCCCGAGGGGTGCGGGTTCGAATCCCACCCGGGGAGGTCATACCCTTCCATGAAAATTTGACTAAAATGTCGATTTTCCTCCATTGATTAGATATTATAGAGAAGTTTCTGGCCTTGTGGAAGGGTAGGTGAGTACTGGCTATAGACAATGGTTCAGGAAAGCTAGGTTTGGTGCGCTGGACGCCGTAAAATGACCTAAAATTGTGTTGACACGGCGTTAACTCCAATAAATAAATAAATAGGTCGTATTCTAGGTCATGCGTGTTTTTGTACTTTAAACAATGGACTTGCCAACTGGGTAGGTGAATAAGCTGATGCATGAACAGCATTTTACTTATTTTAACATACCACTTTGATGTTTAGCGTTTATTTTATATAGTGCCTAGGCACATTGTAAATTTTGTATAATATTATGTTAACTAAATAAGTGTTAACTAACTAAACTATAAAACTATTCACTCCTAAATATTGGTGTGTTATGAAACTGGCTATGTTTATATACGCAATAATTACGTGGACAACCTGTACCAGCTGATTAATGGCTTTTTCTTCGCTGTTTATGGACACTGTAAATCATGAGACTGGGGCTTTAAATGACTAAAATGAACTGGTAGAAATCAGTATATAAAGGCAGAGTATTAGCTTACTATAGAATACTTCAGTTTACACGCTGTTAGGTTATAGAGGTAGGTTTTTAATGTAGTTTATATTTTCATAGATTTAGTTTCACATTCTTAAATCTACATGGGTTAACATATTTTGCATTGATTTGGATCTGTGTTGTTGTTGTTTTAAATGTTTGATATTATTTATTTAAATGAGTAAGTTAATAAGGTTAATGACAGATTAATAAGTTGAGATAATCCTTGCATAATTCGCGCAAAATCAAAATTAATAGTAATTATGGTTTAATTCTGTACTATTTGGGTTTAAGTTTATTTATTCTTTATGATATATTTTTAGCATAATTATACTAAAACACATTGACCGATATTCATTGATGGGGTTGTTTTGCAAGTATACTGAACATGAATTATATTATGTAACCGTATGCAAGTACATGCATATTAGGTCAATGTACGTTGCACAACACTGAGATAGATTTTATCTGTTATGTTTCTGTAAATTAAAGCCCAGTTCACACTGTCACGATGTACAGCACTGGTTTGTCCCGGTTTCGATACCGGGGCAAACCGGAACCACGACGTTAGCGACGCCGTAAGGAATCGTATTTAATCGGGATTAGCCGTGTTGAATTGGTGATCACCAGGAAGCGGCCCTACAACTTGCCTGGTGTTGTTTAAAATTTATATACAAGCAGAATTCACCAGGAAGCGAAACCATTGCAGGCTTATCCCGGGAGATTCTGGGCATCACCGCTGTACTTCCGGCATGATTTGTCTCTCCACCTTAAGGCCACCGTAGCAAACCGGCATGACCTGTATCCAAGGTGGAGATACGTTAAATTCCGGTTGGCCACTCGATTTTATTCACAAATCTTACCGGTTAGACCAGCACCTCGGCTACAAATAACCGGGACATAGAGGGCGTACTACGGGAAAGTCTAAACTAAGCATAATGCCACACCGGGGCGTACCGGTGCATACACCGGAATAGTGTGAACTACTTGTGTAAAATACAAGTTAAATCAGTCAATGATCGTTATACAGTAGTGACTGTTAGTAACTTTAAGTTAATATACTAATATTTGTACAGTAATAAAATGACACGGTTGAATTTGCATAAAGATTGTCGACATTATGATACCTGAACAATATGTCCTAACTCGTCCATAGAAAACTTATAAATTTATATAAAATACAGTGCAAGATCTCTACTATGAGCAAGTGATTGTCCATTTTTGAGTGGTTTGAATTTTGAGTTGATCTTACTTGTTACGTAACTAGTTAACCACTTAATTACATTATTAATTATGTATTTATCTTTGTTATTTTCAATTATACATTTAATTTACTTTTCTATTTAGCATATACATGTAGTAAAATATTATAGGTTTAATATTGATACTTTTAATTATTAATCTAATTTATTTCATATGTATAACTTATTTGAATTTATGTTTTCGATTTGTTTGTTCTTTGTAAATATGTATGATCGTGCTCAGAAGCCTAATGAATTGGCTTAATGCTGAATAAACGTATTATATTGTATTATATGTTAGCAGAAACAAGCCATTATAGGTATTAGAGCTCAATTTTTTAAATTTTATTCACCATTTTGCATTTGTTTTTAGCAACGAAGGAGCTTCGGGACCCCACTAGATACGCAATGTTTAGTTGAGTAATTGGGCTATCTAGTAACATCAGATCATATTTCATATTGATAAAACCCACATTGCCGCATGTAAATCTAACCAGCTTTAGAATCTAGTCATAAAGAATGAATTCAAAACATTTTTCCACTATTATAAAACCTGAACATTCGTATTCATTTCATGCCTGAACACTTTTCAAGGTTGATTTTTTAATATTCATATATCCATTGAACAGTTTTTTAATACATATTATTTACATAAAAAAGTCACAAATGTACTATTACATTACTGGTTTTAGTTGTAAATACAATGTTTGTATTAAAGGGATATACAGGCAAAAGTTAAACTTCATATTTCCTGATTTTGAATTATATTCTTTATAACTGTGAATGCAACAGACACACTGTTATATTACTTGGCAAAATATTTCTTCATTTTCTTGTAATATTTGGGGTGTTTCCTAGCTTGACCCACGTGGGTCAGGTTAGCTAAAAATAGATTAGTGTTAAATATGCATTTACTGATGAGAAGATACTAGAGTTTGTTATTGTGCAACATTAGTATAATTCTATTAAAAAGATACCCTAACGGCCTAAGAATGTTGATAAGACAAGAAGTGACTAATGAAAATGTTTAATTTCAGCAAGTACAACATATAACAAATCTATAAATAGCTTGGTGATTCCTTCAGTATCCTACTTTCGTTTTCAACAATGTGTATGCCACATGTTTTAATTCGTTCAGTTGAATGTTATAAGCGACAAATGTTATTAGTTAGTGATTTGTTGCGTTCTTAATACTGTTTTAAAGACTAAACTTGGTTCTATACTTTTGGCACAGTCATTTGCCTGTATATCCCTTTAACTTTCAAAACGAGTTAATATACACTGAAGCAAATGTAAAATGATCATAAGTTAAGGGGATGATTTGCCTAAAAAATCTTTTATTACGATGCTGATCCCTTCCATGCAGTTTAATCATACCTTTAATTAAGCGTCACCCAGATCAGGCAAAATAACTGTTTGGCACATATATTAGTTATTTTATGGCTACGTGTAAACAATAACTGTTTCAGATGTTTGTTAATATACAGTGCATTCCCAAAAGTTCGTAGACTAATGAAATACTGAAAATAATACCTGACCATACATTCCGCTGGCTGACTGTCCAATAATTACCAGGCCAATGTCGTAACCGCTCGTCCACTACATTTCTTCTAAAGAACATTGCTTGCTACGAGAATCAATGGAAAGTACTATGTGACGTCACAAAATGGATTTGATATAACTCTTTCAAAACATACTAGAGCAAATAAAATGTCCGTTTTTCAATAAGGCACACGTATGCTAGTTAAATGCATTAAATGGATTTTTTATTGTTTCTATTTGTAGCAGATTGTTCCAAAGCCCCTTATCCTTTATACTTAGCAAGGGGCATTTGTTAAAATTTGTTAAATGCCTTTTTTGACAATGAAAAAACATACTCCATTAAAAAAACAAAGCCATAAAGTCAACTTTACCTTAACAAAACGTTGACCATACGATGTTAATAACTTACTCGATATATAAAATCCTAGTCAGCACTTTGACCCTACAAGCAAAATATTAGATTAAAATTGTCAAAGTGTTCGGTTTGGACAATATCCGATTATGTCAATATTGACTTTCAAAATAGATAAAAAGAAAGTATGATACACCATATAACCTGTCCACTACGGATCAGGCCACTTAACCCCCCATATATCAGTACAATGTTTTACACTGTCAAAATCTTTATGAGTGAGTAAAAATAAACACGTTTAAACAGAATTCAGTACAGCCTGTTTGTTGACTTCTGTTTTGACTCTAAGTAAGCGTTTATTTAAGTATGTCTTCCGTTAGCGTTTACTTAAGTTTGTCTTCCCTTTTCCTTGAGAGATGTTTTGCTTTGGCCCAGTCAGACCGCCCGTCCGTCCGTCTGTCCGTCTGCCGTCATGGTTTCTGAACACTATCTCGAGACTCTTTGGTGTGGAAACTTCAAATCTAACGTGATTGATGTTAATTGGGACAAGTCCCTTTTTTGCCTTCTCAAGGTTAAAGGTAACAAGGTCATTCAAGCAAGAAAAGGGACTTATCACATTTTACTTAAGAACATTCTTATTTAATAGTTATATAGATCGAATATAATCCCTCATTTTATATTGGTATGACCCAAGTAAAAGTATCTGCGATAAGGATTATAATTTCTCGAACTTTCATTGTCTAAGAACTTTTGTTTGGCACTGAATTGTAGATTGGTCAAACACAAATAGAACGAAGTTATCTTCAAATTGTTCACATAAGTCAGGAGGGACGATTAAACCTTGAAATTTTCGACGATGTATGTTAATATACACCTATATTCAGTAAATTATTATTATTGTTATATTTGTTTATTGAGCGTTTCAATACAAGTTGTAAGTCACCAGTCGTAAGTTCACTAAAACTTGTTTTATTTCAAGCGTTTCGTTCAACCATCGTTATATTAATTTGTTCATTTAGAAGTTGCAAAAACCTAAAGAAGCATGCATTGTTTGAATTTTGGTGAGCAAACAAATTGCAGCATAAAATACCCGTAAAATCTTTGCATGATTCTTTTTTGCACTTGATGTCTGCACCCAACCTTTAAATTCAGACAAAAGACTAGCCATTATTTTAATACCACAAATAAACGCCTACCTTAACGACATTCTAAGTTCAAATTTATGTGTGTCTCAATATATTTGAAAACCTTGATTTCAAGCCAAACCTTGGTTTCAAATTACTATCAATGCATAAAATCATTGCATGAGAGCATTTAAGAAAAATATAATACGCAAATTGTCACATTTAATTGCACCCAACTACGTTTTGAAGTGTTGTATTACTTCCAAACAAATGAATCACTTCATCTCATAATCATATACATTGAATAGATTAGTTACCTGCTTTGCACATTATTATTGTTTGCGGTCTTTTATAATTATAAAATACGCGGTTAAAAGAGACATAACCTCGTCCGGTTAGGGTGCAATCTTTAATACCAATCTTCCGACTGCAATTATATTTCACTAAAATGCATACCTGGATAGCACCTACTAACTGTTCCTGGAAAGGCTAAATCTTTAGATTTAGTTGTTAACCATTTACTAGGCACATAGTAGAAGAATCAGTGGTAGGAGTGAGCATGACTGAATCATGTCCAAACTCCAAGAAAGTATGCCCCGACTTGGATTCGAACCAATGACCAATGACTCCTCGATCAGTAGACTTGCGTGCAACCGACTGAGCTAGCCGCGCGGACTTAGAAATCAGCAAAAAATCCTAAAATTTCATGGGGTATTTCATTCTTCATTAGAACAGTTATATTCATTGGTTTATCAGAGAATTCTAAGAATACAATACTCATTGACTGTCTACTTTCAGGAAAAGTTGTTAACATAATCAAGAAAGATGGCTGAATTTGATATGGAGGTTTTCTCACTCGCTGAGTTTTTTTCTCCGTTCGAGGAATATTCTGGAGCGACTTTACACCTGGATTTCCCAATACAAGGGTCCAAGCCCAGCGATGGTATGTATCATAATTAATTAATTTTCTAATGTCACAACCATTTTTCTTGGAAATAATGGGTGTATAAACAAATTATTACATTGTATTACAGTATACCCTCTGCAGATGGGCCCTCTACAGGGCATAATTTTATTTGAATTTAACCTTTGCTGAGCAACGACATCTAAATAGCAACATACTTTAGTATCTCCCAATTGACGTTGTTCAAGAGAGGTTGTACTGTATTATTTTCTATTTTGCCCAGTTTTCCTGACCGTCTTGTTGACCCTAAGTACAGGTCTATCATGTAAACATTGCGTATATAAACATAGCCGGTTTCATTACACACCAATATTTAGGGGTGAATTATTTTTACAATTTTATAGTTTATTTAATTTACACTTAATTTATAAACATATCATTATATAAAATTTACAATGTGCATACACACTATTTAAAATAAATGTTACACAAAAAATGGCATGTTTAAATCAGTAAAATGCTGTTTATGCATTAGCTTATTCATCTATTTAGTGGGCAAGTCCATTATTTAAAGTACAAAAACACGCATGACCTAGAATACGACCTGTAGTACTCATCTTCCTTCCACAAAGCCAACAACTTCTGCATATGACGGGATATCGACATTGTTGTCAAATTTACATGAAACTCTATAACCAGCCCGAGTAGACTGTGTGGTAGTAATAATAATCATATGCTTGTTTATACTATTATATTTCTTCTCATGGATTACCTTGTACTTTGAGAAATTAAGTATTGTTCTGTTCTGTTCTGTTCTGGTATGATCTCCAAATGCTTTTCAGACTCAATCTGTTGAGGGTATAGTTATCCGTGTCTTTAGTTTGCACAAATAAAGTAATTATTTCATCACCCACCAAATCATATACATAAGTATCTTGTGATCGTATCTTGACTTTTAAGTTGTTTGGTTCATTAGTACTTGTAATTTTGTATATCAAATTTTACACGCTTATTAGATAGTAAAAATAAATAACCCGCATCCTTAATTAACCAACTATGACAAAATAATGGATATGGGCAATTGAATCAAAATCTAATGCGATATTTAAAGCAACTTTCTCGGTGATTTTGTAACTTTTTGATATTTTAAAATTAGCTGTCACTATCTGTTATTTTGTAAAAAAATTTTTGCATTTTTAAAAAAAATATTTTATAACAGACTAATCATTTAATTGTAAGAAATATGAAATAAAAGTAACAAGAAACGTAATAAAATCATCCGTTTCTAACAAGATAGGTATTTATGCAAAAAAACCCATCGTATTTTACAGATGTATGTCAATTAGTACTAAAATCGTCATTTTCAGAACGCTGCTTTATTGCTTTCGAAATGTTTTTATATCACTTTTGACAGTTTTAGAAAAGTATATTTAATTTGAAATCTGTGAACGAACACTTTTAAGGGGTAGTTATCTAGTTGATTTAGGTAATGATATATGATGCATTCTTGAAATGTTCAATGATCAGGGGTAATCGTACAAGATTGATAAGTCTGCTGAGCATATATAGAAGCAGACTGTATACTGCACTTTTTAACTTTAATTTGAAAATACGCATTAAATAAAAAAATCTGTGAAGAAAAAGCTTTAACGTTGTATGCAATATATGAGCATGCATGATAGCCTGTCACTAAATGTGTAAAATCAAACGTTTTAAAATATAAATAATGATTATTCGCATTTACTAAAATACAACATTTTGTAAAGTTCTTTCCAACGTAAAGGGATGTTATATAAACAAATTACATAAATTAAACTTGGTTGTTTCTCAAAAAGGACGGTTTTAGCTAGAGTTATAACGTATTAAAGTTGATTATTTCTGGGTATGAACTATTTTAGCTAGAGTGATCATGTAAAATTAGTTTTATTAATTCAAAGGATATAAATATTATATAATTGAGCTTCATTTACTTTAAGTTTAGTTGATTTGTTTGTGTTCTTAATTAATTAACTAGAAAATACATGAGACAATAATGTAAAGGATAGGTGACATTTAAGCCAAGTTGATTTTTTACAAAATCAAGTACAATTCTAACATAGGCACGTGCGCTTTCACTCTTTATTCAATGTGACGTCATCTATGCTTTATTATTCAATAAAATATAGCTGGTGACGGCTGTTGAAATTTTACTCCCCACGTTAAATGAGCAAAGCCGAAAATAGCGCCCGAGTTTAAAGGGTTGACTTTAACAGCTAGCGTTCAACATAATACATCGAACGTTAATATTCAACAGACAGTCGAGGAAATTACTAATTCACATAAAAATGGGTCAATTATTCAGTAGGTCATCTAGAAATCGTAAACCAATTCGGACAACAGTAATGTATGGTGATATTCCATCCGAAATCGTCAAAGAGAAGGAACTGCTGACACATTCATGTAAGGAAATAATAAATTGCTTGTGTTAAGTTGTAGCAAGTATCTGTTACAACATTTGTCTTGGATTACAGGTCTAAGTATTATGAACATTCTACAAACTTCGACCTACAGTATTTTCTCGTCTATATTTAGTTTGGTCAATTGGCTCCTTGTTATGATGGGGGTCATAGGTGAGAATACTTTTTTCAAAATTTAGCACGAAGACTTGGCTTTTTTTAAACCTACTAATGTATGGTACATTTACGTTCTTTTAAAGTTGTGATTTGTCTAACTAAAGTCGTGGACATAACGTCATAAAGGACATAGCGCAGCTTAATTAACTTTAAAAATGCGATTTCAAAAACATAGACTTTTTTGACAAAAACTGAACTTTCAGTTGCGGAATCGCACAATCATACTATTTACTACTTTTATGTCTTAAGAAGACTTATGGCTTTAGAAATCACCTCAGGTTTAAAGGAATAGTTTGTATTTATTAATTAAAACTCATTACTAGTACATGTATAACACAAGCGGCTCGCACCATCCCGAATCAAAAGCACTACGTGTATATATACATATTTTTTATTCGGGACCGTTATTTATCTATTTATTAGAGTTAACGCCGTGTCAACACAATTTTAGGTCATTTTACGGCGTCCAGCGCACCTAACCTAGCTTTCCTGGGCCATTGTCTATAACCAGTACTCATCTACCCTTCCACAAGGCTGGAAACTACTCCATATTATCTAATCAATGGAGGAAAATCGACATTATTGTCAAATTTTCATGGAAGGGTATAACCTTCCAGGGTGGGGTTCGAACCCGCACCCCCTCGGACACGAGATTCCAAATCCCGGCGCGCTACCAACTGCGCTATCGGCCCGGGTTTTTAAGTATTAAAGTGTTTTTGATTTGGGACCGTGCCGGCTGCCTATGTCTTACACAAACATGTTATACTTTCAGTGCCAGAGGATCCAGACCGACTCAAAGTGGAGAAAGTTGACCTTGACATTCTGAGAAATGTCGCGGAACATCATACAGATCAGTATGATATCACTGACGTACTACAACTAGATGATAGAGAAATGTTAGTAGTTAGACGTGGACAGAAATTCAACATGAAGATTGACTTTACCAAAGATTATGACCCAAAGAAACATGATCTACGTCTTGTTTTCAAATTTGGTAAGTACAATTGTAATTTACAGTCTTAGATTAAAAAATGTAATGGCATTTTATAGTTTAAGTTTCATACTTACGCACGTTCACCGACTTAACAGCTATTACCCCTAGTCATCGGGCTACTAGTATCTATCTATCAATCTCCCTGGGGAGTCTTTTACTCCGCTTATTAGTGCAGCCCACACATTGGTGCGACGGAATTATACCACCTTCGCAGGTACCCATTTACACATGGATGAAGTGAAGAAATCGCTGGTAAATTTCTTGCTCAAGGAAATTAGTAGTGCCTCTAGTGGGTGACAAATTAGTAGTGACAAAGTCCACCAAAATTGCCGTCGGTCCTGTTACTTTTAGAATGTAAGTGGTCCAACTTTTTACACTCACTATTACAGAACTAGTTATCATAACTAGTCAACTCATTAATTAACTAGTTAGTTAAGCGGTAAACTAGTTACCATAACTAGTTAGCCTCTTTTTTAAATTTATTTAAGTGGTTAACTAGATACCGTAAGTAGTTAACCACTTAAATAACATGTTTAATATGTGGTTATCTGTTGGCATATAATATATGATCTGTTTAAAATAACATACAATGTTTTCTACAGTTTGTCGTAGAATAATTCATAGACACTTGTTTTGATGTGCTTATTAAATAACTCGTGATAAAGCATTCAATATTTAATTTTAGCACTTCAAAACTCGTGCCTATATTTTATTCAACAACAAAATATACACAACTGTATGTTATTTCTTAATTCAAATGATAATGTTTTGTAGGTAAAAACCCAATTCCTACGAATGGCACTCACAAGGAGTTCAAACTATCTGAAGAGGATCTTCCAAATGAATGGGGTGCTTTCATCACTGAGAAAAAAGATAAAAGTATATACGTGACTTTGATGACACCACCAGACTGTCATGTTGGAAAATGGAAACTGAACATTGATGTTGTTATAAAAGTCGATGATAAAGAGATCGTCAACAGACATGCTTGTAAAGATCCAATCTATATTTTGTTCAACCCTTGGTGTAAAGGTAATTCAACATTATAAAGAAAACTTATGTGAATCAAGGTGCCCGGGCAGTTCAATCGGTAGCACGCATGTCTACTAATAGAGGGGACTAGGGTTTGATTCCCAGGCGAAATAGACTGTCGTTGAGTTTGTTCATAAAAAATCTACCATTCTTCCTCCTACCACTGAATCCAAATCATGTGGGATAGTTGTCAGGCACTGACGAAAGTATATGTCTAGTAATTGGTTAACAGCTAGATCGATAGTGTTGTTTGTTCTCTACGTGTGCAAACCCTCACGGCTTCTTAGAACGAGTAAGTTTCTGTTTAAATAATATTGGATCAGCAATGTGTCGAGCAATATTTACATTTGAACGCATGTGAGCACCACAGGTGACAGAACCAAAGTTTCCTTATTATAGTATATATAGAGAAAATTTGGGTCTGTCACCTATGGTGAGCACTTAGTTGATTGTACATGAGATTTCCCCATGTTGAGTTGCGGCCTGTAGCAAATTCTTATTTAAATTTGCCGCGGACGATTACATTAGACTGCACATGAGCAAACTAAGGGATAATTACTACCGCAAATAAAGTAGTGCGCTTACGCGTTCACACGCAGACGATGTAGTTTGTGCAATTGAAGTCAAATTAATCCAGATTAGTATTATAATTTATAATGATCTGTAAATGTTAAGGAAATTTTACTTGTATCGCTTTCGTTTGTTGCATCATTCCATGTGTATATACTCCACCAAACCCCCATGTCCGACAGGACGCTATAAGTGCTTTGATTTTATACTCAGACGAAATAGATGTATATTTTAGATGACCAAGTGTACATGGACGACTCTGACTTGTTGGAAGAATATGTATTGAACGATTTCGGTAAAGTTTACACTGGTACGGCAAAAAGACCATGGGGAAAACCTTGGAACTTTGGTCAGGTATGTAACAATCTGATTTAAAACCGATCTGGCTTTATCTGCAGCGTGTTCAGTAAAGACTGTAGGCGAAACGTTACGGTTACGGGACAACTCGGTTTACACCATTATCTGTACGCTGTGCAAAAGCTGGTTAAAATTATACAACGATTGAAAATTTTGTCGCGTATAAAAGGTACATCTAAAGCGGTTTGGGGAAAATCATTTCGTAAGCCAGAACTACTTTTAAAAAAACACATTAACACACAAATGTAAGACTTACGACGAAGGTTTGCACATTGTTGACAGAGTACATTTATAAACGTGACGGAAGCATGGGCTAAGTAACTGGCTAACTGTTAAAATGGTTCTAGCTCACGGATTTGGTTATTTTTTCTATAATTTCAAAATACCATTCAGTGTCTGTAATTGTGTCAAAAAATTAATTATTATTATTTTAAGACAAGCTGACCTATATGTTGCAAGAAATATATAATAAAAGTCACAAAAAGCCCTAAAAGTGTCTATACCGTGACATACGGGGTAGATATTTACTACATGAAACACCATCATTTGTTGTTGTATGTCAATTTGCACCGAAATTGTCATTATGAGAACATTACTTTCCTTCTTCCAAAAATATGTCCAAACAATTTTGATAGTTTTAGAAAAAGTTGATATATAAGTTGAAGTCTGTGAATGAGTTCCTTTAAATCAAGAGATTAATCCTTTCAAGAAACGATGGATAGGTTGACTGACTGCGTGTTATGACCTACTAGTGTTGCTACGGCGTTAACCCCCAAGTATGTTTCAGCTGAAATTCGCCCGAAAGTCTTATTATGAGTTTGACCGTGGACAAATTAAGTTGTGTCACCATATTTTTGTCTATCCATGGTTATAAAATCTATATCATTATTTACAGTTTGATGGTGACATATTAGATTGTATATTGATGTTATTGGATGACTCCAATTTTCAAGATAGAGCCAGAAATGATCCTGTGTTAGTTTCTCGTAAACTTTCAGCTTTGGTAAGTCATTGTTTTTACTTCTTCTGTTAAACAAACGTAGATATCTATGATATCGTAGATATATGTTGACCGACCGCTGTGATACGACCTTTACAATGTTTTGCTACGGCGTTAAACCCAACGATAAAACTGGTCATCAAGATATAATCATGAAAAACCCTCCCTCCCTCCCTCCCTCCCTCCCTCCCTGACGTTGACATGTCCCTGACATTGACTTGTATTTTTCTATCTTTTTTCAGATTAACTCTTCTGATGACAGAGGTGTTCTTACTGGAAACTGGAGTGGGAATTACGAAGGTGGCACTTCACCAACTGAATGGCAAGGAAGTGTGAAAATATTAGAAGAGTATTATAAGACAAAAACACCAGTCAAATACGGACAATGTTGGGTGTTTTCTGGCGTCCTTACTACGGGTATTTATAATTTCAGATCTAATGGTCGCGCTACACTATGTGAATAATGTCGTTCTAATCAACGAGTTGCATTAAGCTGGTTTAAACAACCCAAACTAAATCAATATGTTCGTTTAGTGTTTGGTGGCTGATCCATGTATTCTTCTGCTAGTTCTGTTTTCTTCTTTGTTTGTTCTGTTCTGTTTTGCTAGTTCTGTTTACTTCTGTTTGTTCTGTTGTATTTGTACTGTTTTCTTCTGCTTGTTCTGTTCTGCTTGTTATGTTATGTTCTGCTTGTTCTGTTCTGCTTGTTATGTTATGTTCTGCTTGTTATGTTTTCTTCTGCTTGTTCAGTTCTGCTTGTTTAAATATGTTCTGTTTTCTTCTGTTTTTCTTCTGACTGTTCTGTTTTTCTTCTACTTGTTATGTTATGTTCTGCTTGTTCTGTTTTCTCTTGCTTGTTCTGTTCCACTTGTTATGTTATGTTCTGTTTTCTTCTGCTTGTTCTGTTCTACCTTCTATGTTATGTTCTGCTTGTTCTGTTCTCTCTCTCTTGCTTGTTCTGTTTTCCTCTGTCTGTTCTGTTTTTCTTCTGCTTGTTCTGTTTTTCTTTTGTTTGTTCTGTTCGACTTGTTTTTTTTATGTTATGTTCTGCTGGTTCTGTTCCCTCTTGCTTGTTCTGTTTTCTTATGCTTGATCTGTTTTCTTCTGCTTGTTCTGTTTACTTCTGATTGTTCTGTTTTCCTCTTTTTGTTCTGTTCTCTTCTGTGTGTTCTGTTCTCTTCTGTATGTTCTGTTCTCTTCTGGTTGATTATTTTTCTTTCATCTTATCTGAATTGTTTTGTTTTGCATGTTTTTTGTTCTGCTTTGTTTTGCTTTGACTGTTATGTTCTTTTTTCTGTTTTGTTCGCTTGTTCTAATCCAATCTGTTTAGCTTTTGTTACTTTCTGTTTTGTTATGTTCTGTTCAGCTCCATCTATTTATGTTTACTCAATGATAATTGTTTTCTCGACATTCCAGCCTGTAGAGCTCTAGGTATTCCAGCAAGAAGTGTAACCAATTTCTCATCAGCCCATGACACAGATGCTAACGTGTTCATTGACACTTATCTAAATATTTCTGGTGAAGAAAATGAATATTTCACAAACGATTCAGTATGGTAAGTCTATGTAATATTTATTTTACTGTATTTGAACAGTAGCTTGTTTGTTTTTTGAGGTCATTCTAAGTTTTTTTAATGTGAAAACAAATGCATTTCATCGTTGAAGTAGGCCCTATCGCAACTGTTGTACAGCGACTCGCACAAAATTGCGACTCGCATCGTGTTGCATTAGGTTTGAAGATACACAACCCTTATGTCATGGCATTAACCTTTTCAAAATATTGGAAAAAGCTAAGTCGGGATATCACTAGCCTGATAAGGAAGGGGTCCCATGTTATAGTCCCGGTCAGCCTGCAGTCTTTCCTCACGCTGTAGCACTTATGAGAACGTAACCAATGAATTTGCGTTGTTCATGACAACCTAGCTTAAAATTGCGCCATCAGTCAAGGTATGTTTCCTCTCCTTCCAGGAACTTCCATGTATGGAATGACGTCTGGATGAAGAGACCTGATTTAGAGAACAAAGAATACAATGGATGGCAAGCCATTGACGCCACACCACAAGAAACCAGTGATGGTAGGAATCATTTACCTTAATTTCACCTACGATAAAACATTTGTTCATGGCTTTCTATAGTTTTCATTTTCTTTGTTAGGAAACATTGGAATTAATGCTTGTAAATTGTGATAGATATTTGAAAAATTCAGAAGAAAGAGAGCAATAGTCCTTCCAAGCTACTCCATTCATCCAGTTGGACTAGCACTGTAATAGGGCGCAATTACTTAATGTTAATATTTTTATGAACTTTAATCATCTGCATTATAAAAAAGTAAAAGTAAAGTAATTGCATTTTAAAGTCTAAGTTTCATGCTCATGCACGTTCACCGACTTTACAGCTTTTACCCCTGGTCATCGGGCTACTGGTATCTATATATCAATCTCCCTGGGGAGTCTTTTTACTCCGCTTAGTGCAGCTGACACTTTGACACAACGGAATTATACCACCCTCGCAGGTATTCATTATGTACCGAAAAACTGGTGCAGACGGCTTAAATGATGAAAGAATATACAGGGATAGGTATAATGTAAAATGTGTTAATTGATAAATGGGTGTAGCTAGCGCTCACAAATAATCAAATTTACGTCTATTTAATCGATAAATGGATGTAGCTAGCGCTCACAAATAATCAAATTCACTTCTATTTAATGGAGTAATGGATGTAGCTAGCGCTCAAAAATAATCAAATTCACTTCTATTTAATGGAGTAATGGATGTAGCTAGCGCTCACAAATAATCAAATTCACTTCTATTAAATGGAGTAATGGATGTAGCTAGCGCTCACAAATAATCAAATTCACGCCTACTAAATGGATAAATGGGTGTAGCTAGCGCTCACAAATAATCAAATTCACGCCTACTAAATGGATTAATGGATGTAGCTAGCGCTCACAAATAATCAAATTCACGTCTACTTAAGGATTGGATGTAGCTAGCGCTCACAAATAATCAAATTCACGTCTACTTAAGGATTGGATGTAGCTAGCGCTCACAAATAATCAAATTCACGTTTACTTCAGGAATATATTGTATGGGACCAATGCCATTGAATGCTATAAAAGCTGGAGATGTAAATCAACCCTATGATGGTAAATTTGTGTTCTCAGAGGTCAATGGGGACAGATGTTACTGGATAAAACATAATTCAATGGACCTTGTATTGCTACATGTCGACCCATACAGGTAGGTGGTATTTTTACTGGTTATGTGGTTATCTGATGGCAGAAATATGTCAACATGGTCAACAATTTAGGATCTCATGACGACTTACAATCATTGCATGGGTTGGTAGCGCAGTTGATAGCACGCCGGAATTTGACGTCCCCTGTCCCGAGGGGGATACGGCTTCGAATCCCGACCGGGGAGTTTATAACCTTCCATGAATATTTGACAATAATGTCGATTTCCTAAATTAATAAGGTATATGGAGAAGTTTCCGGCCTTGTGGAAGCGTATGTGAGTACTGGTTACTGACAAGGGTCCAGGAAAGCTAGGTTAGGTGCCCTGAACGTCGTAAAATAACCAAAATTTGTTGACATGACGTTAAACCCAGTAAAAAAGTACCTCTAGTTGCTAGGGCAATCATCTTGTTAGACAACTTGTTAAATGGTTTCAATAGATTTGATGTCGTCTCCATACAATTTGTACTTTTTTGACATAGACCTGTTGCTTTGCAACTCAGGTGTGAGAAACAGCAACAATTGGAACGTTTCTAAAAAATAATCGCGGACAATTACATTCGGTCATGCGCAGTCATATTAAGCGCAACTATTAGAAGTTAGGTTAACGTTTTGCCTTGTTGTTCCATTCCCTGATGGTGCTAAAAGCGTCTTTATGTTCTAAAGCAGTCAAGTATATTACGTCCATCCGATAGGTGTACATGTATATAATGTTTTAGACTCCGTAACTTTGTAAACATGCACTTTTGTGAGTAAAAATGTTCTATTACTGAATCATCGGCATTCATTGTTTGTCAAGTAAGTGCCTTTTTTATGTAAATATTGGAATAAATCAAGAAGTTATGTCTTAAATTTGTCGTTGTTTCCTTTATAATTACTCATTATTTCTTATTTTTATATTTTATATATCTAGCATTGGTAAAAGCATAAGTACTAAACTACCAGAATCTAACAGACGTCATAGAGATGTACCATGGTATGATTTTATGCGTGAAGATGTAACTAATCAATACAAGTATCCAGACGGTTAGTAGTTTTGTATTAGGGACTCCCGCCTATCTCTGCTGGGAAGTTGTCAGCCACTGACGATTGTATGATTATAAGATTAAAATCTTTGACCCTGAGATCTAGGCTTATGCAGGAAACACTTATACATTACATTTTGTCAAATATATTTCTGAACCTTTTTAATGCTCTTTCATTACACGTTTTCTATTATGAAATTTGAAACGGATTGTTGTTTTTATAGATCTAATAAATGCGAAATGATCAAGATGCTGTAATTAATGAAACAAGTAGGCCATAATGGCCCTTTTTTCAACCAATTTCCAATGAAACGGAAGGCTTAAGAATTTCCTATTATTAGCTCCTGTGACCTAGTTTTTCATCCGAGATGACCCATGTACGAACTCATTCGAGCAATTACATAGATAAGTATACTCACAAAGTTTGATGATAATTAAGGCAAAATGTTACCACTAGAGTGCTCACTAACAATTGTGGACAGACGACGGACATTTTAACAAACCTAAACACTCACCATGAACTAGCTCAGGCGAGCTAAAAAGTAGTGTTATGTAATCTTTAATTCAAAACATTAATGACTGTTATTTGGCAACTGGGAAAGTCTACATTAAGCTTGATGTTTAGGAACGACAATAATGACATGTAACAGGGCTTTTTTCAGTATTTTGGGAGGGGGCCTGGGGCATTTCTCTATGTAGAACATTTGGGGAAATTTTATCGAAGTTTCATAGATAAGGAAATGAAAAATCAAAGGCAAACTCCAAAACTACATGATTTTAAAGGAATTTCAGGAGGGAAAGGCGCCTGTATAAGGCCCCTGTTATATAAGGAAAAAAGGTCTGCAGTGTAACAGAACTCTCAGAAAAGATGTTATAAGTAAAGTATATATGGGTTATTTCAGGCTCTACTGAAGGACGTAAAGCTGTGGAAAGGGCATGTAAGGACAGTGAACGTAGGGATCGAGTATTCGGGGATAAACCAACAGAGGTAAGTTTAATATTTTATGACCGACATTATAAAGTAATGCATTTCCTACCTTGTTTTATATGACTGTATTACCTCTTTTAATATCTTTTATGTCTACAACGTACTAAACGCTTGAAATTAGGGGTCCCTCTAAAGGTGATGTTTAGACGACTGTGGGGATGTATAAAGGTCCCTTTAAAGGTCATGTTTCGACACTTTTTGGGTGATGTCTGGTTAACATGATGTATTATGATAATATCATCTCAAAAAATGACGTCATTTTAGAGAAGTGAATTTGCTTTAAATATGTGTCAAAAATCTTTCATGAATTCCTTTCATGGAATTAAGCCATGAAAAGACCAGAATTTTGTTAAACTTTGAAATAATCTTTTATTTAACTGAATAGCTCAGCTATGACATTTTTACTCGTGGCTGTCACTCTTGAAAAATATTTTCTGAGTTTACTCGGCGATTTCAAGAGTATTGAAACCCGGGTCGGTAGCGCAGTTCGTAGCGCACTGGGATTTCAAATTAAGTGTCTCGAAGGGGGTACGGATTCGAATTCAACCCGGGGAGGTTATATCCCTCCATAAAATTTTGTCAATTATGTCACTTTTCCTCCATTATAATAAGGTATATGGAGAAGTTTCCGTCTTTGTAGGGTAGGTGAGTACTGGTTATACACAAAGGTCCAGAAAAGCTACGTTAGGTGCGCTGGACGACGTAAAATAACTAAAATATGTAAACACAGCATTGAACTCAATATATATTAAAGTATATCGAACTCAGAAAATCGACAAATATTGAAGAATAAAGTCCTAAATATTTTTTTATTAGGAAAATATTTTAGGTTGTTTGAATCACGTGTTTGTTTTTATTCCTAGGATATTAAGTACGAATTTACATACAGTAACGATGTTCAAATTGGAGACCCGATTGAAGTTACACTGAAGATGACGAATACTAGCAATGAAACACGTGTGCTGGATGGTAACATGATTATATATTCAAAAAACAACAAAGGGAAGAGGCATGCTACTATTGCAGAACATAGTTTACAGCAACAAACATTTGCACCTAAAGAAGGTAATGTAATCCTTTTAATTGAATTATCGATGTTTTTTTATTTCTGTGCGAATGAATAACATTCGTCACTAGTTTATAGCACTTTATCATTTGAAATCAAAGTACTGATGGGCAGTGCAACTAAATTTGTAAAATCAAAGTACTGAGAGTACTGATGGGACGGTGCAACTAAATTTGTAAAATCAAAGTACTGATAGTACTGATGGACAGTGCAACTAAATTTGTAAAACAAAGTACTGAGAGTACTGATGGGACGGTGCTACTAAATTTGTAAAATCAAAGTACTGATAGTACTGATGGACAGTGCAACTAAATTTGTAAAACAAAGTACTGAGGGTACTGATGGGACGGTGCTACTAAATTTGTAAAATCAAAGCACTGAGAGTACTCACGGAACGGTGAGCTAAAATCATAAAACCAAAGTACTAATAGTACTGATGTAACGGTGCCATTAGTTTTGAAGAAACTAACTACGACGCTACGCCCTTTTAAAAAGTTAAAAACTTAGAAAGTGTTCTTTTTATCAGAGTTTGTGATTAATAGTGTGGTCATACTGCCAATCGATACTCATGGATTTATAATCTACGACAGTCTATTGACAGAATCATAATCACACTTAGGTTACTGTTTCTCCCAGACTGCGAGTATAATTATATCGCACAAGTTATCCGTGTGCGAGCTTGCAGTTTTAATCAGACCTGGTTCGAGTGTGTTAAAAGGGGTCAATTCTAATTGCAGAATCTACCGAATGTTGACTAAAATCTATTTTATTCAACATGATGTGATTATTTCGTATTAACGAACTGTTATTTTGTTTCTACGTAAAATATATATATTATTTGTTCGTCTTTTCCGAATATTAATAAAAGCTATGTTCTGTTTTATTTTTTTTCAGAAAAGATAATCAAAATTAAAAGAACCGTTCAAGAATATTATGACAACCTTTTTGAGTTCTCTAACATTAGTGTAGCAGGAATTGGTCTTGTTAAAGGCACATTTCAATCAGTATATAAAACTGGTTCATTCCGTCTTTTGAAACCTGAAGTGACCATTACAGTAAGTATTTAATAATATTTTACTAGATTTGAAAATAGTATCATCAATTGCTTTCGGTGCGATATGGCCTTTTTGTGTTGGTGCGCTGTAAAATCGAAACAAACAATCAAACAAACAAACAAAACGAACGAACGATTAAACAAATAAACAAACTAGATTTGAATATTTTGCAACGTTTTGTTAATAATAATAATAATATTTATTTGGCATAGTGTACACATAGTAAAAACATACAAACATAAATATCACAGACATTATGATGTTGTAATTATGTAATGCACACCAACACCAGGGATAACACAAAAAAGGGCAAGCCCTTATTTCCATTGTTCTGCTCTGCTATAATTTATCTTGTTTTGTTTCTTTCTGTTCATCTCTGTTCTCTTTAATCACATTATGCTATGCCTCGATATAAGTATGGAACTTCTTGCTGTAAAAAAAACAATCTAAGGCTAAAACTCTGCAGACATGATAAAACTACTGGAGTTTTTTATTGTTGATTTGAAAGTTGTTTTCTTCAAAACTTTCCTTTTCCCGAGAACTTTGGATTGTTCGTTTGTTTTGTTGGTTTTAACGCCGTAGCAAAACATTGTATAGGTCATATAACGGCGGTCAGTCAACCTACTCACTGTTCATGGAAAGGCTAAATCTCTAGATTAAGCTGTTAACCAACTACTAAACGCATACTTTTGTCAGTGACTGACAACTACCCTACACATTTAAGAATCATTTGTAGGCGGAAGAATGGCCGTAGAAAAATTTCATTACCAAGCTCCACGAAAGTATGCCCCGACCGGGAATCGAACCCACGACCCCTCGATAAGTAGACTTGCGTGCTACCAACTGAGCCAGCCGGGCGGCTATAAAGCAATTCGGGAACACTGTACATGCATATGTATTTACTTCAATTTAAATGGTATAACTTTAACATGTTCGTCATATTGTGATATTGAATAGTTTTATTTATCAACATTTTAAAAATTACTTTTATTTTACTCATTCAGTGTCCAGATAAGGTGAAAGCTGGTGAAAAGTTCCAGGTAAACGTATCTTTCACGAACCCACTTCATATTCCATTGACTGGATGTAAGCTGAAAGTCGAAGCGCTTGATTCAGAGAGCAAGTTTGATATCCCACAAGAGTAAGTATATAAAAAAAACATAAACTTTTTTGTCGTAGTTATAGTTTATTTGTTGATATAAAGCATTGTAATGAAAATGGAAAAAAGGCAAAACATGTCCGACTGAAATGATGTGTAAGCAACACAACCGAAGACAAACGAATGTAAAATAATGATAAGGAAGTTTGTTTTCTAAACAGTAACATTGAGCTCTAAAAATCGTTCAAAAATCGTTCGAAATAATAAATATCATTTGTATGCAATTTATGTTGCGACAAAATTTTTTTCCAAACTGAATTTTTCCAACTGAAATCTATTGTGATTACAGACTTGTTTACAGTGTTTACTATTCGCAAAGGTTCGTCTAATCACAGTCTGTTAATAACACACACTGTCAAACCCTAAAGCTCGAAAACTCGTTCTAAAATAGATATCGAAACTGAAAAGTATGCTACTACTTATGCATGGTCGAGATTATTATTATAGGTGAGTACTGGTTATAGACAAGAGCCCAGGAAAGCTAGGTTAGATGCGTTGGGCACTGTAAAATGACCTAATTTGTGTTGACACGGCCTGAAACCCATAAAAAAATATTATTATTATTATTATGAACCAAATTTGTATAGCGCTTTTTTCATATCGAATGTATGTTCAAAAGCGCTTCACAATCATATGCATATATACATATAATAGGAAAGAATTCAATGAAAATAGAAAATAAAGGCTATGCATTGATTAGTTCATACTAAGGTCATCTGAACACGACCCCCATTAAATACAAGTGTTAATGAAGACGTTGTCAAAACGTAAAGACACCATTTAAATTGTACTACAGCAACAAAATAATATCAGATTATCATGACTTTCTTCATTATATTTTTAGAGATGTAAAGGCTTTTGGAAAATTTGAAGGCAAATTCGAGTTGGCATCTGGAAAGAAAAAGCACGGCAAAAGAATTATTATAGCGGCTTTCATCTGTAAAGAGTTAAATGGGCTGGACATGGACAGGCCTATCACCGTAGAGCCCGCTCTCGTAGAAGCCACCACCGAAGAACCAATGGAGTAATACGTCTCGTGAATTTCATACTTAACGTGTGCAAAATTTTAAGAAAATCCTTTATTAGAACTACTATTTACTTTAACCTGTCATTATGTGTATAAAAACTTTTTGTAACATTTTAGAGCATGCGCTTTCATTGTGTAAAAAAACAGTATTGTACAATTAGTGAATACATGTACTTAAAAATTTCAAAATGGCGTTCAAGATGGCGCTCAAACTGTTGAAGAAACCAATCGCTACAGTAAACACACTACAGTATTGTACCCTTATATCAACAAGTAGATACTTAGTATTATTATATATATCTAGCTATTTTTGTTAGGACAGACGAAACGCCATTGAGTTTACACTACGACTTCATCATACTTTCATATTATAAACAACACGCTTTGTTTTAAAATATATATTTCTACATAGTTTATAGTTGCTTATGTCATCAAATGACAACATATTATCAATACTGCTGCTTTTTATATTTTTTTATAAAGATTTAAAATCTCATTAGGGGCGTGGGTAACGAATTTGTAAACTCTACGAACATGCTTACTAGACCAGTTATGGTTTTGAAAATACTTAATTTTATAGTGACGCTGAAGTCAGCCTAAAAGATTGTTTCCACGCCAGCTATTTTGGCTATTTTGGCTTGCTAAAATAGTTGGATAACCCCAGCGACGTAATTATGCGACTTAGTGTATATCTAAATGATTTCAATGCTGCAGTTGAGATACTGAAAATATTTTAACTTCTGAAAAATGATTGTTTGTGTAACGTAAAGGTGAATCTAATGAAATCCAATTATATATTTATAACTATACCTAATAAAGTATTTTATAAGGAGTTTTTGTAAATATGTGTTTTTTCTTATTTATAATTAGTACCCACCTGGCTAGCTTAGTTGGTATCACATAAGTCTACTGATGAAGAGAAAACTACCAGGGTAGCTCAGTTGGTAGCACACAAGTCAAATGAGCGAGGGGTCGTGGTTCGATTCCCGCGCCGGGTATACTTTCGTAGAATTTGGTCAAGAAATAATTTCTACTGGCGTTAGTCACATTCTAGTATGACTAAATTATCACAAATTGGTATAAACTAAACTAACAAAGAACGTCAACCTTGAAACACAATTTTATTTTTAATTGAGGATGACATGCACGTAGATTTGTTACAAAAACTTTGCTTTTTAAATGTGATGAATACATTGTAAATATTTCAAAAAAAATGTTTTAAGTTTTGAAACTTGTCTGAAGCAACAAAATAGTTTACCTCTCCGCCCGGCTAGCTCAGTTGGTAGCACGCAAGTCTACCGATCGAGGGATCGTGGGTTCGATTCCCGCGTGGTGCAAACTTTCGTAGAGTTTGGTCATAAAATTATTTCTACGGTCATTCTCCCTCCTACCAATGATTCTTAATTATGTAGGTCAGTTGTCAGTCACTGACAAAAGTATGTGCTTAGTAGTTGGTGACCAGCTAAATCCAGAGATTTAGCCTTTCCAGGAACAGTGAGTAGGTTGACTGACCGCCGTTATATGACAATGTGTTGCTACGGCGTTAAAACCAACAAAACAAACACACTGTATGAAACTATGTGCTATCTATAATAGTCTCAATGAAAACAGTACATTCAGGAAAGAACGTTAATGATATATAATATTGTTTAATGAAATGAAACAAACAAGATGACATTGTTATTTGATATCATTATATATGCAGGAAATTATAAGTAAGTAATGGATTTATTTATGTATGTTTAGAAGAAAACAGAAAAAATATATAAAGTTTCAAATGTAAGCAATAAAATAGTTATACCTCGAAGGATGAAATATTTTGCTATTTATAATAACCTATAGGGAAACAGTACATTGAGATAAGAACATAAATTATATATATATTATGACATGTTTGCTGTTGAATTATGAAATGAAACAAACAAGATGACATCGGCATATGAATTTTAAGTTAGTAATGGATTTATCAATGTATGTTAAGTAGAAAAACGTTCATACACATGTTCAACAGTTCTAAATACAAATACAGTCATCCCTTTAGGCCTTCTAGAAGGTATTAAAACTTAAACACCACCACAACTACTGACGTACTACACGCTAATGACCGACATAACGTAACATGACTTTGACGTGGTGCTTTACAACTTTCAGTTTACCTTCAGGTCCTAGCCAGCATTTATAGTCCTTATTTCATGACCTTCAAGTCCTTGTCAGCCTTTATCGTTCTTATTTCATGACCTTTAGGTCCTAGTCAGCATTTGTAGTTCTTATTTCATGACCTTCAGATCCTTGTCAGCCTTTATCGTTCCTATTTCATGACACTTAAAAGACACAATAATCTCACGTCTCCCAGGTTTTCCGGTCGTCAATTCAAACTTAAAAGTGAAAGTCTCTCCCTTCATCACGTCACTGAAATAAACCCAAACAAGAAAACGCTAATTAAAGCATTTAGTTAAAAATCGCCGCCTGAAACCACGTCACATGTATACCCACCCATTTACACTGGGGTCGACCGAATAAATTAAAAATGCATTTTTTTTATCAAGGATATTATGTGTGGCCCTATTGGGACTTGAACTCGGGACCTCTCGAACCTTACTGCTAGTCCACCCGAAAACTGCTTTTCCTACATAAGTAGACAGGTGTAAAACAAGAACATGACAATGCAACACTGACACAGATATGTCATGGACATATATTCACGAAAGACACTACTAGGTTAGTACAACTATAAATGATATGCATGGTGCCGAATGAACACCGAACGGAAAACTTCTAAAAGCAGTTCGGGTTGAAACCATAATTTTGTAAGGTGAAATAACCGCATATTGAAACGGATTACTACGATAACTGCTGAATTGATTTAATGACATTCGATGTTGTCCAAAGCACTAGTTAATCTCTGTTGTATACAAGTAACAATATAACAGCATACTCTAACCTACCCTTGCTTATAAGTTCCCATATTTTGTAAACCAAGACCTGACACTTCCACCTCACACTCTGTGAGAGCTTTATCTAAAGGATTCTTAAAGTTTACTTCTACTTCAAATTTCTCACCAGCTTTAACGGTTGCAGGAGCCTGTAAGAAAAACAATAATGAACAAACGTAAGTTCATATCAGCGCCGTTACAAATAACACCTCGGTTGTTTCAAATTCATGCGATCCTAAACGATTTTTTAGTCCAAAATGGTTAATTAGACTATATTATGACAATTCTGCTATTAAGAAAATCTATTTTTATTTGATAAAATTTAATGCACTTACGTCATAGTGACTTAGTAATATAGTTCAGATATAGCTTAAAAATGATTTGTACATAATTACGATGTAAGAAATAAAGATTATTGACTACCAATTATTTCAGAAAAGTACTCACATTTATCTTCAGATTTGGTTTTCTCGCGTAAAAATCTTCAAGTTGTAGAATAACTTGTTGTGTTTCTCGGACTATACCAATTGCTTTGACACCAACTTTGTAGTAATCTGTCAAACACGGTAAATAGTCCTTACTTTTACTTATCATACTAAACAATCTCACTGAAATACAAACAGTAATATTATTATATACCACATGTGTATAGCGATCTTTTCATGAAAATATGTTCAGAAGAGCTTCACAGTTACATGCATAATTTATGAATAAATGATAACAAAAATGGTTAAGATATATTTTTAAAGAATATGAAAATAATAAATACTTATGAATTTCTGATAAATAGAATCTATACTACAGATTGTTAAAGTAAACAAGGCGTTAATAAATATAGTTGATTCCATTAAAGCCAAGTTTAACATTACAGCAGTTCAAAAATTATTAAGTTGAGTTTTAAGTAACATAAACCCATTACACTGTTCATTTTCTATTATGATGATAAATGTTGAACGGTTAAAAACAGTCGGTTTATCAATAATTAAAATGATGATTATATTACTCGCATCCTTAGCAGCAAGACGCCTACGTATAAGATCTATGTTTTTGGTGGAAAATTTTGTTGTTTTATATCGTAAACAGATTGATAAATTAATACCTTCATAAGGAGCTAATGTGACATCTTCAAACACTTGTTCATCAATAGATTTGATCATTTCCCCTTTGTAGTTAATACTGTACAATAAAAACGTTCCACATACAGTACGTTCTTCACTGCAAGTATTAGTTATCTTTAGTTTAGCTTCAATGTCTTCTCCTACGCTTACTTTACTCTCGTAATCACTTAACTCAAATATAATATCCTGAAACAATACATGGTACACGTAAACTGGTCTGATCAATTAAAGTGTATCATCTTACTGTTGGCATTGTGTGCCAATTGAATACTTTGTATCAATTGAACATTTTATGTGTCATTTGGACACGTTTTTTATCAATTAGACACTGTTGTGTCAATTGAACACTTTTTTGTGCTTTTTTAAACTTACTCATTAGAAATGGGTATTCATAAAAGTAAAAGCGATCTTTCCGGGAGTATATATTAAGAGATTTGAACTGCGGGTATACACATACTTAACCGATTTTGCAGTCATTCAGTTAGCAATGGATACAGAAATATATGCCAGGTGGTAGAACAAACATTTAATGATCCCGTGGTTCTTGGTTTAAATTTCACTAGCTGGCAGAACGGCTAAGTTCTTTGAACAAAAATATATACGCAAGTTATTACTTCTTTTAATCCAAGACGGATGTGGGTACACGTTCATCTTCTTGAATTCGATGAAAGCATAGTATCAGAGAAAACAGGTAGTCGTGGTGAAATGCTTAATGAAGCAGAAAAAAACACATTAAAAAGAAATTGTATCAATTCCACCAATCACAAAATATTTAAGATATGTTAACTAATGCAGGATCATGTAAGAGTATGATATTATATGAAGACAAATAGTAATAATTAAACTCAATATTTCGGTAACAATGGCATGCCACAGGGCACCATAGTATTGAGTATGTCATATGTCATGCACATTAATACCGAGGATGACACAAAAAGAGATCAATCTATTATCTCCATTGTGGCTCCCAAATAAAAAAATGTAAGTACTTTTGGTTTTTCCTGATACAACGAATCATCACCAGTTGCTAATTTAGCACGTTTTACTGCTTTACGTCCTTCTTGGGAACCTTAAATACAGAGAATATGATTTATAAGAAGCACAAGAGCGGACCAGACTTCTTTTCCGTCTGGGTCATAACTGAGCCCAAACCGTACTTAACTTTGAAAGGTGTGATTCAACTTTAGACACATATTTGAACAATGCTTGTAGAGCATGTTGCACCGAAAGAGAAAGGCGTCCGTAAGGTTGGTAACCAGTTTACAATTTCCTGTTAAACAACAATTACAAAACTTTCAACCAATTTAAGGTATTTTAGTCAGATTTACATTCATGTTTCCTACTTCTAATCAGTGTCACATCAAATGTTGAAGAATGAAAGTGAAGCGATTCTGTAAAGAATATATCATTATTTGTTTAGGTCACCAAAATCATAAAGCAGAATGGTACTATACTCTGTTGTCTTCTTTGAACTCTTTCATCAAATCAAATCAAAAAGTGTAATAATGATGTACGCTTCGAGCCCTTGACACATTGGTAGAGGATAGTTATTACCAAATGCACTTTCCAAATATATAAGTCTAAAGTATTCTGGTTCTGCATATTTATATGTTTATAAATCCGTTTTCTTTGTGGCCATGTGATTAGATGAACTAATAAATAATGTGATAAATAATGATATCATTCTCACCGTCAGGGTATTTATATTGTAGAGTGACATCTTCTCGTTCTGAGGAAAGTGGTCGTTTTGTGCTCATAGCCTTACCAACGCTAGAATTAAGAAAAACACACAGCAGTAAAATAAAGCACAAGTCGGTAACTGTGTATTTGGTAAAGGCAGAAAGTTAAACCTATCTAATTAAAGGCTTCTCCAAAATTAAATGGAAAGTTTAAAAAAATCTAATATAAAAATGATAAGCCCTTCTTTTTAAAAGTTTGGTTGCAATCGAGCAAACGTAAGCAGGCTGTCTCAATACATCATCTCTTTAATGTCGTGTCAAATCGACCCTATTGCTTAGTATCAACAAGTCTATAATGAAACTTTGAACGACTTAATGTTATTGATATATACATCACAGAAATGTCAATAATATGATTTGGTTGTGGAAAATGTACAGCAACGGGTTGTATGTATTAAACCAATGTTACTTCATTAACTGAACAAACGAAAGAATGGTTCATATCCAGACAATGATCAGAACATGGTTTATCAATAAGACACATAACTTACTGATCATGTTCGATCTTCATCAGAATAGGACCGTATGGTTGTATAAGATATGTTAGTCTATCTCCATTAACTTCAGCAAACACAAATTTACCATCATATGGTATGTTAACATTTCCTTCTTTTATCGCTTGTAAAGGCATTGGTCCCATACAAAATATTCCTTTAACAAAAATAGAAAACTTCTATGAAGAATGTTAGCAATATCACATCGTTTCAGAGACAAGTTACTAATTTTTAAAGTTAAAGTGTGATTTCAAATCTACTACCGTATGCATGTTCAGCAGACTTTACAATCTTGTGCTATAACCTCTTCAGGAAGGTGACCCGAACAGTACCAGTTTACACCTAAGTGGAATGTAACAACCGTAGGCAAATTCTTGCTCAAGTAAATTAGCAGCGCCCCTAGTGGGTTTCGAACCACAAGGGACGTCCCCGTTGATAAAACATCTAATATACAGAAAGCATCAGCTAAAAAGACAAAGCCGTTGCTTATGAGGTTCCTAGATTAGAATTTGACATGAATAACACTGTTCAATATCACGTTGGTTATACCTCGTGAAATTTGGTGATCAGTGTAGACAAATAATTAGAAAAAAACACCCTCAAGTTCGAATTTTCTTCACTAACATTTTAATATTTCACAATTTTATGGGAAACATGGAATGTCCTATCCTCCTTATAAGTAGGTCACATGTATAAGGTCAATTAAAAAGTAAACTGAAATTGCGTGACCTATCTATGTTTAACACACCGTTTCCATTACTTATAAATTGAACATTTTTTTGTAGTTTTTAAGATAAGCGACTTTGAAGGATAATCGTCATACCATCACTCGTTTCTTGTGGTGTGGCATCTATGGCCTGCCAACCATCATATTCTTCATCTAGATCAGGTCTCTTCATCCATACGTCATTCCATACATGGAAATTCCTATGAAATATAATCATACTTAAATTATACGGTTTGTAAATGATTACAAAGAGCACTCCCAAAAAATTCTAAGACGATGGAAATTTTAAGAAACTGATCATGTAAATTGCCAGTACATGTAGTTATATTATACTGCATTATTCATGTAACATAGCTCGATAGCTGATTAAATATTTAATGTTGAGTTTTATATTTTCTCAAATGACTGTTCGTTTATTTTTATTCTGAAACTGTATTTTATAGACTTTTGAAAGTCATTTTTATTGTGGCATATCCGTGTCCATAGCGTAATTGGAATCCAACAGGATTTTAAAGGGGTTGCTGCTTTGAAAACCAAACAATCTGGTTATGTCCTTCTATGAAAAAGACGTTAATGTCAAATCTTCTCTATTTATAAGGCATATAGAGAAGATGTCGATCTTGTAGAAGGTTAAGTGAGTTCTAGTTTTCGAAAAGGATCCATGAGATAGCCACCGCTTGACCAACAAGATTTGCATAGACAGGCGTTAAACCCAGTAAAACCCTCTAAAACAAGACAGAATAAGACATCGTGATAGACTTACCATACAGAGTCACGTGTAAGATATTTGTCTTTTTTACCCTCCAATGTTTCATATATATCTATAGTAACACTACCATCAGTGTCATGGGCTGATGAGAAATTGGTAACACTTCTTGCTGGAATACCTAGAGCTCTACATGCTGAAAAAGATGATATATATACACTATACTAGTGTGAACACTGACAAAAATCTACCTAACTATGTTCATTGATGTGTAAATTATAAGCATCATCGCATGTAGACTCAGACGATGTTAGAAGCAATAAATTGAAAACTAAAAGACTGGAAAACTGTTTAATAGGAAACTCAACAATAGGATAAATTCAGAAAAAAGGAACACATTAATGTATTAAGTTTAGTTCAAAAGTGTACCTAGGCACAAACGTGTAGTGTTAACAATGTGAATTAACAATACATAAACAAAGAAAGAAGAAATACTGTAAAAAACACATTTATATTTTGAGTAAACGTAGAAAAGTGCTTGACAAAGATACAAATGTACAAGTTGGTTATGCATTTATTTTCCTCTTTGTTAGATAGCCAAATGGATAATTTTTGCAAGTAATTTGAGAGTCATTAGTAGCTTCATAATAGTTAAACCTTAATGAAATAGGCCATGAACAAAACTAATAATGTAAACAATGTATTTCAATATGTCTAATTTTTGTACAAGCAAGTAAAATATAAACATACCTGTGGTAAGCACTCCAGAAAACACCCAACATTGTCCATATCGAACAGGTCGTCTGGTTTGGTAATACTGTTCTAATATCTTAACACTTCCAATCCAGTCTAGAGGGGATGTACCACCGTCATATTTACCTGACCAATTTCCAGTAAGAACACCATTTTCATCATTTGAGTTAATCTGTAAGTACAAAAGACGAAGTGTCAGTTTCAAGATGGCACTTCACAAACGCTGCAGTTTCAAGTAATCAACTTTGACACAGCGATTTAAAAAGCTGTAAGTATTTTAATACTTGTCAGATTTGTCGGAGGGAGGGTCATCCTTCAATCCAATTTTAGACAAATGAAATTTGAACATACTGACTTACCAAAGCTGAAAGTTTACGAGAAACTAACACAGGATCATTTCTGACTCTATCTTGTAAATTAGAATCATCCAATAACATCAATATACAATCTAATATGTCACCATCAAACTGTAAAATATTAAAGTACAATTTAAGACCGGTAGTGGTATTTATGTATTTATTAGTTTAAACTTCGTGTCCACACAAGTAATGCAACTGGCATTACTTTCCTAAATCCTTGTCTGTTACCAGACACATATCCTTCGAGAATACAAGCAACTTATCCATAACTGATAAGTACGTCGGTATTATAGGGGACCATGCTACTTAAACGTAATTTAATCAGTTGTAATTCGACTGTACATCACAAAAAAGAAACGAATTGTTTAACCAATTGTTAAAATTTTCTGGATAAAGATTGAGCATCAGACTGTAACCTTATTGGCCTACATTAAAATTCCATTTGAAAATAATTGAATATAAGCCAGACATGCTTGAGTCTTGCAATAAATTTCAGAGTTTATTTATGTGTAAAAAGAGCAATTTATTATGTAGTTATTGATAAACTTACTTGTCCAAAATGCCAAGGTTCAGAAAATACACACTTCTGATTTCCGACATAAATTTTGCCAGAATCATTGAGAATATATTCTTGTAGCAACTTATTGTCTTCCATGAAAACCTGATCCTCTGTAATATAATGTCATATAAATGAGTAAAACTCTCTGAGTCTTCCCTCTGGTCCTTTCCCAAATACTGAGCCGTAAGGGTGAAGTTTCTTGCTTAAGGACACAACGAGATAGATTTTGAATGAGACTCGAACCTACGTGAAGCTGATTATCCAATGATTATCGATCAAACGCCATAACTATTCACCCACACGCTCTCCAATTTGACACACAAAGTCACATGAGGCAGCCAAAATTAAATCAATTTAACCAGTATTCCCTTCTCGCACGTTCGTTTATTTTGCATGTCATGTTCAGTTTATCATTGATATTTGATTTTTATGATGCAACTATTGTGGTAAAAAACATGTTTACTTTGTCTATGTATGAAATGTGACGCAATTCGCGAAGAATCGTCCAATCACGGCTCGTGAATAACACCCATCATCAAAAGTGAGGAAAATAGGAATTACGAAATTTCGATGCTATTAATTGTTGTCTAGATAAAATCTACACATTGATTTTTAGACACAAATGTCATCTGAACGTCACCCTCCCGTGCAATGTCGAGAGCTGCTCCTATGGCTGTGGTCTATAGTTTATAATCATATAAATCAAATGAAATTTCACTCATATACGCCTACCTTTACACCAAGGGTTAAACAATATATATATAAAATCCCCATGAACATATCTGTTGACAATCACTTCATTGCTTTCTTGTCTAACGCCATCAATACTTAGGCTCCATTTACCGACATGACAATTTGGAGGTGTCATCACACTCAAACTTATACTTCTAGGTTCTTTCTTTGTGATGAAAGCACCACATTTATTTGGAATATCTTCCTCGGATAAGATAAACTCTTGATGAGTTTGTTCATTTGGCAGTGGATTCTTTCCTAAGAAATAAATAAGATTGGTCTTTGGGCTGAGTGAGTCAACATTTGCATTTGCATTATTGATATAATCTGTGGGATGCATATAATTTCCTCAATCAAAGGTGTCATGACAATTGTGTTGTGTATTGTTTAACATTTCCAAAAAGCTAGGATATTCCTGCATTGAGCAATAGGGTAACAAAAATTTCTTTATAACTGTTATGTTGCTAGCTTTCATTTACCTTTGTCTATATCAAGTGCTCACCTACCCTCGCACAAGGCAGGCAATGTCTCTATATACATTTTTTTCAGAGAAAACTCTTCATTATTGTCTAATCTGCATGGGAGAGTATAACCAGATCGGCTGGGCCTGTACCAGCAACCTCTTCGGTGTACAGCTCAAACTCGAAAGCTAGTATTTAGCCTATTGCTCCCAGCCTTGTGTATTGCTTTACCAAATATGTCAACAAGTTTACTAAGTTAATTAAACATAGTAAACCAAACATTTCGATCATAGAAACTGTTCTTACCAAACAAATGCTTAACTCTTAACAAACTTTAACATCTTCTTTTTCATTACTAAAATGTACCGCTGTATTGTTTTGCCAATGATTTACGGACTTACCAAATTACTTACCAAATTTGAATACGAGAGGTAGTTACAGAACATTCACGACTGAGTTTAAGAGAGTGTTAGATAAACATGCGTATCAGCAAAAACATTTAATTTTGTCAATAAAAAACATCGCCGTTCGCTCTTCTTGAATTTTTACAATTGTACTTACCAAATTTGAATACAAGGCGTAAATCATCTACTTTAGGATCGTAATCTCTGTTAAAATAAATCTTCATGTTAAATTTCTGTCCACGTCTAACCACTAACATTTCTCTATCATCATATTGTAGTTTATCAGTTATATCAAACTCTTCAGTGTGATGTTCTATTGTGTTCTTCTTTATATCAAGGTCTACTTTTCTAACAATCAATTTTCCTGAAGACCCTGTTGATGAAAAGAGTTTATAAGCTGTTCGTTCACAGATTTCAACTACAATTTCAAATTTTAAAAATATTTTCGATTTTGTGTAGAAACATTGTGGAAACAGATAAACTATCTCCTGATAATGACAATGTTTGTGCAAATTAACATAAATATACAACAGTAAAAGATGCTAAGTGCATGTTAGTAAATGTTAAGTTTAGTTTGGTTTTTAGTTATTTTTTTCAAAATCGATAAGTCATTGCAACATAGTAGCAACTGATTCTTAAACACAATTACAGACACTGATTGGTAGTTTTAAGGATGTGAAATTACATATAATCAAATCTGCTAGTGAGAAGTTTTAAATGGTAAAGTAGCTGGAAGATATCGGATGGAAATATCACGTGACCAAACTGTTTATGTTTATAATGTAAAAAAAAATGTTTAAACTAACTAAAATATCGAACTGTTTCGCCCTTTTAAATAATGGTTTTAAATTCAAGTATGTCATGTTTATAGCTGCGTCATTTACATGATCGGCCTGCAAATGCGTAGGAGATTTAAGTTTTATGAGATAGATTTCAAAAGCAAAATAAAGCTCTTACCAACAGAGTCGTCTGAATCAGAATCTGGACTAACCAGTTCATATTTTCTTTTAGTGATTTCTTCAAACAGTGACAACCAAGGGTTTGTGTTTCTTACAGATGCTGGTGTTCCTGCTGTCCCACTTCTTCTTTCATCCCGAGACATTTTTCTTCAATCAATTATATCTGTACTGTCTAAAATATGTGAAAAGGTGAAAATTGGTATCAATTGTTTTTTCGTATTGCCAACGAATAAGATTATGAAAAGTAAAAAATTTGAGACACTTTTTATGGACTAGTTTTTGCCATTTCAGGGCATCAATCAAACTATTTCTTAATGTATGTTTACAGTATGTGGACTTCTTCAATTGTTTTCTTTGAATCCTCCACACAAATTATTTTTGAACATGACCTACTTAACCGCTGGATTCATTTTTTGTTCGAAGGTTTGAAGCTAGCTAACGATCAAAACTGAATGTCACCAGACCAATTTAGCTGTTCATGTAAAGAAAAGCTGTAGTTGGGTAGCTGATGCCATTAATATACGTGGAAAGAAAAATCATCGACGAAAAGAAATTTTTCGTTTACTTCATTACATGTCATTGCAGATCACGTCACTGTCGACTCAAATGCAAGCTAAAAACATTTAACTTAACTGTATAACTAGATTAATGTTTTCAATGTGAAATAAGAAACCGAGTACACCGCTTTCAAATACGTAATGACACTCTGTCTACAATCATAATTTATAGTTGGGTATAATTTCAAGGACGTTTTACAAACTGAATACTTTGGTCATAAAACATGCACTGTAATTTAATATCCTCGTGATTTAATATAGCAATGGAAATATCGATATTTGAGGGTACATTAATATAATGGCATAGTTCTGCCACCAGGTAACCCCCTAATTAACACATTAATTAAGTGGTTGACAAGTTTTGTAACACGTTACATGTAACATGTTATCACTTAAATAAAGTCGTCAACTTATCACACAACATATTAACTAGTTAACTAGTAACTAGTTAACCACTTCAATAACTTGTTAGTTATATGGTTACTGGTGGCAGAAATACAACACCATACATTAAATACATGCTGCTTACAAGTTTGTAACTTAGAATCTGTGTAACGTCGGTATATACAATAAATGCATATAACATGCATTTAAGAGAGTCATTGTTTTTCAAACTATTTTTAACTCTGCAAGTTATCTTTTATTGCCCTACTTGTCAAAATAAGATTCATTCTGTGAATTACTTTAAGTCCGGAAACTTTTAATGTATTTGCAGGTAAGCTTGAAAAAACATTTTCGAAGCAAAACAATACGTTGGACAATCGGGAATTACCAGACAAACCGAAAGTAGAATACTACATAATGTTAAAGTCACAAATTTCGGATATGTTTGGCCGGATATACCAGCGTGTCGGCTGGATAAGGTTCGGGTCACACAAGTAGTACAATCCAACTTTGGAAGCAAACTCAAACGAGTCATTTTATAGGTAGATTTTGCTACCGGCCCTTGCACATAAATACAAACAATACAATGCTGTTATTATGCATAACTATGTTCATATACATGAATAGTAAGAGCTAGCCCTTCGAACTGACTAAAACTATTGTCGCAGCAAAAATATATATAAAAGTGCAAACACTTACCTTATACTTGAACGACTTTATGCAATATAATATCCTACTTTTTACTCTCAGTTCATGTTAAAACATAAACACTTCAAGTTAACTCGGGTTGCTCTATCTATGTCTAGCTATGTAGAAATACAATAAATAACTTAAATTATACTATTCATGCGTTTTCGATACACCCGAGTGACAATGTTTTTTCCTTAAGTGTATTGAACTGAATACTCTATGTTATACATATACAGTGCCCTCCAAAAGTTCATGGACATTTTTTATAAAATTTGAGAAAAACTGATTGTACATTTCAAAAGTTTTTTACTATAATTAGAGCTTATTCATGGAACAAATTTTATATCGAATATTGATAAACTAATTATTGTTGATTCTGGAAAAGTTTCTCAGATAGTTCTTTGTTTTTTTAGTGGGTTTATGTTAAAAGGTTTATCAAAAAAATAGGTTTTTGTCCAAGAAGTGCACTGTCCGTTATGTAAAATGTTTGTTATAATATTTACTTGTTAAGGTTTAAGCTTCAGCAAAATATGAAATATTGATGACTAATGTAAAGTCATAGGCGGATCCAGCGGGGGGGGGTCAGGGGGGTCCGGACCCACCCCCCTCCCTAGAATTTGGAAAATGTACCTGTTCATTAGTGTATTTCTTGCCTGTAAGTCATTTTAAGTAGCATGAAGCAATTTTTCTCGTGCTTAACATAGATTTAATGGTTATGTAATTTTTACTATCAATAAGTTTTTTTCTGCAAAATGTGTATAATGTGGTTGTGGTTCGAGGTTCGGACCCCCCTAGAAAAGTTCGGACCCCCCCCCTAGAAAAAATCCTGGATCCGCCCCTGTTTAAAGAAACACTATAGATATTTTTCATACTTAAAGTTAATATTGTATATTCAGGAAATCTAGCCACCTGACCTTTCGAATGTAAATAAACATTTGTTTTCCGTCAAAATCTTGCAGCAGTCAAACAATAGGAAAGGTTTATATATCACATAAACTATATGCTACATTTCTTTGTCCAAAAATGCACAAATCAGTCTGTGAGTTTTAATTGCTTAACCCGAATCTTCTGCACAAAATAATGACTGATGTTATGTCATCTCAACTTTCAGTCAAACATCTTGATTAGAACTGAAGATCTACCACTTTGAAATACTTTAACCTTAAATGTTGAATCATAAAGGGACATAACTCCAAAACTAATTATTCTAGAGTTATATCCCTTTGTTTATGTAGCACTGATGAATAAGAATACCATCTTTCAATTACACATCTTGATTATTACTAAAGATACTTCAATCCGAAAACACTTTAAACTTAAATGTTTAGGTATAAAAGGGACACAACTCTATGGAAATCTAACGTACGACAGAATATCGTTAGTAAGATCTTGGCGTTTAAAAGTTCATTTCCTAAATGCATGATAAAACTGCATTGGTCTGGAAGTTTTATGAGTATTCAGTGACTGAACAACGCACTCAGCTATGCGACTGAATGTAAATATTTAAACTCGAGTGTCTTTAGGACCCTGGGCCACTCACCTGAGAACAGGTTTCTAAAGTAGTCATGACACTAGATATTTCACCACTTATAATTATTCAACTGTATGAAACTGTGATCCGAGGAGCTGGCCCAATTTACCCACATGGACATTTGTTGAACAATCTTTGTACAGAACCATAAGGTGATATTTCACATTCAGTGAATGGAAGCTCTAGGCCTTACAGTTTTAGAGAAGATTTTTTACATTTCCTTACATGACGCTATATAAATCCTTGGAACAGTTCAAAATAACCCCAACATAAACTAAACTTTGTTGAGAAATTTTCAGTAATGCCACATTCAATATATAGAAGCTCTAGGCATTACAGTTTTAGAGAAGATTTTCTTTACATTTCCTTATATAACTCTTTGCAAACACTTGTGACGTTTTGGGCAAGACAACTTTTGACCCCAGACGCATACAATCTTTGAAGATGACATTTAGGGGATGCTTTAACCCAAATAAATAAACAAGCCTTAGGCCAAGTAAATTTAATTAAGATGTTTTTTAGATATTTCCTTCAAGTGGCCATGACAATCAGAAATATACATGAAATATAATTTCTTGAACAACTATGAAACAGCTTCATTCAAGGAACATGACTAAGAGGTCCCCCTCAGTTATCAGAAGTATACATCAAAACTACTGAACAGGAAGTAGACACGGAAATAAATATTATTAAACTATACTCTACAGCTGTGGCTAGTTTTGAAATCTAACTTAACCATGTTTATAATCACTCATCTTCTGAATATAAACAAACTTTAATCTAACATCAAATTAGCGCAGCAATAAAAATATGAAAGTTTCAAATATTGCGTAGTATAACTAGTATACTTCTTTGTCCAAAATGGCCACGTTTGTCTGCGAGTTGCAATCGTTTACTCTGAATCCTCTGCACAAACCATGAATGCACATGATTTAGTTTACCGCTTGACTAGTTTTTGTGCGAAGGAGTTGGAGCTAACGATCAACATTCACAGGATAAGTTGTGACATTGTGGGCAAAGAAAAGCAGTAGTAAGTTAATGTGCAATTTGATATTATACAATGTAATTTTCTGGAAAAATGAATCTGCGAAAACATTTTATGTTTACCTAATTAGTTATTGATGTAGATCACGTGATATTGGCGCTGTTAACTATCAACCAGGCCACATGTAGAATAATAATGACGTCATCAGTATTTGTGTACAGGGCAATATACTTACACTAAGGAAGTTAATGTTTACCATAATTGCAGATATACATCAAAGATGACAGATTACCCCGAATGGTGCAGTTTTCCAACAATATCCTTTATATATGTAAATCAACAATGTACTTGTAAAGGAAGTTTACTGGCGCATTATAAATTAAAATGAATTGTAGGCTATTTTTCCTGAACTCCCAAACAATCTTTTCAGTTTTTGGCTATTCACAAGGTCTGTGTTTTTATTGTCAATAAGTCACAAAAGGTATATGGACACTCTCAGTATCGTCCATTCGATTATATTCTTTTATGACAAGAAGAATGTCAAGTTCGCCGATTAAGTAAGTCAACAAGCAATGGTATACTTTATTTAAAATGCAACAATTAAATAACCATTTAAAGCTAAAAATGGAAACTAAATCATACATGCTACAATGTACATATATAAAAATGCATGTGTATATTTATATAACACATACATACTAGTAAGAGATCTTAGATTTTACAACAGTTTTCGTTGTGAAATTAACAATTTTCAATATTTTTAAAGTCTGAACTGTGAATCGAGCCGTGAATTCTGAACCACCGTAAACTGTCACACTGTTTACCTCGCCAGCTTTAATGTATGCCAATCAATAATGATAAGTTACTTACACAAGCACACAGGAATAAGTATACTTCGTTATATAAAATAGACAATTTTGTCAACATGATAAGCAGTTGTGCTTATTCCAGCAGGAATATAGGGTTTCGGTCATTAGTGGGATCCCGAAAGGCATTTGAACTCCTTAGGGAACACATCTACACCCGTCCCTCACCAAATATAAACATATATAAAATATAAACAGTCCTGTAACATCGAAAGGCATTGTGAATACAAAGCAATCCATTATCTTCTGTCGTGGATATTATATGGCACCCCTGCTTTTTTGTTTTAACGTACACAAGCTCTGTGAACCGGAGCATTATACACCAAAAAGTGTTCAGTATTAAAATGACCTTTGCCCTCACATAGCCTTGGCCTTTGAACCACGAACAAATAAGGCAATGGAAAAACTGTGCAAAACATAGTCCTAATGTGGGAATGATTAATGCTTTAAATATGAGTTCCTTTATTAGTAAAACAATTATAGTCCGGCCGTGACATTGCTAACGCGCGGACGGACAGACGGATGGACTTAAGATGCAAGCCATAACTTTCTACATCCAATCGAACTTATAAAATACGAAGTAACAATTAAGCTAAGTGTTTATTGGTTCAAATGTACCATATTTTCCATTTAAAAATTCTTAATAACTATTGGTTTAAGTATTGATTATTTGAATAGACCAATAGAATTAGTTTAAATTATGACGTCGTAGCGTTCAGAATTATGATTGGCTCTCAATTTTGATATAATCAGAGACAGTAATGGCGTCGATTTGTTTACAATTGAAATAAACAACGAGTTCTTTCCATCCTGTTTTCTTTGATGTAACTTTAAACTTTCCAGTAAACATCTTGGAAGCTTCCACATCCCTGGTGAGTAGAAAAAAACATAGAATATAAAACAATGATGCATGGAAACAAATGTATTTGATTTTTAAAAAAATTATCTGTGATGTCATTAAAATTACACGCAGCAATGTTCTAAGTTAGAATTTTATTTAATATGCATGTATATATACTTGTAATCGTTTCTATGCATACCTGTCGAAAAATTTCAAAATGTCGAAATGGTCTTAATATGGGGACGATCTTAATAACGGAATGATATTGATAAAGGAGCTTTTACTTCTCAAATTCAGCATCTGAGAGACTTTCAAATCATCAACAAATGGTAAAGTTTTGCAAAGACCACGATAGTCTTCATAGCGGTATTTTACTGCAGCATTAAAACAGGACATAAAATTGTTACATACTTTTGTTCATAGACACAAGTGTCTGGTACAGCAGATCCATCAACACGGAGTTCACATTCTGTTAAAGTAAATGGCACAGGATTCTCAAATGATACTTCAACTTCGTATGGTTCTCCCAACTTTGCTGACAATGGTAACTGAAAGTAAAGTATGGCGTTTTCTTATAACAACATTGTTTCCAGCGGTCCGTATTATCAACGGCCTTACGACCGAGTTTAATCGTAAACTATACTATATTGTATAGTTATATTATCGTAAGATCTTTGGTAATATGCTTCCCAGATGATCTAATTAAGTACAAACAAACCAAGCCTTCATCTTTTATCTAATGCTAATGTTAATTGTATTCTTAATGCAAACATAGATTATTCGAATTTAAGCCATTCAAGAACAAGACTTCATTGGTAGAAAATATCTAGTAGAAAAAAACTCTGCATTTATCCAACCACATTCCATACACAAGAAAACTTGTATCTAACATAGGGTTCAAGACATGGATATTCAGATAGTTAATCGTGCGTCCGTTCATTGAACTATTGTGTTTACAAAAAGGCGATACTCTCGCAGGAATTGACAGTGGGACATTTTGCGATATAAACCCGAGTTCTAACACTTTTTAAACTGGGCTTAACTCCGTGTCAACACAATTTTGGCTATTTTACGGTGGCAACTAACCTAGCTTTATTGGACCATTGTCTATAACCAGTACTCACCTACCCTTTCATAAGGCCGGCAACCTCTCAATATTCCTTATTAATGGAGGAAAATTGACATTATTGTCAAATTTTCATGGAAGGGTATAACCGCCCGTCCCGGACGGGATTCGAACCCGCACCCCGTTGAGAAACTAGATTGGAAATGCCGGCGCGCTACCAGAGAGATAAAACACTTACATTCATCTTAAGATGAGGTTTACGTAGACGTATGTCACCTATCTCACAAATCATCTGACTTGTTTCTTTCACGATACCTACAGCAGTTACACTGCAGACACAATGGTCTTCTAATTTGTCAAAATATTTAGTGACAGGAACATCGATTGTGTACAACTTCTCTGAAACAAATACAAACGAATATCAACATTTTCAATATCTGGTTTAAATTAATGTTTAGCAACATTGTGAAATTAATTTTATATGTAAAAATCAGAATCATTGATAGTCGACAATGGTCAGAACTGAAAAAATTCATTTATTTAGAGAACGATCGACGACTTTCATGTAAGAAAGTTTTTTATTCACCGATTGAGCTCAGAAAGCATATTTTAAAGAGTGGCATAAGCTTTGAGTGAAAAAGACTCACGACTTGTGTTTAAAAGATCTTATTCTAAAATATACGGTTGACTGCACTTACGGATGTATCCGTAAAAATTTGTCCGAATCTATTCGATTCCAAGCCTGGTTGTGAAATGGAGAGGACAACGCTGCCTTAAAACTTAATGAAAACAAGCAGATGAAGAGGTTCTTTCAAGAAAAAGTCCATTCGAAGCGCTAACTTTCAAACGAAAATGTTCCTCTGAAGCTTTAACTTTCAAGTTAGCATTTAAGTTCTTGCTGAGTTCTGCCCATAATGCATCCTTTAGACTGGGCGGACCCTGGTTGAGAAATCAACGACGACAAATAAACACAGCATACCTTCTTTACTTTTTAGTTTAACATCATCTACATACACTGTATCAATTAATTCAGCTTCACATCCAGTATAAAACTTGCTATTCAAAACAAATGTTCCTTTAACAGTTCTGTCTTCAGTTGCATTGTTCTTTATTTTAAGATCACATTGTATAGGTTTACCTAAGAATGCAGGCATATACATTATTTCAAATACCACATCCTGAAAGTAAATATTCAAATGTATCATAAAATTATCTCTTTTTTAATTGGGTTGACACTATGTCAAAACAATGCCATTTGTAGAAGTCAGAGCACCCGACCTAGCTTTCATGGACTCTCTTTTACAACCAGTACTAACCTACCCTTCCACAAAGCCAGACAATCTACCTGAATCTCCGTAAACAGATATCCAGTAGAGCGCTGTCGTACAGGATCTCTAAGGTTCGCTAGGAGGATCACGTCGAGTTGGCCTTTATGTCGACCAATCAATGCATAGCTTTCATCTAGACGAAACACTATAACTACATGTATCATTTTGATTTCGTAATTTCTACTTTTAGACCAAGGTTTGCGAGCTAATTTGACGGTGGTGTTATTCACAGGTTGTGACAAGACGGCTCATTCCAAAAATACGTGACGAAGAGGATGTAAACAAGTTACTCAACAATGATTGCGTCATGAATATTATAATGAGAAAAGGTTACCTGAACGTGACTCTCATAAAGAAACAGTCAGATCAAAATTAGCGAGTATGTGGGCGAAATTTTAGATCGGGTTTTAATCAGATTGCTTTCACCTATACTTATTTTTAAAGGATATTTGGCAGTAATGATACATTTTCATGGAAGGATATAACCGCTCCGGGTGCGACTCGAAACCGTACACTCTTTGTGAAACAAGCTTCAAAATCCCAGCACAATAATGCCGAGTTAGCTAGTTTAGTGAAACCTGATAGTAATAAAAATATTTTATAAAAAGTTGGTAAGAGATAGGAGTACATGGTAACCAAATAAAGTGTTGGACAAACATCGTAAAAAATCACAACCTTTGGTACGTCTCTGTAAATAGAATCATCAGCTGTCGCAGTTTTAGCACGTTTAACTGCTGCACGTCCTTTTTCTGAACCTGGAATGAGAAGAAGTAATACATTACGGTAATATGTGTCGTCTTTACTGCAAGATTAATATGTTTTTCACTAAATGAGCTCAGAAAACATATTTTAAGAATGTCTATACCAAGAATGATAATTATGTCATTTCTATGAACTTTCGAGTTAAAATAAATAGAATGTTTGATAATAATAACGATAATAAAAATTAGGATGATAATGATAATAATAATAAACAAATTTTAATATTTATTGCGCATAGTGTACTCAAAGCAAGATTACAATATACAGAGGACATACATACATTTTATCACAGATAGGGTTATTTGTTATGACAAACACACTAAACACCATAGTTAACACAAAAACAACAACTCCTTATTTCTATTGTGATCCCTGGTGAAAACAAATAAAAAACCAAATATAATCTTACCATCGGGATATTTATATTGTAATGTTACATCTTCACGTTCTGTTCCATTTGGTTGTTTAGTACTAATGTACTTTCCTACTCTAGTAATAATAAAACATATGTTTAAATTGTAATTCAAATATACATCGTAATAATGAAAATGACTTCTGTTAATGCTCAGAGAGATAGTTATAACCAGTTTAGGATATTGCTTTTCTGAAAACATAAATTGCTGACGTTTTTTAGTAGAAGTATAAAATGTCAAGTATTTCTCAAGAAGAACTGGACATATGTTGTCAATCATATTAAATTTCTAACAAGAGTTCGAAGATTCGGAGTCGGACAGCTCGAACTACTCGGATTAGTCGAACGTCTTACATAACATATAATGAATTAAATCATTTATCTTATCTAAAACCCGATCTAAAATTCTCCGTTCGCCTACTCGCTCATTTAAGATCTGGCTATTTCGTTATGACGGTCACTTTCATGTGATCTTTTCTCATTATTATATTCCTGACGCAATCAATATTTTTATTGTTCGTTTTTTCTCAACTGTCAAAACATGAATAATTTCACGGTGAATGCGTTTGTTAAAATTATTGTCGTAATACACCCATGAATTTCCGAAAGTGTGTATTATGATTGAGTAAAGCTTCTTATGTCGTATTATAAGTTTTAGTCAAGATATTTTTGATAGAATTAAGACCGTCAGTACAAAAACAATGCATTCAGTCACCGTGAAATTATTCAAGCTTTGACAGTTGAGAAAAAACGGGCAATACTAACTTATTTAAAACGTCTATGACTCGCAATTTGAAAAGAGCTGTCCAATCTTAGACTGTAAATAAAGCAGTCGTCAATATGATATATGGCAGTTGGTTAACCCGACTCGCTTTTTCCCTGACCTAACATGCTCCATGTTGCCAAGCAATTCAAACATTTCTACCAGCAAAATCTACACTCGATGAAAAACAGGATAATCTCTAGAAAACTTACGCTGATTTATTGATGGCTCCCACAACATTGCCATAAAATTGTACAATCCATAATACTCTATCACCATTCACTTCAGCAAAAACAAATTTCCCATCATATGGTGATATGACGTCACCTTCTTTAATTGCTTTCAGTGGCATCGGACCCATTTGGTACACGCCTGAAATACGTAAATGCAATTAATGCAGCTGTCTATGTTTTGTTTTCAGAGTTTTATGTTTTTCAGTAGATCATTTACCATTTTGTTCATACATTATCAATAAGAGCTTTCTTTAATACACATTGAATTTTATCGATCATTTTATTAACTTTTTTTTCATTATTTGTACAAACATTTTGAGAACTCCGGGCTGTTTTGACATCCTGAACTAGTCTTAGAAATGACACGTCTTGTATTTGCTTTCCTATCATAATGTTTTTTTTTAATTTAAAGTTAAATAGCTACGAAACAAGTTAACCACTTAATTAACTAGTCAATCATGTAAAACCATACCATCACTCGTTTCTTGTGGTGTGGCATCAATGGCTTGCCATCCATTATATTCTTCATTATCTAGATCAGATCTCTTCATCCAGACGTCATTCCATACATGGAAGTTCCTGGAAATATGTTAAAACCTGCGGTCGAGTGGTTACAACATAAGACTAGTAATTATTGGATCAACAGCTCCGCGTTGGATCAAATCACATTTTTCACCTAACATGTTGATTACTTGGGTTAGAATATTAACCTTCTTGCTAAGTACTAGGGAACCAAGTAGTGAACTTAAGAGTGATTGATCTAAGCTGTAAGAACAGTGTTCAGGATCAGTTAAAAACGCTTAATACAATAAATAATTGCACCTTAAACAGTCTAGGATTCTGAATTCGGGACGAATTTCCAATTCGTAGGGAAAAAGGTCACAGTACTTACCTGTTTTCATTATGGAAAAAAGATATGTAAGCGGTCAGATAGCTCAGTCCGGAGAGCACTCGCCTTGTAAGAAAATGGGTCACAGGTTCAAGCCCCACTCAAGCTGCATGTTTTGTCTCACCCTGTGTCCCCAAGTCTAAGTAATAAATGCACTTACCATACTGAGTCTGTTGATAGGTGTTCAATGGGTTCCAATGTAATTCTATAATAGTTATCAATAGTAATACTTCCGTCAGTATCATGAGCTGACTCGAAATTAGTAACACTTCTAACTGGTATACCCAGAGCACGACATGCTGTAATATATACAATGTACATGGTTGAATATTAATTCAATTAGGTCAATGAAATGAAAATCGGCGTGGCTAGGTGGTTACGACGTCAAACTTGAAATCATTGGCTAACAAGCTAGGCGTTGGTTTGAATCTTGTCCAAAACCTAACCCGTTGTTTCTTTGAGCAAGAAACTTTATCTGACTAGCTCCGAACTGGGGAACGGACCTGAAAGTGAACTCGAAAGTGATTTATCATAAGAGCCCTATTATTTCTCCAAGGATCAGCATCTTTTCTCTTTAAAATGTCTATATATATTTTTGATGAAACAAACGAAAGAAGAATTTATTATTCTATAAAGAGTATCTGCTTCCATGTTAAGACACAATTTTGCCTGACGGTATTTTAAATGGTCTGATCGATTCTACAAAGAGAAATCATATGGTCGAAATGTCGTATTTAAATCAGATTATAAAAATAAATGTACACTAACCTGTGGTCAGAACACCAGAAAAGACCCAACATTGTCCATAACGTACAGGTGATTTAGTTTCATAATATTGATCATATATTTTAATACTTCCAGACCATTTCAATGGTGATATACCACCTTCGTAATCTCCGCTCCAATTACCAGTTAGGATACCCTTTTCATCCGAGGAGTTCACCTGGAAATACAAGCAATACACGTACAACAATAACGATAACCAAATCAACGGTCTACCTTTAGGCCTTTTCCAATAATTAAACGAGAATTGGACCAAGTTCCTAGCAACATCATTGGCATCGATAAAGGCGAATTTTTCTCAGCTTTCCTGGACGATTAAATCAGAGATGCTCCTTCGTCTTCTATGTTAAAACCAACAGAACAATGTACAATGTATTTTGTTCAATTTGTTTATAATGATATTTTAATCTACATGAAATTGTTGTCTCCCTTTTTTCTACTGGTCAAAGTTATAATCGATCAACAACTCCTGGCCATACACTGAAAGATGAAGTTGAGTATATATTGCCCTTCTAAATACTTTGGATAAAATATGTTTTAAGAATAACCCTATTCTCATTTACCCATGAAAAAAAGAAGTAAACGCTCATCTCAGTGGCATTTATTTGTTTTGTTATCATATTAAACGAACTAAGTTATATGAATACACTTTTTGGTAAAAATACTTGTGGTTTACATGATGATTTTAGTTTATAATTGATCTAAGATTTTTATAGGGTATCATTTATGCAAATGATTGCTACTAATTGCACGTTATAATGTGACACAATATTTAATCCATCTTTGTTATTTGTCGTTGTGTTTCTGTCCGAGTATTAAAAAATAGTATATCAATAAAATACTTCATTGCATATGTTACTATAAATAGTAACAAAATTACCGTGAAAGTGTGCCAATAAAGCTTCAATGTAGGCCATATATTCCATTATTATGAAGCTCTCGGGCCAAAGCCTAGGCAAGTGTACCGATATCTTCCTTAAAGCACATTTGCACTGTTTTATAACCTGTGCTTTCTCCGCCATTCTTACTCCAACCCCTGAATCAAATCGGACAGCAATCTGGTCATTATTTGTGAGATGTTAAGGCTAAAAAGGATTTTTAAAACTTATCAGGAACAGCAACAACTAAAAACTAACAGCCAAAAAGCAAAGAGGGAGATGGTTGAGAGCTTTTAAACGTTTTTATTGAACGGTCACCACATACAAATAACGATGCCAAGGACCTCAAGGGTTTTCATTTTGGAACGTACATTGCTAAAATAAGATCATAAGTAAAACCAAGTATGTCTTTAGAAATTTCGAAAGGTACCGAAAGTAAGTTGGCTGATTACGACGATATTACTGAAAATATTGTCGAAGATCGCTTTAAACGATCTAACCGTTTATCTGTTTAATACATTTAAAGGTGATATGAAACAAAATTCTGTAGGAGACAATTTACAAAACATCCTACCAAAGCTGACATCTTCCTTGTTACCAGAACTGGATTTCCTCTGGCATGATCTACCAACTTTGACTTATCCAGAAGGTATAATACACAGTCAAGAATGTTTCCATGAAACTGTAAAAATAAAACAAGCTTTTCTGATATGTAGTGTATAATTCTATGAGTGAAAAAAACGTATTGGAATTGCATTAATATTACTTTTGACATTTGTTTGAAGTTGAACATTTCTAATAAAGTAATTGCATTTCATAGTCTAAGTTTCATACTTATGCACGTTCATCGACTTTACCTTACCCTTGGTCATCGGGCTAATGATATCTATCAATCTCCCTGTGGCGTCTTTAACTCCGTTTAGTGGAGCCAAAATATTGGCACAACTGAATTATACCACCCTAGCAGGTAACAATTTACACCTGGGTTGAGTGAAGCAATCGCAGCTAAATTTCTTGCTCAATGTAATTAGCAGTGCCCCAAGTTGGGTTGAACCATGACTTCTTGATCTTTAAGCGCACGTCCTATCACTGGACTGCTCCTTTAAGCATACTTTATTAGAATAGGTAATAATTACCTGACCGAAGTTCCAAGGTTTAGCAGAAATATTGTGCTCATCACCGGCGTATATCTGACCTACTTCGTTTAGAATATATTCCTTCAATAAGTTTTCATCTGGCATATATACGTCATCATCTGTAATGGCAGAATTACAAGTTATGTAGGAACAACTTGTTTTACACTCGAGGAAAACATTAGGAAACCTATATGGCTCCACTATTAGAAACATTTCGGTGAATGGTGTTAAAAGTGAAATGGTGTTAATAACGGAATGATGTTTATAGAAAAAATGTTTTATAACGGAATGGTCTTAATTTTGAGACATTTTCTTCTCAAATTAAACATTTGTGGCTTAAAATTCGTCTGTAATCACATGGTTTTGCAATAAAACATTATGGTTATTACCTTTTTCCGGAACAATAACAAAATACATAAAAACGGAATAGATATGACATTCATAAAAAGCATTTAGAAACAAATCACAGGCATACTAAGTCATATATACGGGGGTATTTTGTTGCCATCAAATAACTACATAATTAACAAAGTTTCTAAATGGTTTACTAGTAACGAAACTTAATAACCACTCAACATTTAGCGATTTAAATCATTGATAGGTGATTATCAATTTTACTAAAATCAGCGTAGTTAATTTAGGCGTCCCTGACAGTTAAATACCTATGCACCATGGATTGAAGAGAATGTATATAGAATCTTTATGTATATTTCTGGTACTACTGAGTATTTTATTTGGCGAGGTTAATGAACGCCCCTTTTAAAGTTGAATAAAAATTACAATACCTTTGCACCATGGATTGAAGAGGATATATATGGGATCTTTATGTACATATCTGTTAATACTGGTTGTTGTATCGCTAGTTTTAACTATGTCTATATTCATTCTCCATTTTCCTACGGGACAATTTGGTGACGTAATCACCGTTACATTAATACTTGAAGAATCTTGAGATGTAATATACGCTCCCCATTCTTTTGGTTCGTCTGCAGCTGAGAGAATAAACTCAACATGTGTACCTAGTGCTGGCAGCGGATTCTTCCCTGCAATATATTGTTATTTATTCATTTGGTTAACGCCTTGCAAACACATTTATAGTCATTTTATGGCGGTCAGCGCAACTTAACTGGCTTTCACGGAACATGTTTGTGTAACCGATGCTCACCTATCGTTCCGCAAGGCCTGCAACTTCTCCATGTTCCTAATCATTTGAGGAAAATTGAAATTGTTGTCAATATCTACAATTTACTAGATCTAGCATTCTTGCAAGAATAATCCAATAAATTGTGTCTCGATGATTAATTATACATTTTTATAATGAAATCAGCATGCTAATTAAATAACAACTAAAATAGTTCGCTACAGCTTTTCGTACAGCAAGACATGGACATTTATTGAACTTTGGTAAACATCTAACAATTATGCAAAATATACCTTGCAAGTTTATGTAAATATAAGGTTTTTTGTCTCAGACCCTTACCAGTCGTCAATGACTTTGTAGTGTAATCAACTTACCAAATTGAAATACAAGACGTAAATCATCTTTTGTTTGGTCATATTCTCTATTGAAAGTCAGTTTCATGTTAAATTTCTGTCCACGTCTAACCACTAACATTTCTCTATCATCATATTGTAGTTTATCAGTTATATCAAACTCTTCAGTGTGGTGTTCTACTGTGTTCTTCTTTATATCAAGATCGACACTTTTAAACTTGATAGTAACATCAGTTGTGGGCGTTGGTTTTGCCGGTGTAACTTCTGGCGTGGTTGGCTCCACTGAAGGTTCCGGCTCTGATGGTTTAGTAGGTGGCTCTGGGGTGACGACTGTCGGCTCTGGGGTCACAACTGTTGGTTCAGGGGTCACTACCGGTTCAGGGGTCACAATGGGTTCCGGTGTAACCACAGCAGGCTCAGGTGTGACAACTGATGGCTCCGGGGTCACCACAGGTGGTATGGTAGGAGCTGATAAAGTAGAACATGAATTTTTGAATCAAGATTGAAGATATATACATATGTAAGTATGATGTGACAAATGGCTCTAACATCAAGTATATTATCTGTACTAGTGAACAACAAGCCCTTATTTGTCATGAACCAGCTTTTGACATTCCAAAAACATCATATGTTTTGTGTTAATCGGTTTTAAATTGACGACAATTCAAGGTATCCGTATAAAAATCACCATCATTCGTAAGTTTCTAAAAGTTCGAAAAATGCAACATAATGATTCTAAAGGTGTTTGTAGAATTTAAACCGTATCACTTGTACAACAAAATTTTGTGAAATGTATAGGGATCTAAGTAAACATCCATGTTTAAGCGAAAATTTCGTTTACTAAAATTTCTTTTTCATAGCAGGTGTTTAAAATAATATTGGTCCCTGATTAGTGAAGTCGATGGACAGTATAAGTCTTGATATAGGGGCTTTAAACTTTAATCGACAAAATACTCACTGACAGTGTTAATATCAATCTCATTGGCATCAGGATCAAACTCATTGTATTCACGTTCAAGTCTCTCATCCTCTGGTATATCAGCATTAAATGTACGACCTGTGATAGCTTCATATGCTGACATCAGAGAATCTCTCCAACTATCATCATCATCGTCATCAATAACTCTTGCAGTTCTACCTCTACGGAACATTCTTTAGTGATATAAGAGTATGAGATGTTCCTGAAACAGCATTTCAGAAAAATCATAGCACTGACATTACTTATGGGACGGCGCTACTAAAACTGTAAATAACTGACCGTTTAAGTCTTGTAGAAACTTAAAAAAATCTTGCGCACGGTTTAATAGAAGGGGTTTTCTCAGAAGTGAACAGTAAGTCATGTGACCATTATTGCCAACCAATGATATTAGAGTTACAGACTGTGACAGTCTATTTCTAGAAACATAGTCACAATATCGCTAAGAGTGCCTATTCTCTCGGACTGAAATTTGAACGATATCGCCCAAGTAATCTGCATAAGATTATGCAATATTTTTAATCGGACGGCATCGGTCATGTTCATAAGAACCTATAAAAATTCCGGAAGCTTCTGATAGTTTACTCTTAATATGTCAAACGGAAGGTAAGTGTTCATTGAATGGAAGAATAGCAAGGCAAAACTCGAAGCAAAGTTTGTGTTAGTGTCTGAACTTTGGAAGATTAAGATGGATTAGAGCATTCAGCTTCGAATATCAGTTCTGCCTTTACAAAGAGTTTTAATGATGTTTACATTACCTGCTCTCAAGCAGCCAGTGTTACTTTAAACTATTTAAAAATGTGGCCAATAGACAAAGAAGTCAAATGAAGCAAATGTCAGTCACAAACTGTCAGTCACTAACAAATTCCAATTTGTACCCTAGTCAACTAACGAACATATGCAGCGTGTGTGGCGCGTATCAAAATTTGTCAATTACTAGGTAAAACGTATACTTAAGCTATAATGCATGCTTGCTATAAAGAACCTTAACATGCTACTTAATATGAAATAGAATAAGCTCTTAACGACAAAATATATGCAGAGCTTGCATAATAAAATGAAGTAGTTTGCAGTACATTCAATTCAGATATTTACCTGCAAACTTGCATAATGTGCAAATGACTTTGCAGGGCTTCTTAATGGCGTTAACAAACCAAACTATTTCGTGATTAATGTCATGTTTTTGTTTGGTTAACATTTGTTGCGGTGATATACTTTCACGTTGTAGTTTTGTATATATTTCCAGTTGCAAAATTCGGCGAAATGACACATATCATTCAAGGACGTTCGAAAGTCGAACGGGCTACCAAGTTGGTACCAATGGCTGCCTGCTTGTTTGACAATGTTAATTTCAACTTACAAAGACTATTTTGTCTTGAAGTAGGGTTTTGGACATCTCAAAATAGAAAATTGTTATATTTCATTTTAAAGTTTAGAACATGGCTGTTTCGCCGTATTCTAGAAAAATACAAGTTCCACAAACATTTGAATTTTGACGTTTTGTAATGAAACAAAAATCTGGCATTTCCTTGTGTAAGTATACCTGCTAAAACATATACAAGATAAAAAAAATTATGAACAAAAGCGAACAAAAACAGCTTTTGCGGTAAATAAGTAAATGCATATAACAAAATATCAGACTTTATTTGAACTTGATAATAATGATATAACTTACTGAGACAAAGCATTATCATCAAAAGTGCTTAGAAACTTTATCACAATTCTCAAATACTCATTCCAAAGAAGATACATCCAAGGCCATTGATAAGATGAAACAAATTATTAACTGATGCAAATCTGACTCGAAGCAAAATATAAATCATGAAAGGAATGCGAATATGTAATTATACTTTCATTAAGCGGCTTATTTCAGCATAATGCAGCATTATTCTTTTTCCAAGATATTACTAATACATGCAATTAGGTATAATAGACTTTAGTGCTGAAGAGTTTCATTTTTGTACATATGCAAGTAAAATTATAATTCAGTTCGTCTGTTACATGCGAATATTTTTGTATATATTTAGAGTCTTTTTTTTTAAATAATCATCGGTTTTGTTTTGTTTTGTTGGGTTTAACGCCGTAGCAACACATTTTATAGGTCATATAACGGCAGTCAGTCAACCTACTCACTCCTCCTGGAAAGGTCAAATCTCTGGAGTTAGCTGTTAACCAACTACTAAGCACATACTTTCGTCAGTGACTGACAACTGCCCTACATAATTAATAATCATTGGGAGGAGGGAGAATGGCCGTAGAAATAATTTAATGACCAAACTCTACGAAAGTATGCCCCGCCCGGGAATCGAACCCACGACCCCTCGATCAGTAGACTTGCGTGCTACCAACTGAGCTAGCCGGGCGGCTTTCATCGGTTTTGGTCTTGAACTTTATCAACTGTGATATAAACCATTAGTATGTCAGCTGTCAAGACATTGTTACCGAAATAAATTGTATAAATAATAATTATTATCAATACCGACCATGTTCTATTTATTTAACTGCGTCATTCCGCAGCACTGGCACCAGAGTCCTCTCACTCGTTAAATACGCACACATGTAATATTTTGTCAACAAACACAATTAAAAATCGGTCCCGTATACATTACCGTGCACAAGTTATAACTATACTTTCATTATAATATTCACGATAGTGTACATGAATGTATGCACAGGGAACTATATACAGGGACGTACGCATTATTTTATGATCATAAGATAAGGACTCCGGTGCCAGTGTTCCGCAAAGAAAACACGTCTCCGTAATGAAAGTGCTAATGCAGTTATCATTAACTCTGGGAATCTCATTAGAACAAAGTAACTTCACGCTTAGCAACACTTTGTTTAAGTCATAACGACGGTCAGTTAAACAACTCACCGTTCCTGGAAAGGCCAAATCTCTGGATTTAGCTGTTAACCAGTTACTAGTTACGACAAGCTATAACTACAAGTATGGTGTTGAAACAGCCAGCGGCGTCTAATGTTTTCATTTAGAAACTTTACTGGAGTCTAGTGATAGCAACTTTTGGACAGATGGTTAGATTAATGGTCAACATCATTTGAAAGACAGAAATATTCCACTTTTTTCTTGACTTCACAGTCTAACATTTTTGTTTTAAAAAGAAAGCCTTCGTGGAGCAAATAAAATCAAGACCAGTAGATTGCATTATAGTGCATTTTGTACTAACTATTAAAATATTATAACTTTTAAAGAAATACCTGCAAAAGTGGTCCTTATTTTGGAATTTATTCCGTGTTCTTTTCTCAAGTAGATAAACAAAGCCTTGTTAATCCTTATTATATTATTGTATCAATATGTTTGCACTCGACGAAATAAAGAAAGTCCAACAAGAGTCAATTTACGGAAGAAACCTCTCGATAGCAACCATGCTTTGACTTCGGAAATATTGAAATGGAATGACTAAGCGCTGCTGCTAACCGTTACATATGTGCAAGTATGTTGTTCTTGTTGTTTTTTGTTGTTGAAGTAAACAGACACGGAGTTATCAAAAGCGTTCCGAACCATCAATAATTTTGGCAAATACCCGAGACTTGATGCCGATAGTTAGGTTTTCAAATAAGATTTTATGATGCATATTAGCCACAGAATGATCACATCTAAGTATAAATTAACAATACTACTCACTTGTCTTGTAAAGATATACCGTAATGTAACAGTAATCCACTCTCGACAAACATAATATAAACTCTAATACTCATATACATGTACAAGTGAATAGGAAGAGAATAACTATGTATTTTCATCTGCAGTGAAGCACACAGGCGGATTAATCTGGAAGGAGGGCGATATTATGGTCAATATGTACCTTTTATCAAAATGCATTGCCGAAGTGAGTTTGATTTTTTAGGTTTGTTTTCCTTTAAACAATCAAGATTTATACCAGGGAAAATAGTCACGTGATATTCCGATTGTAAAAAAACTACATGTAGATTTCGTAGAATTCCAGCTACAACAAAAAATAGGAAAGATTCGAAATGCGCGTAAAATAACTAAATTGCCCATATTAATTTATGAATTGTAATTGTTTAATCTGAATACTTTGCACAAAATATTTCTGCTAATGACTAATGCCTCAGTCCCATAAAATCGTGGCTTGTTGCGGACCCGTACGTGCAGACAGCCGTAGACCGTGGGAAGCCTTGCGTGCTAAGGTGGCGGTACGCACATGGCACAAAACAACACATACATACGGAGCCGTAACTGGAAGGTATGTAAGTTTAATTCATACTCGGCCTAGATTGTGTTCACGATTTGACTTTGAAACTGATACGTGTATCCTGGGCTCATCTCACATACCCTGGTAAAAACGTAACAGTACGTACGGGTACGCAAGAGTTCGTACGGGTCCTTGCGGAGCTAGATCGCACGGCGCCCGTACGGTGCCTTTACGGCTATTTTTATGTTTATGGGACTGTAGCTTAAGTTTAACGCTCAATTCGATTTTTATGCAAAGGATTTGAAACAAAAATTGAAAACTCAGTCAATTATTTGTCTGAAATCAGAGATCCCTAGTAATCTAATTATTGTTTACCTCATTAGTTGCTGTTATTGTTTTTGTAGATCACGTGACTATTAGGCACTGGATACATCAGTTCTAATATTCTATTTTCGTCGGAAATGTCAAAACAAGGTTTTTAAGTGACAGATTCCCCATTGATAAAACTCTTCGTATGAATCTTAGCAATGGAATTTATTATATTCTGGAAAAAGTTGACGTTATATTTGCTTGATAAGTAGGCCATTCATATACAGTGTCACCCGGAAGGCCTTGAACATATGAAATTTTGAGAAAAAATGGCCATATATGTTGCAAGTAATATTTACTTTAATACAATTGTAACAGCTTACAATTATTTCGTAGTTAGAATCACGCGTTGATAAACTGATTCATGCTGATTTTAGAATCTGCTCAGATGACTCTTCTTTTATATGTGAACAGGTTTACCCAAATGAATTTGTCCAATAACTTTTGGAGGGCACTGTCTATAGTATAGGAATGTGATTTAATTATATGATGAGAAAAAACATGTAATTATCCAGACAGTTATGTTTTCTTACAATAAAACTTATTATATACTCGTACAATAATTAGTGACTATTATACATGTAGATAACATAAAAAATAGTCAAACATTTTTGCATACATAACTTCTTGTAATAAATACGGTGCCTTCTTGCATTTTTTATCAGCTTGGGTCAAAATATTTAAACAAACGCACCGTCAAGGTTTGATTGAAAAAAAAGTGTGGTTATATGATATCGCCAGAGAAATCCGCATGAGATTTTGTTGTATTTTGGATCGGACTGGTTCGGTTTTATTCATAAGAACAAAAGCAATTTTCTGAAACTACTAATTGTTTACTTAGACCGGTACCTTGATACGACACAATCCAAAAAATCAAACAGTAACCTGCGATAACATTAAATATTGTTTATACTTACGAACGATCGCAACTAATGCCAGACTGTATAGCGTTCTCACGAAAACGAAAGGTAAAGCATTCATATATCTGGACTTGTAATATCATTCATATTATGTTTGCATGTCTTTCTTAACATGTAACATAACCTCCTTCTCTACATACACAGGTGTACAAAGCTGGCAGAAATATATCAGCAGAGGAATCCAAGGTTACAGAAAGTATTCTTAGAGCTTGCTGCTTAATGTCTGGAATTAGAGGATACCATTATAATGTAACACGATATTAAAGGTACTCATTCACATATTTCAACTTAAATTGCATATTTTTGCAACATATCGGCAGTTTGTCTCAAAATATTAAGAATTAATCTTTTAACAAAATTAAAAACACTGAAAGGTATTTTGAAATTATAGAAAAAACCAAATCTGTGTACTAGTACTTTTAAGGACTGCGTATCTTATGAAATCTGCAATATCAGGGTCTATAGCCACGTGATGTACAACAAAAACTTGTTAGGCAAATAAATGTTATGTCGATTTCTCGTTATAGCATAATACAAATGATACCACATAGCATTTAAAACAGCTACTTTTCTTTTCCTGAAAAAAACTCAAGTGAGTCTGTGATTCTGAATTTTGATCTTTATCTCCAAATCCTCGACACAAAATTGAGTTGAACAGTAAACTAGGCCATAAGAAAAATAATGGTGCAGAAGATTCAGAGTAAACCTTTTACGGAGGCCAGCGCACTTAATCAAGCTTTCCTGGACCATTGCTATAAACAGTACTTACATACCCTATCACAAGACCGTCAACCTCACCGTATAGTATAAACTTATTAATGGAGAAAAATACAATATTGTCAAATTTTTATGGAGGGGTACAAGTTAAACAGCCCTGGATAGGATTCAAACCCGTACCCCTTTTGGGAACTAGATTTTAAATCTCTAAGCGCTGACAAGTGCTCTTTAAACTGGGTGGTGAAGTTGATAATCACATTTCATAGTCTAAGTTTTATGCTGATGCACGTTCTCATACTTTACAGCAAATGCGGTGATAAAGAAACAAAATTGTTACAATTATTTGACGGACGCTTCAATTCAATTAGCGCAATTGGCTGCATTAAGTGTTTTAATAATACCACAAAGTAACACATGTTCGTCAATTCTTTGCGATAAAACATTCTGACAATTAAATTAGTATATGTAGACGTTTTAGAACAAATCTTAAACCTCCATTATCTTGACAGACGCCTTGAAAAGTCTGAAGTTGTAGAAAACACCAAACAATATTTCATTAAGTTTTTTGTTTACTTGAAGGACGCTATTAGTGCACGAGATAAGGGGAGTTAATAATGTACATGTATGAAAATGTTCTCGTTACAAATCTCGTTCAAATAACGTTTAAAACGAACTTTCAATTGTAACATGGTGACTGTTGTAACACCTCTGATATAGAAGACGAATATCACTTTATTCGTGAAGTTATTTGCAGTTGTTTTTTTCTGAACTTAGAAAAAGTTTGCAGTATAAGGCAGGCACACATTAGAATTATAAGTAAAAACAAGAAAAAAGACGTTCTTCTGAATTCATTCCAAATAGGCGAACGTGCATTTCTGACAAAGCGGATGTCGTACCTGCACTCATGCGCAATAAAGGTAGACTCCGCCTTAATAAAATGATGACGTGACAAATAATTCAGATTGGTCCTATATATGTTAATAACAATTATGTTAGTAATGATGATGATGATGAATACTTGAAGTATAAAGATAAAATACAAGGCAAGTTTAAGTTACCTTGTGACAAGTTAATACAATGTACATGTTTGTTTGTTTGTTTGTTTGTTTGTTCGGTTTAACGCCGTAGCAACACATTGTATAGGTCATATAAAGGCGGTCACTCAACCTACTCACTGTTCAAGGAAAGGCTAATTTCTAATTGAGCTGTTAACCAACTACTAAGCGCATACTTTCGTCAGTGACTGACAAATGCCCTACATAATTAGAAATCATTGCTCAGAGGGAGAATGACCGTAGAAATAATTACATGACCAAGCTCCACGAAAATATGCACTGCCCAGGAATCGAACCCCTCGATCAGTAGACTTGCGTGCTACCAACTGAGCTAGCCGGGCGGCTACAATGTACATAAAAATATTATAAAACCAAATGATATTCAATCTAGCCCATATGTAAATCAATCGATTAAATTTTATAACGATCACGAAGGCCAAATATGGTTCTGTATAAGTTTTAATGAGCAGACACTAAGAGCACAGTATTTTAAAACACTAGTTATTGTCACTTACTCACTAAGTTATAACATAGCCCAAAGATATTTAGGAGAAATTAGCTTGAGCTGTTAGAGCTCCGTTTATATGGTTTTATGATAACATAATTTGTATAACGCAAGTATAAATTTCATGTGCATTGATTTTTTAATCAAATTTAAAATCTGTACATTTGTACAGTTGTACTGTGTTCAAGTTTATCATATTAAGACGGCTCGGCCATACTCTGTTTCGTTAAAGTTTTATACTGTACCTCCTGACGTCATTTCCGCCCATCAACAAATTCGAAAGCAGGAATCAAAATCGATAGATAACAATGGCTACTGGCGGACGTTCTTCCTTGTCAAATATGTCTGAAGAGACTTTTGACTTTATTTGTACGTCGTGTGACCGAGAGAACAAAACAGTGGAAGCTGTGAGGTATTGCGTAGAATGTTTAGGATATTGTTGCCAACTGTGTATTGATGTTCATAAAAAGTTTCCTATTATGAGAAACCATAATCTTATGGGTGTAGGACAAGGGAATCAAGCTGCCAACCAACAAGCATCGTTACCGGAATTTCCGACTGAAAGGTGTAGCCAACACCACGACAAAGTGTCGGATATGTATTGTGAAAAACACGATGTCGTGGGATGTACTACATGTATTTTGACGAATCATAGGTATGTACATGTAGTTTATGTTTTTGAATGTGATTTTTTGTTAAGACTTTGTATTGTTCTTGTAAATGTCATTTACATGGTCGTATTTTACCATTAACTGACAACAATGATTACACTCATGAATTTATATCTATAAAATGTAATTTAATCTTTGCACACATAATATCTTCATGGGTCAGTTCATGAGTCTTGCTACATGTAAATGAAGAGAAACAAACAATTAGAGTTGTTCAGGCTCGTGGCTCGATTGCATAATTCTAGTTTAAAGATAATCTTGAGTTTAAACTCGAGCCATTGCATGAATATATTTTAACTAGTCACAGTCTAAGGAAAAACCTGGATGGATTGCATAAATACAGATTAGACAAAACCTGAGTTTATATTTAGTCTTATACACCATAAAAATTAAACCTGCCATGGGGGTAGTTTAATGCCGAGTTTTAGAAAATATATCAGTTTTGTAAGTTGAGAAAAATGTCGCTTGCATATAAGCATTGTGTTTGTTGATCATAAATAAGTATTGTGTCATTGTCACGTGATTGTATACTTTTTGGAATGCATTTGTATGTTTCACACAGGCATATTGACCTATTGTTGCAGAAATAAATTCTTCACTTCTTCTTCATATTTACAGAGGATACATTGCAATATAATGCGCAAATGCGCAGAAAGGAATTATCTTATTTGTAACACAAATGCCTGAACAAACAGAACAAAACTGAAAAAACTGGGGAAAATACAAAAGCAATAAAACTTAATGCAAGTTCACAATAACAAAATGGCCGAATAGACGAATCTATGCCATATCTTTTATATAATAAGTGGCATTTATCTACATGAAAGTTTGAAAAAAGCATAACTATGATGTATAAAGTAACATTAGGCAGTTTAGTAAATTAAGTAAGACATAACTACATGTCGACATCCAAAAAAAGTTTGATCGGAGCCTTCACCTGAGGAACCTAAAAACATTTAATATTATGAACCGGAGCTTTCTGACTTTCTGCTTTATCAATTTACTAATCCATCAATTAGACCGCGGATTATATACAGGAAATATTATTAAAGTTCAGGTCTGATAATCACACTAGGCCCCTATTGGTCGATTTTAATTTTGTGCAAAAATTAAAGTCCAAGCACGAAATTTTCATGAATATGTGGTATTTTTTGTGTACCATGAAGAAAAAAACAGGCTATAATTTTCTAACCTGAGGACTAACTGTTACAGAATAATAAATCTGAAGGATTGTTATTCTCTGGACAGGTAGTCTTAGGCTAGCTAAACCAAAATTAAACTTGAATTATGCAATTGAGAGATAAACTCAAGGCTAGTGAGTCCTGGACTAAGGCTTAAACTAGACTAAATTAAACTTGAATTATGCAATCGACCCCAGGAGTTTCGTCATGGGCTATTTTCTATTTCTAGTCTCTGGTGTACGTCTGAATCGAGTAAGGCTGTTTGCGGTCAGTTGAAAGGAATGCAATAAAAACCAATGCCCATTTTTACAAACAAATCTCACAAAATGGTAACCGTAAGGGAATTTAATAAATTTTGCAGTTTGAAGTCAGGAGAATAATAAACATTAAAATGATATGATATTCAAAAGGTATACAATATTCTACATTATTATACAGGGTATACTATATACCGGTGATGCTATTTTAGACCGTATTTTAAGTAACCAAACAAAGAACTACAAGCATGTTATATTCACTGATTTATCAGTCCATGTCTTTTAAACATATTATAATCTTAAGTTTACGAAATATCTGACAGAATAAGTTAAAGTAACACCATTCTTGTATCAGTAGTGTAATCTGCCGTCTTTGTTCCCAAATATGTATTACCGGAGATGAGGTAAAAAATCTCCCAAGGTCAGTGACGTCATACGTAAACAGCAAAGTAAATGTGCGCAGTTAAACTTCCGTCCCATTTTAATCAATCGATAAAGGAAAATTTCTAACTGTTATTTATTTTTCTTTCAAACAATAACTAAAAAATAGCATGTAATATTTCTGTATTTTCTGCCGGATGTATATAAAAAAAATGGCAAGTAAAAAATATTTATATTCATTCCCACGTAAAAAATGACATTTTAAAACAACTTTCGCTCCAGAAAAATGGCGGAAACCAACGTAAAGAAATTACAAGAGACAAAGAAATCTGTTAGCTGCATATGCATCAATTATCGGGATATCTTTGTAATCCCCGGTGTTTTAAGTTTACCGGTAATTGCCATATTCAGTATAATTATTATTTGTAATTGATTGGCGAAAATAATGAGTGTGTTATCAATGTTTCTTGCTATTGACTTACGCTGATGTTTATCGTAAGACTTTTTGTGAAAAGAGCCATAGGTCAATAAACCGTGAGCAATACCACTGATTACCATGATATAACAGTACAAATTATGAAACACAGCGTAAATAATGATTCATTATATAACGTTAATGAATGCATTTCGATAAAAGTTTGGTATAAACACCTCAGTATTACGTAACTTAAACAATATCAAAATAATTAGGTGCCTTCAAAAGTAAGCATGACTCTATCAATTGACTATCAAAAGTTTTGGCATTTTTGTGTATTTCAGATCATGTCCAGATGGTCAAATCTATTCAATACCAGACATGGTTGACACATTGTTTAGCTTGACCAATCGAAATCAAGTACAGAGGTTTCTTAAAAATATGATGGTATCAATGGATTCCTTTTATGATTCTAAAGATACCCAATTAGCAACACTGATTGAAGCTAAGAATGAAGCGTTGAGAAAACTCACACAATTCCAAGAAGCTCTTGAAACTGCCATTAAAAATGCTGCAGAAATTACTAAGAAAGATTTGGAGGATATGTGTAAGAAAATGGAAGAAGACATCCTTCAAGACAAGACTGAAGTTAAAAAGATCGAAGCTGACCTACGTTATACGAGGGGAAAATTAGAAAAGGCAGCAGGAAATAGAGCTCATCAGTTTGTCCTTATGAAACAAGCTGAAGCACAGATAAAAGAAGCAGACGACCAGATGTCTGAACGGAAAATGAAAATGCTTAGAGAAGATCAACTATTGTTCATACCCAGCCAACCATTGATGGATTATATAGAAGGCAAACGTGGTATTGGCGAAGTTGTTGGACCTACAAAGATGAAAACAGACAATACTCTGATGAAATGTGCAGACCATGGTATCGGCAAAGTTGTTGGTCCTACAAGAGAGAAAACACACCAGCTAGTGATGAAATATGAAACACGTGGTAGTGGTGCAACGGTTAGTTATCCAAGGATGAGAACAGACCTGTATAAAGTGAAGGGAAGTACGAATATCAACATCAAACTTCCTGATGATGATTTCGAATGCAGTTTATTTGGTTCTTGTTTAACACCAGATAATAAACAACTTCTTCTCACAGATTACAACAATACTACATTGAAACGCTTTGATGTAAAGAGTATGACTGTTATTGATCACTGCCAATTAGTTGGTAGACCACGTGGTGTATGCTGTGTAGGAACACGTGAAGCTGTAGTTGCATGTGAATATCCTAACATGATCCAGTTTGTTTCTATTGAAAAGAAGATTAAACCAAAAAGACGAATACCAATGTCTCACGTATGTTATGGTATTGCCACCAAGGATGATAAGCTTTATCTAACAGATAATGGATCTTCTCTGTACATTTATGACTTCTCTGGAAACTTGCTGAAAGTCATTGCAGAAGACTATGATGGAAATCAACTATTTTCCGCCAGTAGACACATAGCATTCAATGAGAGGGGACATATGTACGTTAGTAGCTGGTTGGGTAATGGTATTGTATGTTTTGACGCTGCTGGGAACTATGTGACTACCTACAAAGACAAAGATTTGATTGCCGCAGATGGTTTGTGTGTAGATGGGAAAGAGAGTATCTTTGTAGTTGGATGTTGGTCAGAGAATGTTTTACAGTTTAATGAGGATGGTAAGAAGATCGGTGTTGTTATAAAGGAAGTAGAAGACGAATCCTTACAGTATCCAAACTCAGTATGCTTTCATCAGAATCTAAATAGATTGTTTGTTACCTTGGAGCAAAGCAATGTACTGAAAATGTATGAATTAGAGTTCTCAGAGTCATTGGTTACAATGGTAAAGAAGTAAGATACAAATTATTGTTCTTGAGAAGTTGTTGTTGCAAAGAGTTGATACAAAACTAACAATATAATGGTTAAAAACTGTCCTAACTGGAAAAAGAACTGACAAAAAAGACATGAGACTAAAATCTGAGTTTGAAAAAAATACTTTTAATTTGATTATTATCACATTGAATCGTCATAAATAGTATGTTTGAAAATCAAAGGGAGGTAACATGGCAATTCCCTGTGATTATTTTAGCCAAATATGTTACATGGTACACCAACTTTGTGGGCAGGGGATACAAGTATTTGAATAGTGTTTGTTTTCTCATATGTATTCATACATGTTTTGTCTGGTGTAAGCTTCTTTATATTCCATATTTTTTACCTTACCATAGGCGGATCCAGGACTTCTAGTCAGAGAGAGAGGAAACTCTAGTTAGGGGGTGCAGAAAATGAACAAGTAGACCAAGGGACCGGCGACCCCGGAAGCTTCTGAGTTTCGGGCACATTTTCAGAATCTCAACTATCCGTTCCCAGGGTATACAATAAAAGGCATCTAGATATATCAAATTTTTTCTAACAGCCGTTAGATCATGTAAAAAACTTACAAAAAATGAGAAATGCGTAGCGTGTGAAAGTTTTGTAAACTTTATATATATTTTCCTATAAATATATTTCATGCTAGAAAAAGGGGCAATTTTAGGGGGGCGCACGCTTGGTCCCCTCCCCACCCCCTAGATCTGCTTATGCTTACCATACACTTCTGACAATTGTATTCACAACTATATTTACTTATCTTTGAAAATAAACTTATGTATGTCAGTAAAATGTGTTATTGGACTACTTTGATTATATTGGCTTTCTGTGCCCCTTTTCACAGAAAATCTTACGAAAATAGTTATTGCAAATCAATTTCATAAATTTTGCAGTTCGAAGTCATAAGGATATTAAACATTAGTATGATATGATATTTAAAAGATATACAATATTCTACATAATTCAATAATATTTGGAATTGATCGGCGAAAAATGAAAAAAATGTGAGATAGTCAGTGTGTTAAATATTAGCTTTCTCTATCGTTTTACTTGGACTTTTATCTTTATTAGTACTCGACCCTCTTCCTAATATCGCCAACAACACCACTTTAAGAAAACTACTTTAAGGGTCAAATTAAACTGTAATGATCTATTGCTATCAGTTTTAGAACCTTGGTCAAAGAAACAAATGGTCAGTGAACTCACCACTGGTTTTAGGAAGGGTTTAATCGGTCATGACCAGGAAACTGGTATGTAAGAACAAAGCAAATGTTGAAATGTAGTAGAGGTATAATACGGCACTTGTACTCCTATGCCTTCAAGCTAGCTTATATGCCCAAAGTATAGAGTGTCCCCTTACGAGTCGAGAGGTCGTGGGTTCAAATCTCCGCTCGGACCATGGATTTCATCAGGTTACAGAAATAAGTGAAGATTTCTAAAATACTGATGAATTGCTTCTCCTAATAAATATATAATGGAAACAAAAAATATCAAGTCCGCCATATGTTCTGCAGCCATTCTCTCGCTTACTTCTATATCAAGAAGGATAATGGTAAAGAAACTAATGGAAGTGTGTACTTGCAACTTGGTTAATTCTCGCATCCAGAGATCTTTGCGTGGCCAGGGACTATGAGCAGGACGAATGGTCGCCACGAAATTACTTAAAAACTTAAAACGCAATATAAAATACAATGTAACTCTCTTGAACAACACTCACTGGGAGGGACTAAAGTATGTTGCTGTTCAGAGATTGTTGCTCTGCAGATGCTAAAATTAATTGAAATAATACCTGAGTGAAACATGATAAGCTGTTGCCGTGCAGATGATTTGTTTCATAAGGGCCGCTCTGTAGAGGTTATATTGTACCATAAAATAAATACATTTTATTACAGAAATATCAAATCAAGGTAAATGACTATTGCTAAATTTAATGAAGAAGACGAACAGAGTTATTTCGCTTGTAAGCTATTTATGCTCGATAACTCGATACTCAACAATTTACAGAACAAATGCTCGATAGTTTGTTCCTTAATAATACATTCACGTGTGGTTCGAAAGTTTGAACCCCCGAGAAAAAGTTCGGACCCAACCCCCTAGAAAAAGTCCTGGGCCCGAATTATTCAAGTTCTTACGACCAATTTTAGTGTTAAGTTCTTCTACAATGTATAGATAGATATTAACCGTAAGATGTTTGATGATATTCTGCTCAGAGCTAGCCTGGATTACCTGCTCCTAGACCGGGAACTAGACTAGTCCAGAACAAGCTACATAGAGATCAATTTTACAAATAAAAGTATATTCTTTAGTCTAGACGTGGTGTTAAATAAATGGAGTATGAATACGTTCTGATAAAATTTAGAGCGTTTTAAAGTTAGGTAACACTTTTATTACATGGACGGTTGCTTTTTGAAGCAAAAACTATTGTTAAAATGGAGTGCGGAACCATATTAGGATCAACACAACAACAGTCAAAAACATACAGAATGTATTATTGCAGGGGCGGGTCCAGGAATTTTTAGGGGCGTGGTCCGAACTTTTTCTCGGGGAGTGGGGGGGTCCAAACTTCGAACCACAACCACATTATACACATTTTGTGGAATAATACAACATATTAATAATAAAAACTACACCACCATTTAATCTATGTTAAGCACAAAGAAAAATTGCTTCATGCTACTTAAAAATGACTAACAGTCGTGAAATACTCTTATGGAAATATTGTCTAGGAATATTGCAACATCTATAAACAGATATCTTGTAGACCATTGTCATAGGATCTCCAGACATTGTACTTGGGGTCATGTTCAGATGACCTTTGTGTTGATCAATTCATCTAGACGAAACACTAGTTGTTACTAGCGGTTACGATGTTGGACTAGTAATCATTTGAAAGCTAGCTCCGTGTTGGTTCAAATCCCATCCTAAACCTACCCCATTGTTTCCTTGAGCAAGAGACTTTATCCTGCTAGCTCAGTAGCGGGGAACCTTGAGTCCAAGTCGCAAGAACTCGTTTCACAATCGAGCTAAAATAAATTAGTGTAAACTAGTTTTCAGTCACTGAAGTAAGTAGCAAGTAACTAGTTACCAGCTAAATCCAGAGATTTAGCCTTTACATGAACGGTGAGTAGGTTGACTGACCGCCGTGATATAATCTTCGTGTTGTTGCCGCTTTAAGTCCAAACAACAAAAAAACAACAGTTCTGAATATCATTGATTGATCATACAGTAAAAGATCCCAGTAACGACCACCCATGAAATTGCAAAATAATGGGATCATAAAGCCCAAAATGCTTAGTTTGTAAAGAAAAAGTCCATTGTTACAGTGGAATTTGGCTGTTATTGTAAACAAAACAGGTATGTTTGGAAAAAAATAGTCTTGTATTTGAAATGGACGCTTCGAGTCAATTAGCGCAATAGGCTTAAGTGTTCTAATCATACAACAATGTAACACCTGTTTCCCAATTCTCTACGAAAACACTTCTTACAACTAAATTAATAAATGTAGACGTGTTAGAACAAATCTTAAACCTCCATTATCTTGATAGACGTTTTGAGAAGTCTCAAGTTAGAGAAAACATCAAACAATATTTCATTAATTGTTTTGTTTACTTCAAGGACGCTATTAGTGCACGAAATAAGGGGAGTTAATAATGTATGCAAATGTTCTAGTTACAAATCTCGTTCAAATAACGTTTAAAACGAACTTTCAATTGTAACATGGTGACTGTTGTAACACCTCTGATATAGAAGACGAATAGCACTTTATTCGTTAAGATACTTGTAGTTATTTTTCTAAACTAAGACAAAGTTTGTCTCTCCATCAATTGTTACTTTTGGTGGGGGTTCCTCCGGGAGGATATGCCCTGTAGTATAAGGCAGACATACATTAGATTTATAAGTAAAAACAAGAAAAAATACGTTCTTTTAAATTCATTCCAAATAGGCGAACGCGCATTTCTGACAGAGCGGTTGTCGTACCTGCGCTCATGCGCAATAAAGGTAGACTCCACCGTAATAAAATGATGACATAACAAATAATTCAGATTGGTCCTATATGTGTTAATAACAATTATGTTGGTAACGGTGATGATGATGAATACTCGAGGTATAAAGATAAAATACAAGGCAAGTTTAAGTTACCTGGTGACAAGTTTATACAATGTACATGTTTGTTTGTTTGTTGGGTTTAACGCCGTAGCAACACATTGTATAGTTCATATAACGGCGGTCAGTCAACCTACCCACTCCTCCTGGAAAGCCTAATTTCTAATTGAGCTGTTAACCAACTACTAAGCGCATACTTTCGTCAGTGACTGACAACTGCCCTACGTAATTAAAAATCATTGATAGAAGGGAGAATGGCCGTAGAAATAATTTCATGACCAAGCTCTACGAAAGTATGCCCCGCCCGGGAATCGAACTCCTCGATCAGTAGACTTGCGTGCTACCAACTGAGCTAGCCGGGCGGCTACAATGTACATAAAAATATTATAAAACCATATGATATTCAATCTAGCCCATATGTAAATCAATCGATTAAATTTCATAACGATCACGAAGGCCAAATATGGTTCTGTATAAGTTTTAATGAGTAGACACTAAGAGCACAGTATTTTAAAACACTAGATATTGTCAATTACTCACTAAGTTATTAAATAGCCCCAAGATAGTTAGGAGAAATGAGCTTGAGCTGTTAGAGCTCCGTTTATATGGTTTTATGATAACATAATTTTGTATAACGCAAGTATAAATTTCATGTGCATTGACTTTTTAATCAAATTTAAAATGTGTACATTTGTACAGTTGTATAGTGTTCAAGTTTATCATATTAAGACGGCTCGGACATACTCTGTTTCGTTAAAGTTTTATACTGTACCTACTGACGTCATTTCCGCCCATCAACAAATTCGAAAGCAGGAATCAAAATCGATAGATAACAATGGCTACTGGCGGACGTTCTTCCTTGTCAAATATGTCTGAAGAGACTTTTGACTTTATTTGTACGTCGTGTGACCGAGAGAACAAAACAGTGGAAGCTGTAAGGTATTGCGTAGAATGTTTAGGATATTGTTGCCAACTGTGTATTGATGTTCATAAAAAGTTTCCTATCATGAGAAACCATAATCTTAAGGGTGTAGAACAAGGGAATCAAGCTGCCAACCAACAAGCATCGTTGCCGGAATTTCCGACTGAAAGGTGTAGCCAACACCACGACAAAGTGTCGGATATGTATTGTGATAAACACGATGTCGTGGGGTGTACTACATGTATTTTGACGAATCATAGGTATGTACTTGTAGTTTATGTTTTTGAATGTGATTTTATTGTTAAGACTTTGTATTGTTCTTGTAAATGTCATTTACATGGTCGTATGTTACCATTAACTGACAACAATGATTACATTCATGAATTTATATCTATAAAATGTAATTTAATCTTTACACACATAATATCTTAATGGGTCAGTTCATGAGTCTTGCTACATGTAAATAAAGAAAAACAAACAATTAGAGTTGTTTAGGCTCGTGGTTTTGGTTTCCAGGCCATACACACTCCAGGGGTCGATTGCATAATTCTAGTTTAAAGATAACCTTGAGTTTAAACTCGAGCCATTGCATGAATATAGTTTAACTAGTCACAGTCTAAGGAAAAACCTGGATGGATTGCATAAATACAGATTAGACAAAACCTGAGTTTATATTTAGTCTTATACACCATAAAAATTAAACCTGCCATGGAGGTAGTTTGAAGCCGAGTTTTAGAAAATATATCAGTTTTGTAAGTTGAGAAAAATGTCGCTTGCATATAAGCATTGTGTTTGTTGATCATAAATAAGTATTGTGTCATTGTCACGTGATTGTATACTTTTTGAAATGCATTTGTATGTTTCACACAGACCTATTGACATATTGTTGCAGAAATAAATTCTTCACTTCTTCTTCATGTTTGCAGAGGATACATTTTAATATAAAGCGCAATTATCTAAGAAATTAACCTTCATAGTGAAACAAATTCTCACAACCAAGATTAAACCAAAGTAATGGCTTCTAAACAAGACTCGAACCAACACAGAGGGTGAAACTCTACTGTCATAACTGATCTGCTATAAACACCTCAGAGTGTGATATCGATGAAATATCAATGAAGTTTTATTCCTCATAACTTATAATATAGTTTTATGTTATTTTTGCATTAAAGAAATTTTATTTCTAATTAAATTCTGACCGCTTTATGTGAGCTTTAAAGGCTCAGGTCTGAGATTTTCGATATTGCAAAACACTGACAAAGAGCTATTGCTTAACTTGGAATATGTCTAAATCCCCCAATACCCAAATACATGTACATGTAGTAACATTTGTAATAGAACAATGATTTCAATAATGATAATATGATGTTATTTCGGGCTCTCACAGAAGTATTTTTGTCATATTTATATACTATATTGTACGGTGATGTGGCTTTTGCGTTTTGATTATCACACTGTTGAGTATAGTGTTTCAAATCAACTCTCTGTAAGGGGATAGTAGGAAGTTGCACTAGCGATATTCTGTGGAAAATAGAGCTTAATATATATTTGTATTAATGCTTGTATTTATTGAGAGCTATATACGTCATGTATTCAATAGATTAAATTCTGCACTTGACAACTTTTATCATTCTGCAAATAAGTCACTCCCTGTATGATTATTATACTCATTACAAATTTAAAACATGAATGCCTTTCAAATAAACTTAAATAAACTCATTTGTAGTTAGACTACTATTTTTTTTAAATATTTACTTCACATGAATCAACATTTATCAATACCAAATAATTTCTTTTCTGTCACAACTCATCAAAACATATTTGATATTGAATAGAAAGGAATTATCTTTTTTGTAACACAAATGCCTGAACAAACAGGACAAAACTGAAAAAACTGGGAAAAATACAAAATCAATAAAACTTAATGCAAGTTCACAATAAAAAATGGCCGAATAGACGAATCTATGCCGTATCTTTTATATAATAAGTGGCATTTATCTACATGAAAGTTTGAAAAAAGCATAACTATGATTTATAAATTAACATTAGGCAGTTTAGTAAGTTAAGTTAGACATAACTACATGTCGACATCCAAAAAAAGTTTGATCGGAGCCTTTACCTGAGGAACCTAAAAACATTTAATATTATGAACCGGAGCTTTCTGACTTTCTGATTTATTAATTTACTAATCCATCAATTAGATCGCGGATTATATACAGGAAATATTATTAAAGTTCAGGTCTGATAATCACACTAGGCCCCTATTGATCGATTTTAATTTTGTGCAAAAATTAACGTCCAAGCACGAAATTTTCATGAATATGTGGTATTTTTTGTGTGCAATGAAAACAAAAACAGGCTATAATTTTCTAACCTGAAGACTAACTGTTACAGAATAATAAATCTGAAGGATTGTTATCCTCTGGACAGGTAGTCTTAGGCTAGCTAAACCAAAATTAAACTTGAATTATGCAATTGAGAGATAAACTCGAGGCTAGTGAGTCCTTGACTAAGGCTTAAACTAGACTAAATTAAACTTAAATTATGAAATCGACCCCAGGAGTTTCGTCATGGGCTATTTTTCATTTCTAGTCTCTGGTGTACGTCTGAATCGAGTAAGGCTGTTTGCGGTCAGTTGAAAGGAATGCAATAAAAACCAATGCCCATTTTCACAAACAAATCTCACGAAATGGTAACCGTAAGGAAATTTAATAAATTTTGCAGTTTGAAGTCAGGAGAATAATTAACATTAAAATGATATGATATTCAAAAGGTATACAATATTCTACATTATTATACAGGGTATACTATATACCGGTGATGCTATTTTTAGACCGTATTTTGAGTAACCAAACAAAGAACTACAAGCATGTCATATTCACTGATTTATTATTAATTTATTTATATGTCTTTTAAACATAATATAATCTTAGGTTTACGAAAAACCTGACATTATAAGTTAAACTAACACCATTTTTGTATCAGTAGTGTAATCTGCCGTCTTTGTTCCCAAATATGTATTACCGGTGATGAGGTAAAAAATCTCCCAATGTCAGTGACGTCATACGTAAACAGCAAAGTAAATGTGCGCAGTTAAACTTCCAACCCATTTTAATCAATCGATAAAGGAAAATTTCTAACTGTTATTTATTTTTCTTTTAAACAATAACTAAAAAAATAGCATGTAATATTTCTATATTTTCTGCCGGATTTATATAAAAAAATTGCAAGTAAAAAATATTTATATTCATTCCCACGTAAAAAATGACATTCTAAAACAACTTTCACTCCAGAAAAATGGCGGAAACCAACGTAAAGAAATTACAAGAGACAAAGAAATCTGTTAGCTGCATATGCGTCAATTATCGGGATATCTTTGTAATCACCAGTGTTTCAAGTTCACCGGTAATTGCCATATTCAGTATAATTATTATTTGTAATTGATTGGCGAAAATAATTAGTGTGTTATCAATGTTTCTTGCTATTGACTTACGCTGATGTTTATCGTAAGACTTTTTGTGAAAAGAGCCACAGGTCAATAAACCGTAAGCAATACCACTGATTACCATGATATAACAGTACAAATTATGAAACACAGCGTAAATAATGATTCATTATATTACATTAATGAATGCATTTCGATAAAAGTTTGGTATAAACACCTCAGTATTACGTAACTTAAACAATATAAAAATAATTAGGTGCCTTCAAAAGTAAGCATGACTCTATCCATTGACTATCAAAAGTTTTGGCATTTTTGTGTATTTCAGATCATGTCCAGATGGTCAAATCTATTCAATTCCAGACATGGTTGACACATTGTTTAGCTTGACCAATCAAAATCAAGTACAGAGGTTTCTTAAGAATATGATGGTATCAATGGTTTCATTTTATGATTCTAAAGATACCCAATTAGCAACACTGATTGAAGCTAAGAATGAAGCGTTGAGAAAACTCACACAATTCCAAGAAGCTCTTGAAACTGCTATTAAAAATGCTGCAGAAATTACTAAGAAAGATTTGGAGGATATGTATAAGAAAATGGAAGAAGACATCCTTCAAGACAAGACTGAAGTTAAGAAGATCGAAACTGACCTACGTTATACGAGGGGAAAATTAGAAAAGGCAGCAGGAAATAGAGCTCAGCAGTTTGTCCTTATGAAACAAGCTGAAGCACAGATAAAAGAAGCAGGCGACCAGATGTCTGAACGGAAAATGAACATGATTAGAGAAGATCAACTATCGTTCATACCAAACCAACCATTGATGGATTATATAAAAGGTAAACGTGGTATTGGCGAAGTTGTTGGACCTACAAAGAAGAAAACAGGCAAGACTCTGATGAAATATGAAGCACGTGGTAGTGGTGCAATGGTTAGTTCTCTAAGGATAAGAACAGACCTGTGTAAAGTGAAAGGAAGTACGAACATCAACATCACACTGCCTGATGACTGTTACAAATGCAGTTTATTTGGTTCTTGTTTAACACCAAATAATAAACAACTTCTTCTCACAGATTACAACAATACTACATTGAAACGTTTTGATGTAAAGAGTATGACTGTTATTGATCATTGTAAATTAGATGGTAGACCACGTGGTGTATGCTGTGTAGGAACACGTGAAGCTGTAGTTGCATGTGAATATCCTAACATGATCCAGTTTGTTTCTATTGAAAAGAAGATTAAACCAAAAGGACGAATACCAATGTCTCATGTATGTTATGGTATTGCCACCAAGGACGATAAGCTTTATCTAACAGATAATGGATCTTCTCTGTACATTTATGACTTCTCTGGAAACTTGCTGAAAGTCATTGCAGAAGACAATGCTGGAAATGAACTATTTTCCGCCAGTAGACACATAGCATTCAATAAGAGGGGACATATGTACGTTAGTAGCAGGTTAAGTAATGGTATTGTATGTTTTGACGCTGCTGGGAACTATGTGACTACCTACAAGGACAAAGATTTGATTGCCGCAGATGGTTTGTGTGTAGATGGAAAAGAGAGTATCTTTGTAGTTGGATGTCGGTCACAGAATGTTTTACAGTTTAATGAAGATGGTGAGAAGATCGGTGTTGTTATAAAGAAAATAGAAGAAGAATCCTTACAGTATCCAAGCTCAGTATGCTTTCATCAGAATCTAAATAGATTGTTTGTCACTTTGGAGCAAAGCAATGTACTGAAAATGTATGAATTAGAGTTCTCAGAGTCATTGGTTATAATGGTAAAGAAGTAAGATACAAATTATAGTTCTTTAGAAGTTGTTGTTACAAAGAGTTGATACAAAACTAACAATATAATGGTTAAAAACTGTCCTAACTGAAAAAAGAACTGACAAAAAGACCTGAGACTAAAATCTGAGTTTGAAAAAAATACTTTTAATTTCATTATTATCACATTGAATCGTCATAAACGGTATGTTTGAAAATCAAAGGGAGGTAACATGGCAATTCCCTGTGATTATTTTAGCCAAATATGTTACACCAACTTTGTGGGCAGAGGATTCAAGTATTTGAATAGTGTTTGTTTTCTCATATGTATTCATACATGTTTTGTCTGGTGTAAGCTTCTTTATATTCCATATTCTTTTTACCTTACCATGGGCGGATCCAGGATCTCTAGTTACTACTGTAAAAACTCATAAACATTTTGGTATCACTTTATCTGATGACTGTACATGGCACTCTCACTTAGCAGCAATTAAAGAAAAGGCTTAGAAACGTACACATATAATGCGTAAACTTAAATTCAAACTAGACAGAAGATCACTGGAAATTATATACACAACATATATCAGACCACTAATAGAGTATGCCGATGTCATTTATATCAATTGCACACAATATGAAAAGAATAAACTAGACAAAATCCAATATGAAGCACAACGCATTGTTAGTGGAGCGACTAAGTTGGTATCCTTGGATTCACTACAGAATGAGGTCCCACTAGAAACACTTGAAAATAGAAGAACAAACCATTGTCTCATTCTACTGTACAAAATGTTAAACAATCTCACTCCCAGTTATCTTTCAAATATCATTCCAGATTTAGTTTGTTATCAATCGAGATATAATTTAAGAAATCGGGACAATATTCAAACCATTCATTCAAGGACTAATCAGTATTACAACTCATTCCTTCCGTTTGCTATTCGCGTTTGGAATTCCTTACCTATCGAAATTAAAAACTCACCATCAGTTATGACATTTAAAACATGTATCAAAGCACTCACGACCACACGTAAAACTCCAATATATTATTATGTCGGTGAACGCAAGTGGCAAATTTACCATACAAGATTAAGAACCGAGTGCAGCTCACTAAATGAGCATCTGTTTAGAAAAAATATGTCTGATACCTCCTTATGTTCCTGTGGCCAAGTTGAAAATAATAACCACTTCCTACTCCATTGCCCAAAATACAACGTATTGAGAACAACATTACTTCAGCCACTATCAACGATCTGCTTTGTCACTCTTTACTTGCTATTGTACGGAGATCCAAATCTTAGTGACGAACTGAACAAGACTGTTTTTTTGACTGTCCAGAGATATATTCGTGACAGGGGCAGATTTATATGATCCACCTCCGAATCATGTCATTGTAAGTAACTGCATCGGTTATTGCCAAGCACTTCACTCTACTCTTCCTTACACCTCCTATCACTATCCACAACACAGTCTTAACTCTACACTTCTCCTATTTTTGATCTCTCGTACGGAATTAGTTAGCCTTTTCTCTCTTCAGGTTTCCTTTTTTTTCTTCTACTCAAATGTTTTACTATTATTTTTTGTAATGACTTTGTTTATCCTACATATAAATGATTGCCATGTAAAAATTTGATAATTTATCAAGTTTAATAACTGGTAATGAACGCTATTAAGCTCTAAGCTTTTTGTTCATTAACCTATTTCTACAATGTCATCTATATTTATGTCAATCATTATATCTATATATGTATATATACATTGTTTGAAATAAAAATGTTTAAACTAAAAAACTAGTTAAAGGGAGCGGAAACTCTAGTTAGGGGGTGCAGATAATGAACAAGTAGACCAATGGACCGGCGACCCCCGGAAGCTCCCAAGTTTTAGGAAATAATTTTAAAATTGTACCCTATGTGATAAGTTTGTAACTTATTGAACGCATAACATGTGAAAGTTTTGTATATATATATATATTTTCCTAAAAATATCCTATTTCATGCTAGAAAAAAAGGACAATTTTAGGAGGGGGGCGCACGCTTAGTCCCCTCCCCACCCCCTGGATCCGCCTATGCTTACCATACATTTCAGACAATTGTATTCACAACTATATGCACTTATATTTAAAAAATAAACTTATGTATGTCAGTAAAATGTGTTATTGGACTACTTTGATTATATTGGCTTTCTATGCCCCTTTTCACAGAAAATCTTACGAAAAAAGTTATCGCAAGTCAATTTCAAGAATTTTGCAGTTCGAAGTCATAAGGATATTAAACATTAGTATGATATGATATTAAAAAGGTATACACTATTCTACATAATTCAATAATATTTGAAATTGATCGGCGAAAAAATAAAAAAATGTGAGATAGTCAGTTTGTTAAATATTAGCTTTCTCAGTCGTTTTACTTGGACTTTTATCTTTATTAGTACTCGACCCTCTTCCTAATATCGCCAAAAACACCACTTTAAGAAAACTACTATTAGGGTCATAGTAAATTTTAATGATCTATTGCTATCAGTTTTAGAACCTTGGTCAAAGAAACAAATGGTCAGTGAACTCACCACTGGTTTTAGGAAGGGTTTAATCGGTCATGACCAGGAAACTGGTATGTAAGAACAAAGCAAATGTTGAAATGTAGTAGAGGTATAATACGGCACTTGTACTCCTTTGCCTTCAAGCTAGCTTATATGCCCAAAGTATAGAGTGTCCCCTTACGAGTCGAGAGGTCGTGGGTTCAAATCTTCATTCGGACCATAGATTTCATCAGGTTACAGAAATAAGTGAAGATTTCTAAAATACTGATGAATTACTTCTCCTAATAAATATATAATGGAAACAAAAAATATCAAGTCCGCCATGTTAGTCCAGTCGGTAACGCCTCTGACCACGAATTCAGCAGTTAAGGATTCAACTCCTGAGAGGGTCAAGCGCACCTTCCTGGACATTTGTCATGAAAATATGTTCTGCAGCTATTCACTCGCTTACTTCTATATTAAGAAGGATAATGGTAAAGAAGCTAATCAAAGTGTGTACTTGCAACTTGGTAAATTCTCGCACCCAGAGATCTTTGCGTGGCCAGGGACTATGAGCAGGACGAATGGTCGCTACGAAATTTCTTAAAAGCTTAAAACGCAATATAAAATACAATGTAACTCTCTTGAACAACACTCACTGGGAGGGACTAAAGTAAGTTGCTGTTTATAGATTGTTGCTCTGCAGATGCTAAAATTAATTGAAATAATACCTGAGTGAAACATGATAAGCTGTTGCCGTGCAGATGATTTGTTTCATAAGGGCCGCTCTGTAGAGGTTATATTGTACCATAAAATAAATACATTTTACTACAGAAATATCAAATCAAGGTACATGACTATTGCTAAATTTAATAAAGAAGACGAACAGAGTTATTTCGCTTGTAAGCTATTTATGCCCGATAACTCGATACTCAACAATTTACAGAACAAATGCTCGATAGTTTGTTCCTTAATAATACATTCACGTGTGGTTCGAAAGTTTGGACCCCCGAGAAAAAGTTCGGACCCACCCCCCTAGAAAAAGTCCTGGGCCCGAATTATTCAAGTTCTTACGACCAATTTTAGTGTTAAGTTCTTCTACAATGTATAGATAGATAATCGTAAGATGTTTGATGATATTCTGCTCAGAGCTAGCCTGGATTACCTGCTCCTAGACCGGGAACTAGACTAGTCCAGAACAAGCTACATAGAGATCAATTTTACACATAAAAGTATATTCTTTAGTCTAGACGTGGTGTTAAATAAATGGAGTATGAATACGTTCTGATAAAATTTAGAGCGTTTTAAAGTTAGGTAACACTTTTATTACATGGACGGTTGCTTTTCGAAGCAAAAACTATTGTTAAAATGGAGTGCGGAACCATATTAGGAACAACACAACAACAGTCAAAAACATACAGAATGTATTATTGCAGGGGCGGGTCCAGGAATTTTTAGGGGCGTGGTCCGAACTTTTTCTCGGGGAGTGGGGGGGGTCCAAACTTCGAACCACAACCACATTATACACATTTTGTGGAATAATACAACATATTAATAATAAAAACTACATCACCATTTAATATATGTTAAGCACAAAGAAAAATTGCTTCATGCTACTTAAAAATGACTAACAGTCGTGAAATACTCTTATGGAAATATTGTCTAGGAATATTGCAACATCTATAAACAGATATCTTGTAGACCATTGTCATAGGATCTCCCGACATTGTACTAGGGGTCATGTTCAGATGACCTTTGTGTTGATCAATTCATCTAGACGAAACACTAGTTGTTACTAGCGGTTACGATGTTGGACTAGTAATCATTTGAAAGCTAGCTCCGTGTTGGTTCAAATCCCATCCCAAACCTACCCCATTGTTTCCTTGAGCAAGAGACTTTATCCTGCTAGCTCAGTAGCGGGGAACCTTGAGTCCAAGTCGCAAGAACTCGTTTCACAATCGAGCTAAAATAAATTAGTGTAAACTAGTTTTCAGTCACTGAAGTAAGTAGCAAGTAACTAGTTACCAGCTAAATCCAGAGATTTAGCCTTTACATGAACGGTGAGTAGGTTGACTGACCGCCGTGATATAATCTTCGTGTTGTTGCCGCTTTAAGTCCAAACAACAAAAAAACAACAGTTCTGAATATCATTGATTGATTATACAGTAAAAGATCCCCGTAACGACCACCCATGAAATTGCAAAATAATGGGATCATAAAGCCCAAAATGCTTAGTTTGTAAAGAAAAAGTCCATTGTTACAGTGGAATTTGGCTGTTATTGTAAACAAAACAGGTATGTTTGAAAAAAAATAGTCTTGTATTTGAAATGGACGCTTCAAGTCAATTAGCGCAATTGGCTTAAGTGTTCTAATCATACAACAATGTAACACCTTTTTCCCAATTCTCTACGAAAACACTTCTTACAACTAAATTAATATATGTAGACGTTTTAGAACAAATCTTAAACCTCCATTATCTTGATAGACGTTTTGAGAAGTCTCAAGTTGCAGAAAACATCAAAGAATATTTCATTAATTGTTTTGTTTTCTTCAAGGACGCTATTAGTGCACGAGATAAGGGAAGTTAATAATGTATGAAAATGTTCTAGTTACAAATCTCGTTCAAATAACGTTTACAACGAACTTTCAATTGTAACATGGCGACTGTTGTATCACCTCTGATATAGAAGACGAATAACACTTTATTCGTGTAGTTATTTGTAGTTATTTTTCTGAACTTAGACAAAGTTTGTCTCTCCATCAATTGTTACTTTGGGTGGGGGTTCCTCCGGGAGGATATGCCCTGTAGTATAAGGCAGACATACATTAGATTTATAAGTAAAGACAAGAAAAAAAAACGTTCTTTTAAATTCATTCCAAATAGGCGAACGCGCATTTCTGACAGAGCGATTGTCGTACCTGCGCTCATTCGCAATAAAGGTAGACTCCGCCTTAATAAAATGATGACATAACAAATAATTCAGATGGGTCATATATATGTTAATAACAGTTATGTTGTTAACGGTGATGATGATGAATACTCGAGGTGTAAAGATGAAATACAAGGCAAGTTTAAGTTACCTTGTGACAAGTTTATACAATGTACATGTTTGTTTGTTTGTTGGGTTTAACGCCGTAGCAACACATTGTATAGTTCATATAACGGCGGTCAGTCAACCTACCCACTCCTCCTGGAAAGCCTAATTTCTAATTTAGCTATTAACCAACTACTAAGCGCATACTTTCGTCAGTGACTGACAACTGCCCTACGTAATTAAAAATCATTGGTAGAAGGGAGAATGGCCGTAGAAATAATTTCATGACCAAGGTCTACGAAAGTATGTCCCGCCCGGGAATCGAACTCCTCAATCAGTAGACTTGCGTGCTACCAACTGAGCTAGCCGGGCGACTACAATGTACATAAAAAATATTAAAAAAAACATATGATATTCAATCTAGCCTACATGCAAATCAATCGAGTATATTTCATTAGATCACAAAGGCCAAATATGGTTCTGTAACAGTTTTAATGAGTAGACACTAAGAGTATAATATTTTAAAACACTAGTTATTGTCACAAAATCACTAAGTTATAATATAGCCCCCAAGATAGTTAGGAGCAAGGAGCTGGAGCTGTTAGAGCTCCGTTTATATGGTTTTATGATAACTTAATTTTGTATAACGCTAAATTTCATGTGCATTGATTTTTTAATCAAATTTAAAATCTGTACATTTATACAGTTGTATAGTGTTCAAGTTTAATATATTAAGACGACTCGGCCATACTTTGTTTCGTTAAAGTTTTAATCTGTACCTCGTGACGTCATTTCCGCCCATCAACAATTTCGAAAGCAGGAATAAACATCGATAGATAACAATGGCTACTGGTGGACGTTCTTCCTTGTCAAATATGTCTGAAGAGACTTTTGACTTTATTTGTACGTCGTGTGACCGAGATAACAAAACAGTGGAAGCTGTAAGGTATTGCGTAGAATGTTTAGGATATTGTTGCCAACTGTGTATTGATGTTCATAAAAAGTTTCCTATTATGAGAAACCATAATCTAATGGGTGTAGGACAAGGGAATCAAGCTGCCAATCAACAAGCATCGTTACCGGAATTTCCGACTGAAATGTGTAGCCAACACCACGACAAAGTGTCGGATATGTATTGTGAAAAACACGATGTCGTGGGATGTACTACATGTAATTTGACGAATCATAGATATGTACATGTAGTTTATGTTTTTGAATGTGATTTTTTGTTAAGACTTTGTATTGTTCTTGTAAATGTCATTTACATGGTCGTATGTTACCATTAACTGACAACAATGATTACACTCATGAATTTATATCTATAAAATGTAATTTAATCTTTGCACACATAATATCTTCATGGGTCAGTTCATGAGTCTTGCTACATGTAAATGAAGAGAAACAAACAATTAGAGTTGTTCAGGCTCGTGGCTCGATTGCATAATTCTAGTTTAAAGATAATCTTGAGTTTAAACTCGAGCCATTGCATGAATATATTTTAACTAGTCACAGTCTAAGGAAAAACCTGGATGGATTGCATAAATACAGATTAGACAAAACCTGAGTTTATATTTAGTCTTATACACCATAAAAATTAAACCTGCCATGGGGGTAGTTTAATGCCGAGTTTTAGAAAATATATCAGTTTTGTAAGTTGAGAAAAATGTCGCTTGCATATAAGCATTGTGTTTGTTGATCATAAATAAGTATTGTGTCATTGTCACGTGATTGTATACTTTTTGGAATGCATTTGTATGTTTCACACAGGCATATTGACCTATTGTTGCAGAAATAAATTCTTCACTTCTTCTTCATATTTACAGAGGATAAATTGCAATATAATGCGCAAATGCGCAGAAAGGAATTATCTTATTTGTAACACAAATGCCTGAACAAACAGAACAAAACTGAAAAAACTGGGAAAAATACAAAAGCAATAAAACTTAATGCAAGTTCACAATAACAAAATGGCCGAATAGACGAATCTATGCCATATCTTTTATATAATAAGTGGCATTTATCTACATGAAAGTTTGAAAAAAGCATAACTATGATGTATAAAGTAACATTAGGCAGTTTAGTAAGTTAAGTAAGACATAACTACATGTCGACATCCAAAAAAAGTTTGATCGGAGCCTTCACCTGAGGAACCTAAAAACATTTAATATTATGAACCGGAGCTTTCTGACTTTCTGCTTTATCAATTTACTAATCCATCAATTAGACCGCGGATTATATACAGGAAATATTATTAAAGTTCAGGTCTGATAATCACACTAGGCCCCTATTGGTCGATTTTAATTTTGTGCAAAAATTAAAGTCCAAGCACGAAATTTTCATGAATATGTGGTATTTTTTGTGTGCCATGAAGAAAAAAACAGGCTATAATTTTCTAACCTGAGGACTAACTGTTACAGAATAATAAATCTGAAGGATTGTTATTCTCTGGACAGGTAGTCTTAGGCTAGCTAAACCAAAATTAAACTTGAATTATGCAATTGAGAGATAAACTCAAGGCTAGTGAGTCCTGGACTAAGGCTTAAACTAGACTAAATTAAACTTGAATTATGCAATCGACCCCAGGAGTTTCGTCATGGGCTATTTTCTATTTCTAGTCTCTGGTGTACGTCTGAATCGAGTAAGGCTGTTTGCGGTCAGTTGAAAGGAATGCAATAAAAACCAATGCCCATTTTTACAAACAAATCTCACAAAATGGTAACCGTAAGGGAATTTAATAAATTTTGCAGTTTGAAGTCAGGAGAATAATAAACATTAAAATGATATGATATTCAAAAGGTATACAATATTCTACATTATTATACAGGGTATACTATATACCGGTGATGCTATTTTAGACCGTATTTTAAGTAACCAAACAAAGAACTACAAGCATGTTATATTCACTGATTTATCAGTCCATGTCTTTTAAACATATTATAATCTTAAGTTTACGAAAAATCTGACAGAATAAGTTAAACTAACACCATTCTTGTATCAGTAGTGTAATCTGCCGTCTTTGTTCCCAAATATGTATTACCGGAGATGAGGTAAAAAATCTCCCAAGGTCAGTGACGTCATACGTAAACAGCAAAGTAAATGTGCGCAGTTAAACTTCCGTCCCATTTTAATCAATCGATCAAGGAAAATTTCTAACTGTTATTTATTTTTCTTTCAAACAATAACTAAAAAATAGCATGTAATATTTCTATATTTTCTGCCGGATTTATATAAAAAAATGGCAAGTAAAAAATATTTATATTCATTCCCACGTAAAAAATGACATTTTAAAACAACTTTCGCTCCAGAAAAATGGCGGAAACCAACGTAAAGAAATTACAAGAGACAAAGAAATCTGTTAGCTGCATATGCATCAATTATCGGGATATCTTTGTAATCCCCGGTGTTTTAAGTTTACCGGTAATTGCCATATTCAGTATAATTATTATTTGTAATTGATTGGCGAAAATAATGAGTGTGTTATCAATGTTTCTTGCTATTGACTTACGCTGATGTTTATCGTAAGACTTTTTGTGAAAAGAGTCATAGGTCAATAAACCGTGAGCAATACCACTGATTACCATGATATAACAGTACAAATTATGAAACACAGCGTAAATAATGATTCATTATATAACGTTAATGAATGCATTTCGATAAAAGTTTGGTATAAACACCTCAGTATTACGTAACTTAAACAATATCAAAATAATTAGGTGCCTTCAAAAGTAAGCATGACTCTATCAATTGACTATCAAAAGTTTTGGCATTTTTGTGTATTTCAGATCATGTCCAGATGGTCAAATCTATTCAATACCAGACATGGTTGACACATTGTTTAGCTTGACCAATCGAAATCAAGTACAGAGGTTTCTTAAGAATATGATGGTATCAATGGATTCCTTTTATGATTCTAAAGATACCCAATTAGCAACACTGATTGATGCTAAGAATGAAGCGTTGAGAAAACTCACACAATTCCAAGAAGCTCTTGAAACTGCCATTAAAAATGCTGCAGAAATTACTAAGAAAGATTTGGAGGATATGTATAAGAAAATGGAAGAAGACATCCTTCAAGACAAGACTGAAGTTAAGAAGATCGAAGCTGACCTACGTTATACGAGGGGAAAACTAGAAAAGGCAACAGGAAATAGAGCTCATCAGTTTGTCCTTATGAAACAAGCTGAAGCACAGATAAAAGAAGCAGGCGACCAGATGTCTGAACGGAAAATGAACATGCTTAGAGAAGATCAACTATCGTTCATACCAAGCCAACCATTGATGGATTATATAAAAGGTACACGTGGTATTGGCGAAGTTGTTGCTCCTACAAAGAAGAAAACAGACAAGACTCTGAAGAAATGTGAAGCACGTGGTAGTGGTGCAATGGTTAGTTATCCAAGGATGAGAACAGTCCTGTATAAAGTGAAGGGAAGTACGAATATCGACATCACACTGCCTGATGACTGTTACAAATGCAGTATATTTGGTTCTTGTTTAACACCAAATAATAAACAACTTCTTCTCACAGATTACAGCAATAAAAAATTGAAACGTTTTGATGTAACGAGTATGAAAGTTATTGATCATTGTAAATTAGATGGTAGACCACGAGGTGTATGCTGTGTAAAAGCACGCGAAGCAGTAGTTGCATGTGATTATCCTTACATGATCCAGTTTGTTTCTATTAAAAAGAAGATTAAACCAAAAAGACGAATACCAATGTCTCACGTATGTTATGGTATTGCCACCAAGGACGATAAGCTATATATAACAAATAATGGATCTTCTCTGTACATTTATGACTTCTCTGGAAACTTGCTGAAAGCCATTGCAGAAGACAATGATGGAAATCAACTATTTTCCGCCAGTAGACACATAGCATTCAATGAGAGGGGACATATGTACGTTAGTAGCTGGTTGAGTAATAGTATTGTATGTTTTGACGCTGCTGGGAACTATTTGACTACCTACAAGGACAAAGATTTGATTGCCGCAGATGGTTTGTGTGTAGATGGGAAAGAGAGTATCTTTGTAGTTGGATGTTGGTCAGAGAATGTTTTACAGTTTAATGAGGATGGTAAGAAGATCGGTGTTGTTATAAAGGAAGTAGAAGACGAGACCTTTCAGTATCCAAGCTCAGTATGCTTTCATCAGAATCTAAATAGATTGTTTGTCACCTTGGAGCAAAGTTATGTACTGAAAATGTATGAATTAGAGCTCTCAGAGTCATTGGTTTTAATGGTAAAGAAGTAAGATACAATTTAATGTTCTTTAGAAGTTGTTGTTGCAAAGAGTAGATACAAAACTAACAATATAATGGTTAGAAACTGTCCTAACTGGAAAAAGAACTAACAAAAAGACATGAGACTAAAATCTGAGTTTGAAAAAAATACTTTTAATTTGATTATTAACACCAACTTTGTGGGCAGGGGATATAAGTATTTGAATAGTGTTTTTTTTCTCATATGTATTCATACATGTTTTTGTCTGGTATGAGCTTCTTTATATTCCATATTATTTTTACCTTACTATAGGCGGATCCAGGACTTCTAGTTAGAGAGAGAGGAAACTCTAGTTAGGGGGTGCAGAAAATGAACAAGTAGACCAAGGGACCGGCGACCCCGGTAGCTTCTGAGTTAAGGGCACATTTTCAGAATCTCAACTAGCCGTTTCCAGGGTATACAATAAAAGACATCTAGATATATCAACTATTTTCTAACAGCCGTTAGATCATGTAAAAAACTTACAAAAAAATGAGAAATGCGTAGCGTGTGAAAGTTTTGTAAACTTTATATATATTTTCCTATAAATATCATATTTCATGCTAGAAAAAGGGGCAATTTTAGGGGGCGCACGCTTGGTCCCCTCCCCACGCCCTAGATCTGCTTATGCTTACCATACACTTCTGACAATTGTATTCACAACTATATGCACTTATCTTTGTTAGTAAAATGTGTTATTATTGGACTATTATTATTTTTATTATTATTGGATTATTATATTGTTATTATTATTGGATTATTATATTGTTATTATTATTGGATTATTATATTGTTATTATTATTGGATTATTATATTGTTATTATTATTGGATTATTATATTGTTATTATTATTGGACTATTATATTGTTATTATAATTGGATTATTATATTGTTATTATAATTGGATTATTATATTGTTATTATTATTGGATTATTATATTGTTATTAATATTGGATTATTATATTGTTATTATAATTGGATTATTATATTGTTATTAATATTGGATTATTATATTGTTATTAATATTGGATTATTATATTGTCATTATTATTGGATTATTATATTGTTATTATTATTGGATTATTATATTGTTATTATTATTGGATTATTATATTGGACTACTTTGATAATATTGGCTTTCTGTGCCCCTTTTCTTAGAAATCTTATGAAAAAGTTATCGCAAGTCAATTTCATAAATTTTGCAGTTCGAAGTCAGAAGGATATTAAACATTAGTATGATATGATATTAAAATATACACTATTCTACATAATTCAATAATATTTGAAATTGATCGGCGAAAAATTAAAAAAAAATGTGAGTTAGTCAGTGTGTTAAATATTAGCTTTCTCAGTCGTTTTACTTGGACTTTTATCTTAATTAGTACTCGACCCTCTTCCTAATATCGCCAACAACACCACTAAATAAGAAAACAAATATGAGGGTCAAAGTAAACTTTAATGATCTATTGCTATCTGGATTAGAACCTTGGTCAAAGAAACAAATGGTCAGCGAACCCAACACTGGTTTTAGGAAGGATTTAATCTGTCATGACCAGGAAACTGGTATGTAAGAACATAACAAATGTAGAAATGTAGCAGAGGTATAATACGGCACTTGTACTCCTTTGCCTTCAAGCTAGCTTATATGCCCACAAGCAAAGTATAGAGTGTCCCCTTACGAGTCGAGAGGTCGGGGGTTCAAATCTCCGTTCGGACCATGGATTTTCATCGGATTACAGAAATAAGTGAAGATTTCTCAAATACCTCTTCAAATAAATATATAATGGAAACAAAAAATATCAAGTCCGCCATGTCAGTCCAGTCGGTAACGCCTCTGACCATGAATTCAGCAGTTAAGGGTTCAATTCCAGAGAGGATCAAGCGCACCTTCCTGAACATTTGTCATGAAAATATGTTCTGCAGCCATTCTCTCGCTTACTTCTATATAAAGAAGGACAATGATTTAGAATCTAATGAAAGTGTGTGCTTGCAACTAGGTTAATTCTCGCATCTAGAGATCTTTGCGTGGCCGGGACCATGAGTAGGACGAATGGTCGCCACGAAATGACTTAAAGACTTAAAACGCAATATAAAGTACAATGCAACTCTCTTGAACAACACGCAGTGGGAGGGACTAAAGTATGTTGCTGTTCAGAGATTGTTGCTCTGCAGATGCTAAAATTAATTGAAATAATACCTGAGTGAAACATGATAAGCTGTTGCCGTGCAGATGATTTGTTTCATAAGGGCCGCTCTGTAGAGGTTATATTGTACCATAAAATAAATACATTTAACTACAGAAACATCAAATCAAGGTAAATGACTATATTGCTAATTTTAACAGAGAAGACGAACATAGTTACCTCGCTTGTAAACTATTCAAACTTTTAATCAACAATTTACAGAACAAATGCTCGATAGTTTTTCTTTAATAAATACACATTTTATGTTTACACGTCTAATATTATACGGTGAAGAGCAAGCTACATGAAGACCAATTTACGCATTTTTTAACGTCGTATTCAACTCATATTTAGGTTATATATACGACGGTTAGCTCTTCCTACTAATGGTTTCCTGGACACTCTTCTATCACCAGTTCTAACTTACTCTACCACGAGGCCGACAACTCATGTATAGGGTATGACCTACCGCGATCCGGATTCGAAGTCAGACATGCTAACCACTACGCCACGACCGCGGTTTTAACGCAATTCATTGTTTAGTTAAGACTTTGTGTTAGATAAATGGAGCATGTCCATTGAATTCGTTCTGATAAAATTAAGAGTGTTTTAAAGTTGGGTAACACTTTTATTACGTGGACGGCTGCTCTTCAAAGCAAACCAAACTTTCGAACCACATTATACACATTTTGTGGAATAATACAACATATTAATAATAAAAATTACATAACCATTTAATCTATGTTAAGCACAAAGGAAAATTGCTTCATGCTACTTAAAATGACTTACAGTCAAGAAATACACTAATGGACAGGTACAATCATATTGTCTAGGAATATTGCAACATCTATAAACAGATATCTTGTAGACCATTGTCATAGGATCTCCCGACATTGTACTTGGGGTCATGTTCAGATGACCTTTGTGTCGATCAATTCATCTAGACGAAACACTAGTTGTTACTAGCGGTTACGATGTTGGACTAGTAATCATTTGAAAGCTAGCTCCGTGTTGGTTCAAATCCCATCCCAAACCTACCCCATTGTTTCCTTGAGCAAGAGACTTTATCCTGCTAGCTCAGTAGCGGGGAACCTAGAGGCAGACACGAAAGTGATTAATCTAAGTTGTAAGAACTTAATTCACAATCGAGCTAAAATAAATAAGTATAAACTAGTTGTCAGTCACTGAAGTATGTAACAAGTAACTAGTTAACAGCTAAATACAGAGATTTAGCCTTTACATGAACGGTGAGTAGGTTGTCTGACCGTCGTAATATGATCTTCGTGTTGCTGCGCTAAAAATCCAAACATCAAAAAACAGTTTTGTATACCATTGATTGTTCATACAGTAAGGGATCACCGTAAAGACCACCCATGAAATTGCAAAAAATAGGACTGTTATGTACCAAATACTTAGTTTGTAAAGAAAAAAAGTCCATACATATAGCCTTTTAATAGTCGTTACAGTGAAATTTTGCTGTAATTATAAACAAAACAGGCATGTTTGGAAAAAAATAGTCTTGTATTTGAAATATTATATCATACAAACTTATTTACTAAACATCACAGTAAAACACGATGTTATTTTATATGAAGTAAAAACCTTAGACAATACTTATATCATATGTCAAATGATGTAAACAGAAAACAAATTAACGTCCAACATATTTTATGCATTAGAAGCTAATATTTATCTCAACAAATGTCATTTAAACAGACTTTATCATTAATACTTTTTTGTAATTAAAGTAGTGAAGTATGATTTTTAACAGCTAAATCTTGATATTTAGTTTTACCAGGAACGGTGAGTAGGTTGATTGACCATCATAATATGACCTGTACAATGTGTTGCTATGGCGTTAAAACAAATCAAAACTAAACAACAACAAAAACAAATATACAATGATTTGGATGTTCAATATATTGTATGTCACAATCCAATCTGATTAAAACCCGATCTGAAATTTCCGCTCGCCTACTCGCTATTTAAATCTGACTGTTTCGTTATGAGGGTCACGTCCAGGCGACCCTTTCTCGTTATTATATTCATGACGCAATCATTATGTTTAGTAACTTATTTACATCTAATGTTAAGTACCAATGTAAACTTGAAGATATTTCCGATTCAGATCTACACTTTATTTGGCTACGTCACGCGATTTAAAATAAATCGTCCAATCACAGCCTGTAAATAACACCAACGTCAAACATACCTTGATCTAATAATAAAAGTTACGAAATCAAAATGCTATTAATGTTTTGTCTAAATGAAAATTTAGCATTGATTGGTCGACACAAAGGTCATTTCGACGTGACCCTCCTAGCGAACCTTAGAGATCCTGTACGACAGCGGTCTATAGTACATCTGTTTAAGGAGATTGGCCACAATCAGACTTTTCATGTCTAGATTTTACAAAAAACTATTCCATAAACCCCTGGTGTAATAAATCAACCAGGAAAATAAGACAGTTATGTAATGCTTAGAGCGGCGATGTAATTTTGTCCATTAATTAGACGGACCATGTAGTTATTATCATGTTGGTTGAAATTTGAATACTTACTGCGTTATTTAGGATGAAATTATAAACGAGTCTGGCTCGTGAAGCAAATAATTCACTTAAGGTATACAGTCCCTAATGGCATTCACAGTACATTTTTTTTCTAAAGGTATGAAAAATCATAAAAAGTATGATATTTTTCATTAATTACAATATGTTCATTATTTTGTTTGGATAAGATTCATTCTCATAACTTGAGATTTCAAAAAATATTTGACACAAAAATGTTAACAGGAGTTTGTAATTATCTCCCTTGCATATGAAAGTGGAATAATTTTAAATATTTTCCACACAAAAGCTACGTCGACAGTATTGAAATATCTTACATGGTAAGAAGTTTAGAAATACAATATAACCTCTGCAGAGCGAACCTCTACAGAACAAATCCTCTGGACAACAACAGCTTTGATATTTCCATTAGGTTTAAGGTTAATTAAATACATGTATTACCTCTGCAGAGCATCAATCTCTATTCAGCAACTCACTTAAAGCAGGAAAGTAGTGTTCTGATAATAACGAATTTTAGAAATGATGGTATTTCATGTAGTAAATATCTACCCCGTATGTCACGGTATAGACACTTTAAGTTTTTGTGACTTTTATCGTATATTTCTTGCAACATTTAAGTCAGTTTGTCTTAAACTAATAAGAATTATTTTTGACACAATTACAGACACTGAATGGTCTTTAGAAATTATAGAAAAAAATCAACCAAATCGGTGAACTAGTGCCTTTAAGTGCCTCCAAATGGGTGTTGTTCAAGAGAGGTTGAATTGTACTTCGTAAAACTAATGAAGCTTATCATAGAAATTTTCAGCTACCATAAACAGCATGAATTTTAGTTAGGGCTTGTATACCTTAACAACACGTTACTATATAAGGTGGAATTACAGCGAGTGCATTTTAATTTAAACCTTTAAAAGTAAAGTGTGCACGGTGACGGTTAAATAAAACCATTTGCCACGGTAATGGGAGACTGGTTGTCACTGTCTAAATTAATTTTTTTGTTGGTAAACTGCGCTTCGTAAAATTCTTAGTTGAGTTTTAGTTGGTTGAGATTTAGTTTGTTAAATGCAATTTTGTTAATTTTGTTTCTTCGGACTCGGTAAAAGACAAACTTAAAGATGTTTAGAATTCTAGTCAGCAGCCGAGGACATCACGTGACCAATGATGACTCTGATGACGACACAAATGATGCGGCGTCTCTTCTTGGAGTGAATGTATTCAGGAACCAGAGATTTTATCTACGTACCCACAATGCATCGCGTCAAACTGCACGTGATGCTAACAGAAACGGTATGTTTATTGTAAAATGTTTGTTTTTCTTTCGAGCTTTACGATGAAATGGTGTGTTTTTCGACGAAAGTTGACATATTTCATATTTGATTTGCTGTTAAAAAATATTCAGACTTTTAACACTTCTTTGCATTAAAAAGTTGGGCTCGTCCGGGATTTGAACCCGGGACCTCTCGCACCCTAAGCGAGAATCATACCCCTAGACCAACGAGCCATGTATGATATAACTTGTGACCCAATATTAGAACTTCTTACTCGTTTTGAATTATTTGTCTTGGTTAACATAGTTCAAATCTCGGGCGAACCCAACTTAGCCTAAATAGAAACGTAAGGCATTTAAAAACATTACAGTTAGTATTTCTTCATGTTTTTAACACACGATTAATGCCTGTTTCACATCAGCCGTACGATTATTTTGTCGTACTAAATCGCAGACAAATCGCAGCCGCCGCAGATACTTCAAACTTTCCATGCAATGATCGTACGGTTGTCGTACGACGCTCTCGCAATCCGTAAATTGTTCGCTCGTTCGTTGCACGACAACACACGTCCAAGTTTACGTACGACTGCCGTGCGATGATCGCGAGGTTGCCGTACAAACACTCATGACAGTCGTTAGATTTCGAAAAGTTTCGTACGTCACCCGTACGTAAATCGCGCGACAACGCACGCTTGTACGACAGTCGCACGATGTTCATGCGATCGCTTAATAGGTTATCTCCTCTTGTTAAATTTTGGTATAAAACTGGATCAGCGGTCTTGACAGGGTTGACCCTTCCTTTTTGCAAGGCAGACGTGAGACCGTCGTACGTTGTTTACGTTCATCGTACGTTGCGCAGCCGACTCAAGACAAGCCTGGATTGAATAGAGGGCGTCGCAAGACAGTCTCAAGATGCCCGTACGTCTGTCGCACGATCTGTCGCAAGACAAACGCACAAAAAATATTCTACAACTAATGTGCGACTGTCTTAAAAATGAAAAACGGCTGTCTTACGGCAGTCGCACGACTGTCTTGCGGGTTCCAAAAGTCCAAAAATCGCATCGAGATCGCAAGAAAAATAAACATGCTGAAAATTTGACTTGCGACGTCTACAACTATGCGATCACCGAAAAAAACTCACGACTGTCTGTGATTTTTAAAAAAATGTTGTCGTACGGCTGCTGCAAGCGTGATGTGAAATAGGCCTAAGTAAAATAGCTTATATTATTTTAGTTTGTCAGGTTTCTGTGTTCAAATAAAATTACAGCAGAATAATTCATAATTCCGAAAAGGTTTTCTGTTGCTTTTTGAAATTATTTCGCTCGAAATCATTAGCGCGCTTTGAATCGTTCGCGCATGTACATCTCTGTTTGTACACCTTTATTAATGTTGCGTATCTGTTTTCCGTATATTCTGGAATGTATGAAGACAGTTTTTGTTGTACATTATCTAAAATAAATAATTTTATCATAGATAAACTACAAGTTATGATGCAGGTATGCAGGGATTTTATATAACAGGGATTTGTAACGATAAATAAATAGATTTTCATCAAATTTCGCTGTCGGTGCTATTATTTCGGCCAATACGGAAAATAAGTTAAACAAGTTTAAATAAAGATATTCACATGAAATTTTGTACCAGTACCATTCAAATTGACATCAAAATTAGGAAAAATGTGTTTCTAGATGATTTTGAGGTAAATTACGCTCACAGACTGTTTCACAAAATAATGCATTTTCCCGCCGATCTGCCATTTTTAGCCCCAATTTTCATCACCTAAAGTAATATTTTCGGTCAAAATTGCAACATTTTTGTCAAAATCTTCAGAAACATTCACAAGTTGCATGGAAGACATGTACAAAAACATAAATCAAGTTTTTAAACTCTGGAATAGTTTGTACAGCCTGCTTCGGCCAGTTATAGACAGTGACGACCGAGAAAATTAAAAAAAGACTTCTCTACAAATCCCTGTTATATAGAATCCCTGAGGTATGTCATAAGAAACCGGTTTTAAGAATATAATGTTACCCGTGTAGCGCGGTTGGTAGCGCGCCTGAATTTCGAATCTAGTGTCTCGAAGGGGGTATGGGTTAGACTCCCACACGGAGAGGTTATACCCTTCTATGAAAATTTGACAATAATGTCAATTTTCCTCCATTAACAAGATATATGGAGAAGTTTCCGGCCTTGTGGAAGTGTAGGTAAGTACTGGTTATAGACAAGGTTCAATGAAAGCTAGGTTAGGTGCGGTCAACACGGGGTTGGACTTAGTATAAAAATATGCTGAGAGTTACGCTTATTTTTAAGCAAAATCCAGAGATTTAGGTTTTTCAGGAATGGTGAGTAGGTTAACTGATCGTCGCGATGTGATTTTTACTCTACACTCCTGTAAAACCCGTAACCCCTATAGAAACTGCAGACATTTTCTAAGAGAGTAGCGTTATGATCAGCCTTTTATAATTTCAGTCGCACAGTCCCATTAGTACTTTGATTTTAAACGATAGTGATGAGCAAGACGTATTCTTAAAGTATTTCGAGTGTACGAAAAACTACTATTAAACAATAAACGCGTAGGTAACACTGTTGTTTTTGTTTACAATTGTACACAAGTCATGGGGTTGCATTTTTTCATTATTTTAAAACAGGAAGCAATAAATTAACTCCGCAATCAATGTTGTCTACCAAAAAGTAAAGAAACTGAACCAAAAACATTTCAGAGATATGATAAGATAATTTTATTAGCGTTTCAGATGTGAATCTCGTCTGCACTCTGTAATGTACTCACGTGCCGTATTTGTGGCGGCGGGAATTCGTTTTTAATCATTTTAAACCTGTGGAATGTGCGTGGATTCCCCGCTCACTTCATTTATGAGTTTTTATGAATAACACTCAGTGATCGCTTTGAAAGTGGTTTGAAGTGAATTGAAAGGTGAACGATTTATGTTCATTTTCGGATTGCATAGATTTCGGATAAAATTATTTCATAGGTATACAGTGAGAGAACACTCTTAAACGTACAACAAGTGTTATATTTTACATTCGAGTTGATACTTTTGGATTGTAAAATATTTTCGTCGTTTTTTGTTGACTGGATTTTATCTTACGAGTGAAACATGGGTTGTATAATGAGCCGGCCCGCTGGTGGCGCTGTTCGTGAAACTCGAACACCAGACCGGACAGAATATTATCACCGGCACACTGGACTGCACCAAGAGGTGAACGAGGAGATTGAATCTGAAATTGTTCCTAAAACTCATGCTCGTAAGTTAGAAAATATAATTAAATATATAAATACAGAAAAATGTTTTAAGTGTTGATTATGTCAAATAAATTGACGCAAATCTTGATTTATTATCTTTTGTTCACAAAGTAGTATAATTATTTTCGCTACGTACATCATTGTAGAAAAAAATATGAAATTGATGTTTGACTCATTCTTATTTATATTTGAAACCCGGGTCGGTGGCGCAGTTGGTAGCGCGCCGTGGTTTGGAATCTCGTGTCCCTAAGGTAGTTTGAAAAAAATATCCTTATTAATTGTCCTGTATTAAGACCATAACGCAATTACGACGACTTTTTTGACAGTCCTGATTGTAGAACTTTACTGTAATATAGTATGACAACCATTCCTAATCTCATGCGGGTGATTGTTGCCATGGCGATGCTGATACTTTGACCAATCATATCAGAGAAAAATATTTAAATAATACTCGAAGTTCGAAGTTTACTTTGTAGTTGTTTTATTGAAAACATATACTTTTTGAACTACTCCTTTATATACCGGCATGAGGTTGTTGATCGTTGTGGCTTAGTCATTAATAAGTGTTTGTTGAATATCTCAAATGGAAATTATCAAATTAATTATTTTAATTCATTTGATGACAAAAAAGTCAGTTTTTTGTAAATAACTTTATTTGGTCTTGCTTGCGTTTTATTGTGAACCTAGTAGGCCAACGCCTTCAAAACATATGAAGATTCGTGTACATGTGACCAGGGTTATTATTTAATAGTATGGGTTGATGCACATCGCTAGTAACTGAATGAAAGTATGAATGAATTTGATTTATCATTTATACGAAGATTTAAAACCCTCATACTGACGTTTGAAGGCGTAACCTCCCTCGTATATATTTAAAATATCATTAGTCAACAACAAAAAATATTTTAATTTAGTGAAGAAATAAAATATAATGAAGTTCAGGGTCCAATTAAACGCAATAATAATCATAAACTATATGATACATTAAAATGACAAACTACACTAGTTTCAATATAAATATTAGATAATTCAAGAATTCGACACCTATATTATTGCTGAATAAATTGACTAATATTGTTCCAAATGAGACTAAAGATCGTGGTTGCGTTATTTATTTGATATTCAAGAGACGATTGACAGATAAAAATGTAAATCAAATTTTGATATTATATCGTAAATTTTATAAAAATGATAATTTTGGTAAAAAAAGCAACTCAATTTTTATATATAAAAATCAAACCTTAATTTTATATCATAAATTTAAAAAAGAATTAATTTTTTGTCAATTTAACAACAATTTTCATAATTTCGTAAAACTATTCCACGTAGGTTATAGCACTTTTTTTTATTTATGCAAGTTTTACCAACTCGCTGCATCTCGTACCTTGATTTAATATAATATAAAAACCTGAAATGGATGGAAGTAAACAATATGTAACTTTTAATGAGGCGTGACAAAGTATTCCTTTGCTGTTCTGTGATTTTTTTCTGGTATGTTTTCAATGAGGCGAATCTTGGGTTCGTATAAGTGAAGAAAATATATTTGTATCATGTAACTCATGATCACGTAAATCCAAACCCACAGGTGCCAGTAACAATTTTTCGTTCTTATTGTATATAGAGAAAGGGTCATTAACGCCTGTTCAAAGGTCATAGTTTTTAAATTGTTACCACGCTCTCAAAACGCCTCGATAGTCAACATTGCCTCAACGTCTGCTCAAGAAAGGACAATTCTGTGCAAAAACACAAAAAGAAGATCGATGAATAACTAATGAAATGGTCCAATATTTCCCACAATTCTGTCGATGTCAAACGACACGTCCACTCGACCAAAGGGACTGTTTGGTCCGTATGTCCCTCATTGTGTCTTTGACTATACTTGAAGTAATTTTATTACATTAACACATTCACCAATTACGTCGTAATAAAGTTAAAGTGCGGTTACAAGTCTGCTTATATATACATGTTCAGCCAACATCATATGGGACATGAACAAAATTCACGTTCATAGTATATTGTTCCAGTTATTGGTCAAACGAAGGGGACAGTAGTGAATTTTGTTCATGCGGCTCATGAACTCAATTTTAGGTGGAAATTTCATAGTTTTTTCGATAGTTCATTTTGTTAGATATCCTGGCGACTATAATTCCAACACCTGTATTATTTAAAGGGATATTAAAATTGATGTTCAGTTTAAAAATCTAGAAAATGTAATACATGTACATGTTCATGTATAACTGACTAGTCTTCGTAACGCTTTTATGATGAATAAAATGCACTGTATAGTGACCACAGGAAATTCCGTGTCCAAATTAAAGGTACTCATTCACAGATTTCAACTTAAACATCAACTTTTTCTGAAAACATCAAAAGTGTATGGGAGCATTTTTTGAAGCAGGAAACTAGTGCTTTGATAATGACAATTTACCTGCATATGGACATACAGCTTCAAATGGTTGTGTTTCAAGTAGTAAAACTCTACCCTGTATGTCACAGTATAGACAATTTTAGTGCATTTTTGTGACTTTTGTCGTATATTTCTTTCAATCTATAGGTCAGTTTGTCTTAAAATATGATGAATTATTTTTTGACACAATGTCAGACACTGAATAGTATTTTCAAAATATAGACAAATCTGAACCCAATCTATGAACTTGTACCTCGAATGATATATTCCATTGTATGAACGATTATAAGAAATCAATGCTACTAATCGGAAAACACACCCACTTATCATTCTTCTATATTTGTTTGTCCTCGGATATATTCCTCACTTTCAATAAATCGATTATTCAGTACTTTCAGCGCTTTGATTTAATGATATGATGCTGTATAATCAATGCATCGTGTTGCATAAATACTGCAACACTCAGCTGTCAGGTTAAGACATTATCAAAATAGTTTCACATCATTATGTGAAGTAACAAATAGAAGGAAAAAACAACAAATGTTTCTTTTTACCTTCAGTATCATTCATTTCTCTTCTACGGAGTGCCGTTTGTGCAATCTTTTAACAATCGCTTTGCAATAAATGAAACCGGAAACACAACACAACGCATGCGCGGTGACGAAAGCGAGAAAACGCGATGACGAAGAAACGAAAGTACAAAACACAGGATAATTATGCGGTTATTCACTATATTTTGGGGTATAAGTCACCAAACTTTCTTGTTGGACGTTGTGATCTTGTCACAGACGAGTTTTCGTTACATGTATAATGTCCAGTGTGTTTATTTTCGTACCGTCGAGTTACATTTAGAAGTGTTAACATCTTCTAAGAGTCAAGTGTTCGTCTGCGTTAAAATGTGACTTTGCTCTTCTGTACGCCATATCATTTCATTCAAAACATCTGGCTTTTTTATTGGGTTATCGCCATAGCAACTCACTGTAAAGGTCAATCAACCTACTCATCGTTCTTGGAATTCAGCTGTTTACCAGTTATTTGCCGTCTGTGACTGAAAACTGCCTTTCATGATTAAGAAGAGGGGAAATGATCTTGGAAATTATTTCATGACCAAAAAATTCGAAAGTATGCTCCGTCAAGGAATCGAATCCACGACCACTCGGTCAGTTGACTTGTGCGTTACCGACCGAGCTTGTCGAGCGGACAAAGCCTCTTTCTACGCAGACGTGAGTTTTGACCATGGCCAATACTTGGCACCATACTCTTCAAAATCATGTACCATCTGTTAGAATATCAGACTATCTCAGACAACGTCTGCAGCAGACGTGGCATTTTTAATACGTTTCACCTATCATTTAGATATTTCTTGCAGACACATTTTGCATTCATGCAATGACGGCGTCTGTTATCTTAGCAGACGTCTTTGCCAAGAATTATCGAAAGCGTTTATTTAAGATAGTTTTTGAATTTTTGTTACATTGCAAAATTGTGTTGTCTTCATAAATAGTGAGTTTTTATTTGAAATGATTGTTTTTATAGGTTTAAAGAGATGTTGGTTATTATATGACCTACTGACCTAATTTTGTGAATATTTGACCTTGACCTTATGTAAATGTATATTACTATTATTTGACTTAAAAAACTTCTTACAGTAATGATCACTCGGACTCCATTTTGGTTACCTTTACGAGTTGTGTCCGTTCTTGAATACGTTCGTCACAAACCCATTCGAAACTCATCGGCCATTCGCTACGAATAACCTCGAACAGATTTATACGCCATTTTGGAACTACCTTTTCGTCACATTCCCAAACTAAAAGCATTGACCGGTGTTCAGATAAACAAATCCACGAACGCAAGCCGCTAGTGTACTGAGACCAACCAACGAATCCTTCCGAGATTATTCATTCATGAAAGGTCAAGGTGTTCCAAATGCCCATTAACCGTGAAGGTTGCGTTGAACAAAACATTGCATATGAAGCGTTTACTCTTAATTAGTTAGCTAACGTTAGCGAACGCTATCATTAGGAAACGTGCCTCTGTTGCAGTCATTATACAACTAATTATGATTAACGATGTTTATAACACTATTTATCATTATTTCAAATAAATTAATTTAAAAGTCGTCAACTTTGAAATGTTGGCATAGAAATGATGTTAACCAGACGATGTTAGCGTTTGTTTTATAAGTTAACTTTGATATTTCTGACACATGTACTTACCAAATATTTTCATTATGTATTATCAGTTTAGATTTTGTTAAGTTAATATGGATTGAATAATCAAAGCGCTGAAAGTACTGAATAAACGTTTAATTAAAAGTAATGAACAGATCCAAGGACAAACAAATGTTAAAGAAAAATAATATGGTAGATTTTCTAAATACAAATGTAGTAACTTTGAACTCTTAAAGTACTGATTCGCTGATTTCAACTTAAGCATCAACTTTTTCTGAAACTATCAAAATTGTTTGGAAACGGTTTCTAGCAGAAAATTAGTGACTTGATAATGACAATTTTAGTGCAAATTGACATACATCTACAAATGATTGTGTTTCAAGTAGTAAAACTCTACCCTGTATGTCACAGTATAGACAATTTTAGTGCATTTTTGTGACTTTTTTGTTCATTTCTTGCAATCTATAGGTCAGTTTGTTCTAAAATATTAAGACTTAATTTTTTGACACAATTACAAACACTGAATGTTTTTTTGAAAATATTGAGAAAAATATTAACCAAATCTGTGAACTAGTACCTTTAAAATCGTTCAAAAAGAATTCCCTTTCTAATGATGGCATATTTCTGCCACCAGATTACCACATAACTAACAAGTTAATTAAGTTGTTATCTAGTTGCGTAATCAATTAACAAGTGCAAAACTATTTTGGATAAGTGATAACAGGTTAACTAGATACATAAATAGTTAATCACTTAATTAACATCTTTGTTATGTGGTAATTTGGTGGCAGAAATGTGCAACCATACTTTTTAAAATATATTTTAAATAATAAGAAAATGATGGTATTTTTTAGGTATTTTGCTTAATCGTGTTAATACTGTTCCTCAATTTTTTTACCCAAAGTCGGCATGTTGAACACTGTTCAAAAACAAACAAAGCAGAAGATGACTGAGTAAGTATGACGTTTGACTGAAAGTCGTTTGATAGCAAGCTCAGGGTTTGTTCTATGCACAAAAAAACCAATCTCTTGATATAAGGATCTTTTTTTCTCAATTTTGCATTTCGAGCTCAAAAACCTACAAACATGACATGATTTTGCACGAACCAATGTAGTCTCCATAGCGGAACTGTCTTCATACAGGTATGCTTTACTCTCAAATTGAGCATTTGGGACTTTAAAGGTACTAGTGCACAGATTTGGTTTATTTTTTCTATAATTTCAAAATACCATTCAGTGTTTGTAATTGTGTCAAAAAATCATTCTTATCATTTAAGACAAACTGACCTATATGTTGCAAGAAATATACAATAAAAGTCACAAAAATGCAATAAAAGTGTTTATACCGTGACATACGGGGTAGATATTTACTACATGAAACACCTTCATTTGTAGTTGTATGTCAATTTGCACTAAAATTGCCATTATCAGAACACTACTTTCCTGCTTCCAAAAATATTTCCATACAATTTTGATAGTTTTAGAAAAAGTTGATATTAAGGTTGAAATCTGTGAATGAGTACCTTTAAAATAGTTGAAAATCACGTGATTTTACAAGAATAGATGTGGTCTTTTCAGTGAAACTTCAACTAAAGCTGGCTCAAAGTAAAAGGATTCAAACAATATTGTTGTTTTTATACAAAAACGCAGCGCTCCTTCATTAACATTTTACACATAATTGTAAGAAATATGAAAGGAAAAAATCATGTATAACGTAAACACTGGCCAAATATTTAGCATAACGCTGAGATCAGGTCTTGTAGAACTATTTTAGAATTCACTAATGAAATGTGTTTTAACAATTAACCTACAAAACGTTTGATAATATTCGACAGACGCTTGTGATTCCTCAAAATCGTTCTTATAATTCTGAGAGAGCAAAACGTTTGGTATCCGTTCATTATCTTCGCAAAAACATTATCAATAGGTACAGTGCATTCGTGTTCCCAGAGGCTATCAAGATTCTCGATACTAGTTAAATCGAGAATCTTGAAAGCCTCTGGGTTTAGAATGGTACAGTGTAGCATCAAACAAATTCTAACCCTATAGCATAACCCCCTTTAGAAAGCCAAAAACCTTGTTTCTTACACATTTTAGAGTTTCTTCTTGCAATTTAAATCGGATTCTAACTTTGGTGAACTAAGTCTTATATTAAAAGAGTATACTTAAATCAATTTCTTTGCCCAAACTCAACAGCAGCGAAAAACAGCGTTCCACGTTTATGTTTAGTCTCTTCATCAAACGTAATAAAGAACGCGGTAGTCATGTTGTTTTGATTACGAATTTTTAATTACGAATACTTTTTCACCTAAAAGTGGACATCACAAATCTAATTTTTCGCTTAAGACTTCTATTAAGTATTTTAGAAACTCATCCAAATCTCAAGTTTCTACTACATTATACTATACTAATTTATTTTAGCTCGATTCTGAAAGAGGTTCTTACAACTTAGATTTATCACTTCCGAGTCCGCTTCCTAGACCCCCAGTACTGAGCTAGTAGGATAAAAAAGTTTGATTGCTCAAGGAGACAACGGGGTATGTTTTGGATAGGATTCGAACCAACGAGGAGCTGACTATCCAATGATTATCCGTCTAACTTCGTAACCGCTCGACCACGCCCGCTCTTCCTACTGAGATAAGAATTGGCATATCTTTGTGAAAAGACCTGCATAGCAGTTAATTGTTATTGAAGTTGTTATTGATCATGGCAGAACTAAAAGTTTAGATGGAATAAGAGTTTAAGACAGAACTCACAGTTACTTTGGTCTCTCAGATCTGTTTTTTGTTGTATCTATAAACGTGTTCTCGGCGCCAATAAGAAATAATCGGCAGAGGGTAAAAGGAAATTAAAAAAACGCTGTATTGAGTTGGTATATCAATAAACATTGGAAATGTTCTCGCGGTAAATTATGATCTGCCAAAGTTGTGATGTCATCAATTACTACGTGAGAATTTCTTTAAGACTTCTAATTTTTAAGTCTCTCTGGCCACAAGAATGTTGTCAGTAAACAATACGTCATCAAACACTCAATGTTGATAGAGGTCATTTAGTGCAAACATTTCAAGATTTGCTTCAGACGATTATGATTATTGTAATTGTTGTTTTGTTGACGACTTTATACTCAGGTGTAACTTCTTGAAGGAAATTAATGTTTACTCAGATCTCGCACGTATCGAGATATACCGAGAAATAACGTTATTTCACAACATCACATTGGCGGTCTCGCGAATACCGACATTTCTCATCAAATGCCGAATCACATCAGCGCATTAATACATTGATAAAAATAAATCCGATGCCATTTATACTTATTAGACTATAAGTACAAAATAATTCGTATATTCATTTCTTGAATCAAATAAAGACCATCCTTACGTTCAATTTGACATTGTATACATATAGTGCTGCCCAAAAGTTCTAAGACAAATTGTAACCTTGACAAAACCCAATCAGGCATAATTTTACTATAATTAAAGCGTATATAATATCGAGGGTTAAAAGGTAAAAGGTGCTAACTTCCATTTTACACATTTTGAGAAATTGAGAAAAACGTAATTTTTTAAAATACTTTTTCAATCTGCAATAGAATGTTTTATCTTTTGTTTCCTATCGATAGATATACCATTCATTCATGTATGCTATGAATATCACTGCATTTGAATTTCAAATAAGTTTTGTTTTACAAATTAAAAAAACATAAAATGATAAAAGTACAAATTTTCCAGCGGTAAAAGGTGCTAAGTACACTTGGGACCTAAAATATTCTAAACAGTAGTGGTAAAAGGTGCCAACTGTGTAAGATAGCACCTTTTACCACTATGATTTTGACAAATATGTGTACATTGTAAAGGAGAAATGTATAAAAATAGCCCATTTAAAAACACCAGTCTTTACTGTTTTACTGAATTATCAAAGGGAGTATTGGCTTAAGACACTTGTGACTTTTACTGATATGACTTTTTATAAATAATGTTAATCACACACACTAATGTTAAGACAGTAAAGAATGAAGTATTTGTCTAGAATAATATGTACTGTATTTTCATCACAATAATTTGTTTAAAACAAAAATTAACAATACAAGAAACTGGTTAGAGGTAATAAACGAGAATAACTCTTTAATAAGGACATTATATACACTTAATATGCATGTATATTATCAATTAAATCAATTTATTTTATATAATTTATTTGTACTAGAAATAAAGACTACATACAAAATATATTATCTTCTGAAGTTAAACAAGGCCTGTGTGTTTCAACACTTTGTGTTTTTATTGTCATTAGCCAAGATATTAATCATTTATGAATATTTTGAACATCGATTTACAAAGTTGTTTTTGATGGTTTTGCTACACAATAATTTATAATATGTTTATGTTTGGCCGAAGCTCTCAGTGTCAGCAAACCTAGTCAAACTAGTATTTGTCTGAAACATTTTTATTGTAAAGGATTAAAATCTTAAATACCTAACCAAAATGTAATATTTATCTGTGCCAAACTAACAATGTTACATGTATATTTTACTTTTAGTTTCATCCTATAATAACAATGTACAATTTATGTTTTATGATCATTTGCAACAAAAATTTGTACTTATTACATGTATAAAGTTCTATCAATTAGACTATATTTTCTATAGTGTTGTACTTTGCTATAGTTCTACATGTACATTATACTGAAAGTTTATTTACTTAGCATTTTTCTGGAAATTTAATTTGTAACAACAATTTTCACATATGGTTTCTTGAACTTTATTTCCAAACCTGAAACTGTTTTATTCTGTGTTGTAAAACGATTTTCTATTTCTAAAATGATAACTCTTAAAAGCAGTATTTGCTAAGTGCATTTGTCAGAATTTATTTAAATTACATTGTTTGTGTGCTATCATATACAATAACTTAGAGAACAAAAATAAGTCATGCTAGCACTATGACTGTTGATTATTATGTTTAGAATAATGATTTTAAGAGTAGATGGCACCTTTTTCCACTACAGAGTTGATATTATATAGGTTCCAAGTGCACTTGGCACCTTTTACCACTACAAAATATATATTTTGTAGGTACCAAGTGTACTTGGCACCTTTTACCTCTACAAAAATCACCTTAAGGCACTTAGTACTAAATACTTCTGTCATTTTTTACCTTTTATGGGCAGAACCTGAGGTTGATTTTTTTTCCTATGATAGAGTGCACTAAGTACTAATGAAAAAACACAAAAAGTCATTTTCGTCAAAAATGAAGTTGGCACCTTTTACCTTTCAACCCTCGATATATAACATACTTTGAAACATATGTTAATAAACTAATTATTGCATTTTTTTTGTAATTTGCTCAGATGATTTTTTGTTTTTTTTTATGTGAGTCGGATTAATCTAAGAACATGATTTGTCTCAGGACATTTGGAAGGCACTGTATATAAAATCTATGGAGAAATAAAAGGAATTTCTTAGTAATCATTCTATCAAATAAATCAAAAATCTCATTATCTAAAGTAATCAAATCACTGGAGTATATTACATATTAATAATATAAGTCTCACAATCACCTCAGATGATTACATATTATTGTAAAAGTATATACAACTTATAATGTAGAAATCATTGTAGTATGAGTCTTCTATCTTCCAAATCGCAGACAGAAATCTAAGACTTTATTCCATTATGATTTTATGGTATTTTGGTAATTTGTTTACAAACAAACAAAATTATTTACCTGTATCATGCTTACAATTTAGGAACGGGATACTCTTATGTACTTATGTAATTCTCTTCGCCTACTTTCGGGGAAAGGCCCTTTACTTCTCACCATCTTGTTCTGTCTTGGGCCCTGTGGTTTGCTTTACGCCATGACATCTGTAAACTCAAACTACAATCATTTGACTCTCTGTTCATTTTTAAAGTCACTTTAATATACAAGTAAATACGCCTGATTCCAAACTGTGTAGGACCCCAAAAGTGTATTGAATTAGAGATCATTTGAACCCATACAAAGGTATTCATCTTGGACAAGATAAGAGTGACTTTTAGGAAGCCGTAACTAAGGGACTTGAGTAAATGTTTTTATAAACATGCAATTCTGATTAATCTAAAGAACATACTTTTTGCTACTACAAGTATCTCAATGACACTATTAAGAGCGTTTATCAAAATTGAAAGGGATGATTAATGGGATAAAACTGGAGGTATCCAGGGTGGGGGCTTTTTGTTGCATATAAATTGATTAAACAAATGCCACCATTTTAATGCCATTAGTACAGTCAATGCTACAGGTTTTCAAGGACATGCACGTTTATCTTAATGGAATATACAAATATTCTGATAAGACATAACAAAACATTTCTATCATAGATTGTACGATATATTCATCAAAGAGATATTGTCATATGTTTTTTTCTGTCTTATAACTGTTACTATTGACATGTTGTTGAATATTACCAAACGATTTTGTGCATGATCGCATGAACCATTCCAGGAACGGTGAATATGTTGACCTTATGCTGTAATTTGACCTATACAATGCGTTGCTATGGCGTAAAACCCAATAACAATGATCACATAAAATAGAAGGGATTTTCCAAAATTGACGATATCAGGGTATATTCATGATTCTTGCGCTGTTCCTTTTTCTGATAATGTTTCTGTACTTTTTATTTTGTCGAAGTTGTACGAGACAGAGCAATGATCGCAATTCGGAGTACCTCGGCTTTTCACAAAAATGTATTTTGTTGACAAATGTCATGGAACTTACAATTATCGATCATGTGATCTAAAATTAAAGTTTCTTATGTAGTTATTTTAATGTTAGGTTCTCAACCAGTAAGTCACCAAAGTTCCAACTGGATCAAAATGGTCTATATAGCAGAATAGACCAGATCCCATATAGGGACCTATGAATTTTAGGCGCATCGGACTTGAACAACCGCAAAAATTCGCAAATTTGAGAAAACCAACGTGGTCCTTACAGCTGAATTTTACATTTAGGCGGAAATATCCAAAGCAGGGAGAGTTATGACGTCATAAGCAATACTTCACATTTATTTACATGGGTATATATTTCATTATGTCCCTTTTTTATTTTCAGCCCTTGAAGCAGCCCCTGAAGTTATCCGGGTAGTTAATGTTGACTTTGACATTAAGAACAACACACGTGATCACCATACAAACGAGTATGACATAACAGATGCAAGCGTCTACGATGATCGAGAGTACCTTGTCATCAGACGAGGTCAAAGTTTTAAGGCTAAAGTTGAGTTTAGCCGTCCCTACGATTCTACCAAAGATGAGTTACGTCTGGTCTTCCAATTCGGTACGTATTTATTTTAAACGCCATATTATTTAGCACAAGCCGCGGCCGTGGCGTAGTGGTTAGCATGTCTGACTTCGAATCTGGAGATCGCGGATTCGAGACCGGTCGCGGTAGTTAATACCCTATACATGAGTTGTCGGCCTCGTGGTAGAGTAAGTTAGTACTGGTGATAGATAAATGTCCAGGAAACCTATAGTAGGAAGAGCTGGCCTCGTATATATGACCTAAATACAGTTCTCTCCAAAAGTCCTGGGACAAAATCCTGTTTCAAGGGGAAAACCGATTCACAAACACTGTGTTTGTGAGTATAATGAATACTTTAAAAATGCAAAACTTTTGGATAAAAATGCAAATGGGACCAAAACTTCATTAAGATATTTTAGATATAAAAAGTGCTCCGAAAACTACAACATACAGCTTTTTCATGTCATTTGCTAAAATTTGATTAACCGGTAAGGCTTTATTTTTCAACTTATATCCGCATGGGTCTTTATTTCCCTTCTTTGTTTATAGTAACGTGAGTAATCAAATAAAACCTTAAAAGGGACCAAAACTTTACAATTTTACAAAAAAATAAACACAATCAAATGAAAGAAAAAAGTTTAAACTTTTTTGCATCATTTGCACAAAATTGATATCTTTAAAAATAAAAGAGTTATGACCGTTCAAAGAATTTTCCCCTATACTTTTCTATTGAAAATCGAATGTCGACTTGGGATTATGTCTGGGTCTAAAAGTTGGACATGACCCACGAAAAAAACCAAAGAACTATCAGAGCAAATTCCAAAATCAACATTAATTAGTTTATCAATATTTGATATAAAATTTGTTAAAATCAATTTGAAAAAAAGTGTTTGAATATTTTGAGGTTTTTTTTGGTACGAACGCAGTTTTCACACCTAAAAATTTTAAACTGCGAGCTTCGTCTCAAGATTCGGCATTTTAGGGTTGCCATCGTTTCATGTGTACTCCAATGATGGATTAAGAGGGACGGGGCGAAAGCGGAGTACCCTCCCCCTTGACATAGATAAGAGTTTTTGTCCATTAAAAAAGATTTTCAAGTAAAATTACAAATTTTTGTTGAATAAATGATACTTTAATATCGTATAACATTTCTATCTAGGGACTGTTTTTTAGAAAAAGTATAATAATTTTAGATTTCATGATTTAAACACACTTTACAAAGGCCACTAGATGCTGCTACATACAAACAAAGCTCTCAATTTTAAAGATCATTTTTTTTAATGAAATGTGTTAAAATAATTTGTGAATTTAGTCAGTTATCTTTCCCTTACAAAATCTGAAGCAATCCAATTGGTAAATAGGTCCAATCAGTTGGAATCCTCGGATTTTATCATTGAATTCCTATGTGAGGATAACAAAATATTTCATCTACTATCATTCTTGTTAATGAATATACCTACCTATTTGAAGAGTATACATGGGAAAATAACTGACTGAAGTCCCTTATTGGAAACTAGCAATATCAAATCAGAACTAAATTCGCCATCCTGTCTGCTTTAGCAGTACATTATCATCATTATTACCAACTGTCCTAATTATACCAAGCCTAAAGAAATGTGGCGAAATATTTTTACTCATTAAACATAAAACCCTAAGCATTGAAACTAAAATATCAAAGGTAATTATTAATTATTCGGAAAATGACATTATAGAAACTACACAATTATGTTTTTATTATTTTACCATATCGTACGGATACTTCCCAGACTCTCTTGAAATGATAAATTTGCGATTATAGTTTAGTAGAACTAACTTCCAGAAACTCTTAAAAATCTCGGAAAATCTCGGAGAAAATCGTAAAATTTCGGAGAATCTCGCTGAATCTCGTACCAATTTCTTCAGAAACTCAATGGATCACAGTAAACTTCGAAAACTCTAACAAAACTTCATAAAATCTCGAATCATTACGCAAATTACGGAAGATCTCGTGGAATCTCGAAGCACTATTTAGATTCATTAAAATCTCGAAGAATCACGGAAGATCTCGTAGAATATCAAAGAATCACTGAAATCTCGTAGAATATCAAAGAATCAGGGAAAATCTCGTCGGATCTTGTGTTTTCTCTATCTAAAATCTCTGGAAAGGTAATCATTACCAGGTATGATGAGATGTAATGTCTATACAGCAGGTATATTAAGATCTAGTCGACAGGAAATTAATGATGATGGTTCAGCAATTTTTATTTTAAAAAAATAATCTGAAAAATCTCATATGCATTTGTATAATATCTGACTTCTAGATCTCATAGATTAAAAAGGGAGAGGAATATTCACTGCACACAGGTGTAGGATGCACTTTATGCCTTTAAAGCTGGTCGTTCACATGTTTCAATGGTAATACCATTTTTTCTCAAACTAGAAACATTTTGGAAACAGTAAAGCAGCGTTCTGATATTGACGACTTTAGTGCAAATTGACTTACAACTGTAAAAGATAGCCATTGCACGTTTTTCCATGTTTTATGAACTGGCAACAAACTTTTTAAACACCTATTAACAGCTCATTCAAAATGTTATAAAATTTATAGATAAAACATAGCTATGAAATATTTTCTGCCACAATGACCAAAATAATTTCATTCCAATAATGTTTTTGTTTTTAATCTACAAGGTGTATGCATGGAATTTCTAAAATTTGATTTCTTATGCAATTTTAAATCAAAATGATTTATAAAATAGAACGATTCATTCGGAAAACCACTCGGATGATTCCGTTAACTAAAGATGAGTGTGTTGCGAAGCTATTGTCGAGGTGTTCCGAATCCAGAATGCCCATTAAATCATGTTTATCTTAAATGAAAACAGTTACCAAGGCAATTTATTTTAAACGTAATTTTATGATTCTCCTCAATAGATATATCAAAGATATGTTATATAAATTTGTGTATAATAAAATGCATCAAAGATAGTCCATGTTTCATTTCATATTCAGGAATTTCTATTAAAACTACTGATATAAATCTCGGAGTGAAATCAAGAATTTCTAACTCCAAGACATCACGATTGATTTTTCATAACGTAAGAATTCAAATATAAAGCTTTTTATTATTGAAGAAGACACATTGCACTTAATGGAACAAGCTTCAAACGTTATTTTAATTTCTTAGATGATAGGTTCTTTCAAAACATCGTAGTCCTTCGAAATTTCCGCCATTTTCAAAATGGCTGCCGCATAAAATAGAATACAAGTACATGTATCTTTACTTAAAGCTGAACACTTCTTATTACAATTTACATATAAATGATCAATATAATAAACAACAAATGTCAATGGATTAAAAAAGATAGCGCAACTTGAATGTTGACGTTGATCTGCTCAACTATGCATTATTGTAATATGTTGCCATGGAAACTAGTTATTATCTCCTGTTGTCATTCCTGCTACGCGCGAACTTTAAATTGCATGATTTCAGGTGCAAACACAATCGCTACATATCCGCACCATTCGCACGAAATGTTTCACACCTCAAAGAAAAGCATTAAAAAGGGTCATACTCGCTTAAAATTTCCAGGACCATGCAGTATCATGCTTTTAAAAAATACGAAGGCGACATTGAAACAGCAAGCAGGCATTAAGCCGCTAAGCTATTCGTCTGTTCCACCGGATCTTAAAACACTTTTTTTTAATATCACGAGAGTATGACAATAAAACTTTGGTAAGCACTTTAGAAAAAATATTTATATTTACAGGCAGACGACCACATCCTACCAGAGGAACACACATCGAGTTTATTCTCTCTGATCGTGACGTACCAAAGGAATGGGGAGCATTCATCGAATCAAATGTCGGGAATACTCTCAGCCTCGTTTTCATGTCGCCACCGACATGCGCAGTGGGACAATGGCGATTTAAAATTGATGTTGTCCGACGTGAGCAGACTAATGTTTCTGTGTACAGATATGCTCATAAGGATCCTCTTTTTATTTTGTTCAACCCTTGGTGTAAAGGTAAGCAGACTATGTTTGGATGATAACCTATCAGAACTAAGTTATCTATCAGTAGTTTTAGCATTTTGCATTGGTCATAACGAACAAAACCGAGCCATCCAGTTCGATTCAAAATCAAAATACTAGAAAGTATCATGCGCATTGTCCTTATGTAACTGCAGTCCGAGAGAATGGTCGCACTTAGAAGTAATTAGTGATAACATACATGAGAACTCTTGTAAAATGTTAGAGTATCAGACGGCAAGGGGTCCGGTTAGTGGATTTATTTCTAGACATATAGAAGAACGTTCTACGATTCTACATGGCCCGAATTGAAACCTGATTTGGCCATTGCCTGTTCCGATATTCAAGTTCTCGTGGGTACAACGTCATGTTAACAGTTTTACCATTTCAGTAGCTCTGTTCCATCAGTACTATCACTACTTTTATTTACTAATTTTGGCGCCACAAAGACATTGTTGTTTGTTGGGTTTAACGCCGTAGCAACACATTGTATAGGTCATATAACGGCGGTCAGTCAACCTACTCACTCCTCCTGGAAAGGCTAAATCTCTGGATTTAGCTGTTAACCAACTCCTAAGCGCATGCTTTCGTCAATGACTGGCAACTGTCCTACATAATTAAGAATGGTAGGAGGGAGAATGGCCGTAGAAATAATTTCATGACCAAGCTCCACTAAAGTATGCCCCGCCCGGAAATCGAGCCCAGCACCCCTCGATCAGTAGATATTGTAAAGTTATTCCCCTTGGTAAGACTGTTAAACATCTGTATTGAAATTTTTATCAACAAGCTTAATTGAAAGCAAAAGCGATTGACTGTATGTGATCACGTTTACCATTATTTCGAAGGAATGTTGCTATACATATATGGACAACAAATTAAACGCTCCCCTTTTAAGTAAAATACTGAAATCGTTCATCAAAACAACACTGTAATGTTATGAATGAACGTTCAACCTCACAAACTTGACAAAATTATGATGTTATGAATAAAACTATTTTAAGTGGGTTAAAGATATCTCAAATATGCACTTTATCATGGTATTTGATGTAATATATACGTGACAGTACTGTAACAGGCAGTACATTGTTGTAAAAATGAATATAGGCCACAATAAACAGTATCCATGGCTCGTTGGTCTAGGGGTATGATTCTCGCTTAGGGTGCGAGAGGTCCCGGGTTCAAATCCCGGACGAGCCCAATTTTTGATGCAATTTGAAAATAAATGTCATTTAACATGGGTATAAACTGTCATATATATTTTACTTATGATTAGTATGCTTAATATGTATTTTGTTACCAATTACAAAACACAAAAAATACCATTCATTGCCATTGTCAAATTGGCTATTGAAAATCTTTAGTAAATTTTAAATAAACCAGTTTAGTATACTCATGTACAACTAATTTGTTTAGCTAAGTTGTAAAACTATGTCTTAAAACTTTATATTAATCACTCTGTAGTCTGCTTCCTGGTCCCTCAGTACTGAACACGAAAGATAAAGTTTCTGGCTCAAGGAAACAACGAGGTTGATTTTGGATGTAATTTAAATATAACTTAAATAAATCACTCTCGAGTCTGGCTGTTTTCTGGTCCACCAGAACTAAACTAGATAGATAGATAGATTTATTTATGTATAAAAATATAAATTAACATAAAATCAATATACATGTTTTAATAAAATAAACATGATAAATAATATTATGCCATCTATATTACATACACAAAGGATAACACAAAAAAGAGAATAAACATCCCTTATTTCCATTGTGGTCCTTGGAATATATAATAATAGGTGGCATGGGAAGACATGTTTAATGTTAACAAAATCACAGAAAAAATTGAAATTGAAAGACATCAAAGGGTTTATGATGAATAGGTTAACTATTAGAATAAAAGATCTTGCTCCTGTAAAAAACAGGGAATGTGATTTAAACTAACGCAGAGTTGTCTAACCAATGATTTCATGTCCGAAGTTATAACCACTCTACCACACCGGCTCAATAAAGTAAGATTTTGTGTAAAACACAAATGAAATAACGATTCCGTTTTATTTTCACAGAGGACGAAGTATACATGGCCGACGAAGATCTCTTGAATGAATATGTGCTAAATGAAGCAGGAAAAATATATTCAGGAACGTTTAAGAAAATTTCTTCAAAACCTTGGGTATTTGGACAGGTAAAATATTTGCATTCATACTTACGTATCTACAATCATTTTTTTATATTTTGAACATTCTGAAGCATGAATAATTCATATCTTGGCAACAGTTTTGATTAAAATGAATGAGCCTGGTTTTTTTAATGAATAAATCAAATACACTCTGAGTGAAGCTATAAAGTCTTTTCATGTGCATAATCAGACTGATAGGTTTGAATTTAGTTTTATATTTTAGAAAGTTTTTTTTTCACTTTTCAAAACCAATCAAGTTATCCAATTTACTCGTAATAGACTTACATGTATTTGTAATTGCACCTTGATGTAATCGCTTCAGGGGTCCTTCAGCATGTATCATCTGAATGACTCACGAGGATATATCCGATGTTCGCATGTAAATAACAATTGTATATAAGCCATATATTAACTTTTGAGTTGAGATAGTCTACTCTGAATCCACTGCACAAATTAAATACTATATAGCACATAACTTAGTTTACTGCCCGATTCAAGTTTCGTGCAGAGGGTTTGGGGCTTATGGTACAAATCTACAAGTTATAAAGGGATTTTTCTGGGAATGAACATTCTCGTACCACGAGGTTATCAAGAGTCTCGATCTAAGCTAGTATCGAGAATCTTACTAGGCGCTGGGGAGTGGGAACGAGAATGGGAATGAAAGGTATTAGATGTTTTATGTACTGTCTGATGTCATTCACTATTTGTCTGAAAAGAGAAATCGGGGAAAACACATTTTTGTTTACCCCATTAGTTGTTGTTGTAGATCACGTGACTATAGACCCTGGTTATACTCGTCATTAGAAAATAAAATGTAATGATGCTAGTTTAGCTCGCTTGTCAAATACGTTCTTACAACTTATATTAATCACTTTCTAGTCCACTTCCTGGTACCCCATTACTGGGTAAGTAAGGCTTAAGTTTCTTGATAAAGGAAACAACGAGGTAGGTTTTTGTTGGGATTCGAACCAACGAGAAGCTGGCTATCCAATCATTACCAGTCCAACGTCGTTACCGCTCGGCCACGCCTGCTCCCAAATGCCCCAATTTAACAATCAGAGTAATTGCTTTAAAGTTTCAGTCCTTCATTATTTTGAAGTGATAGTGTCTATTGAAAAAATGTCGTTTTAATTATTTTAATTTATGATTTCTTACAGTTCAGCGGAGATATATTAAGTTGTGCTATCTATATAATGGACAGAGCTAGGTTACCAGACCAGTCTAGAGGAAGTCCTGTAAACACAGTTCGTAGAATCTCAGCCTTGGTAAGAATGTAACATATAATATCAAACTCTCCGCAGGGGTTATTTCCCTTTGTTGAATGAAAAAGCAGCAGCGCGTAACGTCACCGCAATGAGTAGTTAGTTTATTTCAGTTTATTTCGTACTTTGAATACGGTCATTGTTTGGGCTTATCAGCGCTCGTGTACAGTAACGTTAGGCTAAGAACTATATTGGTTGTGCAAAATAATGCGACCTTAGGCGAATTTAAGATTAAATATTGTCTATATAAACACTGCTTCGTTATTAAGTCTTAATACAGTTCCACACCAGGTAACCCGCTAAATCGGGCGCGAGAGGCTAATTCGGGTGATATCCAATACGATACATTTTTGAATCACAATCAGTGTAAGATTTTCGTTAATTATTCTTTAAAAATTTACTTTCATGTTATAAAAAGGGGACCGATCTGTCGGGCTGGGCTTGGCGATTCAGCACATTGCTTTATATTTTCGAAAAATGAAAAATTAAAGGAGAAAACGCGAGTTAAAGACAGAGGAACCATCCAAAACCCGGTTTTTTGAAGTTTAAGGTCAATTTTACCTACACTTTCACAACGAAACGTGTAACTTTTGTGTTTGTCTTGTAGAGCTGTCCCTTTTCTACTATAATGTCAATTTGCAACCAGTGAAACTGAATACTTTTTGAGAAATCGTCGTTTTACTCCAGTGTTTGAGTTTGATGGTTCTAAAAGTTGGTTTAAACTCGTTATTTCGACTTTGAAGTTACCATTATAAAAGGGTCGAGATCAAGATAATGTCGACGTAAAAATAGAAAATGTCGTATTTTCTTAAAGGAAAAAAAGAAAAACATGGGCTTTCAATTTTATTTCGATATTACGAAAGTCGAGTAAGCGAATATAGAAAAATGTGAGTACATTTTACGTCGCCGATGGTGTGAACCCCAACTAAACAGAAGGCCGAATCACAAGAATCCCTAAATTGGAGAAAAGTATACTTCCCAATTTAAACATGGTGGCCGAAATTGATTATTTGACATATGAGGCTAGTTCATGTATAGATTGTATTATTCAGGTCAATGCTGCAGACGACAGAGGAGTACTGACCGGAAACTGGTCAGGTTCCTACCCGGATGGTACATCACCAATGGCTTGGACCGGAAGTACCGCCATCTTGGAACAATATTATAAAACTAAAAGCCCTGTAGGATACGGACAGTGTTGGGTGTTTGCTGGGGTTTTAACAACAGGTACATGATTGGGTTCATACGTACATTCGTCATAAACAGTTTATGCTTGTTGTAGGATACATGAAGGTTTCTCGAGTATAAAAATATGTCCACGACTGTACAGAAGTTACCATGAAAAATGGCCTCAAAGCATAATCTTTTCAATCGTAGTTATGCGGCTGCCAAACTTGAAAATGTGTTTTATTGGCCTCATTGAGTGAAATAAAAACCGATCTTACGCCAAAGTCGTCAATTATTCTCGTTTTTATTTATTTTTTACAAGTTTTGGAATTAAAAAAAAGATTCTGGGAATCAAAGGTATTTCACCATCAGAAAATGCATAATATAATTGGTACATATGGTCGATGTATTTCTTCTTCTATATATTCAAATTTTGAAATGAAAAACCAGTGATTTAGTTCTCGTGAAGCAGGCATGCAAATTATGCCCAGCTTTGTCATAGTCTTTATAGAAACGAAATCTTCATTCTTGCTAAAAGCAAACTTTCTAACATCTTGTATTTCAGTATGTCGTGCACTAGGTATACCATGTCGTCCAGTAACTAATTATAAATCTGCACACGACACAGATGGCAGTATTACTATTGACGTACATTTTGATGCCAGAGGTAGACCATTAAAACAATACGATACTGATTCTATTTGGTAAGTAATTCTTCAGTTCTGACCATTAAAACAATATGATACTGATTCTATTTGGTGAGTAATTCACTAGTTCTGAACATTAAAACAATATGATACTGATTCTATTTGGTAAGTAATTCACTGGTTCTGAACATTAAAACAATATGATACTGATTCTATTTGGTAAGTAATTCACTGGTTCTGAACATTAAACAATATAATACTGATTCTATTTGGTGAGTAATTCACTAGTTCTGAACATTAAAACAATATGATACTGATTCTATTTGGTGAGTATTTCAATGGTTCTGAACATTAAAACAATACGTTACTGATTCTATTTGGCGAGTAATGCAGTGGTTCTGACCATTAAAACAATATGATACTGATTCTATTTGGTAAGTAATTCACTGGTTCTGACCATTAAAACAATACTATACTGATTCTATTTGGTAAGTAATTCACTGGTTCTGAACATTAAAACGATATGATACTGATTCTTTTTGGTAAGTAATTCACTGGTTCTGACCATTAAAACAATATGATACTGATTCTATTTGGTAAGTAATTCACTGGTTCTGAACATTAAACAATATAATACTGATTCTATTTGGTGAGTAATTCACTAGTTCTGAACATTAAAACAATATGATACTGATTCTATTTGGTGAGTATTTCAATGGTTCTGAACATTAAAACAATACGATACTGATTCTATTTGGCGAGTAATGCAGTGGTTCTGACCATTAAAACAATATGATACTGATTCTATTTGGTAAGTAATTCACTGGTTCTGACCATTAAAACAATACTATACTGATTCTATTTGGTAAGTAATTCACTGGTTCTGAACATTAAAACGATATGATACTGATTCTTTTTGGTAAGTAATTCACTGGTTCTGACCATTAAAACAATATGATACTGATTCTATTTGGTAAGTAATTCACTGGCTCTGAACATTAAAATAACATGATACTGATTCTATTTGGTAAGTAATTCACTAGTTCTGAACATTAAAACAATATGATACTGATTCTATTTGGTGAGTATTTCACTAGTTCTGACCATTAAAACAATACGATACTGATTCTATTTGGTGAGTATTTCAATGGTTCTGACCATTAAAACAATATGATACTGATTCTATTTGGTGAGTATTTCAATGGTTCTGACCATTAAAACAATACGATACTGATTCTATTTGGTAAGTAATTCAATGGTTCTGACCATTAAAACAATATGATACTGATTCTTTGGTAAGTAATTCACTGGTTCTGACCATTAAAACAATATGATACTGATTCTATTTGGTAAGTAATTCAATGTTTCTGACCATTAAAACAAGATGATACTGATTCTTTTTGGTAAGTAATTCACTGGTTCTGACCATTAAAACAATATGATACTGATTCTATTTGGTAAGTTATTCACTGGTTCTGACCATTAAAACAATATGATACTGATTCTTTTTGGTAAGTAATTCACTGGTTCTGAACATTAAAACAATATGATACTGATTCTATTTGGTAAGTAATTCACTGGTTCTGAACATTAAAACAATACGATACTGATTCTATTTGGCGAGTAATGCAGTGGTTCTGACCATTAAAACAATGTGATACTGATTCTATTTGGCGAGTAATGCAGTGGTTCTGACCATTAAAACAATACGATACTGATTCTTTTTGGCGAGTAATGCAGTGGTTCTGACCATTAAAACAATACGATACTGATTCTATTTGGCGAGTAATGCAGTGGTTCTGACCATTAAAACAATACGATACTGATTCTATTTGGCGAGTAATGCAGTGGTTCTGACCATTAAAACAATACGATACTGATTCTATTTGGTGAGTATTTCTATGGTTCTGAACATTAAAACAATATGATACTGATTCTATTTGGTAAGTAATTCACTGGTTCTGAACATTAAAACGATATGATACTGATTCTATTTGGTAAGTAATTATATAGTTCTGACCATAAAAACAATACGATACTGATTCTATTTGGCAAGTAATTCACTAGTTCTGACCATTAAAACAATATAATACTGATTCTATGTGGTAAGTATTTCTATTGCTTCAATCCGCTTAGATGTAAAGGAGTACCTGCCAGGGTGGTATCATTCCGTTGTGCCATTGTTTGAGCTGCACAAAGATAGAGAAATGGTCTCCCCAGAGAGATTGAGATAGATACTAGTAGCCTGATGACCAGGGATAATATCTGTAAAGTCAGCGAGCGTGTTTCAATTTGAAACTGACTGCAATGCAATTTGATGAGTATGCGCAAAAAAGTACATGTGAATAATAAAAACTGTAGGCTAGTTTTTTGCTTACCCATCAAGTTGCATTACAGTCAGTTTAAGCGCTCGCCGACTTAACAGATATTACCCCTGGTCATAAGGCGGTTGGTAACTATCTAAATCGCATTGGTGAACCTTTAACTTCACTTGTGTGCAGCCGACACAACAGTGAAACGGAATTATACTTCCCTCCCAGGTACACATGAACACCTGAGCGGAGCGAAGTAATCGCACGCAAATATATTTCTCAAAGAAATTTTCAATGTCCCTGATGGCGTTCTAATACGAATACGTAACCTCTTGATTCTTCCACTAAACTGCTGCTTCCATGGTAACATTTTTTGACTATTTTTTTTCAAGAATTATCAACTTACAGTTGGCTTATGAAGTATTATGAGGTTATGCTGTATGCATATTTATGATATATTTTAAAGGAATTTTCATGTATGGAATGAAGTATGGATGGCTAGACCAGATTTGCCTGCAGGATATGGTGGATGGCAGATTGTGGATTCTACACCACAAGAAACTAGCAATGGTAAGATTGATATAAATGGTGTACATTTATCAAACAACAACGATAAACTATCCGATGTATATAAACATAATTCCTGTACGAAAATATTGATCTTAAAGCAGTATGTACAGTACCTTTTAAAACATAAAATGTCAAGACAGCAGCACACTTTTAAGGGGAGTTAACTTGGGTCAAAACAAATTATAGTTATTTGTAAAGGCACCCAGCTCACCTAACCTAGCTTTCAAAGGACATTTGTTACCAATACTCACATAATTCTTCCACAAAGCCGGCGATATATATTCTCCATATACAATATTACTAGAGAAAAACACATTGTACACGTAAGTGTATAGCCGCCTTGTGTGATGGACTCAAATCCGCACCCCTTTGGGAAGCTAGGTTCGAAAGACGGCGCGCTACCAACTGCTCTACAGATCCGAGTAAACGCACAAGGTATACACGTTGTTCATGTTGATGGTTTATTTCAGGTTTATACTGTATGGGTCCTGCATCAGTTGAAGCCGTAAAACGTGGAGAACTTTATCTTCCATATGATGGTCCTTTTGCATTTGCTGAAGTGAATGCTGATAGAATATATTGGGTTCTGGCAGCTAATGGTGCCATGCAGAAAGCTTATGTTCAACAATATAGGTATGTTGAAGAACAATTGACTTTTTTTATTTATATACATTCGAAATAACCAATTCGAAATGTGAATGAATGTTGTATTGAATGTTCTTGGGGTACCTTTTGAAGTTGTTTAACGATTTATTTCTAGTATGCAAGACTATAGTGTTGAGTATTTTATCCAAATATTTTACTGAACTTTTAGTATTACAAATCTACTTCTTGGGGCGAAATGTAAACAAACAGAAAAAAATGAAACTGAATTGCCAAGTCTTGGAATACAAAGAACAAACCACCAAAACAAAATCGCGGATTATGCTATTTTTATTAAGTCAAATTCCACCGCTTTTAGATACGGACATTTTACATTAATAAAAGATACGAGCAAAAAAATGAAAATATAACTTTTTGATATTCTTTTTTTCATAAAATGTTTTACTCGTATACATTTTGTTTTCCAGTGTTGGAAGATCTGTTAGTACTAAATGTGCTGTTACAAGTCGAGGGTCCAGTGGTTCTGATCCTGACAGAGAAGATTTGACTGATCATTATAAATTTAAAGAAGGTAATCAAATAATATTTCAACAAATAACAATACATAATATTTGGAAATATTGTTCATAATCAATATGGTGTAGGAACGTACTACCACATGAGCTTGACATTCTGCATCGCAGTTTGAAAAAATAAAACTTCTTTTTTACGTTTTTATTAAATGAATGAGGGTTTTTTCAAACTACGATACAGAATGTCAAGCTCTTGCGTAATATTTTGATACGTTTTATGGTGCCATTAGGACGAGGTGTAAAATCCTTTGAATGACACTGAACGATTCCCTTTGCATCATTTTAAAGATCCAAACGAACAGTAGTTGTAGAAACATCGAATGATATCAAATTGAACTTTTGTTCTGTCCTAAAGCGGCAGAATTTTTCGAGCTTCACTGTTCATATCGAATAAACTTGTTTGGTATGCCGTTTGGGCTAAATGTCTCACCAATGTATAATTATAGGTCATACCGTAGTGTCTAATGTAAATCATTAAGCAACAAGATCATTGGTATTGTGTTCTTGTTTTAGGTTCAGAGGAAGAGAGAGCAGCCGTCCACCGTGCGCATGCGCTGTCAACTCGCCGTGGAATATACGTCACTAAAGCCGAGGTAACTTTCACTTGTAAACTATTTTTGTTTGTTTAGTGTTTCGTTGTTTTTTTTTGTTGGTTTTTAATGGACATGTTTTTGGTCCTTATATGCCTTATATGTTACCAACTTGTTAGATAATAAAAATGTTTTAGAAGTTTAGCGCGACAAGGGATCAAGAAGTCCTGTGTCCGAACCCCGCTAGGGCCACTGCTTATTTCATTATGCAAAGAAATTTTCATAAAGTTGTTCCGATCCACCCAGATGTAATAGGGTACTGTAAAGGATCACCTGTTCTAAGGAGATTTCAATGATCAGAAGTTATCATACCAATTGTAAAGTAAGCTGAACATGTATATGGAAGCAGAATTTAAACCCCACTTTACCTGTTTGAATGATTTTAGAAGTTAAATATTACGATTTGGAAAATCCACCCTTAATCATTCTTCTACATTTGTTCGTCCTCAGCTTTGTTCCTTGCTTCTTATAAATCGTTTATTCAGTACATTCAGTGCTTTGATTTACATTTATAGATCACGATGTTGTTATTGTCACATATATGACCTATATTTCCAGGATGTTGTATTTGAACTAAGTTCTGATCCAGATACATTTATGGGTGACGGTATGAAGGTAACATTAAAGTTAGTTAACACAAGTGGAGCTACACGTACAGTGAATGGTACTGTTGTTATATGCTCGATGTATTACACTGGTGTCTCTTTTAAAGATGTTAAAGAACTTAGTATCGATGGTACCATACTGGATGGAAACCAAGGTGAGTAGGCTATGAGCATAGGCGGATCCAACGGGGAGGGTCAAGGGGGTCCGGACCCTCCTGAAATTTCCATAATGTACCCGTCCATTAGAGTATTTTTTTATTATAGATGTAAGTCATTTTTAAGTAGCAAGAAGCCATTTTCTCGTGATCGCTTTGCTCGCCTATATATGTTTAACTTATTTTAAGTGGTTACGTAGTGTTTATTATCATATGTTGCGCTGTTCTGCAAACAGTGTATAATGTGGTAGTGGTTCGAAAGTTTGCACCCCCCCCCCCGAAAAGTTTGACCCCCCGTAAAAAAATTCGGATCCGCCCCTGATAAGTAGAGGTGAAACAATTAAGTTGCAATCATTTATTATGATACAATGAATTATGATATTGAGTATGATATAGCATAGGTATTTTTAATCTATGGAAAAAAATCCACCAAGCTAGCTCATTTGATTGCACACTTGTCTACTGATCGAGGGATCGTAGGTTTGATTCCTAAGATGCTAAGGTGTTTAATCCAACAAAGCAATGAAATGGAGTTTGAAAACATGTCAAGGACAGCAACAAAAATCACAGACCTCCCAAGATAGGTAGAAAGCAACGGTGGAGATGTTAATATATTGTTAAACTTTTGTTATAAAATTAACGCCACAAACAACTTGGATAGCAAGAATCTTCGGAGTTTCTGGCAGTAATATCAACCACTGGGGATAGGTGTGTGTGACATATTTGGTACAACTTGAATATCACTTGACTACGGAAGCAAGTGAGATGCATAATTGAAATATACATACATTCATTTATCCTGCTGATTTAAATTATTCATTACAGTACTTCAGTACTCACAATCGATAAAAAATAGTTATTCGTATTAATGTACGGAAATTATCGAACAAATATCGAGTACACGGTTTAAACTCCTCACAGTGCTTACGTCACGCTTTGCTACTTCACCACTGCCAACACGTAAATCACGTGACGCTAGTAATACCATCTATTTATAGAATGCCCAAACTCCTGACAGTGCTTACGTCACGCTTTGCTATTTCTACAAAATATTAATAAAAACTATTTTTTATCTTTATGTGTATTGAACATCTTAATCTACTATTGAACATCTTAATTTACTTCAATAAGACTCAATTTATAGAAAATATTGCTGAATTGTAACACAAAAGAAAACATAATATTCGGCTCTCTGAGGGACGAATTTTACTTGTGATGGCAGTGGTTATTGATTTACTAAAGGGAAATAACCGCTGCGGGGAGTTTATATACGAATAACTATTTTTATCGAAGTAAAGACGTGCTGTAGTGAGTATTCAAATCAGCGGGGTTAATATTGATATTTTCAGAGAAAGTAATAGACATAGAGATACCTGTGAATGAATATATGGACAAACTAACAGATCATTGTATGTGCAAACTATCCTGTATGTGCATGGTGGATGAAACACAGCAGACGTTTGCTGAAGTTGATGAATTAAGACTTCGTAAACCACATCTTACTGTGAAGGTAGATACTTTGTTTGTAAAATACATTGACAATAAACATCGTGAGTCATCAAGGGCAATGTCACTTTTAGTCTCTCTCTTAGTTGAGAGGTCGCCTTTGTATGAAAATAGTCAGTTATACTTGATGTCATTTTTATTCCCTTTTTATTGAATATTCAAAACTATATCCCTTTACAACCGTGTTTTACTCAATTAAGTATTTTTCATTCTATCTCAATTCTGTAATGAATAGAATAAAAATCTCAAATGTTTTTCGCTTATCAAGGAGACTCACTGTGTCAAAAGTGAAGACATCTCATTATTCAGTTACTCCCCTTAGCAAGCGAGAATTTCTGTGATGATCTCGTACATTCAGACGATGTTATCTATTTATTAATCATGTTTTAGATATATTTATTTTCAAAGTTATATATTACCTCCAGTTTTGGAGATTTACATATAGAAATTACATATTTACAAACATTGTACGAATAAATAAACAAAATAAAGCATTTGAAACTTTATTTTGTATATTTTTCAGGCACCGGAAACTGGTAACGTTGGTAAGACGTTCCAGGTGGAAGTCTCGTTTAAGAATCCACTTGACGTGACCTTGACCCAGTGTGAACTCAGAGTTGAAGGACCCGGATTACAGAAACCAGCTGTGTACAAACAAAAGTAAGTATAATGACCGTTATTAATATTTGTGTTTTGAAATTGTGCTAGTTACTTTTAGTGGCATCATTTTAATGTGCATTTGTCTTTTTTGAAACTCTTGTTTTCTTCTAATTCTGTTTTTACGCCTTTATCGCGAATCTTATTAACATTCAGGGTGAGGTTTAAAAAACACCGATTTATGATTGCCTAACTTCCTTCGTTTCATTGCAATTATATACAATAACATTTTCCAATTTCATAATCTAACGTCGAACGTGTTTTTTTTCTTTGAAAATACTCATTTTATAAAGAGTATGAAACAAAAACTCCAACATATATCAATCATTCTTGATTTTGATTTCTGATCTGCCAGAGCAAATACAGAAAACGCCCTACGTCTCAACTTCTCTTTTGAAAATGATTATCCGATTTTTGAATAGTTTTACGTCTTGACATCCCTCTAAAGAACGCTCTATCAATTTGAAAATGATCAAAGATTTCTAAATGTACCATATTTCCTTGTTTCAGGAATGTTAACGCCAAGGAGACATTCACCACTAGTTTTGATATGACTCCAGTGAAGTCTGGTTCAAGGGAGATAATCGTCAATTTCAACAGTGCTCAGATTTATGGAGTAGATGTCGCTCATGTCATTAATATTTCAGCTTAAAGAAATTACAAACATTTCAGTTAATTCCATCATAGTATCTTGTTTTTTACGTTGTTTAACAGACAATTTCGAGAGCTGAATGCAAGAGCTGTTTAACTCATAAAATCATGATATAATGAATATTAATGACATTATAGTCACGTGCGTGCTTTCCACCAATAGAATTGAAATATTTGGCTATATTTTGTGATTATGTAAGCTTAATAAGCATAACATATTAATAACAGCATAACACCAGCAGCGTGTTCAGTCACGACTGTTAGCGAACGTTACAGGTACGGGATAACTCAACCCATGGATAACTCAACCCATGGATAACTCAACCCATGGATAACTCAATCCAAAGTTGGGACAACTCAACCCGTTAGTGAGGAATTGAGTTTTATCGGATTGAGTTGCCTTTGGGTCGAGTTGTCTCGACCCTAACGTTACGGAACGTTTCGGAACGTTCGGGATAATTGAACACGCTGATGGTGTTTGTCGTCATTACAATACAGCTGATTTTGCATAATATATGCAAATTTTAAAATGTGTATTGAGAAAGTATAGTGGCATAGTATGAAGATTGTATTATTAGCATTTTTGTTTCATAAATATTTGTAATTATTCATTTATTAGGATAACGCTTTCAATAATATTGTCTTTCATATTTTATAAAACATTTATAAACATTTTCATTTGTTTAACTTAGATTTGTAGTCATGTTAATTTATCATTTATATATTTTCGTGTCCTGTATTACTAGTATAGTAACCCTACTTGAAAATTTTGGAATCCCTTTAATTGACCCGAGGTTTTTAGACTACTCGAACAGAATGATCCTGTCAGCACGCCCGTAGTAAACGAGTTGAAGTACCTTAGATGATATTGTTTTAAAATTTTAGTGTTTAAAATACCGGTGATTTTGTGTTTTTACTGTTGTAACTACTCTTAGATAGTTAATTCAATTAATATGACATACAAATGTGTTTGTGAAATTGTGTTGTTTTTGCACATTTAGTTGCTTTCTTAATAAACGCATTTTATATCTTTCATTATTTTATTTCTGTTCTTTACATTCAAACAACAGCTAAATCTCAAAAGAGCACCTTAAATTTTCCCTTGAATGTATTTTCAAAAAATGGCCCGAAATTAGCTTTGGAACTATTGGCTGTTCAAGAGAACGGACTATATTGGATATTTTGCCAAAGGGAAATAACTGTGGCAATCTCTTTTTTAAAGTTTCTTAGAGTTATTGTTCTTGAACTACACGCAATCATGAGTCTCTAGTAACCTGCCCCTGAAACTAAGTTTCATTGTAATATTTTCGGTGGTTTAAGAAGGCATGGATTCAGACAAGTGATCCGGGGGTAGGGCAACTTGTGATATAAGGCTGATGGTCTTATAAACTACGCTGAGTAAATAAAATATACATGTAAAATTTCAGAACTTTGTGTATTTTGTCTTTATACCCAGCAGTCATCAAACCACTCGATGATATTGACGATGTAGCTCAGCTATCGCCGAAGTTCACAAAATTTTGATTATATTTTATGATAAGCGTATTGATAAGATTTGGTCAAGTAAAACACTAGGACTCTAAACTTGGGCCAGGAAAATATTCGAATATTCGATTATTAGGATCGTCATCGAATATTGAAAAACGAATACGAATATTCAAAATTCTCAGCATAAAAATTGGCTTTTTTAATTTTTGCCTCACCACGTTGCAATTAAAAACGTAGTTTAAGAAGCCTGTTTAAAGTATGCATGTTCGTTTAACTCTTGTTATTAAGTTATTGTTTTGATTCCCAATTAACTGTACAAAACCTTGGTTATAGACAGATCATGAAGGTTTCATTCAAGATTCATTGAAGCTCCAGATATTGTTTATTCTATATGAACCGAAGTGGCCTAATATACAGAAATATAACAAAATTAGACACAAAAATCGCAACATGAGGCATTGACATACTTGGAATCTTTTTAGCTTTATAAAAACGAATATTCGAATATCAAAAACGAGTATTCGAACATCAAAATTTGTATTCGTTCCCAGCCCTACTCTTAACCGCGTGGACCAACTATCACACCTACAGTTGTGACAGCGCACTTTGTTGTTCGACGTGCGTTAGGACCTTAAGGGGACATTTTTTAGCATTGTGCACGTCTGGATTTTGTCCTTTAGTACATTTGACCCAAAAATGCAGCGTGAATGTTGACACACTGTTGAGTCGAACCCCATAGTCAGCTGAGCCCCTAATGCGCGTTTCTGCATTGCCTAATGGTACAAACTCATGTAAAAATTTGCCTATTGCCTAGATTGAAATAGAAAAATAGCTGTAAATATGAGATTACTTAATCAAAACTGAATCGCTTTTACAAACAAAATGAAATTGTCTTCTAACTTCATACAAGACTGCATAAAGTGATTACAAAATATTGCCAACTTGCATCAAAATATAGTTGTAATATTGTTGTCGCTTTTTCAACAAACAGTAAGTGCCAGTAAGCGCCAGGAAACGTGAATACAATAGATTGCACCAGTCTTCAAATAAAACATTTATATTTAAATTTATAAGACAGGATTCAACGGGATGAGCAAAAAACATCAAATTTTAATCTACGAGCATTCCAGCTTCCACACTATGTACGCGTATACTGACATGTGTGAAATATTAGACTTGCAAAAAACTGTTCCATGCTCCAAACTGTCGGATGTTTATCAAACACAAGCAAACAATTCAATGGACAGGTTATAAATATTAATTAATAGGTTCGCGTAATTATTTATACGGACTACTTTTTTGTATGTAAAGTTCCCGGATGTTTTTAAAAAGTCAGAAATGCATTATGGGTGAAAATCTGACATATATTGGTTCCATGTGTTCAGCAAAAGTTTTGTTCTTGTAATTTATTATTTATAATTTATGATCATGGATGTTCAAACATTAATGTTTATAGTTTTCCTTTCCAACAAACTTGTGTGTTTATGTGACCCAGCAAGACCCCTTAAATCTTAGAGTAACTTCATAATTATAAAACAGCCGACATTTGTCGAAATACAAACGCAACACATAAATAATAGGGAGTAATTGCTTCATGTAATTTTACGTAAGAACGAATATTGTTTTCAAAATTTTAAGCGACGTGAGCTTAGACGGTTCCAGGTGCAAACACGAAAGTCATTTTTATGAGTGAATGGAAAAATGCATTAGTTTTTATGGTGATAGAGACTTAAGAATTTATTGAGGATATTCATCGAGTAAGTTGTTAGATACCTCGATTGCAAATTATGTCTCTATATCTTAGATTATTCACTTCGAGTTCGCTTCCAGCTTCCAAGTACTGAGGTATTAGTATATTGTCTCTTGGAAACAGCGAGATATGCTTTGGGTGTGATTTGAACCTACGTGGACCCGTGTCAATAGCGCAGTTGGTAGCGCGCCTTGATTTGGTATCTCGTGTCCGGAAGGGGGTACAGGTTCGAATCCCACCTGGGAGGTTATACCCTTCCATGAAAATTTGACATTAGTGTCAATTTTCCTCTATTTATTAGATAATATAGAGAAGTTTCCGACCATGTGAAAGGGTAGGTGAGTACTGGTTATAGACAAGGGTCCAGGAAAGCTAGGTTAGGTGCGCTTGACGCCGTAAAATGATCTAAATTGTGTTGACACGGCGTTAAATCTAGTGAAAAAAAGAACCTACATGGAGCTGACATCGAACCACTCAACCACTCATTTAATCTAAATATGAAAATTCTTACTATTCGTGTAAGTTTTATTTCATTATTTTTACAGATATATAAAAACAACAAAATTTGTCAGTGAGTAGCTATAAATTTTAATACATAAACAGTCACAAGACTAACAGTTATTTGAAATAATTGTTTCCAATAGAATCATGCTGAGGCTAGAGCAGTCATTGATTGGTCTCAAAGCTTATCGACGATATCGATATTTTGAGAAATGAATATCGACGATACACCGATATATATCGATGCATTCACTGCAGTACTATACAAACCATTTATGCTGTCAGAACTCATAGACATGTATAATTTTATTTACTATGTCATGAATGTTATACCTTGGTATCCTGTATTTAACTGATAAGTTGTTGGTAAAAAGGATTTGTATTGATAATAAATGAATAAAAAGATCTATCACAAAATGATTGTTTTTTATCCGTTCATATTATGACAGCACACCTGTTTCAGCTCAATGTAGAAAGTTTGTCTTGAAAATTTTGACACTTTTATACATTTATCTACATAGGCTTTATTATCGATAATTCAATTTTCATATCGATTATTGATCGAAAATAAAATATCGACGATACACAGATATCGATAGAATCGATGACAGCTCTAGCTGAGGCATTATTATGTAATTGGCACGTGATACAAGTGATACACCTCAGCATTTGGAACTTCCTCGTATATCTTCGTAGATGATCACCGAAATTGTTCCGAATGACAACTCAGCAAAAACAATTCATAGACAATAACTATCTTATTTCATGATGTTGTCGTAACATCATGGAATAAATTACACTATGTAATTGCTTCCGATTTATTGTAACTATGAAACGTCGTTACGTATGATATAAAACGCCCCCTATCCACGTGTTCCTGCAGAAGATCAAAGCTGAAATAATTGCATACAATAATACGAGTAATATGAACTTTGGATACCCCTGTACTGTGAGAATTGATGTGCCAAAACGTCATGCCAGAAGATAAATTGTAACAGACGTCGAGAAGGCGATGTGCGTGGTGGACGAGAGAGTTTTTGTGCAGGTAGCTAGTGTTATGGTCAGTTTGGTGTATGCATATGAAATTAACCATTGCATGTAAGAGGTATGCTCATGCATATGATAATGACTTCTGGTATTTGAGAATACAAAGTCGCGATATGTCCTATACTTATTCTATATCTTTTTCTATATTAAAGCCGCTATATAAAGAGAACTATGTCCATACATTACTACAGACATGAAAGCTTTTACTAGTAATTATTAGTTCAATCTGTTCTTAAAAATGTAGAGGACTAGGAAGCGGACTTGAATGAAGTTGATAGAAATTGAACGATTTTTCATTTATATCTATATTATTAGTTGAATGTGACCTTCGATCAATTTTTGTTAAAAATAATTGTATCGTGGCATTTTAATTTATCCATATATTTAAATTTGTTTAACTTAATGTATTTATTTTGTTTAACTTATAATAATATGTAATAGTCGGTCGTAAAAGCTTACATAAGCTTATGTTTATTGTTATATTATCTTGTCGACTTAAAATTAAATTTATGTTATCTTATCTAAAGAGCTGTAACAGATTTGTAGAATTAGAAAAAAATAACGAGTCACTTACTGGAATTCAAACTCCCCTCAAACTCCCCTCAAACAACCCTTTATTACAGAAAACAGTCTGGATTACCTGCCCCTTCGTAACTAGGAAGAAGACCAAAAAAACACGTGACGTAAACAGCGAGAGAAGCATGACTGAGGTCGCACTTTCCCCGGTCCGTTTCTATCACATAGATTATACTTGCTACTTTGACAGCCGAGGTATTCCGATTGTCAGCACTATTGGCATCAAAGAGAATGTTAACCGATTAATTTCGATTAACTAGATTTTTATTATACAAATTAACACATAGCGTCCTCCAAAAGTCCATGGACAAAATTCTTTTTAAAGCGACTGTTGCTCATCCAAGAAAAAAGACATAGAGTCATGTAAGCCAATTGCAAAATTAGTATTTATTCAATTATCTACATATGATTTAAAGGTACTAGTTCACAGATTTGGTTTATTTTTCTATAATCTCAAAATACCATTCAGTGTCTGTAATTGTGTCAAACAAATAAATTCTTATTATTTTAAGCCAAACTTACCTATATGTTGCCAATCTCTCATACAGAGTTGTCGATCCTTACAGTGATCTATATCTCTGTAAACGTCTCGGGTTTTACAAGATTCTTGTAAAATAGTAATATAATTTAGATTTTGTATCTAAAGCGTAATTCGTCTTTTATATATATTATCTCAAATTTTTTACGTGATATATAATTTTATTACAGGTGAAATCCAATTTTTAAAGAGTTATATTTACAAGAACTATTTTCTTGTGAAACGTCTTCCTATTCTGAGTAATTTGGCTTTTTTACTCATCCGCAAAAAATGTCAACAATAGATGATATTGCTAAAAATTATGACAAAAATTTAGTGCTAAGGGACTGTCAACGACAAGCCTTTGAACATCTACAAGACAAGAAAGGTGATCTGTTATTTAGTTTGTCTGTTGCGTTTGGACAAAATTCAAAAATTGTCACATGATCGTTTTAAACGATCACGTGTTTGGGACTACTTTCGAGACGTTAACAGAGATAAAGATCACTGTAAGGATCGACAACTCTGTATGAGAGATTGATATGTTGCAAGATATATACAACAAAAGTCACAAAAATGCACTAAAATGTCTATCCCAAATAACAAACGGGGTAGATATTTACTACAAGAAACACTATATATCATTTGTAGGTGAATGTCAATTTGCAATAAAATTGTCATTATCAGAATACTTCTTTCCTGCTTCCAAAAATGTTTCCATACAATTTGATAGTTTTAGAACAAAGTGATATTTAAGTTGAAATCTGTGAATGAGTACCTTTAAATTATGTTACATGAATCAGCTTCAATTACAGTAACATTACGTGCAGTATGCATAGGCAAGTTTTACTCAAAATCTAATTCGTTCAAGATCTTATAACTTTTGGGGGGCACTGTGTATCAGAAAAACTCAAATTTTATAGGCGGAATTTTGTCATACAAATAATAAATTCTTCGCGGAATATTTACACCGAGAATTAATTAAGATAAACTGAAGAGTCTTATTTGACAGATTAGTAATTTGCAGATGCTTAAATTGATAGCATGGTAACAGTTTTTGGCATTTTTTGGAACAACATATCAGACGTAAGAAATTGCAAGTTGCAATGAACCTAGTGTAAATGAATGATTCGTCTCAAATCCCCATCTGTGTTACGATATGTAAGATCTTGCGGGTCAATTCACCTGAAAATTAACCGTGGAAGGAACGATAATGATTACTGCAAGAATACGTTATCAGTGGGCAGGTAAAACTGTCCACGAAACTCCGCCCACTTTAATCCAATTTACAGGTAAGTTCATGATTTGAGTTACTTTGATAAAATAATGTTCCACGATCACGTAAAATGTATAATACTTGCTTTGTTATATTAATCATTTTTGTATAACTCGTTATCAATTTTTTTGGTCATGAAAAAACTTATTAGTTTGATGAAAAACAAAGCAGCGCAAACTGACCTTTCATATTCGGTTAATAAGCGATTCAATGAATTTTAAAATAAGCTTGAGTAATAAACTAAGTACTAGAAATAAATTGAAATATCATGATACGTTTTATGAATAGCCTGCAACAACTCAACGAAATTAATAAATTTTATAAATAATTTAGAATTAAGATATACGAAATGGTTGAACGATAAATATAGTACAATGATATAAATGTAAAGGTTTTTTACTTGGAATACTTAAAGGTACTACTTCACAGATTTGGTTTATTTTTTCTATAATTTCAAAGTACCAATCAGTGTCTGTAAGTATGTCCAAAAATTAATTCTGATTATTTTAAGACAAACTGGCCCGCTATATGTAGCAAGAAATATACAATAAAAGTCTCAAAAATGCACTAAAAGTGTCTTTACCGTCACATACGGGGTAGATATTTACTACATGAATCACCATCATTTGTAGTTGTATGTCAGTATGCACTAAAATTGTCATTATCAGATCACTACGTTCCTGCTTCCTAAAATAGTTCCATACAATTTTGATAGTTTTAGAAAAAGTTGATATTTAAGTTGAAACCTGTGAACGAGTACCTTTAAATCGTAGGTAGAATGAAATTTGTGAACTTACGATATATATCAGAACATTGCAATAGCAGTATCGCAGTATGAACGATAGATGGGGCTGATTTAACTTTACCTTACAGAAAAAGGCGGGACACTCAAATTTTACCGTTTGGTGAATATTGACATAGAAATATACATGTAATTGATGTTGATGACGGATAGAAACAATAATGTTTAATTGTTGTTTGGGAGGGAGGTAAAGGTTTTCACGTGAGAAATAGTGAAAATGTTGTTAATAATAAATGTGATGGTATTGTAACAGGGAATTCATAATGCTTACATTATCGTGTACATCATAATTAGAATATCTGATGTACACATTAGTCTGACAGTTGCGTGTCAATTAGATAAAGTAATTAGTGAAAAGTTTGCCATTCGACAAATAACAACGGAAAATACAAATGTGATTTTTGACAATTTACTGTGAGGTATGTGTTTTAGTAACGGTTTTTGTTACAACGGTAAATTAATATTGTGACGTGTAACATATGTATTCATGTGAAAAGTTTGGAATTCATACAAAAAAACAAAAAAATACTTCATTTTCTGCCTTGATTGGTGTGCATTGGAGCGTGAAATTTATTTGTTTCATGTTTCCGACCTTTAAACTAATTGTGATTGAAAACTGTTTGTGATTTTTGTTCACGATGAAGCTTGGTGAGTAGTTTTACATTTTATGATTATATCTTTATTTTGACATATTTAAGTCAAGTTACTTGTTTATTTCATTGCCCTCCAAAAGTTCTTGAACGATTGAAATTTTGAGAAAATACTAATCATACATTCTATAATTAAAGGTACTAGTTCACAGATTTGGTTAAGATTTTTCAATATTTTCAAAATACCATTTAGTGTTTGTAATTGTGTCAAAAAATAAGTCTTTTAAAATATTTTAGGACAAACTGACCTATAGATTGCAAGAAATGAAAATAAAAGTCACAAAAATGCACTAAAATTGCACTATTCCGTGACATACGGGGTAGATTTTTACTGATTGAATCACCATCATTTGTACTTGTATGTCAATTTGCACTAAAATTGTCATTATCAAATCACTAATTTTCTGCTAAAAACCCGTTTCCAAACAACTTTGATAGTTTTAGAAAAAGTTGATATTTAAGTTGAAATCAGTGAATGAGTACCTTTAAAGCTCATTAATTTAACAAAATTTGTATCATATGCTGATAAACTTATTAACGCTAATTAATTATGGAATTCTAAAGACTCCGCATTTTTCATGAATAAATGTGAGTAATTTATTCTTAAAACAGAATATTGCCCAAGGTCTTTTGGAGAGTGATGTTTGTAACCGGACTAACCAAACTTGAAATGAAATTTCTTTGAAACATTTGAGTAAGATATGTTTTGTTCTAAAATATCGTATTATTCATAAACAGTATATTTATTTTAACCATTATTTAAAGAAAGATACATGTGTATATATAATATGATATAATTGTTATTTCTACAGATATCAGAGAAAACGTATGTGTAAACTTGTATATCATATCCCTGTGGAACGATTAATGTCAGAGGTTGATTCCTAACAAGGTTGCTTCGTCTATAATGGGCTATTTAAATCAATTAGTTATTTGTTTCTTAGATTTGAAGAGTACGTCTGTCTGTAACGACAATTATATATTTATATAGCTGTAAGTTAAAGAGAGTTTTCAATAAAAGATCAGAGATTTTTCATATACGAATGTAAGTCCAGTGGCTTAATTTTTTCTAAAGTACATACTTATTAACTTGCTCAAATGATTACATTAAACAATGACCGAGAGCTATATATACATCAGTGATATACATATGGTCGGTTAAAGTTGCTTTTATAAAAACTATAATTCTCAACTCCCAACATTCATAAGGGCTGGGTAATAACCCAACTTAATGACAAATATTGATAATATTGTACGATATATTTTTCAAGTTTAAACTCTGCAATGCAAGGCAAATAATGTGCATGTACACATGCGAACAAAATGAAGTTGATTTTATTAATTAACCTACCAATCAACCTCCTGACATGAAATCATTAAAACAAATACATATTTTCATATTATAAACAAACTAATGAATGCATGTACAATATCATACAGCCGCGTATTGCACTGTCATGAAAACAAACAATCATTAGGCCAAATAAATATGTGTGGTTCAGGTGACATACTTGAAATAGGGTCGGTAGGTTGGATTTTTTCATTTTGCCAAAACACCTAGATCGGCCGAATGAACTACAGTCGGTCGGGTCACCTAAACTACATATATTTTTTATTTGGTCTTAGTTGTTTTGACGTTTGTGCCTGATATGTTTATGTTTATGACTATGTTCTCTGGACAATAATATTTGTCTATGATTAATATTTCATTCCTATGACCAATGGACTTCACAGAACAAATACGATGTTATATCCCTTTGTGACATGTTTCTAATTGAATCGTCTTTGATGTTGCATTTTCCAGATTGTTTTTAACAACATCGAATATTCTTTTCTCTTAGCATGGCTTTCACGTTAGTTTTTCGTATGTTTACTCGGTTTTGTAGTCAATATAAGCTGCGATGAAATATCGTACTGTATTGCTCTTTTATGATCACCAATATTCGCGGAAATTTTTAAAACTTCGATTTGCGCCTCCAGAAAGAAGATTTAATATTTAGCGCATGCGCGTTGCACTAAATAGAACGCACTCAGTCATCTTCAAAGTTTATATTTTGTAATATTTTAATGGTTTTCAATAAACAAATTCATGAAGGACTTAACTTTGAAATAACCATCTAAGATAAATTCCTGATGTCTTCATAATTCCAAAGCTTGTAAATATCACATAATGATATCATCAAAGATTTTTATAACCATTTTATCATTATTCGGTGCAAGTAAAATATGAGTTAAGAGTGTTCCCTTGAAATTGATAGTGAACCATTTCAACTGTTTAAAGTGTCTTGAAGATCGCTTTGTGTCGATATAATCAAAAGTTCTCACTTTTTGTTGTAATGATATGTAACACACGAAGCTCTGATTGTTATTTTTCTGTTGCTATGGAAACAGTCAAGTGCAGTTACTAATGGGTGTGGCACGTTTGAAGTGGTTGAACACTGGGTGCCACTAGAAGGGTATCTCAACAAAATGTAATTACTCAATTAAACATACACTGTAAAGTTTATCAAAGTTTTGGAATGTTTGTTTAAAATAAGCGAACATTTTAATATCCTCTACAACACAAAACTATCAGTATCCCATTAGATGTCACTTTACTTTGATGTCGATGTTTCAATAAGATGGTAATTCATATTTCTTTTTCTTAGTTACGAAATATAGCCAATAGAGTTGTTTTGTTCTATAACTTACCGATTGTCATGATTTGTCATTAAATATTATAATGTATAAAGTTTATTAACTGGTAATGAACGTTTTTAAGCTCTAAGCTTTTTGTTCATCTACCCATTTCTTCAATGTTGTATTATGGTTATGTCAATGACTATGTTTATATATGTATGTAAACATTGTTTGAAATGAAAATGTTTAAACTAATAGAGTTGGAATGAAGCTGTAAAGCGTTTGATCAGTTTGGTCCTTAGTCTTGGCAGCATAACTTTGATTTTAAACTCTCTTTATCTTGAACTTCGGATGCAATTTCATTCAATTTTAACAGTAAACTCTGATGAGCTTTTCAGAAAAGTTTTGATTGTTCATTGGATATCAAAGGTTATCTAATCGCCATTTACTTTAAATGTGGTCACTTACAATAGTCCATGTTCAAAGAACGATAGTTGACAAAAATGACAAGAGCATTGTGCTCAGAAAAGAGGCATCCATTGAAACGGTACTGTGGACGATTAAATGAAAATTCGATGTACATATACAAGTAACAACGATTCACCAGAAAGCATTAATTGGCATGAATTGTGTGTTTTGCACATCTATATTAATCAAGACTACAATTCTGCACATTTATATTCGTTAAGGCTATTATTTTCAAGTTTCTAAGCAATGCTTTTGTATGAGTAAAATAAATTCTAAGTTGAACACTTGGTAATAGTGAATAGGGCAATTTTTTTTCAATAAAACCTTTTGAGAACTTGATTTAACTTACAGATTGTTAGAGTGGAGTTCATTCTTTTTTATATGAAAAACCATTCTGGTTAGACTTTCATAAAAAAACGTTGTAGATCGATCAGACGCTTGTTAAATGTCAACCTCAATAACCCGGATGATTCATAAAAAACCATAGACGCTTGCATGAAATTTTAATTATTTTTAATAATTTTACAGAAATTTCTGGCAATTAATATTCGCATGTTTATGTTACAAGATTCATTCAATAAAATGTTTGTAGTCTATCGTAAAAGTTAATATCTCTTTGAATTTATAAAAATAATAAATACTTGTTTTCTTTGAAAAATGAAATTGCATTGGCATTCCCATATTATCTTTATATGTAATCTCCTAGTATTATTTTAATTATATTATTTGATGTCATGATTAGGAGGTTGATATCACATCTAATGATTAAAGGAGCATACAAGCTATAAATTATTTAATTGTGATCGAGTTACGAAATTACTCGAGGCCGTGTGCAGTTGATACCTTCGAAGGCGCTGTTTATCAAGAATTATGTTCCGCTAAGATAAAATTTTAATCAAGTTGTATGATATTTTATATGTCGTATTCTAAAAGAACTGGATTAACTTTGCTTTCATCTTCTGACTTCAAAATATTTTCAGTATGTTTAATTTTGTTTTAAGCAGCAAGGATCCCACAGGCAATATTTTTATTGTGATATTTCAACTGTATACTTAAATATGAATAAATTGATTCGAGTAAAAAAATCGACGCACGAGTTGCCTCTATTTTTAAACTAGTTTGATTTTTGTTCTTTCAACTTCTTTAATAGATATGTTATTTGAAAATCTTGTTCGAGTTATTGCCGATACCACTCCTGTCCTCCTGATTTAGAGTCACGAGAGGGACGCTGGTTCAAAACTCACAAGAGCTGGTTATACCATTCCATGAAAATTAGAAAATAGTGTCAATTTTCCTCTTAGTTTATTAAAAAGTTATATGGAAAGTTCTTGGCTTTCAGAAAGGGTAGGCGAATACCGCAGCGTGTTCAATTACCCTTAACGTTCCGAAACGTTCCGTAACGTTAGGGTCATGACAACTCAACCCAAAGCCAACTCAACCCGAGAAAACGCAATACCTCACTAACCGTTTGAGTTGTCCGAACTTTGGGTTGAGTTATCCATGGGTTGATATTTCTACGGGTTGAGTTGTCCCGTATCCGTAACGTTCGCTAACAGCCGTTACTGAACACGCTGCTGGTTTGAACTGGTAACCATCTTCAGAGACATGTAATATACTCGTACATCATATAATGCATTTACGAAAAACATTGTATTTTAAAATAAAAGGAAATAAATGTCAAAACTATGATAAGATATTTAGATGGATTAGAATCATCTAACATAAACTCTAGATCTCTACCAACCAATCTTGTCTATCTTAAAATATACGGAAGATTAATGAGATTTTCTTACTTAAAGCCTTACATAAGCCACACACCAGATATAGGACAAGGATGGAGCAGGATTATCCCATGTATTATAGTGGAGAGGTCTAGGGTGGAGATTCTATTATTCAAGTATTTTACTACATCGAAGGTACTGCTTTGTAGCTGATTGTGTGAAAAGATTTCAACTTAACTCTGGTTTAACGCCGTTTCAATCCAATTTAGGTCAATTTACGGCGTCCAGCGCACCTAACCTAGCGTTGGTTAACCTAACCATGGACCCTTGTCTATAACCAGTACTCACATACCCTTCAACAAGGCCGGAAAATTGTCCATATATCTTATTAATAGAGAAAAATTGACATTTTTGTCAAGTTTTCATGGATGGGTATATCCTCCCCGGATGGGATTCAAACCCGTACTCCTTCGGGACACGAGATTCAAAATCCCAGCGCGCCACCAATTGCGCCACCGACCCGGGTTGTGTAATAGATGGTTATTGTATGTATAAAATCGTACCCTGTTAGCAACGGTAGAGATGGTTTTAGTGCGTTCTTTTTTAGACTTATTCTATGTTTTCACAATCTTTAAGCAAGTTAAAAATTTGATTACATTAAAAAGATGGAAGCAGTAGTTTCTTTCACGAATTCTATATTAACATTTTATTGAAGGGTTGTGTTACCTATCCCCTCTCTAACCCCTCACCCGCGCCCTACAGGGCCCATCCCTGTTATGTCCTGATGTTTTAGGTTTCAGATAATGAAAATCTCAATGATCTATAATAATAACAATAGTATTACCAAGTTACATGTTACAATAATATTATACGTTATATATCTCAATATTTATATTGTATAATAAAAGTATGTAGATACTGTACAACCTCGATATCATGTATCCAAGGATTCTGAATTTTTATTGTTTTCTCAGGGCAATTATTTGGCATATTTTGTGGTCAAATATGGGCCCTATTCCCCTCTCAAAACCATATGTTATTTCCCCTATCTCATATAAAAAATCACCTCAAAATAAAAAGATAAGTACGAAGAGTAAAGTTAGTTTAGGAACAGCTTCAGGTCTTTTGTTTTATTTGTCCAACTGTCACAATCTGTACTAGCGATTCAATGGATCAAAGGTATAAGTGTTTAGAGTAAAAACTGTACGTATTTATGAGTCGACTGAATTGTCTTGAAATGATGCAAATTCACCTTTATGAGGGTATGGGTACCTGTCCTGAAAAAGTTGTCTAGTGCCCTGTTTGTTGTTATTATAGTACATATTAATTCATGGCAATTTCTATGTGTTATTACAGTAAAGTTCCTCGATGAAGTCTACCTTGGTTATATTACAAAATCCTGGGATTGTTGACAGTTTAACAGTCTCAAAAGCTTGATTTTAGAAGAGAAATGTCCTCATATCAAGACCGTTGATTTTTGATGGTTCTAATACATATAGATCTAATCGTAGTGGAACTTTTCTGAATTATAATAAAATTCGAGAATTCAAGAAATTCCGTTCTATTCTGTTTTGTGGAATGTCCCAAATGACTTGCTCAGGCAACCGCAGACTGATGTATTATAGTATTTCTTTTGTGTTGTGGTACAAAGAATTTTGCGCAACGTTAGTGAATACAATATCTAGGTTTCACTACAAATACAATGTTATTTCTTGTACAAACGATGTATGTGGCTTATCAGTTCATACAATCATACAAAAGTTTGGAAATGTCTGCATTGATGCACATATTTCTGCAGCTAAAGTTTAAGTCAACACCCCCGGGTATTTAAATGATATTCTCCCAGGCCCTTTCTGTAATCTTGCAAGCGTTTGATTGATTCAGATCATGATTATATCAGAAAATGTATCATAAGATTCTGTTATATTATTTTAGTATATGTATATATCAGTAATAAAGGAGGGTAACACGAGCTATCTAGTCTGTCTTTAGCCTTGGGTCTATCATAACCTTCATAACTTTCACACTCTAACATTTTGTGGCTCGTCATAGACACTATTGCGAAGTTTCCACCGCAAGCATGTTTGTTATATTGCGACAACTTTTGTCAACGTCTGGCAAAAGACGTAAAATTAGCACTCTTATATACGAATGATCATTTATTCTTTGAATTTCTGGTGTAAATCTAGTTTCGATTAGCGCTTGTATTATCATATTTCAAAATAAATATACAACAATGTAGTTTGAACATAAATAATTATACTAGTATAGATAGATTCCTTTATTTCCTCCTTGTCTGGAGAGTAGTAACATATATACAATATTTACAATTATACATACAAAATCATAGTTAATACAAAAGAAATAAACATAACATAGTATATTTTACACGTGATTACTATGGTTTATATAAATCATAATGAGTGTACAGTGTATTGTCAATATATACTTTTAAACGTGATGTTATCAATAGTGATAGTTATGATTATGATAGTAGTAACTACTTATTTGTATCTAGAAGATTGACCACACATGTTGTAATTCTGAAATTTAAAAATTGTCTGTTTGATATTTGTGTACTCAATGTGAGTAAAATGGCACACTGAGAATGTACAGATGACTCTGAATTTGAAATAAACTTTTTATGTCCATATTCTTTATATAAGCATTCCCACAATGCAGTTCGTTGCTTTTCTTTCTTATGGCAGAAAAATAATAAATGTTCAATTAGATGGCAAGTTTTCAAATTACACATTTTACAGGCAGTTATATATTGACGTGAAATAAATAGTCCTATGCAACGAAGTAGGATTTTGCACTTGTGGAGAATATTTTGGTTACATTGCGCAATATCCCATATTGGCGAATAGTTAAACTGATTGATAACATTGTTTAACAATGAGGTATGATTAAGATTCAGAAGTCTATCATATGTTTCACGTTTAGTTCGTTTAGTCACGTGATTTCGAACTATTGCTTTCCAACAAAACTTCGATGGGAATGTACCATTGTCGATATATGACGACAAGTAATTAATAAGTCCATATTTTCTTAAGAGTGAGTATATATTAGGTATAAACCCCACTGATTGTTTGTCAACGTTTAAGAATCTAATAATCCTGTTGTTGAATATATCTTTTACAATGTATTTAGGATTTAACCGGCATAATTGTCCGAAGAACACAAGTTTTTTACAGTCTATTATTTCTCCAATTGGTGTAGAATTTACAGTACTTAAGACATAATCTGAAGATATGCTTTTATTAAAACCTTGAATATGCTTAATGCAAAATTTGTGTGCGACGTTTAAACGATTCAGTTCATTTGTTGATAAGTTATTCCACAGCTCACAACCATAGAGAGCTTTAGGTAGAACTGCTGAATTATATATCATTGATAGAGTCTTTGCACTGAGGTTTTCGGGATTTATGCCAGTGCTACATATATTGAGATACGTGCCTCTAAGTTTTATAGATGCCTCTCTCACCGAGTCAAGCGATGAAAGGGCATCATCACAAAGTATACCTAAATGTTTGTAACTAGTAGCAAATGGTATAGGGTCAGGTCCCAAATAAAATGGTTCTTGTATAGAGGATGATTTTTGCTTATTATATATCACTACCGCACATTTATTTGCATTATATAAATATCTCCATCTCAGTGAGTAATTATAACAAACTTGTATCATATTTTTCATTCCATTATGTGAGTATGATATCAGTGTCATATCGTCAGCAACTGTTGGTGAGCACATACTTATATCGTAAATACATATACCATAACCACTATGTTGGAGTTCATTAATTAGTCCATCTATAAATACCAGATACAGTAATGGTGACATTTTACCACCTTGACGTGTCCCTTGGGATACCAAAAAGTTCGACGAATAAAGACCTTGATATAATACACGACTCTTGGCATTATTGTACATTTCTTTAAGAGCGACTATACTATTTGTGTCTATACACGACCGGCTGTCATCGGTTTTTAATGATAAAAGTTTATAAAATAAGCCGTCATGCAAATATACAACAATGTAGTTTGAACATAAATAATTATACTAGTATACAAATTCATTTGATTATTCGATCAAGAATTTCACTTAAGTATGTATATATTTAAAATAAACATTTTCGAAAGGCAGTGGTCAAAGTTCGAACTATAATTTTGTTTTCAAATTGCTTGCCAAATCGTTGAAACTTGTCTTTAAAGCAATGGGTCTGATGTTCGGTTCCTTTGGAAGGACATCCTCGTACCCCTAGGTTATCGACAAGATTCTCGATCTCCTACTAGACTCTGGGTACGAGAATGTTGGAAGGACTGTGAATAGATTTCTTTCGAAAGTAGTCTAAAATACTATCACAAATCACAAAGTGCATACACAACCTTAAATGTTTCAGCAACACCGCAACGTACGTGTTACCTTACCTCAAATTTCTATCATTAATTTACCACAATTCTTTTATCAATACAATCATATTATCAATATAGATTCAGATCAGCGTTTTTTACTGAATGTTTCAAAACATATTGACACTGTTTTTCACAATTGATCGTTTGGAGATTTTGTTTGTTCGTGTAGCAGACGAGATGTCTGCGAGGAATCTTAACATTTGTTTGTATTTGATCTGTCATACTTGGACGGAACTTAGGGCAAATGTTGTCGAACAATGGCGGGCCCAGCGGAAGTTGGGATACAAGAGAGCCCTGTTGTCCCCTTGAATATTAAACGTCTGAAAACGATCTTACTATTATAATTTTGATCCTTTGAAATCCATATCATGAAACAATAAATAAATTACACAAATCGCCTCTGTAAAAAGTGTTTTCAGAATTGACCTGTAAAATTGTTTAACCACCCTAATCAAGCTGAAAATGGTCTCAAACCTATACTTGGGTCCAACGGAACTCCATTCTCATAAAAATACTATATTTCAAGACTCGCCTCTGTATGAAATGTTTTTATATTTGTCCTGTAACATTGTTTATGTATAATAACAGCCATAAACAGGCTGAAAATGGGCGAAAAATTATACTTTGGTCCTCAAAAACTCTAATATTGTTTCCAGGATTCGCCTCTGATAAGATTGTGTGTAGGTTCGCTCCTGTGAATTTTTATGTAATTTAACAACCGTTTTATCATGTATAAAAACATGACATTGTTTTCTCTATAACTTTTATCAGTTTATTTAACCTTAAAGTTGTTGGTTTAGCTTCGTAAATTGACTTCGTTTCCAGTGAAAGAACGCACAAATCGATGACGTCATAACCATTTCCGGTTGTTGCGATTTTAACAATTATCAGCGTTCTTATTCAAGGGCAAATGTTAAGAAAATACAAGTAGATATATATTTATCGATTTACAAACGACTTTATTAGAGTCGTAATAAATGGTGCACCGAGAAATTTCATTTGATTACGTGTTTAAATGGTTGTAAGAGTTCATCTTACTGTTTTGAAAATCCATTCACCCCATCATTCCTGAACTTTTAAAAGATATTGACTCTTTTTCTCTAAACATATTTTATAAAATAGCTCAATGTTATTCAGAGTCAACCCATTCTCGTACCCCGAGGTTATCAAGATTCTCGATCTAACTAGTATTGAGAATCCTACTCGACTCTGGGCACGAAAATGGAGTCAACCGTATTTCGTATCTTATTTTTAGGCGTTTATTCTTCAAATACTGGCAAGTCCATGCAGGTTATGAAATTTGACCTGAGACACAGAAACCACTTCGAAAAATACTTACTTACATTAAATCAGTAAGCTGCGGTGCAGATGCTGAATCATGTAATTTATTAATTCGGGTCAATTTGCAGAAACTAGAGAAATGCCCATCTAAAATGTTGTACTTTCGTATTTTGTGAAGTAAGCACTTATAAGAACAGCAAAATGTTACCATTTCCCTGTTTTGAACTTTCAGAACTTTTGGAGCGCATTGTTAATTGCAAACATTACATAAATGCAAATAACCTTGAATTTAGTAATTTTCAGTTTTCATATTTCATTTACTCACTCACACAAACCGTCTGGTAATTGCTAATGTGTGAGGGTTTAATTACTAAAGACAACATAATGATGTGCTAATCTTATTACATAATTATTAAATTCCATTTTCTTTCTTATGCAAAACGGCTGTGCCTAATTGTTGCACTATTAAAATAATTTGTTTTTAATCACTAACATGGTAATAAAATCTCGTTTTATTGTAAGCGAAGTTATTCTTTTGTTGTTTTATACATCGGTGGAAGAATTTTATTATAAATAAAAATGTAGAGTTCATAGACAGATGGCATCAAGCACGCAGTTACCCGACCCCATGGTAGTTCGTCTGCTATCATAGTATTTAGACAACGCTGGGTGACTGTATGGCAGGTACAACTAGTTACTCATTCATGAAATGTATATTCTGATATTGCTCTTGTCAGATTCAATATTACATTTGTCTTTATATAGGTTAGTTTAGTTTGGTTGCCTCAGATGCCTTAAGTATGAAATATGAAACAATGTACCATTTTATTTATTTATTTTGTATCCATGTTATAGTAATTTACGCAGCCTTTTTTATCCAATTTACTATACTAGACCTTCTGTATTTAAATATAACACATTATTGTCTTCTTCAGATAAAACAATTTTGTTTAATTTATCAAAAATTATTAAATCTGCCTTGTATATTATAAATAACATTGTCTTATAAATTAAATACAACTCTCATAAACATTGTAGTATATATTACAACACAATTCTGTATGTTAAGTCAAATATTTATGCTTGTGTATGCATTGTTTTTCCTTTGTATATGTATCTTATCATTGATTTGTATTATATTTGTACTTAAATGTTTTGTAAGATCATGTGCCTTTGTTGTACAAATCTTTAATAAAACATCTGTTCTGTTCTGTTCATTAGGAATTCATTATACTCTTTTTACAAACCTTTTGTTCTACATTATAGCAAATCGAGAGTTTGATGACGATGATGATGTTTGGCGTTTAGTTTTTAACTAGGACATGTCCACTCCGAAGGACGCATGTGTAGTAGAGTCTGTAGACCACTATATTGAGCTATTTAACTTTCTGACGCACTTGTAATACTGTGATAGTACGTAAGATGGATGTCTATGAACACATTCATTCATTCAATCAAGCAATCAATTCCTAATGGAATGTTTTAATTACTCTTAATTGATCGTTTACTTACTTAATCTCTGATTGGTCAATTTTTCTTCAAAGATAATCAAATAACGTAAACACAAATAACCTTGAGTCATTCATGATGTACAATGAACCAATATTATGCTGAGTCAGCAGGAACTCATTACCAAGGCAACGTAACAGTTAATTGGTACGGCACTAGTTGATAAACATAAACTAATTTGATCTAATCTAACCTTACAGTGTTACAAGTGAAACAATTACAATTATCATTCAGTATTATTGATACATCATGAATTTCCTAAATAAACAGACCTATCTTTTAATCATGCGTTAATTCTTTTATCGCATTTTACAAACATACTTCCAATCCATCTACCAGATTACGCCCGTTTTTAATCCGTATTTATACACGGAACAGAACCGGAATACTTGTTTTTAGCCACATGGGTCCGCCATTATGACCTACTTTCAAACTGACATTGTTTATATGTATCTTATCGATGACCATCAAAACAATAATGTTTAGCTTCACATTAATGCCCCTCTCAGTTCTATCTGAACATCATAATATACATTTCTACAGGCAGTTTGTCCTGTGTATCTTATATTTCTTGCCTTAAATATTACAACTGACTGTCTGCTTTTTGCGCATGCGTCGAAATTTATGCAGAATGTTCAAATGATATCGAAACTTGCATTTAACGTACCCTTATTTGATTTTGTAAATGAACACTCGTGGTTTTCATGTTTTTTTCTTCAAATAACACATCTTTACTGTCTTTAATTCACGCATTTGGTAAGGCAAGTCAGTTGCGCGTCTGACGCTGGAACCAGGGATTGTGAGCTCGATTTCAGGGCGGTACTGTTTGAAAACTTCGCTGAATTTGCTGATAGAATACTTACTTTGAGCATTCTTCTTTTCCCAAAGTTGTCAAGTAGAACATCTAACGGTCACTGACGATGTCATTTCATCGATGGAAGGGATTTAACTTGATTTTATATGTTACTGATGAGCTCCAAATTATGGCCGAACAATGAACCATATTTCAGAAGACATTTAACACCAAACTTTTAAGTCTAAACATCTTACATTATATTTCTACTCGAGTAAAACTGTTTACAAATATCAGTGACTAGAAATGAACGCCAGATGGCGCTACTTGATTACTTCCGGATTGTCAGAATTTCAAGAAAATGTAAATATTAATATTTTTATTCTTCTACTAAAATAAACTGTCAACTAAGCCGTTCTTTTACCAGGCTGTAAGTAATATCTAACACAAGTTTGTTTGCCAAGTTTATTATGTATTTAAACCACAAGTGCGACTGTTGGTATCGTCTGCAATTGTCTGTTGTTACAGCCATTTCCCCCAAGGGTTTGGTGTTTCATAAGTTATGCATCTACTTACGATATGTTTTATAGACTTAGATGAAAAGTTTGAATTCATGGCTGATACTCAAAAGGCGATTTTAGGCTTATCGTAAAACATAAGTTGCTCTTATCTGCCTCTATAAAATTATATGTGTATTTGATTGGGGATGCGATTTTGCAAGCAGTAAAGCATTATTTACTTTGTATTAAAGTAATGATGGAGCCTAGCATCCGTGTATCAAGTATCGACATCTATAAATTTGGGTTTATGGTCAACAAACACAGTCAGCATCGTATATGGAACCTTGTTGCCATGTTGCTTTGTAACATTGGCGAGTGAACTTAGCTTGTACGCGCTTGCTAGTCTTACGATGGCATCAACATACTTGCAGATATTTCTTTTGATTGGGTTCAGTTTTCTAATGGAAAGTCATACCCTTCAATAAAATGTCATTAATTTTATAGATCTTTGGATAGAATTTGTTCGCAAGGATTTGTGTACACTGTTGAAATTGCGATCTGAAGAAAACGGTAAGGTCGGGCGATCCACAAAAAATCTGGTAAAAACGGCTTAGAATGATTAAGCAAAAATAACAGAAAACTTCTAAACATTGATAATCTTTGCTCACTACTTTAATGATTGAAACAAGTCTTCTTCTGCTAGCATTGATATACAACCTAATGCCCCATTCTCTATCATCCACGTTCAAACAAGTAATATACAGTGCTCTTTGAACGAAATATTGTCATATTAATAAAACGACATTCACTCACCGCTGTAAATAAAGAAGGAAAAATCGTCAGAGCAAGTTCTAAAACCAACATTTTTAATTACATGTGGTTGTCAATGTATGATTCAAACTATGAATAAGCTTTAATTTTAGTAAAATGACTTGTGATATGGATAATCAGCTTTTTTCTAAAATGTTACATCTGTTCAATAACTTTTGGAGAGGCACTGTAGATGATGAATATTTGTTCAGGATTGTTTAAGTCAAGTTTATAACCTATAGGCCTACAGAGTTTGTCTTAGAATAATAAAATATCAACAATGTTTCTTTATACAAGCATCTCGAACATACATTGTATCTTAAATAACATTATGTTATAATCTCTTACAGACAGTATTTAATTATGTACTAACATAAACATTCATTTCTTGCCAGGTCATGAACACTGCTCAGTCTACACGGCATTTTGTCTTTGTACGAACAGTTTAGTTTTATTTATACTGGGCTTAACAAACTTTAACGCCGTGTCAACTCATTTTTTTATTTTACGGCGTCCAATACGCCTAATCTGGCTTTTCTGGACTCTCACCAACCCTTCCACAAGGCGTGAAACATCTCCATATACCTAATTATTTGACGTAAATTGACATTATTGTCAAATTTTCATGGAAGGGTATAACATTCCGGGACGGGATTCGAGTCCTTCGGGACACTAGATTTGAAATCCAAGGTTAGGTTAAGACCATATAAAGTGTTTGGTGCTTGTATCAGCTTGCACCACCTGGCTGTCCCTCGGGATCATTGTGTAAGAGTAAAAATTTGTTTTCTCTGATAGAAAACAGATTTTTTGGAATTTCTATTTCTTACTTCATTTAACGCCGTGTCAACACAATTTTGGTCATTTTACGGCGTCCAGCGCACCTAACCTAGCTTTCCTGGACCATTGTCTATATCCAGTACTCACCTCCCTTCCACAAGGCCGGAAACTTCTCCATATTATCTAATAAATGGAGGAAAATCGACATTATTGTCAAATTTTCATGGAAGGGTACGTATAACCTCCTCTGGTGTGAATCGAACCCGCACCCTTCGGGCACGAGATTCCAAATCCCGGCGCGCTATCGAAACCTTTTCAAACCAAAGTATAGTTCATAAAAACTTCTGGTCATCATCAATCCAGGATGCTAACAGTGTTCATATATTATTTCATCATTGTCCATTCTGTATAAACACATAACCAGAAGCTTAAACAATCTGTTAGTAATTTAAAACATTTTGATAGACAGGTTGTCCATGCTTCATGGCGGTCTGTCTGATAACCATTAAATGTATGAAAGTGGTCTTGCTTGCATGATTACAGAAGGTCAGACGGTCTAAGCCAGATGTCTATGGACCTATCACGATGATTTGTTTATTATTTAAGGTACTTTATATCTCGCATAATGGCTTCAAGTCTGTTTTAGGGGAAAACATGTCTGGGCCTTTTTTGAGCGGAAAATAGCAACAAAATGAAAATGGGGTAAAACCTTCCTTCATTTTCAATACTTCAGATTATATCCACTGATAGATTACATTTTAATATTCTTATATAATAATAAACTATTGAAGCAATCTAGTCTTATGAAACTGTAAGAAATGAAGAAATGTACTTCTCGGAATGGGAAAATGTTTGGGAAAGGGAATGTGGCCCAATTTCGGACCTCAAAAAGGGCTTAATAAAAAGATGGCGTCAGTCACTGATTGTTTTTTTCCTGTTCAATTCTATTTCAAGGTAAAATTTGATTCGTACAATGTACAGATATGTTTTGTAAATGCTTTCTGGAAATATTTGACTAAGCAGGAGATGCTAAGTTTTGACGAAATCCAGAATTGTTTTGATTTATTTTATTGATACAGTTAGCTCTGGAAATACTCGACGTACATCTAATAGATTTTGCCATTCTGGTTGATATTTTGTTTTCATAAATATTATATTATGTTAGGATGTTTTGAGTGTTTACGTCGTTGTCAAAAATTAATAAGGGACTTTTGTTAGCTATTTTTTCCCTGATAAAATCTGAAGCAATCCGGTTGGTAAGAACGTCCTCGCAGTTGGAATCCTTGGATTTTATCATTGAAGTTCTATATAAGGATAACGTAACATAATTATCATCTAATAACTTTCTTGTTAATGAAAATATTCTAACAGAAGTGGTGAAATTTAGATAGTTCTTTACCCTAAAAATACTTAGCTTGAATTTCAAACAAATTAAATGATTTGCAAAAAAGTTATTTAAAATTAATTTTGGCAAATTGACATTAGAAAGTAAGGGTAAAATCCGAGTAATCCAACTGATTGGACCTACCTATTTGAAGAGCATACAATGGGGAAATAACTGACTTATGTCCCTCACTATTAGCTCTTGTTTTTGTATAATATTATATAAACCAAAATTTCAATTAAGATTATTTTATCTGTCATAGTACATTGTAATATAATAACTATTGTACAAGCCTGCACTTTGATTACATTTGTACGTGCAAATTTAGAACTTCTGTTGTTTTTTCTGTAATCCGAAAACCAACCTGTTAAAAATTTCAGTACGATGGCATATCTATCGCCGAAAGCAGTTAAGGTCACTTACATAACCAGGGCAAGATTTAAGATTGATCGAATGCTTATAGTAAATCGTTCAAGCTTTTCCAAAGCCATTTTATCAAATGTTGGTGGCACGAGTCCCAACTACCTAGCCTAACTAAACAAGATCAATGTGATTATAATGTACCATATTAAATGTATACCACTTTCAAGACTGCATCTGAAAACATTTCTGTTTTAACATTCTAGAAGTCGTCAGAATATTGCTGTAAGAATTTCAAAATAACATTAGTTCTAGAAATGATGTAATCAGATTCAAGCAATTTGAGGGTTAAATTCCATAACACAGATTCAAGCAATGTCTTCGCTTTTCTTACATAATCAGTTTATAAATCATCAAGTATAACAATGACATCTAATGTATAATTATATTCAAGATAATTATTACAATCTAATGACAATTAATAATCATACAGTTCCAGTCAAAAGTTTGTGGACAAAAAATCCCGTTTTTTGAGGATAAACCGGTTTCTGTTTTGCAATAAAATAAACAAAGAGTCATCTGAGCTAATTCCATAATCAGCATTATTTGGTTTCCAAATATGATATGACCAAAACGTTGATTGTAGCATAAATTTACTAGAAGGATTTGTGATACACATGATTAATTTTTCTCAAAATTTTATTTGTCCTAAAACCTTTGGAGGACACTTTAGTTTTGATGCCAGTGGATGATATACCGACAGAATAGAGTGGAATTGAACTAGCCATTAATGGGATAAATTTGTATAGTGTTACCCATCAAACAAGAGCATGGATCAAACAAGATTTAGATTCTAATACATAATTACAGAAGCATCTAATGGCAACCTAACCGGTCCAAAGCCATATAATACTATGTCTTTGGAGATAAGGGATTGCACCGGTGGCCATTAGGAGTCACGTTTCTGGTGATATTGAATATGATTCTGAAGTAATGGTGCGAAAAAGGCTCAAGTACCAAGTACACGTGTACATTACTATAGCTTATGGTGATGCTTGTGGTCAGGTCTTATGGCTTACAATACAGATGAAAACTTCAGGTTTCCCACGCTTTTCTAAGAATGAAATTGAAATACTTTCCCAGGACTTTCAAAAACTTCCGAGGATCAATGGAAACCACGAGAAAAGTACTATTTCTCCAGTTATTTACGCATTTATGATTAAAGAACATTGCCCGTCGGCACCTCCTCGAGTTCATCCTATCTACAAAGAATGTTCGATCTCTTTCGCCGTTCCCTCAACAAAAAGAAAACAATTACATACAAACTATTATTTTCTATCCTGTTCTGTTCTATTCCATTCTGTTGCATTATATTATGTTCTATTAGTATTATATTCTATTTCATTCTGTTCCATTCTGTTCTATTCCTTTCTGTTCCATTCCATTCTGTTATATTCTATTCTGTTCTATTCTATTCTGTTCAACATGCCATAAGGAATCAGGGTTGTAAGATAAACAGACCATAATTTACATAGAAACAATATGACTGACATTTTTATGAAGATGTATATACATTTATCTATTTCCGGCTTGTTTGATTATTTATAACATTCAAAGATTAATCGAATGTCTGATAATTCAGACTGGCTTATCGGGTCTTATCATGGAAATTTTGAATTTTTTGTTCATCAGATCTTGGCATTATAAAGCAGTATTACACTTTATGTTGATATAACTGTCAGAGTTTGTTAAAAGATATTTTTTTTAAGTTCGAGGAAACTATATCTACATAACTATCAAAGTTTGAATTTGTTAGAAAATTGATACGTGTAATTCAACTTCGTAAAATGAACATCAATTCTTCTCACTGGTGTCCTATGATACTGATATAATGTTTAGTACGGCCTTTTGACGGATATGTTTATTAGTTTCATGTACTGTTCATGACAATGTCGGTCGAACTGAACTTTAGACTGTTCGTTTCCGGTCTGCTCCCACAATGCACATTTCAACATGGCTCAATAATCTTTAGATCGAGGTTGAGCTCTGGAAAGTGTATTGTCTTGAACAGTATGTGAATCTACTGAAAAGTGCCATCTCTTAAAGGTAAACATCTGTCAACCGTTCTGTGTTCATGTCGTCCTGATACTATTTCGTCTGTGCCATCATCCAGCATTGCCAACGTGACTCGGACATTAAATACGATAACCAGTCTGTGTTTTATCATTCTTAATAATTAATTTACAAGTTAAGTCATAAAACTGTGCTTCAAGTCTGCAATGTGTTTACTTAGATGTCTTTTCTCTTTCTGAGTTTTGGGTAACTGTAGTTTAACTGGGTTGTTTTAAAACTGTCTAAATTACCCATGAATAAGCGAAACCATTGAGAATGTTCACGCCCCCTGATAAATATCTGATGATCCCTGAAGTAGGCTATTATCCTTAATGTCTGTTAGTCTTGCCATTGTATATGACTGACTCACAAAAACGATAACTTGAAAACCACGACTTTAGATAATTCTTGGACCAATTAGCGTTTTTGCACGACATTATCTTACAAAAAGTGCCTGTCTTTTACTGTTTCTCATGAACTTTCTTTGCAAAAATGACAGATCATCTTAGAACTTATTTTGGCATACAGTTATTGAAAGAAACATTTTGAACTTCAAAAAACTCACTGCAACAACGGATGCCTTACACACATAACCGAATTTCTCACGACTGTTTGCATTCTTTCAAATTTAAAATCCATTTAAATGAAATATTGCTCACTTGGTTTTACTGGGTATATATTTTTGTACAATCTTTTTTTTACAAATTGTCGAGTCGTTAAATATTAATAAAATTACCATTAAGGTGTGTAAGACAAGGTTTTTTGAGAGATAAATAAACAGGAAGGTTACTTTTTTAGCTTATCATTGTGTTTAGATCTCGACCTCCTTGTATATATAATAGTGCTTTGGTTTTTACTTGGCAGACCACGAGTTATGGGTGATAGTCATTTAGGGAACCAGTACAATTTACAAAGTTGCATGATGTACACTCGATCATTCATACGTTCATCAATAATCGAATGATCTAGGCCTCCTGCCTTTGATATTTTTGTTGAACTTATCAAAGTTTCAGGGTAGTTATCAGATGTACCTCTTCCTCGTAAGTCAGAGTTTAAATGATCTAGATTTTTATATATACATGTAAGCACATTATTTTCAAACTTAGAACAAATACACTCCCTGAATTAAACATTGATTTCTTGTAAAATAATCCAGAAATTTCAAAATTTAAACCGTTAAAACCGGATCTCGGTTGGAAATTTGACTGACCGAGTTCTTGAAAATTTTGAATTAAATTCTTACAAGTGATATTCGTCTTCTATTGGCACAACTTTACAAATCATACAAAGTATTGATAATAAGTACTTAAAATAACCGGATATCACTATTTTAAAATTGTTATTTTATCAAAATGATTCAGAAACCTACTTCTAATGCCTTCGAATGTTTCAAAATATTGAATATGGAAATTAGATTACCCATGGTAACAAAACGGACGAACATTGTTCTGCCACAACACCGGGTATATCAGGCAATGTGATTTGCTGAATTTGTTTTGTTTATTGTTAAATTTTAAAGGTGTTCGTCCACAAATTTTATCTTAAATATAAACTTTTCTAATACTATCAAAATGTTATTAAAACATTTTGGAATCAGAACAGCAGTACTGTGATAATGACAATTTTAGTGCATTTGACATACAACTGTAACAGATGGGGATTTTATAATATAAGAGACTTCAATGATCTAAGTATGTAGATCTGGTATCTCTCAACTACTTATCTGATTTTTATATATATTATATATAAGCTACCCTGTAAGAAACGGTATAGATGATTTTAGTGCAGTTTTTGTGACTTTAATTTTATTGTTCTCACAATTTATAGGTCAGGTTGTCTATAATTATTAAAAGTTTATCTTCTAAGCACAAATACACAAAATGGCGAGTAATTTTAAAATATTAAAAAGTAGCTAAACATGTGAGCTTGTAGCTTTAAAAAATGTATAAAATAGCATGATTGATAAATAGAAATTGCCCTTTAGAATACACCACATGACGTTTCTACCGACTTATATAAAATCATTTGTGGCATAAGTAGTTGAGCGATGCCAGATCTACATACTTAGATCATTGAAGTCTCTAAGATTGTTCCTGAACGAGTATCATTGTATTGTTAAATTTTATTTACCTCTCAGTGACGCATACGTTAACCCCGCTGATTTAAATACTCGAAATTTGTTGTATAATTCTCGTACACAGATAATGATATATCCATAGTGAGTGCAGACGTACAGTAATGAGTATGTAAAGCAGCGGGGTGAATTTATGCACCACTGGGGGTTGAATAAAATTTAACAATACTGCATGTTTAACGTTTTTGTTGTTCTGTTCTGTTCTATTATCCAGCTATTTTTTAGATAGCCGACTATACAGAACATCAAGTTACCAATCTTAGCCTAATAACCATTGAATTAAATGATGCTTTCTTTTAATAATTTGTATTAGGTAGAAATAAGTAATATTAAAGCAAAAAAACGCGCCATTTTGTCATCTAAGGACAAGCATCTGACAGTCAGAAAGCGCGCGTTTTGTCACGTGAAATGACAGTACATGTACTAGGTTATTGTCTGTTTAAATTGTAACCACATTGTAATAGAATTGTAGAATTTATTGAAGTCAGACGATACTGATATACTCTGATAGTGTCAGTTTTGACAAGATAATCTTTGTATTAAAATATCGTCTGCTTGCGATGTTAATTAAATCCAATAAATTTCAAATGTTTACAGAAAATTAAGACTTGGGTTGAGATAATCATAATCTCGTAGAGATAGAAATAACGCGAGATAATGCGAGAACAATGTCGTCTGGATTACTGCAGCAGACGAACACTTCAAAGATCAAAATGTCGGCTTAAATTTCGAGTTCGGAACTAAAGCTAGCATGATTAAGGGTGTATTTACCTTGTCAATGATATTATTATTTATTGAGTTATGATTTCACCTGCAGTTAAGGTTAAAATTAGCGCTGTGACATAATGTTGGTACGTCTTTGGTCAAACCACTTAACTTGCCGTGAACTTTACTTTTGCACCTCTTGAACTGAAAAAGGATATGCATAAACAGCACTTGGTCTAAGAATGGAAAAATTAATGACAATTAAAACTATTATGTCAAATGTTAAGTTATTTTTAATAATTTTTTACTAAACCCACAAAGATCCAAACATGCTTGCACCCTTACTATTTGTTATAATATTTTACTTTACAAATTTAAATCTCATAAAAGATCAGAACAGAACAGAACAGATAGTTTACTTATTGACATTGTACACCGTCAATTTACGAATGCAATCATTATCAAAACAAATAACATTACAAATAATGTAATAATAAGTTACATAATTAAAAGTGGAATTACAGACCATAAAAATCAAGCGGATTACAGATGGTTTTTTTGTATATCGCAAAATCAGCTCCGAAACTGCAATTCAAAATGCACACAAGAAAACACAACATAAGTATGTAATTTACATGGATTCATGTGTGGTTTTGTACATTAGCAATTGGAAAACAAGATATATATATCTAAATAACAGACGACATACTGATAATAGAGCAGGTATTGTTATCAGTTCTTATCAACTTAATTATCAACGATAAAAATTAATCCGCATTATTTCCGTAAAAACCTTCCTCAACAATTATTTCTATCTCTCCCTCTCTCTAAAATTGATAGAAAATACAATCATTCAACGTTTTAACAATCACAGCCACCAAAACAATGTAATACAGTGCCCTCCAAAAATTCTTGGACAAAATTATGTTTTGGGAATAAACCGACTTATATTATCCAATGAAAAAAAATATTAACAAGAAATGTAATGTGGAAACCACATTAAAGCCGGATTTAAAAACTTAAACGCAAAAATTGCGAAGGAAAATAATCCAAAATAAAGGCAGGTAGAGTTGTGGTAAATGTCTAATTCTGTTCATCACTTGGTATGTTATCATTGTATGAAGTTTCATAAAGATCTGACAATAAATGTCAGAAATATATGGTAAAGAAAATCTTTAACGCAATTGTTAACGACACCGGACCCCCGACCGTACGCCCGCCCACCCGCCTACCCGCCCGATAGGGTTTCGCCAGACTATATTCCGAATTTTTTCGTTAAAAAATCCAGCTAAAACGGAAACAACGAGTTATCTGAGTAAATTTCAAAATCATCATGTATTAGTTTATCAACAGAACAGAACAGAACAGATACTTTATTACAGGGCTTGAGCAATACTCATCAACAAGGGTTTCAAACTATGTTACATAGATTATAACTACATGTATAGTAGAATTTCCTAAAGTTTGTATGATAAGTATGTCCGAGGCTTTTATTATTCGGAACACATCGCCCTTTCATGAATGAATAATCTCGGAAGGATTCGTGGGGGTCTACCCTGGCGGCTTGGGTTTTTACTACCTACGCGAGGCGAAGCATTGGCGAAGCACGTAACAGTTATGCAAAATAGTTCTTGTTTTATACACAAAGATCTTTGTGAAACATATTTCTATGTTACATATTAAACTAAACATTGTTCAGCGATATCATTGAACTGGGTTATTTCAAATTTATGGACTAGAAAAAAACATTACTCATCGCCTAAACGATCGTAGATTTGTTTACTTTAACACAAGTTTGGAAATGTGACGAGAAGGTAGTTCTAAAATGACGTCTAGATATGTCCGAGGTTATTCGAAGCGAATGGCCGAGGAGTTCCGAATGAGAATTTTATTAGTCCAAAATCTTTTGGCGGGAACTGTACACAATGATTTCATGAACGTAAATTATGATAATTACTTCATGTTTTGTTGGGTTTTTTTTTGTTTTAGAAGATTTTTAGTCTGTCTGTTAAGTTCATCATAATAACAATCCATTGTAAAGCTGTAGAAATGAAGACATCGTTTTACAATGAACATTTCATGTGTGAGTTTTTGATCGCTCGTTTGTAACAATCAGTGTTGGCGTATACTTCACAGAAATGGCAAGTTTGCATGAAAGACGAAGTCGAAACAGAATATCACTTTTTTCTCGAGGGATAAAACGTTTTTTCCTCTAACAAAATGTACGTCTGATTGGCTTATTGGATGTAATGTAATTCGACGTAGAGTTTTGTAAGTTTAATGTAGGAGAAAGTTGTCAGTTGTTTTGCCAAAATGTTGACGTATTTGTTATGAGTTGTTTAAAAACATAAAAGAAATGTTACACGAGTCAGAGGAGACATTGAACTATCAAAATAAAAAATGATATTCTTCATGTTTGTAATTCACTTTCTTCTGTAAATTCTTCAACGTATATTTACTTCTAACATATTATACTTATTAAGTTTTTATGTTGTTTTGTGTTATTTCGTATAGCAGTGCGGACATTATGAAATAATTGACAATAAGAGTAAGGCACCTTGGAAGTGAGGTAGTGTTTCTTAATTTAGGAGGCCAGCTTTATCTTGCTACTGTTAAGTTTCCAAAATGCGCACCTGACCAAGCATCCCGTACCCTTCTCTATAACCAATACTCACATACCCTTTCACCAGACTGGCAACTTTTCCAAATACCTTATAATTGGAGAACTATTGACATTTTTGTCAAATTTCAATAAAAGGTTATAATCCTTGTTTAGATTCGAACTCGTAAACCCTTCGGTAAATTTGATTCGAAATACCGACGCGCTACCAACTGTGTTACAATGCTCAATCTGGTCTTTATTGTGTGCATTCGTTATAAATCTTAAAACTTATATTTGTACCCATACTAGTGATTTCATTTAGAATGAAAATCAGCAATGTGCGAGTCAATCCATTGTGTTTTCCATTCCATTGTAATTTAAACTGCATATATAGGAGGTTCTCTCGATGATCTAATTTATAACCAAGATAGGAACACAAGTTGTAAGCGTGAAGACATTTTTATTTAATCATCAATCGTGCTATACCATATGTCGCACAAGAACTAATTTCAATTGTCATTTAAAAAAATATTAAAAATTGTCAATACAAATCACATGTATTATATTTGCTCTAATTACACCCTCTCTGTTTTTGTTATAAATTAATTCTATGCCATGAATCAGGAGAATTAAAGTATAACTGAAGTTATGAAGTGTGAGATTAGATCCTTTTTTATTAATTAATATAACAGACGAATCTTGATTATCCGAAATCGGAACACCTGGTGTGCAAAACTTCGAATGTAAGTCTTAGTTAAAGTTTATTTCACTGGAATGTTCCATGTGTGAGGTTCATTCATAACAAGTTGTAAGTTGCTTTACGAATGTAGGAGTCTAGTACTATTTCATACTTGGAGCTATGGTAAGGGGAGCCGACCACCATAAATTAACCCCGCTGTTTTAAATACTCGATGTTTGTTCGATTATCAACGCTGGAGCAGTAGTCCAGTGGTAGGACGCACGCTTAGGGATCGAGAGGTCCTGGGTTCGAATCCCACTAGGGGCACTTCTAATTTCCTTGAGCAAGAAATTTACTTGCAATTGCTTCACTCCACCCAGGTGTAAATGGGTACCTGTGAGGGTGGTATAATTCCGTTGCGCCAATTTGTCGGCTGCACTAAGCGGAGTAAAATACTCCCCAGGGAGATTGATAGATAGATACCAATAGCCTGATGACCAGGGGTAATAGCTGTAAAGGCGGTGAACGTGCGTAAGCATGAAACTTAGACTATAAAATGTCATTACATTTTTTTACATAAATACTTACTACAGTACTTCTGTTGTCAATATCGATAAAATAGATATCTATGTATTTATGTATGACGATTATCCAACTTATATCCAGTATTTAAATCAGTGGGGTTAATATATGCACCACTGACAATTGAATGAAATTCACCTATGTCATCACCTGATCTTAGTACACACGTACTTATGCCATGAATATTTTAATGAACAATGAATCTCCGTAAACAGATATCCTGTAGAGCGCTGTCGTACAGGATCTCTAAGGTTCGCTAGGAGGGTCTCGACGAAATAACCTTTGTGTCGACCAATCAATGAGTGGCTTTTATCCAGACGTACGAAACACTATTAATAGCATTTTGATGGTTTCGTAATTTCTATTTTTAGACCGAAGTTTGCGAGCTAATTGACGGTGGTGTAATTTACAGGCTTTGATTGAACGGTTTTATTCAAATTGTCTGATGTAGACGATGTAAACAAGTTACTAAACGTAATGATTGTGTCATGAATATTATAATGAGAAAAGGTCACCTGAACGTGACCCTCATAATGAAACAGTGAGATCTAAATTAGCGAGCAAGCGAGCGGAAATTGAGATCGGGTTTTAATCAGACTGAGAACAATGCTACCCTTGCTTATAATGTATACAGTGTTCCTTCAGATGTTCAGATAACTGCCAGATATGTTCGGAACTAAACTATCCTCATTACTCATCAACAGTAGCCACCTAGTTGTCAGTTTGCTACTGATAAAGGTCGATAACTCTTTCATTTTGAAAATTGACGGGCGGTTCTATCGTAGATAAATTTGATCTGTCAACACAAATCAAAATCAATGTGAAAATGTTATCATTAAGATTTTCACTCGATGTTGCGATTCCCTCATGCAGGTACTGTTTGACTCGCTCAGGGCATCTCAGTCAATCAAATCAATTGCTCGTGAGCTCAGTGTGAAAGAAGTTACTTTGAAGCTACGTCGACTTCTCTGTGAGTTTCTGTCTAGTTTTGATGATGTATGCTGATATGTAATTATCTATTATAATATTTCAGTATTTTGTTCTATAAAGAAGGGAAACCCTTAATCATTAGTTGATACTTTTTTATGCTAGCTCGATTGTAAAAAAAGTTTTTACAATTAAGATCATTCACTCTCTAGTCTTTCTAGGCTTTCAGCACTGGTCAGTTGATAAAGTTTTACTTTAGAAGACAACGGTGGAATTATTATTATTATTATTAATTTGATCTAACGCGGAGCTGGCTATCCAATGATTTCTCGTACAACATCGTAACCACTCGGCCACACTGGCTTCTTTATACGTAAGGAACTACACTGTAATTCTAAACAAATCTATGTTCGCAAAAGTGGTCTTAGAATCTGTCATCACAAGCATCCTAAAGCAAGTTTTAAAATACTGCATGAGTGTTTCAAAATAAGAGACTGAATTCAAAGAACGGACGGGGGTGTCGTTTTTTGTTATGCCAAGTTTAATCGAACCCTGGTTCAAACTCAGTCCCGTTGTTCACTTGATTAGGAAGCTTCGTTTAATTTGCTACAATAATAAGAACTAATAAATAATCTCAAACGTGATTGTTCAATTTTATTCAACTGTCATTGGCACATCCCCTGATTTAAATATATTTTTATTGAAAGTGAGTACAGAAATACTGTAGTGAATATTTAAATCAGCAGAGATTATGTACGCGACATAGACAGTTGAATGAAATTGAACGATAGTTCTATAAGGCGTTTGTAAAAAACTGAAAGTGCTTAATGAGTGAATGTCGTAGTTTGATGAAGAAGTTCTGTGACGAAGGTTTCTTACCTGATCTAAGAATCTGTTAGCTCTTCAAACATGCCGCATAATGTGTGTGAAATTATATTTTTATATAATATATATGATACATGCACTTAGTCTAAACATTAATGCAAGGTATGATGATTCAGACATTATATTAAATCAATTTTCTATCAAAATATTTTGTTTTTCGCTGACTAAAGCACGTATATTTGACAAATAACTTAAGCTGAATGCAATTTATATGCAATAATTACAAATTTATAGATTGCAATTAATCCTGTTTGATACTTGCACCTAGTACTAGATCTTCTTTTTTCCTCAGAAAGTCATATTAAAATGCTTGAGTTCTAAGTGCCTGTTCATCATTAGAGAGAGGTACCTGATCGCGAGAATTAAGCTCAGATTCATGTTAATGCCCTTTTCTCATGTTTGTTTTAACGGTAAAATCTTTGGAAGTGTTTTCAAAAAAACTCATTTAGACAAATTGCGACTAATCAAAAGCACATCGCGTATTTAAACACTTTGAAAGTGCTACCCATTACGGTGAGTCTGTTGCTACTCAAACGTCGGCGCGAGGAAAGAGCCTCGCTCTGGTATTAATGGATTCCGTATCACGCAATTATAATACCTCGAATTTCCTTCCTGACACCCAACAAAATAATAAACGAACATGAATGGAATTTACAAGTTACTAAGATTTGAGAGGAGGTGGGAGGGGGGTTAACCCGGAACTTGTCTAGTTAACGATGTTTTAAGTGGGTTGGCGTTAAAGGTGGTATCTAAGGATATGATCTGATCATTAGGACGCTTGATTTTGATCAAGTTGTATTAAGCAGATGCTTGGTTTTCTAATGACATCAAAACTTCGCAGTGCAGAAAAACAAACTGTAAATTAATGCGAATGATATAAACACTACTTGATGAGTGATCTGAGTGACTTTTAATATTATCTTATCTGAGTTACATACTCAAACTAGGCGGATAAAGTAAACTAGTGGAAATATAAGTCATTGACTTTACCCCACCCACTTCTAATTACAATTTTTATTTCATAAGATTGGATCATCAGTAACTTGTATCAAAGAATGAATAGCAAGTTTTATTACTGTTTTTATTACATTTATCTTTATTTTGATATTATTTTTGTTGAGTATCTTAGAATGTTTTTAATGAGAGAGAAATGAAAGCTCATGTCGACGCAAGAACATATTTATTTATGGATAGTAGGAATTCTTGAGTCGTTCCACAAAAATCTTTAAGAACTATCATCGTAACTAAGATGTAATTTTTTGTTAAAAAGTCAATGCCTTTTATAATTTCCGGCTTATGCACAATCGCCGACTTTGCAACATTCTCGTACCCAGATGATATAGTAACGAGAATCCTGATAGCCTCTGGGAACAAAAATGACTTTGCAGCTATATATTACTCCGGGACGTTGGGCATTGGCATTTATCTATCAATTTTAATGAGAAGTCTTTTACTCCACTTATTTGCAGACGACACAACTTAGTTCAACGGTTTGCAACGTCCCCACAGGTATCTTATTGTTAAGTGTACCAAACAGTTAAAACTAATATTTCAATAGTCAAATCATATTATCAGTTTAAAAAATAACACATTCATATAATAAGATAAATATTGAATCCTCTCAGTAAAACAGACTCCTGAAATAAGCGTAGCATTCTTTATTACAGCCAAGTATGTTTCAACTGATACTAAAACGGAATTGGCGACTGTTAATTGTTAAAACATAGTTCCGTAACGTAAAAAACAAAGTTTAGTGAACCGCTTATCACTTGCCATGAAAAACAGGTCAGAATAACTCCAGAATATGGACATGTGTGTTTATGTCCATGCTACACTGAACCATCGGACATATTTATAGAAAGCCCCGGAAAAGTCAAAGATGTATTAAATAAAGACAGTTTAAAACAAAAGCAGAAAACAGTTTTCAGATTTTTGAACATATCATTGATAAATGTTACTAACCCGCTTATCTAAATGCTTACAACAGTATTTTAGTACTCGTCATCGATAATTGGGTATTTAAATCAGTTAGGTTAATGTTTTCGCCACTGACAGTTGTATGAAAATTTACTGATAGAATGTCTTGTTCCTTCAATTTCAAATTGGCTTACGTCGGACAGATCAGAACCGTGTTTAATCTTTAGAAACCTTTGTGGTAAATACTGTACATCAAATTGTCTAACGAATTGATTTTGTATTTCAATCGTAAAAATATCTTGTTAAAAACGCTAAAACCAGTCATCGCCTTATCCCACCAGCCAAAAGCCCATGGTTAGGTTAGTAAAAACATCATTCGGGTTTGTTAACATTACTTTGTTTGTTTGTTTGTTTGTTTGGGTTTTACGGCGCATCAACACTGAAAGGTTATATCGCGCTTTAAAATCACTTATTTCATATGCAAGTTGATAATGTTCCCTTTACTACATCACTTTATAAATAGGGCTAGTTCTCTTAGATATTTATGGTGGTGACTGGTTAAGAGCAATCGCCAGTCGATCTGGTTGATCAGTATCCACGTGGGTATCAAATTCAACCATAATTAACATATAATTACTTGCCATGTATCAAATAGATCAAAATTATTTAGTTTAGTTTTAATTACATGAAAACGATGCCATGGTATTTGTGCGCGCGCAGTTTTCCTTAGACTGGTTCCAGAGTTCGTGCATTAATCTGAAAGATGTCCCAGCGATGCAGTCTCATAAACATAACTTTAAATTCGATATTTCGGCTGACGAATTTATCTTTCTTTCATGAAGCTATTCACATCTCAAATTCTGATGCCATGTTGTAAATTAAGCTACCCGCTGTTTCGACATTTTTTCACTATGTTAGCCATTGACTACGACCCAAGCCCTTTTAGAAAGGTCTTATTGACATGACTTGTTGACATGATCGTGCGTGTACGGTAAAAGACCATCACTGTAAAATGGTACATGTAAAATCTCACGAGTAGATCTTATTCCATAATCCCTTAAGTGAATATATAAATAAATATCCTTAAACTTTCGCTAAAATCCGAATAAGAACCAATATAAACCAGCGTGCTTTATGTTCTTTTGTTTTTCTATGAATGTGAAGGTTATATGATGAGGAGCGAGGATTTAACAGATTGAAAGATGCATTTTGCGTAAACAAGCAGCGTGTCCAGTTACCTTGAACGTTCCAAAACGTTCCGTAACGGAAGTGTCGGAACAATTCAACCCATAGACAACTCAACCCGAGACAACTCAATCACCTACTAATGGATTGAGTTGTCCCAACTTTGAGTTGAGTATTGCATGGGTTGAGTTGTCTTCGGGTTGAGTTCTCCCGTAACCGTGACGTTAGCTAACAGTAGTCACTGAACACGGGGCTGATCTTTCAGAATTGTGTGTTGAGTGTTCACTTTGAAAAGTTACCATTGTATTTGCTCTGTTGCTGAACAAAAGAACTTGTATCATATGAAATAGCAATGAGTAGATTGGTTAAAAAGAAGCATCGTGATATTGAAATAATTATCGCCGAGCAATTTACGAACTATTAAGAATCTTACTGTTGCAAGTCAATTCCACTTTTCTTAATTCTTCTTTTTCTTGAATCGTTTACAAACAAACATGAAAAATGACTCAATGGAAAGTAAAAAGAAGGATGTGTTTGTTACTAAGTCATTGATTTATCCGTAATGCTGTAAATTGCTTATAAAGGTGTAACGTAATTTGCAAACAGCATGAAAAATTCCCAAGTCAATCGCTAGTCTATTTTTTCCAATTCGGATATATTCCTGTTTCTGTGAGCTCTTTGATTGCAGGGAGGGATTAGTTGCCTCTTTGTCAATAAACATAAACTTCTTGTCAATTAAATAAGTTCGCAGCTAAATTGTTGAGTTAATTTACCTCACGTTGGGCACGAGACTCTCGTGGATTTGCCAGGTGCGTTACAAACTTCTCGGTAATGGCATCAACTCCAGACACTGACAGTTATATTTTGAGAATTTTTTATTTCTCAACCATTAAATATTTTAATCCTGCGAAGCATTCTGGCATTTCCTCAGTTCATAAAAAACAACACTATATTTTTGAACTTGGTTTTTTTCTTGTTGAACACTAATCAAATTATAACGTATTAAGTTGCTCTAATGTTTCACATAAATTTGTAAATTTTAACAATTGTCGTAAGACAATCAAGAAATAAGAACTTAGGAGCATGGAATGGATGTTTTTAAAACAATGAGGTTTTTTTTATTTTAGAAGAAATGCAAGGATGATTTCTCTATTATCTTTTTACTCGAAGACAATATGGTATTGTTTGTTCTTTAACCTTTTGGGAACAAGTGTGAGGTTGGTGCATTTGGAACACCTCGACCTTTCATGAATGAATAATCTCGGAAGGATACGTGGGAGGTCTACCCTGGCAGCTTGGGTTTTTACTACCTACGCGAGGCGAAGCACAGGTGAAGCACGTAACGGTTATGCAAAATAGTTCTTGTAGTATACACACAGATCTTTGTCAAAACAGATTTCTTTGTCAAATCTTGAACCAAATATTATTCAACGATATTATTGAACTGTGTTATTTCTAACTTACGGACTTAAAACGAAACATCACTCATCGCCTAAACGATCGTGTATTTTTTTTTACTTCAGCACCGGTAGTTTCAAAATGGCGCCTAAATATGTCCGAGGTTATTCGTAGCGATTGGCCGAGGAGTTCCGAATGAGGTTGGTGCATCCTAGAACCTGATTTATTTTGCTACTGTGCGTTCCAAGGCGGGAGCATTTATTTTGAATATTATAATGAAAAAAGGTCACCTGAACGTGACCCTCATAACGAAACAGCCAGATCTAAATTAGCGAGTAGGCGAGCGGAGAATTTTAGATCGGGTTTTAATCATATTGGAATAAAAACATGTATAATTATGTTCTTTATATGTAAGCTGTTATGTACGATCCTGGCTGCTTTTAGCTTGAGTAACTAACTCACATTCTGTGATTACATTCATTCGAACCTAAGGCTAATTCAGACTAAATGCATATCATCATAATAGTTTGATATTTCTTTTGAAGAAAGGATTACGGACTGTAGGTGTAATAGTTCTATGAATTAATATATGGATTTCCTGGCTTTACGTAAAGATTTTCTGGAATTATTCTTCTCTTTGAGTCAGAGCTTTGTCTAAGAACATTGTATGGTATCAGCCCTCCTTAACGTTGCTTTAAAGGTACTAGTTCATAGATTTGGTTAAGTTTTTTTCTTTATTTTCAAAATACCATTCAGTGTTTGTTATTGTGTTAAAAATAATTCTTAATATTTTAAGACAAACTGACCTATAGATTGCAAGAAATATACAATAAAAGTCACAAAAATGCATTAAAATTGCCTATACCGTGACATACTGGTTAGAATTTTACTACTTGAAACATCATTATTTGTAGTTGTATGTCCATTTGCACAAAAGTGCAAAATGCCGGAAATGCTTACATTCCAAACGAATTGGGTTAGTATAAAGAGAGGACGCGCAAATGAGCCAAGCACTTGTTTTTATGAATGTACATTTTTTTGTAGCCCAGGAAAGGTTTGCACTCTAAATGCATTGAGTTCATGCCACAAGCTGGGTGTGTTACTATTTTAAGATGATACTAGTTTGGCATGATTTTAGATTAGATCAGATAATGACGGGGTAAACGATTGAGATAAGAATGATCTACTGACGTAAAAATGACACAATCTTCAAAAATCATGACGTAACGTAGTATAAACGTTGGCGTTATCCGCAGACTATTGCACGAGTTTTCCAAACTTTAATGAAATAGGTGTTCACACCTTAAATGAAACTGTCAAAATTCGCGAAAAAGAGTACAATATTAACTTTTTATATTTTGATGTTTTGAACATTTTAGATACTAGCTGTACCCGTATGATTGAGATGTAACTCATGCTGATAAGTTTTATACTAGCTACTGTCAAAACGATGATTATTATGTTTTAACTTTTATGTCAATAAATATTCATCTCTAAAATGCATGTCTTAAGATCTTGTCAGTAAGGCATTTTTTCACCATTTATACAAACATCAAAACATTATAATTGAAAATAAATACATTTGAGGGCTTGGTGTTTTTTTTAATACAAATATTTTTGTGTATTTATCTAACTTTAACAGGACTCTCATATAAACTTTATTTCCTCCAATATTTGAGACGGTCATTTAGCAACAATTATTCTTAAATTATAAAATAAGGGCGTTCCAATACAAAACTGTCATCATCGTCAATTTTCCAACGCCCATACCCTCATCCACCCTCAATTTGCATGGACTTGTACTTGTTACAGAATTCACTGTACCTGCAGACAGCCATATGACTGTTACAAGTCAGAACTTTCTATGAGTACATTGTGAAATTGTGTAAATTCATGTGTGTACTCAAACATTGCGATCGCCAGACTTTTTTGGTAAACATTGTGCAAAGTATGAGCAGTAGTCCAGTGGTAGGACGCGCGCTTAGGGATCGAGAGGTCTCGGGTTCGAACCCCACTTGGGGCACTGCTAGTTTCCTTGAGCAAGAAATTTACCTGCGATTGCTTCACTCCACCCAGGTGTAGTCTTAAAGCGGAATTTTGCTGTACATCTTTCTTAAATCAATTTTACTGAAGTCTAAAAACCACAGGCGGCCGGCACGGTCCCAAATAAAAAGCATTATATATACATGTGTTTTTGATTCGGGACCGTGCCGGCCCCCTGTGCTAAAAACTATTCATTCTTGCAGTGCTTACATAAACGCTACACCCTACTTGATATCAAGATGATCTAACAGATTGTCAAGAGTTATTGCCCTTAGAATGGCAGGTGATATCATTATCATTTAGCAGAAATAAAAACTGGACTTTCCTAATTAAAAGAATCACAAACCTATCTAATATTATCATGTTTTGATTGCCTCTATACTTGAGTGTAAATGGGGAAACAAAGACGCGTAATTTGTGAAATTATGATATGTAATAAATATCGAAGTAAATTATATTTTATGATCGGAAATTCTTTGAAGTGCCGACATAAATAAAAAGGTGGGAGTCATAATTTGGAATTGTTTAATGTTTGCATCTTTGTGGATTGAGCCATACATTTGCGTCACTTGCTTTTCTGCTCTAATACACGATAAAAGCCGAGCTTAGTATGTTTTTAATTGAAACCTTGTGCTGTTACGAGCAACCGATGAGTTAGAAAAACCTTTTTCATTCAGGAACTCTCATAAATTTTCATCAAGTCACATAAAGTACTAAAACTCGCAGAATGGCCGCCGTAAATCTCCGCAAAATTGCAAATTTGAGTCAAGAATTGCGCTCGAAAGGAGGGGCAATTTTAGACAAAGTATGTGAAAGCTTGCTCTTATTGTGTAATTATTCTGAACATCATAATGGTGTCATTGATCTAGTCAGCCAAACTAAGCATCTTTGCACATGAATGCATTTTTTAAAGATTCTAATGGAAGTATTTCTTTGTTCATTGCTTTATTCCACCAGTTGTATTTCCGTGCTAGAAAACCCTACAAATGATTTGGACTTGATTTTAAAATATATTTATGTTTCTTTTAGACTTCGCACACAATTTGCCATCGTATAACGCACTCGGGTTTTTTTCGAAAAATAATCGGAAATAAAAAGTGCATTTAGATGCGGGTAGAATTATACAAAGCACGCTTATGGAATTGAGTCCTATGTTCGAGTTTACAAGCACACGTTGTTTTCGAGAATCGAACATTCATCACCGAGACATTATTATCTTTGCTTTGGTCATAATTTCTGTAAAACTTAATTAAAAGCTTGTTGCGGGAATTTTATAGAAATAGGGTTTATTAATATGTGTTTATCTTTACTGCATTGTTTTTGAGAATATGTGGTCGAGGGGTTACGACGTTGGACCGGTAATCATTGGATTGTTAGCTCCGCGTTGGTTTAAATCTTATCCAATACATACCTTGTTACAAGAAATTATATCCTACTAGCTTAGTCTTTTGGTCTTGGAAATTCAACTCAAGAGTGGTTCATCGATGCTGAAATAACTTGTTCAATTCTCAAGCAAGACTGAAGTAGTATAAATCGAAGTATACACTACATAGTTTATTTATTTAGAAAAGTTTGGGACATCGAAATTCACTGGCATCAAAGTCATAGTTTATCAGCTCTAATAACATAACAATTTCTTCCATTCACAACTTTCTCAATAGTTCCACACAAAAACATTTTAATTTATTTCTACAAAAAAAAAATCTTATACAGTTATAAAATTAGATTTCCTATCGTTTTCTTATATCGTTTCATGATTCAAATGTTACGACCCTTCTGATAGTGCGTGTTACTTTATCAACTCTAGCGTGCACTCTACTCACACGTGCGTTATTGGAACTCGGCTTATTTCAGAAATGAAAGTCTTGTTTAATTGCTTTTTTGACATCTTCGCATTAGTGAGGTTTATGCCAGACGTATTTCAATGTTGTCAGTTGATCCCTTACGTATGCTTTTCAAAATAAACATCATAATTTCTTCAGTCCCGCAGCAAAGAAAATAAAAACTTTAAAGCAATCACCTCGTGAAATTAACTAAGCGTGAAAAATGGTTCCGCGCGTTATTTAGTAATGATTTTCAACATCGAGTATTTTGATTATATTGTTTATTTATAAAATTTAGTTTACATTTTGAGATTGGGGGTGGGTAGAATGACTGGTCGTTGGCTGGAGAACGGGGGTAACCGCTTAAAAGGGGTCAATAGAGAGCGTTTTTCAACGGTCGCGGCACAAGCTGGCCGCTTACAGGGGGTGACCGCTTACAGGGGGTGACCGCTTACGAGTGGTGACCGTTAAGAGGGGTTGAACTGTATATTTGTGTATTTATTTTATTATTCTACATGAAAGACGCTCGTTTCAAGTCTTAGCAGTATTTGCTTGTACATGACTTGTCACATTTCATCATTTTAATAATTACGATGAAACAACTAAAGATTAACTCTTTGGATGCAATCTTTGATGCAATTGCTTTATTTATGAAAGAAAAACTGTAAACTGTAATAAAGAAAAGTGCAAATATAAATCACTGCAGTTATGTTTGGTGGAATACATTTCACAATGTAGAGGTAAAAGTAAGTGCATTGTTTCAAACTGTAACATTTCAATGATTTATTCAACTCTATGTTCCTTAATGTTTGACTCTTCCCTGGAGCCAAGCATACTGGGTAGCAAGTCATACGAAAGAAAGAAGTAAGATATTTGCTTTTGTTTCCCTTTTTAACTTCAAACCAACACCAAATTAGCTATCTCACGTCGTAACTTCGAGTACTTGGTTGGTGCAATATAGCCCAATAGTAGGATGCGCTTAGAAGTCAAAAGGTCCCGTCTTGGAACCCAACTAGGCGTATTTAATGGGTACCAGCGAGGGAAATATGATTCTATTGCACTAATGTTACGGCTGCAAAAAAAGGACTTGATCGAAAGATACACAGAGCTCGATAGTACGTAAAGTCGGTGAACGTATATTAAGACTGTTATAAACTTATTTACATTGTCATTTAATCACACTTAAAATATTCATCTTGGTATCACATACAAATCCCAGGCAGTCGGAATTACATTATTAGTTTTCTAAAAAATTCCATTTGTCTAAAAACTTCAGTAGGGCACTGTATAATGGCACTACCTTTACTATCGTGGTGTTATAAACAATGTGACTGATGATCATGTTGTCAGAAAATAAAAGTTTCGTATCCTCCAAAGTCTTTGGTATGTCAACCACATGTTCACGTGGAGAAATTTCTCTCAGTCGTTTAATTAACATAGTTAACAATATTATAATTACTGCAAATGATAGTAATTACTGTCTTTGAAGAGCGTTATAAAGCAAAAAAAATGTGTAAAACAATCGCGAATGATGAAGTCGGTTCAGCGTTGTCGTCCTGTTTCAACGTACGTACATGTGGCAAGGAATTAGCAACGAACAATGATGATTTATGCGTATTTTTTTGATGATTGTTTGTTTTAATGATAAAAATCAAACGTTTGAATATGGGCTGTTAGTTTTGGGGCATAAAACTGGAAACTGTCATCGGCGCATACATTCATCCCGCTGATATGAATACTTACTACAGAACTTCTGTATTTACGATCAATAAAAATAGATACCCTAATTCATATACGCGGATAACGGAAAAAATGTCGAGTATCTAAATAAGCGGAGTTAATTAAGCCGCCACTGACAGTTGAAATTGAATTTGACGATACACAGGGCATTCGTCCAATTATATAAACAATCGCGAAAAGTACGAATATTGAAAAAATAATAATAATAACTTTATTTTCTGAAGGTAACATTTAGACATACAAAGTAAAACTACAACATATGCCTTAATTTCAAATGGCCTTCAGCAAAAATTAAATGGATTGTAATAATTTATAGGGAAAAATTAATATTCTTAAAACCTTAGGTATTTCTTGGTTTTAAAATAAAATGCATTTGAACATTCAATGGGTGTTTATGCTGTTTAACTCATGGTACTCGTAGGTATTGTGTTAAACGATTCACAGAAACAAAAAAAGAGAAAATTTGAAAACACACGCAATTTTATATTCAAGAAAACACATCATTGACATGTTATCAAAGATTACTGCCACAATCGCAACATGTTACTGTTTCATTTTGTATTGATAAATTATCTCAAAATACGTAAAAGTACTCTCTTTGTGGGAGGAAATAATCCATGTTCGTGTTTTTTATCTACAAGTTATTTCTGGATTCCCAGATTTCAGTTGTCATTTACCAGATAGCAATTGGTAATAGATCTAACTCTTGTAATTCTGAGGTCCTATTTTCGTCCCTGTCCTAATTTCGCCACCATGTTTGTTTGGTTGAGATACCGCGAGATTTCAACAGCTGTGCGTGAGTTGCCGAGGGAAAAATGATACCATGCTTAGCATTTTTCGCTCGAGTGATTTCAAGTGCAAATAAGCAGTTGCAGTTATCTAGTCCTCATGTTTTTACTTATTTCCTTTTAAATCCTTAGGGTGACGAAATATGGACACTGGAGTATATAGAAACCATTTTGGACGGTCATCTATCAGGGAACCCGACAGAGTTAACAATCAGTGGTACCAGCAATTTCTATTGGCTCTTATGAACAAAACCGAGGCAGCCCGATTAAAAATACTGCAAAATCTCATGCGGATTACTTGGGCGATATCGTTATGATTGCAGTCCGAGAAAGCGAGCACTCTTAGTATGATTATATTTCTAAAAATAGACTGTATCACACTATATCACTGTCTAGATCGTGAAACGGTGCCGATTTTCCGTTTATCGCGTTTAACTATTTATCGCGTTGTGGCCCGAATGTTTCTCAAAATATCATGCAAAAAACGACACGTACCTTTTTATGGTTGCTTGTCCGCCATCTTGTGACTACACCGTGACACGGAAAATCGGCACCGTTTCACAATCTAGACAGTGTATTAAGCTAATATTAGAAGTTGGCAATAAAGAAATTACCAACAGTTACATATGATGGTGTATGTCAGTAGGTTAATGTATGAGTATATAGGTTATCGTAAATATTCTATCCGACTTTTGAAACAATTTTTTTAAACATTGAAAATATATTCTATTTTATTTGTATGATGTACTGTTATAAAATACAGGTATTGCATTGTTGGTGTTCGCGTTTCGTTCTTGCCTGTGGTAGTCATTGTTTTTTCTTCTTTGTAAAATTAGGAATCGTGGGCTCATTTTAGTTTTAAACAAGAAACATGATTAAAAACCAGTGTATTTGTTTATTTCATATGAGCGACAGGTATTAACAAACTTCGATTTCAAACGAAATTTAATTGAGTACAATGTACTACTAGTTCACAATTCATCAACAATAGCACATAGAATCGCATGGAAACATTTTGTTACGTTTTGTAATCTGGGAGGTCTTTAACCCTGATAGAATAATGTTGAGAGATTGTTTTTATCTAAATTGTATTCACATCACTTCGGTTTTTTATTCTCAATTAATTTCCAAACAAATACACAACACGTCAAAATGTATGTGCGGCAAACTAATTCTAGCACCTACACGGTTGATCCTTTCAACCATCTGTCTGAATACATCATGTTTGCAAGCAGACGATTTGTGAACATTCTCTGTGCAAGAAAACTGAGATGGTAAAAAAAACAAAAGGAATATTGATAGTAAAGTGCGCTATTGTAATTTATTTTATTTTATTATATAATTTGACTTTGTGGGCAAGACTACGCAATTTTTCTATGATATTCCGAGTAAGGACCACCGAGTTAGATTTTTTTACATTTTTTCAAGAAACGTTTACACAACTGAATGGATCCAAAGTTCCAAACGTATTTCATTCAATGATGCCGGAATGGATCTAATACACGATTTTTTAACCGATTATACCTTTCACTGGCAATTAACTTTGATTGGATAATCTTCCATTTCATATGGTACTATCTAGAAGAGTAAGCGTTTTACTGATAAGCCTTTACGAGAGGTATGTGTGTTATCTATAGCTATTATTACGCGCACCGATCATTCTTTTTCTTTTGCAACTATGAGGCAGTACAAATGTAAAATGTCTTTTAACAAGTAATTATGCATAGGATAAATGTATGCACGCGACTTAAATCTCATACAAACTGAATACCTGGGTATTTATTTTAAGATAGATAATTCTCTCAAACACAATATTCGGCATCATTTCTGTCACAAAATTGAAGAGTCAAATGTTAATTTTGATTTCTTTAGTACCACCAATAATGTTACTGACTTACAGCTGCACTTCTCTGTGTGCACACGTCGGCTTAAACTATTTTTTGGTATATATTTTCAAAAGAGCAACCAAAGACGACAAGCACTGATCTACTATAAAATAATTAATACTAAGAATTACTCAATAATTGATGTATACTATTGAAATTTGAGAATTTCTATGTAACACCCATACCTACGCCCGTTTGCAATGTTTTTGTAGTTGAGCCAATGTATACCACACACAAACAAAAACATCCTGATCAGATAGTTCATTAGTCAGTTCAGTTATGCTTGAACCATCACTTTTGGCTCTTGGTTGCATTCGTACTTGAAATGTATATATTCGTACCCAAATATTTTCGTAAACAAAATACTTTTTGGTAGTATAATGTCTGCAATGAGTATCACTTTAAAATACAATACAAAGTACTTGTATCAATTCACCACCGAGTTCATTTGTTTGGTTTTGGTTTGGTTTTGTTACGGTTGGTTTGAAGTCAGTTGGAATCACAATCCTAGGGCGTAAAGTTCATCTAATCGTCACCTGTGTGATTCACGCGCTCAAGTTTTTCGATACCCGTTTGTAACAGTCTGCTTTCTTGCATTTTAAGTCATTTTTGGTAGCAGGGTGCGAACGTTAGGTCCTCTGACATGTGAGTCGTCACAGAGGTTTGAAGTCACCGCACATCTTACCACTTGACCGCCGTACGTAGCGTTATACCAAACTAACAAATGAGTAATCTTTAGTAAAATTGATTCCTCGCATATTAATCGATGTATAACTATAGTCAAATTGTATACAACTGTCAGTTGCCCATACATCAACCCCGCTGATTTAAATACTTTCTTCTGTACTTTGGCCGATAAAAATCATCCGTATTTATGTACGGACAGTATTGAACAAATGTCCAGTATTTACATTCTACTTGTAGCATTGTTTTCTGAACAAAGTATTAAGTTTCATAAAACGCCTAATTATATTAAGCCAGTAATAAACAAGTTAATTGGTCAACAATGCAATTATCCTAATAATGTAGTCACTAACTGTTTCCGTCTATTTTGACATAAAAGTCTTTGATGTTTATAATTAAGGAATTGTTGATGGAATAACTTAATTACTGAAATATTATCATATTAGTTAAGATCGAATATCATATTTGTTGTATTTTTTTGTTATTTATTGTGGCTAATTAGTCATAAATGACTTTGACTTTATCATTAGACGCAAATACTAATATTTGATTGATTAAAAAAAACTTATACTATGTGTAAATATCAAGTTGTCGTTAATTGAAATTGTTTTTCTCTTACGCTTGTTTAAATCAGTCAGTGTCATTTGTAGCGGACAGCGCTCTTACTATTATTCCTGGCACGTGCAAGCATCCAAGACCAATCAACTGATATACAAAATCTCATTAAGTCGAATAATAGCAAAGCTAGTAAAATGTCTATTGACAGAAATTACAACTGCAATATTACAACTAAAATGCAATCATGTTTTTTACACACGACTGAGAAAAAAGACGACGTTCCTTCCAAAAATGCTTTATAGTCCCAGACCATTAGAGTGATGGCATTTCTGGAGCTTATACAACTGATATACAATGCCAAGTTAAAAGTAAGATTCTACTTTGTTGTTAAAAGAAAGATATGTGCACACAGTAACATTAATCTGTTTAGACTTTCACATTAAAACTATTTTGTGTTTTGCAATTGTTACTAAACAACATATGGGTATGTTAGAGTTTTCAGTGTTTCAGGCATCAAGAAAATCTGACAGTAAAATAATTCATCTGTCTTTCTTCAAATTGAAACGTCTAAAGTAACATCATTTGACTTGTTTTTTAACAGACTGAAGCATATGTCTGCTAGTGATTTATACTGCAATAATTTAGTGTTACATTTTAAATATTGCATGCAAAATGTTTCAATCATATTGCCAAAGATTGTTGTCAAATAAATGCCTGGCAGTCTTTTATATTGCTCGGAATGTGGTCGTTGTAAAATGCATGATGCGTGCAATGCATGCTGTTTTACGCGTAATGTAAATGCATGCATTTAACGGAACACTGTTCCGATTTATCTACAGAGCGGTAAATCAAACTATAATAATGTGTTCCACGAATGGTGTGATGAAATTTTCTGTTGTTGTTGAGTTTTTTTCACCTCTTCGACTGACAGAGACCCTGTTTTGACTGACGTTTAGGAATTACTTTCGTATGAAGATGCGTCAACGGAATGAGAAGAGATATGTAATGTACTCAAACTCTATTTGCATGATTTATTGAGGGCATTCCGCTCGCTGGGCTTTCACAAATTACGCGCACTATTTTACCTTCTAACCGTCATTTGATCGCTGAACTAATATATCACTCCGCAATAAAAATGTTATTTGCCAAACAAGAATGATGCAAACGTTCGGGATGAGTCGACAAAAACATTATCTATTCTAGCGGCAAATAGCCTTCTGTTTTACTTTACAACTAAATCTATAGGGTTTCATAAATTACCGGTGTGAAAAAGTGCATGCTGAACATTCATTTCGACGTTTGAAGACTGACGGCACGTGGTTAACTCATTAAGTAGTCCGTCACTGGAATTACAATGAAATTAACAGCAAAAGTTAATTGAAAGTAGAGAGCGGAACGGATTTCGTATTCTTCTCTTACACTATGGAACAACTTAACAAATGTTTTACTGTTAAAATAATAAGCCGAGCTGTTGCAATGATAATAGAGGTGGGGGAACCAGCTCGGAGGAAGCGAACCATAAATCACCGAAGTTTACAAGACGGTCTATCCGTCTTCGTCTGCGGCATAAAAAATCAAGCAGTTAACCGCTCGCTCGACTATCTTCATTTAGGGAGAGAGAAAAAACCAACGTGTTAAGTGATAGGCGATTATATTCTTCCCGTAATATATCAAGAAGGTATCTCATTAATCAATGTTCAAATGGTGATATGGAATAATATATATAAACAGTGCATTGTGTTAGCTTTTCGTACTGATAGTCATTCTGTGGATGAGCGCTCTTGCATGCTGGGTAAAGGGTATAGGTCCATACTTAAGATTGCGCGCTCTGAAGTACCCTGCTGTTTTGAGAGCAGTGCTACGTGGTTGCAGTGCATTCTAGCTGACTTTTGTTGCGATGTTTAGATGATTTTATAATAATTTTACTTACAATTTTATCAGAATTTCTGTATTATAATTTGTGAAATATTTTAGAAAATTAGCAATCATTGATAAAAATTTATAACTAAAAGTGAAGTGTGGGTACTTAACCTTATGGGATTTTATATCGTTAAGTATGAATTAAAAACGTGCGAGTACTTTTGTAACAATCGTTAAGTTTCAAATTCAAGATCTTACGGAAAATAGAGTATTAAAGGGGTACAACGATTTGTTAGAAAAGAAAGTTGAAGAGTTGAACGGCGTAAACAGATAATAGAAGAGTGGATCATAAAAACTACTGTTGAATGACTGGATATTTGAACGAATGTGTTTTTAATTTACGATGGAAAAAATTACATTTTTCATGGATTTTTCTTAATTTGTGATCTTGAGTTTTGTATTATTACTAATTTACACTTTAAAAGGTTTAAAGGCACTTAGTTACGTTATAAATCATGAATGATTAAACAGTGAAATGGGTGAGTAGTTTTTTTTCAAAATTTGTAACTTTATTATGATTATTATAATAATTTATTAATTGTAATACATGTAGTATAATATTCTCATTTTTATTTCATATTCTATATAAATAATTATTATTACTATTATGATTTTTCGTTCAGCGTTCAATTTTTAAAGAATTATTTTGGAGTGATTGAAAGCAGGATACCTTTTTAACTTTGCATTTTGTGAACTTAAAGTAGTTTCTACATGTGTTTATATTCAAAATTTAACATTCGATAAATTTCTTCCAAACAATAGGACAATTTGTCGTGAAATATTAAGAATTAATTTTAACACAGTTACAGATACTGACAGGATATTTAAACATTCCGAGAAGAAAAATCTGTGAGCAAGTTACCTTAACTAAAACAAATACTATGTATATATTTAGATGATGGGTTTTTTTCACACATAATAAAATCATCTCTTGGTGCTAAACGCTTTAAGGGAATGACAAAAATAACTCTGAGACATTTTATATATTTAGATATTTTATGTCTTAATAACGTTGCTATGGTTACATACTATATGATACTAATGTCATTCTGAAATTAATTGGAGGCAATAATCAGATCCCATTAATTGCACCGTACATATGATGTTATAGAGCTATTTGCGGTTAGAGCTGTCTGTTTTATTATTGTACAATTTTATTCAACTGTCAGGGATGCATATACAAATCCCGCTGACTTAAATACTCACTACAGTACTTCTGTACTCACTATCGATAAAAATAATTATCTGTTTTAATTAACGGGATTTCGAACAAATATCGAGTACATGTATTTAAATCAGCCGGGTTAATGCACGCAACACTGACAGTCGAGTTTTTTTATAAAAGTTTTTACAATTTTGTTAAATTTCGTTCAACTGTTACTGGCGCATACATTAACTCAGCTGGTTTTAATTCTAAAAGCATTACTTCTGTGCTCATATATTTAAATCAGCGGGACTAACGTCTTTGCCACTGTCACTTGAATATAATTTGATAATACGTCTAGTTATATTGTTTTCTAAAAATCAACTGATGATACATTTCAATCATTATTTGTTCCTATATATCTATATAATCAAAATGACTAGTATTTTTGAAATCTGAATTTCTCAGTATTGGAATAAAGATGTCAGTGTAAAGTGAGCTACGTTTTGTCGATTTTATTATCCTATGTAATAAAATGTTTGAAATACAGTGCCCTCCAAAAGTTCTTGGACAAATGAAATTTTGAGAGAAACTGATCGTGCATACCGCAGTAATTTTACTATAATGAAGGACCTTAGACAGTTATTTCCCTTTGTATACTCTTCAAATAGGTAGATCCAATTAGTCATTTAATTATTGAAAATCAAGCTAAGTACTGTTATGGTAAAGAAATATCTAAATTTTGTCACTCCAGTCAATATCTTAATTAACAAGAAAGAAATTAGATGGAATATTTCATTATTCTTACATAGGACTTCAATGATAAAATCCGAGGATTCCAACTGAAAGGACCTTCTTACCGATTGGAATGCTTCAGTTTTTATCAAGGAAAGATAACTGACAAAAGTTCCTCATTAGCTTAATCTTAATCATATGTACATAAACTAATTAGTGGTAATTATTTAGGAATTCGCTTAGATCACTCTTTTATTTTTATTTTTTTTCATGAAACTGAATAGGCTTATCTAAAACAAGATTTTATCCAAGGACTTTTGAACGGTACTGTACAATTTAAATATCAACTGGAAAGAACGTGGCTTTCATACGTTATACTGGTGCATATGTACTTTAAGATTTCTAAAGTCAGGTGTGTATTTAAAATCATTGTAGAGAAACGGGGGACAAACTTAATCATTTTGGTTTGATACTTAAATTGTATCATGTTGTTTTCTAATGCGACGATATACTTTGTATTAGAAATATTCGAAGATTTACTTGTTATCATTGAAAGATAGACTAAACGAAGAGTCGCAGGTTCGATTCCCGAGTGGGACAAGCTTTAGAAGAGTTCGGTCATGATATAATTCCGACGGCTATTCTCGTTCCTACTTTTGTTCATGTTCAGCTAATTTTATACCATTCTCCCTCCTACCACTGATTCTAAATCATGTAGGGCAGTTTTCAGTCACTAATGGAAGTATATGCATAGTAACTGGTTAACAGGCTTTTCCAGAGATGTAGCCTTTCCAGGAACGGTGAGTATAGGTTAACTGTTAACTGATTGCTGTAATATGTCCTATAGATATAATGTGTTACTACGGCATTAAACCAAACCCAAAGCTCATCCAAGTTTCTTCTTAAAAGATAATCATTATTTTCAAAATATTGGCAAACTTGTATGTTACAAGAAATACGTCATTCTGAAAGGCTACATACTATTTTATATATTGATTTCATGTTTCTTAAAAAGAATATTTTTGAAATGTATTCCTACGCGATTCCGTTTCCGGTTCACGCGCAGCTGTTCAAACGCTGCAATAATACTTATTCATTCCTGAAAAATAACTTCTCGAGTCATGCTGAGATTTTATTTTCCATCGACAATAAATAAAATTTAAATTTTTATTCAAAATGGATATTATGTTTACTTTAGGGGTTAAAGTCCCTTAATATTGATATTTAATTGTATCAATGAAAAGTAATGAAAAAAGTTAAACTTTTATCCTAGGGAACAAAGGGTCCCTTGTGTAATGTTTATATATCGGCATGATATTTGTAAAACGATGGAGTGTGGGTTATAGCCTTGTATTATGTTAACCCCTAAGCCCCGGATATTAAATGTATCGTAATTATATATTAAACGTACCTCCTTTCGACTCCCTTCGACCCCTAGACAACAGAAGGCTTAGTATGGCGTCTTTTTACTTAAATTTACTACATTTTAAGTAATTGCTAGGTTCTATTTAATAGCTTATTTGTCAGTATAAAATGTCCACACTTTGTAGAAATAAATAAATAACCGCCATTTACAGTGTATTAAAGTTGTACATTTTTACGCGCCAAAATGGCTGAAGGTTGCTTTGTATCCATTTGATCATTTTTTTGAAACATCCATTGTATTCAACTCTTGCCAACTTATAAGTATCCTCAGTAACAAAGGGCATTCTAATTCGTCAACGACAATATTGATTATTCATAACGTATGGGTACCTTGGGTTTCCGACGATAACTTATAAGATGATAAATTATGTTTCAAGACAATTATATATTGTACAATGATAAATAGTTATCCTGTATTTATAGATATTGAAATTATAATGTATATATTTAGTTTCCAACATGTAGGGTTCATTGACACGCTTGTATGAATGATACCTATGTCATCAAACATTCCAGTCTTGTCAAACTTGGGTATATTTGAATTTACTGTGTTTTAGTCGAAACTTTTGTGGAAGCAGTAGTTCAGTGGTAGGACGCGCGCTTAGGGATCAATAGGTTGAAGGCTCGAACTCCGCTAGGGACACTGCTAATTTCCTTGATATTGAAATGTACTTACAGTTGTTTAACTCCACTCAGGTGTAAATGGGTACTGTGAGGGATCACCTGCCTGAAGTTGGTTTCAATGATCAAGGCGTATCATTCAAAAATTGTGAAGTCGGCTGAACATGTATATGGAAGCAGACTTTAAACCACACTTTAACCTTTTACATGTAACATTTTAACCTCTAGATTTTTAAACCATCGTCAGATTGGTAGAACCACTGTCTTAAGTTTCTGTCGTTCTGTTGCATGTAATTCATTGCTGATAGTATGAGGATAATAATTATAGTATTGTTATTTGGTGTTGTTGTTGTATTTGTTGTTGAAGTTGTTGTTGATGTTGCTGTTGCTGTTTTTGTTTCAAGCGGAAAACTAACATGTGGTGTTTGCTGTGTTTGTGAACAATCTAACAGGGAATTTCAACATTTCTCGCCGGAACCCCAAATGGGTATTAATGAGTAAAAACGTTTAAATCAATGAAAAGTACCAGCAAGTACGAAATAAATTATCATCAAATTTACTCCTCCCAGCCTGGTATTTAGTGGATGCAAATAAATGTAATTATACAATATTGTACGGAATGTATTGAGGGGGTAGATTATTTATATTTCACATTTTATGTTACACTCCGCGCATACTGCAATAATCAAACTATTCGCGTTTTGCAGGGCTTACAGCGCTTTGATTGCAACTTTTACCACCCTCCGGCTGTTTTAAATTGATACTTGTAATTATGTATTAATTCCAGGAATGGAATATGATCCCATCAAAATACACGCGCTTAGATATTCACAAGAAATGTATGTTAACGTTCATAACTTCAAAAATATGCGAGTGTGCATCATTTAATGCCTTATTAATACCGCCAAAAATATTTTTCGCGCGTTGCCAGAAATCAGGTACAGACGATAGTTTTTTGGTGTTCCCATCTTTTTTATCAGACGAAACATGATAGTAATCATTTACTTATTATGACAACTAATCAAGTTATCTCCTTTTTATCTGTTTATACAATCATAAGAACAATATCAATAATATTTTCGTCTAATCATAAAATAAATTTCGTTCAAATCTGATCATGTTTTTGTAACACCATAAGGTTATAGATTACATAATCCCATTACAATCTAACTGAATTGTTTAATAATCAAGCCGCTATAAATGTTATGATTTCGTTTAATAACAAGAAATTTTATCTTTCTTGTTGTTTTTGTTGCAGAATATTTAAGAATCAATTACTGATAAGTTGATAACCCAGGCAAATATTTTTATTTGAACCCGACGACATTTCACCTTTATGCCTTAATTAGCTAATATATATTTGAGTGATTTTTTTCTTAAAACCAAAATATAAAAAATGAGGCTGATCAAATGTATTTAACTATCGTCACATACATTAACCCCACGGATTTAAATATTCGATACAGTACTTCTGTACTAACTTTCTATAAAAAATAGATATTCGTATTTATGTACGAGGATTACTGAACAAATATCGAGTATTTAAAACAGCAGGGTTAATGTATGTTTGTTTGTTTGTTGGGTTTAACGCCGTAGCAACACATTATAGGTTATATCACGGCGGTCAGCCCACCTACTCACTGTTCCCGGAAAGGCTAAATCTCTGGATTTAGCTGTTAACCAACTACTTAGCGCATACTTTCGCCAGTGACTGACTACTGCCCTACATGATTTAGAATCAGTGGTAAGAAGGAGAATGGCCATAGAAATTATTTCATTACCAACTCCACGAAAGTATGCCCCGCCCGGGAATCGAACCCATGACCCCTCGATCAGTAGACTTGTGCGTTACCGACTGAGCCAGCCGGGCGGCTTAGCAGGGTTAATAATTGCGCCACTGATAGTTGAACAAAAAATTACTAATAACTGTTCATAAACAAAATTTACATTAATATCAATATCAAGAATAACATTTATGTAAATCCCGTGATTATATGCATGATTTGTTTTATGATAAATAATAATATTATTGTTCAATTAGTCGTCTAAACAAAACACTAACAGTACTGATCGATATGATGAATAAATTCTGAACACTTTCGGTCAGCATCTGCTTATTACATATTATGAACCAGTCGTATGCATTCCTAACCCCGTCCCCGAGGCAGTACGAGGTAAAATCGTCGTGGTTTTCCTTCAAGCTTCCCTTGTACTGCCTGACAATTGTTTTCACCTACTATGGTCGATGCTATAGCCGAATACTGCCAGCTATTTTGCTATCCAAATGTTCCCTCAGGAAAAGGTTTTTCCATGGGCTTGCTAGGCTCGAGTCAGAGTCCCTGTTATTTCCTAACATAAGTAAGGCTTATGACTAGCGCATTGTGTACAATGAAGGATTGTTGCTAAATGCTTATGATGAAAGTCGTAATGCATCTGAAACAAAACTGAGATTTAGACCTTGTCAAATAAATTCTCAGAATTAACTTATTCTGCATATATGACAAAAACGTTCGGTAAAAAGCTTGAGGATTTTTTTAAATACTCTCATTCAAATGTCGAAGTGTGTCAAAGTTTTAAACTTACATGTTGCAGAGTAATTTTAAACTTCTAAACGTAAAAAAGTCTCAACTTAATTGGTGATATTCTGCAAACCAAACCAACTGTACACCAAAAAGTGAACTATGATTCTGCCTAAAATGTTAAACTATTCTGAAAACATCGAGTACCAAGCCATGTTACCTGTTCTTTCCTTCTAATGATAAAAACGTGTTTTTGAGAGTAGAACTATCAACATTAGGAAAGTAAGAAAGTAAACTATCCCCGTACGTTCAAATAAATTACCCACAATGCCACTGGAACACGTATTTAAGAGTATGTGTCGACAAACTTACGACCAGACGTGCGATGATTTTTCTGACGCAGGTATTGCGTTCCTGTAAACAAGCCTTCAACCAACTTATAAACTACTGGCTTGTTGAAATGATACGACAAAATATTTACTTGAATTTAACGATCTGGTTTAGTTACGATGAAAAATGAACATGTCTTTCAAATGTCTATCAAATAAAGTTGTTAAAATATGTCTGATGAAAAAATGTGAGTAAAGGATGTACGATGACGATGAGGCATGTATTAGAAAATAAGTATACAAGATGAAGCATGGTTTTGATGAAATGTAGGTTGGAAATGATGAAGTAGCTAAATGAATGGACTTCCCGGTTCCATTTTGATTAAGAAGTACTCAGGCAGTGACAGTTCTTAGAAAAATTTGTGTTTCTGACTCGAATCGAATCGAAACCAAATCGAGGGTTGGCTGCAAGATTGTCGTAACTGGCTCTTTTACCCAATGCACTTACTACAGTCTTGCAGGCAACCCTCGAAATATTAACAATCTATATTTAGTATCATTATTTATTCTCTATTTTCAGATCAGAGACCTTTATACATATGTATATTATTGACTTACATATCAGCATTACAAAATGGTATAGACGTAGGTAAGTAGATCTATGTCTTCTTATACCCTAATATAAGTAGATGCTTTATTCAAGAAACATAAGGTGTGACGCCCAACAAACTTTCAAGCTATACACATGAAAAGAACATACATATTTCAAGAAATAATAGCTGTAACGCCCAACAGTTTACAGATTGTACAAATATGAAGTTCTCACAATATACAAAATGGAATCTAAAACATATAAGGAACAGCAACCGTAAAGACACAGACTTTTTTACCCAGCCAAAAGAGTTATTGTATAAAAAGGACGTCACTAAAATGACGTAGGCCTAAATAACATGTCATTTAATGTCCAGTCATTTTTCACAATTTTTTGATACATCTACGATGTCTAACGCTCTTGTAAACGTGGCCTGCTTATCCAAGAAACAACACATGATGTGTGTACCTTTGCATTTGACATTGACTTCGCCACACCCAGTTCTAAATTAATTATGCTTAGAAAAACCATTCAAAGTATACCTAGAATGTTAAGAATCGTGATTGTACCATATCTGGAACATTTCTAAACTTTCTAGTACCTAACACTACTCCAATGAGCTAATTAAAATCTGTTTTATTTTACAATTTCTTAGATAACGCCAATAATCTTCACTATCTAAACATTTCAAGACAAAAAAATCCTTGAGTTCCATTTTCGTGTTTTACAAACGTCACGAAATGTGTAATGTTAAAACACTTGCACGTTACAATGATAAGGGGTTCACCTTTATCACTTTTTTGTTTCTCTGTTTGCAATCACGTACAGAGTGTTTAGCTTTTTTGCTAAAATGTAATCGCTATTTTTATCAAAAATGCAAGTGGCTTTAAGTTGTGTTGTTTTTAGCTCAACTGAGTGCCTTGTGCACGCTAAAGACGGACATAACGTAAGATAAGTTTGACGATTCGAAGCAAGCACTCAATAACATACAGAATGTTTATCGTTCTCGTTCCCAGAGGCTAGTTCGAGAGTCTTGATAACCTGGGGTACGAGAATGAATGTTTATATGTACGCGACATTTTCACACAATGGTCGTCATATCCGTGATAATTGTGTTACGAAATTGTCTGGCGTTCAACTCCTTCGAACTTCCTTTTGAAACAAATCATGACGCATACGTCTACCATATCTGACAAGCAGTATCACCTAAAGACCCTGTTCAAAAACTGTCCGAGACTCAAATTTGACTTTAGTCAAGGGCTAACCCATTTTATACTTTAAGCATTTTCTCCTATAACCTGAGACCTAGAGCCGCCTTGATTTTCTTGATAAAGTAGCCCCACTTTATGGCTAAAAGTCAACATAACCACACAATTTTTTATATTGTATCGTTGGGTTTTTTTTGGCCGGTGGCCTTGTTTAGAAATTATCTGTGATCGGCTAAAGGATGAACAAAACGTTAAAAAAGAAAATCTTAAAAAGTATTTTTCAAAATTCCACCTAGTCCAGGTTAGCGATATATGCTTCTCAAAAATATAATCGTATTTTTTTATCAAAATGCAAGTGGTTCCTAAGTTTTTTCTTTTTTGTTTTTTTTTTCTTTGTGTTATAAAAATCTTGATATTATTGCACTACAGATTAAAATACATTTCAAAGGCGAGGAAGAATAACGAGAAATTCAACACGGTTCATAACAGTTCAGATAATTTTCATATCGGTGAACAAAAACAGATTCGAACTTTTGGCTTAATCAACATTTTTTTCTGAAATTGTTAACGTGTTGTTTGCATTTTTTAGTAGGTTGAAGCTAGTTTTTTTGTTCGTATTTGAAACACGTATGCTTATTGCTGTATGTTTTTATGTCGAGAACATACATGTACAAGAAAGCGACCTAAATTCAATTAGTGGCCAGTTTCTTCGTATAATTGTATTCACTTAGTGTGTAGCACTTATGAAGACAGTGTGATAAGAAAAGAAGTGAATTTTCTACAATCGTTTCATATTGATCGCGTAATCCGAACAACACCCAAGCCAGATTATTCCGAGTCAAAAACTAGTTCATGATTTGCACCATCTTTCTGATTTGGTAAGTGTCGTTGTAACGGGTTCGTACCAGCCAGGAATGAGCAGTTGGAATCAGAATTCTGCACCGAAACTTCTGGATAGTCTCATTGATTACTCCATTGTCAGGAGTTCTTTCCACCTTGGTCTGATAAAAGTAGCCTTTAGCGTTTTTGTTTAAACTCTTATTAAAGGTACTCATTCACAGATTTCAACTTAAATATCAACTTTTTCTAACTATTAGAATTGCATGGAAATATTTCTGGAAGCAGGAAAGTAGTGTTCTGATAATGACAATTTTAGTGCAAATTGACATACAACTACAAATGATGATGTTTATGAATAATGATGTAGTAAATATCTACCGCATATATCACGGTATAGACACTTTTAGTGCATTTTTGTGACTTTAATTGTATAGGTCGTTTGCGTTAATGCTGGACCCCTATTTGCCGTAGATATCTTTTAAACTATAACAGCGATTTTGCTAAAAATTTTAATACAATCTTATCTCAATTTTTCCTTCTAGGATTAAAATTTTCAGAATTTTTAATAGATAAATAAAAAAGTTTTCCAAAAGGTACAATGCAAAATATTTGGAATTTTTTATCAAAAATCCGGCGGGAGGTAAAATAAGCTGTTCTGATTATAAAATTGTCATACTTCCAATGTATTTATACAAAGTCCCGTGCGTTTACTGTAAATTTGTCGCTTAAATAAACACTCGACGGTCTACTGAATTGTAAAGCAGAGGCCCGTCTTTAAAATCGTACGTGTAGAATTTGTATAGATTTTGACGATGCAGACGACAGTGATGATGATATTTGAGTTTGTATATACTGTTATACTTTGTTATCAAATAAAATTTCTAACCGGGCCTCATATTTAGATGTTATTTTGTATCTACTGTTATGTGGCTGTTCTGATTATGGCACATACCCATTTAACAAAAGTCGCTTTTTGGCTTCAAAATTTGCATTGCATGTCTATGGGAAGTATGTTATGTAATTAAAGAAAAATTCTGAATTTTTGGATTTGAGAAGGAAAATGCTAGTTATGATCACATACAAAATTTGAGTTAATTCCATCTGATAGTTATTGAGATATATCATGATTTTAGGGGTCCAGCTTTACCACAAACGACCTATATATTTCTTGCAACACATAGGTCAGTTTGTCTTAAAATAATAACTAATTTTCACACAATTTCATACACTGAATGGTATTTTGAAATTAAAGAAAAAATAAACTATATCTATGAATTAGTACCTTTAAGAGTCGTTGTTTTGGGTTCGTACCAGCCAGGAACAAGCAGTTTGAATCAATATTCTGCACTGCAACTTCTGGATAGTCTCATTGATTACACCATTGTCAGGAGTTCTTTCCACCTTGGTCTGATAAAAGAAGTCTTTGACGTTTTGATTAGTCTTATTAAAACCACGAAGTCAGTTTGATTTTCCCATATTTCAATGATAATTATGTGAACCAATATCAAGATATGTATAATGTTTGGAAATAGTTAAAAATGATGAATAGCTTGAGACATGGAAGCTTCAAATAGGTGCTCTGCTTTTCTTACATTTCAATGACCACACAAGAATCCCTCAAGTGTTGCGATGTATCCCATAAGAGCTGTGTTTCTAATATACATATCCTAACTGACAGCTCTCGTTTATTTTAAGTATTAACAATCTGGGTGAAAAATTTGAATTTAAACTTTAAAGACATCCCAAGTAGGTTTATAGAAAGCTGTGGAATGGCATGGCATAACCTCATTGAAAATCATTGCGGCCCGAAAGGGGGTTGGGGTGGCCAGAGGTGTCCGGGATTTCATTGTTCTTTATAATACTCGAAAACACGCTGGTAATGCATTTAATATGATGTGTAAGTGTTCCTGTCCCTTGAAAACAATCTTGGGTGGCAGATAAATTCAAGAATCACCCTAAAATACAGCGAAGTTCCGCTTATTGCAAAATCATGCGAATTGGATGATTTTAAAGTCCCAAATGCTTAATACGAAAAGAAGACGGTCGCTATATTAAGACCCTTTCGCTATATAGACGGGTTAGATGGTCCTAAAAGCGGAAATATACTGTAGTAGTCAAAAATTTGATAATGTCCAAAAAATATAGTTTAAAACGCTTAGAAATATCTTGGGAGGCGGTAAAGTCAATAACCGCCCTTGAAACTTTACTAAAATCTTCAAAGGTATCCGAATGTCAATTAAGTGTCTGATTTTAAACAGATTTCAACTTTTACTATCTGTATCATCAGACTGTGTAATTTCAAGATTTATCAAAATCGTCAGATTGTTTCGCACTACAAGAAAAATGTAACATCTTTGAAATACTGCACGTGTGTTTTACGGTACCGTGTGGAAAGGTTTTTAACCCCAACTTTTCTTGGAATTTCAAGTATCAAAAACTCATTAAGAAAATTTAGATGGAAAGTATCAACTAGTATTTGTTGAGTAGAAAATGATAGTTTTGACATTTTATAAACAAATTAACTGATGGTTATATAGCAGGGAGATCAAGTGCCAATTAGGGCTGCATAGGGCTTTCACGATACACCAGAAGTGTATCGCAATAAACTGCAATAAGCTGGCGATACGTACCACGATATATTGTGGGCCTTTAGTTTCGTTTCGCCTCCGCTGTATTTAACAGAAACCTTGCAAATCTTACATGCAGCTACTGATAGAATTTAGCCTCTTTAAGTGTTTATGGTCATTTAGGACTGTGACGCGCTCAAATTGGTTAAATTCATGTAACTTAAGGTTAGATGGAATGAACAATGCAAAATCTGACGTTTCGCTACTTTTATTTCGCGAAAGGAATAATTTTTCAATGAAATAAAAATATATCGCCAAATACCGGTACGTTAAAATCGTACCGCGGTATGTATTGCCTGAGCTGTGTTTGCAGTATAACGGTGTATCGTGATAGCCCTAGAGCTGCATAACTTCAAGCTAGTTGCGATACAATACGATATGAGTTGCGATGTAGTAGTCGCGATACGACATACTTTCATTAAAATTAAAAACTGAATAAGATGTATTTGTTTTGTTTTTTTAATTTTCGCCCTTAATTCATGAACCAATTACTAAGCATATATTGTAATATCAATAAAAAGAAAAGAAAAGTAGTTTCCTGAGTTAAGTTTACAACGCCATTTTGATACTGTTTTAGGGCTCCATACGATAGGACACATGCGATATGGTATCACAATATATCGGTTTTAGGTTGCAACCACAGTGCACTAAATTGGATGCCCATGGAAACACGGTCAACAATTTCTTTTGGGCAACCAAATTCTGCGAATGAGATATAGTGCTTGCTGTTAAAACGATCTGTTCGGTCAACCACTTTTATATTCTTATTTCGTAGACTTCTGAAGCATTGATAGAATTCATTCGGACATACCCGGCGACGTTCGTAAAACGTATATGACCCATCTACGAGAAATCATGAAATATCAGAAAGAATGAACTGTTATAGGCCTATCTCTATTCAATAATGTTTACCTCGTATCAACAATTACAGAAAATCTCTGACAGTTTGTTAGTCTATCAGACACCAAAATTTATGTTTTATCATTGAAAAACATACTCGTAATTATTCGGTGGGAAATGGTCAGAAACATATGTTGGTTTCTATGAGTATGATAATATTTTATCATGAATCTATACCGGATCATGATAACTCATGAAGTGTGATATTCCAAGTATTTTATTAATTCAGCACCTCAGACATTTGTATCTTATATTTTGTAACTTTTTTATGAAAGTTCTAGCGTTTATGCGTTTTACTCGCTTAATCACTTTGTTTGCATTCTTGTTGGCTTTTTACATGGGTCTTTTCATGGCTCGTTTCAATTCGACGCGGACGGTTACATAAGGCCACACATGCGCAATAAAAAGGCTAATTACAGCTGCAAAAAAGTAGTCCGCTTCACGTGTAACTCGCAGACGATGCAGTATGTGCATTTAAAGTTCACGAGTAAATATTTATTTTAAGTATTTCTAACGAACGATACATGTACGGGATATTTCACTGGAATGGTTTTCCTCGTTGTTCGTTGTATAACGCCGTGCTTAAATTCTCCAACAAAACCCCATGTCCGACAGCGCTATTAGCGCTTTGATTAATTTTTGCTAGGGGCTGCTTTTGTTACTGTAGCTGATATGCGTTACGGTATTAAAATACATTCGCCTGTCGAGTTGTATTACACGTGTTTTAGATCTATATCATTTTTGTGATTTTCCTTAGACACTAACTTTTAAAATGCTAGTAATGAAATGTTTGTTCTCGGTTTAATCAAGACTAAAGTGCTCAAAATCATAGTCTGCGTGATATATTCTGCTGAAACACCATTGGATAATTAAAAGAAAAAAATAGACATAGAGGATAGTTGTTTATTTCGGTGTAAGATCGAATGTTATTTCACGAGTGGGCTTAGGATGCAACTTTTCACGAATGGCGTAGCCACGAGTGGAAATATAATATCATTAGCTCACGAGTGAAATAAATAGATCTTACACTGAAATAAACAAATTTTCTGTTTATTATATGCTTCAAATTGCCTTTTTAAGTTTAAGTATGATATGTCATCAGAAAGGCGCATCCAAACAGTGAAAATTAACAAATTTATTTCCATTGTTTCAATACAGAGGAACATTTTTATTTCACCGATAAATCCCGGTGTTCCACTGGGAAGCATATAATAGCGTATCTTACGAATGGTTTAAAGAAAGTGCCTACGATTAGCACCACCAACTTTTTTGCAAGCAAAACGCGACGCCATCTCCAATCCTACATCTTAAGAGAGATGAGACATTTAAGTTCATCTTTAAGGATAAACAAGTGCAAAATGAAAACGCCAATCATTGTTTTTGTTGAATCGTCAGTCATAGTAAAAACTACATAAATCAAAACAGAACAACATAAAACTTGTCATAATTAACTAGTGTGGAGGATTAAATGAGTATTTATATACAAGAATGTGAAATAAATTGTTGACAAATCATTCCAGAAACACTTGATGTCAGTCTCTTATATACTTCTTGAAAAAACTACGCTCTATTCACATCCATCACTAAAACTCAGTAATGAGTCTTGTAATTTATGGCACAATACTTATATAAACACTTCCATCTTACCCTTGTTTTTGTCATTACTTCATCGTTAACAGTTTTACAATTGTAACAGGGAAATGATCAAAGACGCGAGCACCTTGTTCTAACACGTGAAATAATCATCATTTCAGTACTTTGATTCTAAAAGTGGTATTCATCATCAAGATGTCATTTCTTACATACAATACATAAATCAATGGTGTACTTCATTAACTGTACCGCCGTTTACAAAGTGGCTCTTGTGTGATTTTTTGTATAATTAAGATGTTTGGAGTTATAAACAATGCATAAATAATGAATGAAATATTGTATTTTAATTGGCCACACCCTTTACATAGTTTTTGTCATTTTTTGCTTCGTGTGCAAACTTTTTCGTAAGAATATTAACAGAACAGAACAGAACAGAACAGAACAGAACAATACTTTTATTTACATTCACAGGTTACAGTTTGTAACTACATGTGAGAATTTAACATACTATATACAATCTATAAACAAGCAAAATGATCAAATGTACACATACACATACACTCATACACATAATTCACACATACTCATAGCCACATACACACATACATATTTACACAATAATGCACCTAAATGCACAGTCACATACACACACTGTCACATACACATCACCACATATACACATACGCATAACCACATACACACATACATTCATACATACTCACGTACATATATACATATACACTTATCTATATCTTCATACGAACAACGGTATTTTAAGAATAAGACAATGCAAAGAATGAATATAATGGCAGATAAATTAGTCTATATTTGATGTAGTACAATCAGGGGCGGGGGGTTACACTTGGAATTGTTTAAAAATAATAGAAATGAGCTTAACAACATTTTTAAGAACGTCTATCAATTATGTAATTTATTACACTACCGTAGTCAATTATACCAGAATAATTAAAGAGCTTTGGTGAAGCAATGGTCAAATAGCTTCACCTTGTATTTTACTTTTTGCTCATAAGTTTCTTTCTATTACAAAAGTTTGTGTACTAACTTAGGTCTATGAATTGCAATCATTGTAGTCGGCTTGTTTTATATAAACGTGTAGTTTGAATTACATTTTTTTTGCTTTCACATCAACGACAAAATAATGTGTTTATTAATGTTATTTTGATATGCATAATTTAGAATAGTTCTGTATTTCGGCGATAAAAAGAACAAAAACCGAAATCGCCATGAAAATCTGCCATTTTTTATCATCAAGTTTTGCCTCATTTCGTCTAAGGTCTTATCAGTGCTGATATCTTTTCTGTGGTACTTTTACATGAAGAACGCTCTCTCTCGTAGCGCCTGATCACTCTAATCACATTATGAGCAAACAAAAAGTTTTCATAGTCATACAAGAATATATATTATATGATAATTTGAATGAAAACATTCTTATCCGGTCGTTTGTTTTTGTAACAATTTTTGTCGTGTTTAGATTCTATGTACGATCAAGAATTCCTCCGACAGAGAACTATTTTGTGTGAAAAAGTAGCCCCCCCCCCCTGTGATTAAACCGATCGTTGTCCCTGTTTTTGATATTCAGATAGGAAAACGCTTCGTATTTTGATTTTATTATTGCAAAAATATAAACCCCTGTCGTTTTGTCATTGATCATTCCCTGGTATCAAATCGTGATGTTTTGCACCGCACGAACTGTTTTTCTGCAAAAAAGGAGTTCCCACTGCATTAACTTATTAGCCACATTTCTTGCACGAAAAACGCGCGTATGTTGAAATATCAGGCGTTATATGAATTCTACATTATCATAAAATTAATTTTATTGATAAAATCAACAGAAAAGTGCATTGCATTAATGTTTTATGATTTTATAACCATCCGCGTAGATGTTGTCTCTCACTTGCTGCGTATTACTTTTGAAGTGCATTAATTTGCTATCAAACAATATGTTTCTTTGCGCATCATTTTTGCGCACCTTAGAGACTCTTCAATATAAAAGTTATTACAGTAATTTTGAACTTACTTAAAGTCAATATTAAGGGATATAACTTATTTATGACCTTGTTACAACAATATAGTGTAATCTTAACCTTAGATTTCTTTATTATCTAAACCACTTGATTTCGTGTTTTACTTTTGTTGATAAATCTGAATAGGATGATGAGGTAACTGCTATTAAAAGATAGTTCCAAATGAAAACGGCGAAAGCACCATGAAATCTAAACAAATATTTGCGCAAAGCTGTAGACTTGAGCGCAAATAGATTTCGATCCTTGCTCTATGCGTTGGTCACTATTGAACTTGCTGGAAGATTTTGAAGGAGCGGTAGTCCATTAATACGACGTGTGCTTGGTTTTGGAAGGTCTCTGAATCGAACCCCACTTCGCCTACTCGCTAATTTAGATCTGGCCGTTTTCTTACGAGGGTCACGTTCAGGTGACCTTTTCAAATTATGATATTCATGACGAAATTGTTAAGATTAGTAATTTGTTTACATCGTCTACGTCACGCAATTTGAAATGAGCCGTCAAATCGCAGACTGTGAATACTACCGCTGTTAACTTAGCTCGCAAACCTTGGTCAAAAATAGAAATTACGAAATCAAAATGCTATTTATAGTGTTTTGTCTAGATGAAAGCTAGGCATTGATTGGTCGACATAAAGGTCATTTCGACGTGACCCTCCATGAGAACCTTAGAGATCCTGTACGACAACGTTCTACAGGATATCTGTTTACGGAGATTGATCAAGGTGTGAATGGTAACCTACGAGAATGTTGTAATTTCGTTAAGCCAGTATGTCGGATGTAAAAGGCAACTCAGGGAGATGTCTAGTAGTAATAGCTGCCAAGTTGGTGAACATGCAATAGCATGGAGCTTAGACTGTTAATTGTAATTACTTTTTAATTTTTTTAAATGGTATTTGGGTGGGTTAAATATTTCTTTGGTATACATTGTATATTCTTTTTATTTGCAGGTATCACATACTGTAAGAGAGCACATCGTAACACTGGGGTAACATTAAAGGTAGAGAAAGGTGATTATGGCCACATAGCATCCGCTGGGTACCCTAACAATTATACTACGGAAGTCTATCATGGCCATCTATGTAATGTAGAGTTACAAGCATGTAGCACGTGTAAAATAAGATTGAAATTTGTAGAGTTGAGATTTCCTGATTGTGAATCCAGACAAACTTTGGTTGTACAACAAATACGAAGTGTTTGTGTCACAGGGTAAGTGAGATAAAATATTCACTTTTAGACTTTCGGCAATTTCGCCGAAAGGCTTAAGTTATACCACAAAACGAAAACTATCGACGAAAATGCCTAATCAATTTAACCTGCGGAGTGATTCATGGGTCTCTGATTTACAACGCAGTTAATTTAAAGGCGATAATAGTAGTTCCGTCAATCAACTGACGCGTCTTTGTTTCAGTGTCAGTGACAGGTGTTTACTTATATTGATAAGCGTGTGAATCTCGTTAATACACCAAGCAGTAGTATTTGCCAGTAATACAGGATAGAATAAACACTTCGCCCGCATTTTTGCCCTGCTCGATTCGTACTTGAATCTTATGTGTAAGGAGTAATCATTAGTATGAATATGTTAGATTTCAATGTGCACGAAAATCTTTCTGTATTTCAATACTTTTATTCTAATTTCTGAATGTTGTCATGCTGTTAACAACCTTAGTCATTCACTGACTTACTTAGTTGGTTGAGACGTTGGGCTAGTAGTAATTGGATGACTCGTTCAGTTGTTATTCAAATTAGCCTCTAAACCTACTGGACAGTTAACCCTTTGATAGCCAGCTCCGTGTTGGTTCAAATCACATTCAAATCTTTTCTCGTTGTTTCATTGAGCAAGAAACTTTATTCTTTTTGCTCAGTACTTGCGTTCTTAGAAGAGGACTTGAGAAATTGCTCATACATGTGCGTAATGTATGCTTGTTAGAGCTGAGAATGACAGAAAGAAACAAAATCCAAATTGCTTATTCATACCAAGACATAGCATTGTTTAAAATTCCTTACATGTTCCAAGAACGGGCGTGGCTGAGCGGTTACAACGTTGGACTGGTAATCATTGGATAACCAGCCCCGCGTTGGTTCGAATCCCATCTAAAACCAACCCCGTTGTTACCTTGAGCAAGAAACTTTATCCTATTAGCTCAGTACTGGGGGACCAGGAAGCGGACTCAAAAGTGATTGATCTAAGTTGTAAGAAATTGTTTCACAATCGAGCTAAAATAAATAAGTATACTGTACACATGTTCCATTGTTCTTTAAAATGTTTGTTACCGTTCATTGGATGATTTTTTTCATCCTAAGAGAAAGTTTCAAACTTATGATTTAGTCTTAAAAATAGTTCCAGTTCTACTGGGTGAAAATAAGAACTATTTGTTATATTATATATTTGTAGATGTGACCACCTACGACTATTTGAAGTTGATCAACCTTATCACCGTTCTACAGAAAGGAACTACTTTTCTGACTCGGAAGGTGATACATACGACACTATGTCTTCCGGTGTAGTAATACAACATTGTATGTCAAACGGAACCAGTATGGACGGAAAGAGATTCTACATCCGGTATGAGGTAATTGGTACGTGCTGGTAGAATTTTTCATTTTGAAAACGATATAAAACTTGGGTTCTATTCGTATACAGCTAATATAAATTATTTGGACAATCAAAATGGGTGGTCTGAACAGCGAAACGGTCTTCTTGGACAATTTTATTTTATATAAAAGCATTTCAAGCTAAATATTATCAAAAATTGCATATTTGTTGCTATAACCTCCGTAATCTTTAAGATTTCGGTCATAATTTTCTGCATAATATTGTAAATGACCAAAACTAAACAAAGAAAATGCTCTAGAAACTAAAATTTAAACAAATTTTAAAGAACTTACCCCTCTATGCTAAAAGGATGTAAAGTTGCACCAAAACATCTTCAACTCTGAATTAGGGATCAGTAAGGGGAATTACTTTACTGTAGTGTGTTGTATGTTACAAAAAACGTAGTTAGAACTTGGCAGTATATGTTTCCATTAAGGACTAAGTGAAACTACTTTTTATGAAATGCTTTCGACGAATTTGAATTTGCGGAAATTCGGCTTAGAACTCACCGGAAAAAAGTTCCATATTATGCCCGTGGGAAAGATCGCCTGATTGAATGATTACTTCATTTAACTGACTGTTATAGGAATAGGTGTATGAATACAACATTATAATCATTGAAAAAAATCATGAAACGTGATCCATTTATCTTAAAACCGTAAAAATGGTTTATGTTTCATAACTTTTATTACGCGAATAAATCAAATATATTTTTGAATTTTTATGATAAAAAACGGAACTAAGTGTATAAAATATCATTAATTTCAAATGCCTGGTTGATGGCTTGACAGTCATTAGCCATTAGTTTACGTAAACATGCATAAATAAAAATCAACGCTGAGTAATCGTTTTAAGCCTGACTTCCGGTGTTTTAAAGCGTCTGGCGAGTGAGATTTTTCGTGCGAAAGGTGGAGTCGAAATCTCACACTGACTAAGGTCGGCATTGATTAATTCTGTTACATATAACTATAATTTCACATGAAAAATTCTTTTGTCTGAAATATTATTATACATTCTAAGTAAATCAAACAATTAAAATGAGGTCACCATCACGTGGGTGTCAGATGGTCGCGTGGCATTGTTTTTCTTTGAAGAATTTAGCAATATTTAAAGACAGCATAACGGTATAATTTTTAGATATGACCAAATAAATTCTCAGTGTAGCCATTGAAAGTCATTTTTATGATTTTAAAACATTTACAGATAAAAATCCTATCGTCAATACATTTGTATTAAATGTATTAAAATGTTAATGGATGTCTACTTCTGTCGTCGACATTTCATAAAGCCGCCATCTTGAAAGTAGTCCGTCAAATTCTGAAATCTTGCTTTGTGATACGATATGTTGGAAAGCATGGTTTTCAGACCTACACGATATTATTCTGGGGTGTATTATGAGAAATTTCATTCTAATCACTTGCTAATAACATATTTATAAAATAAACACTCGTTTAGAATTCAATTAACATACCCTATGAATATTTTAACTCTTAGATACATGTACTAATCACCTTTCTAATGCTTCAAAGATCACCTGTTCATTTAACACCTGTATTTTAATAACTTTAAGCTATACGATTCTTATTTAACTATTACTTTATTTATGTACATATATTTTAGCATTCCTCAATTAAAAATGGTGTTCATTTAATTGATGATAACTTATCAAATACTTATCCGCCCCCATTTATCGACAATTAAGAACATAAATATGCATCTTTCGGAACTCCTCCGTGATTATCAACGCATATCCGCGTAGAGAATCGACGAGACGTTCCAAATGAAAATATACACAAACTGACTGAGGCGTTCAAATCTTCCTGTCGCAAAATGTAGTTCGGCGTAATTCGTTGACCGATTCTCGGAACTATGCAGACAGCCTATGTATAGGACTTACAATGAAACAACCTCTCTTGAACAACACCCACAGAGACAAATCTATGTTGCTGTTTATAGGTCGTTGCTCTACAGAGGTTAGATTTAATTAAATATTGCCTAAAAAATATCAAAAGATGTTGTGCAAAGGATTTGTTCTGTAAAGGGCCACTCTGTAGAGGTTATGCTTACGTTCCGCTCGCAGCTTAGCGAATACATTACATTGAACGAGGGAATCTTTCGAGCCGATGCATCGGAGTGTAAGGTTATACTGTATTGACAAAAATTCGCATGTAGTGAAACTGTAGTTTAATGGTATATTTTCTTTATTTCAGATAAAATAGAGAAGATATCAGGCACTATAACAGCTCCACTGTATAGTGCTGGCACTGGTACCATTACATCTCCAAACTTTCCATTAGGTTATGCTTTAAATGGGGAAACATTTACATATATGATACAAAACTTAGATCCCTATGGTCATGTTAGATTAGTCTTTGATGATTGGGATCTAGCTGAGAAAAGTCATATACAGGTACGTACTTGGTGACGAGACGTTTTTAAAAGTTTGTTGACATTGGCAAAAATCACATGATTTTTCAATTACAAAGGTGATCTTCATAACGAAAATTTACTGCACAGTAGCTCGATTTTGTGACTTATAAAATACATTTCTCACAAATTTAAGTCAGTTTGATTTACTATCTTAAGAAATTATTTTCTAAGCTCAATTACCGACATTGGCAGTGTTTTCAAATATCATTCTTACCAAACTCGTGAACAAGTTACTTTTAAATCTAAAAGGTTTTAGCCGGATTTTTCAACGAAAAAATTCGGTTGGGTGTCCGGTGTCGTTTACAATTGTGTTAAAGTTTTCAATTTAGCATATATCTCTGCCATTTATCGTTAAATCTTTATGAAACTTCATACAATGATAACATACCCGTTCATATTCAATAAGATGGAACATTTAATGTTCCATGAGTTACTGAGTAAATACGAATAGACTGTGAATTGAATTAAAATGCAAAAGTTGTATGCTGTGTGTGGGCATTTGGGACAAAAAAGATTTTTGAAATATACACAAGTATGTGTTCATACTGGTCTCATAAGTACCCCAAAATGTAACATACGTTACTGTCGCCATCTCAATTTTCTGACTTTGAGCGCAGACTACGAAGAATAGGCACATAAGGTAGTCTTAATGCACTTGTTTTTTAACACATACAACGTTCCTGTATGTAAGAATAAGATTTTTATCTTGCTCCTCAGAAATATAAACTTACACACAGCTCTTAAACTTTGTCGCCAAGAGTGTGGAAACATACGTGACCGTGAAAAAGGTCCATTTTTTTTAAATTTCAAAACGATATTATAATTGTAAAATATATAAAATCATAAGATCAGATATGAATATACATGAAATAGAAACGATTATCATTAAGTATTCACAGGCATTTCAATAATCATCACATTTTACCAAAATTTTCGGGTAGACTTTTAAGAATGAAACATTCGTGATCATGGTTTTTCAACTAATGGTAAATATCTTAGTTGAATTAATATTTTCTAATTAGTCACTCTAATGAACTCTTCATTTTATGATAACTACTTTTGTCATTGCTCAGGATCGTCTAGAGATACTGCTGTCTAAAGTATCAAATGTAACATACGTGATGTAACATACGTTACCGTTAAAATGATAAACCGATCTTACAATGTGGCAAAGGGTTAAATGATGACATTATCTCATTGCAAAATATACGACATCATCAACCAAGCTGAAAAAAACTTGAAATTGCGTGCCTCTCAATGGCGTTGACAAATTAATGAGTCTGAAGATTTTTTAACCATTGCATGCAATGTAAGCATAAAATCCTACATAGCAATACTCAAATAAATGCTTTTTGCAAATTATTTGCTACTTTAATACTTACTAGATGTTAACAAATCTGATTTATTCGTCCTTTTTCGCTTCTTTTTCAATAAGACATGGTTTTGTGAATTGAAACATACGTTACGTTTGGTAACGTATGTTTCATATGAAATGTATCTTAGTTGATGATTGTTAGTTTACTTGTTTCACTATGTTTCGCTTATTTTTTGAAACTCCGAACGTTCAAGTCCTGATTGTTTCTTTTATATCCTGTCTTTAAGTGTAAAGGAACACAGGACGTCAGTCAAATTCAACAGCAGCGAAAAAACCTTTATAAACATACGTTACCACAGGCTGTTGTAATTCCTGACGACACAGACAACATGTATCAGAATTCATTTTTTGTCAAAGATGAACTAGAATACGTCGCGGAAGATTTTGTTGCAGAACTATTTAAGGGAACATGGCACATTGCTACAAATCGATAATGATAAGGAAGCAAACACATCGATCATGAAACAGCGCCAACCTCTCATCCAATGGCAAACCTATGAGGCTGTAATTTGGGTGACAAATGATTTGTTTTATGAAATAAGTGTGCCAATACCTAATGGAATGTCTGGGAGAATGTTGCAATGTTTATTTCAATTATATATTTAAGTGAATTACTATGTGAACTTTAAATACGATTTAACTGTTTTGATTTTTTGAGACTAATTCGTAACCTTTTTACCTCTTAATTTTAAATTTGTTTTTACTTAATTTTGAAGGCAAACCTATTAACATTATATAGATATGACATAGTACATAGAAAATAGTAAGTGCTACCATTTAAATTTTTAAACTGTTGTACTGGGTGTGACTGATAACACTGGGATATGATAGTTTAAACAGTGTTGTTGTAACATACGTTACTAACTAGTTATTTCTTTAGACGTTCATGATTATGAATTTTTCAGTGAGTAAAGTATACAAACTATTAAAATGTATTCAGTAATGTTGATTTTTTACGGCCATTGTACTTTAGTTCTCTTTGAACTTTGTTCCAAGTTGGAAAGTCATTGTATCAAGGGTCATTAATCTAGTTTTGTAATTTGCATACGTTGTTCAAAGATTTAAGACATATTTGAGCAATTTTGTGTTCTGAATTTATCGTTTTGAAGTATGTATTTCAAGTACCATCCCCTTGCCTTCTTATAATTGCTTAAATCATAGACAAACATACAAAACCAGACCAAGAATATGCGTGTTATTAGAGTGTTCCGTAAAGAAACATACGTTACTATAGAAAATATGTGCTTGTATTCAAATATGTGTAAAATTTTATTTAGTCCGAGATTGTTCAAACCCTAGCATAATATCAAGCCTCATACATACAGCAACTTGTAAAATCAGTCAAAACAAGAATTGACAGAACTTTATTTTTTGCATTTTTCAAATCTTAATTGTCCCGTCTTATTGAATATCAGCGACCATGTGATGAACAGAATTAGATAGTAACCACAACTCTACCTGGTTTTATCATGGATTATTTCCCTTTGTAATTTTTGCGTTAAAGAGTTTAAATCCGGCTTTGATGTGGTGTCCACATTATATTTCTTGTTTTATTCCAGGTATATGATGACTTATCCGGACCTAATCTAGGTACAATATACGGACATAGAAAACGTCCAACAATAATGTCTAATGGCAATACATTAGTTCTTGTATTTAATGTTGGTACAGATAAGTTTGCTTGTTGTAATCATATTGGTTTTAGAGCAACTTATACGTTTGTCTCTGGTAAGAAACATATAAATTATATTTAAGTATAGTTCGTTTTTTCTCAACTGTCAAAACATGAATAATTTCACGGTGAATGCGTTTGTTAAAATTATCGTCATGATACATTCATGAGTGTCAAAAAGTGTGTACTAAGATCGAGTAAAGTGCTTATGCAGTATAATATGTTTTAGTCAAGATATATTTAATAACAATTAGGCCGCCAGTACAAAAACAATACATTCAGTCACCGTGAAATTATTCAAGCTTTGACAGTTGCGAAAAAATGGACTATAGGGTACATGTATTGTTATTTTTACATTAACCCCGCTTATTTAAATACTCACTACAATACTTCCGTACTCACTGTGATAAAAATAGTTATTCGTATCTACGTACGAGTAGTATCGAACAAATATATAGAGGATATTTGTTTATTTCGGTGTAAGAACGATTTTTATTTGACGAGTGAGCTAAGGATGCATTATTGTCACGAGTGGCATATCATTAGCTCACAAGTGAAATAAATAGATCTTACTCTGAATAAACAAATTTTCTGTTTATTATATGCTTCAAACTGGCTTTTTTAAGTTTAAGTATGATCTGTCATCAGAATGGCGCATTCAAACAGTGAAAAATTACAAATTTATTTTCATTGATTCAAAACAGTGGAATGTCGATTTTTATTTCACCGATAAATCCCGCTATTCGACTGGTATGTATATAATATTAATTGATAGCCATCGACAGAGGAAGATTGCTATAGTTTTCAATTATGTGAGTTTAAAATTTGACAGACTATTATCAGGGATATACCATGTAATAGTCTAAAAAAATTCAGAAGTAAAACTAGTTCACATGTTAGCAGAAGTCATTTTTTGACTGTTTGGCATATAGACATTTATTTGTGTTTCTTCCATTCTGAAACAGTGGGGTTTATTCTTTCAATGAGAGTTGCTATAATTTTGTATCATGCTTTAAAGTGTTTGGAGTGACGTTTTTATGCCATATTAAAGATAACTCGTTAGCAAAAAACTACATAAAACATATTTTGCTTGTCTTTTTACATGCTTTTTCAAGAACGAGTCGTGTTTTTGTAGCCATGTAGAATATGATAAATTCCGTATCTCGTATCCGTGATATAAAACAGTTCTAACCGGATAACACGGTTTTTACACCTAACTCGACTTTTTTGTATTTTATTTCTGCAGTAAAAGTCAACTTGTCTTTCCATTTATCTTGACTGATCAGACGAGATTTATGTCAGTATGTGCATTAAATGGTGTAAGGGTGAGGTAATACGTGAAGCGCCAAGCAAAAAATAAACTTAATAAAAATGTCTGAATTTTTGTCGCAACTAAAATCACGTTGCTTGATCTTAACCGTACCTTGTACGTGAACGAGAATGCAATAAGAAATGCATTAAGGAAAATTTATGAATGATCGAAAATATGTAATAACTTATGACAATATACTTATATTTCAGATGAAAAATGGACTGAAAGACCACGAACAGGTAAGGGAGATAATAAAGAATAAACTTGATGTTTTACATTGTATAGTTACCTCCCCTGTGACGTCACATTGGCTTTTACATCCTCCTTATGATGAAATTTGTGCATATATATAGCACAGCATATTTTTATTGAATACATCATTATTCAGACAATAAAATAATTACAAAAATCATGTGCATAATGTATTTTAAACATTAAAGCCCCTATATCAAATCTAACATTGTCCGTGAACGTGTACGTGTAATATAGTGGCTTTAAGCTTCGTTTAAGCATATTTTTATTAATTTATTTGGTCAAATACAGATAATAAACATAAGAGTCCAACAAGATCTGACAACTTTGTTACCAGCATTCCCCTTTATGGTGGCATATTTCTGCCATCAGATAAACACATAATAATCTAGTTAATTAAGAGATTAACTAGTTACCGTAATTAGTTAACCTCTTAATTAACCAGTTAGTTATGTGGTTATCTGATGGCAGAAATATGCCACCATACCCCTCAAAATGGTATGTACGCGCTTGTTAGTAAACCAGTGTCACAAAGCTTATTTGATATTACTGTTCCATATAATTTCAGATTGTAGTGATTCCTATCTGTTACAAACTGGTGGTGTTATCAAGTTCCATACAGATCCTAAAGAACTACCACAATGGTATGATTGTGTCTGGATAATAAAAAGATATATAGCTAACTATCCAGATGGGGTTTTATTGAGATTAGCTGAAACCAACTTAGGGAAAGGTACGTCTGGAATCCTAAACTACCCTATTCTGTTCGATGTTAGTCTAATAAAAATACTAACGAGAACTAGGTTTCGTAGAGGACTTTTGACATTGATAAAACGCAGGTAATCGAATTGAAAAGCAGAATTTTACGTTTGAGTGGGAAATATCTCGTTCTGAAAATACAAGTGAGTTGATTGACTCTATGAAATATGAGAATTCAATATCTTGTAAGTTTGTGTTGATTAGAGGTCGAAAAAAGGGTGAATTTGAAGCGATTCTTTTTCAAAATGGTGGACATACTTGCAGTTTTGCAAGGTCTATTATATTGTTTCCGTAAATCGTATTTCAAAATGCAAGACATTGTCTTAACTATATGTTGCATCATTTCTTTCATATTGTCAACAATGAAGCACTCGGTTTTCTTTCCGCCATTTTTATGTTCATGTACGCCATTTTGTTTTTTATATTGAAAAAAAAATCGTTTATTTATAGGTTGGATGCAAAGTGGTATAAATTCTTTAGAAATTTACGAAGGTGTGACGTCATTAGGAAATATGATTGCTAGATATACAACAGATAATTTTACAGCAGGAGATATTCTGTATAGTTCCGGTGAAGGATTGTACATCCGATTGCGCGGTGTATTCAATATGGCGGACAAATTGAAAATGGTGTACACTGCTGTCAGCAATTTTACGGGCAGTAAGTAACGTGCAATTTATTACAACAATTTGTCTTCCCGCCTCTTGTATTTGTGAATTTTATGGTATAAAATGGTTTAAGAAAAGATTTTGTGGATCGTCTCGCATTGCAAAAAATACCACGACTCTACTTATCCTACTTCTTGGAATTGTCTGGGGATTTTTTGCATAAATATGCACTTTTAATTCCTGTTATGTTTCTTTCAACGAAAAGTTGTCGCAAGCCCATTTTTACATCAGATAAGATTATTAATACGCGTTGTTTGGAGAGTACAACATAAATAAAAGGCAAAGTCATAAAACATAGCCATCGATCAAATTGAAAGAAAGAATATTATGTTTTAAGAGGTATCGAAACTTGTCTACTCACGATTATTGTAGATTATGAACATTACATTCGTATCGAAGGGGAAACGGTACCGTCGCTTTGGATTCCGATCGGCTTTCCATAGCGCTACTCTGTTGCTCCAGAACGAATCAGGAAGAGCTCTTCAATGCACGCATGCGCGGTCGACCTAATAGTTGGGTCTACATCCCGGAGTTCGGTCAAATCCTGGTATCACTACAATGTTATACAGCAGAATGGGCTAAAAGTATTAGATCAAAGTAGATTTAATAAAATCACAATGAGTAAATATATCCTCAATAAAATATTCTGTAATTTATGTCTCCTATATGTTGTTTTACAGTTGGTTGTCCATCAACAGCAGGATTTATGTGTGAAAACATGTGGTGTATACCTGATGACCTGACATGTGATGGCGTGGATCATTGTGGTGATAATAGTGATGAAAATCCTGTATTAGTTTGTGTTAAAACAGAAATAGAAGGTAAATAAATTAATACTTTATTTAGATGTCCTTGTCTTGTAAAGCATAAAACAAGCATACAACTTCAATTAAAACCACACTATGTTATTAAAACTTTACCTCCAGACCCCCCCCCCACTCTTTTAATGTCAAACCTCCTCTTAAGTGGACATCCCGCTTAAGCAGCCAATTTGGCTGTTTCCCTTGGCTGGCTGCTTAAGAGGTGCTGGACTGTATATACTGAAAAGTTCTACTTTTTAGATCATCTATGCTTTGACATTGTACACTAGTCCCAAGTAACTGGACGTTCTGTCCACTTTAACCAAGCCGACGATTCTACATCAACTGAAACAAATGACAATGAATGTAGTTACAGCAATTACATTAAAAATTCCGTATTAGGAATATCATAATAGATTGTCGCAATAGGTAAACTTTATACTATTTTTATAACTAGCTCCTCACAGCGGTTATATCAACCAATGCTTCTTTTGTCTATCAATAAAGGAAAATAAACGCTATGAGGATTTTGTTTAGGGGATCGAAGAATTGCCATGAACTCTTTCATCTATACATGAGAGGCTTTTAAACAAACAGGGTTATGGATTGCTTAGTGAGTCTGTTGCATGAAACCATACCATTTAAACAAACAAATACTTCAAATTGATATCATAATTATGGTGTTCTTACCAAGGGAGTTAATAAATTATTGCCTATCTAATGATACGATCAGTGCTTGTAAAAGTACCATACGGCATTACTTCCCTTTAATTAACATAATTTTGTATTCTCACTTAAAATGGTTTTAATACACATAGAAATTATATAATTTTTTAGAAGAAGTAGATTGGATATGGACATGGGATAAACCTGAAATAGAAGAAAAAACTATAGGTAAGATTTACAAACATACATACCTCTAAGAAGATATTTATATAATCTAACAAGGTAGCCATGATGAAATCGATTCTGCCTTTTTTGGTTTCCTTTCTAAACGTTAGTTTATAATGTATTAATGTCATTTTAATTCTACGCAGTCCTCCCCATCTTATAATAACGCAACTCATACTTGACCTAATGAAATTAGTTCACAACACGCCAAAGATGGGTGCTAATTCCTGCAAAATTTAGTCTTATTTTCTATATCATAGTTGACCTTTAATTAAAACAAAACATATTTAAAGTCGTCAAAAGGAATGCCAAGACAAATATACAAACATTTATATAACCTTATACAATTTCATGGTCCGAACTGGAATCAAACTCAAAATTTACTAAGTCGCACCAAAACTAGTTTGAAAACAAAGGAGTACAAGTTCTGCTACATTTATTAAAACTCTTAACTGACACTGAAACTCCTCACAGCAGTTACGCCACACTCTGCTACTTCATTTATTCTGATTAACAAAGGGGAAGCCGCCCTGTTAGCTCAGTTGGTAGCACGCAAGTCTACTGATCGAGGGGTCGTGGGTTGGATTCCCGGGCGGGGCATACTTTCGTGGAGCATGATTTTTTTTCATGAAATTATTTCTACGGCCATTCTCCCTCCTACCAATGATTTTTAATTATGTAGAGCTGTTGTGAGTCACAGACAAAAGTATGCACTTAGTAGCTGGTTAACGGCTAAATCCAGAGATTTAGCCTTTCCAGCAGGAGTGAGTTGGTTGACTGACCGTCGTTATATGATCTTTATTCTATATAAAGTGTTGCTACGGCGTTAAACCCAACAAAAACAAACAAAACTGCTGAAAGGTTTTGCCAATCTGCTTGCAGTAGCAACAATGATTTAAATTATGAACTTTGTATTATTATTTCAGCTCCTGTTACAACAACAGGAAATTCATGTTTTGGAATGTTTCGTTGTCATGATGATTCAGCGTGTATACATCCTAAATTTACCTGTGATAAAATAATACATTGTTACGATAGATCAGACGAGTCTGGTTGCAGTGAGTATTGACGTCTTTATTTCTGAAATATGTGTTACATTTTCGACGTTGTGTTTAGGAAGCTACCAAAGTTTTAGAAACCACAACTTTTAGAGCGTATCACACAAGTATCGCGGATAATTACATTCGGTCATGCGCAGTCTGATTAAGCCCATCGATATGAGGTCAGGTTAACACCTACGCGTGAAAAAGTAGTACCACCGTTAAAAGTATTGGACAGTATCAATCAGTCTTGTTTTCAACTCACAATCCATAAATAAGATGAGTTTTGGCATTCAGCTCTAAAGAGAGAGTTAACATGGAAAAGCAAATAACGTTATCGTTTCGAGGGTTGTCCGCAAGAATGTAGTACATGTACTTACTACAGTTTTGTGGGCAACCCTCGGTTTGTTTGGTCAAGTCGTCGTAACACGTGCATTAAGTGTTAAATGGTGCAACATCTAACCTAATACTTTGACTATCCTCTCGTATAATATCTGAGTGCTAATAATATCGTTAAACTTTCTTTTTTCTTGTAAAATTCTTTGTGTTCTATATGCTTTTTACTAGCATCGTTGTAACCTTTCTATGGCTGCATTTCAATTTATAGACTTCAGCAATTGGTGCGCTTGCCTTATTCCTCTAAACCTCAAAAACATGTACTGTTCTATGAAATGTTTATGTGTGTGTATAGTCTGTACTAATTTATTTTGGATCCGTTGTGACACAAGTTCATCCAAGTCCCCGAGTACGGAGTTAGTAGAATTATGTTTCTTGCTGGAGGAAACAACGCTGTATGTTTTAGATATGGACGACGTGAAGCAGGCTATCTAATGCTTCCCAGTCCAACGATGTTACCACTTGGCCATGTCCGCTTATTGAACATGCGTATATATTTAAGCCTCTTGCTTATTAGATTTTCTTTTCTGTTTTCAGGTTGGAACGTATTTCATGGTTCTGCACCTGGGCTAGTACATTCACACACATTTCCATTTATAAAATATGTGCCTTATTTAACAGCATTTACATTAACTATTTATTATCATTATTTGTGTACGTAGTCATCATTTAGTTTTATAAGATATAATTTATCAATAAATTATTTTGTTATATAATTTTCTACTCTTGTTTTGGTCTATTCTATAATAAATGTTGCAATTCAAGGTGAGACATTTTGTGGACACTTATTCTCATGATTTTCGTGTTAGTTCACGTAAAAAGTACAAATATTTGAACCCATTGAAACTTGGGAGAGAATGGTATTTCATTTTCGTCACTTTATTCAAAGAAATGTTGATGACAAAGTGAAAGATGATTTGTAGCATTTATCAAGATAGAATGACAAATTCCACATTGCTTGTATTGTGCGTATAGTTTGACCCCGATCTGACCTTTGTGCAAGAATATTCATTACATTGAGTGCAATTGTATTATTAATGCTCAATACCGATATCGGAGTACATGTATCCACATTTTGAATAAAACGTTACTTGTCGAAGTGTAGAATAGGCGTGGTACTGATTTTCGTCGGGGTATGTGTAGATAATTATTAAATGCAAATGTGAAAGGTCAGATCGGGGTCAAACTTTGCGCACTATACATGTACTACATGAACGCTACGACCATGGGTGGTAAATGACAAACTACTATTTTTCAACAGATTCAAAACATAGTTACATTCTCAAGAGCGTCTGTAGACAGCAAACTTATCAGTGTAGCAATGACGTATACATGTGATGTCGGTTACCAGTTCCCTGTTTTCAGTTAAATATCCAGCCAAGAATTTATTTAAAAAAAAAATTATGTTGTGATGCAAATGTTAAACTGGGATGTGGAAGACAGTTTCATAATCAAATTTTCTGTTCTATCCAAGAATTAAATTTTGGATGTAAAACTTAGACAAAGAACTGGTAAATTATTCCATATGTATTAATATACAGTTATTTCAAACAGTTAAAATATCGAATTACACTTATATAAGCAATCAGGTAATAATAAAGGTTTACAAAACCAATAAGATAACAACATTATATAGTGGTATGTTTTGAACATTTATTGACGAGTATTAAAGTAACAACGATGAAATATAATTAACATTAATAAATATAAAGTTTTTGATACAAAACAAAAGCAAAAATTATTACATGTAAATGTACTACATCTGTATTACATGTACTGAACAGTAATATTTAATTAAAATTTAAAGTTTATCGAAAACCAAAGGTCTTAAATATGGTGTTTTGTGTTTATTCTCTTTTTGAAAGGTTGATTTATCATTTAAAGTACAAGTTGTCGATAAAATTTTAAATAAATGTTAACAGTAATAAACAAACACATTTAACAGCTACTTGACAACTGTAAGCTAGTTTTTAACAGTCTCCTGATATTAAAGAATAAAGATCATGTTCTTTTACATTATATCTTTATGGAAACTTTTTGTCAGACAGAGAATATAGATTTTGTCACGTACAATTAGGGACATAAGTCAGTTATCTTTCCCTGATAAATTCTGAAGCAATCCAATTGATAAGTAGGTCCTTACAGTTGGAATCTTCGGATATTATCATTGAAGTCCTATGTAAGGATAACAAAATATTTCATCTGATATCTTTCTTGTTAATGAAGATATTAACAGAAGCGATGAAATTCAAATAGTACTTTACCCTAAAAATACTTGGTTTGAATTTCAAACAAATTTAACGATTTGCAAAAAGTTATTTAAGATTAATTTTTGGAAATTGACATTGAAAAGTAAGGGTAAAATCCGAGTAATCCAACTTATTGGACCTACCTATTTGAAGAGTATACAAGGGGAAATAACTGACTAAAGGTCCCTTATTGGTTACAATGTATGAAGCATATTAACAATCATTTCACTTAACATAGAAATAGAAGCATATGGAATCAACATGTCACGAAACAGAATTCCATAAATATTGTAAAACGAATACCTTTCGAAAAAGAAAACAATGTATAAATTGTTACAAACAAACAAATAATTATCAAAATAAAGATTCAAATCGGAGATTCACTTATCACATACAGAAAAGTTTAGTTTTTTAGTTGGTTTCAACCAAATATTTTTGATGGGTCATATTCAACACAGTTTCTGTCCTCGGGATGAAAAACTTGTTGTTCCTTTTCACTCTTACATTGATCTTGTACGGTGACCCTTTCTTCTTCACATATGACGTAATAAGGGGACCACTCACGACCTACCCAAGGGTTCATACCATCAGGGAGACCCTCACAGGAAGGAAACCGGATGTTACATGGTACACAATGAGAGCCGGTACATTGTTCGGCAGCGTAATCACCTGAAAGGTTAACGTAAAAGTATGAAGAACATGTAAACATATTTCATTTTGTGCTGGAATAAAAAATCAAATGTCTGCAAGTAAACATTAAGTTAGTTTCTAAAACACACATACGTGGTTAGCACGCAGACTTTAAATCACTGTTACTTATCACCGTAGGAGGTATTGGAGCTGAATCCAGCCATATTTCACATGCTTATAACGTTTGATAGCGGGTGAAATGTAAACTAGACTCATTTTCTGAATGCAAGTGATTTGTTCAAACAACATTTATCGAATTCGGAATTCCTCGTCAATGTTTTGAGCATATCATTTTAGAAGATCGCTATAGGGTACCAAATGCACGGGTTTATCAATTATAAATAAAAGCTATACTTATGTAAATGTACCTAATGAAGAATACGTATTTTTGGTGCCAATTTAAACACATTAATCAAAATCAGACTGAGTTTTTTTCATGATAAACGTAAATTGATAGTAATAAGTTGCGAAAAATATAAAAGAAACTACACTTTATACTTACATGGACTTTTTGGGACTACTTGTCCGATGCGACATTCAACATCTTTAAAATCTTCACACTTTCCGGCCTTGTTATTAAATAATTGTGGGTAAGGACATTCTTGTGGCACAAATGTTGTGTTCCCGTCTGGTAGAATTATACATTCGGTATATCTCGCACAATTATTCTCGTCTAGTGACCTTTCACCTTTCTTACATGAATCGTGTGTTTTCAGTTCTTTGATTGGAACATCTAATAGAGCGATGTTTTCCAGACTTGAACCTGAAATTGTAAATGAAATACAAATGAAGATCTGACGTGGCTCCTATAGGGAGAAATGTTATGAAAAAATTGTCATAATATATAATGTATTATTTTGTCATAGATTTTATATTAATGTATTATCAATTTCTATATTATTCTTGATTTTTTATTGGCAGTACATCAGATCAATGTTACAGGCTCAACATATGCGCTCAAACCATTGCGGACAACCAAGTACAGTACCCACCAAAAGTTTAGAGACAAAAAAATTTACTACAATTCTTGAATTTTGACGATTATTTTTGAAGAAACAATATTTTGATATATATATATAAGTATGTTTTGTTATAAAATAAAAACAAATTTCATGAATGCAACACTTTATAAGATTCAGCATCTGACATCATAAAGCCTCCAAAACCATGATTATTGTAATAATTTTCCATAACAAAGTGTTTATGCTACTTTTGTTGTCTTTGTTATAATAATTATGATCACCAAAAAATAATGCAAAACTGCAAAGCATTTCAAAATAAACAGTTATTAAATGTTAGCTAAAAGCTATTCAATAGGCCTACAATCTAAAAATGTCTCCAAACTTTTGGCGGATACTGTATATAAAACCTCTGATTGAACATAATTTTCGACACATGAATTTAGACATATGAAAGCTATGGACAAAAAGCTTAACGTACGCTTTCACAAAAATTCTTACGAAAAAAATCTTTGTAAGTCAAAAGTAAGAAACATTAATAATACGTTCATTTTTTGGCTTATCAATTCAAAATATTATATAATTGTGTAGAATAGTGTATACCTTTTGAATATCATATCATAATTATGCTTGTTATCCATCCGACTTTGAACTGCTAATAATATGAAATTTACTTACGATAACTTTTTTCGTAAGAATTTTTGTGAAAAGAAGCACTGTTTTTTTATTAATAATTTCAATTATTTATTACTGCGAATTCATAAAATAAGTAACTTTCCAAGTTTTTTTATTTATTTATTTATTCACATTTAAAAACCATATTGTAATACTTTGACCATGGGGAGGATGTGTAAAGGTATTATATGTCTGTTATCCAATCCAATTTATAGAATAAAATATGTATCTTTTTTTAAAAGTAATAATTATATTTATGAAAAATAACCAATAATAAAAAAGTATTATTGAAAAATAGAGGTTTAAATTTAAATAATGCATACCTAAACAAAATATGACAAAACACTAAATGGACAACAAATGATCTTGTACTTACAATCGTCATTTTCTGATCCTCTTAAAACACATGTTACATCATCTGAACCAATGACAAACTCTTCAGGACAAACATATGTAGCAACACGACCAAGTATACATATATACGCCGACGAGCAGTCGTCGGGATGACGTCTCCAGCGTAGAGATTCTTCAAACTTGATTTCACAGAGTTCGGCTGACGTAGCCGGTAAAAGCGTTACCAAAGCTATGGTTACAGTTGATAGCACGAGAGCGTTCATTTTGTCGATTAATTTATCCTTATATTTCTTCCTAAATTCTAGACTTGTTCTCAGCCAGTCTTAGACTCTGTATGATTGAATCCCATTTTTCATCCGGTTTATATACAAACCGAAAACTGGGACACAATCACTTGAAACTACGTTTTGAAAATTCCAGTTTATCAATCCCATATTTGAGATATGAGTGGTACAAACCTACGGCTGATACCAGAAAAGGAGTGCATCACAATAAGATAGGGCCATACCATAACAATTTTAAGTTTTATGTTCATCGTTTGCGTACGGGTTGGTTTTTAAACAACCCGGGTCGATAGCGCAGTTGGTAGCGCGCCGGGATTTGGAATCTCGTGTCAGAAGGGGGTACGGGTTCGAATCCCACCTGAGGAGGTTATACCCTTCTATGAAAATTTGACAATAACGTCAATTTTTCTCCATTTAAAGATATATGGAGAAGTTTCCGGCCTTGTGGAAGGGGAGGTGAGTACTGGTTATAGACAATGGTCCATGAAAGCTAGGTTAGGTGAGCTGGACGTCGTAAAATGACCTAAATTGTGTTGACACGGCGTTAAATTCAATAAAAAAATGTTTGTAGTGTTTGTAGTTTTGACTGATGATATGATTTTTAGTGAGTAAAATAGACTTAAAATTGACAGATTCACTTAATAATTTAGAAAATATGGATAATGTCCAAATTGATCCAAGTTCATCGAACTAAGCCTTGGATCTGTTTCTGCTCATTCGAATCGTTTTATTCTTCCTTCTTAATGGGTAGTTTTAGAATTCTGACCGTATACTAAACAAAGAATCGTTTTAGTATGGCCGTACAGTATACCCAAATATGATGCCCACTGACGTATGTGAAACATTTTATCATCTACAAGTGATGTGATAAAAATGTGTGAAATCATGATTATATTAAGACTGTAAACTATCCAACCTAGCTATTTTGTTACAACTCATCCCTCCACCCTTGTCGTCGAATATCACTTAACAATTTTATTTGCACTTTTATCTTACATAATTCCAAATTACTTCCAAGGTCAATAATATAGCACGATGATAACGTATTAATTAGACATTTGAAAAAGTATGGTGCAATCGTGAAGTGGTATTTTAGCTTGGGGTGATGCTTGATGAAAAATGTTTGAGTTCAGAAAAGAAGCAAGTGTTCTTTCACGTTGCTATCACGAACTGTTCACTGCGGCTGTCATGTGGTTGAAATATGAGTTGAAAGCAAGGTAAATGCAACTTTAATGTTATCACTTTATGGTCAAAACGCTGAGTCCCATCACAGAACCATGTTTAGTGAGACATTAAAATCAACGTCAGAGATACCAAATGCCTTAGACTGACTGCACCATGTTATGTAACTGTTGTATGGAACGAAATGAAGCAGCTGGAAGAAACGTTGATGTCGGCAAATAGGATTTGCCTGCAGTTACATCACAATACCACAGATGGCCATGAAAAGACCACTTCGTTGGTTTTTTTGCAAAATCAAGCACTTTTTGACGATTTTTTAAGTCCTAAATGCGTATGGGGGGTAGAAAAATGTCACCATATAGAGGCCATTGTACTACTATGACATCGAGACTTGAATGTCCCAGCATTAGAACTTTTTTGAGAAACTAGTGAACCAGGAAGTGGACTCGAGTGATAACCAAGCCAAAATACAATCGTATCTATGAACTAACGATTGATAACAATAGATATACTGGATATGACAAGTTCAGTGATTAGATTGTAGAGTTTCACTTCCCGGTACAAAACCCAACGTTCAAGTGGATGGATCCAGGGGTGATAGCTTACAATGTTGATATATACGATGACAAATTATGATTGTATGACAAGACATATCTACGACATACACAGATATGAACATAGTCACCTTATGACACGTCATAAATCATAACGAAGTATGAAAGCCAACAGCAAACACGAGTTGACAATAGAAACATAAACTGTTCACATAAAAGAGAGGAGTGTGAAAATATAACATGAACAACAACAGTAAAAATTAGGGCTGTCACAATAAACCGGTATACCGGTATATTGCGATACGCAGCTGCGGCAATACGTACCGCGGTACGATTTTAACGTACCGGTATTTTGCGATATTTTTTATTTCATTGGAAAATTCTTATTTTGGCGAAATAAAGTAGTAAAACCACACTTTTTCATTGTTCATTTCATCTAACATTAAATTACAAGCATTTAACAGATTCGGGCGCGTCACAATCCTAAATGACCGTATATACTTAGGGGCTAGATTCTATCAGTAGCTGTATGTAAGATGTGCAATGCTTCTGTTAAATACAGCAGAGGCACAACGAATCTAAAAGTCCACAATATATCGCGGTACGTATCGCGATACGACGCCTGCATATTGCAATATATTGCGATACGCTTCTGGCATATCGTGACAGCCCTAGTAAAAATACAGACCTTCCACGCAGCCAAACAGAGATAAGAAGGAGATAAATACAATATTCTTCATGTTGCAACCTATGCAACACTATTTAAAACTTAAATGTTGCAGCAACGTAAAGTATAATTCTGTACTCTACTGGAACTAACCTGCAATTGACCTACTGGATACTTCAAGCATCTCTCACAGGGGCCACATCACATGACCTTGTGATGATAGGAGAATTTGAATACTCACTACAGTATCTATGTTTTCACTAAAAAGATCGAGTATTTAAATAAGCGGGGTAGTGAATGCGCCCCTGACAAATTAATGAAATTTACCAATATGTGTCACTATTCTAGCAATCTCGATCAAGTTTTTCCTATCATAACAATTTTTAGATTGCGGACTTAGCCGAGTAGTCACGATTTGATGTTCGTGTTGTCATCGTTGATGCCCTTGGACTAGGTTCTACACTCTGGAGCAAGTATGCATACACAAACAGTAAACCAGCACTTGTCATTTTTGGGCAAAACTTTAAAAGAAATAACAAGAACGCCCAAAAGGTCAAAAAGCGTGTACATTTCCATCACGTTCGTTACGAGAGAAGCAAAGCCATGGAGTGAGTTGTTTTGAATGTCAAATTTAGTAGAGGCACAAGTTCAACTGAATTTTACCTTTTTCTAAGATTTGTTTTCAAATCGTGACCTAAAATAGCAACAGAAGGCAAAAATAAAAACATGTATGACGTAGAAAAGGTTTGAGTTACTAACACAAAGTAATAATTTCAGTGAAAACATCGTGATATATGAAGTGTATGGTTGTATGTTGTACCTCCCGGATGTGCAATGAAATAAATTCGTTGTTAATTATAATATAAACTTTTGGGAACCTTATAAATCCCTTGTTTTGTCAAAATTGTGCCATGCCTAGTGAAACCCTTGACTTTCTCGAGTTCTCCTTATTTAGATTTTACCATGTCTTTCTTCCTTCTCTGGTGATGTTATTTCAAAAGGAAATTTGATTTTTATACTTAAGAGCGAATTGCATCGTTTGAATTTTATTTACATGGGTTCAATCACGAAGTTATTGTCATTTGTTCAGTTCAGGACAATCAAATGTGAATATTTCTTATCTAGATGGCCTCAAAGTAGAACAAGATAATTATTGACATCCAATGATGATGCCGGCTACAGAGGTGTCGTCTATATTTTTCGGACGTGGTACATCAAGAAGTTTCGATTCAAACATATTATTTGGCAGTTCTTGGGCTATGGACATCGCTTGTCAAGTAAACGTAAACTCGGTATTTGTCCCTCAAACAAACGTTAACTATGTATGTATCCCAAAAATAGATGCGGTACGCAGTTTGTCGTTGATTACTCAGCACAATTTTAGTCTACAAATTTCTATTTAAAGTGGTTACAATTCGAAGGATGATATTTAGACTTTGTACTGATTTTTAGTATTTTACCAAGCCTTAAAGATAAACGATGAAACAGAGGGATGATATTATATAAGTTTTATCTAAATATTAAACCGTACTGAAAGGTCATCCGGAACTCCTCGGTCATTTTCTACGCAATTATAAAATTCGCATTTCTTCATAGATGATCGTCATAGTGTCCGAATGATGAAAGGGCTGGTTGTAACAACCGGAAGTGATAAAGGATCGTTCTACTTTGTCATCGGTGGTGATGAATGTAAAAAGATTGTCACGTGACCCTACCATGCTGTTTTGTTAATTAGAAATAGAAAAGATATTTCATTTTCAGCCATTTTCAGAATGATCAGCTGTTTTAGAGAATCACCAAGAATGCTGACGTTTCATTATTTATGTAAGTGGGTAACATTTTATCATGACGCATGGGCGGATCCAGCGGGGGGTCAGGGGGGTCCGGACCCCTCCCCCCTAGAATTTGGAAAATGTACATGTCCATTAGTGTATTTCTTGCTTGCAAGTCATTTTCAAGTACTATGAAGCATTTTTTCTCGGTCATAGATATAATGGTTATGTAGTTTTTATTATCAATATGTTGCATTTTTTCTGCAAAATGTGTATAATGTGGTTGTGGTTCGAGGTTCGGACCCCCCCAGAAAAGTTCGGACCCCCTAGAAAAAATCCTGGACCCGCCCCTGTGACGTTTATGTAAATTGTCATTGAAACAACAATCCTTGTGCTTATAGACTTCATTAGGATTGGTATAAAAGATCACTGGTCAAACGACATGGGCTAAGGTTTATTATTAAAATTTAGAATTTACGAGTATTCCGATATCCTTAGAGTTTGATGATTATGCAGTAGAGTTATTTAAAAGTCAGTTAAAGCTGCTCAGTTGGTCGCGCAAGTCTACTGTTCGACGAGCCGTGGGTTCGATTCCCGGGCGGAGCATACTTTCGTGGAGCAATTATGCAATTATTCTACGGTTATTCTCTCTCCTACCAATGATTCTTTATAATGTTGGGGAGTTGTCAGTCACTGACGCTTAAGTATGCGCTTAGTAGTTGGTTAACAGCTAAATCCAGAGATTTAGCCTTTTTGGGAACAGTGAGTAGGTTGAATGACGGCTGTTATATGACCTATACAATGTGTTGCTTCGGCGTTTAACCCAACAAAAAAGTCAGTTAATTTTGTGATAGGTTAGAATCCAGTTATTGTCGAGCTTATTACGTAAAGCTGATTTAGATGGTTATATTTATGTCCATCACTACAGACACTGTTCAGTCTACAGTATAGAACGTAGATGATAAAGTGATCGATTCTAATGATCAAAGTTTAATGATGTTTGCAATCGTCCAATGAATTTATTCATCGGCGTATGCACAAGATGTTGGTGTCTTTTGAAAGAGCAAAGCCTTAACGATGTATGCATGTATAAATATGTGAAATAAAATAATTTGAAGTAAAGAAACTGACCCCTACTGGAACTTGGGCAAAAATATATTATTTTGTGACTAATACGAGACATGTACCTTGTATGTCAACTGTGTATATAGGGTTTTTGTCTCGGAACCGTGTTGGCCGACTTTGTTGTCGGACATATAAATAAATCTAATTCTTTGACAAACAACATCAGTCGAAAAAAAATCCCTTATTTTGTTTAGTATTTTTCACCTTTGTGCTGCTTGATATATAATGCATTTTATTGACAATTTTCATCGGCCATAGTTTAAATATTGAAGGGACATAATCCCGTTTGGGTAGACTGGAATTACTCTGACGCAGTTATCTACCATTTTCTGTCAACGTTATTTCCATTGTTTTAAAATCTTTAAGATTAATCAAAATTCTCTCAATGAATAAAGTATTATTCGAATGTGTGGAAATAATTAAATTGTTCTTTATCGTTTGATCTGGATGCGATTATCAAGAACAATAGGTTTATCTAAATCTACTTTTCCTTAAAATGTGAAAACCATGCCAATTTTGGAACGTAAGTATCCTAGGCATTTCTTAGAATGTCGCCAGTTGTTAAAGGAAATCTGTTTAAATGTAGGCCGGTAACAGAGGTGTAAGTAAAAATATTATTTTAAAAAGTTTTAAAAGGAGCTTTGTCAGAGCAAAACATATACATGTACACCTTTGTTATGTTTGAATCCCTTTAAATTTACAAATTAGCCTACAACATACATTGTGATCAGTCGTGTCTGTTCTTCCAGGGTCCGTCTATTTTAAAATATTATATTTTTTCAGTACTGACAGTGTTATGATTATAGTTTATGAATTTTAAGAGCCGATCAATGTCAAACCTTTCATTTTAAACTACTGTTCAATAGGAATTGATTATACGCTATCTAAACCTATTGTCGTCTGCTTACAACTTAAATATATTAACAGACAATACACTAAACTGCAAACGACATAACTAGATATATTTATGATCAATCAATAGCATTACGCAGACGATATACATTATTAATACATTCAATAAACGAATTGGTAGGACTACATTAAGCTCAAAACAATACAACGAAAAAGTCCGAGAGATCCAAACGCAGCGTCTACTTGTTGACCGTCGCTAATAACAACGACGTCGAATCCATGTCGTTGTGGCGCTCTTTCAGATAAGTTTTTAAACCTTCGCCTGATTAAATATATCGTACAAAATAAATTTAACGATTGGATTTTGTTGATCAACTCGATTCTGTAATCAGTGAAAATACTTGGAGGGAAATTTCAGAACATTTTTGCAAGGATTTTAATTCGGCGACTTTTTTGAAGAAAATTTAAAAAATGACGACTGTGGGAGTCGAACCAACCAACGTTGAGAGGGTGAATCCAATGAATATTCCTAGTTATTCATACCAGTACCCTTCCTTCCAGAGGGTACAACTTGCCGCCGTCAAAGATGGACTCTATCATCCTAATTTACCATCTTTCCGCCGAATGGATATGGATACCGCCGGACACAAACTTCCCGACGAACATTGCCGGACTACCACAACTTGTGGACCAGGTAAGATACGCTTTATCATATTGATGAAACATAGTACACGCTTTGGTAATCGAATTTTTCAGAAGTAGTTTTTCAAACTTTCAACGCAATGGTTTGCATATTGGCTAGCAAGATATAATTATGCACTAGGCCTACTGTGCCATTCGCTGTTGCTAACCGAGCTCTTATAATCAATACCTTGACATGAGGGCTCTTGTATGGGTTCAGGTGGGGCCAATTCCTCTAGAATTCAAAATATTGTCCTACATTCTCACACATACACAAAACGTAATTGTTTCAATGCCCCCGTCCCTGTTTTGGTTAAAATATGCCTGAATATGCCGCCAAAACGTTTTGCTCTGGCGACTAGCCCATCCCTAGATTTAGACTCACCAGGAAATATACTGAACCTGTCGTCTATAAATCACTATGTAGCGATGATTGACATTTATGTTCTTATAAAATATAGAACAGTTTATTATCTTCCCATCATAGATCTACTTTATTTTCTATGACAGACAGCGAGTTCAACTGTGCAAATAAATCACTTACATAACGATAGACTATCGTTTTCATTTTTAATCTATATTTCATAAGACAAACTAGTAGGCCCTACCTCATAAAGTTTTAAGTTCAAAGAAAGAAACGTAAAATTGAATTCAATATTACAAGTTGAATAAGCGTAAGATAAAACCTCTATCTTTCAAACAATTTGTCAACCATAGAACGGCATAGCACTTTTGGCTAGTTATAGTTGAATCAAGTCATGTGACTTTAAAAGAATCATTAGCCCACTAGACACACGTTGGATCGTACCTTCATGAAAAACTCAAAGATTGGCATTTGGTCATTAAAAATACCACTGAAAAAAATTCTGATTAAAGAATTGTCTGGCAATCAATCAGATTTAATCAAAAAATGATAAAAAATCGAGAATTTTAAGGGTCCAACGGTGGCAAGCAATTGGTACTATCAAGGACCCTATATTATGTTATAAAGAGTCCTTGGTACTATCTATCATGACCATGCTTGTTTGGGTTACAGAAAGGTAACAGACCATTGTGCCACGTTGCCTTTCAATCTAAGAAAATTCGCATGTTTGATCATACGAATTTAATCTATATAAAACATTATTGACTCGATCCCCTAATCCCTGGCCAACACTTGTTTATGGGGTTCCTTAGGGTTTGATTAAATGCTTCATTGTATTTTCCAATTTAATATTAGACAGTGTGCGCATGAAGTTCGATTTTTCATTCATTTTAAGTGTACTTATAATTTCTGAAAAACACCTAATATTTGAATTCGACCCAGGGCAACCTATAGTCCCAGAGTTTATGTGAGAAATTGGTGCCGTTCGTAATCTCAGAGATCGAATAAGAATTTATTTCACAATTTGATAATATTGTAAAATATATGATTGAATGTAAAGAATAAAAATCACAACTTTCTCAATGTTATCAAAACAACTTCAACTTTTGTATTGATAAAATAAATAAACCAAAAGACCGACCGTCAAAGACCATTTGGAATAACCTAACTTGAAATTGAATTCATAACTCTAGCGTAAACTTCATTCTTATAAAGACTTTTCTTTTTCCTTAAACTAATCGCATTGTTCATTTTATAATTCGTCTAAAACTGTTCTTTTGTGTACAGTTGAAAAATGAAAAGTTTTTTTCAATACATGTATACTGCTTAAAAATATCTAGTATGAACAATTATTGATTTTACGTAATATACTTGCTTTAAAAATATATTACTTGTAATGGCATAATCTATTCTGATAGTTATGACGTTTTGTAAATAATTCCGTGCTTTACATAACCTGGGTTAAATAAAGAATCTGTTCTGTTCTGTTCTGTTCTGTTCCGCTCAGCTCTACTCTGCTCTGTTATGTTCTAAGTTGACAAATCCTTGTTTTTAAATCCTACGCACGGTCTATGAATGTACAGGTCTACAACTTAGTAGTAAGCACATATACCCGCCAGTGCAACTGTCTCCTTGACTCAATGGTAGGCAAGAGAAAGGTCGAAGAACAATACTCCGTGACCGCCAAGCTTTAAAGGAGAATGCAATTCCCTCAAGGAAATTGAACCCACGACCCTTGATTTCGTTGTTAGACGCGCTACCGACTGAGCTACTTGGGTCTTGACACAAGATAATAAAATTATTCTGACAAACTATATCTTGAAGGCATTTATCAAAACATGTGCAAAGACGCAACTCCAAACTTTTTAATTACAGTATACTTTTATTGATATTGTAAACGTATTCTTTAAATCATGTATTTTACAAACATTGACAAATTTTGAATTGTACTTTTTAACAGTTCGATAATTTAATGGAACATTAAGTCTCTTGTTGCCTTTTAATCAGATTTTAGATTAAACCAAGTTCGTATATAAACTTAGGATCAATACTTTAAGGTTTTATAAATTTAAAATGTTGTACATGGGAGACTAAATACAGAGCTATTATATCAATGCTAGAGTGTTTAGTCGGACCATTTATGTTAAATAAAGTATAGATCTATATGAATGAAATGTGTTAAATTGTTCAAATATTGCTATCTAAAAAGAACGCCGACATTTTTTGTTTAAAGCTTTATAGTGTAAATCGTTCAATATTTTTTCATTTGTTTTTTAAACATAATGTAATATAACCATTGTTTATATAATTTATTGGATTATAAATTAAAACAAAACGTCAATGATTTATACGACCTTGTCTATTACGTAAACCTATATAGATAATAATAATAATGATCTTGAGTTACATATGCAGGCGCGTAGGAGCAGGGGCCGCAGGGACCGCGGCTCCAATATTCTGGCAGGCAGCGGCAATGGGGCCGCGAGTTAATTTTTCATGGCACATATTGAACATCTTGAGGTCTCGTTATAATACAAAGATTTGTTCTTTAACAGGGGGTACTGAAAGTGCTGGAAATCGAGTTTCAGAAGCTTACATTCAGAAAAAATTTCGACCGACGGGAGGGGACACCCCGCCCGTACCCACCTCATCTTTGGTCCCAACATTCCTTCCTACGCGCCTGATATGTACGCTCTTAAAACGCAAGGCTCACCTAATATATAACAAACAATGACGTTAATTTATGTACACGTAAAAATAAACATATAAGAAGCAATAATTAGTGAATTAAATGTCTGCTAACGTCTATTTTTAGAAACATAAATATGCTAAGGATGTTCAATCTCTCGGACTGCAGTATGTAGGATAAGGCCCAAGTAATCCGCATGACATTTTGTGGTATTTTGAATCGGACTGGCTCGGTTTTGTTCATTAGAACCAATGCAAATTGCTAGAACTACTGCTGAAACCTCAGTCAGGGCTGATGACAAGACTAGTATAGAGTTGGTTTAAGAAAGAAACTAATCAAAATAAATGTAAGATCTATTTTACCTCCCACAACGACTTCATTTTGAGATAAGACCACATGTAATCAAGTGAATCAACATGTGTCTAGAAACTCTTGACTTATGTAAATCAATTTTCAAAACATTAATTTTGGATTCATTTGTTTAAGGGGAAACATGTTAGTCTGCAAAATTGTGGTGCAGTTTTGAAGTATTTTTATGAAAACAAAATTAACTGTACAGTACCTGAAATTTACCTACAATTCTTTCAATTCATCCAAGCGTAAATAGGTACTGTCAGGGATCACCAGTCGGGAGGTAATTTCAATAATCAGGGTATATCAGACAAAATTGTAAAGTCGCCTGAACAAGTACATGAAAGCAGGCTTTAAACCGCTTTTGAAAAAAAAATACATGAGTCTTCGAAAGTCTACGTACATAGGCCTACTGAAAACTATTAAATTGGAAAGAAAAACTATACTTATGCATCAAGAATAGTCGGATTGAGAGGGGAATTAATTTTACATGTAATTGTAACAGCATATTTCCAACATTCTGAACAACTCTATTAAAAAACAAACTAAATATTGTTCGTGGCCTAAACGTATTATCTAAACGGATTGATTTCAAGATAACAAACTATTCAAGTATTTTACATGATCGTGTGAACTGATGATTCTATTGTTTTAAAATGTTTATACAGCATGATCAACAGATTAATACATGTATATTTGATTTATATTATAATAGTACTACATGTAGTTAATCTACAGAGTTAATCTTTTACAACGTTTTAATGAACAGGGGAGGTCACTCATAACAACAGCAGTGGTTATGTGGAAAATGTCATTTAACATTTTATAAAGACACCGACCCAATATTTTGTTGGAGGATGTAGTGCATGCCACTATTAATGGCGCATAAATTAACCCCGCATATTTAAATACTCAGATATACAATGTCCCAGAACGTAAATGTCACACGTGTGTGACATATTCGGTCGAATTTATCACGCATACATCGTGTGACATATACGTTTGTGCAAATTAGCGATAAATGTCTGGCCGTATATATCACACATTTCATACGATAATCAAATTCTTAGTTGCCACGCATGCTCGTGAAATTATCCTTAATAAATCAGTATATTTAAATAAACTTAAATAATTCATTTTTGTTTTAAAATGGATTCAGCACATCTATAGGAAAGGTATTCAAAAACAAGTGTCAAATAAAATTTCTTTTTTATTTATGTATTTTAGTACATGATTCTGTGCATTAAACTTGATTATGTAGTATTATAATATATTATACTAATAAGATAAAAAAATAATAATAAAAATAATTAAATTATTTTGGCAGTGACTGGGATTGAACCACCAATCTTTGGTTTTGAACTGTTTTATGTTTCATTCCCATCATCTCATCCACTGCGCTATTATGGTTCCTAATATTTTACAGGTTAGCTGACATATATATAACGATAAGCGTCCCTTTATATTTACTAACTTCCGGCCCTTAAATATTCATATTTAAATGGGGAATAGTATTTTTCGTGTTTATAAAATGTATAAATGCAACAAAATTAATAAAACTAACTTTTATCATTCTTGTTCATATTATTTAGTGAGAAAATTTTGAAAAATATGTATTGTGATACGTGTAAAAGCCCTTAGGGACCTTATTGATCATTCTACTGTACACAAATTATATAGACATGAGAGGATAATTTCTACACACGTTTCTTTATTTTTTGTGATTGATGCTTAAATGTTTGTTATGGCAATAAGTATTTAAATATAAAAATATATTTCATACAGTATAAAACATATTTATGTTTCCAGAGAAATTTTAAATACATGAAATGTTCTGTTTTATTTACTAGACATGTTTAAGACTTTAGACGTGTTCTTTTGCTACAAACCAATTTATTGTCTTTAATATTGTGTAAAAGGATTCAAGGTTTTCATATTGTAATTCGGTGTAAACCAAAGTGCTTTGGTTCCTTTTTTACGGTATTGAGGCACATTTTTTTGTGTTTGACTCTTTAGAGTTGAATACCCAGTCCCTATAACCCAGCCAACATTCTATATCGGCCCGACATTAAACCTATATGGTTTTCTATGACGGCCCGACTCCGGATTTAATCTCGGCTGCAAATAGGAATGATGTCGACCCGACATCGGTAGTACAATATCGGGCCGATGTCTACACAATATCGGTCCGATATTTCTTGCCTACATCGGGCCGACATCAAAACAATAGCGGTGTGATGTCAGTCAACAGTAGAAATTATTCTATATCGGTCCGACAGCAAACCTATATGGTTTTCTATGACGGCCCAACGTCGGATTTAACCTCGGCTGCAAATAGGAATGATGTCGACCCGACATCGGTAATACAATATCGGGCCGATGTCTACACAATATCGGTCCGATATTTCTTGCCTACATCGGGCCGACATCAAAACAATAGCGGTGTGATGTCAGTCAACAGTAGAAATTATTCTATATCGGTTCGATAGCAAACCTTTATGGTTTTCTATGACGGCCCAACGTCGGATTTAACCTCGGCTGCAAATAGGAATGATGTCGACCCGACATCGATAGTACAATATCGGATAGTACAATATCGGGCCGATGTCTAAACAATATCGGCCCGATATTTCTTACCTACATCGGGCTAACATCAAAACAATAGCGGTGTACATGTACATTAATAAACCGTGGAGTGAAAATAAACAGCCAGTATGCAAAAAACAAACTGATTTGTTACAAAAAAGATTATAAAAGCGAATATTTAGTATATTCTAACTATAAAGAGCAAATGACAATCACGGCCTTGTTAATGCATGTCGCGAAATTATGTTACAAATATTTTCAACCATAATTTTACTTTACAATAAGACAAACAGATAAATTTTGTATTTTTCAATCGCTCAAATGGTTAAAATGAAGTAATTAACAATGTTTACACATTTGTTAAATCATCATTAGATCTACTTTTAAAAGAAAATAAACTTCACCTTCATCACCTTCCTTTGTTTTCTGGCGCTTATTCAGTTGAAAGAAGGAATGCAGTGAATATTTGCCAGTTCTTCATTTAAAATAATATTATTATATAAGAGAGGTTTTTATGTACTTAAAAAATATTGATTTCAATTACAAACAACATTTCATTTCAAAACACAGCTAAAATTATTTTAAAATTCATACCAAAATGTACAATTATTTGCTGCATGGTAAACAAGAAAATGCAATATCGTACCGTTGTCAATCCGATATACAAAATAGTTGCGTTCATTACCATGTAGGCCCGACACAGACACGATATACGTTTTTTGGCGTTACATGAAATAGGGTTAGTGTGGTTTTAGAAATTGAAATCATACACAGGACTATTTATTAACATAATTAAGTGAACAATACAATTGCAGTTAGCATTTTCCAAAATATTGAGTATGTCGGCACTGCAGCGGTCCGATGTCGGTCCCAAAATAGGCACATTTTGCCGGTATGACAGTACGTAAATATAATATGTAGATAACAAAGGTGTTTCATTAGAATTAATTTATTTCATAATATTTTAACGATTTAACAATATATGGAGGTGTAGCAGAAAACGCACTATCGTACCGATGTCAATCCGATAAACAAAATAGTTACATTAATTGATCATGTAGGCCCGACGCAGACCCTATATACTTTTTTGATGTAACGTGAAATGGGGTTAATGTGCTTCTAGTAATTAAAATCATACACAGGACTATTTATTAACATAATTAAGTAAGCAATTCAATTGGATTTATAATTTTTCAAAATATTGAGTATGTCGGCACTGCAGCGGTCCGATGTCGGCTCCAAGTCGGCACATTTTGCCGACATGCCGACATTAATTGTATATCGGCCCGATATGGTCATGCTGGCTGGGAAGGGACAATTTTGGAAGAGTAGTCTCCCTTTTATTAGGGAACTGCTTTTCGAACCGTTTTAACTCTGTTTTCTACGGAGTTAAAGCGATTTTGTGTTCGGCTCTCTCGAGTTGAATACCCGTTCCCCTGGGTGGGGAAAGAAGGACGAGTAGTTCTCTCACTTGGGAGGCTGGCCCTTGGGGGTCGGTTCCTTGGGGGCTGGTCCTGGGGTCTGGGCCATGGGGGGCTTGTCCTGGGGGGCTGGCCCTTGGGGGTCGCTGGGCCTTAGGGGGCTGGCCCTTGGGTCGCTGGGCCTTGGGGGGTCAACTTGTGCAAAACACGGTTTGTGAAAAATGAGGTTCAACAATGCTACGTAACTTAGTTTAGAAGTGTTTCTTTGGGTTTACTACTACAAGGATTGTCCGTTATATCAAAGGTCTTACGATCTATTTCAGTCGTAAATCCTTCTATCTTGTATTAAGTTATTATAGTGAGATGATTATACGCTGCCCTGGATCCCAATGCTACATCGTATACTGACCATTGCTAGTGTTTGTCCATGCGTTTGGCGTATCATACCGACGATAAAGCAGTCGTTGTTAAAAACCGAATATTTATGAACATGATCATGATATTTATGGTATACATAATGTAGTGACGTCTTCATTTCTTTAATAACATTTTTTTTATATTTTAAGATGACTTTCATAGAGCCACAACAACATTATTTGAGCCTCCAAAGAGACGTATGTCTGCTTTAGTAAGTAACCCCATACTTTCTATTGTAAATTAGCATTCTATAAGTGAAGATGGTGAGAAAGTTGTGCGTTGACGATGAAATACAATATCTTTTAGAGCAATGATCTCACTGTGGATGTTCATTCTCTCGGACTACGATTATAACGATATCGACCGAGTAATTCGCATGAGGTTTTGCAGTATTTTTAATCGAACTGGTTCGGATTTGTTCATAAGAGCCAATGCAAATTTCTGAAACTGCGATTGTTTACTCGGTCCGGTACTCTGATAGAGCATCGTTCAAAAATGACATATTCGTCAATTGATTCTACAAGTATTTTTCCTATCAATTGTAATCGTTTTATAATTATCGGATCTAGTTATGATACAAAACTATATAGATTAAACAACATGTATTATCTCTTAAAAAATAATCCAAAATGGAATTAGGATTAGGAATAAATGTGAAAACTGAGATAAGATTATAATTATTGACAACTTAATAATTTACAATACTTATACCCCCTTATATCTACTTATACTGGCTAAATATTTAACATTTTAGTAAACTTATTTCGCGTGGTTTGAAGCGTATTCTTAAAGCTTGTATTAATTGCTAATATTTATAATGCAACATTTGTTCTAACTGAGTGACTTGTGTATAGATATGATACTGTTTTCTTTCAGACAATTACAGAGTCTGGAAAACAGATTCACAGAAGGTACACAACTCCAGATGAACTTAAGTAAGTATTACCTCCCTTTGATCGTGAAATATTAGTAGTAATAATATTGCACCTAGCATATGAATTTTCGTTGGCTGTACTAAGGCCCCTACCTGACATTTAATTCAACGTATGACAGTTAATCATTCTGCTGGCACATTTTGCACTTATGCAAGGTCTTGCCTAACAATGCACTTGCCTAACAACGCATAGCTCATCGTTTCCAAGCAATATTTAAAGCTCAAATATTTTTGCTGTATCAAAATGTTACCATGATAATTATTTCATATATATTCCATTATTTTCATTTCCTTTGATAAAGGAATCAGATTTCAAATAAATAATGCATGCCTAATCTATCTATTAGTTTATTATTTATTAAAGTTAGCTCGATTGTAAAACAGTTTCTTTAACGAAGACATGCTTTCAATACCCTCACGGAAATACAAACGCGCGTACATCTGATTCAAAATTACATTGTACATTCTAATGAAACTTTAACACAGATTGCATGGTTTTGTACGTGAAATACTTTGTACCAGTATGTTGATTCAAAATGATGGAACATATATTTTTAATTTCTGCGTTTCGTTGTATTTATTTTTAGTTTTTTTGTAAAAATAGACGTGAAGTACAAGATTTGTAAAAATATTCACTGTATATTGAATCATTCACATGATCAAATTACTGTCATGTTATCTTTGAAAGTTTATATTTCTGAGATAGAAATATTGATTTAATCTTGAGAACTAAATCAAGGAAGTCAGAGTTCACTAAAAGTATCATTTTTTATCTTTCCAATACGTTAATATTGATCATATAACTTCATATCTTTAGATATGTTTATATAACTTAAAATATAATCATAATTCAGGTACAGGGCCCGACTTTATAGTTCATGATCTTAAACATTGAGGGAGCATTGTCTATCGCCCAACGTCAAAAATTCAAATATTTCTAAATCAAACTTAATCCAATTAGATAGACGTTTGCGAATACATTTCTTATACACATTCCTTATATAAGTCAATTTTGCCAACATAACCTGACAATGTATGCTTATACATGTATATGAATTAAAGTACCATTGCCGTTGAGCAAGCGACCTATGCTTACCAAACATATAACAAATGCAACATACAAAACTTTAAAAGTCTCATTTTTGACTGTATTGTTACTTTATGTATCTACTTTATTTCAGACGTTCAAAGACACAATGGTCAGATTTTCTTAATCGTTCACCAGAAAGATTTAATATAAAATTTCCTGATTTACCCACAGAGAAGGATCAAAGATTTATTGGTTACTCTGTTCGCTATCTCAGACCTGAGGTCACTAAATCATGGAGTGTAAGTTTGGTTTTTCTTGCTTCAATGTTTCGATAATTAGGTTCATTCATTTAAATGTCGAGTTGACTTTGCTCCAGTGTCAACTTTTGCGATGAATTCAATCATTTTTGACATGGATTGCGTTAGCAATATAGATCTTAATAAGCGACATATTTTGAAACGCATCAAAAAATTTCGTTGACGTAAACATTCGACGATCATGCGCAGTTAGATTCAGCACAGCGGTATGTTATGTTGTTAGGTCGAATTAATATCAACGCGGGAATAAATAGTCCATGTCCGGACAGCGCCATCGGTGCTTTGATTTTGAAAGTAGTCAAGTTTGAATTAATCCATGCGAATACATGTGTATCTATTGTGGCCAGAATTTGTCCGTTCGTCTGTCTGACTGATTGTAAAGATCTTCAATTTGCGTTCTTTATGTCATTGATATAACTGACCTTGTCTAAGGTAATAAATATATATTCTGTACTGGTTATTAGCTTCAAACGTAGCCGTACATGTATATCTAAAATACGTGTATCTTAAAAAGTGTTGTCTGAACCCTTTTGTTTACGACATGAGGTTCAAGCTCTAGATGGCTTTTTTACAAAAAAAAACACACATAGTTCTAGGCTCTTCTACCATCGTGTCAGATTTTTATGGAAATATTTGACCATGTATACAATCATTCATAGAGATCAAACATTACAAAGTTATTTTGGTATTTTTCAGTACACATTGAGACAGGAACCCTCATTGGATCAATATGGACAAAGACCTATGCCAGCTAATGTTTTGTAAGTAATATGGTTTTAAATTTCAATAAAAATATTTACGTACAAAGCATTTTTCCATTAAAATCATTTTCTAGCTTAAAATACATTTCGTTGATTAATGTATACCTTTAGGATATCAAGGAAAATGTCATCGTCAATTTGCATTGTAGCCATTCACTAAGTCCACAAACTGAAACAATGGCGAATACATGTGCTTACAAAACATGTTCGAACGTGTTCCAATTATAATAATTTGTGTGGTGTTTGGACACATGTACAACCTCCTCTGTTGAAAATCAAAGATTATTGTTGTGTAATGGGTATAGTTTTTCACCTGGGTCCGTCCTTTCCTAAGGATGCATTATATGCAGACCCTGGCTAAAACTTAAGTGTCTGGTAAGACATTTTGTTGGTAGAAACTTCTTTCTCTGCTGGTCTTATTGAGTCCTCTGCAGTGATGATCGCCCTCACCACCCTTCACCATTTCTCAATTAACCCGTCTTGGAACCGGCTACGGTTGAAATCTAGTGTATGTTAGACCTCCCAGTACTCAGATAAAAGTGCTCCCAAGTGAAAACTTGATTTGATATTTCTTGTAATTGATCTTTATAATATTTGCCAGTAATAAAAGTAGTATAAACACTTCGCCAGCATTTTGTCCTGCTCTATTCGTACTTGAATATTATGTATAAGGAGTAATCATTGGTATGGATTTGTTAGGTTTTATTGTGCATGACAGACTTTCTGTATTTCAATGCTTTGATTTATACTTTTCAGTGCTAGATACAGAGATACTTATCCACAATACAGTAGAAACATCGCTACAGAAGCCTGGAGATAGATTATCACACTGCCATACTCAACATACCTTCTATGATGATGATAATATATTAGTAGTTTTTTTAAAGAAATAAATCAAAAACTTTGACAGACGTTTCTTATACATTCTTGTAAAATAAGTTCACTTTATTTTGACTGTGATAAATTATATATTCAAAATGAGAGGAAAGTGTCGTTTTTGTTACTCATGATGTCTTTTTGTTACAAATATATCTTTTTGTTACATTTTTTAATTTTTTTAATTCCTTATTCATGAACTGATTGTGAAATGAGAGAAAACTATTGTTGAGAGTTATTTGAATGAATGTTATAGATATTGTTAATGTGTGAGAGGTCCAAATCATAAAAAACATATCAGCATTATTTACCCAAGGTCAGTTCACCCAACCCTTTCCGTTGAAATCTCAGCAGGCGCCAAATTCTGTATTTTTTTCAAAAAAGTGAAGATTTTTTATTTCTGTCGACAGAACTTTCCCATTCTATTTGAATTGAGAATATAAATAATTGTATTTCTAATGGTTAATTTCTGTGGCTTAATTGACAATTGCAAAAAAAATAGCAGAATTAGAATTCCAGCAGAAAGTGTTCTTCTGATACGGTACTTTGTATATTATATTAAATTCAGAGTCTCTGGTCTTTGCCGGACATTGTATTGTTAAGAAATTATGCAATACTGAGAACTATCTCATGGTCTTTCAGTCTATGTGTTTTGAGACGTCGTAAAACACATAGGTTTGTAGACGTCAGGTAAAATAGTGATGTGATAATGTCCTGTAACGTTCATGGGAATGAATCCTTGATCATTGTTGATGTTTCAATGTTAAGGATGAATTTCAAAACATGAATGTGCTGCCACAATGATTTTTCTTGTATTCTAAGACCAGTTTTTCTATCAACACTTGGCATTTAGTATAAAATTATTTGTAGTAATGTTTACTTTTACACCATACTTGTATATAACAATCATCATACTTCAGGAAAAGTGGATAGTTTATCATTTTGCTAGGTCATTTTTGCTAGAATTAGTATACTTGCAAATATATAGACATAATACATGTATTTAATTTATATATTTATGTATAAAGTAGGTATGCATGTTCTTAGTTGAATGTTCTTTGTTAAATGAGGCATTTATATATTGCACTAGATTTAGATTTGAATTCCTCTCTTTTCATTTATTTGTTTTGTTTCGTATTGTTTTTTCGTTATGTAGCTAGTATTTTTGTTAATGAAAAGGGTAAAATTCTGTCATTTAGTTCATTACTATTGTAAGATCATCGGAACCTTTTGGTCCTTTTTGCTAAAAGTCAAACAACAAAAAGAACTGAGATGTTCAAATGCTATGAATGTATAAAGATAAATCCGGGTTTATTTTATAAGGGAGTCCAAATCCAGGCTTTTTGTTCCAGAGGGGTTGGGCCCTTTCCAACTTTTTTCGCAAACAATTTGAAATTTCTAAGGGCTTTCTTTATCCTCTACCCCTCAGAACCAAACCTTTGAAGTCTTTTTGTTAAATAAAAAGACACTATGATAAAGATTGGTACACTATCAACTAAAACTATAAACATTAAAAAGGTGATTACTTGTAATTTAGTTACCATGGTGACCAGGTGTGTTGAAAGGGTTCTGTGATTTTTAATACTAAATTAGAAACCCATCAAGGTTTTTTTAATTGACCAACAGTATTGTTTATCATAAAGTATTATTTTATTATTCTTTTATATAGAAGTGATGCATATACAAGCAGTATTAAATAAACTATAAGTATTAATATATAATTTAAATATTTTCAGATATAGACTATATTGTGATATTTTATTGTTACTTTTTTGTATTGTATTTGTTCTTTACAAATTGATTTTGTTTCATGAAATTATTTATAATTTCCTCATACATGTGTTTCTGTCAGTATTACCGTACACTCTCTATTAAACGACCCCGGAGCATTAACATTTTCAAAAAAGAGGGCTTTTTAGAGGTCTCACAAAATAGTGAATTTTCAACATTAAATATGTAAATCGTAAGTTGGTCTATTTTCCAAATAAAAGTGGGGCATTTATTAGGACATGGACGTTTAATAGAGAAGATAAGTTATACATTGTATTACAAAAAGGGTGACAACTCTTGAACTAACAATAGCCAAAACATAACAGTATTAAAAACTTTTGTATAAATCAAAACTTGTGATAAACAATTTAAATCTGTGATATTTTTTATTTTTCATTTTTTTAATTTCATTTTAAATTTCATTTAAAAAGATATCATTCATGATTTGTCTAATCAAAATTACCAGTCTTTTTTAGTGTTTTATCAAAAAGGAGGAGATACTCAGATTTTATGAATCTGCAACCTTTAAATTTCTATTTTTTTCCTTTTTACAAATAACTGATCATATTTTCATGTAATAATACAAAATATCAATGGGAGACAACTCCATATTATGAGACAACTGAATACACAGTTATCTCCCTTTGTCAACAAAAATAAAAACTTCTTAATTTTACTGAAATCACATTAGTTAGTATTTCTTTTACTAGAGTTCATATTTAACTATTAAAGTATTATTTTTCAATCAGTATTATCATAAGCTATATTTATCTTGTTACTTGTTTTTTCTTTTATTCCTGTGTGTAACATACCAGTCATTTTTTTCCTGCTCAATAAAAATTAGAAATAAATAGCTGTTTTTGCTTGTTTTATTTTTTGTTGTTGTTGGGTTTAAAACCATAGTAACACATTGTATAGGTCATATCATGGCAGTCAGTCATCCTAATCACCTTTCCTAGAAAAGCTAAATCTCTGGTATCAACAGTTAACCAGTAACTTAAAGGCACATACTTCCATCAGTGACTGACAACTAAATCTAGAATCAGTGGTAGGTGTCTTTGATTATGAAAACAAACATCAGGTTTACCAAGAGCTAAGTATAGGATAGAGCATGAGTAGCAGTTTGATATGGGATTTATCAAGAGCGAAGCGAGTTGATAAATCTCATATCAAACTGCTACGAGTATTCTATCCGACTTAGACAACGGGTAGGAAATTATATGTTTACAATGTCCATTTTCATTTATTTTTTCACGTATTTATACTACTTCTATCTTAAAGCCACATAAAACTCAGAATAATATAGTTGGCCTTAATTTAAAGCGTACGATATTTGTGTCGTGAATTTCGTGCGAAAGCTAATTAAAACTCATGAACTTCATTTAGATTGTGTTATTCACGTATATAAATATTTGTGCCCATCTACATATCGGCAGTTAAACAATGAATAAAAAATACAAATCAACAATCATTTCTGATAAATAATCACAGTGGTGAGTCGTCTTAGGAATAATTCTTTATCGCAGAACTAAAGAATGTTTTGGCTAACCAAGAGTGTTATAAGGCTGTAAGTACATGTTATTGTTTTACGAATTTCATCATTTTTCTGCATTGTTATACCTAATAAACATGTGAATATTCAATTTTAACTATATTTCTCATATATAGTCGTTTTAATATGTAATCAAGAGAGTGAATAGATGTGAATTGCGTCAGCAGAATAATCACATTTATATGTATGCTAACAAAATTTGCCAATGAAGTATTGTGTTACATAATACAGGTTGTTCTATAACAAGTATGTAGGAACAAGTGGACCTTTGAATCAACCCCTACCAATATTTTTTTCACCTGCTTAAAAACCATCAAGACGATTGTCGTTACCAAAAACTGTAGAAAATCTCAATTACATTGTTAAATACATTATGTTATCATATAAACATTTGTGCATGATGACGTCTAAACATTTGGTTTGCTGAAAGTATGAACTATCCAAAATACAATTGATCGAAAAGCCTTTTGTCTTAAAGATCATGGTTTTCTTTAGAATAACATAATATGATGAATTAACTTGATCGGATATATTCAATAAATTCATTCGTTTGCATTAGTTTTAGACTTAAAAATTATGCGCTTCCTTGTCTCCCGGTAATAAGCAATAAGGACAGTTACTTCCTCAAAACTTGGCTTTAAAATAGATTTGTCTGGTTCCAAGTCGTACTTTGACAGGTAAAAGAACGTCAGGCAAAGCATGATAATGGCCGCGCCCAATGTAATGAATTAGGTATTGGATAATAATGTTTTCATACGAACATTTCTCACTACACAGGCTTAAATCTAAGGATCATTGTACAAGAGCTACAGTGGATACTTATTTTAGTAGTTTGGTTACATTTGTGTTTAATTAAGTTTCCTAAATTCTAACGAGACTATTTCACGTCTGAATTGTGTTCACCTCGAGACATGGTTTTTGGTTAATTGTTCGCTAAATATACGAGCAATCAGAAAAATCGACTTTGAATTTCTTATACATGTATAGTACCGAATTCCTATTAAAGTTAATATAGTAAGCAAATGCAGATAAAGGAAACGTAGACGATAATTTTGTTTTCTGAATAAAAACTGGGAGTGCAGCCATGATCTTGCTTAGCCTGACCTGATAACGGTAGTGGTAAAGGCAGGTAATCCAGACTAAATACAGATAAGCTTATTGAAGCATTTCAGTTAATTGTATTAAACTGAATATGGGGCGGATCTAGACTTTTTACAAGGGGTTGTACTATTTAATGACTTACGCTTGTCAACAAATAAGATCATAAATTAGAATTTTCCCATGTTCGTGGCCGCTTGTATACGAACTATAACATATCATTTTGTTCTTAGTGTGCACCCCACTTAAAAAAGTCTGGATCCACCCCATACTTTAACTCAATGTTTTCTCGAGTTTAACGCACGGAGAAAACGATCTGATTATATCAAACACTTTACCGTGTGATATGGGATTTATCAAACACTTTTTAAGCAATTTGATTGGCTGGGAGGGGCTCACCGTTGTCTAAGCTGATTTAAACACAATCTAAATTTCTCTGCTTGCATATTTGATTATTTAACATATGACAGTGGTCAATACCCTATCTGTTTATGGAGATGGATCATAATTTTTTACAAGCACTAGCCAAATTTATTATGTTATATGATAATGCACCAAAATATCAACTAGCCTGACTATAGGAAATAAATAATTTTCACAAGCCTGAATTAAGTTTCACGAGTCTAGGTAGGTTGAGATGAGAACCATCCTCGTTAACACTGGGAATTATTGGTCAACAATAATACCCAAGGCAATATGACTGCAGATTCAAAATCCAGGCAGTTACATACATATTCAAAACATCAGGGTTCAAAATTAAATGTTGTTCTATTACCCCATACAACTTATAATTGGGTTCAAGCAACTTGTTACTGCTTGTAAACTTTTGCTTCCTGCAAGTTCCTTATATAGCTGGTTGTCTAATGCCTCAGTCCCATAAAATCGCGGCTTGTTGAGGACCCATACGTGCAGACAGCTGTAGGTTGTGGGGAGCCTTGTGTATTTAAGTGACAGTACGCACATGGCACAAAACAACACACCTGTAACGAGCCGTAGCTGGAAGATATGCAAGTTTAATCCATACTCCGCCACAATTGTGTTCACAATTTGACTTTGAAACCAATATGTGTATCCATGGCTCATCTCACAGACCCTTGCAAAAACATAACCGTCTGTACGAGTAGGCAAGAGTTCGTATGAGTCCTTGCGGAGCTTGATCGCACGGCGCCTGTACCGTGCCTTTACAGTTATCTTTATGTTCATGGGACTGTAGTATAACCAGTCAACCTACTTAAATATCAAGTTTTAAAAGTATGAGTACCATGAGTTTCCAACGATGGATGAATATTTAAATGAAAGAGTTAAATAACAATACTTTTTGTACATTTTTATTTCAACAAAGGCACATATACATATACAATGCATACAGCAACTTTATTCTATATATCAGCACTCATTCTTAGAATTAAGTATCATTTATTGCTAGTATATTATTAAATCACATTCAATATGCTTAATAAAAAAACAAAAAAAACATAATACTTCAAGAGAAAGAAAACATCACAATGAAATAACATGAAAATATATGACATAAAAATAGTGACATTTAAAACAACACATTTTTTTCAATGAGCAATCGTGCAACCTGCAACAATGGACTAAACTATACATATCGCAGACTTGGCGCAAAACGGTAGTAACTAAATTAAAAATAAGAGTGAGTTATGACTGTTTCCCGCTAAGTCGCGATATGTAATAAAGGTGATAAGGGTTTATAGGAATTTATAGAAATGTTCACACCAGATTTGCATATTTAATCATCCAATAAATTGATATGTCCATCTCAAGTATAGTGCGACAATATTACCCTGAGCCCAAACTACCTTATTATAATAATCACACACTTCACTTACATTAAATCGTGAGTTTCTGTATGCCTGTATACGATTTTACACGTGTTTATATGAACCTATGTAACTATAAATCAATTTAGTAAACATGGCATGTTTTTTGTAATTTAAAGTTTGGACTCATTAGTTTATGGGGAAACATGTAAGTCCGCAATATAGTGGCACAGTTTCAAAGCATGTATTTTTATGAAAACAAAATAAGTTGTTCAGAACGTGTATTTGCCGAAAGCTTCCAATAAAGCCCGATTTTCAAACAAAGACAATAATTGACTGTAAATATTCAGTTTAATATATTCTTACATAAAGGTCAAGCTCAGGTTAATATTGTCGGACTATACGTATAATCAAAATACAGTGCCCTCCAAAAGTTTGTAGACAAATGAAATTTTGACATAAACTGATAGTGACCCTGATGTGTAATTTAACAATAATTAAAAACTATTCATAATTCATGTATCATAGCTAGAATCATATGTTGATGAACTAATTAATTCAGATTTTGGAATTTGTTCAGATGTTGCTTTATTTCTCATATTATACATAGGTAAACGTGAATCAATTTGTCTTATAACTAGGATTAGGAGCAATGGTCCAGTGGAAGAAGGTAAGCTTAGGGATCGAGAGGTTCCGGGTTCAATCCCCACCGAGGGCACGGCTAATTTCCTTGAGCAAGGAATTAACCTACAGTTGTTCCACTCCACCCAAGTGTAAATGGGTACTGCGAGAGAGTGTGAGGGATTGCTTGCCTGAAGGTGATTTCAATGATCAGGGGTTATTGTACAAGATTGTAAAGTCAGCTGAACATGTATATAGAAGCAAACTTTAAACTGCACTTTAACTTTTCTTTTAACAGGATTCTAGACTTTTGGAGGGCACTGTATATAACAGTACACAAAAAGAAAAAGTAGAAGAATGATACTGAACTGATTTAAATACTTATAGCTCCAATAAGTTAATTTGTATCGACAATAAAATTTAATTATTATAGAAAAAAAAAATATATTTTTAGCAAAGCTAAGAAAAATGTAGTGGTCACTTCACTGTTATTAACACAAAAATACTAGCTTTGAGTATAATACATTGCACAAAAAATATTTCTTCAAACACATTTTGTAATCATGGGTTGTTCAATAATGTAAGACAGCACATCAATAAGTGAGGGTCAGTCAATAACCTCTGACATCCAGTATGAAAAAAAAACCTTTTCACCAAGAGCAAATAAACAGTTTATGACAAAGATTTACCCAAAGGAAAACATGATCACTCAATATATAACAAAACGGTGGTACATAGCATAAACAATAATATTGGTAATTTTTATTCAACAGTCAGTGGCACATACATTAACCCTGCTGATTTAAATACTCAATTATCGACAGTGTGTTCACAAAATACTGCATTGAGTATTTAAATCAGCAGGGTTAATGTATGAGCCACTGACAGTTGAAAAATATTTATCAATGTATATAACCACTACCTTTCCACTAAGTATTAATCTGGCACCATAAGCATGTAGGAAAGTCACATTAATCTAATTTAGAACTAATTATCAATGCTCACTTTGTAAATCCTGTTTAAAACCACCATCCTGATCATTTCATATAAGCGATAAGTAAAAACAAAACATTTTATGATTTCAGAAGGAAATTAAGAGCATTAAAATCAGTGACTGGTAAAAATGAAATTGAATATTTATTGAACTCCAGTTCAAAGCTTAAAAAAAATAATACCAATATTAAACTCAATTCATGTTTATATAATACACAGCATTATTAACTGCTTTGAAGAATTTAATTAACACATTAAATATAACACTAAACGGCAGAAAAATAGTATTTTATTACAAAGAAATATAGTTTTGATTCCATATTTTATCACATAATAGTTTCCATGGCAACCAGAAGATTTATTTGGCGATAAGGATTTCAACAAAGACAAAAAACAGTAACACATGTGCACACATTTAAACAATGTGATATGTCCATTTGTAACTCAGCATAATATCATTAAAACAAGAAATGTAATGTGGAAACCACATTAAAGCCGGATTTAAAAACTTTTACGCAAAAATTACTGAGGGCAATAATCCATAATAAAGCCAGGTAGAGTTGTGGTTACTTTATAATTCTGTTGATCACATGGTATGTTATCATTGTATGAAGTTTCATAAAGATCTGACAATAAATGGCAGAGAAATATGCTAAATTGAAAACTTTAACCCAATTGTTAATGACACCGGACGCCCGCCCTCCTAACGGCTCACCCACCTGCCCGCCCGTGTTTTACCAAACTATTAGCTGAATTTTTTCGTTGAAAATTCGGCTAAATATGAATATTATGAAATTTATATTTAAGTCAAATATGACTTTATCATCTTCAGTCAATTTAGAGCATTTACCAAACAAACAATTAAGTTCCTGACAAAATATTGTTTCAATACAAGAGGGTCTTGAGAACCCAATTAACAATTTCATGTTCAACCGGATGAAAATTCTGAAACTCCTGGAAAGGGGCAAATTGAGGCCCCATAGGGAATTTTTTCAACAATATTTGGAGAGGACCTTGAGGTGATGCCACATGCCAAATAATGGAAACTGTAAACTTTTGTGCTCAGGTAAGCCAATAAAAAAATCTGATCAATAAATTTAACCAGTACAATAACTGGCTCTGTGAAATTGTACATTTCACCAAAATATGAAACTCTAAACAAGATCAGGACCAATAGACCTTAATCTTTGTCTACCAAGTTTGTATTGAAGATTCTTATAGAATTCATATTATATTAAAGGCTACTTAAGCCCCATCACTCCACTTTTTTACAATAAACCTTTCAGGAAAATGACATACATTACTTTATAATGACATTGTAAGCAGTCTGTTTTAGACTTTATAGTAAAAAGTATTATATAAAAAACTGGTGTGCAATAACTTTTGTTGCAGTTACTTGTAGTGAATGACACTAGGGTTAAAATACATGTATTAAAAGCAATGAAAACATGATAACTTAATAATTATTTTTCAAACCAACATGAAATCATAAAGTTTTTTCACAACATCTAAATAACTCAATAACAATTTATATATACATATATATAATATAATACATGATTCAAACAGTACCTTATTGGTCAATAAAGTTAGCTTGCAGTTATCAGTTAAATATTCTGAAGTTTATTCAGGGAATAAAAAGTTGTTTTTTTTCCCAACAAATATTCATAAGTCTATTGTGAAATAATATAGCTATACATTCAGAAAACTATTTACTAGTATACTCACTGAAAAAATCTGTGTCCAGAAGTTCAGTTTATTGATGCAATGCCTAATTAACAGCTAAGGGTATAAATGCATAACTACCTTACCTCAAAATGACTTCTAAGTGAATATCCGAATGAACAGTTGTCCATTCAGCACTTCACCATTACACTTTAGAATATACATTATATTTCAGTCTGCAAAATAAGTGGGTGTCCAGTCGCCCAAGAAAACCAATTTTTAGTTTGGGCAACCAAACATTTCTATTAGGCAACCAAATTTCTACAATCATGATAGTGCTAGCTGCTAAAATGACCTGTTCGGGCAACCACTTTCATATCCTAATTTCGCACAGTGTATTTTAAAGTGCTATGTTTTTCGGAGAAAAGACTTTGGAATAAATAACTGTTTATTTCTGTATAAACTTTTAAATAGTTCACTTAAAACTGCAAGCTAACTTCATGAACCTGTACACAGGTAGGTGTATACACAAGGTTGGAAGCATTCATATATAAATAAATATGTACAACATACATCCAATATGGACAGATAAAACCAGAAACAGTGTCTAAAGATTAACCATTCCTTCCTACAAGCTAACCTTTAACCACTAAATGTGACATTAGCCTTGACCTATAATTACTAAATATAACATTGACCTTGACATTTAGCCACTAAATGTAACATTAGCCTTGACCTTTAACCACTAAATGTAACTTTGACCTCGACCTTTAACCACTTAATGTAACATTGACCATGACCTTTTACCACTAAATGTAACATTGATCATGATATTTTACCACTAAATGTAACATTGACCTTGACCTTTAACCATAAAATGTAACATTGACCTTGACCCACTAAATGTAACAATGACCTTGATCTTTAACTACTAAATATAACATTGACAATGGCTTTCAACTACTAATGTAACATTGACCTTGACCTTTAACTACAAAATATAACATTGACCTTGGCCTTTAACTACTAAATATAACATTGACTTTTAATCACTTAATGTAACATTGACCTTGACCTTTAACCACTTAATGTAACATTGACCTTGACCTTTGACTACTAAATATAACATTAACCTTGACCTTTAACCACTAAATGTAACATTGTCCTTGACCTTTAACCACCAGTTGTGTCATTTACCGGAACATTTAATCTTCATATATGCTACCTCCAATGGTGAGAAAATTGATTAATGTGTTGAAAACTACACCACCCTCCAAAACTTCCTTGACTTTAGATTTTGTGAATACTTATATGCCAATTACATGTAATACAATGTCATTTTTCTTGACAAAAAAGATATTAACCAATCAAATGAATTTTTTAGAAAAAAGATCATGCAGACATTGTATTCACTAAGAAAAGTTTGTATCATTAAAGGTAATTTAGGAAAAGATTACCGTTTATACATTAAGAGTAAATGTGAAATGGTTTCTTCAAAAAACTGGATATTGTCCAGGGAAGTTTGAAGGGCACTGTAAACTACGGTCTATAGCAAAATGATAGTCCTTTTTAGTGGGACTTAATATAGGGGCCTGTTTACTCCTCAAATTAAGTATTTGGGACTTAAATTCGTTAAAATCACAAGATTTAATGACCAAGGTGATCTCCAAAGTAAAATTTTACTTTTCCAGGTTGTTTAGCCATTTTATACTTGGATGAAGAATGACAAATCTTGAATGAATTACCTTTTAATGATACATTTCAAAACATTAGTCATCAAATGAAAATTATATTACATACATAAATATTTGCAGAGTAAACAATGTTTGTAACTTCTATAAAACCCTGTTATCCTTCAATCTATATATAACAGTAGACTATTAACTAAAATTGAATCAAGAAAAAAAATCCAAAAACACAAAACTATTTTTACAACCAAAAAATCTAACAAAAATTTAACACCAAGCCAATGACCTATCTGCCATCATAATTTGTTGATCAGGCCACAAGTTGTTCATATCTTCTATGGATTCCTCGCTCACTCGCAAAAGTTTTGTCAAACCGCAATATAAAGCAACTGAATTTTTTCTTCTTCACTCATCCAAATTTATTTTCCAGAATACATAGAACACATCATCAACTTGTTGTGGCCTCAACAAAACCAAAAAGAATTGATAAACATGATCTGAATTCAACAAACATTTTGATGTAATGAAATCATGAAATTAAAACTGAACACATATTTTCATACATAAAATACCAATAATTATTAACTTTAAAATGTCAAACAATGTGTTTTTGTTACATGAATAAGTAATATGTATAAAACTGATGCCAAGTTGATCAGTGGTGGGATCAATTTTAATGATGACAAAACAAGCAGTACGGATGTTGATCATTTAATTATAAACTAATTCAAAACAAACCTAAAAACATAAGACCATAAACAAAAAATCAATCATAAAAAATAAAAAAGTACATAACTAACATAATGAAAAATTGAAGATATACATTTATTATTTATAAAGACTGTTTTTTTTCCTCAACTGAAATTGTTTGAATAATTTCACAGTGACCCACTGTATTTCCTTGCACATACAATTAAAACTCTAAAAACCGGACCCTCTGAAAACCGGAATCCTCTGAAAACCGGACGATTTTTGAAGTCCCTTATTTTTCCCTATTAAATGCATTGAAAAATATCCTCTGAAAACCGGAAACTCTGAATTCCGAATACCGGACCTTTTGCCATGGCTTCTAATGATAAATATGCATAAAACATCCTCTGAAAACCGGACGCTAAGTGTCAAAAATTTGTGTATTAAGAAAGTTAGTTAATCATAATTCCAAGCAGATGTCAATTGTTAATTAAATATCCAAGGGTTTTATCTATACAGGTGTGAAAAATACTTGTCTGTCATTGTTAAAGATTTTTATAATGTTTGTTTTGTAAAAACATGTATTGTTGTAGAGATATGATTTGTGAAAATATTTTAATATCAAATATTGTTTTTATACAATTAAAGAGGTTACATGTTTGTATACAAAATTACCAAAGTTTGTTAATTCTAAGGACATAATAATAATAATAATCTTCTTTTTTTAATTCAAGTGAGATATTGGAAAACATTACATGTTTATATGACATTGTTGATGTTACGTGTTTATATGAATTAAAAAATTTAAAATAAGAATAGCATCCATATTTATCATTTATTTATTTGAATGCATTTTAAGTCCATTGCAAATGTGTAAATGTAACTAAAGAAAAGTTATTATTCCAATTTTATCTTTTTCTCAATTAATTTATACCTACAAAACAAAAATTAACGAAACTTAAATGAAAAATAAATTAAGATATAGCTGAACCTTCATTTTAATGTAGGAAAAGGTCCTACGAAACCCATAGCTGAGTTTAACTTGTGATTCTGTATAAACCTTTGAAAACCGGAATCCTCTGAAAACCGGACTTTTTGGTCAGTCCGGATCAGGTCCGGTTTTCAGAGTTTTTACTGTATAAGACTTTGACTCAGCCAATCGGAACAGCTCGACCTTTCATGAATGAATAATCTTGGAAGGATTCATGGGGGATCTACCCTGGGGACTAGAGTTTTGACTACCTACGCGAGGCGAAGCACATAACGGTTATGCAAAATAGTTCTTGTAGTATACACAGATCTTGGTCAAAACGTATTTCTATGATAAATATTTAACTAAATAATAATAACTGTGATATTTTAAATTTATAGACTAAAAACGAAACATCACTCATTGCCGAAACAATCGTGTATTTGTTTACTTCAACACATGTAGTTCCAAAATGGCGTCTTAAATATGTCCAAGTTATTTGCAGCGAATGACCGAGGAGTTCCAAATGTGACTCAGTAAGTACTCATAAAACTGCTAAGCTAACCATCTTTTAAACCTGATTATGAAACACACTATTGTACCATCACGTTAGGTAGGCATCCAACATCTTGACACACAAAGTCACCATGTAAATTATTCAATCTTTGACAGCTAAGAAAACAACAACCAGCACTTGAATGGCAGTAAACATTTGGCTAAGCTGTCAACCTAAATTCCAAGTTAGCCTGAAGAGGCACAAATTGAACCAAAAAACAAAACATGTGTCAAATCAACATAAATCAAAACCAATTAAAAAGTCAAAAACAATCCCTGATGCACATTTATATAGAAAAAAAACAACAGTGAAATCAATGGGAGAAAATACACAGAATATTCAGTCTTGTTACAACTCCCATAGTATAGTTCATTCAGGGTTTGACACTTACAAAGTCCTGGAATTCCGATGATCCCTAAAACTAGAAAACCCCTGTGATGCTTAGCTAGGGATTATATCAGGATCCCTTTAAATTGCCCAGAAATCCCTTGAAATTGAGCTCCCATGAAATGTGCGTCACAATTTGCAAACCTGAGCAGCATATTATCAAAAATCTTACAATAATTTAACAAGACAATATAGAAGGATATACGACTAAAATCCATCCTAAGACGCTTGATAATACCGCCTCTGTACCTTAATTCTTAGTCTTTTACACGGGGAATCTCTGAAAGGGGTTCCTTCTGGATTCCTGGTAAATACATTAAGTGCCAAACCCCGGCTCATTTATATACATGATGTGTATAAATTGTGTAAGTATGTTCCAATAAAACTTATATCAGAGGGGATAGGATGTCTAGTTTACTGTTTAAATTGTTGTGTACACACGTGAGTAACCTCAAAAAGATGCAAATTTATTATAAAAGCCAAACTTTGAACTGCCCATCTTTATATGCCAAAAACCATTTTCACTGTCCTTAATCAATTTCCTGTTTATCTATGGACTCAGGCTAGAGAGTTAAGACAAAGACAAATAATAGCTGATGACTTTTGTAGGTTCTTATAGATTGAAAAGCAAAATGACCATTAAAGGGCCATAAATGGCACAAAATACAACATTTTCTTAAAAATGACAAGAAATCAAGATTTCGTCATTTAAAAGATTCAAAAACATTAATGATTAAGAAAGCATTCAATATTGTGGGAAAAATGTCTATTTTATAAATTCATTGACATATATTATCATTAAAATTTCAATTAAAGTGAAACATAGTCACTATAAAATGATAATCATAATTGCAGATCTTTACATTAATGGAAATCAAAACACAAAACAGCACTTCATACTTGTTCAAAAATTATAAAGAAATATAAAACAAACTATTTACAATAATAAATAAACTACTGCCGTTGAATTATCATTCTAAGAGCATTAAAACAAACAGAATGTAATAATACCGTAACTACTAACTTACACAAGAAATTTGCCTTGTCTGACGATAACTGTCCTTATACAAAACATGTTGAGTAAGCTACACTTGTCTATTGGGAAATTTTATTTTATCATACATTAACCCTGTTGAATTAAATACTCCATCATCAACAGTTAGACTGTGGGTACAGGAATACTGCAGTGAGTAATTAAATTAGCAGGGTTAATGTATGTGCCAACATTAAGCCTGCTGATTTATATCCTCAATTATCAATGGTGAGAATAGAAATACCAGTGAGTATTTAAATCAGCAAGGTTAATTTGTGCCCCACTGACAGTTGAATAAATTTCATCAATACCAATTAGTCAATAAAAACAAACCCAAGTCTGACAAAGTTCATCATGACAAACTTCCAAACTTTCCAGGCAGACTTGTCTTTTCCCTCGTTTTAGTGATTATTCTTCAGCAGGATAGCAGGGCAATGAACCTTGCCTTTTTTCTCTCCTTCTTGCTTTATTTGCTCCTTCCTTCAGCAGAAATAGTTACTTTATACCATCAATCCTCTGATGCACCCTGCTCCATTTACTTCCTCACATTTCTTTTACTGAGTTCTAGAATTATCATTAAGCTCTCCTATCTCCTATCATACTGTCTGTTCTTTTTTTTGGTATGTTAGATACATTCAATATATTTTCAAAATAAGCTTATATTAAGAAGCACATATTTTATATATTTCTATGTACACATAAAACAGTATCTTATTTACAAAGTATATAATATTTCAAACCCTACATATTCACGTGTGTTGGTTAAGTAAAGTCTGAGGCGTGTCTAAACTCAAATCCAAATCCGGGTCAAAGTGGGATGCCTCCTCCGTGGTATTACCAGTGTTTATAAAGGACATAGGGTCAACGGTTTCCTCGGCAACCTCAGTAAACGAGGGTATCGCTAAAGGAGTGTTTTCATTGGACGTAGACGTAGTATTATCAACTTTAGTAGAGTTCGCTGCGTTATTAGTGCTGTCAATAATGTCATGCAGATCTGTGATGGTGGATAGAAAATTCTCTGCTGGCTGGAACTGAACTAACTCATTACCTAAAAATATGTAAGTTTTATAATAAACTAGACCAATCATTGAATGTGATAAAATACCCCTCCCCCCATGGGTATTTGTTAAGAAATCCTGTGCTGAGAAAATGAGCGAACAAGATTTTTTATCTAAGGGCCATTACTCAGCAAAATTTAAAAACAATGGACCAGAACCAAAATGAGATGTGCACATGTCTGTCTGATATCTGGTATATCTGTGAAATTGAATCTTACCCCTAAAATAGGTGCTGAGAAATTGAGTGGACAAGTAAAAGCTACAGACCATCTGACCCAAAGACAAGCTGACTCCTATATATACCCCCAAATTTTTAGGGTGAGGGGGTATAATAGTACACAAATAATCATGAAAAATCAAAACACTAAGAAGCATTGAATACGGTAATTATTCTATCATCAAAACTAACCACCATCGATAACATAAAATAGTTAATAAAAATTTAAAGAAAAAATTCTAACCAAATTAATTAAGCAAATTAATTTCATGTAACATGAAAGCAATGCATTTAATTAGTTAAGAGAAAGACAGCAAAGGGGAATTGAAGCATAGTCCCATTCAGTTGTTGTGATAATGAACACTAGAATATGATTTCAATCAAAATAGGACACAGTCCAAATGAAAATTATGAAATCGCTTTTAGAGATTGAGATAAAATATAGGACAACAAGAAATGTAATGTGGAAACCACATTAAAGCCGGATTTAAAAACTTTAACACAAAAATTACAAAGGGAAATAATCCATAAATAAGCCAGGTAGCGTTGTGTTACTTTCTAATTCTGTTCATCATATGGTATGATATCATTGTATGAAGTTTCATAAAGATTTAACAATAAATGGCAGAAATATATGGTAAAGAAAAACTTTAGCGCAATTGTTAACAACACTGGACACTCAAACACCCCCCCGCCTGGGTTTCACTGAACTATAAGCCAAATTTTGTTGTTAAAAAATCCGGCTAAAAACCACTTACCAGAAATAAAATTAGGATTCGAATCAATAGGAAGATTAGATGATCCAGCACCAGAATCTATTTCACCAAGTAACTAAAATTATAAAAATGCATTGATTTAATAATACAATATAATAATATTATATCATAATACAGTACCCACCAAAAGTTTGGAGACATTTCAACTTTGAAGGCCTATTAAATAGCTTATATCTAAAATTTGGGAACTGTCTATTTTGAAATGCTTTTTAATATTGCTTTATATTTTGGTTATCATTATAAATATAACTGAGACTACAAAAATAGCATAAAAACTATGTTATGGAAAATAATTACTATTAACATGGTTTTGGAGGCTTTAGGATGTCAGATGCTGAATCTTATAAATGTAATGTAACAAAGTTTGTTTTCATTTTATCACAAAAATACAGTAAAACTCGGATATAACATACTCGCTGGGCCATAGAAAAAAGGTATGTTATAACCGAGGTATGTTATATCCATATAGCATACTAAGTATATTATATATCAGGATGAAAAACAGGCCAGAAAAAATGGTATGTTGTAACCGAGTGTATGTTATAACCGAGTATGTTATATCCGAGTTTTACTGTATGTCAAAAATAATGATTCCACAAAAATAATTATCAAAATTCAAGAATTATTACAAATTTCTTTTGTCTCCGAACTTTTAGTGGGAAGTGTATATTAACTTTTTACATATACTCATTTAATTTGGCTTGATTGTGAAGCAAGTTCTTAAAACTAAGATTTATCACTTTCGAGTCTGATTCCTGGTCCCCCCAGTGCTGAGCTAGAAGGATGAAGTTTCTTGATCAAGGAAACAACAGGGTAGGTTTTGGATGGGATTTGAATCAATGCTAAGCTGGCTATCTAATGATTGCAAGTCCAATGTAGTAACCACTTGGCCACATTAACTTAATAACTTAGTAACTTAATAGTTGATGAAATTTTTCTTTATTTTTATTTTTTTATTGGTTTTTAACGTCATATTCAATACATATTTAGGTTATATATACGACAGCCAGCTCTTCCTACTAAAGGTTTCCTGGACACTTTTCTATAACCAGTACTAACTTACCTACCGCGAGGCCGACAACTCATGTATAGGGTATGACCTACCGTGACCGGGCTCGAACCTCCTGATATCAAGTCAGACATGCTAACCACTACGACACGGCCATGGCTTGATGAGATAAGCTAACTGTAACTTAATTATCCAAACTAAAAAGGATGTTTAATACAGCTGAATTATTCCAAAAATAACTTTATTTGTTTGTACATCTTATTTCTAAATTTTTTTGTGACAAAAACACATGGAGTAAAATCAATAGTACATATACTTACATTCTCAACAGATACTGGAACATTGTTATCTGAACTGAATAGCTGAAATATAATAATTATATACATGTTAGAATATGATAAACACAACAAACTACTTCAGTGATGTTTTTACTAACAAGAAATGTAATGTGGAAACCACATTAAAGCCGGATTTAAAACTTTAACACAAAAGTTACAAAGGGAAATAATCCATAATAAAGCCAGGTAGAGTTGTGGTTACTTTCTAATTCTGTTTATTACATGGTATGTTATCTGACAATAAATGGCAGAAATACATGCTAAGTTCAAAACTTTAACACAATTGTTAACAACATCGGACTCCCCCGCCCGACCACCCGCTCATGTTTTTCCGAACTATTTGCTGATTTTTTTTTGTTGAAAATGGGGCTGAAATCATGCCCTTTCAGTATGGAAAAAGTGTTAAATATTGACAAAAATGATTGAAATTGTACAGTTAATAGTACATCATTTAAAGCAAAAAAAACTTATAGTAAAAGCAATAATTCAACTTAAGCAATAATTTCACTTTCTCCTTGTGTCAGTTTCGGGCAAAATTCTTTGGCCACACAGTGATCGGACGATATGTAGTAATTTGCAACTCAAATAATTTAATGGCAAATGTCAGCCGAATGTGGCTCATCCCGGGCAGGCAGCGGGGACCCCCGTAATTGTCCCGCGAACGCCGCTGAGCAAGGGTCGATGGCCAAGCTAAGGTTTACCCTGGTGTCTTAGGCCATTTGATGCTGATTTAAAATAAGTGACTATGCAGCCGAGAATTTTTAAACCAAGTTTTAATCAGAAATGGTAACAGTAAAAAACACAGACTTTCCATACAGCCAAATCACAAATGGAATATGTCTAGATTTAAAACTTGTGTTATATAAAGGATAACACAAACAAATAATGAAAACAAGAAGTAAGAAACACTAACAATGCGAAAGAGTATCAACTTACAGATATAAGAGTCGAAGGATCAAAGTTATATTGTCCACCAAGAATGTCTTTTAAACCATTTATATCATCTTGTAAACTATCTAAATGTCCAGATAACTCCAGTCTGTAAATATATATACATTATATTAGGAGTAGAAGTCCAGTGATAGGACACACACTTATAGATTGAGAGGTGCTAGGTTCAAATCCCGCCAGGCACAATGCTAATTTTCTTGAGCAAGAAATTTACCTACAATTGCTTTACTCAATCCAGGTATAAATAGGTACCAGTTAGGATGATATAAATCCTTAGCGCCAAAATTTCCCCTGCACTTAGTGAGTAAAAGACTCACTATGGAGATTTATAAAGATACCAGAAGCCCAATTACTGGGATAATAATTTCAAAGTGGGAAAACATACATTAGCATGAAACTTAGACCAGAAATGCAATTACTTATAATAATATATTAAAAACACTCTGATCAGGATCCTCTGTAATCGGACATTCCAGTAGGTCTAGAAAGGTTTTGTATTAGAGTTTTTGCAGTATCTTAAATACTTGTAAAACAATTTATAGTCTATCATAATAACATCCATAAATAATGATATCCAAGCCACACTTGGTGTTTGCTACAACCTGACCTTTAATGTGCTTGGACTAATAGAAGCATTGCACAATTAAGCACTCTCTGTTATCTGTAACATTCCTAACTTAGGACTTTAGTTCATGTTAGATTGACAACAGATAAAGACAGGTCAAACTAGCTCACATTTAGCCAGTTTGCTCAAGTGAGCTAAAAATAGCATGCCCATGTTCATTTACAAGAAAATAACAAACTGGCCACCAATTTCAATGATAAATAACATTATCTTAAATATAACCAGTCATACAAATTGAATCAACAATAATGTATACATGTAACAAATTACATGCATAAAGAAATGCAAAACTAGAGCATTAGCAAATATGAATTTTTACTTCAGACTGTGTGCTACAAGCAAGCAAACAGACAAAACACAGCAGGTCTATACCCACTGTATTTTATGAAGTAGTTTGAGCATCTGGTGCTTTTACTAACTGAAGTGTACAAAGCAACATCTTTTTTTTAGTATTCTATTTTTAAAATTCAGTCTAAAAATTAGAATACAAATAGAGCAAGCACTATATCTCATTTGCAGAACTTTGGCTGCCAAAAAGGAATGGACCTTTCCATGACCTTACATATTAGCATATTTAACAAAGGTTTTCAGTTACTTTTTGTCCCACAAACAAGGCGTTAACATGTAGTTATTCAAATAAAAAGGTCGCACTCGGAATGGTCCATTGTTGGCTGCCCAAACTAAAAAGTGGTTGTCCTGGCCAACCAGACACCCACTCATTTCATAGACTGTAAATTACTTAGCAAAATAATTATTGATACTGTGCAGAGAATCATTTCAAAGACCTAATGAGACAAATTTAATCAAACAAACAAGAGTATTTCATCCTTAACTTAGCAAGGATTCTAAAGTAGAACCATATTCTGAGTAGATAAAATAAGCATATACAGTCAATGGTATCCAGCTTAGCAAATATCTTCAAACCAAATTCAAATTTTGAATCATAATCAACCGGGTGAATTTGAATTGCAAAACTTATTTTTACAAAATTTTGGTATATCTCGGCCATTTTACAAATTTAAAAAGCTATGGGAAAAATCCTGTCTCAAATATTTTTATATAATTCAACAAGATATGTAAATGAGGTCAACATGGGAGATCAGGATGGGCTAATTTTTGACTTCAAGGGCACTATTTGAACCAAATGTGTGGCCATGTTGAATAAATTCATTTTTATTATCATCCTTATACACATATTATAAACAATATGGCCACATCAGGCCATATATACTTAACGAAACTTCTAAGTACCTTGATAGCCATATTTTAGGAAATCTTTATTTTTCAACATATATGTCCAATTAATAATGGAAATGTGTATATGATCATACTGTTGTCTGCTTGCATGGTTTTCGTGCTTCTTTATCAATGCAAAACCGGTTATGCCACATATGTGTTGATTTCTAATTGCTATGATTTAATAGAAAAGATAGCAATCTAAAATTAATTTCAGCAGGTGACACACTGTCTATGGCTTTTACTCTTTCTTGTAGTGACATTCGAGCCTTTTCTTGATTTTTTTGTTGTGCTTATCAACACACGATTTCACCAAAACTGACCACTAACCATGTGCCCATTTCCGCTTTTCAACACATCCACTACAAAACCGGTTTTACATTGATAAAGAAGCATGACAACCATGCAAGCAGACGACAGTATGGTCCTATACACATTTTCACTATAAATTCGACATAAATGTTGAAAGATAATAATTTCCTACCATATGGAAATTGGGGTACTTGGAAGTTTCATTAAGTATAGATATAGAGTAAAATTGCATGAACAACAAAATGTATAAAACAATGAAAAGCTTCAAACTATGAGAGATAAAAGGTCTGAGAGACACACACACACACTTACGGTGAAGAAGGGAAATAGTTATGTCTATCTTGTAACGGATGATCTTTCATGTATCTGAATATATATAATATAGTACTAACAAAATACATACATTGTAACATCTGATATACATTATAGATTACCTAGCTAATAGCCAAGAACCTTATTTTGTATTGACGACTTTCTATAGGTGGCTATTTTCTAGTTTGAGTTGGTAATTCATTTCATATAAAGCTAAAACTTCTAGTTGATGAATATTAAATTGAACTTAGTTGGTTGAGTTGGCTAATCAGCTAAATTCTTGTTTTAAGACCAATCGCTACAATCAGTCAGCATCTACTATAACACACTAGCCTGAAGTCCAGGACAAGAGAATATCTGATATACACATGGATTTCCAAGCTAAATTCTTGTTTTATGTCCACTTGCTATAGTCAGTCTCTACTATAACACACTAGCCATAAGTCTGGGTCAAGTGAATATTTGATATACACATGGATAGCCAAAGTGGATTCTTGGTTTACAACCAATCATACTGTCAGTCTTGGTCATAATTCACAAGCCTGAAGTCTAGGACTGGATTGCCAATTTTTATTTTATTTTTACCATCATAAGCAACATGCAGACAGTCTTTGTCTTAACACATAAGCCTGAAGTCTTCAACTAGTAAAATTGATACAGGTGAGCAAAAATAGTCAGGCTTGTGAAAATTGTTTCAGGCTAGTGAAAATTTGTTCAGGCTAGTACAATTGGTTCAGACTAGTAAAATTAAGTCAGGCTAGTTGGTCATAAGAACTTTAATGATATGGGCCCGAAACTAGATAAGTAGAATCCCATCTTTTAATAAAAAAGGCCCCGTAACTAGAATCCTAACTTTTGATAATATGGGCCCCATAACTAGAATCCCATCTTTTGATAATATGGGCCCCATGACTAGAATCCTATCTTTTGATAATATGGGCCCCATGACTAGAATCCTATCTTTTGATAATATGGGCCCCATAACTAGAATCCCATCTTTTGATAATATGGGCCCCATAACTAGAATCCCATCTTTTGATAATATGGGCCCCATGACTAGAATCCTATCTTTTGATAATATGGGCCCCATAACTAAAATCCCATCTTTTGATAATATGGGCCCCATGACTAAATCCTATCTTTTGATAATATGGACCCCATGACTAGATCCTATCTTTGTCTAATATCGGCCCGTAACTAGAATCCCATCTTCTACAAACAGCTGCCTATTTTCAGCTTTATCAGACTACATGGCTAATGCAATCAACACTGAACTAAGGATATCATATTGCAGGTTTAGTGCAAAACAGTCGTAACTCACACTTTTCTTATATTGAGTTACAACAATTTTGCAGTAAGCCCGCAAATTCTTTTTTTATATAGAAAAGGCAGCTAGAATGGACCTATATTCATAGATTTTATACATGAAAGAAGGAGAGATTACAACATATCAAGGATCCATATGTTTGAAATACAACATGCATTCAAATTATGACAAAATTAAGAATATCAACAGAAAGACTATGGAGGGATAACTACATGTAGGGGAAATTATAGAGATATGTAAACAAAACAGTTGTTGCTTAACCCACTAGCCTGAGGACTGAGACTATAGCTCATTAAGGATAACTTGAGACAAACGACTTGGTTTGATTATACATTTTGGACTCAAGTATTACATAGAATAGGGAGGTCAGTTGATAATAAATAGCTGGTAATAAATTTAATACATAAAAAACAGACTGATAATAATCGATAATTACGAGTACAATAGATAAATCCACCCGTGTATGAAGATGGTATCATTGTATTTTGTTTCAAGTTATCCTAAACATGCTATAATGAAACTTTATTCAGGCAAGTGAAAATTACTAATATCAAATAGTCAGGCTAGTTGATAAAGTTTGTTGTTTACCATATTACATAATACATCAGGCTAGTGCTCATGAAATTCAATGTTATTATCTGAACAGACATGACAAAATAGAATATAGCAATAGATTGTCTCCATGTGCTGCATGACTTACTGTATAGTAGGTAATCTTTGCGAGGAAAAGGTACTGGGGCCAGAGGGGGATGTCTAACTTTTGCTATATCAGTCAAATATATCCATCATAAAATTACGAGCTATATCATGTCAAGTCAGGGCTCGAATTTAACAAAAAATTGGACTTTTTTGCAAGTTGATTTAATTTTAACTCGCAAAATAAAAAATTCACTCTAATTTTTTCCTAAAATTTGATAGCAGACATCATGACTGTTTATATATGCAATATAAAAACAACATAGTACTATATTTATCTATAGATAAAACAAGGACGTTATTTTGGGATAGACAAAGAGTAAGGAACATGTTTTTACTGTGAATATTTAATCAATAATTTCGATCTATCTGGCTATTTCAATGCTGATTTGAGCCTCATTAGTTTGGAAAGAAATATTTTCCGACATTTTCAACTTGCGAAAATTCGTGAGTTAAAATCAAAGTTACTTGCAATTTTCAAAATCCACTCACATTTTGCGAGTATGCGAGCTTAAATTCGAGCCCAGTGTCAAGTACATAACGGCAATTCATCCCTAAATTTAAGATTCTAGTTTCACGATCTAGCCTTACACAAAGTGCACCATACAAAGTGTACTATACACCAGTAATAAAGACAACTATAATATAAAATAGTACATACTTATCTAATGCATTAGAATTAGAGGATGATTCTTCATTTGTTGGAGGTAGAGAGTTATCACTGATCTGTAATAAATTACTTAAATCTGTACTGTTTAGACTTTCACCAAATAAATCCTGGAAAATATAAAATATGTCTATTTAGTATTATAAATATAAATACCAAGAAATAATTTAGGCTACATTGGATCAAAGAAGTATAGGTTGAACTAACACATGCAATATGGATAGTATCCAATTTTAGTTTAAAGGTGTAAGATCTCGTGTCTATGATACATTTTTTTTGGGGGGGTTTAACGTCGTATTCAACACATATTTAGGTCATATATACAATGGACAGCTCTTCCAACAATATGTTTCCTGGACACTTTTTTATCACCAGTACTAACTTACCCTACCACGAGGCTGACAACTCATGTATAGGCTATGACCTACCGTGAAGAGGCTTGAACCCGCGATCTCCAGATTTGAAGTTAGACATGCTAACCACTACCCCAGGGCCGCAGTTGTCAATAATACATGTGATACTTTGATTCACTTTGTCAATGTAAAAGAATTTTCAAGTCTACTGTCAATGAACATGTCTTCATACAGTGGCTTCAAAGCGAGAGAAATACATTTTCACCACTAATTGCTGATAGCCTTGTAGTCAATAGTTAATTAAAATCATTTTGTACAAGTGTTGTGCTGACAGCACATTTTTTTCTAAGATACAGCACAGTTCAAAAGATCACAACACTGATGACCCATGACAAATCAGCCTGCTTCTCAACAAATTAAACAAGTAAATCTGTGAGCTAATGCTCACTAGTGATACCCCCACTGTGAGAAATATGACTATCATAATGTAACTTTCATTTAACAAAATCTAAAAATATGCGACAAACAGGAAGTAGATGAGCAAGGAGCATGAAATCGCTTTACACCACATGGGACTATGGGATGAAGCAATATGCAAAGTATTAGGCTGCTGCATGATATAGTTGCTGAGAAAACTGCGACGGAAATTTTGTAACGGACGCACGCACGCACGGACAAGGGTAAAACAGTATACCCCCCTCTTCTTCGAAGCAGGGGTATAATAAAACATGTCTGACATAGACAAAAAATGTCACACAGGCCTAGCTTAGCAAGCCCACATGACAAGTTGTCTTTAAAGTAGTTCATAAAGAGGGTAGGATAGCCTACATGTTCGTTAAATAGTTGATAGTTCTAACAGTACAAAATACTACTATAAGAAAGGATAACAAATTTATAGATAAAAGAGTAGCAAGAAAGACGGTTGGCCCAGCTAGCCAAGTCTGAGGCGCACACATCTACTGACCAAGGATTCCTAGGTTTGATTCTTTGACAAGGCAACTTAGGTGGAGCTTGGTCATGTTAAAGTTTCTTAGACCATTCTCCCTCCAACCACTTATTCTAAATCATGTAGGACAGTTGTCACTAACTGACTAAAGTATGCACCTAGTAACTGGTTTTCTGCTAAATCCAAAGATTTAGTCTTTCCAGGAACGGTGAGTAGGTTGACTAACTGCCGTTATATGACCTATACAATATGCTGCTGCGCCGTTAACTTAACTAAAAATAACAAGAAACCCTTCTATGATAATTACTTACACTGTTCTTTGACGGTGAAACTTTCTCGAGACTCATATTTTGTGACGAGCTGCCAGGACTAGCTACAGATGTGTTTGGTTTAATACCAGATAACGTCACAGGTGAGATACTCGTTGCTGTTTTACTAACTGGCTTACTATAATTGTGTGTTTCCAAGGTAACGGGGCTAGATACCGACGTTGGACTTTCTACAACTTCCTCTATGACGGGGCCCATCAAATTTTCTGACCCAATACTTGAAGACTGAAAAAAAGGGAGAATAAATTTCAATCAACTATGTGTAATAGTAAGTACTATAATACAGAACTGTCCAATCTAATTAGCTCACAAAACTTGGTCTAAAACTAGAAATTACAAAATCATGATGCCTCTTATAGTGTTTCATCTAGCTTAAAGCTACTCACCGATTGGTCGACACAAGGTCATTTTGACTTGACCCCCAGAGTAATGTCAACTGATCCTAAACCACAGCTGTCAATCCCATATCTGTTTACAGAGATTGGTAGAAAAAATACATGTGTTGATCTTAAGGTAGCAACAATGCAACAATAAACCTTACAGTTTAAGGCCACAACAAGTTGATCATGTGTTCCACGGATTTTTCTGGGGAAAAAATGGGGTGAGCGAGCCAAGAAAATTTTTTTTTATCTTAATTCAGTTGCTTTATATAGTGGTTTGACCAAATTTGTTTGAGCGAGCGAGACAGAAAAATATTTCTTAAAAAACTGTCAAAATTAAGGTGCGAGTGGATCCATAGAACATATGATTAACTTGTTGTGGCCTAAAAAAGGGACATAACAAAACTTACCCCAACAGATTTGACCACATAGTTTGAAGGATCATCAAGTTCTTCTATGGAAAGTTGTTTACTGTATTTAGGACGTTTAGCAGACGACACTTGACTTGCATCATTTATCATTAACGGCATTTTTCTCTTAGATAATGAAGCTCCTGACATACCAGAGTTACCTCCAACAAGATGTACCATAAATTGTATCAGCTGTAATAGATATATATGTAAAGGTTACCATAATTCTTTAAAAACATAAATATCAGTTTTAAGTGTGAAAGGGACATAACTCCAGAATAATACCAATGATTCAGAGTTACATCCCTTCATAGTATGGATGAGGTAATTACAAGAAAAATTTAACCTTTTTATTATTACTTGTAATTTTTTTCAGTGTTCAAATCTACAATAACATTACAAGCAATAAGTAAAGTTCAATTCACTATTAAATAACACTAGCTGAGCTGAATCAAAAGCCAACAATAAACAATAAAATGTAGGCTTGACCTAGTGTAACATATGATAAACTAATCAACCTTACTGTAATTAAAACTTCCACATACCTTATTAACTATTTGTTGTTGTTTTATATGTTTCTGTCTAAGGGAGGCAACTTCTCTCCATAAAGCTTCATTTTCTCTGGAAATAAAGAAAATAAACATCATTAAATAAATATTGATAAAGACTATGGTGAAATATATAAAAAATTGTTGGGTTTTTAGGTTATTTCAGGGCATTATATGTCTGGCAACAATTTTGTGTAATAACCTCCGATCATTTAAATCACTTTCAAAAAGGTGACCTCAAAGTACCCATTTACTCCTGGGTGAAGTGAAACAACTGTAGGTAAATTTCTTGTTCAAGGAAATTACCAGCACTCCATATTGGGTTCAAACTAGGGACTTCTGAATCTCTTAGCTTGTGTCCTACCATTGGACTACTGCTACTATAGTGGCCTTAATCACAATACATACATACATAAAAGGCCACAATAAATTGATTATATATTCTATGGATTTGCTCCCACCATAATTTTAACGGTTTTTACAAAAAAAAATATTTTTATTTCCTCGCTCTCTCATAAAAATTTGGTCTAACTGCTATATAAAGCAGCTGAAATAAGATTTTTTTATTTCTTTTTCTTCGCTCCCTCACCCCATTTATCCCCAAAAAATCCATAGAACACATCAACTTGTTGTGGCCTAAATGCATTAAATGCAATCTAAAATTTTCTGCTTTCGTACACCCCTCTGGATATTGCTTTAAATGTAACCTACTTTTTCATTTTATCCATTTTAGAAGTAAGACTGTCCTGTTTTCCTTTCATTAACTGTACATCAGTTAATACTCTGTTAACATCTTCTTCTTTTAACTTTAATGGTGGCTCTGACTTCACACCAACCACAGCCTACAAATATGAGAAAATAATATATAATGTATCTATAGTGATTAAAGACCCTATAACAAGACTAACACTATCCATGGATTACAAAGGTCATAGATATTTATCTGGTTCAAATGTGTTTTTTAATAAATATGCATAATTGAATTCCAAGGAATTTCTCTATCATCATGCTATATTAAACTCAATACTTTACCTTCCATCATATTTTTTCAAATAATTGAGTAATATAATCATCATCTAAATAAAACAATCCAGTTATATAGAATTACATAAAATAACTGTTTTTACATTTATTGTAACCACATACAGATCATGTTTCTGTTTGCAAAGTTGTAGAACCAGTTACTAAGAAATAGGTAATTATTGTAATCAAGGTCAAGTTCAACTCTATTTCTGATGGCAGTTTTGTTAAAGAATACAACACACAGTTGCAGGAAAATGTTTAACTGACTGTTCAAGAAAGCTGCTTTCTTGAGGAGTAAAATTTATAAAGAGTAAATTTAAGAGGTTAGTTTGTTGAGAGGTGACTGTTATGACTTGAAGCAAATTGAGGTGGATGTTGCCTTGATGTAGCAGTCATTGATCCACTATTTAAATGCACACAGGAGGAAACTAACTTCCCAGAGTGATTGAATCACATCTTTGAAATTATTTCCTGTTTTTGATAATTCATAAGGGAAATCCCCCCCCCTGTCTGTACCTAACCATGTGTCACAGTTAACATGAATTGTTGTTTCATATGACTGTATTACTGCTATAAAATAAATTGTCCCTTTAAAGGTGATGGTTAGACACCTTTGGGGATGTTTTAAGGGCCCTTTAAAGGTGATGTTTTGACACCTTTAGGGAAATGTCTGGTTAACAGTGGCATTATTTTAAACTGTTCAGAACATGTCCGGTTAACAGTAGCATCATGTCATACTGTTCAGGACACCAACTTTTAATATCAAATTAATAAAAAAATGTAAAATTAGTGATAAAAATGTAATTAAGTAGGATCATGAACTTTGAATGATGTAGGTATAATAAAAAATACACTTACACACTATATTACATCATGTCTGATAAATTTTATTTTGTTTTGTGTTATTGTATATTTATTATGTATTTATGGTTGAGGGTTTTTACGTATCTATTTTTTATAATCTATCTTTTTGTACAACGCCAATGAATATGTAATATAGAAATAGGCGTTTAATCAAATGAAAAAGTTTAAATTGACCAGGAAGGCATATGATTTAAAATCTTATGATTTCATAATACAAAATAGAACAAGGAAAATCTGTCATAAAACCTTTGATAATACTGGTCTCACATTACACATTACAATTGCATGGGTGGAAGTTGAAAGTATTGTAAGGCCACAACAAGTTGATCATAAGTTCTACGGATTTTTCTGGGAAAAAAATGGGGCGAGCGAGCGAGGAAAGAAAATTGAAAAAAGTCTTAATTCACTTGCTTTATATAGCAGTTTGACCAAATTTTTATGAGCAAGCGAGGAAATAAAAATATTTTTTTGTAAAAAACCGTCAAAATTAAGGTGCGAGCGAATCCATAGAACATATAATCACCTTGTTGTGGCCTTAATACTGAAAACCAACTATCAAGATACTGAAATAGACAGATTTAATATAAATTACATTAAGTAATTTATTCTCAAAATACTGAAATCAGTATTAATACTGAAAACTTTCACCCATGCAATTGCTAAGAAGGAATTGAAATGAATGAAGCTAACACCAGTACTTTAAACCTTTAAAAGTCAACCTTGTGTATACGGTTAACCACTGTGGTCAAATATGTATACAACAATGACTAAGCCATGAAATTCATGGACATGTTTTTTTATTCATGAAAAAATGCCCACCAGAAACACAGTATGTTTAAATATTTTTCACAAAGAGAAAAAACAAACAAGATTTGGTAAAGACATGATACAAGACATGCACACTAAACCAAACCTTAGCTATAAATCACATGGGACATTCATCTCATTATGTTTTCAAGTATAATACCCCTGTAGGGTCTGTTGTGTGTATGTTCTTTCATCTTTTTACTTTACTAATTACCTCACATTAATTATTCAGACAAAAACAACAAAAAAGTTCACATTTGTACATATTTTGTTTACCCTATACTATGATGATTCAGACACTAAAGTTTTAACCTTTATATTTCATTTTATTTTACTTTTGACCAGAAAGCCGTCCGGCTAGCTCAGTTGGTAGCATGCAAGTCTACTGATCCAGGGGTCGTGGGTTCCATTCCTGAGCGGGGTTACTTTCGTGGAGCTTGGTCAAGAAATTATTTCACGGCCATTCTCCATCCTGCCAATGATTTTTAATTATGTAGGACAGTTGTTAGTCACTGAGGAAAGTATGTGCTTAGTAGTAGGTTAACAGCTAAATCCAGAGATTTAGCCTTTCCAGGAGGAGTGAGTATGTTGACTGATCGCCGTGATGTAACCTATAGAATGTGTTCATAACTTTCAAAATCCTGAAATTCCAACTTCTTTAAAGTCATAATTTCATTAGTGTTGACATAGGAAAAGAAACATTTCTCAAGTTGAACAAATTCTTTCCTTTGAGAAAAAAACCCTACTTCCAGTTACCATGGCAATATTGGGGTGAAGCAAAAGGGGCAAACAAAAGCAATTTTGTTCTTTTCAACCCAAAATTTGCATTTTATTCAGTTATGTTTTTTACCAAAAAATGATGTCTAAAGTGTTAGTGCTTTCAGAGGCTTAAACTTTTTCTTGTCACCATTTTGCATCATTAGTTCTTTACTCAATGACCCTCATTTTTTCTGGCAATGAGGGGTACTGCACTACCTTCGCACCCAATGGGACTGGGCACATCCCCCTAAAAATTTCTCCTAGAATGCATTTCATAATAACTATTTGTCAAGGAACTTTTGGAGGGCACATTTAAGTCTCACAAAGAGATGTGGTACATACCCCAGTACTAGATTTTCTTTTGATAAATTCTAGAAGTTGTTCTTGTCCTCTAACAAATGATGGATGATGGAACTCTACATCATCTGCTTCTGATTTGATAGCATTTGAATCTAAATGTACAACTTTTCTAAATCCATCTGAAACAAACAACAACAAAAGTATATTATAGTCTGTTACAAAACTTCTACAGAATAGGGATAACCCGTTTTTAAAAACTGACCTCTTGTATTTCGGACTTCTATTTTATTCATTCATTAAAACCCAAAAACAATATTCATGTAATAGTAAAAACAATACTACATGTATTACTTACTGTCTGTTTATTAACACTGTTACGATCATGTCATGTGTATATTTATATTCATTATATTGTACTGTATACTCTTATGTTGTAACACAATTAGAGTTAATAAAGTTTTGTTATGTTATGTTATATAAAATTAAAATACAAACGAATAAATTTATAGCTAAGTTACATGTAATTAGATAAATATTGTTAAATCTAATTCAAATGTCAGTGGCACATACACTAACCCCACTGATTTAAATTGATTGTGAGTGTAGATGTACTGTAGTGAGTAAATCAGAGTGCTTAATGTATGTGCTACTTGAATAAAATTTAAAGATTGCAATGAACGAAAATAAAAAAGACTTAGGTATTAATTTTATTTCCTGAAGTAAGCATTATTGTTTTTAAAAGAGATTTATGATTCAATTTATCAAAATTTCCAGTCGAAATGACCTTTAATCGTCAAATGAAACCTGCAGCGTGTTCAGTTACAACTGTTAGCTAACGGTACGGGTTTGGGAAAACTCAATCCCAAGACAACTCAACCCGTGTATAACTCAACTCAAAGTTGTGACATTGCAACCCGTTAGTTTGAGATTGAGTTGTCTTTGGGTTAAGTTGTTCCGGCCCTAATGTTATGGAACGTAACAGCATGTTAGGGGTAATTGAACAGGCTACTGTGCTATACAGAACTGTAATCTTAAGTAAGAATGTATATAAACATGAGATATGTCCCATAGGAATATTGATATTGATTTTATTTTACATTGTAAACACTTACAGATAGCTAATTAACTTAAGATAGACCTGACTTTACAAGTTCACTGAATAAGTCTATGAAATTAGTGGGTGTGTACGGTTGTCCGGACAACCATTTTTCAGTTTGGGCAACCAAAAACAAAACTGTTTTAGGCAACTAAAAATCTTTTAGGCAATCAAAAATCTTTCAGGCAATCAAAAATCTTTTAGAAAACCAAAAATCGTTTAGGCAACCAAAAATCTTTTAGGCAGTCAAAAATCTTTCAGGCAACCAAAAATCTTTTAGGCAACCAAAAATCTTTTAGGCAATCAAAAATCTTTTAGGCAACCAAAAATCTTTTAGGCAATCAAAAGTATTTTAGACAATCAAAAATATTTTAGGCAATCAAAAATCTACAAATAAGACTAAGTGCTTGCTGCTATGATAACCTTTTTGGACTACTAATTCCCAAGTCCAATTTTTAAACCTGCACTGAATTTACATATTAATAGTTTCACAATGCATTGACCACTACCAGCTTGCATGTATCATCAAAATACAATTTACAATGTGATTATCCACTAGTTATAAATATGGTCTGTTTAAGTGATGTACATGATAGTAGGTCCATTAATTAAAGTAAATAAATACATGTATGCTTGAACTGATACATGACCAGAACTATAATTTGTAGAAAATTTGAGTGACATACAAAACTGATAAAATCCATATAAATAAACAACATTATAACCTACCTCTATTTATAGAAAACTGGATTTCCAGTTTACTTCATATATATAGAATGATGTAATAGCAAAATGTAGACTCTAACAGAATCCTGAGTATAATGCTCTAATTCAGTAATTGGTTAGCTTTACTAGCAGAAAGCAACCTCCAAATTCCAATTGAGATCCCTCAAGTCTATGGGCAAATTGACTTTTTATTGAGATCATCAAATTTTAAGAAATAAGAAGGAAGTTATTTTACTCTTGAGTTCATAAATGATACCTGTAAGCAGGGCTTGAATTTAACAAAAAATTGGACTTGCACTTTTCTTTTTATTTCATCTCGTATAATGAAAAAATCACTCATACTTTTTCTCCAAATTTTACTAGCATACATAATAACTGTTCATATATGCAATATAAAAACAACATAGTACACTATTTAAAAATAGATAGAACAATGGCTTTATAGTGGGAAAGACAAAGAATATCAAACATGTCTTTACAGTGAATCTTTAATTACTAGTAATACTATCAATCTGTCTGGCTGTTTAAATGCTGATTTGAGCCCCATAAGTTTAGACAGAAATATTTTGTGGTGATTTAAACTTGCCAAATTTAAAATTAAAGTCACTGGCAATTTTCAAAATCCACTTGCGTTTTGCAAGTATGTGAGCTTAAATTTGAGCCCTGCAGGTAAGTGTAAAATCTTTCTACAGTAGATAACAACATGAGAATTAGATCAACAGGCACTATCAAAATAATTAAGTATCAACACAATGTGAGTGTCTAATGCCGATTGTCTAAGAACCCATGGAAGTGCAGGGGGGAGGGGCATTAAGAGGCACAGTGGATTTTGTGAAGTAGATTTCAAGGTTTTTTTTTCACACAGAGAAGAGCAACAAAGGAAAGGGGAATGAAAGGGTAGGGATGAGAGATTAAAGTGCAAAAAGACAAGAAAATGGACAGGAAGTAGAGAAAAGGTAAAGTGAATAGAGAAAACAGCACAGGGTATGCATAAAAATTAAAAAATGGCGAGAGATAATGGACAGGAAAAATAAAAAAGATAATGGGAGCATAGAAATGGACAGAAGTAGAGGAAAAGTGCAGGGAGGAAAGGGGGCAGGGAGTAGTGCTCCACTATTCTACTTTGAATCAAACACCAGAATATCAAAGAAAATACTTACACATGTTAAGCTGCCTGATAAAGCTAGCAATATTGCTATGTTTGAAGTATAGAGGTAATATCTCTTTAGCAAATCTCACTTGATCGTATAAATGAAAGCTTAATCCAGACTGAAACAAACAAAATACATATATAGCAAACAATACATGTAAAATCTAGTAACCAACAAAAAATTCATGGGCGAAATTAAAGGAGTTAGCAATTTTTATACAGAAAAACAAATTCATCCTAAGAGTAAGAAATAAAAATTACTAACAACCAATTTATTAAAAAAAAACCATTTGCCTGTGCAAGCTGATTACATTATTCAATGAAGCGATGGAATAGTGTTCAAAACCTATGATTCGTAGAACAGGACAAGTGAAAATTGATTAAAAAATGAAAAATATCTAACTTATAAACAAAATAAATTCATAGTTGTTGGCCTGGATAAAACTTATAAACGTTGAGTGGCTTTTGCTTGCAATAATTTATGGCAATGACAGAAAGTGCGTTTTTATCTTGCACGACTTAGGTAACCATTTAATGATAAATTTTGGAATAAATGTTGAGTCTATGAAAAGAGACAACATAATTATGGCAGTGGCATATGTAACAACAACAACTATGCAATGCCAGCTGCTACCAATTATTATACTGAAGAATATAGATAGTGGACAACTGGTGTTCTAGGTATTGATATTAAATACATAGAAGTTATAAAGACATTTTGCTAATATTTAGAATGACATCATGTTATTTTTACTTTAGTAGGTCACAAAACATGGCCTAGTTCAGTACTAGTTGTTTATGTGATATTTTATTTTAAAATTCAGCAATTAACTTGAACAAATTTCAATGAAAGTTGGAAAACTGTATTTAATATAAAGGAATCAAAAGAAAACAAACTTCTTAGCAGAAAATTATAAGCCCACAATGGTATCAAAAGAAAATATTATCCGAAATATGTCACTATCCGAAAACATGCAACTTCAATCAGAACAGAATATATTTTTTCACTTACTGGATCCCAAGCGATCAGCTCGTCGGTTGCCGACTCTTCCACAAGATACCATAGTTTCGTCAGAAACGCTGGAACGTTATTTACTCCCATATCATAAGAAGAAAGCATAGCTTTACACCAAATTTCGATTCTAACCCACACTAGTGCGGAATCTACGAATCATTACGTAACCTACCGATTGTTTCCGAAAGAACTACCGACCGTTTTAGAAATCACAGTCAGGAAAGCAGTACTTGTTTGTCCATTTTTTGTAACAATTTTGTGTTATCGGTGCATAGACATTGATGTAGAGAATCCAAATATTTGCATGGTTTTAGTGCTAAAACGGTGTAAACCTTTAAAACTTACTTATAAATTAGTAATAATACCAAATTATTCACCGCACGAAATTAACGCGTGTATATTCCATTACAGTGAAATTGGTTCGGATAAAGTCGGGTTTTATGTCAAACTATTATTATAAATTTAGCTCACCTGTGCAAATTTTTTTGGGCAATCAGCTTTTAAGAGGGCAGTTGGGTTCTATATTTTTATGCAAATACTTCAACATTACCTGAGTGTAAAGTACTTATAAGTGACTGATAGCTAATTATTGTTGTAGATCTATGAAAATTAAAAAGCCAAAAAATGATTTATTCATAAATGTGTTCATACACGTTTTTACCAACTTCATTCATGCTGGAACATGGGTTCTTTTGAAGGGACCACCCAAAAGTCATTTAGATTTTTTTCGCAACGCGATTTGTTTTGTTTTTGTCTATTATTTCTCTGAGGGAGTGCTATTGGACACCCTTTCAACTGCAAAAACTGATTACCCCTGATTGACTTCATTAATAGATGCTTCACAGGCAAATCTCTCTTTCTTGCAAATTAAAAAATTAAATTAAATAAATATTTTAAAGCATCTATAGTGACAGGGGCCCTTAATTCATACTAAAAGCCTTTTCACGAACTTGTTCAATAAAAGCCATGAGTTTAGTTTTCAATAAATAATTTGACTGATCCTCCAAAATCAGCCTTTAACTCAGTGGGCTATGTGTAGGATTTAGAATCTTGTGCTCAAGAGTTGTTACTGGTTTGAGTATCACCTAGGCTGGTCATACACTTTCATGAAAATTTGGCAATAATGTCAATCTTCTCCATTTATAAGGTAAATGGAGTAGTCAGCCTTGTGGAATGGTATGTGAATACTGGTTATAGACCAAGTTCCAGGAAAGCTAGGTTATGTAAGCTGGTCACTGTAAAATGACTATAACTTGTGTGGACACAGCATTAACCCCAATAAAAATACTGACATTCTGTCTATCAATCAACCCAGGTAGGCTTTTTTTGGTGATTAAGCACCCCAGTACCACACTGCCCCGTTGGGTACAGTCTTCATATGTAATTTTCTTGCTCAAGACAATTAGTTAAGTACCTGTCCTGATTCAATCTAGGATCTTCATGATTCTTTGGCCGGTCTCTAACAACTGGTCAACTATTCATCATTCACACTTAAAAGATATCTTTAAACTTAAAAAAAGAACAATACTAATATTGATTCTTATTTTCATTTTATTTCAAGCATTTTATTTCTTTAAACTTTGACATATCAGTAATGTCATATAAAATATTCAATATCAAATAACAAAATTATAATAGTAACAATGACATTTATGTCAAATCATTAACAACAAAAAATGACAATTTATAAACAAAATCAATATACTTAAATATCCATAAGCACTTAAATCCAAACAATGCGGCATTTAAAGCTTAAATGAATTAAAATTATTACATTTTGTATATAAAATGACAAAAAAGCATAACATATGATATAGGTAAATTTAATATGACTATCAGTGGCACTTAGATTAACCCTGCTGATTTAAATAAATACCGATATCTATCTTTATCATTAATGTGTAAAGAAATACTGTATTGAGTATTTAAATCAGCAGGGTTAATGTATGAACCATTAACAGTTAAATATAATTTAACAATATCTGAGACAAGTATAATGTCAAACTGTCATTCAGTTAAAAGTTTTAAAAAAATGCAGGTTAAAGTCTGCTTCCATACACATGTTCAGCCGACTTTACAATTTTGTATAATAATTCCTGAACATTGAAATCATCTTCAGGCAGGGGATCCCTTACCTGGATAAAGTGCAACAACAGTAGGTTAATTTCTATTTCAAGGAAATTAGCAGTGCCTCTAGTGGGAGTTAAAACATGGAACCTCTTGATACCTAAGCACAAGTCCTAGCACTGGACCACTGCTCCTACATAAATATGCCTGTTGACTGGTTTTCTGAGATAAAGTGGACAGCACAAATTTATTATGACAATGACCAATATCAAGGGTCATAACTCAGACTGACATAATACATCAAGTGTCAGTAAACCACAGTTTAGAATTTAGTTCATAGTTCAGGCATTGAATAAGTGAAAGCAAACACTTGATTAAATATATTTGAAAACAATATTTAGTCAGTTGATTATTAATTTCAGTGAACCATGACACCAACCTAAATACATGTATAGCTCTCATACCATGGATTGAACCGAACCATGAGGTGGAAAACTCTGGTTACTCTAGCCGTAACTCGAGTCAGAGTGTCCCAGATTCCAGTGTCCAAGATTGGCTGATGGTTTTTGAACTCATTAAAAAGCAGCAAAAAACATGGCTTGATTTGGCAAAAATAACATGAAACTACATGTAGTTGACTAAATACAGTACAAACTACAAACTGTATAAAACAAGCATATAAATATGTCCCTATGTAAAAAAAACAGCCACCAATATACATGTAGTTAGAACTTTTAAAATGTTAATTATGTTACTCTTCTTCAAATTGTCAGAAAAAAAGAAAACAATGATAGCTTTGTTTGAACAATGTGATGGTAGAACATGATCATCAGGTATGTTTACAATCAACAAACATACTGACAGACAGAAAGTTAAACATGATTTTAATGTTCGATGAACTCCTATAATAGAAAAAAAATCCGAAGAAAAATAAACATGAGATAAAAAAAACAATGAACTTGAATTATGGAAGACTAGAATACTTGTTCAAAACTTAATAAATATTTTATATTATCAAATTCTGAGGCAAATGCATAATAATAATAAATAATAGTGATTAGCAAGTGATATATTGAATATATTCCTTTATGTGATGATTTGATAAGAAGCTCCTTAAATGTGATAGAAAATAGTGTAAATATTTCAACTCTTTTGATACAGGTAATCCGTTAAATAAAAAAATCAGATCGCTATGAACTTTGAGAACAGACATTCAAAAAAGTGCTAGTCCGACGGACCTGACCCGTTAAGTTCCAGTCGGTCCAGTAAAAAGTCTGTCATAGCTGGTCCTAAAGTCCAGTAAAATTTCATGATTTTAAAAAACTAAAATGAGGACAGTTTAAAGTTAAAATAATGACCGAGTAGCCACTAGAAAACAGTAATGATAAGCCATAATGTTTTGGCTTCCCCTTAGTATTCCAATAAGTAATAAAACTTATTGTTTATAAAGATGTAAAAATCTCTCATATCGATGATTTCTTCCGGTCCAGTGAAACCTGATTCGGTCCAGTGATTCTTCCAAGATCACTGGACCAAATGTCCAGTAATGTCAAAACACTTTTCGGAATGTCTGTGAAAAACAATATTATTGAGTCAAAGCAAATCGAGTCCACATCCTTCTTTACTTCATAACAGATAACTTCAAGACTTGTTTTGCATTGACCCCTTGATATGAGACATAAACAGTCCTGATCATTAATTTGTCATGGTTTGAAGGTAAAAACATGAAAATATACGAACAAACAAAATTTGGAACACAATAAAAAGAAATAAATAATAAATAAACTTATTGACTTAGTTAATGATAAGAACCCTAGATTCATAAGAATTTACATATCACTTTTGGCAAAATCTTAACACATCAAATACCTTGTAATGACACAAAACAACAAGTCTAAAATCATTATCGTAAAAATAGATTTATATGATAATCTTTCGAAAGAATACCAATTTTTTATATGCATATTTTAATAGATATTCGGAGTATCTATTAAAATATGCATAATACACACATAGTAACTCCTGTGATAGGCTAACATTTTTCCTTATTGCTTAACATTACATGCAAATTAAATCACCTCTGAGACAGGATATTTTTTATGTGACATAATATACAGTAATAAAATTCATTTTATTCCAATTTTATCAATGCTTAATAACTCACACCTAAAATATATAAAGACCACAATGGAAAATAAGGTGTTACTTCTTTTTTGTATTATCTTTACTGTTGGGGTGTTTCAATGGTACAAAAAAAAAACCTCTTCGGCTACTATCACTCTTTTATACAACAGCCTGTGATTTTATTTTAGCATGTTTTAATCAGATTGACAATAATCACTAACTAACAATGTTAAATCACCAGTCTACAAAGTTAGGATATGAAAGTGGTTTCCCAAACAAGTCATTTTAGAGGCTAGGACAATATTTTGTTTGTAAAAATTTGGTTGCTCGGAAAGAAATATTTAGTTGCCCGTACTAGAAATTGGTTGTCTCAGGCAATCAACACTCATTAATTTTGCAGACTGTATCACTAATCACCACCGCCTCCTCCATCTGATATACTGTCAATATAATCACTTATATTTGTTAATGATTCACTATTACTATTATTATTATTGCCATCTTTGACTTCATCATCCAAGTCAGGTAAAGGTCTATCATCTGAATTACTTAAATTTTTCTTATGTTTATCTTCATCAATGATTTCATCAGTATCACTAACAGTTGGACCTTTTGACTTACCCTTGACATGATAAAACCATTCATTCCAATTGTCCCAATGAAACTGACCAATATGGGATTCAACCATGGGTGCAGCTTGAATATGAAGAAAGGGAACATGTTGACCATAGTTTCCAAGGTGATGCCCTTTAGTTTCATCCCTCAGTAATTCTTTATCACAAATCACTTCTTCAGACTGGTTTGAACACTTTCCATACTTAACATAAGAGAAGTACCAATCGAACCCAAAGGAGACGGAATTATCAAAAAGAACTCTATATTTTGTAGGCAGTAGACAAAAATTAATAATTTGAGCAGGAGGCCATATGATCCACTCTGCAGTGTACAATGTTTTACCTTTAGTCACTAGCTCATTTTTCAATTCATTTCCTCGTTTACCTTCAAGGTAGGAAGTCAACGATAGAAAAGAGAAAATTGTAATAGGGGAACACAATAGTTGATCAACCAAGAGTTTCTTAGTTACAACACGGAAAGTTCTCCCAGGCAACCACCAATCTAAGAAAATATACCAGTAGTGACAAAATGGACCTATCACAAGCCCAGTAATTCCAACATCACGGCTTCTTCTCTGATCCCAACCAGGGATTTCTTTACGAGATATTTGGTACCGTTGTTGAAGACCATCACCAGCACATGACATGAACAGTGATATTCCAGTATTAGTGAATAATAGATACTTCCTTGAAAATAATACATTGCATGTCTTCTTGATGTAATCAACTGACTGGTAACTGAAGACACGTACAGCCTTCGCTGCCATTCCTGCAATGAAGCAAAAAAAATTAACACATAATTAAGCACCAATTTTGTATTCTACCTCATATTTTTTACTATATGAAATTTAGAAGTCAAATTTGAGGAGATATGTGTCTGAACAGTAAACATGGCCTCAGAATGAAATTCAGAAAAAAACAAAGTTTCCCCCTTTACTTTAAAAGCAAACAGTTTAAAAAGTACTAAAGTTACAGCCTAAATATTTCATTTTGTACACAAATTTGAAGTTCAAAAGCATGGTACAAGAAGAGAAGTTTCATGCAGATGTAAGGTGACCAGTAAGCGTTTGCCTGATTCTTCTTCTTCTCCTGATAATATGCAGGGCTCTCTCTGGAACAAAGTCACATATATGTACAAGGTGGTTGTATTCAGTTGAATTCGGACTGGATTGACCTCTTTCACAGGAAAACTCCCAAATTGAATGCAGAACAGGGACCACTTATGGTCGGGGCTGTGCCAGTTTGATGAATTCCCAGGGATACTAATAGGTAGGCCTGATCAGAGACATGGATTGCAGTGATAAATCTAACTCCAAATATGACCCAAATGAATTTAACTTTGCACTACACTATCTTTTAATTAACTACCATAGACTATGGTCCATAGTCTTTCATAATATTCTTCGGAATTGTTTCCTTGTTCAGCCATTAACCGTATAAAATAAGTCAAGAGCTAACACTGATAGCTGACTCAGATTTAGAACTTTAGGTGAAGCTGTCAATGAATAGATGAAGCAACTAGGTCCTATATTTAAGACTCCAATGAACTTGTTTCAGATTGGGACATCATTCTGTAATAGCCTGCCATTAAACAAGTTACAGTTCAGCAGGTCTTATATATAGGGTTAGAAGTTAGAAGCATCCTTGGTTATTTCAATATTTGCAGATATTGACCATGGACCCTACAAAAGGGTCATTGGATTAGCTTGACACAGAGACTAGAAATAAGGACAACAATATCAATTCACATGACTTGGTTTAAAAACAGCTTTGAACCGGTCTCATGCAAATCTGCTCGATGTACAAAAGAACAACGTTTCATAACTTCCAAGGTGACACTCGCGAAAACTGATTACATTATGAATTTTATCAATTTTACAACTAAAACTGACTTCATAACTTACCGTAAACAGTTTGAAGACCAAAATATTTTGTTTTTTTTATTTTCTCGATAACGATCGACAATGAATTCTATTACTTAGCGTCTTAAACGACATCAACTTGATAAACCAACCGGAATGGTCCAGTAGAGTTAACTTTCCTTACATAACAATAATATCAAGAACGGCAACTCTGGAAAGCGACTGATGACTTTTCGCGAAGAGTTACTGTTCGTGGTGTAAGCAAGAGAGCCATGGTACATTATCGCTCGCCTGATAAAATATTTTCCGGTACTATTATAACTATTTTATGCGTAAATCTCGATCTGATCATGAATAACTCAACTAAAAAGACTTAGTAAATAAATTAGATTCAATCAGAATATAATTGAAACATGCCAGGATTCAAGTAATTGATTAGTTCATATTTAAAACTGGTATTTATGGGATATACCACTCGAAAAAGGTTTGAATTTACTTAATGTATCCGCACACTTTTTCACACAATATTTCAGTGGGCAACACAGATTAAAGACTCTTGATTGGAGTGCACACATCTTAATTTCAAATTAGTTCCGCACAGGTAACGATTATTATAACAATTTTAGATTTTAAACTCAGATCTTCTCCAAGTCAAGCTAGATAAGACCTCTGCATGTCAGAGAATTACACTTCTGAATTTAAGTAAATGAGCTCTCTACACCCAAACGAACAAACAGACAAACAATGCAGACCATAACATAATACATCCTGAATATTCAGATGTATAAAATGAAAATGAAAACATTATAAAATAATAAATTTTTTATTCAATTAAAAGTACCGGGAACAAATTTATACAGCAGAGTCGGAGAGGCGAGAATATTAAAACCAGGTAAAATATTAAAACAATGCCCCAGGTGATAAGATCTAATAAAAAAACATAATACTATATGTATAGTGAACAGAGGAATGAGGGAAAAAAAACAAATAATTTGTATTCATAACAACTTAAAACATACATAATTATATTGTTAAATTTTATTCAACTGCCCGTGGATCATACATTAACCCCACTGATTTATATAGACGAGTACAGAAAAACTGTAGAAATATTTGTTCCAAAATCTCTAAACATAAATTCTTGTATCAGTTCTATTAAAAAAAACCTTTGTATTTACTTTGTTTTTTAAGTTAACTATAAATAAGTGTAGAATGTATCCAAGTAACTATTGTAATTTTAGTATTAAAACTGGGCTGTGCACCTTTTCACAAAAATTCTAACGAAGAAAGTTATCATAAGTCAATTTCATTAATTCTGTAGTTCAAAGTAAGACGGATAATATACATATAAGTATGATATGATATTCAAAAAGTATATAATATTCTACGTAATTCAACATTATTTTGGAATTGATAGGCAAAAAGATGACCATATTATCTATGTTTTTTACTTTTGATTTACAATAATTTTTATTGTAAGATTTTTTTGAAAAGCGTCACAGAATAGCAGAAAATCAAGTATACAATCATAATACCCTATTTCAGTACATACACCCTAACCTAATAATACTGACATTATCAATGAGTATTGAAACTTTCCATTAAAATAATGATTATATATCCAAATAAACAGTTCTAACTATATTTAATACATCACATGTACAATAAATGGTGACTGACATGTTAACATAACATCCTTCAGTCTTCTATCATTTACATCCCCTGTAGGCTGTTAGACCATAAAAGGCCTGTACCAATAGTAAAAGTACTTTCAAATGTGACATGTTTTCTAGTGGAAGAGATTACAGAATAGTTTTGAAATAAAAGTATCATAATTAAAGTTTTATGCTTGTGCACTGTCACCAACTTTACAGCAATAAAATAAAACAAGATTTGTATTCTGAGGTACATATTCACAAATAATCAAGGTTAAAAATATCTTATCTGTATCAATATACAAAAAGTTTTAAAAGAAAACAAACAAAAGAATAAAAATAAAAACCAAAGTGATAATAATGTTTTTTCAAACATTAATTAAAGAAAAAATATAAAAACAAATATTCGTGAATAGTAAAGGAAATATAAAGATAAAAATTTAAAGCAAGAATTCAAAACATGCATTAAAATATTATGGCTTGAAAGGTGAATAAAGCTTTAAACAACAAATGAAATGTTAAACATTCTAAAATTTTATTTGCCTTAAACTAAGCAGACCTATTCTGGCATTCATTATATGGGCTTACAAGTTAAAAACAAAATTAATAAAAAAGCCACTTTAGGCTATAATAAATTGATTATTGTGTTCTACAAATTTTTCTGAAAAATAATGGTGCGAGCCAGCGAAGCATCTTTTTTTAAAATCTTAATTCCATTGGTTTATATAGTAGTTTGAACAAATTTTTATAAGCGAGCGAGGAAATAAAAATATTTTTGAGTGTGTAAAAACTGTCAAAATTAAGATGAGAGTGAATCCATAGAACACACCATCAAGTTGTTGTGGCCTTAGTCAACAATTGTTAATACACAAACATAGTAAAGGAACCCACACAATATTGTGACCCCATTTTTCCAACATATTAAGGGAATCCACACATTTAATGTGACCTCTACTTTCCATTTCCACAGCAGAATATGGACAAAAATTTCATACTTCAACAAATAACTTGATTTTCCCGCAAGAAAAAAAAGGCAGGTAAGATATCATATGCAACACAGCAACAAATACAAAGTTTCTATGGTAACAATACATGATTTCACACACAGAATAGATCAACAATTATGAAAACAACAAAGCTTTAACAAAACACCAACTTATTTTATGAGCAAATTTAACAGCACAACAACTTCCCAATGTTTCAATGGCACCAAACATTGCTTCAAATTTAGTCTTTTTTATTTTTTATGTAGAACACTGTATATTCTAAAATTGTCCAGTAATATCATCGAATATTCAGGCTTACTGAATGCAGAATAACAAGACTTAGAAATGACTTAATTTTGAGTCATAATTTTTCAGATTAAAAAAACAACACATCGCACCTGGACGGATGATATCATTGGGTCATAGGTAATCAATCAATCAATCAATCAATTAATTAATCAATCAATCACTCACTAGTTCATTGAACGAATCAATTGTACATCAATTGTTCTATCAATCTCGCAGATCACCAGAAACCGAAAAACATTGACTTAGCATTATAGCTAATGGAAGGTTGTTAGAAATAACATGTAAACATGGCAAAAAGGATTCAAAACAAAATATAAATATTAAATGCCTGCAAGCGATATTGTTTAACACGTTGACTATTTGACAATATTGAACTTACAAAGTGACAACACCAGACAAATGTTCATAGAGACAGTAAAAAATAATACTCTGTTAATAGAGACACTGAATAATGTTGGCAAGCAATGTACGTAACAACATAATACTTCATTCTTTAAGTAAAACATAGTTTGAGGTAAAATTCCCCTATTTTTTGTGTTTTCATGAGGCATCGTGTCATTTTATACATGACCAGTTTACTAAACATATCGCAAGCTAGCCCTTGGTTTCCTGATACCATCAATTTGATATCACAAACATATTACTTTGGTGTAAGAAGGGTACCAGAGGACAAAGTGCTAGGTAGCAATTTTTTAAGAAATCTGGCCAATAAGGGACATTAGTCAGTTATTTCCCATTGTATTCTCTTCAAATAGGTAAGTCCAATTAGTTGGATTACTCGGATTTTACCCTTACTTTCAATGTCAGTTTGCCAAAGTTAATCTTAGACAACTTTTTTTTAAATCATTTAATTTGTTAGAAATTCAAGCTCAGTATTTTAAGGGTAAAGAACTATATAAATTTTACCACTCCTGTTAATATCTTCATTAACAACAAAGATATTAGATGAAATATTTTGTTATCTTCACATAAGACTTCAATGAAAAAATCTGAGGATTCCAACTGTAAGGACCTACTTACCAACTGGATTGCTTCAGGTTTTACCAGGGAAAGATAACTGACTAAATTCCTTAGTTGACACGTTTGGAAAATGTTAATTTTCCAAAATTACAATGACATAGCAAAATACAGTTAACAATGTTCATAACATAGGAAGATCAACACAATAGTGTTCTATAATTATGTAACTTTGGATGACATCACATATAACCCAAATAGGAAAATTCTACCATAAACAAAATCTAAGCAAACTTAAATACAGTCAAATCATTGTAAACAGAAAGTCCTCTAAGCCTGAATTTTTTCTCAATCAGGAGCAGTTCCGATTTAGAGGGATTTTGCTGTACTTCATTCTTGATGGTAAACAAAGCCAAATTTGTTATACATGTATATTATCTAATGTTCTTTGGTACTCGAAGCAAAGACTTCATTCAGTTGTTGTGTGACACGTATAAACGTTGTTCTACGAGACAATTCCTTCAGTTTAGCAGCACCGACATACGTACATGTTGATCTAACACCACCTAGTATATCTAATACTGTACGTTCAACAGGTCCACGATATTCTATCTGTACAACTTTACCTTCTGATGCTCTGTAAAATAAATAATATAATTTGCTCATGCATGCAATATATATATACTGTTTACTTTAAGTTTCATGTACACTAACAAGTCACAAGATCACTATGAATAAACAGCAATCATTGCCCTTACCTTAAGTTAACTAGAGTTTATTCTATAGCGATTTTTCTAAAGCAGAATAGCAGAGCATTGCACCCTGCCCTTTTTTGCTCCTCCCTATACAGAAACAGTTACTTAAAAACATCAAACCTCTGATGTACCCTGCCCCCTTTTTCTGCCTCCCAGCCCTTTCTGAATTCTGGAATAATCACTGTTTTACAGCAGAATAGAATAGTGCTGCACCCAGCCCCTTTCAATCTCTTCTCTGCCCTTTTTTTGCTCCTTCCTATGCAGATTATTATTTTGAAACAACAACCCTCTGATGCATCATTGCCTTTTTCTTAACACGTAAACCCACAATAAAACCATTGCCTAAGCTGCAATCCAATGACCATAAGAAGACCCACTGCCAGGTTGATATCAAAGCTAAAAGAAATGGGAGTACTAGAACCTCTGTTACAGAAACCAGAATCCCTTGATAGACAGTAGGTGAAACAAGCTACAGCCTGAGCTCATCAAGTATCTGAATCAAACAACATAAAGATAACCCTACCTGTAATCAGCTACACCACCAGCATGTTTCTTCATAGCTACAGATGAACTCATACCATAAAACATTTTAAATTTCTTTCCATTTTTCTCTTCCACATCACCCCCTGACTCATCATGCCCGGCAAACATACCACCAGCCATAACAAAGTCAGCACCGGCACCAAATGCCTTAGATACGTCACCTGGACACGTACATCCACCATCCTGTATGAAGTATAAAAATACAATAAAGGCTGTCAGGATTACTAGGAAATGTATTCAGTTAAACAATTGCTTGAAATTGATTAGGATATGTTTATTCTTGGCCATATAATTTCATACTTAAATCCATTGCCATACCATTTGATAAGATTATTGAGGGTAGAGCTTGTATGACTTTCTTTAGAGATGAATGAAATAATTTAAATACAATAGGATACATTTTATTGCATAAAACAATGGGTGTGGAATTCCAAGTTTTTCCGATTGTTCACAGACACATGAAATCTATATCAACTTGTCTAGAATCAAAATGCACTTGTCTTGAAGTTCAATAATGATGATGATAATGTTGTTGATTATGACAATGGTGATGATGATAATGTTGTTGATAATAATGTCGTTGAGTATGACAATGGTGAAGATGATAATGATGATGATGAAAATGATGATGATGGTGAAGATGATAATAATAGTGAAGATGATAATAATGGTGAAGATGATAATGATGATGATAATGGTGACAATAATGATGATACTGATGATGATAATGGTGACAATAATGATGATAATGATAATGGTGACAAAATGATTATAATGATGATGATAATGGTGACAATAATGATGATAATGGTGACAATAATGATGACAATAATGATGATAATAATGATGATGATGATAATGATAAGTGAGACACAACTAAAGTACTACTTACAGAGATGATATGTCCACCAAGACCATGTGCAGCATCAGCACATTCTATAACAGCACTAAGTTGTGGATATCCTACACCAGTCTTCTTTCTTGTAGTACATACAGAGCCTGGTCCTATACCAACCTTGATTATATCAGCACCTGATAATATCAACTCTTCTACCATCTCTCCAGTCACAACATTACCAGCCTTCAAATATACAGTGTTAAAATGTAACTTGCAATGTTTTTGATAAAATTTATGAATTTCTGAAACTTGCAATGTTTTTATTAAATTTATAATATACAGTCAAACTTGCATCCATAACCGCTGTAACACACTTATGTTTTAATATACAAATGATCGTGAGATTTGTTTTCCTCAATATTTATGAAATTAATGACAGTGATGCCAGTTTCTTAATTGCAAATTTGACAAATTCTCTTCTTAAGAAATTGAACTGTCATGATGTATATACATGTATTTATATTGAATTTGTTCACATGTACATACTCTGTAAACTGTGACTGAATAAAAGATATGTTATCAAATATAACTGGGAACCATAATGTAAACTGAATGTGTGCTACACATCAAGTCACTTTAATGTTATATTCAGAATAACCTCCCTTTAATTATCAAAATGCATTTCTGTAATGCCTCCTTGCAAGTTCTATTAAAATGTCACTGGGGCATACATTTACCTTGCTCAAGTTGCTGATTTAAATACTTGATTATACATAGTGAGTACAGAAGTACTGCAGTTAGTATTTAAATCAGCAGGATTAATGTATGTGCCAAAGACAGTTGAATAAAATCTATCAATGCATATCAAACGACAAATGAACAAGAATTTCAAAGCCTCTTCCAATACAATGTCATAGTAAATAACATCTCATCAGAGGTAAAATCTATTTGTGTACCATGGACGACTAAAATTTACTGAGAGTAGGTGAAGAATAGCAGCTTAGCTTGTATCAGGTCAATACAAACAGTAAAGTTATAGTAAAATCTTGCATTTTTTAAGAGTTTTATATCTATTAAATGGTTAATTTGAGATAAAAAGGTCACAATATTGAGGGTGTTTCACTAATAAGACCAATGATTTTGAAGGTGCTAAAAACTGAGCTCTCCAAGCAAACATGCAATATTCATACAATGTTGGATAAAAACGTATTCTGGTAACAATGCTGAAATAATGAAGTTGAATGTAAGTTGGGAAATGGTCTGATTACGACTTTGTACAGATGTCAGAATTAGATGTCTAAAAACCTTTCAAATCCACCTAAAATCCAATGTTGATTTGAAGTCCAACCAACTTCTATATTATAATGCCATTTGTTTGCTGGGTAAATGTATATACATGTACAAATACTTACCATGATGGTATGTTTTGGGAATTCTTTTCTACAATCACGTACAAACTGTACAAAATGTTCAGAGTAACCATTAGCAACATCAACACAAATATATTTTAATTCAGGTACAGCATCTAATATTTGTTTTAATTTCTTCAAGTCACCTTCCCCAGTACCTGTACTGGCAGCCACATGCTGAAAATATATCATTTATATAATATAATAACAGAGTTCAGTCATCGCCCTTAACCCACTAGCCGGACTCATCATTTTAAAAAGTAGATTGCCTGGTTGGACAGCCAGCTATGTATTTTACTTGCCTGAATCAAATGTTTATAAGCAGTAACAAGTTGCCCGAATCAAAATATAGATTGTCAGGAACAAACTGACGGCCTTAAATTTCTAGCCTTGCATAAGTCTGAAGCACAGATTAGTGAAAATTGAATCAGGGTAGTAAAATTGATCTATATGTATACATGTATTACATAGCCTGGTTAGTTGATATTTTTGCCCTTTACTATGTAACATAGTAAGTCAAGCAAGTACTCTAACATTCTTACATGATTTTCACAAGTTACAATTTGCTGAAACATTGCCAAAGCTTTAGTTATTTCATACATATAATGAGAAATCAAAATTCATTCATTTTAGATATTGCCACTACAGTATATAATCATAACCTGCTGCAACACCCAACATAACAGTACCCTCCAAAAGTCAAAGGACAAAGTTTTGGGAAAAATGATCATGCATATTTTACTACAATTAAACCTTATTCTTGTAACAAAGTTAAATTCATTATTGATTAAGTAACTAGAGTTAGTTATGAAATTTGCTCAGTCAACTTACTTTTTTATGGGTAAATATTAATTGCTTTAACATAAAACAGGATATTATCAATTTAGGAATTTTGGAAGGCACTGTATAACCATGTATGATATAAATAGTGTGATCGTTATCTATGTAACTTGTAAGATAACAAGGATTAACACACAATACAGTCATGTACAGTCAATTCGCATTATCTCGACTACGCTTGAATCGATTTTTCGTTGTCTCGATTGAAAATCGAAAGTCCCGTTTTTTTCCCTTCTTTATCTATATGAAAAATGCATGTTTATCTCGATCTTTTTCTCTCGACTTTTTCCATATCTCGATCATAAATTACGGACCAAAACGTTTGTTTTACTATATAATCATAATGTTTAACTCGACTAGTCAAAGATGTCATCAGCAATCTGGCGAGGTGCGAAAAACAACACGCGCCAATCAATTAGCGATCACTCTGCGAAACTGATACATAGGGGTCAATTTTAATCAACATGTCATTTAACAATAGTGAATTAACAAAGTGACAACTTTTTGATTGACAGGTGTCACAATTAAATTAATTGAGCATTGTGTACTCTTTACTTGTTACATACTTTTTTATGAAAAAATATGTATTAATATAAAATATTTAAAAAAACCGGAACATCTTTTATATTCCTATATTTATTCCATTTCGTTCTTAGTTGATCGATATGTTTATACTCAATTTTAAAGCATACTCTTAATAACTAAAGTTAATCACTCCACGCACTTCAGAAAAATGCCGATCGGACATAAAGTTGTTAACAACTTGATTATATCTGTTACTACTCAATTTTACTTAGTGATCTTCTTTGTGTGTCGTTAGCAAGACGCGGCAATGATAGATTGCTGAACATCTAAGAAAAGCCGACATTGCGTGAGCTGTATGGCGAGCAATGACGTCATAACACGCGTACACACACCCAGGCTTAAATATTTAATATAAAATTGTTCACTGGCTACAAATTGTCAAAAAAATAAACGCTCAATAAGTTTGCTTCATCGAGATATAGTCAGTGTAAAATTAGAAATCAAAAGTAGATTTTCGGAAAATACGCCAATTGTTTTATAACTCGTCGAAAGGAAATAGCGTCAGTGTGAACATACAACACAACAACTTGGAGTACATTTGTGATATAAATAGTAAAACCCTATTTACAGTTGAAATAAAGCAATTATTTTAAACTACAAGCTCTGTACAGGTAAAAAGTGCTACTGAAGACCTCAAACTTACCTACCTTCGCAAGTTTTGTTTATCTCGACTATTCGTTATCTCGACTATTTTTCAACAGTCCCAACTAAGTCGAGATAACGAGAATTGACTGTAGTTACATAATATATTATTTAATACATTATACATGAACACCTTCAAGCTTACAATGTATATCATACATTAATTATATCCTACTAAATCAGATATTGTAATATATATAAATCAAAACATCTGGATATAGAAAAACTCTTGTAGTAAGGGAAAAAGTGTTTGACAATGGTGGTTTCAAGGTGGTCCTAGTTAGAGGATGGTGGAGACTAGACTTATCTTCAGAAACAATAATGCAATGACTGAGGGGGGAGCACTAGATGCCTATAAGATCCCGATCGGTGTTAGCGCGTGCAGTTGCTGTATCCAATAGAATTCACAATTGTTCCTTTTGATAGTGAAAGAAGGTGAGGCGGGGTCATTTCGTATGACTTCATTTGTATTTGTTATCTTCAGAAACAGTTTAAAATACTAGCAGAATGATAACTACATGCAAATGCAAATTATAATATACGGTAGGAGTTTAACCTCCTATCCCCCCCCACCCCGTGGGAAAGTATTCTAGATACACACTCTAGCCTCTATGTAATAAAGAATACCAGGATACATTTAGTACAAATACAATCTACCTTTGTGACATGTGAAATTAATATCCTATATGACACCACTTACACCAGGAAGAAGGGTAGTGTAGTCTTTTTCAGCTTGACTGTGAAACACGATATTACAACTTAGATGAATCACTTTCATTTTATTAATTTTAATTTTATTGGGTTTAACAGTGTCAACACAATTTTTGGTCATTTTATGGCGTCCAGCGCACCTAACCTAGCTTTCCTGGACCATTGTCTATAACCAGTACTCACCTACCCTTCCACAAGGCCAGAAACTTCTCCATATATCTTATCAATGGAAAAAAATGGACTTCATTGTCAAATTTTCATGGAAGAGTATAACCTCCCTGGGTGGGATTTAAACCCGTACCCCCTTCGGGACACAAGATTCCAAATCCTGGCGCTCTACCAGCTGCGCTACTGACCCGGGTTAAATAATCACTTTCCAGTCCCATTCCTGGTGCCCAAAAATGAGCCAGCACAAAGAAACAACAGGGTAGCTTTTGGATGGGATTTGAACCAACAAAGGGCTGGAACCATAATGTTAATATGTAACAACTGAACACCTACCTCAACAATACTTTTATTCTCTTTAGCAAATTCAACCCAAGCATCAACACTGTAATGTTTGTGTACACAGGTAAACATTAAATGCTGAAATTAAAACAATACATAAATAAACTAAGAGTACTGTTGACAATTCTTAACCTCACATTGAAGCATTTTCAGGAGTTTATGTAGATCTCAATTTAGAACAAGAAATGTAATGTGGAAACCACAATAAAGCCGGATTTAAAAACTTTAACACAAAAATTTCATAGGGAAATAATCCATAATAAAGCCAGATAGAGTTGTGGTTACTTTCTAATTCTGTTCATCACATGGTATATGTTATCATTGTATGAAGTTTTGTAAAGATCTGACAATAAATGGCAGAAATATATGGTAAATTGAAAACTTGAACACAAATGTTAACGACACCAGCCGCCACCCCCCCTATCGCCAAACTATTAGCCGATTTTTTTCGTTGAAAAATCCGGCTTACAATCTTCACTTCGTAAATCTTGTACATATTTAAAACCAATATCTTGATTATTTTACATAAGCAACAGGTATAAATGAACTTGTAACAATTTTAAACAGAAAATAATTGATTGCCAGTTAAATACTTATCAATAATACTACTGTGTATCATTTTGTATATTATTAATATTCTTTCATGTATAAGGCACCATGATAAATATTATTTTCAAACAATTAAAATGCAAAATGTTACAACACAACACACAATAGAGATGACAAAAATCAATGTGTAAAATTCTACACCAGATAATTAAATGTCATGCAACAGCAGATGTAACTAATTGTATTTTAATGACTTTAATATCATTTCATTATTTATACAACTATTTGTATACTCTTTTCTGGGAAAACATACATGACTTATCAATAACCAAGGGAGATTATCTCTCATTGTAATATATTGATACAATGAAAAATGGTTGTTTTTGGATATCATTGTTTATAAGCTCAACAATAAGCTATCACAGATAGAAATTAAAGTAAAGATGCTCAAATCAGGTTTCGTCCATCAGGGTGGATTCAGCTTCTGGGGATTCCTGGGCACTAGGCCCGCTGACACAGCTCGCACCTTTTATTTGGATATACTTTGTTATTGGAAAGAAGACCCCTCTTGAAGGATACCAACAGTAACAGCAGCTGGAAGTCTGTTCCAAACTGGGATGGTCTGTGGACAGAAACTGAAGAGCACTAAAGCTACTTGATTACTGCAATTGACAAGACTTTACTGCTATGAACTAATATTGTGTGAGTTGTTAAAATAAAAAAAAACATCTTTTTAATGGTTTTACCTTTCCAACAGCTTTAGCCATCTCAAATGTACCGGTAGTGTCCATGTTAGCTACCATTACAGGTATCCCACTGTATGTTTGACCTGAATTACGGAACTGGAAAGTCCGGACAAGATCAACCTAGAAATACAAAAATCAAACACATACATGGTGTATTCTTTCTGTATAGAATGGCAACTTAAATATTACACTTAGGTTTCTCAGCATCAAGGCTTGAATATCACTGACCCTGAAACTATAATTTGATTTATCTTAAATTACTATAACCTTTACCTTGATATCCGTTTGTGAGTGCACACTGGTTTTGATTCAATTAATTATTCATTTTTATTAAATTAAGGTTGATTCAACTTGATTGTGAAAGATTTTTTTTATATTCCATATTACAACAGGTCCCAAAATTGTTGGTGTAAGCATTAATCAGAATTTAGTATATTTTATACTTATAAAATCAATTAATAAAAATATTGTTTATAGATCTATGGTTTTGAAAAAAACAAATGCTTTGTTACTTTTAATGGAAATGGGCTGTACTATGATTATATTAAATAAAAACAATAAAATGTTGGCAGGAGAAATCGAAAGGATTTTGTCATGTGACTGTAACCCGATAAAAATCCATGGTCCGAACTAGGATTCGAACCCACGACCTCTCGAGTCGTAAGCGGACACTCTACCACGTCGCCATAAAAGCTAGCTTGAAGGCAAGGTAGTACAAGTGCCGTATTATACCTCTGCTACACACACCCCCTCCTTAACAGAATTCGTCCTCGAATTCTTGGAGCTCAATTGTCTGTGGGACTATCTAAGGGTGCAATCAAACAATTCCAAGTGGGTTATTTACGTTGGGCGCCAAATGTAACCCGATAAAAATCCATGGTCCAAACTAGGATTCGAACCCACGACCTCTCGAGTCATAAGCGGACACTCTACCACGTCGCCATAAAAGCTAGCTCGAAGGCAAGGTAGTACAAGTGCCGTATTATAATAAGTACATTTAAAGTTGTGTTTGATTGAGTCGTGCCCTAACCTGGGTTATTAACAAAAAGGTCATGCAGTGATAATGCATGTAGCTTAGTAAATTGTTCTTTGTAAGGACATTGTCCTACTAGAAATAAAAGTTATGATGCAAATGTTATGATACACAATGGGTTGAGCTAACTCTCACATAAGCATATCAAAAGATAAAAAAATTGAAGATTTTACTAGCGAGAACCACAAGGGAAGTAACTCTGTAACTCTTGATTTACTGTGCTGTTAAAACATGTCACAATTATCGTTCGTTATGGTGCCTTCTTTAAACGGCTTTTAAAAGGTATTTTCTGATTGGTTAGATATTTAAAACTATCCAATCATTAAAGTTGATAGATTTGAGGTCCCGTGCGTGTTACTTTCTCGCTGGAAACCCCAATCGTTGTTAAGAAAAAAATGGAGTGAACTTTTCAGAAGCCGAAAAATAGTGGTAAAAGGAGGCGCACCATCGTAAGTGTGATTTAAATTTATTTATCTATCATTTAACTATTGATTTCAATTGTTTTTTCTGAAATAAAGGACCGTATCTAGAAAAAAAACACCTCAGACAAAATGCAGTCAAAACGAAACTAAACCGGAAGTTAAAAATCCAAGATGGCCGCGCCCACAATCTGATGAAAACATACGATGTTTTCGGCTCAAATGGAGCTGTATACTTTATGTCAAAGATTAAAAACAGTAAATATGATGTTTTTATAATTGTTTTGGACCAATAATAATGATCTAGAAGAATATAATTGTAGAAATTCAGCTGAAACTTAATTTTTGTTAACAATTCATAAATGATATTAACAGAACTGTAGTACTGTACATAGTCTGTACTTAAAAGGCATTCAATTTGTTTTACAAACAAATTTATAATTTAATCTTTTACAGAACATTACAGCTCCTATTCCAATGAAGGTACTTTAAATTATATAATCTCAATAAATGGTAAAACAAAACGATGGTATATAAAAAACATTTTGACAGATTTAAGTGTAATCGGTTTTCACGACCCTGTTTCTACTTTCACTTTAGTTTTTCATTTGCTTTAAGTTATTTTTAACATTTATTAATGTTATAAATATTGGAGTACCTTCATGGAAATATGAACTATGATGTTCAGTAAATGTTTCAGTTTAATGCTGAACTTTGTTGTAAGAAAAGTTTAATACATTTCAGTATTTTTCTTTTACAACATCAATTTTGCAAAGAACATCTTTTGTTAAATATTTTTGTCGTAATTGATGCCAAGCATCACTTTGTATGACGTTGAAGTATAAAACACTACTCTGGGTGGAGATGTGTCAGAAGTAGAGCATTTTAATTTTCACTAAATTATTTTGTAAACCACAACTTTACATGTATTTTAAACATTTTCACATTTCATTTTTTCTTGTCAGATCTTGAACTTTAAGACCTTTAAATTCAAAACATTGAATATGGTGCTGAGAGCTAGGTGTTCCAAGGAAGAGACCATCAGCAAGCTGAACTACCTCTAGTAAGGTAATTACAATTTGTATATGTGTTTGGAATTTGTTATTTATCTTGTTTCAACACCTAATTTTGTGAAATCTCAAATCATAAATTATGTCAGAAAAATAAATGTAAATTGTGTACTGTAACCATGTAACCGGTGAATGATAAATAGCAGCACCTGATGAATAAGTATTAACTCTAACAGAAAAATAACATTCATCACATTTTAATGTGTTAATCTCTAAAGTTACTAGTTAGTTTGGTGATTATCTGTTGGCAGAAATATGTCACCATATCTGGGTGGGCATATGTTGATTGATACAATGTTACTTCAACAACTAAATGCTTTTAATTTATTTGCTTATAAAGACTGTAACAACACAGAGGCAAAATTTATAGAATATTCAGCTTTACAAATTTACCCTTTTTATTCTTGTGTTTTTTAATGTCTGCTTAAATTTATTTATATTTAAATTTTGTTCATTTAGAAGTTCTGTTACTCATTTTATTCTTATCTTATTATCTAGATGTAATTGATCAAATTCAAGGCATAAAAGATCCTGTTTGATCTTAAAGAGTACTTTAATGCTTAAATAAGTTAATAACCATGCAGACAGTACAGTAACATATTGATTATCAGTTAAAACTTAATTCAACTCGTGATTATATTTTATATGGCTATTTTAGTAAAAGTAAAGACCACATGTACGTTAATACAGTTTCATACCATTCCGAGGATAATGTTTATATCTCTTTCTTATATTTACAGGCAATTTGACAGAGAATTAGTCATAAATCAACTGTGATTGATGTGAAATTGACAGTGAATAAGACATTACATACCTGGTACCTGTCAAAAGGGATTAATATGAAATTTCGAACATTTTGAAAACAAAACCCTATTATTTAAATGGCTAACCACCATCATAATTTGTTTTTTATCAACTACTGAGTCCATATTTCATTTCAAGAACATCACAGTGAAGTAAGACAGCTATGTTTGTTAACATATTGAGACAGTGAATTAGACATTTTATACCCAGTAACCATCAAAAGTGATATATATGTAATTTCGAGAGTTTTGAGAACAAAACCGTATTACTTAAAAGGCTAAACCACCAACATATTTTATGTTCCTCAACCACTGAGGCTGTTTATCATTTCAAGAACATCACAGTGAAGTAAGATAGCAATTTTTGTGAGTGTACATACTTTTTTAACATGTTATTCAACTTATTGTGTGATTGTTATGAAAATAATCAGTTATACCATTTTTTTTTATCAAAATTAAAATGGACGCTTAGGGTAACCGTCTTTAAAAATTCATGAAAAATACAAAAATAAATAAAATTCAACTAGATTATGTGTTTAGTACTTCTTATACCCTACTACAACTGTATGCAAAATTTCATTATGTTATCTTAATTTTGAAAATTTTGATGGTTCATGCTAATTTTACTCATAAAAGCATAAAAAACTGTGACATTTTATAATGTAATTTCAGAAAATGTTGCCAATTCTAAATGTCAACATGTACATAATATCATTTTCTGATAATAACCATTCAGAGTCAGACAATAGTCTATAAAGAAAGGTGATAAAATATTATTCTTACATCGGATCTGCTCCTCAGCGTGCTTCTTTTGGGACGAAATAGAACATCCTTGAAGTCTAACTTCACGTCGTTGTCAATGCGCGGCATTTTGTCTCTGGATTATGAGTTTTTTCAGCAATTATCACAGCACCTGTCCTGTCCGACTTTGGCTTCTTCCCTCGTAATTGAAGCTGGCTCCCCGTCGCAAGTTGAATGAATGTAAACGCTAAGCTAGCTAGGAACCATTTACTTGAAGAGTTACTAAAGGGGAACAACTCTGTTTAATTAGCGTCAGTGGGCGGTCTGAAGAAATAATCCGCTGATTTCGAGGATTAGATAATTTTGAAAGGTATTGCATGTTTTATCTGATTTAATTTATTCTATTACGTAGTTTGAATTGATTATAAATCCTTTTCATGATTGATCAATGCGTTTTATTATTGACTTTTACTGAAATGTAATATATTTCGGACAAAAAATTATCTGCAAGTGTTTATAATCAAAGTACTGAAAATACAGCATATTGTGTAATCACTGTAAGATTGAAGTTTTTTGCTTTTGTGAAATTATCATAAAAAATATTGCAATTCGCATTAGTTTTTTTCTTAACATCAGTTTTACTATGATGGTGGTAATGAATTCATTGCTTTCCTAACCCCTAAGGTGTGTGAGTGAAAGCTCACAAAAATAAAATACAGTAAAAAAGTAAATTTTTGAAAAAAATACCCCTTTACTTGGAATCAAACCTTTGTCTTGGGTGATAGGCTAGACACTCAACTGCATCGTAGCCCAACTGTAAGGCTGGAGGAAGTGACGGTATACATGTATGTTAATGTATACAAATAGTTCAAATACATAATAGTTTCTGATTTATTTTTATCTTTACACTGTTTATCAAATCTATTTTTGTTTCTTCAATATTATAAAACCCTTCCTAGACAAAATATTTTATCCTACTGCAAATAGTTGACGGCTTATTATTAAAGAAATCATACTATTTCAAACATACAGTAACTCATAAACAGTAACTGTTACAGTGTCAGCTGTTAGCAAGTATTAATTATACATTTATTCTGATCAGTAAGATAGTACAAAGTATGAAACCAATCATATGTTCTCAGCATGTTGTGATGATATTCAAGCCTCAGAGGGTCATGTTTCAATTATCAAGTAAGATAATCAAAGAATAATCTGGAGCAATGACTGCTTGAAAGAATGGTAGTGATAATAATCTATAGTTTGGAGAAGATCTTTATCTTAGTGGAACTATAGGTGTTGATAGGGTCTTTAACTCAGAACATGAATCATGTATGTTTGTAAAATTACATATATGTGTACTAATGATTATTCTAAAGCAGAAGAGCAAAGCATTGCATCCTGCCATTTTTCCTCCCCCCTGCCTTTATCTGAGCTAAATGAGTTATTTTAGTAGAAGCTGAGAATATTACTCAGCACCAGATCTGACAATACTGTGCGGCTTCTCAATGTGACATATATATTTCAGAAATATTTTCAAGACCAAAATTTTTGTGCAGTTTTCTCAACTTTCTGCTTTTCACATTGTGCAAAATTCTCAGCTTTAAATGTAATTGTATTTTGAATTAGCAATGCTCTTGGTTTGGGTAGAACCATAAATGATTGGTTCCTTGGTCAGCACTGGTCTTATAAATATGATGATGCATATGATTTTGATATTTCTCATAATGGATCAGACAAAAAGATCTTGAGGTTGGGTTCGAGTTTCCATCTAGATCATCACTAGACCATTGCAACCATGTAATTGCAGCCTGTGAATTAAGATTTGTTAAACTATTGCCTAAATTAAAGCTATCAATTATATACAATATTTAGTATCATTGTGGTCTCATTTAGCAAAATTTCATTGTCTAACCCAAGACAGTAGAGTGAGTAGACAACTGTTAATATTACAACATGTAATTGCTGATTAATTTACATTTTTGATGTCACAAGATGTAATAGCCAATTAATTTACATGTATAAGTCCTGTGATGATGACGATGTCTTTATAAACCATTATAAATGTTTAGAAAATTGTGGTGAAGCAAATAGTTAATTGCATAAGAAACTTTATGATTTTGTTTATTTCTATAACTCATTGTTTTAACTACTTGTATAAGGAGAGTATATCAACAATTTATTGTATTAAAGTCTAACCACTAAGTCTATACCTTCAGGTAAAGATCTGTAGATATTCAGTGGTTTTAAACATGTGGTTGAATTATTCATACAGCTTACTTTAAGTTTCATGTTAAATATAAGATTATTTGAACTTATTTTAGCAATGATATGATTATAATTATTTCTTTTGATATTCATTATCAAAGCTACTTTGTTTATTGTCCATTCAATATTTCCTCATTATCATACATTGTTCATTGCTTTGAAGTTTCCTACGATTTCTGATCATATGGTCCAAAAAGAATCCTTGGTTCTTAGCACAACCTGAAAATATCTTGCCAATCTTAGAGAGTATTTTTTTCAAAATTAAATTTTACCTCCAGGAATATTGGAAATTAGAAAAGGTTATTAGTGAAAACTTGAATTGGCTTTGCTAAAAAATAATAGAGCTTCTCTACCTAACTTTTTTCAAACCGCTACCCTAGACACAGGAATTTTAGTTGGTCTTATCTATAGTGACATTGCTAGAAATAGCACTAAAGCAGTTCTATGATTTTCAGCAGTCATTGCCTTAAATTTTCTCAAGCACTATTTCAATTTATTATGTTATGATAGTCAATTCCAAAATTATCAACTAATTCTACTATATGAAATAAGTAATTTTCTCTAATAGCCCTAAATCATATTTCCCCAGTATTATTCAGATAATGGGTTTAGGCAATGTCAGCTTCAATATTGGTCAAAACTATTAGTAGTACTGCAGCGTGTTCAGTAACGACTGTTAGTGAACGTTACAGGTTAAGGACGACTCAACCCGAAGACAACTCAACCCATGAATAACTCGACCCAAAGTTGGGACAACTCAACCTGTTAGTAGGGAATTGAGTTGTCTCGGGTTGAGTTGTTACCAACCTAACGTTACGGAACGTATTGGAACGTTCAGGGTAATTGAACAAGCTACTGGTAATTATCAAGATAGCACATTGTTTACATCAACTCCAAGATAAACCACTAATTCACCATCATTAGTAAATGAATGACTTCATAGAACACTGTCACATATTTTATGCCATTTACCCGCCTACCACCCACCCACCCATCTAACATCCACCCACATTACTGGTATCACATTTAATGACAGAGTAACAATGAATTGACTTTTCTACTGGATAACTGATTTCTGAAAAGAATCATCAATATTGTTTTACAGACACCAACAATTTTGTCCGCCTCTTTTGTTCGGGGGAAAAAAACAACAAAATTTAGTCCCTCAAAAATTAATTGTCTTATATCTTAGCTTCCTTTCCTCGATTCAGGGGCCCTTCACAGGTTCCTTCTTCTGTAATTTCTTTAGAAATCAAGGAGATATCAGATTAAGAGTTTTCTTAAATTTTCTTTTCCCTACCAATAGAGTTGCAATAAAAATTTCTCAAATGTTCTATATAAAGTAAACCCCTAACCCCTCCCCAAAAACTGGAAAAAAATCCCTGGATATGGTATAAGTACTTATCTAAAGTGAACTGTGAAAGTATGAGTTTATCTTATAATGACCACTTATGATTTATATTGTCAGATAACAAGTGTTTATTGACAAGCCACTTAGTTACGACAGTAAAGGGTTGAAAACATGTCAATATTAATGTACTAGAGAAGTGAGTATTATGATAATAACGATGATGTTAATAGACCGTAAATAGTATATTAATATCATAACATTGTTATAAACTTGATTTTTATACGCCCGTTTTGAAAAACGAACGTGTTATGTTATGCTGTTGTCCGTCCGTCCGTCCGTCTGTCCGTCCGTGGACAATTGCTTGTCCGGATGATAACTCAAGAAAGGATGTACCTAGGTTCCTCAAATTTTATGTGTGGATAGCCCTTGGGTGGAGGAGGTTCCCTATTGATTTTGAGACCCCAGGGTTAAAGGTCAAGGTCACTGGGACTTAAAATAGGTAAAACTTGTCCGGACAATAACTGAACCACCAATGTACCTAGGTTCACCAAATTTAATGTAAGAGTAGCCCATGTGTCAAAGATGTTCCCTATTGGTTTTGGGGCCCCTGGGTCAAAGGTCAAGGTCACAGTGGCATCATATGGGGAAAAAACTTGTCCTGACAATAACTTAACAACCAATCTACCTAGGTTCACCAAATTTTATGTGAGAGTAGCCCATGTGTCAAGGATGTTCCCAATCGGTTTTGGGGCCCCAGGGTCAAAGGTCAAGGTCACAGGGACATCATATTGAAAAACCTTGTCCGGACAATAACTCAACAACGACTGTACCTAGGTTCACCAAATTTTATGTGAAGGTAGCCCATGTGTCAAGGATGTGCCTTATAGGTTTATGGGGCCCCAGGTTTAAAGGTCAAGGTTACAGTGGCATAATATGGAAAAACTTTGTCTGGACAATAACTGAACCACCAATGTACCTAGGTTCACCAAATTTTATGTGAGAGTAGCCCATGTGTCAAGGATATGCCCTATTGGTTTTGGGGCCCCTGGGTCAAAGGTCAAGGTCACAGTGGCATCATATTGAAAAACATTGTCCGGGTAATAACTCAACAATGACTGTACCTAGGTTCACCAAATTTCATGTGAGAGTAGCCCATGTGTCAAGGATGTGCCTTATCAGTTTTGGGGAAACAGGGTCAAGTTTAAACCTTCAACCAGAAGATATCAAATTACCAAGCAGTGACTTCAAACGTTCAATTAATATGTCATAAAGTCAAAATGGCAAACAATGAAACACTTGTCCAGACAATAACTGAACCACCAATGTACCTAGGTTCACCAAATTTAATGTGAGGGTAGCCCTTGTGTTAAGAATATGCCCTATTGGTTTTGGGGCCCCTGGGTCAAAGGTCAAGGTCACAGGGCATCATATTGAAAAACATTGTCTGGGTAATTACTCAACCATGACTGTACCTAGGTTCACCAAATTTCATGTGAGAGTAGCCCATGTGTAAAGGATGTGCCTTATCAGTTTTGGGGAGACAGGGTCAAGTTTGTCACAAAACTGCCAACGTCTTAATAATTTATAGATAAATTGTGGGATACTCTCATTATTCTGTTGAGAAACAAGCACCAGGATCACCTGTAAAAATAAATCTGGCATGAATACCAGCCCAGAAACAAACCGTTGCTGTCTTAATTTTCATTTTTATGTTTTCATTAGTAGTCCCACAATACCATTTACTATTAATTTTACATCTTGGATGCCAGTCACTTTAATGATTTATATCCAAAACAATTGACCCTTTAGATAAAAGATCTTAGTCCAGGCGTCCTTTTTGGTGTGAAAAGTTCTTGCAAAGGAGGGTCCGTGAGTAGGCATTCATTCTGCAATCCACCATCAGGCAGAACAGAACGTTAGTTAGTAGAGCGTCGGTCGAGTGTGAAATTGGGAGAATTTTTAGATATATTTGAAAAGGATATTGTGTATTTGGCAACGTAAGTGTTACTACTTTTACCTGTCCATAATATAATTTGAGAGCCGTCAGTCTTTTTTATGTATTTGGATCTTAGTGAATTTTTGTTACATTTTCCTTCAATTAAAGGCACTCTGTTTATATTAGGATAACCGTTAGTTAATATTTTTGTCATTTTAATGATGTTACAATATTTGACGAACATTGTATTTTAATGTTTAATGAGAGTACTGTATTCTTTGATCGTTTATGTGCACCAATTATGCGTTCTTTCATTATGTGTTCGTTTATATGATTCTCTTATCAAATACAAATTGAGTATTCTTTTATGCTTTACTCTTTGTTCAGCGAATATGTATTGTAATGATGAGTCGGAGGTATGTTCTTTGTCAGAGATATTATTTGGAGGTTGTTGGTTTGATTTTAGGTAGCGTGGAGAGCGGGGAATTGAAGGTTGAGATAAAAGAAACCATCCACGTTGAAAAGCCTCAGAAGATAAAAGTTGGAACTATAAAATGACATTTTGATGTGAAATCATATATCTAGTTGTTGGTGACTTAATTCATTAGTAAATAATTATAAAGGGACATTTTAATGTGAAATCATTCTATCAAGTAATTCGTGACTTAACTCATTAGTAAATAATTAATATTATATATATATATATATATATATATATTAATATTATAGACCAATCGTCTTGTAATTTCATTTGCTCATCAAAAAGAGTGTTGTTTATCAGCTGACATTGTGCATGTTTTTTTTATTCTACTTCTTTTATAACAATATTTTTTTGTGTATTTCATGATTATTATATAATTATAAATTTGAATTAATTGTTAAATTGACTTTGGTCTTTCTTCCAAACAAGTCCCTTAATCTATAGGGCAAATAACCTGCATATGTCCGGAATCTGTATCTATGCTGTATAAGTTTATTTTCTCAGATATCCGTGACAAAGTTTAAACCTTCAACCAGAAGATATCAAATTACCAAGCAGTGACTTCAAATGTTCAATTAATATGTTGATAAAGTCAAAATGGCAAACAATGAAACACTTGTCCAGACAATAACTGAACCACCAATGTACCTAGGTTCACCAAGTTTTATGTGAGGGTAGCCCTTGTGTCAAGGATATGCCCTATTGGTTTTGGGCCTCCTGGGTCAAAGGTCAAGGTCACAGGGGCATCAAATAGAAAAACCTTGTTTGTACCTAGGTTCTCAAAATCTTTGCTTTGGATTGCCCTCCAGTTAAGGATGGGACCTATTCTGAGATCCCGGGGTCATTGGTCAAGGTCACAGGGACTTCATATGAGATAGAACACAGCATGGACTGCACACGGGTGTATAATGCCCCGCCCAGCGGAGCTCTTGTTATGAGTATTTTATAGCATTGAAGGACTCAACATTGATTTTAAAGACAGTTGCCCAGTTTGACAACCAGCTATATACTTAACTTGCACAAACCAACTGTTAAGTAGCAGTAACCAAAACCCAAAAATAGGTCATTAGGGGCAAAAGAACAAATTTTAATATCCAGCTCTGTTTCTATGGTTATTTCATAACATGGACATTACACTGTATGCACAGGGCTAAACAAAAACGTTTGGAGTAGATTTAGGTACTATAAATACAGAACTACCAAATACAACAAACAATATGTTTGTTACTGCTTCATATAAATTAACAATAAATTGCTATTATGGAGAGGATGTGTATAGGCATGCCTGTTATCCAATCCAATTTATGCAATAAAATATGTATTAAATTAACAATTATTTGCATTTTCCTTTAGTGGAGTACAGGACAAGTACATATTGCAGCAGGACGAGTGAAAATTCTAAGCTGCTCATCCTGCAGGATGAGTTGCTTCCATAACATTTGTCGAGTCCTTCTCTCCCAAACAAGATGAAATTTTGAATAAAATTTAATTATAAATATATTCTGGTCGCCTGATCTGACAATTTGTGACCAAAACTTGTTGCCTGAACCTTTATGTTGAGTCCTGCATTATGTGTTGGTTCAAAATAATGTAGGCTGAATGCTCAATAGTTTCTAACTTGATTAACTCTTTTTATAATTATAGGAAGTGGACTTTGCCGAGTGGAGAGGCTACGACATTGGATTGGTTAACAGCTACCCTTTACTATATAACAGAATAAGTCAGGCTAGTGCATAATTTTGACAATATAAGGTGAAGACTGTACATAATCTGGAACATAAATCAAACCAAGGTCAGACAGTCAGCCAACTACAACACCACAGTAAACCCCCTCAGGTATACATGTTATAACTTTCACACCTAAATTATCATAGATAGTTAATTGATGTCATTTAAAGGTGAAACTTATTTACAAGGACACCCATGAAGTGACAATATTTTTAAATCTAGGAAATGTGCACACATTAGCATTAATTTTAATATTAGGAGCTGCACCTCTTTCATTCTCTTTTTTTCTGTTTTGTGTTAAGTTGTTAGCCAGGCTCCCTCTGGCTCAAATAGTGTCATTATGTGTAGACCCTTGGGCTAGAACTTGACTTCTAACTTGAAAGTTAAAATTTCAGAAATACATCATGGATTCTGTTTTCAGATGTAATTATGATGATTTAAAGTTTTGAAAAGTCATCTGTTACATAAGAATGCAGAATACTGAATAAGGTTCTTTATCCCAAGTGAATTTTGGGTCTAAAACTGAGTGAAATATAGAATAAGTTGTAATGAACTTGTTGATTAAGTTTTATACATATATATTTGTATAATTAAATACAAGTATGTAGCTATGAGTTGATTATTTTGATAAATGAAGTAGAGATTTGATTTTTGATCTACCCACCATCTGATAAAAGTATTGACCATGTATGACTGAATGGTTGATACTGATCAACATTGACTGCAGGGTAAAAAACAAGTCTATTACTCTTTGAGATCACAGTTGTCTGGTTAATCAACTAGTGTGAAGCCATGGATGAGTGGAAATTGTATTGGGGTAATAAAAGTTACTTATTTTAAAATGTCCAGCCAGTTGATAAATAAGGTTGTCGGAAAAGTGGTTATTCTGGACAACCAGTCATGAACCTCCTAGGACAAGTGTGAGGTTGTTAGTGCACCTAAAAACCTAGTGTAAACCCTCAGTGGATATTATATTGCTACTGCTTGTTTCAAGGCAGAAACCCTAAGGTTTTTGTTTTTTCGTCATTTGTTCATGGCATCCTTTTATTACTAAAGTTAATTAACCTCAAACATCTCCCTCTTTGTTTTTTGTCTTTCTGGTAGGTCTGTGTTTTTTACTGTTGCTGTTGCTGATATGTTTTCAAACTTTATTTCTTGTTGTCAATTATAAACTTACTGATACTGACTCTATCTCTGAAAACAGATATTCTATAGAGCGCTGTTGAATAGGATCTCTTATGGTCGCTCAGAGGGTCACATGGAGATGACCTTTGTGTGGACTAATCAATGCATAGCTTTCATCTAGACACTATTGATAGCATCTTGATTTCTTAATTTCTATGTTTAGAACAAAGTTTGTGAGTTTATTTTGTGGCGGTGTTATTCACTGGTTTTGATTGGATGACTCTTTTCAATTTGTGTGATGTAGACGATGTAACAAGGTACTAAACATGGTGCTTGTGTCATGAATATTATAATGAGAAAAGATCTCCTGAACATGACCCTCATAACAAAAAAGCCAGATCTAAAATAAGCATGTATGTGAGCAGATAATTTTAGATTGAGTTTAAATTGGATTGATATTGACTTTACTCTCAATTTCCATGGTTGTTGTCGACCATACACTCTTATTGCATCTGTAGTTTTTACTTATAAATAAATGTATGTATTTTAATCCACCAACTGAATATAGAAACACTTCAAAGTTAAAAGATCAACATATATAGAAAGGGATGTTAAATAGAATATATAATAGAATATGTTTATCATTCTTTAGTCTCTATTGTAGCTGTTAACAACAGATCTATTTATTCAATATTTTATATTATAAGAAGAATTTCAAGGAGTAAGTGTTAAAGTGTGCGTAGAACTGTGAGACTTTGTATAAAGTATTATAGAATTGTTCTGTACTTTTTCTATTAGTATTATAAAACATATTATAGACATTATAATTTACTGTATTTAACAGTTGTGTTTTATATAAGTGAAAATATTGTGAAATTCTTATTTCTGGTTTACATAAATATCTGGACAATTTTCTATGGTAAGAAACAATTTTTTTGTTGGTTCTTGTAAATGGTGTTCTTTTACAAAATAAACATTATTTTTACAATTTTAAAGGTACTCATTCACAGATTTTTACTTAAACATCAACTTTTTCTGAAACTATCAAAATTGTTTTGAAACATTCTTTAAGCAGAAAATTAGTTATTTGATAATGAAAATTTTAGTGCAAATTGACATACAAGTACAAATGATGGTGTTCCAAGTAGTAAAAATCTACCCCATATGTCACGGTATAGACAATTTTAAGACATTTTTGTGACTTTTATTGTACATTTCCTGCAATCTATTGGTCAGTAAGTCCTAAAATATTAAGACTTATTTTTTTAAATTCAATTTAATACAGACACTGAATGGTATTTTGAAAATATTGAAAAATCTTAACCAAATCTGTGAACAAGTATCTTTAACCCTTTACTGGTTGTGACATGTGTGAAAAGTAGCCATTTTTTCACCATTACGCGCTAGGGCTATTTCAAGATGCTCTAATTTCATTACTAATTATCATACAGTTATGCAACTTGGCCAAGTTATTCCCTGGGTAAATGTCTTTCAGAAAAACCAAGTTGAGCCCCGATCCCCGTTACCATGGCAACGCTGGGGCGGAGCAAAAACGGCAAAAAATGCAATTTTCGCTCTTTTTCCACCCCACGTTTGCACTTCAAACAGTAATATTTTCCGAAATTGACGTCTAAAGTGCCAGGTCTTTTCAGATACTGAAAACATGTTTCCTTATCAGCATTTGGCACCATTTCTCTGCACTCAATGGCCCCGATTTTTTTTCTGGCGATGAGGGGCGCTGCGCCCCCTTCAAACCCCAGCAACAAAGGGGGGCACATCCCCCCTTCGGAACCCCCCCTGAGACATCAATTGATGGGGGCGGCGCGCGAAAACGAGCTCATTTTTTTGGGACAACTATCCTTTAGTGAAATTCGCTTAATCCAGTTAGAAAACACCATTTTCAAGGCTGTGGCGGCCATTTTGAGGGGGGGGGTCTAGACACGTAAAAATGCGGGATTGAGCGGTTAAGGGTTAATGTTTGAAGAACAGTTTTCTGGAATATGTTTTTTTCAGTTGTTGTAATATAGGGTAAAATGTGATGACTTAATTAAGATCAGGATTTTAATTAGATTACCCTCCAGTGTTGTACGACATCAGCAAATTCTGTCTGCCAGTATCAGAAAATTGAACTTGTCAAAAACCTGCAGAGTTTTAACACTAGAATTCTATTGACATTTCATCACATTAAATAACATTTCCTGAAAAACCTGACATGATTATTTCCTTATATTTTTTTGGAAATCATGTTTTATTTAATTACCTTGATAAAATCTAGAAATATATTATTACTTTATGGTTTCACTTTTTAGCTTTGTATGAGAGTTCAGGAATATTAGATTTTCTTCTGAATGTTTGTTTCCTACTTGTTCTGGCTTTCTTCTGGTTAGCTCAGTTGGTAGTGTATTTGGCCACAAATACAGGGTCACTGGTTTGATACCGGAGAAGATTCCTCTGCTTTTTGCAGTGTATTAAAATATTTTCAAAAGCCACTTTCCCACCTTCCTCTGTATTTAGTTGGGAAGTTGCGAGCCATTGGCAAAAGATTAAATTCTTGTGTTCAGAGATCAGGGTCTGTCCAGGGGCTGTGAATAAAATGTCTGACAGTTGTGATATAACAGTATAAGCGTTAAAGCATGGCTGGATCCTCCTTACATTACATTACTTTAAAATAATGATAAAATAATGATGATGATGATGATAATTATAATGATAATGATGATGATTATGATGATGATGATGATGGTGATAATTATAATGATGATGATAATAGTCATAATGATGATGATGGTGATAATTATAATTATGATGATGAAAATCATTATAATGATGATGAAAATGATGATGCTAATGATGATGATGATGATATTAATATGGTTTATGTATTGTGGATTACATTACGTAAGACTAAATTTCAATATGGTCCATAGCAATGTTCACTGTTTGTAAGTGAAGTGTTTTTCCTTCACATTTCTTGCTATTTTCACACTTCTGCTGCTTTTAATGTCAAAACTCATTAGCTGTTAACAAGTCTGATACTTAACATTATAGTTGACCCTCCAAAGTCTGCAAGTCATTATTTCGTGAGTTCTAGCGCTAAAAGAAAGTAACTTGCTCTTTTCTTATATTGAGTTACGACCGTTTTGCGCTAAACTTACAATTTGTAGCACAATTTCTTGTGAACAATCCGAGTGACTCAGATTTCACAGTTTTATAGTCAGACCTACTTGACCGGATTTCTATTTGAAGTAGGAATTTTATAACAAATTAGGTTGCATACTTTAACATGTGGAAGCTTTTAATGAAGGCTTATAGTATATTGCTTCTTGAATGAAATAACATACTTCTATTCCATTCATTCAGCCTAAAGGGATAATTATTTTAATATCTTAGAATAATATTATAGAAAAGTTTGAAATCTGATATCAAAATATGTATTTTACCAGATTTTTGGGGAAATATATCACAAATATTGCAGACTTTAGATAAATTTGTTGGAAGTCTTACAAAACACATAATTTTTTGTTATTAGACAATCATAATAGTCCAAATCTATTTATCTTCAACTTGTCTTTTTTATTTGAAAGTTTCCAGTTACATCAAGTTAAATTTGAAGACCAGTAAATGCCTTAACCCTTTAACCATAAATCCATGTCTTGTTAAATTTGATTTCAGCTTAGTGAACATTGTACTCATGTCATAGAGTCAGGCTAGTTGATAATTTTGGTCTTTACTACATGATAAAACTATCTGGCTCGTGCCTTAGAACATTTGAGACAATGGCAGGAGGACACCAAGTCAGGTAGTTTGAGTAACCATTGTTGTCTGTACCAATATCAAATGCAGTCTTGCTGCTGAATTGATTAATTTTCTTTTGTACATTATCAAATTATCAAGAGTGAACTAGCCACAATTAAAATATAATTATTTTTCACAAGCCCAAAGCAATTTTCACTAGCCTTGACCTTTGGGCTTCTGACTTGCTAGTAAAGGCAATGACTGTAATACAATTTAAGACTCAATTTTTGTTGTCTGCACCACCATTTTACTGTTTGATGATAGATTTTGACATAAAACTTTCATCGTACCATTATCTGGTGTATTAATTACAATCTTGCATGTTATAACATCATTTCTTAATTAACAGTTCAACAAAAACCAAGTTTTAATGTTTGTTTAAAATTCATGACAGTCTCTTTAATCTCATTCTTGATACTTTGGCCTCCATCATTAAACTTTGGTCTCTTTAATCAGACTTTGGGTTCATTTACAATTGTATGATTTACTCTCTTTAAAACAATGAATAATTATTTCTTGGTATATATGTGACTTTATTAAGTGTTTCGTGAAGTGGTGCTAAATATTGTTATGAATAATTCATTCTTACAATCATATAAGTTTTATGAATCAAGTACTGTCTGAAGGCTAAATGGAACAATTAGACTTTTGTAACTGTTTCAGTATTCATGTATGAAAATATTAGGTTTTATTGTGCCTCATACTTCGGAGAATGGTACAGGCTAACAGTAAGACATAATAATGCTTGTACACACTTTTAACAAATTTCCTGCCCTCCCACTATTAATTAAGTTTTGTGTTCATTAAGACAAGCTTTGTGGCCGAGTGGTTTTGACATTGGAGTCTAGGACTGGTAAACATTTGATAGCCAGTCCTTATTGGTTCAAATCACATGTAAAATCCACCTCATTGAGCAAGAAACTTTATTCTACTAGCTAATTCAGGGCTCAACATAAATTTTTAAACTAGGTTTCCAGGTTTGAAAACCTTCTTAATATTTTATTTGCCTGAACCAAATCATTACTAGTAGAAACAAGTTGCCCGAAGCAAAATATAGGTTTCCGGGGCAATGGGCCCTGTAAGTACTTGGAAACCAGGAAGTGGACTAGAGAATGATTATAGCAGTACAACTGCATAATTAAGTTTTTTCTTGAAACATGCTAGATCATTTTTTACCATCTCTATTCCATATTCCTTTAAGCTACTGAAATATCTGCCAAGTCAGATAAAATCGTGCTTTCAACATGACTGTTTGAGAATCAACTCTTAGATTTCCTGATTTTCTAATGAATATTTAGGAATTCATCAAAGATTTTTTAATTTTCAATTTATCTTGGTACTTAACCTATCATGTAGAAAGTAGAGAATGATGCTATCTTCAGGAAATCACAGCACAGCATGTATGTCAGGATTTTCTTGTAGAAATGCCATAGAATAGAAGAAGATAGATGGAATTTTAAATGAATTGGGAATTTTCTGTGTTAGTAGAGAATTGATATGGTGGTAGAAATTTAGATTTTTGTATATTAAATTGTCATATGTTAGAATCTATTGGCATTTATTGATTTCACCTTCTCTCCCATTGCTTTTCTCAGCATTTAGTGCCAGACTGACCTACTAAAAGTACTTTACAGCTAACTATTAACAGAATTAAGTGATTGCAATACTTGACCTACTGAAGTCTATGGTGCCTCCAGATAACCACATAACTAACTAATTAATTAAGAGGTTAACTAGTTACAGTAACTAGTTAACTTTTTAAGTTAATTTTGTTAAGTGGTTAACTAGTTACTGCAACTAGTTAACCACTTAATTAACCTTTAAATTAACTAGTTAGTTAAGTGGCTAACTAGTTACCACAAATAGTTAACTTAAGTTTATTTAGTTAAGTGGTTAACTTGTTACCATAACTAGTTTACCACTTAAGTAACGTGTTAGTTATGTGGTTATCTGTTGGCAGTAATATGCCACCATAGAAGTCCTATAGTACATTAATTTTTGTATAGACAAATGTACCTCCTTATTAATCGCATGTATCACCTCAGTGATGCTGTTATTATTTTCTTGTCATTTGGCACCTGTGTGCCAGAAAATTTAAGGCATTGACTGGGTACTTATATTTCCTTGAGCCTAATACTGTAAAATTCCACTATTAAGACCGCCTTAGTTACTGCAAAATCATGGAATTTTTGACAATTTTAAGTCCTAAATGTTTTAAAAGTCCATACATTGAAACCATTGACTTATAAAATAAGACCAACCCCTTTGGAACCATCAGAACACATTGCATGATGTTACACAAAATGCACAAGTTGTGCTCTACCTAAAATGTATATTTTGTCGTTGATATTGTGAGAACCAATCCTGTGGTTAAATTACTGATAATTGAAGACGTCTGGAATTCTCTGGAAGTCTTTGAGTCTTTGATGTCACTCATTGACTGATGTCTTCATTGGAATATCAATATTATTATTTCTTTATCAGAAATTATTCACATTAAGATGGTGTGTGACAATATTATCATATTTCTTCTCTCTCTCATTCTTTGCATGATATTATGTACAAGACTGTGATCTAAAAACATGATCAAAGCTTGACCACTGGTCAATATCCCTCAGAAAGAGGTCTGTAACAGATTGCTGTGATGGTTTTTCAAAGTGATATAATACTAACTTAATATTTAATCGTATAACAGTGAAAGACAAAATCTATTTAATTAAAAGAGATTGGTCCTAGGTCAGTGACACAGAAGGCTACCCACAAGATTTAGAATCTAGTGTCCTGAAGGGTTTGCTTGTTTAAGCCTTCATGAAGGCTAGTTTTACCATTCCATGAACATTTATATAATAATGTTGATTTTCCTCTATTTATAAGTTATATGTAGAGTTTCCCGGCCTTGTGGAAAGGTAAGTGAGTACTGGTTATAGACAAAGATCCAGAAAAGCTAGGTCTGCTTTATCGGCCTTGTGGAAAGGTAAGTAAGTACTAGTTATAGACAAAGATCCAGAAAAGTCAGGTCTGCGTAGTGCTCATACACTGATTGTTGATAAAGAAAATACCCTTAGTTACCAAGGAACATTACTTGTATATTGTTTTTAGCGTTGAGCGTTAAATCATAGTTATTTACACACTATTTCAAGTACATCATGCATGATATTCATGATCGCATGCTTACATCACAATGAGATAACATTACATTCAACAAGTTTCCTTTCCTAACTGAGGTATGTCTATTGATATCATAGGCGGATCTAGCAGGAGGGGGGGGGGGTAGGGGGTCCAGACCCCTCCCCCCCCACGGAATTTCCAAAATGTTCCTGTCCATTAGTGTAAATCACATGTAAGTCCTTTTTAAGTAGCATGAAGCAATTTTTCTCAGCGCATAACTTAGAATTAATAATTATTGTTATGTAGTTTTTATTATTAATATGTTCCATTATTCTGCAAATGTGATTATTATTATAATGTGATTGTGGTTCGAAACTTTGGAACCCCCCCCCCCCCCCTAGAAAAAGTTTGGACCCCCCTAGCAAAAAATCCTGGATCTGCCCCTGGATATGACTCACTTGGTATTACCTAAGTTACTTGAAATAAACTGTTAAGTGCATTGTACTTTTGGTTTCAGTAAATTTTATGGGTTTTTTCTGTGGATATGTATTTATGTTCGTCTTATTTGTTTCATTTATATCAATATTTTTAAGTGCAGCACTTTCAGTTTAGAAAATAGATATTTTCCCCTTGTTTTAAAATCTACCATGCCTTTCAAAAGTTCTTGGAAAAAACCCTCTGTTTTTAGAATAAACTGATTTACATTTACCCATGGAAACTTATAAACAAATTGTCATCTTAGCAAATTCCAAAATCAGATTTAATTAATTTATCAACATAATTATGATTCATTATCATCATCGCCATTATCATCATTGTTGCCATCAACATTAGCATTATCATTAAAATTATCACCTTCATTATAATCATCAATTTTATTATTATCATCATCAGTATTACCATTATTGCCATCACTGTTATCATCACCATTATCATCATTATCGTCATCATCATTATCACCATCACTGTTATCATCATCATCATCATCATCATTATCTTCATCATCATTATTACCATTATCACCTCACTGTTATCATCAACAACATCATTATCATTATCATTCTCGTCATCATCATAATTATCATTATCACTATCATTGTTATCATCATCACCATCATCATCATCAACAGCACTACCATAATCATCACAGTCATCATCACCATTACTATCATCATAACTGGTACAGTTCATTATTACTGCATGTTTGTTTGTACTGTAGATAAAACCCCATAAATTTGAATTCCTGATGACGTCTGTAATTTTCATAGTTATTCAAATTGATTTTCTCCCTATTGTCTGGGTTGATACATCAAGAAACTTCACCATCCTCAAGCATCTCTCTGTTTTAACTGAATTTACAACTGATTTAATTATACTTTCTATTTCTGGGTTAACCGTTGTTGGATATTACAGTAGAACATCATGGAATGCACTCAAAAGTTTTTACTTTGGTGGTCAGGGTAGAAGAAACTTCAGAAACAATTTCCTGGAAGTTTTGGTACTAACTTCTAGGGGCAAAGCAATCGTGTGGAAAATGTTAAATATTTTATTCATGATGTAGATTTATTCGAATGTACTGCTTTGAAGTTTTCTATTTCAGAATTTATGTTATTTGGACGTTTTGTAATGTGGTAAGGATGGTTATCATTTGATAGCAAGCCTGGTGTTGGTTCAAATCCCATCTGAAACCTACCTTGTTCTATCCTTGAGCAAGAAACTTGATCCTATTCTAGCTCAGTTTTGGGGAAACAAGAAAGCGAAATCCTAAGTGATTAATATAAGTTGTAAAGAACTAGTTACACAATCAGCTTATCTGTGACCTGTCAGTAGCTCACTTTCAGGATCACATAGATTTCCAGTTAACTCTTGTAATTTTTAACTCTCATGTCATTTCCCAGAATTATTGTCAATTTTTCTGTTAAAGTCTTTGTGCTCTGAACTTTATTCAATATTTTAATGGCAAAATTTTGTGTGTGACATTTTATGGGTCTTCTATTTTATTCTCAAGAAGGGACCCATTTGTTTTATAAAAGGATTTCTGAGATCCCTTTGTCCCTTTGTCTTTACAATCCATTGTAACCAGCTGTCAATGTTTTAACTGTAGAAATATGATACTCATTGCATAATTTAGCATGGCTCAAATTTTGATGTTAAAAGTATTAACTTGTTTTCAAATGGAAAATCAATGGTTTTTGTTTCACTTCACCACAGTAGTTGATGTCTATTTTCTCAAGCATTAGCCTGGTTTTTTATGTTTTTTAGTAATGAGCAAAATAATCAACTAGCCTGCCTGTATGAAATCAGTAAATTTTTACTAGCTCAAATCAATTGTACCAACTAGCCAGACTGTATGAAATCAGTAATATTTGCTAGCCCAAATCAATTGTACCAACTAGCCAGACTTTAGCATTATGAAATCAGTAATATTTGCAAGTCCAAATCAATTTATCAACTAGCCAGACGTTATGAAATCAGTAGTTTTCACTAGTCTGAACCAATTTAACTACATGTAATTCCAGACTTTGGGTTAGTAGGTGAAAGGCGATGACTGTGATCAGGGATAATTGCTTTTCCCACAAGTTCGCCAATAAAATCAATAAACCAATAAAAACATCCATTGAACCATAGACCAAACATTACAGTTATAATCAGTTCAGAGGCTGAGTCATTGACATTAAAGATTCTATTACAGTTATACTGTTATAGTCTAACTAAGGCCTTAGAAAATCATTTCTGTTTCTGGTTTAAAATAGTCTCCCTAAAAAAGTTGGGTTGGAAAGTTTGCAAATTTTTTAAAAGGTAAAATTTTATAATTTTCATAAGTCGAAACCTAATATTTCAAGATTTTTTTGTGTTTTCTTTTATCTGAAATGCTTGGCAAAAAATGAATTGATTGCAAAAAATTACAGTCAGTGGTGATAAATAGTTGGTCAGTTGGGAAACCAGAAACATAACAAATATTTTAGGCCTTTATACCTTTGATTGCTCAGGATGGTCTTACTTCGGTCTTTGATTATTTCTGATAATCACTGACACTATAGAGGCTGAGTATTTCATCAGGAGAAGTCAGGTTATAGTTGGTGTTACATGTAGGTAGCTTTCAGTGCGGATTCTCTTCTTGCGATTTATTTTATGGATTATATTTTGACTGACTGACTGACTGACTAACTTGTTAGTCTGTCTGTATTTTTCGGAACTAGACATTGTGTTGCTGTATGGAATATTGCCTTAGAGTTTCAGGTAAATATTTTTCTTAATTAATTTTCCCCTGTGTAAGCAATTTTTTTCCATCTTTAATTTTTTGTGGTGGTTCTTTACTTTTTTATTGTTTTTTTTTTTCAGTCACCTTATCTCACTAGTCATAAGTGTGGGGCTAGTGGAAATAGATTTTAGCTTGTCAAAATTATTTATTTCCTATAGTTGAGCATGTTTCAAATTCTATTTTTTGCTATTTGTACATAGTGTCATAAATATATCTTTAGTCGGACTGTTGAGAGAACTGAAAATGTGTATTTTTGTGAAATACTTTTTGCTGGTTCTATGGAATTTTTGTCAAATAAGTTTTAATATGTGGATATATCTGATTGTGCAGACAAAGTTTTGCCTTTAATTTTTTCAAGAACTAGTCAAATGTATTATGTTTTACAGTAGAAGGCAAAATTTTTGCTAGTCCCAGTTTTTGGGCTAGTGGGCCAAGGTTAAGACTGTTTGACATTGTATAAAATTATTGTGGATTTGACAGTTTTATGCAGGCTTTGGTGTAAATTTTTGTCAAATAGTGCTGATTCCTTGGAATTTTTGCCTTAGAATTTTTTATATGTAGAAATTTCCAAATGACATTCAGACAAGCTCTAGTGTAACATTAAAGTCTTTGAGACTATCAGGCTGAGCAAACATGTTGATGCCCTGGATTTCCAGGAAATATTTTGATGACTATTTTGTGGTTAATGTTTGTACAGCAACAGGTGAGAGACTTCTCTGTAACATGTCTCTACAGTTCACTCCAAATGTTCTTGGAAAAAATAAAATTTTAGAAAAAACTTGATTATACATTTTGGGGAGTAGTTTTGCTAAATTCAAATCATATGTTGATAAACTAATTAATTTTGATTTATGAATTTGTTCAGATGACTCTTTATTTCTTTGTGGGTAAATGTGGACCGGTTTATACTTACAACTGGATTTTGTCTGAAGAACTTTTGGAGGGTACTGTATATCATTCAAAGTTTCTATAACTTTGCACTATCTACTGGAATATTTCCAACAATAATATCTAGGTCTTACTTGAAAAACTAGGATTATATCATATTTTACACAGGGGCGGATCTGGAAGTTGTGTGAGAGGGAGGGAGGGTGGGCTCAGTTCTAAGTCCTAGTTTTTATCCCATGGGTGGTCAAACCACTATACATACAGTAAAAGTTTGAAGGCTTGATATAAAAGGCTTGTAGCTAACTTATCAAATGAACCAGGTGATGGGCCTTTCCTAATAAATCATTTTTGCTGCCCTTTGTTTCTTAGGTCTTTTTACATAGGAACATTAGGGTAATAGATAGGTACCAGGTAAAATGTTTGAATCAGCAGTTATTCAGACTGGTCGAGTTCAAGCCTTTTACAGTATCATAAAAATATTAAGACAGAACTATTGGGCCTCATTAATCTTAATTTTTCTTTTGGATTTATTGGTCTAATATTTTTATTAATATATAATTAGAAATAACTTTATACCCTTTAAGAATCCCATTTTAAATGTAATTAATGTATCATTAAAAAAAATTTGGGGTGAGTCCAGACCCCTTGATTTCGTGGCTTGATCTCTGATTGGTTACTTATCTTATAATGTTCTGTAACTGGAATGTGTTGGGTAATAAAATAAATATCATCAATGGTTGAATTCCTATCAGCTTTCTATATCTTGATTTTTTTTCCTGAAAAAATATCATAATTTGTATACAGTCAGTGATTTGATAGACAGTAAGGCCATGAGATAGCTACACGAAACAAATGTGTACGTCAATCAATGTTGTTTTAGAGACTTCTTGATCAGGCATGGTCTTTGTTGGATATTTTAGATATAACAAAAATTGATGATTTATAAACATTGTTAAATTTTACGCCACTGACAGTGGTGTATACAGTACATTGAGCCTGCTGATTTAAGTACTCAATGCAGTATTTCTGTACTCAAGATCAATAAAAATAGATAGCATAAATTTAGTTTGGGGATTGACAAACTAATATTAAGTATTTAAATTAGCAAGGTCAAAGTATGCTCCTTTGACATTTGAAGAAAATTTAACCCAGTATGCAATTTATTATATATCTTATTCTTATTGTTGTTAAACAACAATACAGTGATACAACGCTGGTGATGAATTGCTAAGCTTTGGAATCTAAATAAAAATTTGTATCTCGAACAATCTAGTACATATGGTGGCCATTAAAAATCTTGAAATAATGAGTTCTCTAAGCTAATCAGCTATCTGGCTTTCACTAAGATCCTCAGTCTTACATCAGCTCAGAATATGTTGTTTTTCATCTTGATCTTTTAATCTTGAGGTCACTTTGATGTTGTAAGATCACAGATGAGTACTAAGTCATAATCCAAGTTAAACAGTTGTTGGATCTATATTAAGCTTCAAGTTAAGTTAGTCATTTTCTGGGATAATTCAGTGGATAATACAGCATTTCAACACTCACACCTGTGTTGGGAGACCTGACCCGGCATTATTGAACCATGCTGAAAATTTCAGCAATTTATGAATGGATCTATGTATAATGTGTAAATCATTCCTACTTTCAGCTGTAGCCTGTTCAATTACCCTAAACATTCCAAAACGTTCCGTAACATTAGGGTTGGAACAACTCAACCCAAAAAACAACTCAACCCTGAGACAACTCAATCCCCTACTAACGGATTGATTTGTCCCAACTTTAAGTTGAGTATTGCACGGGTTGAGTTGTCTTCAGGTTGAGTTGTCCCGTACCCGTAACGTTCGCTAACAGTTGTTACAGAACACACTGCTGGTGTCTATATTTTATTACACAAGTTATTTATTAAATAAAGAAGGAAGAAACTTCTTATGCCCTAACCTATCGTTATAGAATTGACCAGACCTTACATTCACATTTCTGTAGATAATTACCAAGAAATAATTATATATCAGGCCATAACACACACACACACACACACACCAGGGTTTTCTCTCTTCAAGTTAATAATTAATGGTCTATGGTAATACAGCCATGTTGTACATGTTAAAAGATTTGTTTATCGTATCATAATGAGGAAACCTGTTGAGTTTGTTATTAGTAAATGGATCTCTGGAATAGTATGAATATCTCCTGGTGGGATTGAATGGTCTTATTATAAAAGACCTGCCACCATAGTGTTGGAATAACTCCAATAAACCATTTATCATTATTTTACATTATTAATTATGGTGTTAATTGGTGAATTGTGAGAAATAACTAATGGTTTTTAGAGTTCAATATTATTGCACAGTGGTGGGGGTCAGCTGATGTTATTGATTTGAAAGTGGTTGTTTGAACAGACTTTTTAAGTTACCTGCACTATACATGTATAAGGTATTTTAAGAGTTTGGATGCCAAAGGGAAGATTTAAGTTTTCTAAACTGAAAAAAGATTATCTAAGACATCAGCCTACTGCTAGTTTTGTAGACTTTTAATCTCATTTGTCTTTTCCACTTATATTAAAAATTATCACAAGGATCTTTGTTAAGAAATGCTTGCTATTCTTTTGATGTATGCAAATTGTTATGATATCATTCAATGACAAATCTAGAATATGGAATATGGTTCAAACCCTATTACCTGGAATATTTGTAAATACAGGGCTCAATATGAAAGATCGACCATTTAGTTGTTGACAAACTAGTTTAAAAATAAATGTCAAGCCCTGTAGATAAGGAATAAGGATAGTGATTGGGACCTTTCATCTCTGGGTGGAAACAGTTATTGGATATTTCCTGAGAAATTATCTGGATTAATCATTGAAACATGTAATTATGAAATTTACTTGTTTCCTAATATAGCTGATTTCTGCTATAAATAAATAATTATGATTTATTTATATTTATTGTTATTTAAGTTTGGATTGTCTTGCCAGCTTTCAGTACCATGATAATTAACATTAATAATTAATAAATTATATTTATATCTCTGTACATGAATATATAGTTCATACAGTGCCCTCCAAAAGTTCTCCAACAAATAAAATTTTAGAAAAAATGATCATGCATACTGCTATTAATTTTACTCTAATTAAAACTTATTCATGTAATATTGTTTGAATCATTTATTGATACACTAATTAATGCCGATTATTGCCCCTGATGACCTATTTATTGGTTTTTATTTATTGCTGCTAGAAAACATTGCGAGGGTTGTTCACAAGACTGTAGTAAGTCACTCTTTAACACTTTGCACTTACTACAATCTTGCGGGCAACCCTCAATTTGGTTTAGGCAAGTAAAATATATAGCTGGTTGTCCAATCGGGCAACCTTCTTGTAAAATTAATGTCGAGCCCTGCTGATTTTGGTATTTGCTCAGATGACTCTTTGTTTATTTGGCAAATGTGTATCACTTTATTCTTGAAACAGAATTTTTGTCAAAAGTCTTTTGAAGGGCACTGTACATACTTATAAATTAATTATAATTTCCATTAACTACAATCTATAATTAACTCTTAATTGTTTCTATACTTGGCTTGAAGACTTTTAATTACCTCTTTAAATCCTGATAATTGCTGCCTTGATAATTCCTGCAAGTCTGGAAGTAATTATTGTTAAATTTTTATACCAATCTATTTAAACATTTAATTGATTACTCTAAAAACATCTAGCTTTATTCCATGGTTACTAAAGTTCTTGATCTTTGCCCCTTTGGATTCTGATGTTTGTTGCTAGCTGCAAGTAAAGTTAAGTTTCTGTATAAAGACCACCTTTGTTATTTCAAAATCATGCAAGTTTTATCAATTTTAAAGTCACAATTTCTTTTTAATACTTTTTTGAGAAAAAAAGGCTCCTGTATTAAGACCAATCTGCTAAATTAAGACATTCAATTCTGATGGTCTTAGTAGTGGAAGTTAACTGTATGAAGTTGCTCACATACTTTCAATCCCTGCCTTAAATTTTCAGTAGAACTAGCCTAATGGTTGGTTTTATTGTAATTGGTAAGATCATTAACTAGCCTGACTTTATGAAATTGACCATTTTCACTTGTCACTGGCTTCAGGCTAGTAAGTAAGGCTAGTTGGTTAGGGCAATGACTGCTGACTTAACCATCTTGTTCCTATCAAATGTACTTGAATGTACTAAAGATCTATATCTAGCTCTAATGGTACACATCAACAGTTATTGCACTTGTTAATTTAACGACCTATTGATCTCAGGTGATTGTCTATCAGTATCTATTGTAATTGACAGTGATAATTAAACATAGTTGATATTAATGTTGATAACAAATGATGGTTACATTTAGTTATATACATAGGACACAGTTCAATATATATATATCAACTAAGTTACTGGGACAGAGATTGAAACAAAATGAAACAGACAGGGAGTGTGCAAAAATAAGGGGCTATTCATTTCGCAGGAAGATGAAGGAGTGTTTAGGTCTCCCATATCTGTCTGAATACATTTTTCTATGGATTTTTTGCTTATAATTATTCTAACTATAGTAGAGTTCTGCTTTGAAGACCACCTTGGCTATTGCAAAATTATGTAGTTTTGGACAATCTTTTTAGTTTCAAATGCATAATTTTAAAAAAAAGTGTTCCGATAAAAGAACATGTTGCTATTAATACCAAAAATAGATCCCTATATTTTGACTGTTTCACTATTAAGACCATTGGTTGAGAATCTGATTATCCTAATAGTGAAACTTGTCTGTATATCAAAATTCAATAGAGATCATGACCACTGTCCTCTCCAGCTGGACATGGCATGGTTGTTGTTTTGTCATATGAGAAATACAATCCCGGCTTCTCAATTATTATTGAATGTTACAGCATACACAGTATGTTTCACTTTTATAGCCTAGGTAGTAGGTGAAGCCTAAAAAATGGAGTACTGTTTCTGGGTTCATCTGCTCTTAAAAGAAGTATCAGCAGATAGTTTAAATTTAATGAATCTCATGAGTCAAAACCCTATTTGTGCCCATGCTTTGTGTTAATTTTTAATGTTCAACAAAATCGATTTTGAAAAAAATTTAGGGTCGGCAGTGAAATATAGGTTGGGTCATGCAAACAGAAACATGAACATTTTTATAGGCCTAAGGTATTTGATTACTTGATCATTCAACTATGGATTGTTTTATTGTCCCAAGGTGTCAATGTATCACTTTTTGCTTCATTAAATCACAAGTGTCATCGTACCGTATATATACTAAATTAAGTACCCTGGGGGTGTACCAAGTTCCAAACGTGGGGGGGGGGTGTTATCAAGTAAAGAGTATTAAAAATTAATGGTGTAATTATTACAACATGTAATAATGTCAGTCCATGTTGTTCTTTTATTCAAAATTAAAAGGGTGGAGTATATCATTTGGAGCAGTAATAGGGCACACACTTAGGGATCCAGAGGTCCCTGGTTCGAACCCTACTAGAAGGGGCACTACTAATTTCCTTGGGCTAGAAATTTACCTACATTTGTTCCATACCTCCTTGGTGTAAATATATTCTGTGAAAGATCACCTACTTGAAGGTTTATTCAATGATCAGCAGTTATTGTACAAAATTGTAAAGGGGGCAGGACACATACATGATTATATGGAAGCAGACATTAAACCACACTGTTTTACATTTTAAGTTAATTAGAGGTGCGTGTAATAGAGAATTAATGGTATATTATAAGGTCAGATGTAATATTTTCACTTGTAAAATTATCAAATAAAAGTTTGATAATTCAAGTGATACAGATCTAATGTGTAAGGTTCATTGATCACAATTGGTTTGACCTCATTTTGATAATATGATCATTAGTGCCGCAATTTACAAGTCATTGCTTTACTTGATAGTTGTGTCAAATAATTGGTGATTTCGTCTTGTCTCTTACCGCTAAGCCTTGATATTGTCATGGGTATTTCATAGTCCATGATTTCTGTGTGAGACTTCATTTTGAGGAAGCACTGGATTTTAATTTCAGGTATTTGTGATGTTTTCTGATGTTATCTTATGATAAAGATATCTTATTTTGTTAAAACCTGGTCGTTGAAATATGAATCAACTAAATTATTAATGCTTGAGTTGTATTTCTATTTCATTTACTTTCTTCTGTATTTGAGAAATATAATGCTTAGTTCATGAAATTTTATATATCTTAATTATTTTATGTGATATATAGCAGGGCATTTTTCCAGTATGTGGGAACAAGGACTGGGGGGAGGGGCTTACTGTATATAGAATATTTTGGGAAATTTTATCAGGAAGATTACCTCCAAATTTGGGGAAAACTGCATGATTTCAATTAATTTTTGGAAGGTTAAGGGTCCTGAAAACAGCCTTTGTTATACAAGGAAAAAAGCCTTGTATAGGCATTAGGTTTTCTTTTTGTTTTGTAATGGTGCTCAGGAAAAGGCGGTCAATGGCTCTGGTTATTGGATCTGACCCAGTTATACACAAATCTTGTGTCCACTAAGTGGGGTTTAAACTCAAGTACATTGTTTGTATTCACTGTAATACTTTAAAATATTTATCCTATTTCATATCATATTAGCTTAGGATTAGATTAACTATGCTAATTTTCAGTTGTTGTGACTTGTGCCAAGTATGTGTCCAAGATTGAAACAAATTCGACAGTGAATTAGAGAGTTCAACATATTTAGCATACTTTGCTTTGTCGTATTTTATGTAAGATATTGTGTTTTGATGGGTCAGCGGCAAAACTAGTCTAACTTCTTGAAATCAAGACGAATATAGGCTATTTTTGCGCATCTCGTCAAATTTGTTCAGAAACATCTTAATTAATTTGTTATAAATCTTGTAACTCAATCTAACAGATCTGTCACATATTTGAATATCAAGTTTTCTCTATTAGAGAATTTTTTATTGATTTCTGGGTATTGTGACCTAAATCTTTCATTTCATCTTTACGATATTTCTACAAGTGTCCTAGACCTCCATACAATAACTCTATCGTTATCCAATCTGCTATTGTAAGTCGTAATAAAGCTCTGTTGTGATTTGTCTCTAATATGGCTAGTGAAGTGCTCTCGGCTTTTATCTCTCAATTTATTTGGAAACCAGGAATAATTCTCTCTGTAGACTGATAGCAGACATTCTGTACCAGATGTTGTCTGATGGTGAATCGTTCAACAGTAACTGATAGCGGAGTGAATTGTCCGATAACCTATATAGGGAAATTTGTTCTTATGTTCCGGACACATGTGGGTTATACATATTGGATAAAATGTGCTTGTTTAACATGTGACTATTTTGTAATCTCAATGATGGCATGATAACGCTAGGGTTTTCTGGAATTCTCAGAAATTTATGGTAACACAAGATTTTCTGGAATTAAATGTCAGGACTGCTGACTCGGCACTAAATATGTTTTATAGTGATTTATTTAGAGAGTTTCAGATTAGGTGATGATGAAATTGGATGGAATTTGATTATATTTGTGTCTGTATGAAATGTATTTGATATTATTTACTTGTATCATGGGAAAATGCTTTTGGGGCCATGGGTCCTGAGACCTGACATGAATGTGATGTGTAGAATGTAAGACTTGTGAAAAGGGTTTTTATACGTAAAAACTGTTGAAAGCATGAAAAAGGAAATTTTTGGATTTTGAAAATTTCAGTCTTTCATCAATATGTACATTGCGGGTTAAGCGCAAAAACGGACGTAATTAAGTTCGATTCTAGGCAGGGCATACTTTTGTGGAGCATGGTCATGAATTAATTTTCTACGGTCATTTTCCCTCCTACCACTGATTCTAAATCATATAGGGCAGTTGTCAGTCACTGACTGAAGTATGTGCCTAGTAGTTGGTTAACAGCCAAATCCAGAGATTTAGCCTTTCCAGAAAAATTGAGTAGATGGACTGACTAAGCTTTCTTCACTGTTATGACAGAATATTGTGTAAATTCAGGAAGAAAAATGACAGAACTTAAAACTTAAGCGGACAAAAAATAAAGAAAAATTGTATTGTAAAAGTGATCATAATTTTTTTTTAGAAAGTTGTGTATTTATGTAGGTTACAAGTAACAGTTGCTATGGTAACTAAGTACTTTATTCACGATACAATACAATGTTTACAACTTAATAGGGACGTTATCAAAGATATATGTTTTCACAAAAATTTTGATAGATTATTTATTAAAATACACTTAAAATTATTGAAGCATTTCCCATCATCTCAAGTTTGTTATAAATAAAAATAGTTTTATACGTAGGTACGGAATGTAGGTTACGTGTTTTGAACAAACAAGGGTTTGCTATGTTAAAATTGCTATGTACCAGTAAGTGGTTGTTGTGTGGGTGTATGTTACACCCAGTATGAGATCAATGAATTATTTATCCATTTTGAGTTGTACTATTTATCAATTTTTGCTTATAAATTTATAAAATTTGGTTTAATCTTGCCATTATTGAGATTACATATCTCATGGGCTTAAGGCAAAATGCTTGTAACTCAAGTTAACAAAAGAGTGAGATACAACCATTTTACACTAAGTCAGCATTCTTATAGTTGGAAAAGTTTATTTCAAATTTTCAGTGGAATCATATTCATAAGTAGTTGTTCAATTGAAGTAAGTGTTATATAGGTGAGGTACTATGTAAATGAACAAGACCCAGGTCGATAGCGCAGTTGGTAGCGCTCCGGGATTTGGAATCTCGTGCCCGAGGGGGTGCGGGTTCGAATCCCACCCGGGGAGGTTATACCCTTCCATGAAAATTTGACAATAATGTCGATTTTCCTCCATTGATTAGATAATATGGAGAAGTTTCCGGCCTTGTGGAAGGGTAGGTGAGTACTGGTTATAGACAATGGTCTAGGAAAGCTAGGTTAGGTGCGCTGGACGCAGTAAAATGACCTAAATTTGTGTTGACACGGCGTTAAATCAAGTAAAAAAAAAAAAATTATTTCAAAGAATATTACAATGTATATAGGTTACAAAAATTGACAAATATATCTTCTTAAAAACCTTCTTACTCTTAATGCTGAGCAGTACTTGTCATTCATGACATAAATATCTATATTTATTGTTACCATTATCAGTGTATGAAATATTCATCAATGCATCTGTTTGTTTACCCTATATATTGGTAGACTAATTTTGACGTCAATTTCTTTCATAAATGTGATTACCTAGACATTTTGGATTGACGTTTTCCAATGATTTAATGATTTTAATCTTTACATATTTTTCAGTGAGTGCACACTTCGCAATGCAGTAAACTAGAGTCTCCTGACTGATGTTTTTTTCGTGTGGCGGATGAACGAACATATCACGCTGACCTTGAATATTTGTGGTTATAAACTAGTGGATGTAAACATGCTTGATTAAATGTATATAGACTATGTTACTTAGATTGTATATATCATAAAATAACAGATTTAAATCAGTATAGATCAATGCCTCGGTGATATCAGTTTGGAGTGTTGATTTAAACGTCAATTTTGGTGATTTTAAAAAACGTGAAAAATGGGGGCGGTGAATAGTTGTTGTATCCCTCGACGAAGTGGTATCGAGAGTAATGGAAAATCAAATAAGGGTTTTAGGGCCCATCGGAGACAGCTTAGCGCCACGTTTAATATGACATTGCTTGATGAAGAAAATGAAGCCATGTTAAAGAATCAGATGGATATTAACGAGGCTTCGGAAGAAGAACTGATGACGTTAACGGGGATTAACAGAAATACTGCAAAACAAATTATAGATTATCGTAAACAGATTCGTGGATTCAAACGTGTTGAGGATTTAGCTTTAGTGTCCGGTGTCGGTGCGGTTAAGTTAGAAATATTTCGAAATGAGATTTGTGTTAGAAAAGCTAACGGCTCAAATGGAAGTAGTAGAAGCTCGCCATCTAGTGGACGAAATGTGCGTGAGAGTGCCACTCGAGTGTATAACCTGAATTCTTCAAACGTGTTCCAATTGATGAAAATTAAAGGCGTTGGTCAAACATTAGCGGAAAATATTGTAACATACCGAGATAAAAAGGGGCCGTTTACTAATATAGATGACTTAATTAAAGTGAAAGGTATCGGCCCTCATGTTCTTAGTGCAATAAAACCTCAATTGACCTTGGACGATAATATGACATCGGATAGTTTATCGTGTTCTTCATCGAAAAAATCTTCATCCAATCATAACAACAGTGCAATACCCAGTAGAAGTTCGGACGTTTCTATAGACTCGGCAAACCATTCTATAAATCCATCGAATGAATTTAGTAAGGAATCGTTAGAAAATTTAGTAGACTCGTTAGGACCATTTTCGGAAAAACCCGTAAGACAGCCTGTAGAATTACCTACGTTTAAGTGCAATAATAGAAATGCTTTGAAAATTGCGTCATGGAATTTAGAATGTTTCTCTGAGGAGAAAGCCAGTAATCTTGGAGTTAAAGATGTCGTCTGCATGACAATATTAGAAAATGGGTAAGTATCTTTAGTAATTATCTAAATTGATGCTAAATTTATTTTAGTTTCATTTTGAAGTTTCTCATGTAGTATAGCTTATTTAGGATAACATGAGCCATTGTTTACATCAAATCTGTTTTAAATTTGTCTCAAGTTATCCTTAACAACCAATTTTTTTTATACCAGAAACAACACCATGTCAACACAATTTAGATTAATAATAATGGTCAGCACACTTAACCTAGCTTTCCTGTACCATTGTCTATAACCAGTACTTACCTACTTTTCAACAAGGCCAGCAACTTCTTTCTATACTTTATTTATGGAGGAAAATTGACTTTATTGGCATATTTTCATGGAAGAGTATAACTGCCAAGGTGGGATTCGAGCCTGTACCCCCTTTAAACTGGATTCAAAACCAAGGATGCTACCAACTGGGCTACTGTCGTACTTATTTATTTTAGCTTGATTTTGAAACAAGTTCTTACAACTTGGATTTATAACTTTCAAGTTCGCTTCCTGATCACCCAGTACTGAGCTAGTTGGATAAAGTTTCTTGCTCAAGGAAATAACGATGTAGGTTTTGGATGGGATTTGAACCAAAGCGGAGCTGGCTATCCAATGATTACCAGTCCAACGTCATAACCACTCATCCATGCCCGCTCCTAACTGCCCTACAGACCCGGGTTAACTCATTACTACCTGTCCAATGTTGTAATGTCAGGCCTTTGTACATTTATTGTCCTAGTTATTATTGTTATTGTTACGAGATGACATAAAGGTCTCTATATAAATGATCTATAATTGTTTTACCTTATTATTTCACATCTAATTGTTATATATCTGTTATAAAAGTTGTTAATTAACCATAATTATTACATTATCTGTTTTAGTGTATTATATTTCATCATGAATCTGTTTATGTCTTCATTCATCAATATGTTTACAGTGTCAATAAATATTTTAGAATAACAAGTCGAGGGTTGCTCGCAAGACTGTAGTAACTCGCTCTTTTACTATATGCACTTACTACAGTTTTGCGGCCTACCATCTAATTGTATAATCATATCAGCCAATCTGTTAGGTTTACAATACATTAATCATGTTTGCCTTCCTCCTTCTTGTTTGTTTTTCATTAATTGATTGTCATATTATTCTTATTATAGCAGGGGTCCAGTGGACCCTGGCTAATGTTTGTTCAAAACTCTCCTACAAAGAGTTATGAAATTGCCTTAGTGTTCTGGGGCCGGTATTATCACAGGTAGTAGGACCCTTTTAAATCATGACAAAATCTTAATTCAGACTTAAGATTTTTAAGGTGTATGATAAAAAATCATATTCATTAGAAATCATAAAAAAATCGTAAATTTGGTCTTAAATTTATAAACTAAATATACGAACTGTTGATAATACAGTCTTAAAACTTATCCATAGTGATCATAAGAATTATTTTAAGATTTTTTACGATTTCTGATCATACCCTGTCCAGATACCCTCCTCATAATTTTTTTTATTAATATGACCCCAATGTTGATTATTTCGCCCTTGGTTAAATGATGCGAGTCCAGACCCTAAACAAAATGATACAGAATCTCTCTTCATTTAGTCAGTGACTCAGTTTAACATACATTGAAACCATACACTTGTTCTTGTACGCATCTCAGGCCAGTATTACAACAATTTTGGAACCCGGGTCGGTAGCGCTGTTAGTAACGCACCGGGATTTCGAAACAAGTGTCCCGAGGGGGGCACAGGTTCAAATCCCACCTGGGAAGGTTATACCTTCCATGAAAATTTGACAATAATGTCAATTTTCCTCCATTAATAAGGTATATGGAGAAGTTTCCAACCTTGTGGAAGGGTAGGTGAGTACTGGTTACAGACTAGGGTCCAGGAAAGCTATGTTAGGTGCGCTGGAGGCCGTAAAATGACCAAATGACGTGTTGACATGGCGTTAAACCTAAATACTACAACAACAACAATGTTGAAACAGTTACCAATTATTTGCCTCTAATTCTAAAAAAAATTAGTAAGCCTAAAATGATAAATCCTATCACCAATTAAATCTAAATATAAAATATAATTAACATATTACAATATACTTCAATTATTTCTTTGATCCACAGTTTTTGTTGCAAATTTTGGCAAGATTTAACTATAAGATATTTTATAATTATTTTTACAGGTTAAGTATTATTGCCGTTCAAGAATTAGCAGATAAAACAGCTCTTCAGAAGGTAAGGTGATTTTTGTACCATAGATTTCACGTATTTATCATAGTGTATAGGTGTAGTACAACCTTCCGTAATCTCATTTTGATACTCAGGCTTTAGAGGCTATTGTGAAATTGGGATCAGAAATACAGTTGCTTAGAATTCAACTTAAAAGGTGGTCCTATTGCCGCTGACAACCTATATTTTATTCATGGCAACTTGTTACTGCTAGGAAATATTTGGTTGGGACAAGTTAAATATACCAGGTATAGCTGGTTGTGCAACTAAGCAAATTACTTTAATAATCAATGTCGAGCCCTGACTGCCTGAATGAGCTCTTAGCTTGTCTTTTACTTTTCTTGGCTTCCCAAACTGAAGCTTGGGACAATTGAATATTGATTCAGGCTAGTGAAAATATCTTATAACAAATAGTCTGGCTAGATCTAGTTGATAATTTTGCCCTGTACCATATTACGTAATCAATCAGTCTAGTGCTGAAAACATCATTAGGGAGCGTCTGTTTTAATGACAGGTTTTAATGTTTTTGATCAAGGTCTTCAATACAATGTCTCGACTCATTAACTGTAATGATAGGAAATACACGTCTGATAGATATGAATTATTTATCTATCTTGTTTTGGAGGCATGTACAGCCAAGTTCAATTACCTTTCCTCGTCGTTAACTTCTCGTTTTAACTCCACCCTGTTAACTGTTGTTATGTAATTTATAAACACAAATTACGCCATTAGAGGAAAAAAACGCTATGATGTTTATGGTTATGTATGTATTTTTCGCCTGATAATAAATAGTATGAAACGTGAATTTATGTCATCAATAAAAAAATGTGAATTTATATTACCAAATAAAATAAGAAATTGGTCCGTTTTTATCTGAATTGATTGGGATAGCTCTCCGATATTCATGGTGGGAATTATATATTCATTTGTGATGGTAATTTTATGTATCTAAATGGCTCTAAATAAGTGAGGTCCATTACATTACATGTGTGGTAATTTTGTGAAAAGCACATTGAAGAAAGGTTATTAGTGTATTCAAATTAGAAATATTTTTTTGAACTTCTGATGTCATCTAATGAGGCCTGAGAATATTTAATTGGAGAAAAGAGGGTGTTATAGGGTTGTTGAACTCTTAATTATTCATACATGAATTCGTCAGAATTTGCATTTATTATCAAATTATATAATAGTTAGTCACCACTTAGTGCGATCAATCTAAATTAATTTCCTTTTTTATTTTGATGCATGTTATCCTGGTAGTTGATCATTCAGCCCTTTTCTACATTACAAAGTGAATTTGGCTATTGCTCGAGAAAATATAGGGTGATGAATGGACCAGGAACTTTAAGGGGACACCATAATGTGGTACAATGATCAGCATATTTATTTTTTTAATCTTGGTGTAATGCAATGTCAACATATTTTTTAGGTTATTCTACGGCATCCAGTGCACCTAACCTAGCTTTTCCGGATCCTTGTCTAAAACCAGTATTTACCTACCTTTCCACAAGGCCTAATGTATATAAATCATATACTGTATACCATATTTATTCCCAATCAATGGTAAATGTGTCTAATTTTTCATGTTTAACCCTCTATACATACTGACAGGTTAAGATTATCTCTTTCAAATTATCTGTCGCTGTGTCAGAATTGAACAAATTAATTTTTTTATCAATGAAATATTTCAACCTGGAGATTTTTCAAATATTTTATCTTTCAAGACTAAATCTATTCAAATTTGCCACAAATTAGTTTCTAAATTTTCTCATTTTTCTGTAATAGCACAAATTTAATATTTGTTTATATCAATTATTTTTCTGTTATTTCTATATTTCTATCATGTTGATGCTTTTTTTTTCAGTAAAATTTCTATTCAAACTTACATTAATAACACATTCCCATACTACAATTAAGTTTCACTACTCGAACCATCAAAATAGAAGCTCTTATTAGTTGAATGGTCTTTCTTCTGAAATTAGGTATTTTGCTCATAACAATTGTCAAATGCCAAATTTATGCCTATTTTGATAATAAAAAGGTCAGTTTTTATTTTTGTCTGCTGTAAATGACTATATTGCAGGCTTAGGACAAAACGGTCGTAATTCAATATAAAAAGAGTGAGTTTTGACCGTTTCACAGCAAGCCCGCGATATCTTCATATAGTGGTTTTGAAATCATGTACATTTCATTGTCTACAAGTTTAAGATCTGTATATTATTATTCATATTTTAAAAATATTAAACATGTGAATCTTACATCATAATGTTTAAACTTGTCATTGTGGTTTTATAAATCACATTACTGTTTTCAAAAGTTTGATTGTTTTAATTACCACAACATGTAACATGTTTTATTCATATGACTGCAGCAGTTTAATCACCGCAACATTAAACATGAATTATTCATTGTTTAAATATACATATCATGCAAATTCAATCATTTTAATTGTTCGTAATATCATGTTTTGTCTCACTTTATTGCATTTCATTATTAAATTGAAACCATTATTTTTTCCATTAATTTGATGAACAAAGTTTTTTGTTTTAACTTCAGTTTTACACCTTTTGATTAAAAATTGAACATAAGTTCAAGAATTTCTGACTAAAATTGAAATGTGCTGTAAAATATTTAATTTAATTTGGTAATTCATTGCTGGGGTGATTAAATTAAATTTTTTCTTAATATTATAATGGTCCAAAAAAGTTTGTTTTGGTTTTTGAAGATTTTATCAGTTTGTGGATAATATACAGTGCCCTCCAAAAGTTTTGGACCAAATGAAAGTTTGAGAAAACCTGATAATGTACAGTTCGTACTCTAGGTCATGCATGTTTTTGTACTTTAAACAATAGACTTGCCCTCTAAATAGGTGAATAAGCTAATGCATGAATAGCATTTTACTGATTCAAACATACCATTTTATATGTTACATTTCTTTTAAATAGTGTGTATGCACATTGTAAGTTTTATATAATGATATGTTTATAAATTAAGTGTAAACCAATTAAACTATAAAAACTGTTGAAATAATTAACCCCTAATTATTGGTGTGTAATGAAACTGTCTATGTTTATATGGCGTGTGGAATGTTGCAAAATTGCCTGTGACATCATTACTAAGGGTTTGGCAACAAGCTCTCGCCACAAGTTGTCTGATCAGAAAACCAGTATGTATAAATTTAACAACCCTCATATTTTATTAAAAGTACCATTTTCTTCGGGCAATTAACAATCGTTTCCAACAAGTACAATTAAAGTTGGTCGTCCTTTTGGGTGTCCTACTTCAAGAGTTATTGTGAAGCCCTGTCCTAAACTCAATATTTTGTGCTAGGACTTTTTGGATGGCGCTGTATATTGTTATGGTACTTGTAAGGCATTGTTATATGATATAAATAATGATAGACTGTTAGTTAAAGTGTTTTATATTACAATCAATTTCCTCCCTGTAGTCGACTATTGTTATAGGAAGGTTATATAAAGTTCATGTGAATTTTCTTATAACCTAATATTAGAAATTTTATGTTTACTAATATAATTATCTTAAAAGAGTTATTTTACGGTGAAACCTTAGTTAATGGCCACCTACTAGTATAAGCCAACAATCACATGTCATTTCACAGCTACAGCCATCTCATCTATACACAACAACAACTACTTTGTTAGCAAGAGTTGTTTTCTGCTACATCCTTTTGGCAGCTGCAAATCCTTCCAAATAACATTAACTTCATTACAACTCCTGCCTTGCAATAACAGCAACTTCTTAATATTGATATTATTATGTAAAATTTTAAAGGAAATTTGCTCTATAGAAACTATTCCAAAATGCTCACTGTCAAGTAGCACTGTACAGGTTAGTCAACCAAGATGGTTGACAGAAAGCAGATGAAAAGACATTCAGAACAACTTCGGCGATCATCTACAAAGAAATACCTTGGAAATCAGACGTAGTAGGAATACAATCTGGTTATAAGGTCCCACAACTGTCATTTTCATGTCAACATATAATTATGACATTGGTACTCGCTTTATCACATAATTTCATCTGTACAATGTCTCACACTTCGTATTTCTGTGTAGTTCAGACTATATTACCACAGAAACCAAATTCCTAGATCTACTATTTCATCTTATGATATCCAAAGTTTATCTGTGTAGAAGATCACCGAGGTAGTTCCGAATGATGAACAGATAAACAGATTTTATTTTTTTAACAAAGGAATAGAGGTTGTACATTATGCACAGGAATCTATGCCTGGTTGAATACAACTGATTATACAGCAATACATGTGAATTGAGTTAAAGAAATCTTGAAAATAAAATCTGTTTACCTTTCATCTGCATTCTTTCGGCCATCTTGGTTGACTAACCCGTACAGTGCTACATGACAGTGAGCTTGTACATAATTATTAAGCTTTTTTGTAGAGAACCTTCAAGGTCAATGTTACTGGCAACTCACATCATCTCATGTTTGTCACCTGTTCATCCTTGTCATGTTTGTTCATCAAACATTATTAATTCACCTTTTCCTGGACTTAGTTTTATTCAACATGAAAATTCTAGAATAATAGTAGACGTAACCAAAATAGCTTACCATTAAAACAATGTTGTTTATTTAAGCCATACTTTTATGTAGTCTTGCACTTAGACATCATTACGGTGGAAACTTGTTTATTTATTCTTGTGTTTTGCTATTAAATATTTGATATTCTGAAAATAAACCCCTGAAAATAAAAAAGTGCCTTGATAGTATTGATTCAGTCATTTGTCACGCTGAGGAAAACAATGAAAATTATAGAATGTTTTACCTTTGTCCTTGAAAACATCTGGTATCGAATAAATGCATTGTCAATACTTAAAACAATAGAATCTATAGGTAAATGTGTAGCAGAGGTATTATATGGCACTTGTACTCCCTTGCCTTCAAGCTAGCTTTTATGGCAACGTGATAGAGTGTCCACTTACAACTCTAGAGGTCATGGGTTCAAATCTCAGTTCAGACCATGGATTTTTATCGGGTTACATTTGGCGCCCAACGTAAATAACCCACTAGGAATTGTGTGTTTGCACCCTTGGATAGTCCAACCAACAAGCTCTAAGAATTTGAGGACAAATTCTGATAAGGAGGGGGTGTGTGTAGCAGAGGTATAATACGGCACTTGTACTCCCTTGCCCTTAAGCTAGCATTTATGGCAAGGTGGTAGAGTGTCTGCTTATGACTCTAGAGGTCATGGGTTCAAATCTCAGTTCAGGCCATGGATTTTTATCGGGTTACACATGATTTAATGTACTCTTAAACTGAAGCCTGTTAACAGTTAACATGTGGTTTTAACGTCTGCTTCCATATACATGTTCAGCTGACTTAACAGTTATGTATGATAACCCCATATCATTGAAATCACTTTCAGGCAAATGACCCCTCACAGTACCCATTTACATCTGAGTGGAGTGGAACAACTGAAGGTACATTTCTTGCTCATGGAAACAAGCAGTGTCTCTAGTGGGGTTTGAACCTGCTTGAAGCTGATTTCAATGATCAGCAGTTATTGTACAAAATTGTATAGTCGGCTGAACATGTGTTTGGATAAAGACTTAAAAAAAACATTTTTAGGTGAACCATAGTTAAAAACCCTTGACCCCTCTCACAAAAGCTTTGAAAAAGTACTTTCTCACAACATAAAAGTAGTTGACCCCCCTTCCACATAAACTTTAAAGAAAAACTTCTGACGTCATAAAAGTCCTTGACCCTTTTCCACAAAAACTTCAGAACAAAATTCCTCCTGGCATCATTCTGTTAGGAGGTAATGACTAAGCTTAAACAAACGTCATTTTGACATCAAAGATTCCATGACATCAGGACATAATACTCTCATATGCCACTTCTATAAAACATTTCTATTTTAGTATTTTACGGTAATAAGCATTGTAGGATAGGATTTCTTGATTGAGGGATTTAGACTTTTTCTGTCATATTTTCTCATCATTCAAATGTCAAACTCTAAGAATGATGTACATTTAGTAAATACGTCATAACATTCTCTTGCCATGCTTTTACTACATTAATATTTCAAGGCATGTAATCTGGAAATGAAATTGTCTGTGTTTAAGTGGAGAATTGAGGGCTAGGAGTGGAGAAAACCAGGCGAGGGTGTGAGCAAGTGATCTGATCATCTCAAATAAGTGACTTTTTTCAATAGCACATTCTAAAGGTAGTTCCTGGTGGTAAGGAACTAAGGGGCTTGTGAGAATAGGGAAATCATCACATAAATAGGCACTAACCTGATTTTATCATGTTTTACTGCCAAGAGCAAACTAATAAACTAGCCTAACTGTATGAAATCAATACATGTAGTTTCTAAATCAATTTTCACTAGCCCCTGGCTTCAGGCTGGTGAGTTATGGTGTTGACTGTATATACTTGACTTCTGTCCATGATCTATGGACAGGGGCAGATCCAGGCTTTTTTTCTAGGGGAGGGGGTTTGGAATTTAGCACCACTACCACATTATACACATTTTGCAGAATAATGCCACATATTTATAATACAAACTAAACGACCATTAAATCTATGTTAAGCACAGATAAAAATTGCTTCATGCTACTTAAAAATAACTTACTGTCAAGAAACACACTAATGGACAGGTACATTTTGTAAAATTCAAGGGGGGGGTCTAGACCCCCCTGACCCCTGCTGGATCCGCCTATGATGGACTATTCTACAATGATTATATCTGTTTTGTTACATGTTCAGTAATGTAGTTTATTGTTGATATATTTTCAGATCTGTGATGAGTTGAACACACCTACCATACCAAACAATGTAAAATGGTCCGGACATAGAGGCAAATGGAAATGTGTCGTATCAGAAGATGCTACTGGCAGAATGTATATGGTAATTTGATTGGTTGTTTTTTATACTGAGGGAGGGGTCATGAGTTTGATTCCCAGGCGGGGCATACTTTCGTGGAGCTTGGTCATAAAATTATTTCTACAGCCATTCTTCCTCCTACCATTGATTTTTAATTATGTAGGACAGTTGTCAGTCACTGATGAAAGTATGCACTTAGTAGTTAGTTTACAGCTAAATCCAGATATTTAGCCTTTTCAGGAGGAGTGAGTAGGTTGACTGACCGCCATTAAATGACCTATACAATGTGTTGCTACGGCGTTGAACCCAACAAACAAACAAACAAACCTTGATGGATGCAGTCGAATCTAGCTGCATGGTAGTGTGTGGACAGAGTCCATTGGAATCAATGTCCAGTGACTTTTAGAATGTAAGTGGTCCGACAGTCGACCAACTATTCACAGCCACCATTTCCTAATTCAATAAAAAATCATTATTTGTTGTTATATAATATTGTTTATTTAATTAATTTTAGAACATTTCATGATAAATCATTAAAATGGGCTGCATATTATGCCATTATGAAAAGGCAGAATATGACCCCAACTAAGAGCTAACAATCCTGGTATCTAGCCCTGTCAGTTCGGTGTTTGGATTGTACATATGTAAGTAATGATTATATATTTTGTTTTGTTTTCAGAGTAATGAATATAATGGTTTCTTATATGATGAATCACAGGGTATATCTGTTATAAGTTCTTGTTTACTGGCCAAAAATAATAAAAAGTCAAAACCATTTACTAGAAGACCTTTTATAGCAACATTTAAGGTAAGTTCGGTTGTAGAAAACAACACTAGTGATAAGATACTTGTTGCAGGTTCAACATACTTGGACTGGTAATCATTGGATAGCCAGCTCCGCGCTGGTTTTAATCCCATCCAAAACCTACCACATTGTTTCCTTGTGCTAGAAACTTTATCCTACTAGCTCAGTACTGGGGGCCAGGAAGTGGTCTTGAAAATGATTAATCTAAGTTGTAAAAACTTGTTTCATAATCGAGCTAAAATAAATTAGTATAAAAACAATATATTTGTGATACAGTAGCCATCTTTGTTTGATCATGGACATGTTGGTGCTTGCATTGATCTTTGTATTGTAGTTGCTTGCTTGCTTGGTCATGTCCTTTGTCTATTGGCTGTTTGAATTACTGTCAATCTGGATGTTGATTGTCAGTGGCAGCCAGTCATACTTTTCCTTGAAATTGGAAAATTTGTCAGCTTTTTTCGCAGAGATATTGTCTGACTGTATTTCAGGAAAGCTTACTGAGTTTGTGAAATGTAAAATCGAGAAAACCTGGTTTGGTGAGCTAGCCACCATAAATAACAAATAAATAAACAAAGAATTGAAGTAGTATGGTTTCAGTTTTAGTATTTAAAACTATTAACTGGAAACAGTTACTATTTCTATTTATTGTGTATGTCTAGTCATATGTATTGCGTCAACTAGCTGTCAGTACTTGATATTGTTTTGTTCTTACTTAAAATACTTCCTTAGTTTTGTTTGATATTTTCATTGAATATCACTACAATCTACTGTAAAGCAAATAAGAAACTTCCGTAGATTTGTTTGATGTACTATAGACTTGTATATGAAATACAGTCTCAATTATAGTTAAGATATGAAACAAGTGTTTATAATCACATGTTATAAGTGTTAGTCACATGGATATTAGTGTAGAATGATTTATTTAGTCATCAAAATCAGTATTAAAAATGACATCAGACTTTGAATATCAATCCACTTTGCCTCTTGCATATGAGGATTGATAAGCCCTCCTCCATTAAGCAAGTTGTGGGGTTTAAGGTCCATTAAATAGTATACTTTCTTCACTTGAAACCCTCTGTTAGTGAGAAAGTAGACAGATACTTATTAAGGGTTAAGGGGCTAGTATTGGTGAATCTAGGGATTGTTGGTTAGGTGAACTGTCCACCTTATAATGACTGACTGATGGAAGGGATTAATAAAAAACCAAGACTTATTTTAGGTACTGTTAAGTTCCACTATTAGTACACTCAAAATCAATGGTCTTGATATCAGAACAGTCTTAATATAGGTACAGTTTTCTTCTCAAATCAAGCATTTGTATTAATGCAATTAATGCAAGTCTACTGATCGAGGGGTCTTGGGTTCAATTCCCAGGTGGGGCATACTGTCGTGGAGCTTGGTCATGAAATTATTTCTATGGCCATTCTCCCTCCTACCAATGATTCTTCATTATGTAGGGCAGTTGTCAGTCACTGACGAAAGTTAGTGCTTAGTACTTGGTTTACAACTAAATCCAGAGATTTAGCCTTTCCAGGAACAGCAAATAGGTTGACTAACCACCATTATATGACCTATACAATGTGTTGCTAGGGTGTTAAACCCAACAAAACATCCAGGGTAGCATTTTATCTTGTGTCTTAAGACAGTGTAAATCTACGATATTGAAGGGTTTACAACTAACTCTGATTCATAGACAAAACCCTGTGGTGTAAACTTGTTGAGGCCTTATGTCCTGCCAGGGATGAAGAGAATTTTAAGTGAGTTTGATTGTAAGACAGTTGATAATTTGGGGGCTCCATTTTTTTACTGAAATTAACCGTCCAATCAACAGCCTCTTCTTTTAACTGCCAGGTAAACATATGTAGATCCCTGTTGTTTACAGATATTAACTATCCAATCATCAGCCTCCATTCTACAATTGGCAGTTAAACATTGACCAACTGTTGACCATTATATAATGATAATTTCTTTGGGTTTGTACAAAACCAGTCTAACTACATGTAAGTAAAGAAGGATGTAGACTAGTTTTGTACTGACCCATCGCTATATAAACTGATCAATGTATGATTTCTATATTTCTAATATATTTCAGATAAAAAGATTTGATTGTGCTCTGGTCAGTGTACATTTAAAGGCTACAGGTTTAGATAATGAAGATTTAAGTAGATTACAAGAAGAAATAGATAAAATACCAGATCTTATATCTTGTATACAGGATCAATTACCAGGTTAGTTGTCTAGTGACCTCCATAAGTTCTCAGACATATGAAACTTCGAGAAAAAACTGCATTTAGTTCTATTTCGCCCAAACACCCTTGTCGGGCCTTAATGAGATAGTACCCATGTATGCGAAATCAGTGTGCCTTGCATGCGGTTAGTTTTACTGTCAGATTATCTAGATTCATATTACCTTGATTCATACATTTGTGCCACTCATCATACGACAGTATAACCTCTCTTGAACAACACCCACTGGGAGGGACTAAAGTGTGTTGCTGTTCAAAGGTTGTCGCTCTGCAGAGGTTAAATTTAATTATTAGTGTGTTCACATGAAATATAAAAAGATAATGTTGTGCAAAGAATTTGTTCTGTATAGGGCCGCTTTGCTGAGGTTATACTGTACTAATTTACTGTCATCATTTTAATCCACTAGCCCCTAGCCCAGGGCTAATGAAAATTATCTTGTGATCAGGCTAGTTGAAAAGTTTGTCTTTTACTCAGTAGTATTATAAAATGGGCTAGTGCTTGAAAAAAATGTTAATTCTCATGTTTTGTTTTTCAATTACAGGTGAAAAAGATATCATGATACTTGGAGATTTCAATTTATCACCAAACACTAAAGGTAAGTGAGAAACTAATAGATTTAGACTTTCCTAAAGTGAAATTCACTAAATCCAGTTAAAACACCAATTTCAAGACCCATGGTGGCCATGATGGGGGGGGCGTTCAGGTGTAAAAATGTCCAGACAGGTAAAATGCGAGAGTGACCAGTTAAGGTTTAAATAGGGCATGTGTGTACAAAAGACAAAAGAAACTAAACCTTGAATAATATTCAACTTTCTTACAACATTCTATACTCAGTTGTAAGTTGCATTTTTGGCCCTCCAAATTGCATTTAAAAGTAGGGTGTGTGTCTTACAAATGGGGTCTACTCAAAGGTTATTGAAGAAAAACAGGAGCTGAGTCAAATGGGCCCCCATACTGACGTTCTTATGAACGCTATCGGCAGCCATTACAGTGCATGTAATAAACTCGGACCCCGCTTTAAACCGTAACATGTGCTTTTCATGTGGTCTGTTAAAGTATTCATGTGAAACAAGTTTTTTTGTGATGTTATAAAATTTATTTATGTATTTATCTCTATTAAATTCTAATGAAATAGTAAATGCTATCAAGGATGTGGCTATTTCTCATTACATTTTCTTGGAAAATATCTAATTGAGTAATTTAATACTTGTAATCATGTTTTCTAACATGTGAAACTGCAGGTATCATAATATAAATTGTCAAAGATAATTTTCATCAATAGACATATGTATTTTTTGTATAACATGTAGTGCAACGTGAATTCCTATAATAGACTAGGCTAATTAGCTGGACTAATATTTCTGTAATATTATATATAGTATAGCTAATGATTTCAATTTATGATGGTAATTACCATCGTATCATATTAATGGAATAGAAAGTTATATATTTAATGAGTATAAGTCTATATTCGAAGCTTTATAATTACAGTTTTTGCCTTAACCTACTACATGTACCTCAAAGCTAGAGACTGGCAAAAAATTTATTCATACTAGTGATTTTTTTTTATTTCATATGGTTATTTCATACTTCATATATCTTTATTGACATAGCAAAATTGTCATATCATTGATACAGGAATCTGTATTGTTACAATTTGTGACCAATTACTTTTTTGACTGTGTGGTAGGTCTGTATGTTTTGACTGTTGCTATTCCTGGTATGTTTACTAACCCCAGTTTTTTTATACATTTTGAAATTTATGCGGTATAATCTGACGGATATAGCTTTACACTCTTAGATGATAACTATTTTTTATACTGGGTTTAACGCCATGTCTACACAATTATTTAGGTTATTTTACAGTGTCCAGTGCACCTAACCTAGTTTTCCTGGACTCTTGTCTATAACCAGTACTCACCTACCCTTCCACAAGGCCGGAAATTTCTCCAAAAACCTTAATAACGGAGGAAGAATAACATTTAAATATTGTCAAATTTTCATAGAAGGGTCTAACCTCCCTAATCCGTACCCCATTTGTGACACTAGATTCAAAATCCAAGGGCGTTACCTACTTCACTATCAACCTGGGTTGATAATTATAATATTTGTATGTTTACAGATTTTGATGATGTACGTAACCAAGGTTACCATAATTGTATCAGTGATGGTGTTTATACAAATATAAGTAATGCTAACATGAAAGGTAGTAAAACATATGATAATATATGGATATCTAAACAAACTAAACAAGTGTTTACAGGTAAGCAATAACACTCTATTTATATTTTTTGTGGACACTTTATTTATTTATTTTTTGTTGTTGTTAAATTTGACACTATAGTTCATTTAGGTCAAATGACAGTGGTCAACCAACCTACTCACCGTTCCTTAAAAGACTAAATCTCTGGATTTAGCTGTTAACCAGTTACGAAGCACATACTTCCATCAGTGACTGACAACTGTCCTACATGATTTAGATTCAGTGGTAGGAGAGAGAATGACCATAGAAATTATTTCATGACCAAACTTTATGAAAGTATGCCCTGTCTAATTGTGGAACTCACTATCTCTCAATTTTCTTGAGCGAGAAATTTACCTTTAATTGTTCCACTCCACCCAGGTGTAGATGAGTAGTGTGAGGGATCACCTGCCTAAAGAAGATTTCCATGATCAGGGGTTATCATACACAATTGTAAATTTAGTTGAATATGTATATAGAAGCAGGCTTTAATCTGCACTTTAACTTTAACATTTCTTAACTAATTGATTTTTTTACAGGTAATAGTGAAGTGATACGTGATGGTCTAACAAGTCCATGGATACCAAATGGCTGGAGCTGGGGTGGTGTGGTCAGTGACCATTGTCCAGTCTGGGCTCAAATATATACAGGAAAAGACTTGGATTCTGGTGATCTCAAGATTGGACCTGAGGCAATAAGATTTGCTCTGGGAAATGAATGAGATACTCTCAAAATTGGACCTGAGGCAATAAGATTTGCTCTGGGAAATGAATGAGATACGCTTGGATAGTGGAATTCATTGATTCTTATATCCTGACATAGTGATGGCGTTATTTCACTATTGATGTCTCTTCGGAGGCATTATTTCTACCACTTGATAACTACATGATTAACTAGTTAATTTGTGGTTATAGATAAGCAGTAAGCGATTAACTAATTATGAGATAATCACATAGAAGCAGTAGTCTAGTGGTAGATCCAGCTTCGAATCCCATGGAGGCCACTGCTTTGAGCAAGAAATTTATCTATGATTGCATCAGTCCACACAGGTACCTGAGAGGGTGGTATAATTCAGTTGCTCCTATTTGTCAGCTGCTCTAAGCTGAGTAAAAGACTCTCAAGGGAGATTGATAGATAGATACCAGTAGCTAGATGACCAGAGGTAATAGCTGTAAAGTCAGTGATTTTGCATAAGCATGAAACTAAGACTACATATTTACCAGTTGGTGATTTTTGATGATTTATAAGTGAGTAACTAGTTATGTATCTAGTTAACCACATAATTAACCCGTTAATTATGTTGTTGTCTGGTGGCAGAAATTTCCCACCGTATTTTAGCTCAAGGATTTTAATATACATGTATGTCATAAAGTGTATGATTTTTAAAGTTCAAAATTTAGTAATATTGTTAAATTTATCAAATTTTAATAATCTTGGCAGCAATGTGTTTGTTTTCAAAGTAAACTTTTTAAATTTGTTAGTAATTAATGATTATACTGTGTAAATTGATGACTAAATGTTTTGTAATATATAAATATATGTTGACTAGAAACAAAATGTCTATTTTCTATCAAATATATAACAATTATAAATACAAGTATTGCTATTGACTGCTATGTGATCCAAAATGGTGGGTGTTCAAACTGACATAGTAATCAGGGGAGATCACTCTCATGTGTGGTATATCAGTCATTTTCAATGCTTTACTGTACTTTTCAGCAATTATATGTGAAAAAACTTCATTCTGCAAGCATGTATCCCGGTACAATCGAACCTTATTCAGCTGAAAAAAAACCCTTAAATATGAGTTCCAAATATGAACTATTATTTGTTCTTACATTTACAATATTAACCCAATGTTCAACCTACTTAACCATTTCAAAAGCAAGTGATAGTCTTTATACCGAGTAAATGAATTATGGTTTGAAGAGTTATCTCCCTTAGATAGCATTCATGAAATTGATTTTGATGTGAAAAGATGTCTGTTTTTGTTATTATTATATACTGCATTTGTATAGGGCTCTTTTACATGTATTCAATATGAAAAGAGCGCTATACAAATGCGGTATAGAATAATAATAAAAAAGATGTGTACATGTATTTTACATCGCCATTATGCATAGTGGCTTTGACCATAAAAAAAGGATTTGGGGACAACCTTAATAAGAATATTTTGCTTAATGAGCTGACTAAAGAATTAGAAATTTTATTTCAGCATAGAAATACAAGTAAAATATTGTATAAAAATAGGAATTTTGTATAAAAATATGAATTTTGTATAATCGTTGTACAGTTTATTAAAATTTCTATTCGATTTATTTCTTGCAGAATGATTGTTAAATTATTAAAATGATCTCAGTGTATATTTCATCTTTGTTCCAATGATATTTCATGTATTATGAATATGAATTATTATACCCCCGCTTCGAAGAAGAGGGGGGTATACTGTTTTACCCTTGTCCGTCCGTGCGTCCGTCCGTTACAAAATTTCCGTCGCAGTTTTCTCATGAACTATAACATGCAGCAGCCTAATACTTTGCATATTGCTTCATCCTATAGTCCCATGTGGTGTAAAGCGATTTCATGCTCCTTGCTCATCTACTTCCTGTTTGTCGCATATTTTTAGATTTTTGCGGGGGTATCACTAGTGAGCATTAGCTCACAGATTTACTTGTTAATTTTGCTGTTTAGTTAGATTAAATCCTGAAACAAACACTGATTTTTTAACTTATTTATTTATTTGAAAATTTTTGTAAGTAACTTATTAATGAAATACTGTTTTCATCTTTTAATCAGTCATAACTTAAGTAGGCAATAGGCGGCTAGATAGTCTGACTATTGATTACCATGAAACGCTGTTCAGTGGATTAGTGTCTATGAGGTTGCATGTTTTTAGATTGGCCTTAACACACTCTGACTATGTCTTTTTTGGATGCACACATTTCTCAAGGCCTGGGATCTTCTTGCTGGTAATTGTATTGATACAGGCTGAAGAAGGCATCACTTGATTATTCCATCTAAGACACCTGGAGCAAAGTACATAAGTCAGTTAAACCTTCTTACAAATACATGTACATTTATTCTTTTATTGTACGAATGAGTAATTTTTTTTTTGATAGCACAATTTTAATTTTAATAAACCTTTACTTTTAATGAAGATAATATAGAATATTGGGGGCTTGGCGCAAAACGGTCATTAATCTTTTTATATTGAGTTACAAACCTTTTAGGCTAAGCCAACAATGTACAATTTGCCTTTCCCAATTGAAAGTTCAAACTTTCCAAATTAATGAATTTCACCCATGATATCATCTTTCAAATTTCATTCTTTTTGTCATTCTCCCTTAGCAACACCCATAATATTTGGCCCCACCCACATGTTGGTTTTGTATAGAGGAACCCTGAAGAACTAGCATCTACAAATATGGTCAGTAATTTTAGAATGATCTGATACTAAATTATGTATGACAATTTTATTCAGATTAATTAAATGTTAGTTTCTATCTACTGAGTTTATGTAAATACTGAAATTTTCATTGTATTTTATAGCTAAAATTTTGTTAAACTGTCAGTGGAGCATACATTAACTACGCTGATTTAGATACTCACTACAGTACCTCTGTACTCTTTATTTTAAAAAGAAAGATATCCATATTTAAGTACAGGGATTATGGAACAAATGTTGAGTATTTAAATCAGCGGGGTTAATGTACTCACCATTGATAGTTAAATCAAATTTATAGTCTGACAATAATAACCTGAGCTTGACCTTTATGCAAGAATATATTAAACTCAGTACTTACTGTCTTTTTTTGTCTTCATTTGTAAATCACGCTTAATCATAAGCTTTCGGCAAATACACTTTCTGATCAACTAATTTTGTTTTCATAAGAATACATGCTTTGAAACTGTGCCACAATATTGCGGACTTACGTGTTTCCCCATAAACTAATGAGTCCAAACTTTAAAATTATAAAAAACATGCCATGTTTACTAAATTGATTTATAGTTTCATAGGATGTTATAATCATATACATGCATACGGAAACTCACAATTTAATGCAAGTGAAGCATGTAATTATTATAATAAGGTAGTTCAGGCTCGGGTTAATATTGTCAGACTATACCAAAAATGTACAACTGTGATATTTGACCTAGTATGTGCATGTATACAAATACATTTGATTTTGAAGCTTCCTTCATGACTTGCTTGTTTATATATTTTTGCTAGGTTGCCTGAATAAACAAACTTATTTATTTTATGAGAAACCCTTGTCTATAGGCTTCAGACTAAAAATCCATGGATTCTAGGATTGATTCCCTGGTTAAACCTTCATGGTGTTCAGTCATGAAATATTATCTTCAGCTTATTGATAAATCTTATTTATCTGTGGTACATACATTAACCCCGCTGATTTAAATACTCATTGCAGAACGTCTGTACCCTCGCTTGGTATTAGAAATAGATTTATGTTCGGGGATTATTGAACGAACAAAGCGTGTCTAAAACGACAGGGTTAATGTATGCGCCACTGATAGTCAAATTAAATTTACTAATACCTCTGTACTAAGTAGTACAGTTGTTGCCAACTTGTTAGGTATGTCCTACATGTTTACTAGGGTCCAGGGATCTCTCCAGGGGAAAGTATGATTGACTAACAGCATGACTGAAAAATTGTTGAAATACGGTGTAATACACCATTTATAATATATTACATTATTTTTTTGTTTATTTTACTTATTTACTCCTCAGTGATATAAGAAATATTTTACTAGAAAGTTGGGCATTGGTCAGAAATTGTCTGGCATCATAGACAGAATTCTGTACCACTATTTTTCAATGTTTTCCTTCACAATGCAACATACAGTATTTTAATTCTCATTATTTCAATTTCAGCCAAGGGTAATCATGAAATAAGGATTAAAATGAGAATTAAGATAGTGAACAGATATATCATGTATAGATATATAATTTATATTCATTTATGTATTCTAAAATGACATTTTTATTTAATTAATTGATGAACATTTTCAAATACATGATTTATAAAAATTTATCATTCTTTTGTTGTTTTTTATATTTTGTACAAAACTTACTTGTGTCAGTAAATAACTTACCTGTGTCACTTATATTTGCCGGATTTTTCAACGAAAAATATTGGCTTATAGATTGGCGAAACCCGGGTGGGCGTCCGGTGGAGTTAACAGTTGCGTTAAAGTTTTTTCTTTACCATATTTTTCTGCCATTTATTGTCAGATCTTTATGAAACTTCAAACAATGATAACATACCATGTGATGAACAGAAGTAGAAAGAACCCACAACTCTACCTGGCTTTAATATGGATTATTTCCCTTTGTAAATTATGGATTAGTTTGTAATATGTTGATATCTCTGTCATTTATGGTCAGATCTTGATGAAAATCCGGCTTCAATGTGGTTTCCACATTGCATTTCTTGTATGAATCTATTTTTTTTTGTCTCCTGTCTACTATTGGAAAATTTCATTCAACTGTAGGTGGTGCATACTTCAATCTTGCTGATTTAAACACTGGATATTTGTCTGATAATCCCTGTTCATATAAATGGATATTTTCAACAATACAGAGCATGAAGTACTGTATTAAGTATTGACATATCGAACAAATATTAAGTATTGAAATCAGTGGGGTTAATGTTTATGCTACCAAGTTGATTAGAACTTGCCAAAATCAGCATGAAAGATTGAAATTCTACAGTCTGGTTAGCTCAATCTGTAGAACATTTGACTAGGGCAGCAAGTAATTGATTCAACTCATCACAAGTCAATTGCCAGGGGGACTGATTCAATTTCAGGACCCTGAAATTACCAATTGATACTGGCCTTAAATATGTCTGTGTTATAAAGATGCATATACAGCTAAGGCACCACTCTCACTACATAAGCCCAGAGAAGGCCCAGACCTTTAACCTTACAATTTTCCTCTTGCCTGTTATCACAACCAAACATTACTGTAGAAAAAGGCACTATAACAACAAAATTCATACTTAGATTTTATTACATTACAACATAAAAATATGAACACATACATTTCACATAATGGCAATAATACCATAAAGTTAAATATAAAATATGGTATGAAAACTTCTTCTATCTCAGGTCTTTATTCTTAATAGTTGTTCAAGACTAAGAAATAATTTTACTGCCCTCTAAAAGTTCCTCCACACATTCATAATTCACATTGTACTTAATGGAGTAATGGAGTTGGAAAAGCATTTTACTGGTAAATGATTTGAAATTCTACTTTTTAATCAGAACATTAGTCATATGAATATGAAATTACAAAAATATCTCAAACTTGATACTGGTTCATTGAGATACATTCATCATAGCTTTGGGGGCTGAGAGATATGTTTTGCTGCCCCCCAACAAATGTAATGTACCAATGAAAATTTCTGTCCATTGCAAGAATAATGAATAAAATAAACAATCATATAATAATTTTTCAAACTTGAACTTGGAAGTAGTCAAAATTCATTTAAATGAAGAAACTTGAAGGGCAGATATTTGCATGGTTCACACAATAACTACATTTTTTATAGGTGTTGGAACCCATTAAAAAATCACGGTCCAAGCTGAGATCCAACCAATGACCTTCTGAGTTGTAAGCAGACGATACCACACCACCAATATTTCAAAATCATTGGTCACCCATCAGAAATTTTCCTCGCCATGGGCAATTGGGAAAGTATTAATTTAGGGCCCTGCAGATTTATAGACTTAAGTTTTTTCACAAATTATCAATAACAGTGTCATTAGTTTCCATCAATATTTCATTATCTATAAAATTATCATCATTTTTCTCCATCATGGAATCTTCTACTATATTAGAGTCTATTTGTATCGGATCATTTGATTGGTTCATCTCTTCTTGATCCTCTATTTCTATTGGTTGAGATTCATCTGTACCTTGGACTGGTTCTACAGAAATACCCATAGCTTTCCTTATACCTCGCAAACTGGTTACATTTTGTGGCACAGTCTGAAAAAAAAAATTATTAATACATAAGATAAATTATGTGATAAAATACCCCCAACAGGTATTTGTCAAGAAAATGGGTGCTGAGAAAATGAGCAAACAAAGATTTCTCATCAAGGGGCCATAACTGGGCTAAAAAATCTATGGACCATAACCAAAATGGAAGATGCACAAGTCTGCCTGATATCTGGCATACATGTGAAGTTTGAATCAAATCCAAAAATAGGTGCTGAGAAATTGAGCAGACAAGAAATAGCTACAGACTGACTAGCTGACTACTATATACTCTCAAATTTTTTTTTTTTTTGAGGGGGGTATAAAAATATCTTTTGTCAATGCATGAATTCATGTGTTTCAGTTATAAAAAATAAAACTTTATTTTTGCACTTTTATCTCAAGAAAACAAAACTGATTTTATTACAAAGCACTATTCTCTAACTTGTTTAATACAACAACAATAATAATAACAAAGACTTTATTTATAGAGGCAACACAGGCAAAGCCCAATCTTCCCTGTGAGCCTCTTAATATAAACTAATTGATAAACAACTCTACTTACATCTTTAGTTAAACTGGTCAATTCTGACGTTACTTTCTCAGCTGAAATAATAGAGTTAAGATTTAATACTTAATCAGTATATAAAATAAAAATTAAAGTCACAGGGTGTTTTAAAATCTACTTCCATATACGTTCTCAACTGACTTTACAATTTTTGAACGATAACCCCTGATCATTGAAATCCCCTTCAAGCAGGTTTTCTCAACTTTTTACACTGAACAGTTGTATGCTAATTTGTTGCTCAAAATAAGCAGTGCCTCTAGTGAAGGCCTCTCAATTCCTAAGTGGCATCCTACCACTGGACCACTGCTCTCACATAATTTCTATGCAGCTTTTGAAATAATTAAAACTAGCACATTGACTCATGCCAACTTTTTATGTATCCTATACTGGTAATATTAGGAGTTTGAGTTAGACAATCAATTAAAACAGCTACATTAAGGTAAAGTTATTCAATCTAGTAACATAATTATGAGATACCTGGAAAATGATAATTATGCCACCATAGAAACAATAACATTATTCATAGTGAGAAAACATACAGTACATTACTTCCATATAGGTTCTTAAAAGGCTACAACAGCAAATATTGCCAAACTACGCGATAAAGAGAAGCTGCAAAATATTAGTTTTATAAATGATTTGATTTTGTTTTAATAAAGAAATGGTGGCATCAACATATTGTAGTGGTCATCCCTCTAAATAGCCACATATGACTAATAATTGTTAATTCAATAGCCACATATCCTGGTCACACCTTTAGGAACCCTTAAGTTATGGGCTTAGCGCAAAAAGGTTGTAACTCACTCTTTTTTAAATTGAGTTACAACCGTTTTGCACTAAGCCTGCGATGTGACTGCAGATAGTTGACTAAATAGCCCTATAAGTGACCTACATGTGACTACAGATTTTCTGACAGAAAACTTACCTAATTGTGTTTCTTTCTCGCTAGGACCTTGTATGTGACCAAGATGTGGTGGAAGTTTTAAACTTAATCTTTCATGTTGAGTATCATTTAACTCTTGTAATAACTCGGCTGTTTTATCCAATCTTCCTTGTATCTCTGTTTTAACTGTGGAATCTGTAAAATGTTACAACATACATATTATTATACTAGCCAAATCACTGCCTTAAACCACAATCCCTAAGCTCGGAACTACGTTACTAGTGAAAATTGATGAAGGCTAGTAAAAGATCTTTTATGTCTGAGTGGAGTGAAGCAATTGCAGGTAAATTTCTTTCAACTAAATTTAGCAGTGCCTCTGGTGGGGTTCCAACCCCAACCACTCATATTTGATTATTATTAAATGTAGTAAGTAAAATATATAAAATGATTACAAGTATTATAATTGTTAACAACACTGAATGCCCACCCAACTGCCAGCATGCCCACCTGGGTTTCACCACACTATTAGCCGAATCTTATAATGTACAATATAATGTGATGTAAGGATATATTAAGTATTACCATTGACATTACTAGTTGAATCTGTGTCTTGTGAACTTTCTACTGATCCCATTCTCTGTAACAAAAATATATCATGGTAAGTTTTAAAACACATTTCTTTGTTATTAATAATAAAACAAATATGTGCTAGCTAGCAACATTTTATAATCAATGAATGTGAGTAAAACACTAGATATTTGATTAACATTTAACCTAAAATTCAAACTACAGTACAACCTCTCTTGAACAACACCAAACTGATAGGGATTAAAGTGTGTACTTGTATATGAGGTTGTTGCTCTGCAGAGGTTAAATTCAATTAAAATTACATCTAAGGGAAATAACAAATGCTGTTGTTGTGAAGAGGATTTGTCAGGGCTGGCAAAATCTTAAAAAAAAATTTTACTTTTTACTTTTACGTCCGCTCTGGCTTACAGGTAAAAGTTACTTGTCCATATAAACATTATAGAATAAAATTATTGAAAAATCCATTTGTCCGTACTTGCCTTGGGACAACACAGACAATACGAATGTTTGATTTCACTGGCCCTAATTTGTTCATCAGAGGACAACTCTGTGATAGGTCATACTGTATTAACATAAGGACAGTGTTAAATAATAAATACAATAGATTAACAATCCTACCTGTGCTATTTTTTGTAGTTGCTCTTGATCTTCTGCTCTTTTCTGGAAAAAAGAACAAATTAAGTTAATATATAAACTACATTTACTTCCTTATTACAAATGTAAGAGAGATCTATTGTATCTCAAGTTTAATAAATCTAGCTTTAATTCAGTGTATTTCAATTTACATGAAATCATGTGCATTATAAAAATTACTCTAAGAAGTCATGTGCATTTATTCATTTATATCAAGTGAGTTAAGCTAACATATAAGACTTAAATCCAAATCAATAATTTCGAATACTTAAGTTTAAATGCATAACAAACAATCAGTAAGAATGTCACTTAACATTATTTTCAAAAGGCATCTAAGATAAGGGACATGACACAGCATACAATTAAAGGGCCATTACTCTGTAGTTCCAAAAAAGAGCTGTCTAGAGGTCATAAACATATCATCTATCCTGATGACAAATTGAGTTGCTTGAAGGATTAATGTTGACTGACTCAACAGAGTAAATATCATAGCAAGTAACCCCTATATGTTGCATTTTCAGGTGACACAATTCATGCATAGAGGGAGATTACTCTACAGAACTCCAAAGGGAGATTACTCTAAATAATCTCAAATGGAGATTACTCAAAAGAACCTCAAAGGGAGATTACTCTAGATATAAAATATATACCTGTTGTATTTGTTTCATACTTATAGTATGTTGTCCTTTAGTTAATACATCTAATAAACTATCAACTATTTTAGTACAATCTTCCTCTGCGTCTTCTACAAACTTCATTACACTATAAATATATACAAACAAGTTATATTTCCATACAAACAAGGCAAAATGCATGACATTTCATTAGGCTATGAATATATCAGGCTGTCAACCAACAACCTATAAAACAAGAGCTGTCAGAGGAGACAGCATGGTCGACTTAGTAAGTGTTTGTCACAGGAGATGTGGTTGATGATAAGGAACATACATATTTTAAAATTTGAAAATATAACCTTAACAAATTCAAAGAAAAAAAAAAGAAATAAATAGAAAACTATAAGTTCAAGGGGGATAACTCTGAAAAAATGTATAAGGAGTTATGAATCTTGTCACATGAGATGTGGTTGATAATAAGGAACATATATCTAAAGTTTGAAGTCAATACCTGAAGAAATAAAACAGTTGCAGTAAAAACAAACATTTTTTAAAGAAAACTCTAATTTCAAGGGGAGATAATTCTGAAAAAAAAATATATTTCGAGTTATGAACCTTGTCACATGAGATGTGGTTGATAATAAGGAACATATATTTAAAGTCAATACCTAAAGAAATAAAACAGTTGCAGTAAAAACAAATATTTATTAAAGAAAACTATAAGTTCAAGGGGGATAACTTTGAAAATAATGTATATGGAGTTATGAACCTTGTCACATGAGATGTGGTTGATAATAAGGAACATATATTTAAAGTTTGAAATCAATACCTAAAGAAATAAAACAGTTGCAGTAAAAACAAACATTTTTTAAAGAAAACTCTAAGTTCAAGGGGAGATAATTCTGAAAAAATGCATTCGAAGTTATGGACCATGTCACATGAGATGTGGTTGATAGAAAGGAACATATATTTAAAGTTTGAAGTTAATATCTTAAGAAATAACAAAGATACAGAAGAAAGTATTTTACTGCACAAAAACTTTAATCTGTGCACAAAAACTTCAATCAGTTCAAGGGGAGATAATTCTTGAAAAAATGTGTTTGGAGTTATGGACCTTGTCACATGAGATGTGGTTGATAGTAAGGAACATATATTTAAAGTTTGAAGTTAATATCTTAAGAAATAACAAAGATATAGAAGAAAGTATTTTACTGCACAAAAACTTTAATCAGAAGTGTGGACGCGGACGCGGACGCCGACGCCGGGGCGAGTAGGAGAGCTCTACATTACTTCGTAAAGTCGAGCTAAAAATATAGGAATTTATATAGGAATTTCATTTTCTAAATAAAGGAATTTTTACCGAAAACGGAGTTATAATATAGGAACTTTAGAGAGATATTCGAATACAATAAGGCAAGTATTTTAGTTACTGGCCTATTATTTCAAATGATTTCACTGAAAAAAATAGATTGTCTTAGATTAGATTGTACATCTTAATTGTATAATTAATAAATATCTAAAAGTATTAAGGATTTTGTGCACTTAGTGTTCACCAAGAAAATTTACACAGTGTTCTAACATAAAAGGAACCTCTTTTGAATGGTGCCCTAATGTAGAAATTTGAATTTTTTTGAAAAAATATAGGAATGACTGGCAAAATATAGTATAAATATAGGAATATAGGACACTTTTGAAAATATAGGGATAAAACCCAAAATATAGGAAAATATAAGAATATAGGAACTGGTTGACAGCCTGATACATTGTGTATATAGAAACAAGTAATACTACCATGTTACACAGACAAAATGCATGACATTTGGAATACAGTTGTTTAACACAGAATATGTCATGACCAAAGTTACAGGTAAAACTATATACAAGAGTGATTACTTAGTGGGACCAAGTCACTTGAAGAGACTGGCACTCTACTACTCTATGTATGACAGGGATACAGGAAGTGACAGTTACACTTCACAGCAGGTGTCTAAGATGGCACGGTCATGTGATGCCTTCATCAATACATCAACAAGCATAAAGATCCGATGCCTCGTAAAACTTGGACGTCCAAGAAAGACATGGCTGGAATCTAAAAATCATAGCTGATCTAAAATAAATGAAATCATGTGGACACTGACCCTTTAAACAAAGTTAGGTGGAGATCAATTGTTTTACAACCCAGCTTACCATCAACAAGATAAAATAAAACAAAATATACATACCTTTGAGCATATTGTACCCCTGATTCATCCCCATATGTTGATAATAAAAGATCTGACTCTTCTTTTGATATATTAGAAAATGATGTATCATATGTTGGTGCATGACTACTGAATGGTCCATACGTTAAATAATTTACTGAAAATATTATAAACATGAAGTTTAATACAAAACTTTTACAGACTTGACATGACAGAAGTTTAATAACTGCTATATAATTAAATGTCCTCAATGAGCCAAACAAATTAAGTTTTTAATTAACATGTTTTGTTTGATTTGTTTAAAAAGTTTTATATCTTGCAACTAACAGTTGGGATGGTTATGTTTCTTGACATAAGCTTTCAATAATAACTAAGCATGAATTTGTACCAAAAGCTTACAACTGTACTATTTTTATACAGGCATAGAAGAGGATGACCCGTCAATGGTTGTAAAATTATAGGATTCATACAAAATATTTACAAAAAAAAACTTAGACAAAAAATCATTACATATGATCACTTGGAAGATATTCACAATAATCATTCTCTATTTTCTTCTTTGTCCAGTTAACAACTTACTTTGATTAGCTCTATTTCTTTTATCTTCTTTAAATCCAGCAATATTTCCAGTACCACTCTGTAATTTACCAGTTAATGCACCAAGGGAGATAATCTTTTCATTCTCACCAACTGAAATAAAAACATAATTATCTCCCTTTATACATAAAAGCTAAAATCAAATGAGTAAGACTTTTTGTACAAATATAATTTTCAAAATAACTTCAGGGATATTAATTAAGCTATGCTTTTCACAAGGCAATATCAAAATTTACCAAAAATTTCTTAGACTTTTGTTCCTAATAACAATCAATTTTACAAAAAATATTGCAGAAAAAGGACTTTGTAAAGCTATCAGCTAACAATTACAATTAATCACAAATTCACAATCATTACCATAACCCACAAGCCCAAAAGCCCCAGGACTAGTGAAAATGATTTGGGAAATTGAAACTACTTATTTCATACAGTCAGACTAATAAATTATTTAACCCTTTACTATATATTATATAACATAAAAAATCTGGCTAAATCAGGAGTAAATAAGAGGCTATGACGGTAAATTCACCATGACCTTATATTGGCTAAAATTTAACAATACACTGTCTTAACTGCATAAAACTAGACACAAATAAACAGAATTTTATGTTAGATAAACATTATCAAAACATCAGTTTAAACAGTAAGAAAAAACTGACCAAGATTGAGGACAAAGATAACATACAAACAAGTTAAAAGATAACACTAAATTGTGATAAAATAATGTTCAGACTGTAGATACAGTCAATTCGCATTATCTCGACTACTCTTGTGTCGATATTTCGTTGTCTCGATTGAAAATCAAAAGTCCCGATTTTTTTCCTTCTTTATCTATATGAAAAAATCATGTTTGACTCGATCTTTTTTTCTCGACTTTTTCGCTCTCTCGACTTTAAATTTGAGTCCCAAATTGTTTTTTTACTATTAAATTATAATGTTTAAGTCGACTAGACAAAGATATAATTGGCGATCCGTTGAGGTGCGAAAAATAGCAAGCGCCCATTGAGTGTTAATTGACAGATGTCAAAATTGAGTATAATTTTTTCGTTCTCGGGTATAAATTATTTTTGATTTTTAAAAATAAAAAACAAATATTTTTTGTTATTTCTATTATTTTATTTCGTCATTTAAGTTGAAATAAATGTACGTCATCTTCTTTTCATGATAATTTAATCACTCGACAGACCTGTTGGAAAAATGTTTACAACTGTTATGGATCGATAATAGAAAGACACACATTTAAAGATATGCTGACATTCTTGTAGTTCAAGTCTATATTTTTTCGTGACGCAATAGTCAACTTCTCTTCACACACACAACTGGATAATATCAGCAACTACTCAAAATATCAAAGAGAAGCCGACATGCTGGGGTTGTACGAAATAGTATATGACGTCAAACACATACACACACAATTTTTCTGACTGGCTTCAAATATTCAGAAGATATACGTTTGGTTAGTCATTACATCGAGAAACAGTCTGTGAAATACAAATGTAGTAGTGTAGTAGAAACCGAAAGTAGATTTTCGAAAAATACGTGATTTTGTTCAATAACTTGTCGATAGGAAACTGTCCCAGCGGAAAAAGTGTCACAAAACCTTTAGAGTACAAGTTATTAATGGTAAAACTCTATTCACAGCTGCAGTAAAGCGAATATTCTAAACTTCACTCTCTGAACAGGTAAAGCTGCTACTGAAGACATCGAAATTACCCCCCTTAGAAAATTTCGTTTTTATTGTTTGTCTCGATTTTTCGTTATCTCGACTATTTTTCGACGGTCCCTACTAAGTCGAGATAACGAGAGTTGACTGTAGTAAATTTACTTTCCATTCTGTATCATGCCGAGACTGATCATTTTATCTTAATATAGTTATTTCATGACACTGATTTTGTAAATATAGGTCTTTCACGCCACTGGTCATGACACACAACGTGGGTTTATACTGTTTATGATAAACTTTATATGAATTGTTTGGCTGTTAGAGTGATAGAGTGAAGATAAACTAGAACATTTTTGTTAACTTAATGCCGATATAGCAAGTTTATAGGAGAGGTGAATAAATAAGTAAAATATACATAACAAAATATTATTCGAGTAAAATATTATCAAGAGTAAAATTAAGTTTTATAACTGTACAGGGCATGATGACTTTTCCTATATATGAAACACTGGTGCACTGAATTACAGTCAGAATATAAAAAATAAAATTTTTAAATCTATTTCAACAAGTGAAAATTTCAAGTTTTTAAATCTCAATTTAATTTTCCCAAACAAACACAACTTCTGAAAACCTCAACATTTCTTCATATGGATCATAGTAAAAGTGAAATAAATGTATCTTCATAATTCTCAGGTCCCTTTCAAATTCATATTAAGACTATTTATAAACAGCATAGATATCAAGATAAAAATTAAAGCTTCTAGCACAGGGAATTTTTTCAGTATGTAAGGAAGGGGACTGGAGCCTAACTTTATGTAGAATGATGGGGGAAATTTTATCGCAATTTCATTGATAGGGAAATGAAAAATCAGAGATCACTTTCAAATTTGGGGGAAAACTGCATGATTTCAAAGAAATTTTAGAAGTGGAAGGCACCAGTAAACGGCCCCTGTTTCATAAGGAAAAAAGCCCTGTACCATAAACAAATCTTACCTATACCATCATTATCAGAGTTGATGACAGTTAATGATGTCGTACCATCATCTCTCTTCCTTAGAAAACTTAACTGAAAATATACCAAATTTGTAATATCAAGTTTTTGATCGGCATAATCAAATAACTCATTTTTTTGAAGTTTTACAATCAAATAAAACATTGTTTAAACAATCTTAATCTTTGGTATAAAATTTAAAATTACTTTAATTGCTCTTGTCTCGTGTTCAACAACTTTTCAAGTTTGAAGTCATTCTGCCAAAAGGGTGACTAAATTATGCTCCATTCTGATGTCAGCCCTTCCACCATGGGTGATCCCTATGCCCCATCATCAGAGGGTATAACAAAGTTTAAGAATCAAGTACAAAAAAGTCTGACTATATCAATATACATATGACTCACCTTAGTTTTAGGTTTTTTCCAACTTAATATATCTCTAGCTTCAAGAGCTGCAGATTGTGCCTGGGCTATAATTTCATCAGGAGTCATATTGTCTGGGAATGCTTCAAATCTTCCTATACTAGAAATATAATACACAATATACACAAAATTACTATACATCAACAATACACTAAACATATAGCTGCAACATTTTGACCTGAGAATGATAAATACATTAATTGTCCATAAAAGATTTAAACAATGAAAATATTTTTAAATTGTTTTTACTGCCTCAGGTCAAAATGAAAAACATCATGATATTTTATCCAGATCATCATTATGATTTTAAACTGCCGAGATCTTTAGTCAAATCAATGAAGATAAGTTATAAAATAGGTGTAGAAAATTTTTATGAGAAGGCTTATCAGTAGAATAAAAAAAGATGAACAAAATGTATAAAGAATGACGAAAACAGCATGTCAATATTTTTGTAAGCTATTAACAAAGCAAGGTGACAGTATAGTGTTGTAGCCATTACAACACCAATACCAACAGTAATACACATTGTCAACCAAGCTGGTTTCTTATAAGTAAAATAAGATTTTATTTCACATGTATTTATCCATTAGGACACTGATAGTTGAAATAGATAGTAATATTTGAAGAGAAGCAAAGATCAATTATCATACTGATAAATGTATCTGAAGATATGGTTTTAATCTTTCAAGTTTCCCAGGTGGGTATACTTATGTAGAGCTTAGTCATGAAATTATTTCTACTGCCATCATCCATCCTACCAATGATTCTTAATCATGTAGGACAGTTGTCAGTCACTGACAAAAGTATGCCCCTAGTAGTTGGTAAACAGCCAAATCCAGAGATTTAGCCTTTCCAGGAACAATGAGTAGGTTGACTGACCGCCATTTTAAGACCAATACAATGTGTTGCTACAGTGTTAAACCCAACAAAAAAATTATAGATGGTAGCGTATTCTATAAATCCATCTATACTAACTTGTCCCTATTTTTAGCTGTGATTTCATATTCTTTTTCTTTAGCATTTAATTCTTCTAATACAGCCACAGATTGATCTTCCTGGTTTAAACCAATCTCTTCCATTGTAATACTAGACATAAAACCTAAACTACCTCGCATTGTTAATAACTTCTCCTGGAAAATATACATGTTCAAGTTATTATGATCTAAACTCATGTAAATTTTCAACAGATGATGATAATCATTTTCATCACCAGGTTTAGTTTGGTACAGGCTGTTGATTATTCCTTTGGGAAAAGTGAGGCCAGACTGTCTTGTCTGGGTCGAAGTTTTCCTTTCCAAGTCTGGAGGTCCTGGGGGTTGATGCTCTTTATATAAAATACTTGAGAGTTTCAACAAGTTTTTTTACAAATATATCAGCATGGATTAAACAATAAACTACAGTGGTGTGAAAATATATTAAGAACCAAGCAGCAATGCTGGTAAATAATGGTAGATAACTGAAATGTAGAGCAACTACCCCTGCTTTTTTCAAAGATTTTATAATCGTAAGTTCTATCTGTTGTAAAATAAATCCAATATTTAAGTAATCTCTTTCACATTAGCAGTGATCAAGTGAAAAATAATTTTGATGTTTCAACAAAGCATTATGATGTATATACAGATGCCTAAAAGGTAGTTAAAGGCAGTTTAAAGTCTGCTGAACATGAATATGGAAGCAGACTTAACAATCTTGTGAGATAACCCCTGATCACTGAAATCAGCTACAGGCAGGTGAACCCTCGCAGTACCCATTTACACCTAGGTGGAGTGGAACAACTGTAGGTTAATTTCTTGCTCAAGGAAATTAGCAGTGCCCCTAGTAAGGATCAAACACGGGACCTCTTGATTCCTAAGCAGGCATCCTACTACTGGACCACTGCTCCTTTATTAGTCATTTTATTTCATAATGTCTACAATGATACAAAATCTACGAAAATTACATTATATACAATATTTTACCTTGCTTAACATTTTCATTCCACTTTGTAATAATTTCTTAGCTTCTTTATAATATATAGTTTCTGGTCTATTATATGTCATAGCATTATTACACATTAATACATAATCATTCTGTAAAATATAACATAAATATAGAGAAAGTTTGAAAGCTCAACCTTAAAGATTGCAGACAAAAAATGGAGCAAACTAAGTATTCGACCCATCAAATTCAATATTTAAGCTGTCTTTTGTTTCTACCCAGTTTCCTAAAGGGCTTTTCACATAGATAAATACAGGAAATAAGATAGTACCAGGTAAAAAGTTCAACCCATCTTGATAGTTTGAGCTGGCCAAGTAAGAGCCTTTAACTTTCACTGTACATTATAGTAACATTTTTATATTCTCACAAAACAGTAATTGAATATTGGATCCATAGCAAAATTACTTACTTCAAACTAAAAAAATCAGTCAAATAATATATCAATCTGATTAAAACCCGATCTAAAATTTTCCGCTCGCATACTTGCAAATTTATATCTGGCCTTTTTCAGACGAAGGTCATGTTCAGGCGACCTTTTCTCATCATAATATTCATGACGAAATTGTTATGATACGTAACTTGTTTACATCGTCTACGTCACTCAATTTTAAATGAGCCGCCCAATCGCAGACTGTGAATAATACCGCTGTTAAATTAGCATGCAAAATTTGGTCCAAAAATAGAAATTATGAAATCAAAATGTGATTAATAGTGTTTTCGTCTAGATAAAAGCTACGCAGTGATTGGTCGAAACAAAGTTCATCTCGATGTGACCTTCCACAGAGAAAATAGAGATTCTGTACGACAACGCTCTACAGGATATCTGTTTACGGAGATAATATATTCACATTATTTCTAACAATTATACAATTAGAAGTTAAGACAATAACTTTAATAACTCTTAAAATGAAATTTCAAGAAAAAAGCAATATGTCTTTTTAATTTGGTTGTGAAAGACTGACCCAATTGGTCTTTTAATGATTTTTATTCTAAAGTCAGCACAGCCAAAGTAGCATTTCTATAAAAATAATCAAGAAAGGCAACAACTATAGTAAACTTACCTTATAATCCATGATAGAATTATATAAATCATTTTCAATCTTAGACAACATTGTACTAAAATCCATCGGTTCTTTAATAATAGAAGAATATCCAGGAGCTATGACATCATTTACTGGATAGGCAAAGAAACCATTGAAATCTTTTCTGTAATTTATACAATCATTATATCGTAGTTTGTCTAGTCAAAACCTCGTAACTTTACCTTTTTTGAATGGAAGTTACAAGGTTTTGACCAATCTGATTAAAACCCGATCTAAAATTTTACCGCTCGCATACTCGCTAATTTAGATCTGGCCTTTTCCAAACGAAGGTCACGTTCAGGTGACCTTTTCTCATCATAATATTCATGACGAAATTGTTATGATACGTAACTTGTTTACATCGTCTACGTCACGCAATTTGAAATGAGCCACCCAATCGCAGACTGTAAATAATACCGCTGTTAAATTTGCATGCAAACCTTGGTCTAAAAATAGAAATTACGAAATCAAAATGTGATTAACAGTGTTTTCGTCTAGATGAAAGCTACACATTGATTGGTCGACACAAAGTTCATCTCGACGTGACCTTGCATTGACTAAGTAGAGATCCAGTACGACAACGCGAGTAGAACAGGATCTCTGTTTACGGAGATAGGGTTTTGACTAGACAACAATGATATGTTTTAATTCTTGTAATTATAACATCACATAAATGATAAAATGTCTAACGGCTGGATATTGATTATTTAGAGACTAATATGTGGAAGAGAAGCTCCTGATAGCAATTATCCAACAACTTGAATGAATAATTCTCAGTGAGCTTCAGCTCTCAAAGAAATTATCACTCATATTACCTCCCCCCCTCAAAATTTGTTACTATATTTACTGGTAGTAAGAAGTGTATACAGTTTAACTCCTTAACTGTAAACAGAAGCTAACCATAGCTTTATCAGTCTTTGCCTTAACTCACTAACCTAATCTAGTATAAATACTTATTTTATCTAGTCAGGTTAGTTGATAATTTTACCATTTTAAATATATTTATACAATAACCATACAAATGTTCGCCATTACTGATCTGGCATATATTAAAAAAAACACATTTCAAGCTTCATTATACATTATTTAAATGTCTAGTCATAAAAGTACATTTTCTGATGCAATATTTACAATGTATTGAAAACTAGAACATTATCATTAGTAACACATACTTTAACATGACCTTCACCCATACAATCACCTTAAACTAGGTCAAACAGCTGATATTTGTTTACGTTGAAACAAAAAACTATTTCTATTCATCATAATATCCAGATTTTACCAGATACCAGCTGATAAACTGGTCACAAAAACAAGCTTAAAATAAAAAGGGGGAATGTCCTTAAAATTCTTCATAACATGATCTTTACATTATTGTGACATTTTCTAGTAATAGTTCAATGTTAGTTTGTGAAACAATTTAAATAGTGGAGCCTTTGCCTCTACTGGAGGTAAGGTGATCTTATTTGAAATTGATTTATTTTTTTTATTTTGGCATTACTCTAGAACTATGAAAATGGGCAGGGAGGGAGAAAAAAGGGGCGGGGAGCATCAAAGGGTTGATATTTCAAAATGACTATGTATGCATAATATAATTGATTAACAAAATAGGGTTAGTCAAGTCATTGCTTAAACCATTAGCCCTAATCTGGCTTGTGGATATTTCTTAATTTAACATAGTGATCATTCTAAAGTAAAATAGTAGGGCCCAATTTCCTGTCCCTTTTTGTTCCTTCTTAATGCTTAAGCAGAAAAAGTTAATTTAAAAGATTAATTACAGGAATATGATGCACTATGTCAATTTTATCTGTATCTCTGCTCTTTTTTGAGTTCTAGAATAATCATTAAATGGGCAGAAAAAAGGGACAGGGTCCATCAGATGGTTGATATTTCAAAGTTACTTTTTTAAAAGCAGAAAAGGCAGGAATGAGAGAAAAAGTTCAATGCCCTGCCGAAAACACTATTTAACATAATAAATTGGGCTAAAGCCACAGGCTATTGACATAAAAGAACCCCTCCCCAAATGTTTTATTATATAAACATGCATGTGTAAATAACAAAAAAGAATTCTTGCAAGGGGGACTCTTGTAGAGACAGATTAATCAAGTTAATCTCCCAGTGTGTGACCGACAATTAAGTTTAATTAACGTGTAATTGGCATGTAATTGCCACGGGCGGTCTCATTTTTCACAACTCTTTTCTTGATTAACAATCGACGGTCAATTAGGGTATTTTATTTTATACTACTATGAAAATATGTTTAACCCTTTTCGCCATTTTTTTTGTCAAAAAAATTAGGGTGAAGTTTTTTCACTTTGGTGCTGGAATAGGGCGAAGTTCGGACGCAGAAGGCGACTTCTTCGCCAGAGTCACCCCCTAACGAGACCCCTGCAAATCAGTTTTGCAGCTTTATTAATAAACATAAGCACGTCGGGCTAGTACAATTGGATTTTTTACAAGCCCCATGGCAAAACTACTATTTTTTTGCTGTCGGGCTAGCGTGAATTTCGATGACTGGTAAAGTCGTGCTAAAAAGTTCAATGCCCCACTAAAACACTATTTAACGTAATAAATTGGGCTAAATCCACAGGCTGTTGGCATGAAAGAACCCCCCCCCCCCCCCAAAAAAAAATGCATGTGTAAATAACAAAAAAGAATTCTTGCAAGGGGGACTCTTTCATGTGAACAGCCTGTGCAAGTGCCTGACATAAATGATAAAATTTAATGCTTCGACTACATACCTTTGTAAATATTTTTGTATATATAATAAACATTCTCTCAGTACACCTTTATTATCTTCTTTCACTTCAACAACTGGTCTAATACTTCTACGTGGTTGTATATCTTGACTAGAGTTACTCTCTTCCTCAACATCATCTATATCAAGTAGAGCTCTCTTTGCTGGAGGTTCATAAGTATCTTCATCTTCTTCTTGACTAACAGAGAAATCTTCCTCTTCATCATTGTTCTCTTCTGTTTCCTCCTTCACTGACTCATCCTGTACATATATAAATATATTTTTATACTTGGTTTAATGCTGTTTTAACACAATTTATGTTATTTTACGAAGACCTGCCCACTAAACCTAACTTTTCTGGACCCTGGTCTATAGCCAGTACCCACCCACCCTTTTAAAAAGCTAGCAACTTCTTCATATACCTTATCAATGTAGGAAACTTGACATCATTGTCAAATTTTCATGGAAGGGTATATTTATCCAGAGTGGGATTCGAATCTGTACCCCCCCCCCCCCCCTTTGAGACACTGGATTCAAAATCCTGGTGCCTTACAAACTGCACTACTGACCTGGGTTATTATTGAAGATCCGGTCGGTTTGAAATAGACAGATATCATATAAATTACAAAAAGCAACTTATTCTCAAAAATACTGAAATCAGTATTAATAATAAAAAAATTCACCCATGACGATGCATAAATATACAAAACATAAAATTCTTTCAGACTTTACAATGAAAAGTGGTATGACTTGGTCTTGATGGAAATATAAAATCTTTAATCATAAACAATAAATGACAGCATGAAAATAATTTATACCTCAGCATGTCTGTGTCTTTCTTTATCCTTCTTTTTCTTCTTCTTTTTATGTTTATGTTTCTTCTCCTCACCACCACCCACCTTCAATACAAGTTTTAATGAACCAACTTCTCCCCCTCCCTCTCTCTCCTCTGTAATAACATACAACAATACTTGGCTCTCACTTATTTCAGTAACTCACAGTGATTTCAGTAAGATTTTGTTGAATAGGCTCAAATAGAAAAGTAATAGGCTTCTAAAGCAGTCGGGAGCAATTTCTTTCTTCCTTTTTTACTTTTTTTGCCAATTTTAACAGAACACTGAGTCAATAATAAAACAGGACTAATACCAACATTACAAAACAACTGGACAATCTATTTTTTCGCTACCTTAGATAGATAGAATTTATTCAATAAATAAAAAATTAAACATAGCACACAACTACATGGGTGCAAGATAAAAATATTGAAAAACCTGAAAACTGTAATTTGAAACCAACTGTAATTATAACAATTAAAAGGATCTCTTTTGCCAGCCTATTTCATACCATGTTAACAACTGGCAAATGAGACTTTCACACAGCTTGACGGTCATGAAAACAAATGTTATAATTTTCTTAAGATTTATACATTTTATATGATTTTATTTATGCACTGATGGTAATAGATGGTAAGAGAAAAACACGAAAAAAACCTTAAATTGCAAGAAACAAAGTGTAAAAATAAATTCTAAAAATGAATATAAATGGGAATTATACAGGATCAATCAAAATTCCTCCACTATCTTCGCTAACCCTACTACCCATGAAATTCAAAGTCACAGCTTCTTTTGAGCATAAGACAATGAAATAGAAAAGTTTCCCGGTGAAATAGGCAATTGATACAATTTGAAATTTCAATGACCATGGATATGGTGTAAAATGAAGTTGAAATAATTGTTTTATTCTAGTGGGTCTGATCCAAAATGCTACATCTGATAAAAATCTGTTAAAAAGAGGCTTAAATAGCTTTGAAAGCCAGAAATAGAATGGATTGCAAGCTTCTTGAGTTCTATCAATCTATTTTCCAATAATGTTAACCCCCCCCCCCCTCCCGAGGGGAATAGACATTTATGAGTCAACAATAAAAACAAAGTAAGCAATAGATTCAGATTAAAGGCAAATAAATAATTAAAGAAAACAGAAAAAAAGGAGAAAAGTTTCAATGCATATGTCTATGGTGAAACATGTTCTATGCTTATGGCAGCACAGATCTGCTCCATGGATGACAAAACAGGAACATATATTGGGTGGTTGTTCCAGTGGTATATGCCATGGACCTAAGAACTTAAAGAAAGGATGAAAATTTAAAATAGTCTGTAGTGGATGGGATAAGTGTGTAACTGAGAGGGTGGTAATGTCGAGATTGTTGTTGGAGCGATGTAAGGTAGTTGGAAATAGGTATAGCTACTTGTGCGTAGGTGATTTTTACATCATAATAAGACTTCTGTCTATTCGTCCTGTCCTACTCTTTACTTTACTAGTCTGAGTCTTCTTCAATATTAATGGCTATCAGTCAATACTGACTAAAATGGCCACATTAATGATGTTTTTAAACAGACTCTTAAGGAAAAATGCAAAGTGAATATGCAAAAGTAATCTGTATATGAAGATAGATGAAATCCTAAGTAAATAAAGACAAACACAATGGAAAGTGAAAATGACAACTCGCGAAAACTAATGACATTTGCAAAATCATGAGAATACCTTCGAATTCTTCATCATAGCCTTTTGATTTGTGCTTCTTAGGTTTATGTTTTTTACCCATTATTTGTTTTATCAGTATTGCAGGTTTAAATTAGTTTCCCTTAGCCATTTAGCAACAAAAATTAACTAGAATTTGTTTTGATGATATACGCATGCGCAGCGTACGTATTGATAAAGACCGAAAATATCCGAATTGATACCGGCACAAAAGCCTTGACCTTTGAATGCTTCAGTGGTTTTCGTCATTACATACAAAAAATCTAAAAATAGGTGGGTAATTTCCATCCTGTCAGATTGTATTACCTGACCTTGAACTTAATCAACAGTACTTCATGCATGATTGCCGAGTTTAGTGTCATTGGCATGTCGTTACAGATAATGTAATAGAACAAATTAAATAGGACATTTTATTGTGTGTTGGGATTAGGTGACATTTGATAAAATCAGGGATTCTGGCAGGCACAATTTATCACGGAATGTTCTGCTATTGAAATATTGCAAAATAATCAAGAAGGTTTGTTATCATGTTATATATTATATGTAACTTATTTCACTTGTGTTCATTGACATTTATGAATAATTCTTAATGAAATAAAATCAGAAATTAAATGATTTTTTTCAATTTTGTTTTATTAACTTGAAATCATTGCAAACATTTTCAAAAACAATTTTGCTCTTTAATATATATTATGTATGACTTATTGCCCCTACATATCTTACCTCTTGCATCATTCATTTTTTGCCTGGTACTAATGTAGCAGAGGTATAATATAGCACTTGTACTCACTTGTCTCAAAGCTAGCATTTCAATGATTTATGGCAACATGGTAGAGTGTCCACTTAAGACTTAAGAGGTTGTGGGTTCGAATCGCAGTATTGACCAAAGATTTTTTCGGGGTTACATTTGGCGCCCAGTGTATATTACTACTAGGAATTGTGTGATTGCACCCTCAGATAGTCCCGCAGTCACAATCAAGCTCCAAGAATTTGAGGACAAATGCTGTTGAAGAGGAGTTGTATGGAGCAGAGGTATAATACAGCACTTGGATAGATTGCAGTTTACCAGTACAAGTTTGTTTACCACTTCTGCGCATGCCTTACCAGTCAGAGCAGATGCACTTGCGTTGCTTTGTTAAGATAAACAATAGAAGCAAATGGCTGCATTTTTTCCCATTTAAAACATAAAAATGGGGTTCGGGGGTGGTAGCCCCTGATATAACATGAAATTCTGTATTTTCATTGGTTGTTAGCATTAATGATTTGCCAGGCTTATTTACTATTAAATACTACAAATTTCATGGATTTTTTACGTACCAGTAAACTGCAATTGTCCCCAGTACTTGTACTTCCTTGTCTCCAATTAAGCTAGCTTTTATGGCAACATGGTAGAGTTCTCCTTACGACTTGAAAGGTGGTGGGTTGGAATCTAAATTTGGACCATGGATTTTTTTCAGGTTACACTAAAACAGAATATTTTTTACTCTTATTCTTTTCTGTCTTCACTTACAGTAACACCATAGTCTGTAACCTTCATCTGAGTTGTCAACAGGATCCAGATATAGTTGAAGATCTTGATCATGAACCATTTTTCTTTTAAGCAATCTCTTACTTCATCTCTGCACCAACATACTAACAAATCTAAACGTTTGCACCATTCTTTAAATCCCTGGTACTTAATCAGGGCTGTATAAAATTCTAATTCTTTTATAACTCTTATTCTTTTATATCTTTACCAGCATCCTGTTGCGCAACCCTGTCTATAACCCTGTCTGAAATAGCTATATTTCTGAAGCTTCTTGAATCCCTGGCCATGACATTGCCTAGACCCACTGTGGGGGCCCTAGGAACCCCTGACCCCCAAATTTCACTATCTAACACCTGAACCCATCAGTCCCATGACAGCTATAAAATAATCATAATATTTTTCTATTTGTAAATATTTTCAGATTTTCTGATGGAATACTGATTCAACATTAACAAGTATGGCTTATAGAGGGATAACTCGTATTCTTCGTGAGGGAAACAGAGTTTGTCTAACCAACGTGAACAATATTCTACATAGAAATAGTGGTGCTTTATATCATGGTATGTTAATGCATAGTCTTAAATTTAGGTTTCATGAAAGAAGAAATAAGTTCATTATGGAAATCTTTTTGTACTGGATTGCTTGCAAGACCCAAATGGATAGTCTTTACCATAAACTTTCTCCAGTACTTGCCTGATTTATTATGTTATATACAGTACAACATCTCTTGAGCAACACCCAATGGGAGGGACTAAAGTGTGTTGCTGTTCGGAGGTTGTTGCTCTGCAGAGGTTTAACTTAATTAAGATTGTACCTAAGGGAAATATCAAATGCTGTTGTTGTGCCGAGGATTTGCTCAGTAGAGGGCCGCTCTGCAGAGGTTATATTGTATTGTACATCGACGGCAACCACAGTACTTTATTCCGTTGCACAATACAGCATTGCCAAGTAATGTATCATGGGATAACTGACGATGTCTAGTGTAATGTTATAGGTATTGTTCGAAGAACGACAGAACATGTGTCTTCTTAGTTCTACCAAACATTATTGAATGAATACTAAGTACAAGTTTGCTATATTAATGTACAACAAAGTTTTTGGACATATGAAAATGTGAGAAAAAGGATTATGCATAACACAAGTAAATTATCTATCATTAGACCTTATTCGTTTAACATTGTTAAAATCATATGTTAATGAACTAGGTAATCAATGCTGACTTTAAAATTTGCTTAGATGACTCTTTCTTCCTTTAACTCATGAATATAGATAAATCAGTTTGTCTTAAAACCCAAGATTTTGTCCAAGAACTTTTGGAGGGCGCTGTATATGAAATACTTAATTTTTACTCGCTTGATTCAATTTTAGCTTGTCCTGGGCTTCAAGCTTGCCAATTAAGAAGATTTCTGAATTAGAAATGTTTATTTATGTATTCCAGGTCAATCGAGGACATATACAAGTAAAAGTTCAATAAAAGAACAGAAATCGTTATTAAAAAATCAAGTGACAGTTAAAAGTGTCCGTACCAGTCGAAGTAATAACAAGAAAGCGTCACTTGTTATATTTGATAAAGATGGAACTTTGATATGTTTCCATTCTATGTGGTATCCATGGCTTAAAAACATCAGTAATAAGTAAGTAATAATAATAACAATATAAAGTATGTCTAAAAAATAAAATATTTTTATATCCTTTGATTTTCAATTATTTCATAGCTCGCCTGACAAGCTCAGTTGGTAGCACACAAGTCTACTGATCGAGGGGTTGTGTGTTCATGAAATTACTTGTTTGGTCATTCTCTCTCCTACTATTGATTTTAAATCGTGTTGTGCAGTTGTCAGTCACTGACATTTATAAGTATGCACAGGTCTAGTAACTGGCTAACTGCTAAATCAAGAGATTTAGCCATTCCAGGAACAGTGAGAAGCTCAACTTAAAGTATTCAATGAAACTTGAGTTCCTTACAATCACAAAAATAGCTTGTTATAACTGATATGAGGTTATTCTGAATAAAGGTTAAAAATTACCTGGGTCGATAGCGCAATCGGTAGCAGGCCAGGATTCGGAATCTCGTGTCCAGAGGGGGGTACAAGTTCGAATTCCACCCGGGGAGGGTATATCCTTCCATGAAAATTAGACAATAATGTCAATTTTCCTCCATTGATTAGATGATATGGAGAAGTTTCTGGCCTTGTGGAAGGGTAGGTGAGTACTGGTTATAGACAATGGTCCAGGAAAGCTAGTTAGGTGCGCTGGAAGCCATGAAATGACCTAAAATGTGCTGATAATGCTTTAAATCCAGTAATTAAATAATAAAATAAAGGTTAAAAATAAATCCAAATTTGTTGGGTTATGTACAAAAAATAGCAATGATTATGAATTTTCTATTTTATTTCAGAATTTGTTCTCGTACTGGTCTAGATCTTGAAAGTAAAGTTTACAATTTATTAGGATATTGCAAGATTAACGAGAAATTTACACCTGGATTAGCTGCTGAAGGTACTAACCCAATTATACAGAATGAATTGACAGATCTACTTCAGGGGGAAGGATACAGTCGTGATGAGGCTAAAAAAATAGTTCTAGATATTTTCAAGGACGATGATGGTACGAGTGTTGCAAATTTGAAAACTATCACAGATTTGACTACATTGTTTAAAATCTTAAAAGCTCATGATGTAAAAATTGCTTTATCAACGTCTGATTCTAGGGCGGGAACTATGAAATCTTTGAAAGAACTAAATTTAGAACAATACATAGACATGGTCGTCTGCGGCGATGATGCCGATATTATTCCAAAACCAAGTCCATATTCAGCTTTAAAAATTTGTAAGAAACTCGGTGTAGATCCCACAGACACTGTAATGGTCGGTGACACGCAAGCAGACGTCGGTATGGGTAAGGCTGCCAAACTTGGTTGGTGTGTTGGAGTGTTGAGTGGGGTAGGAAACAGCAGAGATTTACTTCCGGAAGCTGATCATGTGATACATAGTGTTAAAGATATACTACCTCTGATATTACCTAAAGAAGAATGGAAACAATATTATAAATATAGGTACGTTGATTTTAGCACTTCTTTCCAGTATTTGAAAAGGGGGTAAGGGACCTTGCAATTTAAAGATTTTTGGGTAATATTTATTGCAATTTCATTTGTACTTAAGAGAAAAGAAATATTTGTGAAATATTGCATGGTTTCAAAGAAATTTTGGAATAGAAAGGGCTTGTAATTGGCCCCTGTTATACAGGGGGAAAATGTTAATATTAAATACATACAATTTATTACCTTGGCATGTAGGGCATATTGGCTAAGAAGCAGAAATGAGTATACTTTTTGTATTAAACATTTAAAAGTTCCTTTTATATACATGTAATAGTTTGCATTTAGTTTAAGGTATATGAATCTTCCTGACTTTTCAAGTCTGCATTCATAAACTAGTTTTTCAATACATTTTTTTATTGCACAAGGGATAGAATTGTTATTTATTATGTTTTCAGTCCAGCAGAAAGAATCATGGTAGAACCTCATGATTTAGAACAAAGTTCAGAAAGTAACTCTTCAATGTTACAAGTTAAAGATAATATTGGTCTAGTCATCTTTGATTTAAATGGTACATTGTTATGTATACACAGTAGACATTCAGAATGGGTGGAAATGGTTTGTAAAAGGTAAGGGAAATATTTGTTTTTGTTTGCTGTGAATTATCTTGAACACAAGTTTTTCTTTCAAGATACTACTGATACATATTTGCCAATTTCGCTTGCACTTCTTCTCTTGTGACTTTAAGAATATGAGTGGTACAACTGTTCCAATTTTTTATGGCCTCCAATTTCCTAATACAAGAAAATCATATGATTAACAAGAAATTTCTTAGAAAAAAAGTGTGTAAATTTGCTGAAAAGCTGTTTACTTATGATAGGATTTCTGCATGTATATTGTTTATTTAATATTAGTATATGTTATGCTGTATCATTAAACTAATGGCATATTTAAACAAGTCACTAAACATTTTATCTGTCCAGTAAACTTTCATTCAGTCTAGTAAAAATCCATTTTGCTGGACCAAATGTCTTGTGCTTCACTGGGATATAATGACATTAAAATTATTTATTTCAGAATGGAGCAGATTACTGGTCTAGAACTGAGGTCAGAACTTTTATCCAGTCTTGGAGTGTCAAATGATTCTAAAACAGTAAAACGAGGTGTGCTTGGTGATGGAACACAATCTCAAATAAAATCACTGCTAACTAGAGTACTTTTAAAGAATGGTCTAACGTATGAGGACTCGGTTCTTGTTGTTAACCAAACATTGATTGAATGCAATCATTTATTAGAAGCCAATACTAAATCTAGTGATAAAGAGGCAAAGGAATTGTTTAAAATGTTGAAAAGAAACAATGTTAAAATTGCTGTTAATACGGGCGATTCAAGGGATTCAACTCTAGCTGCTTTAAATGTGATTGGTCTGCTGAAATACGTTGATATGATGGTTTGTGGGGATGATCCCATCTCGGAGCCAGCCCCGTCTCCTCACAATGCTCATCTTATTTGTAACGAATTTAAAATTAGTCCTGATCGTGCTGTGATAATAGGGGATTCCCCTGCAGATTTAGAAATGGGCAGTTCCGCTAATTTCTTCAAGAAAATAGGAGTACTCTCCGGTGTGGGAGACGAAGAAAGTCTCAGATATCATGCTGATAATATCGTGCCGTCTGTCGTTCATGTAAAACAATATTTATTTCAAGATAAAAACCAGCCTGTACAGAAACAACAGGTCAGGGGTTTTAGGTCGTCTGCTCATAGTGAAAATGTAGGACTTTTTAAAAAAGTTTCAAATTTATTTAAAAATCAGACGTCAGACTTTAGTACAAGTTCTAGAATGAATATGACTGTATCGTCAAATGTGCCGTCCTATGATTACATCGTAGTCGGTGCCGGGTCAGCAGGATGCGTTCTAGCTAACAGACTTACAGAAAGTGGACAAGACAAGGTCCTGCTGATGGAAGCCGGACCAAAAGATTTCAGCTGGAAAATCTGGATGCCTGCTGCTCTCATGTACAACCTGTGTGATGATAACTATAACTGGTATTATCATACTGAGCCAGAAAAAGGTATGAATAATCGTGTCATGTATTGGCCGAGAGGGCGTGTCTGGGGCGGATCATCATCATTAAATGCTATGGTGTACATCAGGGGCCATGCTTTTGATTATGACCGATGGGAGAAAGAAGGGGCCACAAATTGGTCATATGCTAATTGTTTACCATACTTTAAGAAGTCGCAGACTCATGAGCTTGGTGAGGATGACTATAGAGGTGGGTCTGGTCCCCTGCATGTATCAAGGGGTAAAACAAACAACCCATTACATCATGCTTTTATTGAAGCCGGACAACAAGCTGGTTACCCTTTCACTGATGATATGAACGGGTACCAGCAAGAAGGCGTTGGTTGGATGGACATGACGATACACAAAGGTATGAGATGGAGTGCAGCTGCTGGATACCTTCATCCAATCAGAAAAGTTCGAGATAACCTTGAAACGAAGGTCAAGGTCTTAACAACAAAAATTTTATTCGATAAAAACAAGGCAGTTGGTATTGAGTATGAGGAAAATGGAGAAAAGAAGAAAGCTATGGCTAATAAAGAAGTTATCCTGAGTGGAGGGGCCATCAACTCTCCTCAGCTTCTGATGCTGTCCGGTATAGGGAATGGTAACGATTTATCTAAATTAGGTATTCCTGTAGTAGCGGATTTACCTGGCGTTGGCGAAAATCTACAAGATCATTTAGAAATGTATGTACAATATAAATGTTTAAAACCCATCACATTGTACACGGCACAATGGAAGTTTCCTCATAATATGGTCAGAATTGGTCTACAATGGTTTTTAACTCAGACGGGATGGGGAGCCACGGCTCATTTAGAGAGCGGTGGATTTATTCGAAGTCGACCTGGAGTAGAACACCCTGATCTTCAGATTCACTTCTTACCTTCTGTGGTAAATGATCATGGAAGAAAGACGGGAGATTGTCACGCCTTCCAGTTCCATATTGGACCAATGAGACCCACCAGCGTTGGATATCTTAAACTAAAATCAACCGATCCGAGAGAACATCCGAAGATTGTGGCGAATTACATGACCACCGAGGGTGATTTGCAGGAAATGAGAGATGGTCTTACTTTATCTAGAGAAATGTTCGCCCAGAAGGCGTTCGATGAATTCCGAGGGGAGGAGCTTCAACCAGGACCAAAAGTTGAAACTAAAGAACAAATGGATGAGTTTATTCGTAACGTTGCCGACAGTGCTTATCATCCCTCCTGTACGTGTAAAATGGGATCACCCAATGACCCAATGGCTGTCGTCGATCCAGAAACTAAAGTTATCGGAACTGAGAATTTACGTGTTGTTGATGCTTCGATCATGCCAAGTATCGTGAGTGGTAACCTTAATGGCCCTACTATTATGGTGGCCGAAAAAGCCGCAGACATCATACGAGGAATAACCCCACTTCCTAAATCGAACGCTTCTGTGTATAGACCTAAAACTCTGGAAACGCAGAGATAATGATGAAAATGGCTTCTGCTGCTGCATTTATCATAAATAGGACAATTATCAGTGCTGTTAAGTTTAGAGGCTTAAGTGTTCATCAATACCCAGACGCTGGTCAGTGTAAAGCTTGGCTTAGTGCTTGAATGCTCTAAATAATCAGATGCTTTTAATGAGAACAGTTTCTTATTGTTTCAAAATTAGTTAAATTAGATAGACACTGGATGCAAGAACATTTTGCAGGTTTAGGGCAAAACGGTTGTAACTCACTCTTTTCCTATATTAAGTTAGGACTGTTTTGTGCTTAACCCGCGATTCATATTCAGATGACAGAGAGAGATGAACATTTGTTTAAGGAGCTTTTATTGTCCAATATCTACGTACAGTCTACTCTAGTGCTTTAATTTCATGATGTCTAAATTTTGCATTTTCTAATGTGTTTTAGATTTTATAGGATAAAGAATTCACATATTTGACATGTATCCCATTATTACACGTATAATCTATATTGATAAAGATATATACTTGGGGGGATATATTTCAATTATGATAAGTTATATAATTATAATTTCTATGTTTTAATTATCTGTTATTTGTTATGAAAACTTTTTTGTTGTTTGAAAAATGATGATTTTCTATGTTATAGATGCACATTCCTAAATGATTTCTATATATGGGCCATTTTTGATAAGATTATGCTCTTTTCATTTCTTTTTCTTTGATATTTAATATGAACTAGCTATATTCGTTCATTATTCATTGTATGATTGTTGATTTAATTGTACTGTAGTCTCAAATAGACTACATTGTAGATTATAAATACTTATCATTTTTGACTGGGTAAAATATCTAGTCCTTATCAGTTCTTCATTTACTAGAACTTGAATGTGTTCAGATGGCTACAAAACTGGCCATATTTGACTACTGAATTAAGTGAATAGTATTTCATAACAATAAATCCAGGAATTTTTAGTATTAAGGGATGGAACAAGGGGCATTACTTTATAAATATGTTATATTCAATAGAAACTTTATCATGATTTCATTGATAGAAAAAATCAAGATCAAAACTCTAAAATTTAGTAGAAATTGCATGATGTCAAAGAAATGTAAGAAAGGGGCCTGTAAACAGCCCCTGTTCTTTATATTTCTGAGCTTTTATGTTGCTGTTAAGGTTTAAAACAAGAACATATAGTTTATTTTAATTTTTTTTTGTGTGAAATAACTTTTACCATCATGCATTACATTATGAGGGCATTATGTAGTACATATGTACTGGAGTTCTAGCGGCTTCTATTGCACTCCTTGTCTGACTCGATATATTGATATATCACCAATACTTGCCTTTGAATTATGTATATCGATACAAATTTTTTTTATCATTGACAGCACTATTTGAGGTCACTGCTACATATTGTTTTTGTCTATGCTTTGCTTTTTAGAATACTCAATTGTGATTGTTAATTGTTTTGTTATTTACTTTATGTTACCCTTTATTCTTTGTCTGTTATATTTGATGGTTACTGGTGATTCATTTATTCATCAATTTAGATCTCTATCGTCTATTATTGCAAGATATTTATGAAATCCATTTAGTTTGTTAGACATTGCTATAACCACTTTGAGTATTCTGGATTTGTTTAATTACATGTACTCGCTTTCCCTTTATCTTGAAGCTAACAAACACCTAACAGAATACTAGCACACAGTTTTTAGCTGGATTTTTAAATGATAGTTTGGCGAAACCCCGACAGGCGGGTGGTCAAGATGTCAGGCAGGTGTCCCTTGTCGTCAACAATTGCGTTCTTTATTATTTTATTTTATTATTTTAAGTTCTTTATTTACCATGTATGTCTGCCATTTATTGTCAGATCTTTATGAAACTTTGTACAATATTAATATACCATGTAATGAACAGAATAAGAAAGTAACTGCAATTCTGTCTGGCTTTATTATGGATTATTTCCCTTGGTAATTTTTTGCATTAATTCCAGCTTTAATGTGGTTTCAACATTATATTTATTGTAAATTTTTTGTTCCAACAACTCATCACATTAGAATTAATGTTTTTTATGTTGAATTTATGTTACCAAGATTAATATATAGGACCAAACTGTATTGTATTGTTTTTAGATGTTTTATTATTTTCAAAGTGGGCCTTTAGTTGACAATGGGATAGTAGTTAGCAAAAGTGGACAAAATGGTCTTATCTACTCTATAAGACAATATTATCTAAGTGTCTGTGGTAGATTGGGACCCTGCTTGTCAGCTATGATAGTAATGATGTTTGTGTTTTTTTATTTTCAATTAGGCCATGCCAAATCAGACTTTTGTTAAGCTTCTGTGTGCACGTAGGTTTTAGAGTCTTCAATCCAAACAAACAGGTGATTTATTCTTAAATAATTCCAATTTTCCATGATATGATAATGACAATTTTGTTAAAACACTTGTCATTTTATTATAAACCATATGTTTTAAGTCTGTGCTTAAACTAGCCATTTCATAAGTAATTCAAACTATTGTTTGATACTATGATGATGTTTTCTATTTATACAAATATATATATAATGTATTGTTTTAGTCGTAAATATTTGTGTTTTCGGTTTGTGTGTTTTTGTGAATAGGTACCTAGGTATGTCAAACTTGAGTTGGTGCTTGACAAAATTCCAATTTGGTATGGCCTTACAGTGAAGTACTGCTTTAAAGACCATCTTTGTTATTTCAAAATCATACAGAATTTCATTGCACTTGTATTTTCTGCTTTTAATCTCATATTCATGTCACTAGACCAATGTATGGTCACATTTTAGTGAATTATTTTGTTATAAGATATTATTGTTATAATTTATTATTTCTGTATTTCGTTTATTGGTGTTTGTTTATGATTTAATGAGTACTTGTATGCCACTGTAGAGCTGTACAAATTAAACCTGACACTCTTTCTTCTTTGTATCAATTTTACAGCTTTTAACATGACCTGTTTTAAGTGTTGTTTTGTTAAATTCTATTCAACTGTCTGTAATGCATACATTGACTCTGCTTATTTAAATACTCAAGTACTTCTATACTCCCAATGGATAAATCATATGCATATATTTATGTACAGGAAGTATCATACAAATATCAAGTATTTAAATCAGCAGGGTAAATGTCCCGTGTCATGAGGTCACTGTTCTTTCTTCATCACCAATTAGGGGGCATGAAAAGAACATGCCATGGATAGTGTTCCCATTCATCCCTTGTTTTTTTTCAGTCAGATACGTTCCTCACTGCCTATCAAATGTTACCTCATTTTCAAATTCATTAACTTATTATTCCCATTGTTAGCCTGCTCGGCTAGCTCAGTCAGTAGCCCACTAGTCTACTGGTCGAGGGGTAATAGCTTCTATTACCGTGCAGGATATACTTTAGTGGAGCTTGGTCATGAAATAATTTCTACGGCCATTTTTCCTCCTGCCACTTATTCTATATCATGTTGGACTGTAGTCCGTCACTGATGGCAGTATGTGCTTAGTAGTTGGTTAACAGCTTAATTCAGAGATTTTGCCTTCCCAGGAAGTGAGTAAGTGGACAGACAGCCATGATATAACCTATACAATGTGTTATTACGGTTTTAAACCCAAAACTTAAGAAGAAAATACCATAGTAAGGGTGTCTATGTATATGATTAACTTCATCATTTGTGTTGATATCTATTACGCTTGTTTGATGATTTAAACAACTTTCTTATAATAGAAATTTCAAAAATGTAAGTTGATATATTTAGTACTATTGTACTAAATTATATGGTGTATATACTTTTCAAGGTCATTGGGGCTCATTGCCAAGGTCTTAAATGTTTTTGCCAAAATTTATTATATAATTATGTACATGAGTATTATCATATTTCATTCTTTGGCAATGAACTAGATTTTACCATTTATATAAATCGTGATATTTTGATGCTATTTGAAAGTTATATCATAGTTAGAATTGATTGTTTTCTACTTTTGGATAAGATATTGCAAAATAATAGTTTTTTTTGCTTTATTGTTTAGAATAGCATGAAATTGATAATAGACCTTGATCCTGAACTCAAATTTATGGGTTATTCTGTCTGTATTCAGGCGGTACAAACAAAGCTTATTGCACATTATTGCTGAAAATCACAAAATATATACTTAACGAAACTTCTAAGTACACCGATTTCAATGTTGTCAGAAATTTTCATTTTTCAACATTTTCGTTCGATCGTTAATGGAAATGTGTATAGGACTTTACTGTCGTCTGCTTGCATGGTTTTCATGCTTCTTAATGGATGCAAAATTGGTTTTGTCGTGCATGTGCAGAAAAGTGGAAATGTGCACATGCTTATTGTGCAAAAATTGCACCTTGTCAGTTTTAGTGAAAATCATTAGTGTGTTGATATGCACAACGAAAAATCAAGAAATGGCTCGAATGTCGCTTCAAGAACAAGAAATTGTCATAGGTCTTTTGCCAGACAGTGTGTCACTTGCAGAATAAGACTTCTAATTGCTTATTTTCTGTTCAATCAAAACAATTAGAAAATCTTCCCCTGCCAACACATACGCGACAAAAATTTTTTGCATTGATAAAGTAGCATGAAAACCATGAAAGCAAAGGTCAGTATGGTCCAAAACACATTCCCATCATCGATCAGACTTTAATGTTGAAAAATAAGATTTCCTACAATACTGAAATCGGAGTACTTAGAAGTTTCGTTAAGTATAGATTAAATCCTATTGTTCTTTGTAGACTTATTTTCATTATAACTGTGAAAGTTTGTTTTTACAACAGGGAAAACCCAATTATTTGAATTCTGGATATGGTATCATGCAAGCTTTATGCTACAGTCCCATAAACATAAAAATAGCCCTGAGAGCAAAGTACGGGCGCGGTGCTCCGCAAGGACCTGTACGAACTCTTGCGTACCCGTACGGACTGTTATGTTTTTACCAGGGCCCGTGAGATGTGCCCAGGATACACATATCAGTTTCAAAGGCAAATGGTGAACAAAATCATAGCCAAGTATGGATTAAACTTGCATATCTTCCAGCTACGAATCCATACGAGTGTGTTGTTTTGTGCTGTGTGCATACTGTCACCTTAATATGCAAGGCTTCCCAAGGCCTAAGGCTGTCTGCACATACGGGTCAGCAACAAGCCGCAATTTTATGGGACTGAGGCATTAGTTAGGAATATGATAGTCTGATTCAAAGTAGAATGGCATTGGTAAATGCAAGTTTTACTAAAACAAATGTAATTTTGTAAGTACATGTGTATGTCAAATTTTGTACTATTGGAATGTAAATTCAAATATGTCCCTGATCAGTTTTAACAATAGAATGTTATGGTGGTGTTATTATTTTAACTGGTTAAATTATCTCGACAGGCTAATTTGTTTTTAGTGGTTGATTTATTTTGTTAAGTTAAATTATCTAAATGGGTTAACTTATTTTTGAGTGTCGTGTGAGTTTTTTTTTTATTTAGACCCGAGCTGTGTACATTTTCTATGAAAATATTTAATGCATTGTTTTTTTTTCTCAATTTTGAGAATGTAGAAATTATTGGATTTAGTATAAATATTATGTTTTTGTATAATATAGGAGTTTTTCCATTTAGTTAAAGTGCCAAATTGGACATTAAAGTCTCTCATATTGAGAATTACAGGAGCTTTGCATTTTATTTCACAGTTTGAAAAATATTCTCTACCGATAGTTTGAGTCCCAGATTGGGGCATACTTTTGTTCATTTGGTCCTGCAATAATTGCAACTCCCTTTCATTCCTCCTTCGACTGATATTCAATGATGTAGGGCAGTTGTCAGTCACTGATGGAATTATGCACCTAGTTACTGGTTAACAGCTAAATCCCGAGATTTAGTTATATGCTGGTGAGTTTTATGATACAGAATGTCAAGCTCCTGTGGAGAAATGTAGGATCAAGAAGAATTTTAAGAATGTCACATAATTTTTTTAAAGACTTGATATTTAAATTATTCTTAAGTCCAGATACTCATGTTTGTTAATGAATATTGATGTTATCCAGACTCCAAATATATTGGATTTTTCCACCTGTACTGATGAGATACAAAAAATGATTTGTACACATTATTGCTCAAAATCACTGTTGACAAAATTAATCTTTTGGTCTGCCTATACATACTGTTCTTTGTAAAGGTTAACTTAGTTTGTACCACTAGGGAAAAAAACATAAATTTGAATTCTGGATAATGCCTTTTTAAGAAACATATTTATGACATTTTTGCTGCTGTAAACTAACTGTGGTATGGTAGAACAAAGACCTTACGAAAATTAATCTAGGGTCCAAGGTAGGAATTACTGTGATTGTTTTTTTTAGTATACTGTTCTCGATGCGGGAGATATTTGTATTATTGCATATCACTTGGTTTTTGTTTGCTGTTAATTGAATCACATTAATGTATTGATGTTTAAGTATAAAACTAGCATCATTGTAATTATTAGTTGATAAATATCAAACTGGTACTGAATTAATTTCCATTTAGATATTGTGCTATAGATTCAATTGAGGATTTTTTCATTCCTATACGACATTATGATGTTAAATATCAAGGACCAAACCCAAAGTCAACTTGTCAAACTCATGTAAATGAGTGTATCAGTCAATGGAAATTAATCAAGAGCCCAATAAACCATGTGTTTATATGTGTATCACATTTTACTCAAATCTATGCGAACTAAAATTGTAACAAGATCATTCATACCCACTGCTTATAGGAATAGACCAAGATAGAGCTTTTACACATTTATAAGATTATAAAATGATCTTTGTTTTAAGTTCTATACTAAGATCTACGTAACTTCAGAATATTCATTGAGTGCTTGGATAATACTTCAACTACAGCTTGATTTACATTATGAACTATTACTTGTGTCAAAATAAAATTATAGAAATAACATATGTTTAGTGTTTATTCACTTTATTGTATGTATTCCTCTTCACACGATGGTGCGTCACAGACTCACGGTACTTACCTGTTTACATTATGGAGAGAAGGATATGTAAGTGGATGTATAGCTGCATTGGGAGAGTACTCGTTTTGTAAACAAGGAGGAGTAGTCCAGTGGGAGGACACATGATTAGGGATTAAGAGGTCCTTGGTTCGAATCCCACTAGGGGCACTGCTAATTTCCTTGAGCAAGAAATTACCTAGGATTGCTTCACTCCACCCAGGTGTAAATGAGTACCTGTGAGGGTGGTGTGATTCTGATGAGCCAATTTGTTGGCTGCACTACGCAGACTGAGATTAAATGACTCCCAAAGGGAGATTGATAGATAAATACCAGTACCCTGAAGATCTGGGTTAATAGCTGTAAAGTCGCTGAATGTTCATAAGCATGAAAGTTAGACTATAAAACTATTACTAAACAAGGGGTCTGATGTTTGAGTCCCAGGTAGGCTTCAAAACTGATTTACAAAATTTGCCTCAGAAGCACTTGACATAGTCTATATCAAAATATAAACTCAAAACTGTACATGGAAATTGAATTGCAGAGCTCGACATTAACCATTGTCCTATTGCCTGTGACAGCCACATTTAATCGCTCAACATGTTTTGCCCCAAGTTCAATCTGGCAACCAGTAAATATGCATTACCCTTAGGTTTTCTTTAAAGTACTATTTTGCTTAGACAATATAACATTGGTTCAGGCAAATAGAATTTATAGTGGACTGGCTACCTACGTTAAACTTTATTGTCTAGCCCTGGAATAGTGGTCTAGAGAATTTGCCGTTATTTTGGTATGATCTTATAAGATTGTAAGGGGAGGTAACAATATTTTAAACTTAAAGTAACTTTCACGCTGAAGTCGTTCGCACTACATGTGCAATTGTGAAAATGTCAAAACAAATAATTTAAGATTCCCACTATTTAACGTGAGTGAATTTATAGTAAATGTGTGGTAATTGTCTTACAATAAGTTATTTCCATTTAGCGCAACAAAATAACCTTGTTGTCGGCGCAGCACAGCCTCGATCCATTAGTCAACAAGTGACATGATTTTCGGACAAAAAGTTCGACCAACTCCAATGTCATTCATCTTTTTTACTGCAAACTTTGTAAAGCCTATACTTTCGTCCTGTTTATTGTCTTCCAATGATGCATTTACCAACAATTAATATTTATATACACACTGTTATTATTGTCACTGTGAAAAATTACTTATTTAGGTAAGAAAACGGGATCTAAATTGGCTGTAGATTTTATTCCACGGCCAGGTCAGGATTGCCCTAGAATGCTAGATCTAATTTAAGGGATTATGGTGACATCAGAAAGTGTTTTTGTTGATGAATTGATTTAATATTGTTACTCATTTGGAGAGGTTGGTAAATTGATGTAATTGGTTTGAGGGGCAATGATCAATTTATGAATATTAATTTGAAAGCAGACAATTGATTAATGAAATTTAATCAACTTTTAATCAATATTACAATTAACATAGTGCTTATTTATACTTATCATCTCATCATAGTTAAATTTAACCATATATATGTTTTGTTTTTAGGGAGAAACCTACTACATGTAATACAAATAAACATGACAATGTTTCATCGTTCTCTCAAGTTATATACTCTACATCAGAGTGGTTACACTTATACTACTGCACAAGTTTTGATTCAAAGATTCAAATCTATTCATCAAAGTTCTAAACCATTTTCAAACTTGCCTGAAGATACAAGGAACGACCTGAGCAATGTGGACCTAGCAATTAATTGTTCTACATCTGAATTATTGTCAAAGACTTGCCAAAGAGCAAACTTCAATGTTCAGACTCGGACAATTTGCACAAGTAAACTAGTGCAGTACAAAGACAAAGTTTCTAAACGAAGAAATGTAGCTAAATATCTTGATGACATTGATCTAGATGATGATGAAGGACTTGAAAAAATTGCTGCCCTGGTACCAGTGAATAAAGATCACCTAACACTTGAGGTAAAAAAGAGACGAAAAGAAAAAGATGATTTAGCATTAGCCTCACCTAAGTACTACAAACCTAAATCTATTATTGAGACTCTTCTTGAAGAAGATAAGAATAGTAGTGAAAATGATGACACTGTTGAAGTTAGTGATCTAAATAAAATGATGCTAGCTGAAACTGGGGAACTCGTTATTTCTGACGTTAGGAAGGTTGATATACCTCCAGTGTTTGGTTTAGACGCTATAGTTAATGATAGTAAAGTGCTTCAAGATTTAGTGAAGATAGGTGTTGATCTAACGAGTCTTCAAAAGAAAGGAATGATAGAAACCGTGATGAGAATGAACTCTAAACGAGACATGGCTCCTTATATTTTCTTTCTGAAAGATTGTGGTGTTCCTTCTGAAGAAATTGGTACACTTATTACAAAATGTCCCTGGATCTTTCAACACAGTCTTCATAATCTAAGGGTGAGTTATGTTACCATCCTAAGTTAGTTTTGAGTGAAGATTTCACTTTAATGGCCTTCAAAAATTATTTTAAATTATCCAAAGAAAAATTTTGTCAAGAAGTATAACATAGATTTATGCACTTTAATTAGTCCATACAATTAGTGTAGATATCTTATATGTTCAAATTTAAAATATTATTGGCTTGGTGTAATTACATCATTATTGATTTTTAGACAACATTTGGAAATGGAATCATAAGCCAACACTGTTTATTTAATAAAAACTTGAATAATGTCCAGAAAAAAGTCTATGTTAATGTAGTACTTATTAAATCTGAGACAAGAAAACTATTTATTAGAAAATTTGCAATCTAGGATATAAACAGAAAAGAATTACTGGTGAGCATATTATTGTTACAGTTGCCATGGTTTAACTCTAACAGAGCTCTGCTAAAAATTCTATCAGCTTAAATTAATCTCATCAATCAAATCCTGATTTTATTTTCATCCCACAAATTGGGATAGGCAGCAGGTGGCTTATAATTATCTTATTGTAGCAGAGGTATAATACAACACTTGTACTCCCTTGTCTTTAAGCTAGCTTTTATGGCAACATGTTAAGATGTATGCTTACAACTCAAGAGGTCATGGGTTTGAATCTTGGTTGGACCATGGACTTGTATCAGATTACATTTGATGCCCACCGTAAATAATCCACTAGGAATTGTGTAATTGCACCCTTAGATAGTCCCACAGACAATCAAGCTCCAAGAATTCGAGAACAGATTCTGTTAAGGAGGTGTCTTTGTAACAGAGATATAGTACAGCACTTGTGCTCCCTTGCCTTCAAGCTAGCTTTTATGGCGACATGGTAGAGTTCTCCTTACGACTCTTAAGGTTGTGGGTTCTAATCTTAGTTCGGACCATGGATTTTTATCATCAAGTTACATACAATTTTCTCATTAATGAATATTTTGTTATTTTTCAGGTTAGAGTTGATTATTTAAAATCTAAAAAGTTTAAGATAGAAGATTTATGTAATATGTTAAAAAGAGATCCAAAGTTTTTGTTAATTCCAGTTGAAGTAATGGATGCTAGACTGGGGTACATACAGAAAACATTTAACCTTACAGGTAGGTGTTAATTTAATCAATTTACTTTTCTCTTTTTTTATCCACATTTTCCTTTTCTGGCTATTTATTTTTTTTGGGGGGGGGGATATGCTTGTTGACAAGTCTTTTGAAAAAAAGACCAATGAATTTGTGAGATACAGAATTGTCTCCCTTGATTCTTGTAGTTCAGTTTTCATAAATTCATAATCAGCTTAATCGTCGGTTATCCCACTATACATTACTCCATTATGCTGTGTTATGCACTGTTGGCCATTTGGTTTGGAAAATCTCGTGATCATGAATTATTAAAGAGGCAGTTTCATTGGTTCCGCAAGGAAACCACTGCAGAAAACTAACCTGTGAAATTATGTTTTATATCTAAGGTTTGGTTTACCATTCAAAATGAGAAAATAAACATCTGCATTGGTTTCTATTTTAAGTAACAATATCCCAGTATGACGTCATTGTTATTGGAAAGAATTGGTCTCCCCTGCCTCATGCATATTCATAAAAATTGCCCACGGTTTGTATGGAGTGTTACAGAAGAAAGTACTGTGGTTGCCGACGATGAATCAGCTTAAACATAGATAAATACAGTTTCTAAGTTTGCATTCTTTCAAAACTTTTAATACAAGTCTAGAACATTTTCAGTAGTGGTGACTTATAATATCAAACATAGATTAAGAGATTCTGGGTTTGAAACTTCAGATTTCTGCCAGAGGCATTGCTGATTTCCTTCAGCAAGAAATTTACTTGCAACTACTTTTCCATGCCCAGGTGTAAATTGATACTGTTAGGGTAACATGCTTGAAGGTTATTTCAATGATCTAGGTTCATTGTACAAAAGTACACTTAAGTAAAGATGAGTAGCAGACTTTAAACTGAGCTTTAAATACCAATTTGTATGAACTATAAATTTATCTGTATATTGCCAGGTGCTCAGATCAGACAGAAAGTTGGCAGTTATTCCAAGCTTATTATAGCACCATCAGTTTGCCTACAGGTAAGATCTTGATCTATGATATCAACTAAAACTGACCTGAGGTCTGTTAGTTTATATGCTTGACAAAGAATCAGCTAATCAAGGTTAGATATGCCGTCTGCTTTGAGATACTGAAAACTTTATATAAAACAAATTGCAACTTAATCTTTATGAGTAACTTATTGCCCTTGGTTATTTTTATGTTTATTTACATGTTTAAATGCCCTTTAATTCAGTATTGCAACCAACAGACTTGAATGTCTGACTATGATCAAACACTGACTGAACATATTGATAAGATAAGATAAGATAAGATAAGATAAGATAAGATAATCTTTATTTAAAGTCGGTTATAGTCAACTACATACATGTATAACACTAGCTTAAAGCTATTGTCTGACAAAACAAGAATATCCAATAAAAATCAAACAAACAAACTAAAAATGAGAAACATGTCATTAAAATTACAATCAATACATTACATATATATATCAAAAAACAAATATAAATAAATGTTAAATTATCACATTGATTTAAGAAGAAAAAAAAACAATATAAAACATTGTTAAACATTATAAGGTAACTGTTGATCTTGGCCAAGGCCTAAAAACTGCCATAAGATCAAAAATAAATAGAATAATGATGATGTATAGATAACACAAGAGTGTGACAGATAAGAAATATTTTAAATGAGAAGAATTCCGTCCAAATCAGATTTGGAGAGAACTGATCAACAATTATCTCATAACTACACAAAAAATACATGATTTACCTGGTTAGCCTGCTCTAACTTATCTATTTCAAAATAAACTTTAAACTTAGGACTAAGAAATCATGTTTATCACATTAATAAAACTAGTTAAAACAGTTAGAGCAGCCTGCTCATGGTAAAATACAGAAAAAAGTAAAACATTATCATGCTAAGAAAAATACAAGTAGAGTTTTAAAGAAATATCACAGTATATACAGGATAAGTTAAGTATTATTTAAAATAGTATGCAAATTATCAAGTATCAGTACATAATATATATTACACATTGCACTTACAAACACTTGGAACATTTACATTTGTAGCCACTCCAGGTCTGGATCAGCCTTCTGAACTCACCAAAATCTGTGGTTGTTCTAATTGTGTTAGGAAGGCTATTCCAGACCTGGGTGGCCTCAAACCGAAAACTTTTCTTGCCATAAGTGACTGTGTTGTATCTTGGCACTTCCAGTGTGTTAGCTAACCTACAAGCATAGTGACTAGATTTTACAGATATAAGTTCTTGGACATAAACAGGGGACAAGTTATTTAAACATTTGAACACTTCAGTTGCTATCTGCCTTAATCGGCCTATCTGTAGTGTAGGCATGTTGACGCGCTCTAATAAATCTGTTTAACTAGAAGTAAAATCACTATAAACAAGTCTAAGTGCTCTGTATTGTATTTTTTCTAGTTTTTCAGCATTTGTATGACTACAGAAATGCCATACTAAAGGGCAATAATTAAAATTAGATCTAATAAAACATTTGTAAATCAACAGTTTAGTATTTAAGTCAAGGTATCTGTATAATCTTGCTAGTACATTTACTTGCCTTGCAGCTTTTTTACAAACATTAGAAACATGAATATCAAAGTTTAAAAGGGAGTCAATTTCAATACCAAGGAGTTTGACACTAGGATCACAGTTAATGGATACGTTATCAATTTTAAAAAATTTTATTTGTTCAGTGATTTTCTTACCAATACAGATTGACTGAAACTTATCTTGTTTTCAGCAGGTTTTGTATAATTTTCACTACAGGAAAGTTACTGTTAAACATTTTCAAGTTACACTAAAGAGCAAGATGCATTTCAATCTCTGTGAACAGATATCCTGTAGACCACTGTTGTATAGGATCTCTTAGGGTTGCTTGGAGGGTCATGTTGAGATGACCTTTGTGTGGACAAATCAATGCGTAGCTTTCATCTAGACGAAACACTATTAATAGCATCTTGATTTCATAGTTTCTATTTTTAGACCGAGGTTTGCAAGATAATTTGACAGTGGTGTTATACACAGACTGTGATTGGACAATGTAAAGAAGTTACTAAACAATAATTGCGTCATGAATATATTAATGACAAAAGGTCACCTGAACATGACCCTCATAACAAAACAGCCAGATCTAAATTAGCCAGTAGGCGAGCAGAAAATTTTAGATTGGGTTTTAAACAAATTGGTTGCATTTCAGAGTACTTTTATTATCAAGTTACCTTATCACTTCAAGCTGGGAAAAGCCATTTTCTGTCAAGTTCATTTTGATGCCATTATTATTGCTATTATATTTTTCAGCATAGCAAGATATTTCTTGAGAAACATCTAGAATTTACACCAGAAGAGTTGAAGACTATGTTTTTGACCTATCCAAAGGTTTTTCACACAGGTAATACAGTGTGTATGTAGAGGAATTTTGTTTTTAGGGAAAATATCATGGAAATTTAGAAAACTTATGGAAAAAGTGTAATGTGTCATGAAAAAAACTATTTTGTCTATTTTGATTTCAACCCATAAAATGAATGAAAAACATAAATTCAAACATACATCGTAACTTTAAATGCTGGGTACAAATCATGCTTGTGTATGAAATTGATAATTTTAATATTACACTGTTTCCGGTTTTTCTACTTGTGTTGTCTGCTGCGATGTGGTGTTTTCAAACATAAAAAATATTTTAAAAAGCCATCCAAAATGAGACTTAGTAAAGGAAGCTGTAGGTAAAACCCTAAAGTACATGAATGACCAGTATAAAAACTGGATGAAGTCTGACAGTCGGAAAGTTATTGTATCATGGAAAACTTGGAGGAATCATGGAAAAGTCATGGTAAAATCAAAAGTCATGGTAAAATCATGGAATTTTGGTATCCAAATCTGTATGAACCCGGTTATATTACTTCTTATCTTTTTGTTTTAGATCGAGAAGAAATAACACGTAACTTTGACTATGTACATAATGTGATGGAAGTACCACATGAGTTGATAGCAAAATATCCGAGTATATTACGTGGTGGACTTAGAAGGATTGAATCACGACATCGTTTTCTGTTAAAGTGTGGACGTGCTCAGTATGACAATACATTAGAGAACTACATATCATTAGAAAGTTTTATTACTGGACGAGATGAGGTCTGGTGTATGGAAGTAGCGAAAGCCTCACTCGCGGAATATAATAACTTCTTAAAGATGATCTAGAATAAATTTGGTTTTAATTTAGTTATGTTTTGTCTTATGCTGGGTTTTCAATGATGGGAGATATGTAAGACTATTTAGTATACACTCTTAATACTACTTAGTACTTAAAATCTTCACAACAAACTTTCACCAGCATCAAACATTCGGTCCAGCGAAATAGAATTTATTACTGGACTGAATAAAGGTTTACCAGACCCAAAAATCTTAGTGATACGTAAAAATATGCTGTCTATTTTAATAATTTAAATTAGGATAATTGTAGTTCTATAATGTTGGTGGACCATCTGATCACTTACTTTCTAAAAGTAACTGGACCGACGGCAATTTCGTTGGACTGCGTCCACTGGTCCACAGTCCACTAGCTAAATTTGAAGACTGTATAATACATTGTACACTCACAGCAGCTAGCACAGATACGCTTTATAAAAATATAAGGTACTAGATGGGAGCCCGTGCAAGCACGGGCTTTAGCAAACTCCTCACAGTGCTTAAGTCACGCTTTGCTACTTAATTATTGATTTGATAAAGGGAGATAACCGCTGCGGGGAGTTTGGTTTGACGTGTCTATTTTTAGTTTTATCTATTTTTAGACACAAAAAACCCCATTTTTTTGTTGATTTTTGGCAGTTTTTGCAAATATCAAGAGGCTTTGTCAAAAAAGAATTGTCAACTTGATATGTCAGTATATATGTGCTCCAGCGACAAACAAAAGATTTATTCAAAGCTGCGCAGTTTCTTCCACAAAACAGGAAACTCGCAAATTTAATAGTATAGATATTACATCGAAAATAGTAATTTTCCCCGAAGTTCAATTATTTTTTTGGTTTCTATTTTACAGGTTTAAACATGCAAGTGTAGATAAGGCTTTGCTCTTTGTAATAACCACCACCTTATTTTGCAAACGCTGCAGTATAAATATAAAGGTCAACTTCAAACTTGCAATTTATGCAGAATTTGTTTAGTTGACAAAAAACCAACAGGAACCTGAAATCTGAAACTGTCAGAGAATATCTTATGTTCAATATTAACATAGTCATGACTTGCTTGAAATGATCAAATTTCAAAATTTATATTTTTTTTATAAAATATATTTTTTTGTATGTAAATTATATGAACACAATAAGAAACATGTATTAAACCTTTCATGGTTCAATTGTTACTTCTTTAAACTGTAACCTCCTAAATTCTTATAATGGACTCTTCTTGTTGTCTTGTTCCCAGTCGTACTTTGATGGGTAAAAGTACATCAGGCAAAGCAGAATTATGGCTGCGCCCAATGTATTTTGTTCCAAAAATCAGATGATCATGTTTTCAAATGAAAATTTCTCACTATGAAGACTTAAATCAAGTTATCTTAGTACAAGAACTACAGTGGATACCTTATATTAGACTTTCTATTCATGCTTAATAAAGTATCTGAAATTCTAATGAGACTATTCAACGTCCGAATTGTGTGCACTTTAAAGACATGGTTTTTGGTTAATTGTTTGCTATATTTTAGTCCAAAATGAAAAGTCGACTTTGAATGACATATGTAGTTCTAAACTCCTACCAAATTTACCATCGTAAGAAAATGATCATGTAAAGAAAAAGTAAACAAAAAGTTTGTAACCTGAAGATAAATTGAGGGTGCTACCATTATTGTGCCTTGCCTGACCTGATAACGATACTGGTAAGGGGCAGGTAATCCAGACTACTCGTTCATGCATTTAGAGCAGTCCGTTGTTCAACATGCAATCGTTGAACAGCCACCAGTATAAAGCCAGTCAGGATTCTATGTATAGCCTATAGGTGTATATCAGAACAACATTCTATTTTTAGAATATATATTTAATTGCTGCTCAAGTCTAAATAATTCATATTATCACTAACAAAGGTTTGAATTCACAGTTAATAAAAACAATGATGGACATAATGATATTACCTAAAAGGGATATATAGGACCTTCGATAAAGATGCATTAAGACATGCAAGCAGACGACAGTATGGCCCTATACACATTTCCATTATCGATCTGTCATATACATTGTATGTTGAAAAATAAAACAATATGGAAATCGGGGTACTTAGAAGTTACTTTAAGTATAATACTAAATGTATATAATTATTATGTACAAACAAGCGTCTAACAACATCATATTTAAATATTATGGTATCGTTAATAAGTTGAGCAGTGTAACTTTTGTTACAGTCTCCAGTAGTGTCATTTGGATAACAAATTTCCCATCGTTTTTAATTAATTTAAATCATATCCAAAGCCCACCTCCTTGGTCATTGTGAAACATTATTCAAATGTTATGTTCAGATTGTTAGTAAAAAGTAAACGATCAATGATAAATCAATACAAACTTCAAACTAGGGATGAAATTTTGAAACAACCAATTAAGTGTTCTTTGCATATCCGTGTGAGAATTAATCTAACAGTACAATTCTACCTTGAATGCACTTACTTAATCTCATGTGCTATCCAACCTTGATTAAATTTCAATACTTTCAAACTATTGTCTATATGTTATTTCACGATCAATCATTGGTCAATATATGTAAGCCACAGTACAGTTCCACTATATGGACATTCAGAATGGTCTTTGTTGTAGAATGGAGTCATTGAAAAAATTTAGGGACTTTTTCTTCTCAAATTACCAAGCTGTCCTTAAAAATCGTCAAACATTGCATGATTTTGCAATAACCGAGATGGTTCTAATTGCAGAGTTTTACTGTTTTCCTAATTAATCTTCCACATGTACTAATTATTAAAACCTTTCAACAAGTTTTTCACGTGTTCTCTTAAATCAGAAACTGTGTCTATACCTTTTATCATATCAGCAGCTTTTTCAGCAATCATAATTGTAGGAATATTAGTGTTTCCTGACGTAAGACTTGGCATAATGGAAGCATCTACTACACGTAGTCCTGATACCCCTTTTACTTTAAGCTCAGGATCTACAACTGAATTGGTATCCCCATCTGGGCCCATACGACACGTAGACGTTGGATGGAATTGTGTGATCGCGTAGTAACGAATGATGCACTCACAGAAACTGTCAGACATAAATTCATGTTGCTTACATGTTTCTATTCTCATGTCATTAATGTCTGCGCCAATTTGTTTAAATGCGTCAGAATCTATAAGCTGCATGCCAATTTTCATTCCTTCTACGAGTACCTTCACATCATCTGGTTCACTTAGATAGTTTGGGTCAATATTTGGATAGTCAAAAGGATCACTGCTCTTTAATGTAATCGTTCCACGACTTTTGGGATGCAATATTGCTGGCAATATTAAGAAACCTTCATACCATTGTTCGTAGAACATTTCCTGTGCATGTTTCGAACCATAACTTGAAAAATTCACATCAGGCAAAGAAGCAAATATGTTTATCTGTATATCTGGATAATTTTCGTCAGAAAGACTCGACCTTGTATGTATAACTGAAGGCACACCAGTAGAAGTTAGTGCACCTGATTGAAACATTAAATATTTTGCTATTTCTAGAAAGGACTCAGAATCTTGTTTAGTGTAGCTATCAGTAGTATTAATTCGTGATCTCAATGCTACAAACATGTGATCCTGGAGGTTTTTACCCACAGGTAGATCAGCTACCACGGGTATACTCAGACTTTCAAGATGTGATCTTGGTCCTATGCCAGACAACATGAGTAACTGAGGAGAACCTATTGAACCAGCAGAAACTATAACTTCTTTTCTTACCTTAACAATTCTTTTAACTCCATTTTGAACATATGTAACTCCAGTGGCAATTTTATTCTCTATTATAACTTTAGTCACATGAGCATTGGTAACCACATGTAGATTTGGTCTTTCCATTGCAGTTCTTAAATATTCACGTACGGGGCTAGCTCTAGAACCTTCACGAACATTGACTTGCATTTTACTTACACCAATTTTATCCTCGCCATTGTAGTCCACCTCTTCAAATCCTATTTCTTTTGCTGCTTCGACGAAAGTTTTACCTAATGGTACTTGTCTTTCTACGGTTACAGCTAGTGGTCCTCCCGTTTTATGATACTTTGAAACTTTATATTCTTCATCAAGCATATTCTCTTGCTTCAAGAAGTATGGCAACACGTCTTCATAACTCCAACCAGTGTTACCATTTGCTGCCCATCCATCATAGTCATAGCGACTCCCTCGATTATAATTCATGTTATTTAACATACTTGAACCACCAAGAACTTTTCCACGTGGCCACTGATGCACTCCACGAGGATTAAATGCAAATCCGGAATGTTTCTGTGGCACTGTAGGATAATTCCAGTCCCATTCACTTCGCCAGAGTTGACTAGCAGCAAGAGGAACAGAAAGTCTAGGGTCGCCATTGTCGTCTGCACCGGCTTCTAGAAGAAGAACAGTGACGTCGCGATCTTCTGATAATCTTGATGCAACAACTGATCCGGCTGATCCAGATCCAACAACGATGAAATCGTACGTATCATTTAACTTAACTGTAATGTTATTTTCCTTACGCACTCTATAGTAATAGAAGCAAAAAGCAAGTATTCCGACTATCACAGCACTTTTCCAAAAACCCATTTTTAAATTTTGCTAACTGCTGTGGATTTAGTAAATACGCTAATTCAGGAGCAACGTTGAGAACATGTATGTTGTCCCTGAGTAAGATTGGACTGATATACCGATAACGTAACTAACTTGAATAAGTATGATTATTAAATTTGTTAACTATTTAAAGTGTAGTGACCTATATCTTGACATACATTTATACGAGACGTTGTATATAATACATTTATATTCTAAAGTATCATATTACTCACTATAACTTAAACTTACATTCAGTACTGTTCAGAGAAAACTTGAATACGAAAGAAATTAAGTTTTAAATGCATGAATAGCAAATTTAAGACTTCTCATGTACATAGGTACTAAGTACGTATTTCCGATGATTGTTAAAGCAGCATACTTAATGGATTGTGATATTTGAAGATTTAATTACAAGTACATGTATTTTTTTTATATTCCCATGATAATTTATGAGGTCATAAAACTACATGTATTTTAAAACAACTTCTTAAGCTCATGGTGTTTGTTAAAAGTCATGATTATGTATGCAAGTAGATATCTATTACCATAGGCATATCCAATGGGGTGTGTGGACCCGGCGTACGCACCCCCCCTAAATTTGACCAAGCAAAGGTTTTTTCTATCATGAAATATGATATTTATATATATTTAAATGTCAATTATTTTTGCACGCTACGCGCGAAATAATCCTTCTTATTTTTGTAAGATTTTAACATCATGATGATCCAATGGCTTTTGTTAGAAAATCATATGATGTATCCAGATGCTTTTTATTGTATAACCATGGAAAGGATAGTTGGTGTTCTAGAAATGGCCTGTAATCCCTTAGAAATGACCGAAACTCGGGAGCTTCCGGGGGCGCCACCCCCTCGACTTCTGGTCAGAGCTTTGCCCTGGGCCCATCTTATGGCCCCCTGGACCCCTAATCTGCTTGTTCATCCCCCAAATAGGATTTTCCGCCCCCTTAACTTGAAATCCTGAATCTGCCTATGATTGGTTTTCTTTAGGTTTCATTCGGATCCACTGGAGATAATAGCCACAACAAACATGACTCAAGACAAAAGTGACCCTAGTTGGAGATTAAGGCATACACATATCAAGACCGTAGCAAGCATTTTCAGTTGGGATGTAATTTAGAGGACAGATTTGATGTATGTGAAGACAGCAGTAACAGCAGTACAGCAGTACAGCAGTACAGCCCTACTGCCAGAATTTTCGGCAGTACAGCAGTACAGCCCTACTGCCAGCAGTACAGCCCTACTGCCAGACTTTTCGGCAGTACAGCAGTACAGCCTTACTGCTAGAATTTTTCGGCAGTACAGCAGTAAAGCCTTACTGCTTGAGTTTTCGGCAGTACAGCATTACTGTTAGAATTTTCGGCAGTAAAACCTTACTGTTAGAATTTTCGGCAGTAGGGCAGTACTGTTGCAGACTGCTGTATCATTCTAGCAAGTTATTCTTTATTTTGCCTCTCAGAATTCTCAGATCATAAAAGTTATATGTTTGAATTCTCTATAAGGTCCAAAATTAAAAAAAGAACATATAGAGCCAATCTAGGATGTGGGATATGTTAAAATCAATACTATGAAATATGAAAATAAAAAAAGTTTGTTTGTTTTAATTGGGTTTAACGTCGCATTCAACACACATTTAGGTTATACAATGTATATACGACATCCAGCTCTTCCTACTATAATACCCTACCACGAGACTGACAACTCATGTATAGGGTATGACATCGTACCGCGACCGGACTCGAACCCGTGATCTCCGGATTCGAAGTCAGACATGCTAACCAATACGCCACTGCTGCAGCTAAATAAAGAAGTAGAATGAAGGAACACATTTAGTGATCCGAAGACTTGGATAATTATATACATGTTTTTTCTTGTTAGGTTTATATCCATGTTTTATTTACAAAAATGTTCTACACGATCACAAGTTACTGCTGGTTCTTGTTACACTATGACCATGAAATATGCCATTTACTTCCCATTTTCAGAAAGCTGAATGAACAAGCTTTCTTTTGGTATATAATACTGCTACAAGTTTGTGTAAGTATTTAACTCTGGATGAGTTATATAACGAACAGTTTTTCATTTTTTTAATTCTCTACACAAAGAACTGATTCAAACGTACTGAACGACCTATCTCTGATGTCAATATTTGCAACGTATTTGTAATAATATCAACGGCATAACATGGATATGCAATGCATAAAAAACATGAAGAATGAAAACATACGGCTACATTGAGTGATCGAAGTGCTTCAAGAAATATATTCAATATTCTTGTTTGGTATGTACATTTTTGACAAAAAAATGTTTTACGCTACCGCAAGTTACTGCTGGTTCTTGCGACAATATGACCAAAACATATGCCATAAAATACCCATTTTCTGAAAGCTTAATGAACAAGCTTTCATTTGGTATAAAATACTGCTACAAGTTCGTGTTAGTAATTTTCTCTGGATGAGTTATATAACGAACAGTTTTTCAATCTTTATTTGATTTCTCTACACAGAGAACTGTTTCAATCGTACAGAAGGACCTATCTCTGATGGTAATATTTGCAAAGTATTTGTAACAATATCAACGGCATAAAGAGTATATGCAGTGTATGAAAATAACCAAAAAAAAAGATGAAAAATACGGCTACATTAAGTGTTCGAAGTGCTTCAAGAAATATATTCAATATTCTTGTTTGGTAGGTACTTTTTTACAAAAAATGTCCTACGCTACCGCAAGTTACTGCTGGTTCTTGCGACAATATGACCGAAACATATGTCATAAATTACACATTTTCTGAAAGCTGAATGAACAAGCTTTCATTTGGTATATAATACTGCTACAAGTTCGTGTTAGTATTTAACTATGGATGAGTTATATAACGAACAGTTTTTCAATTTTTATTTGAATTCTCTACACGGAGAACTGATTTATACGTTCAGAAGAACCTATCTCTGATGGCAATATTTGCAACGTAGTTGTAACAATATCAACGGCAATAACATGTTTATGCAATGCATACAAATTACCATGAAGTATGAAAAATACGGCTTCATTAAGTGATCGAAGAGCTTCAAGAAATATATTCAATATTCTTGTTTGGTAGATACCTTTTAACAAAAAAAATGTCCTACGCTACCTCTTGTTACTGCTGGTTCTTGCGACAATATGACCAAAACATTGGCCATACATTACATATTTTCTGAAAGCTGCATTAACAAGCTTTCATTTGGTATATAATACTGCTACAAGTTCGTGTAAGTTATTTACACTGGATGAGTTCTATTGGGTTAGTAAAATAAACATATTTTTACAAAAAATAACCCTCGTAATCAGACGTTACTGCTGGTTCTTGTGTCGCTATGATCGAAAACTGTGTCATTTGCTACTCATTTTCGTAAAGCTAAGTGAACAAGCTTTCATTTGGTATATAATACTGCTACAAGTTTGTGTAAGTAGATTACACTGGATGAGTTATATTACAAGTAGTTTTTCAATTTTTATTTGAATTCTCTGCACAGGGAACTGATACAAACGTACAGAAGGACCTACTTTTGATGACAATATTTGCAACGTATTTGTAATAATATCAACGGTATTACATGTATATGCAATGTATAAAAATAACCATAAAGAATGAAAAATGTGGCTACATTGAGTGATCGAAGTGCTTTAAGAAATATATTCAATATTCTTGTTTGGTATGTACTTTTTTACAAAAAATGCCCTACGCTACCGCAAGTTACTGCTGATTCTTGCGACAATATGATCAAAACATACGCCATAAAATACCCATTTTATGAAAGCTGAATGAACAAGCTTTCATTTGGTAAATAATACTGCTACTAGTTCTTCTTGTTTTTTCTGACACTATATTAGTTTTATAAACAACATTTTTTTTTCATTTGAATTTTTACGCGAAGGTCCATATTGTACATACATATAGGGCCTTTTTTTGATGCCAATGTTTTCCAACAGTGTTTAAAAAAGCTATGACGTAACATTTATCTAAATAAGAATGAAGAATGAAAGAACTCAGCTACAAACAACATTGTAAGTACTTGACTGTTTAAAATTGTATATACATATTATACATTCGTTTTGGGATGCTAAAATTTAAGTGATTTTTTAAAAAACGTCCCTTGCAATCAGAGGTTACTGCTGATACTTGTGACGTTATGAATGAAAAGTATGCTTTGTAGTGCCCATTTTTGTAAAGATGTATAAACAAGCTTTCATTAGGTATATAATTCTGCTACAGGCTCATTTAAGTATTTTACGCTGGATGAGTTTTATTACGAACAGTTTTTCAATTTTCGTTTGAACTCTCAACACAGAGTACTTAGTTAAACGTACAGATAGCGCCTGTTTATGATGTCAATATTTGCATCGATTATGTTTAAAAAAAATCTAGGGTTTTACATGTATGTATTAAATAGGCGTAAAAGACTACGGCTAAAGATAATAATCTTTAATAAAACTTTTAAAAAATCTTGTAGATTTAGTATCCCTGTGTTTTTCCAAAAAGTTTTACAAGTTACTGCTAGTTCTTGTGACGCTAAAACTATGCTTTTTATCACCCGTTTTCGTGAAGCTGAATGAGCAAGTTTTCATTTGGTATATAATACTTCTACCAGATCGTGGCAAAATTTCACACTGAACGAGTTTTATTTGGAATATGCTCTTCAATTTTTATCCGAACCCTACTCGGCGTTGGATTAAATGTACAGATAGGACTTATCTTAAATTTCAAATTTGCTGCAAATATGGATATAGAACAATGGTAATTCATATTAAACATTGACAATTACATTAACATTCATTGCTTTAATACTGGCAGAAATAAGAGCTCTGAGGGTTGGTTATGTTCACGTACTTCGTTCAAACTTTAACTTCGCTATTGTAAGTTACTGCTGTTTTTGTGATCCAATGACTGGGTAAACATACTATTCAATACACATATTCACAAAGCTAAAGGATCAAGCTTTAATTTGGTATATAGTACTGCTTTATGTTGTCGATAGTTTTCAACATCGGATATATTTAATTTAATACATATCTTTCAAGTTTAGAATGTTTACTCGGGATTCAAATTAAATGTGCAGATTTAAAGACTTCTCTCAATATTTGTTACAGATCTGCATAAAAATCAATGATAATTTATATCAAAATAAAGAGAAAACATGGACGATTACATCAGCACGAATTGTTTAATTAGTGGTTGAAAAAAAGAGCGTAAGCGTTGGTAAAGTTTACGTACTTCGTGCAAATTTTAATACCATTTTACATGTATATTGTAAGTTACTGCTGTTTTTGGTGTTGTTGTGACTGGTAAATATACCATTTAATATACATTTTCAAAAAGTCGAATGGACAAGCTTTAATTTTATACATGATACATTGTTATGTTGGTTTTTATAAACTGTATAAGTTTATCTTATGACATTTCTTTCAGCGTGGTAATTAATCTTGATATTTTCTCCGCATTTAAGACCAACTTCCGGGTAAAGATAGATAGCGGAAACAACTTGATTTTTCATTTTTACATATTCGTTACCACCTGTTATATAAATACGATATGGTTTTTATTCAAACAAACTTGATATTTATGAAAGCATATTATAAAACACGTTAAATGAGCTAGTTTTGTTACAAAAGTCCTTCACATAATAATTTGTTGTTTGCGTAAAAAAAATGTTTTCGCGAAAACAATTTGGTTCCGCTGCCTTTCTATACCCGGAAGTTTATCTAAAATACAAGTTAATTTTATAACACGAACCATGATTATTCTTTTTTTATTTGCATTATTTTCTTACACTTTACTTATCAAATATAACATGACTTATCATACGTGCAAGATAAGATTTACGAAAGGGAATGATTTTGTTCAAAATCAAACGTTTAACATCTAACAGATATTCGGTACCCAAGTTTAATCTGCGGCTAAATATTTCATTCGGCGGAGAAAATATCAAGAATGATAACCACGATGAAATTATTGAAAAATTTGTCATAAGAAAAACTTATTCAGTGTATAAAATCTAACATGACAGTTGAGATGAATAATATACCATACTAAAGCTTGTTCATTCGGCTTTTTGAAAATGTATGTTAAATAGTATATTTATTGACCATAATAACACTAAAACAGCAGTAACTCGCAATATAAAGCGATGTTAAATTTTGTACGAAATACGTGAACATACTCAACGCTTAAGCTCTTACTTCTACCAGTATTATGTAATTCATGTTGATATAATCGTGCATGTTTTATCTTTAGTTCGATATAAATAATTCTTGTCTTTTGATGCAGATCTGTAACAAATGTTGACATTGAAGATGGGCCTTATATACGCACATTTATTTCCAACTCCAGATGAATAATTCAAATGGAAATCGAAAAATGTCATTAATAAAACATATTCGAAGTGGAAAACTATCTTGAACATAAAGCAGTATTATATACCAAATGAAAGCTTGTTCATTCAGCTTTGTGAATATGTATATTAAATGGAACACAGACCCGGTCTTCGGATAAAAAATAACAGCAGTAACTTACTATAGCAAAGTAAAATTTTGAGCGAAGTGAAATTTTTAGCGAAGTATCTAACATAACCAACCCATTAGAGCACTTATTTCAACCATTATAGAAAAAAACTTTCTTATTTATGAAATCGTATTTTTTTCCCGTTATTTTGATATAAATTTTAATTGGTTTTTATCCATATTTGCAACAAATATTGACATAGAAAAAAAAGTCCTACCTACACATTAATCCAAACCAAAGTAGAGAATTCTAATGAAAATTGAACAAATGTTCGCAATAAAACTAGTTCAGTGTGCAATACTCACTCGAACTGGTTGTAGTATTATATACCAATTGAAAGCTTGTTCATTCAGCTTTGCGACAATAGGTATTAAATGGCATAGTTTTCGTTTTTAGCGTCACAAGAACCAGCAGTAACTTGTAATCACGTTGAATAATTTTCTGAAAAAAAACCCTTGGATTCGCGTAGAAATTCGAATGAACAAAAATGTTGTTTATAAAACTAATATGGTGTAAAAAACAAACGAGAAGTAGTAGTAGTGTTTTATACCAAATGAAAGCTTGTTCATTTAGCTTTTAAAATAGGGGGAATTTTATGGCATATGTATTGGTCATATTGTCGAAAGAGCCAGCAGTAACTTGCGGTATCGTAGGACATTGTTTTGGTAAAAAGTACAAACCAAACAAGAATATTGAATATATTTCTTGAAGCAATTCGATCAATAAATGTAGCCGTATTTTTCATTCTTTATGGTCATTTTCATAAATTGCATATGCATGTTATGCCGTTGATATTGTTACAAATACGTTACAAATATTGCCATCAGAGATAGGTCGTTCTGTACGTTTGAATCAGTTCTCTGTGTAGAGAATTCAAATAAAAATTGAAAATTGTTCGTTATATAACTCGTCCAGAGTTAAATACTTACACGAACTTGTAGCAGTATTATATACCAAATGAAAGCTTGTTCATTCAGCTTTCAGAAAATGTGTAATTTATGGCATATGTTGTGGTCATAATGTCGCAAGAACCAGCAGTAACTTGCGGAAGTGCAGGACATTTTTTTAAAAAAAGGTACCTACCAAACAAGAATATTTAGTATATTTCTTGAAGCACTTCGATCACTTAATGAAGCCGTATTTTTCATTTTTTATGGTTATTTTTAAACACTGCATAAACATGTTATTGCTGTTGATATTGTTACAACTACGTTGCAAATATTGCCATCAGAGATAGGTCCTTCTGTATGTTTGAATCAGTTCTCTGTGTAGACAATTAAAAAAAATGAAAACTGTTCGTTATGTAACTCATCCAGAGTTAAATACTTACACGAACTTGTAGCAGTATTATATACCAAATAAAAGCTCGTTCATTCAGCTTTCAGAAAAAGTGAATTTTATGACATATGTTTTGGTCATAATGTCGCAAGAACCAGCAGTAACTTGCGGTAGCGCAGGACATTTTTTTTGGTAAAAAAGTACCTACCAAACTAGAATATTGAATATATTTCTTGAAGCACTTCGATCACTTAATATACCGTATTTTCATTCTTTATGGTTATTTTATACACTGCATATGCATGTAATGCCGTTGATATTGTTACATCTACGTTGCAAATATTGCCATCAGAGATAGGTCCTTCTGTACGATTGAATCAGTTTTCTGTGTAGAGGATTCAAATAGAAATTAAAAAACTGTTCGTTATATAACTCATCCACGGTTAAATACTTACACGAACTTGTAGCAGTATTATATACCAAATGAAAGCTCGTTCATTCAGCTTTCAGAAAATGTGAATTTTATGACATATGTTTTGGTCATAATGTCGCAAGAACCAGCAGTAACTTGCGGTAATGCAGGACATTTTTTTTGTAAAAAAGTACCTACCAAACTAGAATATTGAATATATTTCTTGAAGCAATTCGATCGCTCAATGTAGCCGTTTTTTTCATTATTTATGGTTATTTTATACACTGCATATGCATGTAATGCCGTTGATATTGTTACAAATACGTTACAAATATTGTCATCAGAGATAGGTCCTTCTGTACGTTTAAATCAGTTCTCTGTGTAGAGAAATGAAATAAAAATTGAAAATTGTTCGTTATATAACTCGTCCAGAATTAAATACTTACACGAACTTGTAGCAGTATTATATACCAAATGAAAGCTTGTTCATTCAGCTTTCAGAAAATGTGTATTTTATGGCATATGTTGTGGTCATAATGTCGCAAGATTCAGCAGTAACTTGCGGTACTGCAAGACATTTTGTTTTAAAAAAAGGTACCAACCAAACAAAAATATTTAGTACATTTCTTGAAGCACTTCGATCACTTAATAAAGCCGTATTTTATATTCTTTATGGTTAGTTTTAAACATTGCATAAACATGTTATTGCCGTTGATATTGTTACATCTACGTTGCAAATATTGCCATCAGAGATAGGTCCTTCTGTACGATTGAATCAGTTTTCTGTGTAGAGAAATGAAATAAAAATTGAAAATTGTTCGTTATATAACTCGTCCAGAGTTAAATACTTACACGAACTGGTAGCAGTATTATATACCAAATGAAAGCTTGTTCATTCAGCTTTCAGAAAACGTGTATTTTATGGCATATGTTTTGGTCATAATGTCGCAAGAACCAGCAGTAACTTGCGGTAGTGCAGGACATTTTTTTTTGTAAAAAAGGTACCTACCAAACAAAAAATATTTAGTATATTTCTTGAAGCACTTCCATCACTTAATAAAGCCGTATTTTTTATTCTTTATGGTTATTTGTAAACATTGCATAAATATGCTTTTGCCGTTGATATTGTTACAACTACGTTGCAAATATTGCCATCAGAGATAGGTCCTTCTGTACGTTTGAAGCAGTTCTCTGTGTAGAGAATTAAAAAAAAATGAAAAACTGATCGTTATATAACTCATCCAGAGTTAGATACTTACTCGAACTTGTAGCAGTATTATATACCAAAAGAAAGCTTGTTCATTCAGCTTTCCGAAAATGGGAAGTAAATGGAATATTTCATGGTCATAGTGTCACAAGAACCAGCAGTAACTTGTGATCGTGTAGAACATTTTTTTGTAAATAAAACATAGATATAAACCTGTCAAGAAAAAACATGTATATAATTATCCAAGTCCTCGGATCACTAAATTTGTTCCTTCATTCTACTTCTTTATTTAGCTGCAGCAGTGGCGTAGCATGTCTGACTTCGAATCCGGAGATCACGGGTTCGAGTCCGGTCGCGGTACGATGTCATACCCTATACATGAGTTGTCAGTCTCGTGGTAGGGTATTATAGTAGGAAGAGCTGGATGTCGTATATACATTGTATAACCTAAATGTGAGTTGAATGCAACGTTAAACCCAATTAAAACAAACAAACTTTTTTTTATTTTCATATTTCATAGTATTGATTTTAACATATCCCACATCCTAGATTGGCTCTATATGTTCTTTTTTTAATTTTGGACCTTATAGAGAATTCAAACATATAACTTTTATGATCTGAGAATTCTGAGAGGCAAAATAAAGAATGATTTGCTAGAATGATACAGCAGTCTGCAACAGTACTGCCCTACTGCCGAAAATTCTAACAGTAAGGTTTTACTGCCGAAAATTCTAACAGTAATGCTGTACTGCCGAAAATTCTAACAGTAACGCTTTACTGCTGTACTGTCGAAAACTCAAGCAGTAAGGCTTTACTGCTGTACTGCCGAAAAATTCTAGCAGTAAGACTGTACTGCCGAAAATTCTGGCAGTATGGCTGTACTGCTGTACTGCCTAAAATTCTGGCAGTAAGGCTCTACTGCTGTACTGTCAAAAATTCTGGCAGTAGGGCTGTACTGCTGTACTGCCGAAAATTCTGGCAGTAGGGCTGTACTGCTGTACTGCCGAAAATTCTGGCAGTAGGGCTGTACTGCTGTAGTGCCGAAAATTCTGGCAGTAGGGCTGTACTGCTGGCAGTAGGGCTGTACTGCTGTACTGCCGAAAATTCTGGCAGTAGGGCTGTACTGCTGTACTGCTGTACTGCTGTTACTGCTGTCTTCACATACATCAGATTTGTCGGCTGGGAAGAAAACAATAATTTAATGAATTTGTTAAAATAATAGTTTAAATCAAATTACTTTAAAATTTTTAGGGGGGGGGGCTAAGCCCTAGCACCCTGTTCTCTTCGGAGTTTCTTATAGATCCGTCTTCGTCATGTCATTAATTTTCATTATCACTAGAGACATAGGGCAGGCAACATGTATAGGCCTACTTTATATGTCTGCCCTTATTACTAATATTTACCTGCAAGACGGGCCTCAGTTACATTTAATAAGTCAGGTGTCACGGTCTCACTTTCTCGCCCTTTTTAGATTTATCACAGACTTTTCATTTGTCGTTAAGTTCATACTGGTAGGTTTTTGAACAAACGCGGAGCTGGCTATCCAATGATAACTAGTCCAACGTCTCAACCACTCAACCGAGTAGCAAGTTCCTTTGTTGTATTTATTTCAGAGTTGTCAATAGTTTTGACTTGTGTTTTAAACTTCCATATCGCGCCCGGCACAGTCCCAAAGTAATGACGTCACTACTATCTTTCAAATTGTTTAAAGGGGAGGCAATTCATGGCAGATATCATTGATCTATATTATTAATATAGGTCAATGGCAGAGATTTGGAAACGGTCGTACAGGTTTTTATCAACTACTCTTACTAAAGGGAAGTAACTAGGATTGTTTAACAGTTTATTAGAAATCTCAAGGCCTACTTGAGGCATAAGAGTTTACAAACATGTACAAGAAATAAACAAAAACATAAATGGCACAAGTCATACAAACAACTCTGAAACAATTTACAAAAAGAACAACATGGCAATGATAAATTAACAATCGATGAAATATATACAGAGGCAAATGAGAAATGACCAATAGTTAATCACTGAAATTTCAGCATTATTTGTTTAACAAAAAATGATAATTTTGTAAGAACAGATTTATCTTTCATATTAAATAGTTGCTCAAAATTAAGGTTACTTGGGTGTCTGACAAAATAAGGTGGTAAATACAGTTGTCGTTGTACTGCAAAGCAGGTGCACTCAAAAACATAATGAAATTCATCACCTATTCTATCTGACTGACACAAATTACAGATTCTATCTTCTCGAGATATATTTAAATAACGACCTTGTTGGATTGGGAGTTTATGATTAATACATCGAAATTTGAACAGCTGAATTGCAATATCATGCGGCAAAACTTTAAAATAATCTTCAAACTTAAACTCCGTTTTAAAAATTCTATAATTTAAACAAGAAGCTGAAATCCTAACTTTATAACTCCAATCTTGACAATATTGATCCTTTAAAATTGTGTTTACTCTGCTTTTAAATACAGAAGGCTGGATTACATGTTGTGATAACCAATAATTGGATAATCCAAGTCTATCCAAAGTATTATGAACTGTTACTATCCACGGAGAGTGAAAAACATCTTGCTGATGCAACAAATACATCAGTCTATATAAAATAAATGAAATTTTTTCTTGTTTTCCATTTACAATTTTACACCAAAACATTATCATTCTAGATAAAATCTTAATTTCAAGAGGAAATTGACCTAATTCCCCAAACACCATGACATTCGGAGTATCCATTCTACATTTAAGAATAATCTTACAGAATTTAAGATGAAATTGATTAATAATAGCATTATCTTCACATCCCCATACTTCAGATCCATATAACAGAATTGGAGATATCATAGATTCAAATAAATGAAGTTGAATATCAATACTTAACTGTAATTTTCTAGCTTTAGTTAAAACAGAAAACATAGCTTTTCTAGCTTGATCAATTAAATAGCTCTTTGTCTTACTGAATTTACCATTATAATTAAATTTTATGCCAAGATAACTAAAGTCATCAACAGTTTCTAGAGGACTACCATCAAAAGAAAACACTGGCTTATTTCGAAGAATGTTTTGTGAAAACACAACAACTTTTGTTTTGGCAGCATTAACAGATAATTTCCATAAACTACAATAATCTCTCATAGTGTCTAATGCTTGTTGTAAACCTGATACACTCTCAGAAAAAAATACTGTATCGTCAGCATAAAGCAACAAATAAAGTTTCAACAATACTTCACAATCATCAGTATCAAGGAAATTATGAACATCTACCTTCAGTGTATCAAGAGATTCACATTTACCAGCCATATAGCTAACAAGATCATTTAAAAAGACTGAAAAAAGTAAAGGAGATAAATTTTCACCTTGTCGTACACCAAGAGAAGACATAAATGTATCTGTAAGTTCATTATTGACTTTTACACATGACGTAGCCTTGTCATAGATATTACGTATAACCTGAATAATACTACCATCGACATTACTATTCAATAATTTTCGCCATAAAGCTATCCTATTAATAGAATCAAAGGCTTTACGATAATCTATAAAACAACAGTACAAATGTTTATGTTTATGAAGGTAAAAATCAACTAACATTTTCAAAGAAAAAATATGATCCAATGTGCTATAACTTGCTCGGAACCCTGCCTGCTCTTCACATAAAATACCTGAAGTTTCAAGAAATTGACCTATCCTATTGTTAAGAACCGCAGTAAACAATTTTCCGAAACAACTTAAAATAGTTATCCCTCTATAATTATCTGGATTGTTTACATCACCTTTGTTTTTATATATTGGTACAATTACACCTTTACACCATACATCAGGAACAGCTCCAGTTTTCAAAATAATATTAAACAATTTACAATAAACAGGCAACATTATAGATTTTGATGTTTTTATGTACTCATTCAAAATGTAATCATCAGCTGAACAGGCTTTATTATTCTTTAAATTATTTATGACTTTTTCAATTTCAGCTTCAGTAAATGGATTATTTAACTCATGATTATATGTTTCCAACCTTGAAAAATCAATGTCTTGAAAATCTTCATCTTCATTATTGCCTTCATTTAATTTACTAAAATGCTCAAAAAAAGTTTCCTTAGAGATATTATTCAAGATTTCTTTTTTCTCACTAGAATATTTGTTCAACAATGACCAATAAGCTTTCGGATCTTTTGTTCTCAAATTGCGAATTTTTTTATTAAATGAGTCTTTATAATCTTTCATATGTTTCTTCATTACTTTCTTATACTGTCTACTACTAGTTTTTAAATATTCCAAATTAATGGCTGACTTTTTTCTTGCAAACGTTTTCTTTGCATTTATATATAAATCCCTACTATGTTTACATTCAGAATTATACCATGGTTTCCTATCATTACACCTTTTTGAAATCTTATGTAATTTCTTTTCAATAAAAAGATTAGCATTTTGAGCAGCATTTGTTAAAATTTTAGAAATTTCATTTGTAACATTATTTATAAAAAGATCCAGATTTTCTAGTTCTTCAATTGCATCAAGTTCCTGTAAGACCTGATCAACTGCACCTGTGTCAATACTACTTAAAAATAATTCAAAAGCATCCTTCTTCCAAGAAGGTTTAACGTAAGTTCCTTCATTGTCATTATCATGAATATTTTCAATTGCATCATTAAAGTTACTAGTTAAAGAAATAGAAAAAGACAACATATTATGAACATCAGAATACATTGGGTCAAAGTCACATATCATAAATTTGTTAATCATAGGGAAAATTTCAGGAGATACAATACAATAATCTACAACACTTGCACTTCTACATGTCTGTAATTTTACATGATTGTAATTTTTTATTTATCTATTGTATATTTTCAAAAAGTAATTCAGTTTTTCTTACCATACGAGTGTTCAACCTGAGAGAGGCAGAAAAGGGGACGGAGTGCATCAAATTCAATCAAAGTTGCTTTTTTGATAGAGAGGGAAGCAAAAGAGGAGAGAAAAGGGACATGATGATGATGCAATACCCTTGTGGTGATCGTTGGTGACTATATAGTCACTTCCAACTGCCTTGCTGTTGGGTTAACCCCTTAGTGACACAGTTGAGTGTCTCGCCTACCACCTGGGAGAAGCAGGTTAGATTCCCAGTCAGGGCGTATGGTTTCTATTCTCCCAATTTACTTTACCCTGTTAATCTGTTTTTGATGGTCAATGTAGTATCAAGTTTACTGCTACTGCTAACTGCATGTTTGATTTCCAGGATTTGTTATGCAAGTAACTTCATCAAGTATAGCTTCTGCATTATTTAGTTTGAGCTGTTTACATGAGCATAGATTATTATCAAAGGAGAAGCAACATTGTCAATAAACACAGAACAGTGAGTTAAACGGTATACAGACGATCCGTCCCCAAGACTATTCTCCCTTTAGACAATCTGTCCCCAGTCACATTCGTCCTTGGACGATCCGTCCCCAAAATATCAGAGTTTAGACGATTCGTCCCCATTATATATAATTGTATACGGGAATTGATTTTATACAAAGATTTATGTACAGATATTCATCTTTTGATTAGATTTTGCCAATTAATGTTTTATTTCAATACAATCCTGCATGTTTGAAGTAAGTATTCATCGAAGAGGACGTGACATAGATCTATATCAAAATTGCTATAATGTGATACAAATATGAAAATAAAACAAACATTTTAAAATTAATTTTATTTTATTCATATTCACCGATACAAAAAAGAAAATAAAACAATTTTAAAATTAATGTTATTTTATTGATATTCACCTACCTCATTAAATTAAACACATCTTGAATTTGTAACAATGTAACATATGTTCATATAATTGCTATAATTAAGTTGCTAAAATAAAACATCAAACATAATAAAAAGGAATATTATAAATTTGTGTAAATGCATATTGACTATTGTTTTTCACATACACATCCATTTATTTTGGGTTGAGAATAATAAAAAATATATAATGGAACAGAACATACACTTAATTACACAAGAATACTCGATTCAAAATTAGTATTATTTGTTAATATAAATCAAAGGTCTATTGCTTACATTTTTATTTTTAACTTTGAAACAATTACTTATTTTTGTATTAATCACGTTGATTAAAGTACATCTTCATTCAACAATGCATAGTACTCGAGCTTCATTTCAGTACACCATGTTTATGAAATAAAATTTGCTGTTCTTTGTGTCGTAATTTTGTATGAATTTAATAAAAAGATATGATGCGCAATGCGAGAAAAGGGCCCTTAAGGTGGGTCGGTACCTTACTGGGAGAAAAAATCGAAAAAAATATTATGTGCACCGATTATGATATAAGTTGGCAGGCATATACCTTCATGCTTCTTGTTTGTTTTTCGGGTAACCTTAGTGACGTTGTCGTTCTTTTCACGACGTCATGGACGTCACAATGGTTCGCGCTATAAACAGGCATGCAAGTACATTAAACCCACATATTTAAAATAATGAATGTCCGAGGCCAGTGATAATTATACCAAAATGTTTCTGAAATGTTGTTGCAAACAATTAATTTGTTCCGATTATCTAAATATTTCGTCAGACGTAAAGATTCTACATTTTATCACGGAATTCAGGGTTTTTACGTCTAAAAGGTTTCACCAATTGCCGAGTTATAACGTTTATTTTCAAATTAATGCAGAACGGTGGTCAAATTCATATCACGATTTTTGAAAAGTACACACTTTCTGTGTCATTTTAATGCAATAAAAAAGGGAAGTGAACGTTCTCAGTTTTTCACTATTTCGCGTTCAAAGTAAAATTACCATCATAACAACGACGTTAATATTACGTTCCGCTGACGTTATGATTTTGCGTTATGTATGCATTTTTTTTGTAAATTAAATTTTGTAGTTTCTTTCCTGTTATTAATTAATTTCTTTTGACACTAAGCATCTGATCTGTTCAAAATTAATTTAACATAAGTCAATAGAAGTCCGCTATAACTTATTTTTGCAACAAATGTTTTAATCACAACGTCAGCGCAACGTCGTTGCAATGATGGTAATTTTTCTTTGAACTCGATATTGTGAAAAACTGAGAACGTTCACTTTCCTTTTTTATTGCATTAAAATGACACAGAAAGTGTGTATTTTTCAAAAATCGTTATATGAATTTGACCACCGTTCTGCATTAATATAAAAATAAACGTTATAATTCGGCAATTGGAGAAACCTATGGACGTGAAAACCCTGAATTCAGTGATGAAATGTAAAATCTTTACGACCGACGGGATATTTAGATAATCGGAACAAATTAATTGTATGCAACAACATTTCAGAAACATTTTGGTATAATTATCATTGGCCTCGGACATCCATTATTTTGAATATGTGGGTTTAATGTTCTTGCATGCCTGTTTATAGCGCGAACCATTGTGACGCCCATGACGTCATGAAAAGAACGACAACGTCACTAAGGTTACCAGAAAAACAAACAAGAAGCATGATGGTGTATGCCTGCCAACTTATATCATAATCGATGAACATTTGACGTCGTTTTCCGTAAACGTCGAAAACGTGATCACTATTAATTTTCGCGTTCACGTTTCACGGCGGTTGAAAACAACTGTAGAGTTATAGCTGTCAATAAACTTTACAGACGTTTTTTTGTGGTAATTTTCAGGAATTAAGCTTAACAAATGATGAATACTTTCCTCAACAGAATATATCAAATAGTTCACTTGAAACATCTACATGTATTGACAATGAATATGATACGGATTGTGACAATGACATAGATCTTGTTAATGTTGATGAGTTAACACAACAATATCTTCATCTAAATCTTAACAATGAACCCATATGTGACATTTACAATGAAGTTGTACACAAAGCTGGTGAACCATGTGGTTGTACAGGAAATTGCTTTTCAAATGTAGGGGTAGATGCTATTTATAACCATATACTGTCCATGCGTGAATTGACAAAAGAAGAAAAAGATATGTACATCATGGGGAAAATATATACCAAAGGCATGAATGACTCATCTGGTTCAAGTAACTCTAAACGCAAAAGATATCCCTACAATTTTGATGATAGGGAAATTTGCAAACATGCCTTTTTATACATGCATGAGATTGGAGGAAAATCCTTGAAAAATTTAATTAAGCATTTGAATGTTAATGGATTAACACCCCGTATTCATGGTAATACAAACAAAAGACCAAAACATGCTATCAACTTTGAAACTGTTAAATTTGTTGTACAATTTATTGTTAATTATTCTCATCATAATGGTTTACCCCAACCCGCACCTATCAATAGGAAAAACGTACCAATCATATATTTGCCAGCATCTACGACAAAAAAGCATGTCTATCAGTTATATAAAAATGCATGTGCTGAAATGGATATTAGTTCAATATGTTTAACCTCTTTTCAAGATATTTGGAGAGACTGTTGTCAGCATATATGTATACCTTCACCTAGAACTGACGTTTGTTTTAAATGTGAAGAGATAAAAGAAATTGTTAAGAATTCATCTACAGAAGATGACAAGTTATCCTCATGTACTCATCTTATTAATCATATAGCACATGCTAAGGAAGCTCATGCTGAGTACATACAGGATGTAGAAAATTCTAGAAAAGAATTTGAAGAACAAGAAGGGGTACATGTAATTCCACCATGCTCTACTGAAATGTCAAAAACACATTATACCTTTGACTTTGCACAGTCACTGTTTTTGCCTAATCGAGCAAGACAGCCAGGTCCAATGTTTTTTTTGGTACCTCGAAAAGTCCAACTTTTTGGTGTTTCAATCGAAGGTGCGAAGAAGCAACTAAATTTCATAATTGATGAACATGAAACAATTGGTTATGATGGAAGAGAATCACATCATCGACACATGGTCCCAACAGTGTCATCAGTATGTTACATCATGCATTAACATTTCATGGTTATGGTGAAATGGCTTGTGTGATTCACGCAGATAACTGTGCTGGTAAATATTTATGTTTACGCTTCATTGCATTCAACTATCAAATATTTCAAAACATTGTAGAAATAATTATACGCTGATGAATACATATGTTACACAGCGGTGGCCGTGGTGTTGTGGTTAGCATGTCTGACTTCGAATCCGAAGATCGCGGGTTTGAGCCTGGTCGCGGTAGGTCATACCCTATACGTAAGTTATCGGCCTCGTGATAGGGTAAGTTAGTACTGGTGATAGCAAAGTTTCCAGGAAACCTTTAGTAGAAAGACCTAGATATGTGTTGAATACGACGTTAAAGATCAAACAAAAAAATAACAACATGTGTTACACGAAGTATATTCATTTATTATAGTTAATAAAATCAAATTAATGAATGATCCGACATACTATTTTATATTATGAACTATTAGTCCTGTAAAATTTTGTTAGGAAAAAAGATTTGTTTTTTTAGCGTTGAAATTTTCCGTACTTTTCTGTACATTGTTTACTTTCTTTACTACTGGTCAAAACAAGAATCGATTTGTAATCGGCTACTTTGCATGGAGGGTCATGGTGGGGCTACATCGCCAAATCACATTAAAGTTTCAAGTGCCAGGACACACACGTCATTTGGTGGATGCTGGCTTCGCATACATAAAGAAATTGTACCGAAGGTAAAGATTTATAAGATTCTTTCAAGAAACTGTTTACCAATAAATAAATAATTATGTATGTTGAAACTTTTGATCTTCAATTATTATACATCGTTACAATTTGCAGAAAGTTAGGTCTTTAGCTAAGTCTAAATTGAGTTGATTATGTCTGAAACACTTCACTAGATATTAAATCAACTAGTAATTATATGATATTCATTTTGTTAGTATATATACAGTTTTGCCTAAATAATCATTTTCTGATCTGATTGTGACACAATGGACGACATAGCAGATGTTGTCAACAGATCATCTTATGGTAATATCAGTGTGAGATATTCAGGTAAAGATGGAGAACCAAATTTTCAGTGGAGGGACTGGAAATCGTTCATCGATTCACAATTTAAACCAGTACAAGGAATTAGTAAATTCTATACATTTCGGTAAGTGGGAATGTATTTGGGTTTCAAAGTTATCTTACAAGATATTAAGGCTAAAATTATAAACTACATGTAAGTGTTTTGGTATTGGTTAACAGAATGATTAAAAATATTTGACTGCTTATCAATAAAAAACAAATGTACACATACATGCAATTGATATCTTTTAAACGTTATATAGTACTTAAACTTAATTTTGAAAAATATGAAAGTAATTCATAGATACTTTTTACAGTTTCAGTGCTGTTCAACCTGGTTGTGTATTGTTGAAAAAATTTGGTGGGGAAGAAATGGAACTTCAAGTAAATTTGTTAAAGAACCAGGGGACTGTGTTTACCGGTGCTCTACCGTGTGTTATTATCCCTAAGGGATTCAGTACAGACCGAATTAAATACTTGACTAACAAAATAAAGCCCTTTTTAAAAGTCAAAAACCAAAACCTGGTTTATGCAGCAATTGAAGAATGACAGAAATGGCAATAACATTGTCATTATTTATTGTGAAACTAATTTTTTATTAGAGTATATATCAGTCATGTAAACATGGCATGATTTTGTTCTTTATATTTTGTACTCATCCTGTTATGAGGTTAACACCTAAGTTTATTATTATTGTTATTGCACAGTTGCTACGTATTTATTTTATGAAAACCAATTGTTCAGATCTGTACATGTATAGCATCTTATTTATTAAAACTTGCTTTTAAATCAGTAGAATTATTTCCAATGATCTTCATGGAACAGTTTTCCAGTCACAGAAGTAAATGTCAATGACTTGGTATTCAAACAGTTGTGCACTTTGTTGCAGGGTTAGCTTTATCAGTTCAATGGAGTGAACTGCGTGATGTTTAATTTTTAGTTTTGTAAGATTTTCCTCCCTTGAAGAAATAATATATAGAGTATATTCATCAACTTTGGTGTGTTAAAGAGCATTTTTTATTTCACCAAGTGAGCCCAAAAAATGTAATTTCTGAGTTCACAAGTTGAAGTAAAAAAATCTCACATCAAAGTTGATTGAATATAAAATTTATATTTTCATTGTATATTTTTATCGAGTAATGCAACATTTCTCTGAAAAGCGTGAAAGAAATTTATTTATTTATGGTTTCTCTAAACGCAGTTTCTTCATAAAATTACCAAAGCACTGTTTTTGCACCCTAAGCTCGGTCGTTATCCGACTGAAATAGACATCAAATTGCGAATGATAGCTTACTGGAACCAACTTGTGATGGGCAAACATGATAAACTACATGTATCTTTTCAATTGTTTCAGTACATGGTTACGAACAACTCACCTCTTGTTAAGTTTAAGAAGCCACACAATTATTTTCATGCACTAACTGTGGCACTGTGGTAGAGTGCTATATTTGGAATCTAGATATTCTGGGTTTGATTTCAGGTTGTGACACCCCTGGAAAAGAATACATACATGAATATAAAGTACATTAATCCATGTATCTTATATACTGTATATTATATACTATGATAATACACACAAGTATTCTAAGTATTATGGAATTGTAGTCACATAATGATACCTGACTTTACATCAGTGGGTGGGTCTATTGTCTGAAACCATAACACTTTTTTTCTCTCTGCTCAAAATGTGAAACAATTCATGTAATATTGAACTCAATGTCAGTTCTGATCTATTCTGATTGACATATAATTTATTCCCTACTACGAAATTTTATAAAAAAATCCACAGATGTGTGTTTGAGAAAAAGGACAGATATTATTTTTATTTGATTACAGACAGTATGATGGTAATTGATTGGACAGACTGACATTAAATGTATGGTGACCTACTGTTGTCTACGATAGAATGTCGCTGGTAATCATCATCAGTTGTTTGTTTTTTCCATTAGCCGTAGATTTCTTAGTATATTTCGAGGGCTGAGCGAAACACTATTGTAACTTCCTTTATTTTCAAATGGAGTTAAAATAGTGTTTCATTTAGCCCTCCATTTAAACTTAGTATTAGTACTTACTATATAATGTATTTCTGTTAATATACAATGATCTCCAAAAGTTTTTGGTCTGACAAAGAAATACTGAGACAAACTGATCATGCACAATGCAACTAATATTACTGCAATTATGGCTTATTCATGTTTTGTTAAATTTTATTCAACTGTCAGTGACGCATACATTTACTTCAGGGTTCTCAGAAAATGCTTAATTCTTGTGTAAATTTAAATCAGCTGTGTTAATTTAACTCTGCTAATTTAAACACTCACTACAATACTTCAGTTCTCACAACAGATAAAACAGATATCCCTACTTATTTAAATCAGCAGGGTTAAATTAATGTATGCACCACTGACAGTTGAATAAAAACGAAAATAACATAGTTTGAATCATAATGTTGATAAACTTTATAAAGCTGATATCGGAAATTGCTCAGAATTGGATCTTTGTTTTCTTGGATTAAAAGTTAATCAGTTTATAGCAGTATATTGACTTTTGGAGGGCACTGTATAATCACTGTTTTCCAACTTTCAGGTACGCTACTATTTGCTAAAATGAATGTCTGCCAAACTGACGCAAGATTTCCCGGTATATCACACACACACAGATTATTGGAAAAACCTCTACTGGAAAATGAAGTTATGTACATCGTATGAGAGATATTTCTATTTCTGTTCCTGCTTGTAGAACAACATGACTGGTCTGACGTCATTGAGATAATTATACTGTTTCAGAGAGAGAAGATGGTGTGTTAGTTATCTTGGAACAAAACCTTAGATATTGTGAAGATATACAGCTACATTAGATTTTTGTTCATCAAGATTTTGTTTTTTGATCAGGTTAGTTTTTCTTTTATTTGGATTTGTAGCATTTGATGGTGATTTTAAATGAAATTATTGATCCTTGTCCCAGGATTTTTTAAAAATTCTTTCAAAGAATGTTGATAATGGTATTCAAATTAGTTTTTTTACCTTAATGTGGTCAATACATGCATATTACCAGCTTAAGCTATTCCAGGTGTTATAAGTATTGAAAAGTCATTGTAGAAACATAAAAAAATAATTGTATATTATAACATCTGACTTATAATGTCAATGTCTTGTATGTTAACATGGTTAGAGTCTATTCTGGGAATATTGTATAACTTATTGTATGGTGGCCTGGAGGTGACATTAGAAATATTTTCTGAATTACCACCTGTGCATAGTATTGCATGCATAATTATAGCTTGTGAATAATGACCTGAGACAAAAAATCAGTTAAAGAATATTTTGTATACATTTAATCAATTAAAAGTAGTAATATAACAGTAGTAGGCCTATGCAATGCATTGATGTGTCTCTGGTCAATTTGCACAAAAGATATACATTTTTATTGCATATGTTACTATAAATAGTAACAAAATCGACGTGGAAGTGCCCCAATATAGCCTCAATGTGGGCAATACATTCCGGTATTGAGCAAGTGTGCCAAAATATCGATATTTGGCCCACTTCCTAGTGTGCCAAAAATCGATATTGAGGCAACTTCCGGTCATTACGCACCTGCAGTCCAACAACCGCAGACTTTCCGCACGTGAAATTCGTACGTAATTAGCAACAAGAAGCTATAATATTCAATTTTACGACGTGTGTTTTTTTTTCATAGTGAAAATTAATAAGATAATCAACAATTTATCAAGACTTACGTTTTATAACAAGCGTTTATTAGATTCCAACGTTTCGACGTTAAATAAACAAAACAATACATGTGACGTAACGTCAACGTGCAAAATAGCGCGGTACGTCGAGAAAAATGTATTTTTGTTGTAGAAAAATCATCGTTACATGCATTGGTCAACATATGCAATAAAAAGGTTATGAAACAGGGCAAGTGTGCCTTAAGTCGATATCGGCACACTTTCACCGGCATTGGCCCGAGGGCTAAAGCCCTCGGGCCAATACCTAAGCAAGTGTGCCGATATCTTCCTTAAGGCACACTTGCCCTGTTTAATAACCTCTATATATTTAATTGATTTTTGTGCACACAGGCCCCATATATAATTATGTGCATGTCAATTGTCATTAAAATCAAGTCCTATTAACACTAATCTGAAACCCGGGTCAATAGCGCAGTTGGTAGCGCACCAGGATTTGGAACATCATGCCCAAAGGGGGTGTGGGTTCGAATCCCACCCAGGGAGGTTATACCCTTTCATGAAAATTTGACAATAATGTCAATTTTCCTCTATTAATTAGATAATATGGAGAAGTTTCCGGCCTTGTGGAAGGGTAGGTGAGTACTGGTTATAGACAGTGGTCCAGGAAAGCTAGGTTAGGTGCACTGGACGCCTTAAAATTACCTAAATTGTGTTGACACGGTGTTAAATTCAGTAAAAAAAACTAAAAAAAACCCTCTTTTCTGACAGCCTAGCTTTGTCTTTGGTATGGGCATAATTTCACAATCAGAATCGTCCAATTACAGCCGGTGAATAACATGCATCTTCAAATTAGTTTGTAAAAATATCAAAACACAAATTCTGATGCTTTAAATAGTGTTTTTCTCTAGATGAAAGCTAGGCATTGATTTATATTGACATATGAAAGTGACCTCATGTGCTATGTCGGGAAATCCTATGACCGTGCTTATCGGATATCTGTTAATGCAGGCCTTTTTTTCCTTATATAACAGGGGCTGTTAACAGGCACCTTCCCCGCTTGAAATTTCTTTAAAATCACAGTTTTCCCTAAATTTAGAGTTTACCTTGGATATTTTGTTCCCCTTACTATGAAATTGTGATAAAATTTCCCCAAATTTTCAATATATAAAAAGGCCCCAGGCCCCTTCCCCAAGTACTGAAAAAAGGCTGTGGTTAATGGAAAATGGGGTATCGAAAGCTATTCTCTCATGTCCATTCTGTACCACCATACTGTAGTATGTTGTTAAGTATACTAGTAATAATCTCTTGTCTATTTTGGCAGGATAATTACCTGTGGGTATATTAAAATAGCTTAGGTGAAAGTTTCTCTTAGCTAATCAGTACTTCACCTTGTCAGTGCCTGCTTTAGAGCAATTCAATTAATATATCTTAGAATATTAACTTTGTAATAACTTGTTCACATTGACATGAGACAGTTTTTTATAGTCAATTGAATTATTTGGGTAAAAAGAAAGCCCATTTTTTCCCAGCTGTAAAAGTTTGAAAAGTTTTTCCTAAACTTTTAGCCATTAGTACATGATTGAGGCACTTTGAGTAAGTTAAGTTAGTAAAATATACCTGTTTTTAACACATTATTTACATTTTGAATGGCTTTGCTCACTAATTGGTCAAATAATTCTTGGCACACTTACTTCGAAAACTGTCAGCCTATTTGTTTGTCAATTGAAGATGAGATATTGTTAACCATGGCAGTAAAGAATTAGGACTTGGTGCTACTGCACTCCTTTCTGTCAGTGACCTTGATAGACTGGTGAACATGCATGTAACTTAAGCTGTGATTTGAATAGCACCTAAGTATTAACCTGTTAATGATTTCAGTGTTTAATGTCCAAAAAAATAATCTGCTCATACTGCCACAAACGTCATGAAAAGTTTTATTCTATTACATGTTCAGGTCATGAAAAAATGTTGGCCTATGTATGATCAGTTTTGATAGTTTAACCTTTTAGCAGTGTTAATCTTAAATGGTTTTATCTTAATCCTTAGAAGGAGAAAACACACTTGAATTAATAAATGCTGGTTTAATGCTACACTGTTCTAACTCATTTAAAAAAAATGAGTTTTTCATTTGTAATAAAATATTTCCATGATGTACTGCTGAATATAGGTGAATTGACATATTTTTAAGGAAATGAGTGGCAGCTGGCCATATACATTCAGTGGCTGCTTATTACAGGTGCTAAATAGAATAATTTTGTTGGGAGAAAGTCAAATGGCCACTGAAAGCATGTTAAACTGTACATACAATGGCAAAATGGTTAACCTGGGTCGATAGCGCAGTTGGTAGCGCGTCGAGATTTGGAATCTCGTGCCCGAGGGGGTACGGGTTCGAATCCATGTAAATTTGACAATAATGTCGATTTTCCTCCATTGATTAGATAATATGGAGAAGTTTCCAGCCTTGTGGAAGGGTAGGTGAGTACTGGTTATAGACAATGGTCCAGGAAAGCTAGGTTAGGTGCGCTGGATGCCGTGAAATGACCTAAATTGTGTTGATACGGCGTTAACTCCAATAAATAAATAAGAAGGTTTGACAGGATTGCCATTTTAGGTGTCAAATGGCATTTTGCTCTTACTGAAAAATAGGCGTCATTTTAAAGCAACATAGTTTTTTAGGCTTCCTGAAAAGTTTGAAGAAAAAGTGAGTTATAGCAATATTGCATGAAGCCAGTGAATGTTCTGTGGTTTGCTGTGTGACGTCTGATTTTCAATGATAGTTCTTATTTTGTTAGTGTGAATGACCCATGTTTACCTTTTCACTGCTTTTACTAATCTAATTTTGCATTCCAGGTAAAAGGTACTAAAGATGATGTTTGCATGATTAAATTCCAACTTAACACCTGGTGGGAGGATAAAAGCTAGCCTTTAAACTTATTTTAATCATTTAAAATAAAATTAAAATTTCAGTTAATATATGCATGTTTTTCTGTAAACAAAGTTGTTATGTTCCAAGGGTATTGGAGTGCAAAAGAAAAGGTTTTTCACTCTTTTTTTTAATTATAACGTAAGGACATTTGTATGACAACTATTAATATTTTTTTTCATACTGACATTTAAAATTACTGACATTTAAAATACCCTTCAGATCAGCTCGTAGACTAATTTCCCTTTGTTCGTAATATTAACTTTAATTCAGAGAGTTCATATTGTGCAATATTGTGCAATAGAAATATACATTATTGCTACAAGATGCTGAAAAATCAATTGAAGATTAAAACTTGAGAAGATGTGTAATGAATACATGTTCTTTACTCACTTATACTTTCTAGTTATTTTTATTTTCATTCAATTTCTTACATTGCATAGAGGGTGTGGCTTGAATTTCGGAAAGTTTAAATGAACCTGTTCATTAAACAAATTTTGTTATCCTTGACTCATGGTCAATTTTATGTTTGTCACGTTTCTTGAAAGCTGATTACAAATTATGTAAATTGTGGTGTTATTTGGTGCCATTCATTTGTTTATTAATTTCTTCCATAGCAACTGAAACCAGATACCTGATTATATGTCAGAAGAAACCTTACTATCTCCAAGTGTGCTTTGATAAATTATAATATTCAATCTAAGTTGAACTAAAGATGTGGCTGCTTAGAACTTGATATTTCTGGATTAATGCTGAGAATAGGTGTTGTGTCCTTGAAGTTTTATGATTATTAAAGGTGGAATGCCAGTAAGAGCAATGTGACTACCTGTACCTGTAGAGCTTTAAATTTCCTTCTTTTTTATTTCATTTGAGGTTTGTTTTTATTTCATTTGAGGTTTGCTCAGGGAGAGCTATTGTGACTGACTTGTGATTCCATGTAGACTGTTTTTAAATCTTCTCGTCTAAAGTTGATTGGCCTAGAGCCACAATATCGGAACCCTCAAGTCAGTATAAATAATAGAGCCAGTTAAAATAGTTTACCATCAGATAAATGATTTTCTTGCCATTCTGTGTTCCGTTCCACATGCCCTGGAAACAAAATTTTTCCTCTTGCCATTTCGTTCTGTTTTTGTCTGCTTGCCCTGGAATATACAGTGTATTATTCCGATGATATTTTTAGCAAAAAATGTTAGCATCTCAACTGATGTACCGGATACAAGAAAACATGTGTTGTTAAAATGTTGTTCAGGGGCGAATCCAGGATTTTTTTCTAGGGGGGGTTCCGAACTTTTTCTAGGGGGAGGGGGGTCCAAACTTTCGCACAACAACAACATTATACACATTTTGCAGAATAAAGCAAAATATTTATAATACAATCTAAATAACCATTAAATTTATGTTAAACACCGAGAAAATTTGCTTTGATCTACTTAAAAATGACTTACAGTCAAGAAATACACTATTGAACAGGTACATTTTAGAAATTCTAGGGGTGTCTGTACCCATCTGACCCCCCCTGATGAATCTGCCTATGTTGTTGTTGTACTTATTGTTGTTGAAATTATTATGGTTGATGGTGTTTGCATGTGTTGTTCATTCTAATTGATGTTGACTGAATGACATCATGTAAAAGTGAAACCTATGGTGATAAGCATCATCTATTCTAGAATATTTTTTTTTCTTGACATTTTGTGTGGTAATGTTACTAAGTTTGTTAACAAAATATTTTCTTACATAATTTAGCTTTACACCTTGTCAACTTTGGGTTCAATGTCCTCGTCTAATAAACACCATCTCAATGGCTGATAGCAGGGCAAGGCTTTCATAAAAACTGGGTCATCTAGTATTGTTCTGTATAATACCGGGGTGTGCAAAAAGGTTAAAGATCAGATTCAAGGTCATGTTTTGTCAAATTGACTTCTTTGAAAAATGTTTTGTTTTACTCTGAATGAAAACCAAATGTTCTAGAATCACCTGTAGAGCAGTATATTTACTTGTTGCATGGATTGAAGACTTGGGTGTTTTTACGTTCTAAACTTGGTGGAAAAATAACATACATCACTGCTTTGTTTATATGCAACCTTATGTATACTGAGGTCCAGACTTCAAATTGCTCTTAAGGTAGTGCTGATATTCATGAGCTAGAAATGTTCCTGCAATTGCTTTACTGGCTTCCAGGCTTTAATAAATGCCAACCGGAATGGTATACTAGAATTCCATGTCACCAAAAGTTGACTGCACAATCAACGGAGTCGAAGACTCTTCATACACCAGTACCCTTATGATGTGGGGTAACAGCTGTAAAGTTAAGAAACATGCATTAGTATGAAACCAAGGCTGCAGAAAAACTAAGTCAAAGACTTTCCAAGGAGAGAAAAAGGTAGATAATGTTGCCCTAATGACCAGAGGGTAATAGCTGGTAAAATTCACAAGCATACAATAGTGTGGAACTATTTTAAGACTATTGAATGCTATAATTTGAAATTTTCTTTATTTCATGGACATAGAACTGTGCCACAGTCCTTGACCGGTCCAAAATGTCTTAATTTAAGTTCAATATTTTTCATATTTTTTATAAAGTGTATTAAATTTTTCATTGTTCAAATTTATGCTTAATTCCTTAATCTTTAAAATATGTGTACAAAAGTTCTTATGTTTGAGTATAAGGCAGAAATATATTTATAAAAAATTCAAGGCTTATAAGCTGATTATAGGTGAGTTCAAGGTGGTCACAAGTTCTTGTGGTGTCATTTCAAACACTTATTTGACTTGAGTATTTTTGTGTATGCTCATGGATAGACAAGGTAAAGTCAACTTCGATTTCTTTTTGTTAGAAATTTTCTATTGAATTGTTTCATATTTATCACATTGTCGGTTATCCCACGATACATTACTTTGCTATGCTGTGTTATGTACCGTGGGCCATTTGGTTAGAAAAATTTCCTAGTCATGAATAATTTATGCGGCAGTTTCATTGGTTCCGCAAAGAAACCACTGCGGGAAACTAGCCAATGAAATTACATAACCATTTTTTGTAAATAAACATGTGCGTTGGTGTCTATTTTAAGTAAGAAAAACCCAGTAAGATGTCATTGTTATTAAAGAGTATTTAATTGTAACACGCAATTTCAATTGGAAGAAGATTGATCTCCCCTACCTCATGTATATTCATGAAAACGAGATTTTGCCAGTCAAATTGCCCATGGTACGAATGGAACGAAATGGATGAAAGTACTGTGGTTGCCGACGATGTATTTATCAATAAATCTGGGTAATCTGTTTTAACACTTAGCTTGCTGCAGGGGATTATAATAGTCTTTGTATGCAGCTTGGAAACGGGCTTGATTCAGAGTCCAAGCTGTATGTCATTCAGAAAGTATTTCTACGAAATGTTATTAAAATTGGACAAAATTTAATAATTAAGCTGACAATTTTACGCTTTTAGAAATCCAGAATTACACAGCATGCAAAAACTTAAGCACTTGGGCCTAAAAAAAGGAATGTTTGTAATTTCATCTCTACCAAAAAGTTGGGTCGTTTTGTTAGCTGGACTATTAGGAGAATAGTGGAGCTATCCTACTCAGTTGTGCGTCTGCAGTGGGGTAAGCGTAACACTTCTTTGTTAAGTTTTTAGGTGCAACATTGTTATATCTCTAAAACTACATGTCTATGGGGTTACCATTGGAGATCAAATACCAAGTTGCATTACTCTAGCATGACTTTTGACTGGATTAAGGCCCTTTTATACAGAGAAATTTCTCAGTTAAGATTTTTGGTTCCAAATTTTATCTTTGAAAGTACGGAAGGGATTCATTAGAAACTTCACACATGTGTACATGGTACTAATGCAGGTCAGATACCAAGTTGCATAACTCTAGCATGACTTTTGACTGGATAAAGGCCCTTTTAATTCTGAGAGATTTCTCTGTTAAGATTTTTGGTTCCAAATTTTATCTTTGAAAGTACTGAAGGGATTCACTAGAAACTTCACCCATGTGTACAGGTCAGATACAGAGTTGCATAACTCTAGCATGACTTTTAATTGGGGATTATGGCCATTTTATTCTTACAAATTTTTTGGTTAAGTTTTTTGGTGCAACATTTTATCTTTGATGAAAGTACTGAAGGGATTCACTTGAAACTTCACACATGTGTATGGGGGTTACCATGGGAGTTCAAATATCAAGTTGTCTTATTCTAGCATGAATTTTGATTGGTTGTTGCTGTCGTTTACATGAATACCTGCGCACTGTCTATGGACTGCTCTTGTTTATAGTATATTTCTTATTAATTTTTAAGTGATAATCTTTGTAAATCTGTTTCTTAGGGTCCCTTAAAATATTTAAAGAACAATATAAACAGTGCCAGATCTCTCATTAGGCATCAAAAGCTACTAGTAAATGAATTTATTACTCAAATCTGATTTTTTAACAGATTTTATATGTTTCCTAAGTTTGTGTTTTGAAGATTGGTGATACACCAAATGGAATGCTTTTGAGTTACTTCCCTTGTTTTTTTTAAACGTTAAAAGAATTAAAGGTCACTTTAAGTTGCAAAAATAAACTGTATTTGTCAGCGATGTTTAAAACAAAGCAAACTCATAGTTTTCTACCAAACTTAATTTTCTCATGCAGGCCGCCATTGAAGTCAATAAAGGTTAGTCTAAAATGCGTTCATACTTTTTGTGACAATACAGCTAGACACAAAGTTTTAGGTTAATGAATTGTTAATTTATTGTAGGTAATACCATTGTTAACTGTTATTAAATACAAGTGATGAGTATAGCTCAATCCCTGAAATAAACTATTTGTTCTGTTCTGTTCTATTTTGTTTAAGATTTAGAGTTTTATTTTTTAAATCCTTCAATATTTGACCTTTATAACTTATCATAAGTGCAAATGACTGTTATCATTTATGCATGATTTATGCATAATCTATTTGATTAATAGTGCAGTGCTCAACAAATCACCCAAATTTAATTTACATTTTCAAGTTCAAAGATCTCTATATTTCTCATTGATTGTGCGGTTTAAATTAAAATGCTTAGCTGTTCACATTTATTATACTAGATTATCACTAAATGTTTGAAAAGTCTAGTAGAATATTGATGTATTGACATTTTGCCAGCCTTTTTCAATAATATAAAGTTTTTATTGAGCTTTGCTTTGCTTTGTAGCATTGTTTCAATACTGATCTAACTTATACCATTGACGGACATAGTTACTTCCCTTAGATTATTTGAACGTCGAAATAGAACACTGTAGTTGCCCTACTGGCCTCGTCACATTGGACATGGAACAATATAAATTATGTATTTATTTCCATGATTTATATTTTTGTGGGATAACATGCTGTGTGATTTCAACGATTAACTGCAATTGGCTTATCATTGTGCCTTATTTAAGTACCTTGCAGTGTAAAGCAAACATTTTCTTGATAAGAACATATGTTATCGCTGTATTGAACAACTTTTCTACTGCACAAATTACAATCATTTGTAGACATACACTGGAGATACCTTAAAAAGCAAACAAAGATGGAGACCCATGTCCATGGATTTGTGCAAAAATAGTCTATAAGTACATGTTAATAGAAAGACATGAAGACATTGCTGACTCATTGATGTGTTTTATTACTAAGATACCAGTAGCGTGCCTGGATTTTAAATCTAGTGCCCCAAAGGGGGAAGTGGTTCAAATCCCATTCGGGGAGGTTATACGCTTACATTAAAATTTGACAATAATGTCAATTTTCCTCCATTAATAAGGTGTATGGAGAACTTTCTGGCCTTATGGAAGGTTAGGTGAGTACTGGTTATAGACAAGGGTCCAGGAAAGCTAGGTTAGGTGCACTGGACACTGCAGAATAAACTAGAAAATTGTGTTGACACAGGGTTAAACCCAATAGAAATAAATAAATTACTCGGATACCATGTGCTTGAAGCTAAATCTGTGAGAGACCTTTACGAGTGACCTTCAGGCATCAGAACTTTCACCACAGACCTGAAATACGTGCTTGCTTCCTCTTGGTGGGTAACAACTTTAAAACGAAAATCTTCCCAAGAGCAGATGTTATGGTTTAATTCCACATGTATATAATGTATGGTATTTTATTTGTAAACATTGCTTATGACATTCATGTCTGAACAGATCTAGGCAGTTCTAATATTATGACATTTGCGGGGTAATCGTCCTCTATTTCTATATATAGACTAGCTGTGACCTTGACCTTTGTATTGATTGAAGGGGAGGGAACGAGGCTAGAGAATTTTGATATCAAATACTCTTACAGTTACTCTCAGTGTAGATCCTTATTGATTTTGTTCACCAATGTTCTGTATGGTTTTATATAACATACAGTCTTATCAATATGTAACCATTTAATAGATTTGCCATTCACAAACTTGCTGATAGGAAAAATGTTTACGTAATTTGTGGTTATTTCGATCCTATCCTATTCTATGCTAAACTAAGCATGATTTGTCTATTTTGTTTTGAGAATGTACTCAGAAACTTGTCCGCGTCCATATTTCTAGTTTTTGTGCTGTAAAAAATTTTTTACTATAACTTTTTTATTTCTTAAGGTATCAACTTCAAACTTTAATTGTAACTTCCTTATTATCAACCACATCTCATGTGACAAGGTTCATAACTCTTAATACATTTTTTTTTCAAAATTGTCTCCCATGAACTTAAAATTTTCTTTAAAAAATATTATTTTTTTTACTTTAAATTTGTTAATGTTATATTTTCAAATATGTATGTTCCTTATCATCGCCCACATCTCATGTGACAAATGCTGTCTCCTCTGACAGCTCTTGTTACCTATCATCTCTCTTTATCATATCCCTCCATATATATTACCCATAAATCCCTGTGATAATACGTTTTATATTATAGTAAGGTACTATAATCCATCAGAATATGAAAATTGATAGATTTATGTCACAGTTTTAGACTGAATATCGCTATAGTTACAGACTTGCAGAGATATCAGGGGATTCCAAGAAAGCAACAACAACTTTATCTTTCGTACTTTATATTATGAGAGATGGTTCCATCAATTGAGTTAAAACCCTTTTATCAGCTAATAAGTTATTTATTGCTTCCTTTTGATAATCTTAAATCTCATGAAAAAATATATATTTTTCCAAATATTGCTATTGTTCTCAGGCAATCATTTATTTTAGCAGACTGGACAGTGGCGCTGTTGGTAGCACGACAGGATTTAGAATCCTGTGTCCTGAAGAGGGCTAGGGTTCGAATCCCACCCGGGGAGGTTATACCCTTCTATGAAAATTTGACAATAATGTAATTTTTCTTCCATTAATAAGATATATAGAGAAGTTTCTGGCCTTGTGGAAGGGTAGGTGAGTACTGGTTATAGACAAGAGTCCAGGAAAGCTAGGTTAGGTGCGCTGGACGCCGTAAAATGACCTAAATTGTGTTGACATGGCATTAAACCCAATAGAAAAAAACTTTTGCAGACCCCTTAGTAAAATTACTGGTTGTTTCTAACAAATGGGTCAACTACAGAGATCCCAGGTTCTGAAGTTTTTGCATGTTTCTTGAAAATTAATGACAAAATTTAACCTTCTTAGGTAAAATAGGGTCAGGCCATTCTAGATTCCATATTTAAATGGAACACATTAATGCCAACCTGATAGTTGGCAAATATTTAAGTTGTTATGTTATTTGTCAGCATTAAATTCTCTGATTGATAAGAATGAGGCAAATAACCTCTCTCCCAATATATCAAGCATGTTTTTAACTCATATAAATTACTTTTAAATGAGCCGTAAAATTTATTTTCAAATTAATTTATTCAAATTCCAAATTAGATCAATATTTACAAAAAATAGACTTAATTTTATGGTAAATTTGTAAATGAACTTTCAGTACTCTGCCTTGAAGAGATTAAATTCATAATAAACTTTTTATTTGATATTTAAAACTTCAATTGTATTGATTGTATTATATAAATGTATCAATTTAATTAATGGACGGAGCTAGCAGCTTAATTTAGGGGGCTTGCAGTCCTGACCCTTAGGCCCTATAAATATTTTAAATCAATTGCAAAAAAATATAGGATTTAAACTGATGGTTAATTTTGGATTCTCAGGGTCCAAGACCCTGGCCCCATAAAACCCTAAAATCACTCATTTAAATTGACAGTTAATTTTAGATTTCGGGGCTGCCTGTACAAAATTATTTTAATTCGTATCCCTAATCTACTGAAAAAAATCTTGATCTGCCCATGTCATTAAAACGTTAAAGATTATGATTTAGAAAAAAGACTCATTGTAAACCGTTTAAAACCCATTTGTCAATGATCACTGAAGTGTGAATAACTTTACAGAGAACTCTGGAGAGATCGGTTTTTGGCAAGTGATCAGCAATCTGACAATATTTGCTATACAGTGTATACACTGTACTGAAACTTGTCGGCTTTAAATACTAACTGTGTTTGCTAGTTACGGTGCCATTCTCTTCTCTCCTAGGGCTGAGAAGGCGGAGTGTATAGAATATAGATCCAGTATAAGTAATATAACATTTCTACTTGCTGACTATATATATATATATTTTGAGATTTTATCCGTTATGCTTAGAAGTGAGACTTGCGATTCAGGATTCAGAGGTTAGAATAATTTTTACTTTAAGATTTTTATGTTGAAATTTAAACTTGAACTTTTAAACGTTAAGATTTTTCTTTTAATTTGATAGCAAACTTGCTGTATTGCTTATATTTTTTAACGATATATGTATGAGTAGCTAGTAAAACAATATAATTTTATCCTATTAATTTCAAAGTTGAAATTTCATTTATTTAAATAAGTCCTTCATACAGTTAGATTATATTTTAGGTTTAAATATTTCAGTCTTTATTTTGAATTTTTAATCTGTGTGTTAAGTTAAATATACATGTACATTAAGTATTATGATTAGAAAAAAACCTTTAAATTTTTAATCAATATTTTGGCAAAGGTTTTGCCGGCATTGGTAAATAATGATTTTTGTATATATGTATGATCAATGATATGAGTTGAAATATGTAAAGCATGAGTTGAAATCAAATATTTATGATCTGGGAATGGTCAAAGACATTTATTATTTTGAAATATATATATATTATTACTTGTAAACTAGCTATATTTTATTGATATTGCTATATTTTTGTGTTCAAAGAAAGTTTCCAATGGAATGCATTCCTGTTTTTTCTTTATTTTAAAAACAATTAGGTACATGTTTTTGTGATTTATTCATACATTTAATTTAAAGTCTTTTGTACCCGGGTCGATAGCGCAGTTGGTAGCGCGCCGGGATTTTGATACTCGTGCCCGAGGGGGTGCGGGTTCGAATCCCACTTGGGGAGATTATACCCTTCCATGAAAATTTGACAATAATGTCGATTTTCCTCCATTGATTAGATAATATGGAGAAGTTTCCGGCCTTGTGGAAGGGTAGGTGAGTACTGGTTATAGACAATGGTCCAGGATAGCTAGGTTAGGTGCGCTGGACGCCGTGAAATGACCTAAATTGTGTTGATACGGCGTTAACTCCAATAAATAAATAAATAAATAAAAGTCTTCTGTGTCATGTAGCTTATTTATGAAACCAATTATTTTATAATAATATTTATAAAAAACAATTTTCAGTGTGGATAGCTAAATTTTCAATTATGTAATCAAAGTAAATAATTTATATTATTATTATTTATATTTATGAACAACAGTCTGTAAAAATGGTTCGCTCAGACAGCCACTTATCTTTGCTACATTCAAAAGTCTAAAGTTTCATTTAACTATAGGTCATTTTGGATTATTTGATACAAATGTAAATGATTATTTTATGAATATTTAAAATGTCTCATGTTATTCTAAACAAGCTTAACTGCAAGTTACATTTGAGCTTTACTCTATAATGGACAATTATGGCATATTAGTCACTGAGTAGAGTTCAGTCACTCTTGTACAGAATTATCTAACCGTTCCATTGGTTCGTAGTTGCTCCTGGAATAATTTCAAGACTTCCAGGCATTATTGACTTCAACTCTTATTATTCAATAACCTTGGAAAAGACAGATCTTTGTATACAGCTGCCCTGATAAAACCATGTTTGCTTGCAGGGAAGCTTGTGAAAATCATGTTGTTTTTGTTTTCAATACAAAGATTGATGTTTGAATTTATAGATTAGCAGGGTGAATATCCTGTATAGAAAATATCAGGTTTTTGTTTATCAAAATATGAACCCAACTTGAAGATATTTTTGACAGACTGAATCATTTATAAGAAATGTAAGAATGATGCATCATCATATTTATAAGGCTAGGCTGTTGTTGATTCTTCCAATTTTGACTGTCTAAAACTTTTCTGATCATTACAAAATTCTTCTCCGTCTACATGACATATTTTTCGCTAGAATTTGAATCTTCGGTGAATTTTGTTCCTGAATAATAATTATTGTCTTGTATTGTCTTTAATAGAGTTTGCTTGCTGATTGTCTATTTAGAGTACTTAGCAATTTAAGGATAAAATTTTGTGCTTAAGGAAACAAATGAGTTTGGATGGGATTTGAACCGGCAAGAAACTAGCAATCAAGAGATTTTAGTAGTTATCATTGCTTACCATATTTTCATGTTTTTAAGTCTTAAGATTTTTGTTAATTATTTTATATTCAAACTCTACAATAATATTCAATAGGTCAGCGCTAAACTGGTCTAAATATATGTAAATATAGATGGATGTAGACTAGTTTTGCACTGAGCTGTCAACATTACATTGCAGTTTATTATGATGAAACTGTCATGCAACTATATGTACAGTCATAATATTGTATTACAAATATGCAATCTGAGTTCCATTAAGTTCTATTCTATACATGTTCATGCAAGCAACACCGTATATGATTTTAATACTACTATGTTTTTCTGCATTTTTATAATGTCAATTTTTATTAAACTCTCAATGATTCATACATTAATTCCACTGATTTAAATACTTACTGCAGTACTTCTGTACTCACAACCAATAAAAATAGATACCCGTTAGCTGCCATAATTATGTAAGAGAATTATAGAACAAATACAGAGTATTTAAATCAGTGGGGTTAATGTATGCACCACTGACAATAAAATTAAAACTTAACAATAGTACCAGGGAAGTTATTATTTTAATTTCTGCTGTGTCTGTGATTCCTGCCATCTTTTGATATTGTTATTTATGACAATGCTATGTTAGTAACAAATATTGTTTATAATACCACACACTGCAGTATTGTTTATTTTAGTGTCATTTTAAACATCAAATATTGCAATGCATTATTATTCAATAACGCTGTAATGTCAACAGATATACTGCTTTATATTACAATATTAATTCTGACAGCTTTTATCCGGTTTGTTGCTGCATGCCACACGGATTGTTTTAACCTTTTATCAAAGTCTGAAATTTCATGATTTGAATAAATGTTAAAATTGGCTAAAAAATTCATAATGTATTTTACACTAAATATTTATTTATAAAAAACTTCCACAACTGAGTTATGCTTCCATATGCTATTTCGTAATGATACAAAATGCTACCACAAGGTTAACATATAAAATAAAGAAAAAATCTGGCATCATGTTTCTTAGTTTTATAAAAATATCAGTAATGCGATATATTCATATTTTTTTATCCTTTAAAGAGAATGTACGTTCACTCCTGCTCGACTTTTCTACATCAAAAATGATACATATTGCAATATATTGCAGTACAGGTTTTATTGTATTTATAAATGTATATACTTCCTATTATTTATTGCATGAATTTAAATATATGACCGCAACAAGGATATCCGTGTCCTCTCCTATGTTACTCTACATTGCGCTAACTAGACGTTATATACACTTTCCTGTGAATTTTGGTTTTCTTATCTGTGGTGCAAAATACTTGGAAATGATAAAAAACTCCTTGATCTATTGGAAATAAATAAGGTTTGATATTTTTCTCTTTGGTAAAAAATGTTTTTTTATTATAAATGCAGAATTTTGCCATTTTCATTTTATATCAAGATTTCGTTAAGTTATTTTCAACTGTCAGTGGCGCATACATTAATTCTGCTGATTTAAATCTAATTTAATCGATTGTTAGTGCTGAAGATCTGTTGTGAATATTAAAAATCGGCAGGATTAATCTATACGCCACTCACAGTTGAATGAAATTTGCTCAGTAAAGTGCAGTGTTTGTTTGTTTGTTGTTTTTAACGTCGTATTCTACACATATTTAGGTCATATGATATATATACGACGGCCAGCTCTTCCTACTATAAGTTTCCTGGACACTTATCTATCACCAGTACTAACTTGCCCTACCACGAGGCCGACAACTCATGTATAGGGTATGACTTACCGCGACTGGGTTTTGAACCCGCGATCTCCGGATTCAAAGTCAGACATGCTAACCACTACATCACGGGTTAGGCTCGTGCAGTGTTTATCACCCATCCTTGTACCAACAGGTTATCAATATCCTGTTCCATTGTTAGATTATGAGAATCTTGATAACCTTTGGGTACAAGAATGAGAACGCTCACCAGTTTACTTGCTTTGATTGTCAAGTCAGACGTTTTGAATGTTTATATTTTCAATGGATTCCAATGTATCCTGGGAGAGTTTAAATTAACATGAAAAAAATGAAGTTTTAGAAACAGTAAAGATTCGGTCCTATCAGCATAAAACACATGAATGTCCTTGAAATGACATTGGTACATGAGAAATGTAAGGTTTCTATCATAGCTAGGAGATTATGTGTACTTGATTACCTTGCCGTTGAATCACTAGACAGAGCATGTTAATAATTGCATGTCTCTTAATTTACTATTTAATTTAGTGATAAATATTTTATCTCTGTATATAAATAATATTTAAATAATAATTAATTTTAACAATAATATTTTAATTCGCATAAATTTGCATATTTTGATTATATAATGAATAGAATAGAAGGTATGAACTATTTAATTATTTATTTATGTATAATTTATTTATATTTATTAATTATGAACTTATACTTCGTATACAATATCTCATGTAATCCTACACGAGTTACACATGTTTTAAGTTTTAATATTATCTTTTTTTATTGATAATTTATCGACAGTATTGATAGAATTAGATTCAGTATTTTATAAATCTGTCAATTTGATTTGATCATAAATTGAACAGAATGTGTGGCTTATCTATTTATATTAAATTAAAATTGATGGTTGACAGCAAGACTGTAGTAACTCGCTCTTTAATGCAATGCACTTACTACAGTCCTGCGGGCAACCCTCAATTTGTTCATTTTTGATAATTTTATGATATTGGTTATTACTGACCATACTCATGATACTGATTTGATTTTTTGTTTATTATGAGAAAAATGAGTTACGTTTTAAATCAGAAATATAAACATACAGTTGTCTAAATTATGTTGTATCATGAAACATAGGCACAAGTTTTGTTTGCATAATTAATTATATTTAATTAAATATTTAGTATGTTTGCACGCGTTATTTGATAAGCACATCATATTCTACAACAAAAAAATGGTAAAAAATGTTGAAATCAAATTGTCTCCCCTTAATATTGGATTATAATGAATACAATGAGCCATTGCAGCACGATTTTGTGGCGTTACCAATTTAAATGTACAACTTTGAAACTAAATTTTGTATAAATTGTAAAAGTACATTTTATGACTTAGAGGAAATGCTATGGTAATAATGATATAAAATTTTGTCGGTCAGTGATATACTGAATATTTAATATAAAACAAGGAAATTTAAGATAAATATTTCATCAAGTTAAATCTGATGAAATTGAGACTAAGTATGTCAGAGTGTTTTATAAGATTATATGACAAAATGTTGTAATACTGATATACTCTGGAGACGTACTAGTATAATATTGCTATCTTATGTTACATTTTAATATTCTGAAGTTATGAACTAAAGATGAATTTAGGAAACTCAAGTATGTTGTTTTAAAAAATACTATTTTATATCACCACTGATTTAAATGCTCACAAATTTTGATCTGTGAAAAATTGTGATTTTAAGTATAAAAGGTGTGAATAAGTAGCTTTAAATTCATCTGAATACTAATAATGATAATTATAACAAATAAAATACTTATACTAAAGACTTTAATTATTATGACAGCATGTTTGGATATGTTCAGTCATTCATTTTGACTTCTGAAGAGAATGGTCATAATATGTAACTCAGAATTATTATAATGATTCATAGTTGTATTCTAAATTTAGCAACCTTTGTAATTATTTAGCTTGTATATAATTATTTTAATGTTTTATATAATGTTAATTAGATGTAAACAGGTGCTTTTTAGTTTAATTATCTTGTCCGTTGTTAACTACACCCTGTCTAGACATAAACTTCTATTTTATGTTTAAGATGATTTTTTGGTCCATATTTTAATTAATTTTACGACCACCGGAATGAATATTTTGTTTTGTCATGATTCTTAAGTTTTCATTAATTTTAATTTATGTTGAATTGCTGTTTCAGAGAATTAATATGATATTCATATATAAAATTTAAAAATTAGAAAAAGTATATATGCAAATATACAAATCGCGGGATTAGAGCAAAACGATCATAACTCACTCTTTTCTTATATTGAGTTATGACTGTTTTGTGCTAAACCTGGGAAATAACCTTTCTAATGAATCTCTGAAACTTAGTTTATTTCTTGGTTAGTCAGTGAACAGTGTTCACTAAGTGCAATGGTATACTTTTACAATAATTGTTGCACTATACAAGTGCCATGCATTTGTAATTGATTTTGTATTTAAAAATACTTCTTTTATTTGTATAGAAAAACTACCTCATAGATATAAAGAAAAATTTCAGTTTTACGTCACCAGTTGCTCTATTGAAAATATGAATAATAATTCCTTACAAATTTTTTGCCATTATTAAATTTTGCATTACAAACATTCTGGTTAAATTAATTGACAAAAGAATTAACTGAATAACTTCTAAAGTTAAGTAATAATGACCAGACTTCCTATATAATATTGTACAAAAGTCTTGAGATTTTGTTCAATAACGATATACATAGTAAACTTCATTCTGATGAAATAAAATTTGTTATTTGCTCATTGTCATTTTGTTTAATATATTTTTTTTTAATCTTGGGGAGAAGAGGGGGTGGGGGTCCACTCCATTTGTGTTAGAACTTAGAATACAAAAGGTTGGTTTGAACTAAAATATATTATTTTTATTGATATAAGAAATATGTCAAGTGTTTAATTCAATATTGATCCGAGTAATCTGATATTTGATCGATATTCAAAAAAAAAATTGCGGGGCTTTAAACATGACGTCTTTCATTCTTGTACATTTAAATGAATATTGTATATATATCGATATCTATCTACGATCTGTTGAATATTCTAAACCTTTTTTTGGGTTTTTAAAACATGAAGTGTTTGAATGGCAAGGTCAAAAAGACATTGGGTAATTTATATAACATTGTGTAGCTTGTTCATTTTGACCTAAGACTGATTTAAATATGACATGTGCATTCTGAATGTAAATTAAGTAACTATTTGATGTTTGTAAATAATATTAGAATTATATTTCTTGCCTTTGGTCAGCATGAACATGCTATGAATAAAATTGAAATTGTATTTTTTGTCTCAGGTCAGTGTGAACATGCTATAACCAGGGTACTTTAAATCTTGTTACTTCTTCAGCCAATTAAGGCTTGACATAATGTCCTACACCGGTAGTGGTAATGTCACCCCACCGTGGGTGTGACACTAAAATGTAAACAATAAGAACTTATTACTGTATAATTCACTTAGTTATTTAAATGTTTAATATTGACTTTTTTATTATTTACATTATATAATGTCTCTAAACAATTTTTACTTTAAAATACTCAGAGGGAGGTATTGTTGACTCTACTTAAAGTGCTTTTAGTTTAAATAACGGTGAATTATGGCGAATGGTTATAAAAGCCGTCTGTGATATGATGTTGAGTTATGATTCAATATGATTTATTTATATTTATTTATTGTATGAATCATACAAGAATGAATGTTAACTCGAGGACAGACCATAAACGGCTTTTATTTCCACCCACCGTATTTTAAACTAAGGCCACAACAAGTTGATCATTTTTCTGGGGAAAATGGGGGCAAGTGGGCGAAGAAAATTGGTTTTTTTCAAAATCTTAATTCAGTTGCTTTAAATAGCAGTTTGACCAATTTTTTATGAGCGAGCGAGGAAATTAAAATATTTTTTTTGTAAAAACTGTCAAAATTGAGGAGCAAGGGAATCCTTAAAACATATGATCAACTTGTTGTGGCCTAAACGCACTGTTAACAGAGGCAACAATGACTCGGCCACTAATTGCTACACACATGAAATGAATGTATTCGTTGTTGTTGTTGTTGTATTTCTGATACGCTATTAAAGTAGCCGACGGTCTCTATGTGCATCGTTATTGTCACGATATGTACTTACTCACTATGTTCTATGTTCTTTTAAACACTTGCTAGTGATGACATCACTTTCTCATTTCATGACTGTATTTCAGTTGTAAATTTGAATAACCACTACGCCACGGCCACAACTAGTAACATTAATAGATACTATTTGATGGGTCAGTGCATTACTAGGCGAACAACTCATAAATAAAGATGAATGTAGCTTAGTTTTGTACTGACAGTCTGCATCGTCTTAAATTCTGTTTCTGAATTTTCGTTATCAACGTCAGTCAAGTTATCATTGGTATATTTACTAAAGCATATTTATTTATATATTTTCAGGCTCAGATTCTGATCTCAGTCGTCCCCACTCTTACAATAGTCAAGATACTGTCACAATGAAAGATTTAATCAACCTGTCTAAAAGTAAGTCTTCCTTATATTTGTATTTTTTTATTTTTATTCAACTGTCAGTGGTGCATACATTAACCCTGCTGATTTAAATATTCAATATTTGTTCCTTGTACATAAATAGGGGTATCTATTATTATCCATTGTGTACTAAAATGAGTATTTAAATCATCATTAAGTAGTTTAATCTGCATTTCTATCTTGCTATACATAGGCAGATCTAACAGGGGGTCAGGGGGGTCTGGACCTCCCCTGAAATTTCCAAAGTGTACCCGTCCATGAGTGTATTTTTTAACGTCATATATAGCGTTATATAGCATGAAGCAAGTTTTCTCAGGCTCGCTTCGCTTGCCTTTGTGCTAAACCTAGATTTAATGTTTAATGGTTATGTAGATTTTATTTTTAACATATTGCATTACTTTACAGTGTATAATGTTTTTGTGGTTCAAAAGTTTGTACCCTCCCCCCTAGTAAAAGTTTGGACCTCCCCTCCCCAATAGAGAAAGTTTGAACCCCCCTCCCCCCCCCCCCCCAAAAAAAAGTCCTGGATTTGCCCCTGCTATATGTACTAGTAATGAAATTTGAAGTAGAAGAAAGCTCCCATGATAGAAAACTCAAAGTAAGTATGCAAGATTTTCAGATTAGCAACATGTTCTGTACAGTATATGGTATGTTTAATCTACTTATTTCTAAGAATAATTCGGATATGTCATGTTGTACTTAGGCTTCGCTTTTACTTTAAAACAATAAAATTGATTCTATCTTTGTATGTCTATTACTTATATAGACAGTTGTCTCAGAGTGATATAAGAAAGAGTCTGTCAGAACTTAAATTGTCAGCAAAACAACAAAAGGGTGTCTAAAACAAAATTAGAATTTTCTCCCAGAAAAAATTGAAAGTTTCATTATGCAGGTCTTTTCCTGTTGGCAGTGTCTAACTAATAGTGTGGCTCAGGGAATTCTGTTTATGAATTATTCAAGAATTAAAACAAAAATATTGAATATATCGAGGCATGTTGTTCTGTGTTTTATTTGATGCATGTTCTGCATTGGATTTGTCAGTTATTTATCGCCAATAAGTTTCAAAGATGTTTGTTGCTAGCAAATGGATCCCCATGTGTCTTGTGCCATTTTGTTTGTAAAATTTTGGTATCTAGTCGTCATTCCATTTATTAAAATTATCAACTACTATGGTTTAGATTTTATGTTAAACCTATATTAGATTAATATTCTTTTAGTCTTTGGACTGGAAAGTACTAACTAAACTCCTATGTGAAATATTTTTTAAAAATTTAGCTGATGTAATACGTTTAGTTTATTCTTATTTTTTTTTGCTCGATTGTGAGACAAGTTCTTACAACTTAGTTTAATCACATTCGTGTCCACTTCCTGGTCTCCCAGTACTGAGCTAATAGGAAGAAGTATCTTGCTGAAGGAAACAACTAGGTAGGTTTTGGTTGGGATTCGAACCAACGTGAAGCTTGCTATCCAATAATTAACAGTCCAACATCGTAACTGGATGTACATGTATGTTATGTGATCCATGGATTTTTTAGGTGCCCATGTACCTCACATGGTTAACGAATGGGTTGATAATGATTACCAGTTAGTGAACAAACAATGTTTGTAAGAACTAGTTTCATGACCTTGCTACAACTAGAGCTTTTGTTTGTAAATACAGACTTTGACCTAGCTCAAAACACTGGGCTCTTGTTTACAAATACAGAATATCATGTCAATGCTGCAATGGTAGAGACTTAGCTTTGCAAGTTAAAGCCCCTGTATCATGACTTAAAAGATGTCCTTGAACTGCAAAGAAAATGGACATTTGTCTGGAATTTTATATGATTTCAAACAGCTCTAATGAAATAGGATTTATATTAAATGAATATAGTGTGCTCTTATCAAAGGACCTCCATTTTTTAAGAAATAGATACTTTGTCTCACCTAAATTTAGAAAGCAAAATGGTTTATTGTATATCTTATGCAAGTTATATTCCATTATATTTATGGTTTAAGACAACTTTCATGACATCTGTGAATCAATATTTTTAAAAAATTATTTCATGACCAAAATCCACAAAAGTACCGGTATGCCCTGCCCAGGAATCAAACCCACAACCCCTGGATTAGTAGGCCTGTGCACTACAGGCTGAGCTAGTGGGACTGAAGTAAATAAAGATATCTTTGTATAGTGGCTTTAATGTGAACATTTTGGAGGTGTGTCTGGGGGTGTGTGGAGGTGTGCGTGATATCTTCACATATATTGGCTGAAAACAAAGACATTATTTTCCTTATATGTATATTTACACTATAGTATCATGTTTATGTTTACTATTGTTTTTCTTTAAGAGATGGGACATAAGTAGATCTATCTATATTAAGCCATCTTTTCAACAATTTCTGATTAACAGATAATAGAAAATTGTATTGTCTGACGAATATAAAAAAAGGCGATATTTTCTAAATTATGAAAACATGAGTATGAACTTGCTAATCTTGTAATTCTTGTTTGTTTGGATGATAAAGAGGTTGCCTGATCGACGAAATAAAGTTTTTTCTGAATATTTTTCTTCGTCTCCTCCGAAAACTTGTCTTTTTTTATTGTTGATAAATCGGTCAATGTACTGAAACTGTGCAAGTACTTTGTTTGCTAGTATAAGCCGGGTTACACTGACTTTTTTAAATGTCACGTTTTTCAACAAATCACCCGTCAATCTGTGATTGGATGTTTTTCACAACTGCATTTTTGGATGACATTTTCATATTTTCTTGCTTAAGTTTATAATGTGATGGCCGGTCTAAGCTTGCTGTAAAAGGACCGACTCAAGATGTGCAAAAGATACAGTTGAATTAATTTACTTCAATAATTTTACTATTTTAACATTGTGCATTGAACTGTTCCTAATTCAACAACAGGTTTGCAATATTTATTACTATTTTATTGAAAGAAGCAGAATTTTTTTCTATTCAATCACTGTTAGTTGTGCATGATGTAATCTTTTTTTAATATTACAGTTAAGTTCTACATTTAGGATCACCATAGTCAATTTTCTTAAATATAGAATGGTCAAATTGTTGGGGGACATTTTTCTCCATAAATTAGGCATTTGGGATTTAAATTAATTGTCAAAAATTGCATGATTTTGCAAAAACTAAAGTTGTTCTTCGTTGTGGAATTTTACTGTAGAAAAAATAATAGTTTAAAATTATTATATAGATTTATATACTGTATTGTTATTATATTTTCGTAGTTACATAGCTGGAAACAAAATGTGTTTTATGTATAAAATATATTTGTCTCAATTTAGATCTTTCGAAATATGAATAGAAATAATCTTTTTTTTGAGTCGGAACAAATACTAAAGATAACATGGGCTCCAGTGAGCTTTCAAACGGACTATAAAAATAACATAATGTATAAATTAGCAATTGTAAAAATACTTGTAAAACTTTTAAATAATGATTAGCAGTTCAATACATGATAATAAATACATAGAATATTATTTTCACCGATGATGATTATAATATTATGAAAAAAAAGTGAATTATTCCTTATACAAATAACTATTTTATAAAAAATGATACGTCATCAGATTTACCTTTATACATTTTTGCCTTTTATCTTTATGATCATGCCGTTTAGAATAAAATGTATCTTTTGTCTCTAAGAATATCCATCGGGACTGTGATTCTTTCTGCGTTCTTGACATGTAAGGTTTATGAATATTTCATATTATATAAAATTGTTTAGTGAGTTTACGTAGATGATGATAATGACAATGATGATTGTTGTCGTTTGATGTCAGTTTTTGATGTATATTTATTCTCTTGAGGTAACGTAGCAGCTTGCTATTTTAATATCTGTCTGAGTAGAGATCAGCCAAGTTTTCATGTCTCGTAGAATGTGGTAATTTTTGCCTCTGTCACGATACACTTTATGAAAATATATTTCTTCTTTGTTTTTGTTTTGCAAGTTTAATGTAAAATGCTTGTAGAAATTCATGTTAAAGTATGTATTAACATTAATGAGTGAATCATTTATATTATGCTGATTTGTTTTTCAAAGTAATATCTCTTTGAAGTGATTTATCCGGAATTGGCTTGTAATGACTATGCAGTCTTGAAGCTGGATGTTTTTTAAATTCTTTTAAAACTTGTTTTAATTTTTTTAACCTTTGGTACTTTAATTATTGTGAGTGAATGTGAACATTTTGAATGATATTTAGTACTTAGCAAGTTTTCAATTATATAAATTATCTGTTATGGTTTTGAATTTTAGACTTTTTAGAACACTGACTTTCTCTGCAGTTTTCAACTGTTCTCAAAGTTGTTGTTGCTCATACAGAAATGTCCTAAATGAATACTGACTGTTTCAAGCAAAAAATAATTGGCAGATTTATCTTATTAATAATGTAATTTGTTGAAAATTTCTTGTAATGACTATATACTAGATTCTTGAATCCTTAATTAAAAAACTGGTTCCTTTATCAAGAAAAAGTGGTTGTCCTTGACAATTATATTTTTGCTTATTCTGCAGAATTATTTTTTAATGATGCAATTTCGTTAATCTTTGATAATAGTATATTAGTACTTAGCACATATTACTCTTGTCACTATCCCGTTTATCTAAGTAAGCATTGTGACCATGACCTTCAAGTTTTTGGCTTGGATAAATATCAAAGCGGGGTTTTTGTCCTATAAAACATTTTAGATCCAGGTTATAGAAAATTTGGTCGAATCATTTCTGTAGACCTAAAACGATGACAGGAAATTAAAAATAATCACCTCATCTTACAGATCTCTTCATATTTTTACTAGAGGTCTTAGTTCCTTTTTTTCATGTGTAAAAAGGTTAACCTTAGAAACAGAAACTTGTCGCAGAACTTTTGGAGGGCATTGTATTTGTATTGCGATAAAAAAATGAGGTCACAGTGTTAGGAGGGCCTATATATGGTACTGTACAATAATATATTTTAAACAACATCATTTTTAGCTAGATTTTTCAACGAAAAAATTCAGATCATAGTTTGGCGGTTGGGTGGGTGGGCGTCTGGTGTTGTTAACAATTGCATTTAAGTTTTTTATTTATCATATATTTCTGCCATTTATTTTCAGATCATTATGAAACTTAATACAATGATAACATACCATGTGATGAACTAAATTATTTATTTTGGCTTTATTTTGCATTATTTCCCTTTGTAATTTTTGCGTTAAAGTTTTTAATATGTTGGATAACTCTGTCATTTATGGTCAGATCTTGATGGAAATCGGGCTCTAATGTGGTTTCCAAATATACATTTCTTGTTTTTTTCTTAATGAGATCATTCTATAGTCACAGAGCTTGACATTAAAGGTTGTCCAATTGTCCATGCCAACCTATACTTGGGTTCAGGCAATTTGTTATTGCTTTTAATAATGATAATAATGATTATATTATTATGTAAACATTTTGTTCGACAAATGAAATATATAGCTGATTTTCCTACCTGGCAACCAACTTTAAAAATTAATCTCCAGCCTTGTAGTCAATTTGTCTATGAAAATTTTTATGTAATTTGCATATGGATGGATTTATAATGTATTTTATTAAAAATTTAATCTAATGATACATTTCACCTCTTGGGAACAGCCCTGTCAGCAAAGAAAAAGGTCCTGACAGCAAAGCCTAGGTTTTGATGAAATTGTGAGCTTATCCCAAAACGGTTGTAAATCAATATAAAAAAGAGTGAGTAACGATTGTTTTGCACTAAGTCCACAAATTGTAATTTGTATTCGTAATTTGCCATGAGAAAGATTTATTACAGTCTTGATGTCTTTATGCTTGGTATTTTATTTAAATAAAATATAAGATTTTTCTAATTAAATTTTGATGGAAACTAAAGACCTCCTTAAAGTATTTTTTCAATTTGCAATATGTTTTTTGTCATCAATTTTCTAATATCAGGATTGTAGTTAAGTTGAAAAGTTCAAATCTAAAATACTGTTTAATTTGACTGTAGAATGATTTATTTTTTTGGAAACTTACTGTTAATATTGATATAATTGAATAAAATATCAATATAATATGTTAATTTCATCAAAACTGTTAAAAGCATTACAGTACAATCATGTATAAACAGAACAAATTTGACTTGCTTAGAAGATTAAATTTTGATTGATTATGAAACAAGTTCATGTGACTTTTTCATGACCCCCTCCATAACTAGAAAGTAGTCATTGCATTTAAATTGCATTCCATTCAGAATCAGCGCAAGCTCTCTTTTAAGCAATAAGGTGATGTTTTAGACTATAGAATATTTGAGGCTATTTTGTCATTTAATGCTAACGAAACAATGCAATAGTTGCTAGGCTAACCCGATGGTCCTAAAGTGTTCTTGTCTGCTTGGCTGTGCCCATGCCATAGTTCAACAGTGTTCTTGTCTTGCACAGGATGTAAACTTTGTCATTTAAGCTTACTTAATATTTTTGTGTTCTAGTTTGACTGGTTTTTAATTGTTAAAAATAATTGGAGCAGGTTTTATCTGCAGATATTATGTATTGTTATAATGTGACCTACTTGGCAACATTATATAATTTTATTTTTTATGTAAGTTATGTCTTGTTGAATAAGAACTTCACATTTAATCCTACGTCTGCCATAAGATTGATCTAATTGGTTAATAATACCAGTAATTGTATACTTCATTCAAACATGCCGATAATCGATGATTATCGTTGTACCTTTCGTTCATTACTTTTTTGTATATTTTATACTTATGTTATATGCTTGAAATTACTTTTAAAATTAAGCATTTGATCTTATCACGAGCCTTACACAAAAATCTTTTGTTCAGTCTTTTTGTCAGTCACACAAAATTTGCACTTTATGTTCTTAACTGGGATCAAATCAATAATCTCCAAGTTGAAAGCAGATAATCTACCACTTTGCCATAAAAGATAGCTTGAAGGCAAAGCAGTACAAGTGCTGAATTTATGACTTCTGGTACAGACACACCTACAAGTTCCATATGAGACTAGTGATGGTTGTGATACTATATTTTGGGTCACAGTTGTTGTTAAATTTTATTCAGCTGTCAGTGGTGCATTACATTAACCCCTCTGATTTAAATACTAACTATAATACTTTTGTACTTCAGATCAATAAAAATAGATACCTGTATTTATGTACTAGGATTATCAAACAAATATCAAGTATTTAAATCAGTGGGATAAATGTATGCTCCACTAAAAGTTGAACAAGATTTAACAATATTTTTGATATATTAGTATATAATGTAAAATACTTATAGCCATTTAAGAATTTTGTGTCTACAATTTATGTTAATAAGACCATATTTACATTTAGTATGTAAAGATTTATTTGGTCAAAATGTTAAGTTAGAACCTTTCTGAATCAATAGACCAACAAAAATCTTTTGACCCACTTATTGTTAATGGTACTGGTTTCAGATTTCTAATATGAAGTATTATTTCATTATTTTGGGGGGCATTGTCTGAATTAAATGTTTAATAATTATGTAGTTTGCAGTGAAATGATCTGTAAGTGATATTGTCTGTTAAAAAATATGTAACCTGTGTCAGTAGCCCAGTTGGTAGCGCACCTGGATTTCGAATCTCCTTTAAATGACTGATATGAAATAGAAATTTATTCAATGTTCCATCCAAGCCTCAGTAGATATCAAATAAATGACCAAGTCCTAGAAAAAGGACATTAAACAATGTAATTTTATGTAATTATTATGGTTATTGACCATTGTCAGCATTTTGAAATTCTTCCTGTTTTTCTAACACAATTTAATAGATCTAAAATAGAGATCTATGTAAATTTAAAATAACTGTTTTGTATACAATCTGATAATTCTAAATTACTTATGAATATTCATGTAAAATTTGCCATACTCTAATCGATATTCATTGATGATGATTGCTTCTATGGTTTTGAATAATTCTCCTTGTCAAATTGATGAAGTTCTGTTCAGTTCTGATAAGTTGTGGCAATTTGTTTGCTGTCTTTTCTTGCCAAATTACTTTGTCATAGTGACATAAATAGATTTAAATATCAGGTTGAAAACCCTCATCCCCAACCCCCTGGAAAATAATTCTGAGTAAGCCCCTGAGAACACATTGATTGCTTAATAGTCAATAGAAATGTCAGTGAAAAAGCCTGTCTTAATGAAACTGAAGTAATTCATCATTGGAAATTGACCAGAGCTTAGAAAGAGGCCGTATAAATACTAAAGAGAAAATTAGTTTTTATTAGCGCATTGCGGGTTTAGCGCAAAGTGGTTGTAACTTACTCTTTTTTAACCTGAGTTATGACCGTTTTGCGCTATGCCCACAACATGTGTAATTTGTAATTTTCCTTTCTGGTAGATGTATTGATGTTTGAGGTTGTAGCTAATAGAACTCTAATAGTTTGAAATGTCACCATACTTCATACACTCATGTTCAAAGACTAAGATTCTGTCTGCATCGTGCCACAAATAACCAACAAAAAAATTGATAGAGACAGAAATTTCAGACCATAATGTCCTTAAGGGACGCTGAGTCTGGCAGCTTTTACCAGAAAAAAATTATTGCTCTGTGTGAGATAGTAGTATTACGAAATGGGCAAAACAATGAGAATGGACAAAGTTCCATGATTAGCATACATTTCCATAAAAACATTACAGAGTTAAGACAGTCAGTGATGAATCTATAACTAAAACTTGATACTGATCTCTGCTAGGTTTGAACATGAAGACACTTTGACTGTTAAATGATGGAGTATCATGTCACTGACCTGAGTCATAAAGGATATGATAGAAAATTTCATCTTAGGAACAAAATGCACTGAACTTAAACTTGTTTTTTTTGTCCAGAAAGAAACTCTGACTTTTAAAACCTGCATTTAGGGGAAAATTTCTGAATTTTACTGTTTCTGCTCAGACAGAAATTCTGACCTATAAAAATCCAGGCAGAAATAACACAATTCTATGCCATTCTTTTCTTTGTCCTCGTGGAAATAAATGATTCTTCCCTAATTCTTGTCCTGGAATCTGTGCCAAATTATCTTAAAGGTAGTTTTTTTGTAAATTCAACTTAAGTACTCGGGAGCAATTTTAAAATGTAGTCCAAAATGCTGATGTGGAGGACTGGAAATGCATAAGGAATTATTTTTTTTCTGCATGAAAAAAACAGAACAATTTTGTACTTAGTTGTCAACTTGGCAAGCTTATCAGTAGGCAAGCTGTTTTTATAGAAACATATGGCGTCAGCGCTTGAACGATTTCCTTACTTTCCTGACATTTTCTGATAATTTTATCAATTGTTTGTATAAGTGTTATTTGTTGTAAACAATCTTTTTATCAGACAATATAATTTACAGCCATCTGATGATTGTTTCCTGTGTCATCCATTAGCAGGATTTAATGAAGTTTTGACTTAATTAAAATAATAATGCTCAGCACACTTCATTAACTGAGTTGATAAAGCCAGTCATTGCCTTAACTTACTAGATCAAAGCCTAGGACTCGTGAAAACTGACTCTGGCTAGTGAAAATTATTGAGTTCATAGTCAGGCTAGTTGATATTTTTGCCTATTACTACAAAACATAATAAATTGGTCAAGTGCTTGTGAAAATGTAAGGTGACTACTGGGTAAGTCACCTAACTTTGATTCCATCAGTTCAAATACTGGGTAGGATCTATACATTGTATATCATTGTGGAGTTAAGTCATGTAGTATTTTTATGGCCTTTCTTACAGACCTGGCAGTTGTCAGTCGCTGACAAGAGTATATGTTAAGTACTAGACTGAAAGCATTGACTCTGGATTCTTAGCCTCTCATAGGAATGTTAGTAGAAAAACATAAGACTGAAAAAATTAAAATGGTGAAATGCTGCATAGTGCACTGTACATTACAATTTTTTAAAGGTACTCATTAAAAGATTACAGTATAGACAATTATAGTGCATTTTTGTGACTTTTATTGTATATTCCTTGCAATCTATAGGTCAGTTTGTCTTAAAATAATAAGAATTAAGTTTTTTGGCACAATTATGGACACTGAATGGTATTTTCAAAATATAGAAAAATCTTAACCAAATCTGTGAACTAAACAAATCTGTGAACTAAGTACTTTTAAGACATAAATACAATTTTTATCTTAATTAAAACAATAGTGGTACAATGTTAAATCATCATAGGATTGATTTTATTACATAATTCTGATATCTTGCTTCATTAACTGAAAATAAAAAAATCATAATTTATCAGTAATGAACACGCCATATAACAGAGGTATCTTGGTGGTATCTTCTTCTTTTATATTTACTTTTATTGCTGTTGTCGAAGATGGTCGATTAAATGAGGTTTTAATTAGAATATTTTGATGAAGAAAATGTTCTTTGAGAGGTAATGTTATTATATTGATAGCAAACCGTCTTTGATTTTTTTATAAGACAGCTAACATAGACAGAATTTCATTATTTCTTAATCTTAGTTTTTGCCGACCAAATTAGTTTACCATTATTAAATATAACTATGATTTTCCTCTCAATTTAGCAGACTTAGGATTTTTTATCAAATAATAATTGTTTGTTGTTTATTTAGCTATAGTTGGGTTCATCTAACTATGGTTAAGAATTTATGACCTTCAACATATCCAGAAAAAAAACTTACCTTAAAGACAATGCTTCAAACAAAAATATTTCTGAAAAATTAAAAATATTCATAATACTAAACTATGATACTATGTACTTTATAAATTTGTTATTCAATCTCAAGACTGTTCTTAATAGTATGAATTCACTAAGAATCCAGGCCTCTCCAGTTTAAAAAATCATCCAAAAACATTTATCCCCCTGTTTGCTTGCTCTGACAAACCATTTCACTCTCTCTTAAATGGAAAATAATGTAACGCTTTATCGACATTGACTTTCGTTTTACCTTCTTTTCTGCATCTGTATTTAAATTTTACTTCTCACATATTGTTATTTATGTAACTTGTTAATGTTAATAAAAGTTCTGTTCTGACAAGACTGTTACCTATTTGTCCTTATGGTTAGATTGTTATTTATCTATTTGGATATAAAGGTATTGTTTATGCATTGCATACATCATAGTTATGCAGATTTTATTATTTTATGTACTTTTTACTGTTGATGTATTTATTGCTCATCGTTAACATGATTATGAAGTTTTACCTTTATGCACTTTTTGTTGTTTATATATCTTTGATCATCTTTTACTTATGTTGAGAATCTTCTCTAATTTTATTGACATTTTCATTGTTTTCCCTCTTAATTTCATTCTAATTGATAATGCCTCAGTCCCATAAAATCGTGGCTTGTTGCGGACCCGTACATGCAGACAGCCGTAGGCCGTGGGAAGCCTTGCGTATTAGGGTGATGGTTCGCACATGGCACAAAACAAGACATCCATACGGAGCTGTAGCTGGAAGATATGCAAGTTTAATCAATACTCAGCCACATTTGTGTTCACGACTTGACTTTGAAACTGCTACATGTATCCATGGCTCATCTCACGGACCCTAATAAAAATGTAACAGCCCATACGAGTATGCAAGAGTTCGTACAGGCCCTTGCTGAGCTTGATCGCATGGCGCCCGTACGGTGCCCTCACGGCTATTTTTATGTTTATTGGACTGTAGCTTCAGTTTTATTCAACTATCATTGGCATATACATGAACCCCTCTGATTTAAATACTCAACAGTATTTCTGTACTCATTATCAACAATCTAGTATTTAAATAAGTGGGATAAATGTATGCCTCACTGACTGTTGAATAGCATTGACCATATTAGGTAATTATTTATGAGTGGAATGAATTGTCTCAGAGAGGGCACCATTCTCTTATACATATCGAGGGTTGCCCACAAGACTGTAGTAAATGCATTGCATTAAAGAGTGAGTTACTACAGTCTTGCATGAAACCCATGACATGTACATCAACTTACTTACCAGACTTCTGCATAATCATGAATTTTTTGTTAGATTTCTTAGATGCTTTATTTGAGATGAAAAAGATCTCTGTATGAAGACTGTCCCACTATTATAACTATCAATTTTGATGGTTCTTGTAGTGGAACTAAACTGTATAATAAAAGCTTATATCAAATTATTATTGCTGTGCATAATGCCTCAGACTTTTTCTATTAATTTCCTATACTTGTAATAATTGTTTATCTTTTCTGCATTAATGGTGCATTAATAGAGCCTCAAGTTGGTTAATTGATGCATTTTACTTTGATTGAATTGAAGACTTTGCCAAATTGCCTTGATGATTACAGTACATGCTGCAATGAATTGCTGCAGGGCGAAGTAACTGCTGCAAGATGCAGTAAAACGTTCATCAGTCACTTGAGGTATAGAAAAGGGAGATAACTATTATTAAGTATGTAGGTTGATGCCGTCATTTTATGATGCAATATGCACCTTGCAGTAATCATTTAGTAGGTTTTACCTGCTTGTAGATTTTTCGACTTACCTGCAATCAAATATCTTACATTCTGTTGTCTTCTATTGTAAAACCTGTCTACAGTTTGTGCAAACTGACCTGGGATTAATACATTACATGCTTTGGTAACTGCAGTTTTTTAACTGATTTAATGAGTGCAATTGATATTTAAAATATATAACTTTTGTTTCAAGCTAACTTTCACTAGCTATACAAGAATAATTAAGGTATTTTATTGAAGAACCCATTTACTCCAGGAAGAACCCTTCCCGTTTAATCCTTCCAGTCAGGTCATTTAATAGAGCATCTGACTGCCCGAGATCATGGACTATTCAGGGATCATGAATAGGAAGTCTGCCCGCCACAAAATGACTGTAAAATTGATGAAATGCAGCTTAAAGCGTCATACGTTTCATTACACCTTGGAGTGAATCAAATTTGTAAGCTTAATTTCTTGGTCAAAGAAATCTCCTGTCCCCTTTTCGCTTCAAACCCTGGACCTGAAAGTGAGTGTTCAGCATCTTACTTTATAAAACAGAATTTCAAGTAGTCTTAAAATAGAGGTTTTGCAGTCTCCCGGCATAATTCTATTCTTAAATTAGACTCTTTTATTGAGAGTTTACTGGCCTGGATTTTCTTATATATTATCCGTGAAAATAAAAAGTGTGGGCGAAAAATGTTATTTTTATTGATGTAGGTGTACCATACATTTTCTTTTAAATGTCCCTCCCTTGATAAATGCCTTCCCAATTTTTGGATAATAGAAAAATTTTGGCTCACATTTTGCAGATTTAGCGCAAAACAGTCGTAACTCACTCTTCTTATATTGAGTTACAACTGCTTTGCACTAAACTTGCGATATTTCATGTTATAATTTCACAATTTTGTGACATGAGACATTGCTTACATAGTATATGTTAAGATTTGACTCAAGTTTCTCTAAACAACTTATAACACAGTGTTTTGGAAAATGTAACACCTCCAGGGGCGTTTACTAGAAAATATACAGTATTTTAAGAACCAGAAATTGCCAAGTTTACGTTATTCTAAGAATTTCAAGGTGATGTAAATCTTTGTTCTGGAAGATAAAATTTGTTTATTTTAAGAGAAAATCCACAAAGAGAGATAATGAATTATGTCACTTCACACTTTTGCTGATTCTGGATGAGGTAGGAAATTTACAGAAGAAAGTTTCCACTAGTTTTTTGTCTAACAGGTTTTTTATCAAGCCTAGGTTTATTATATAACTCCGAGAATATGTAAATGACTAGAAATGTAAGGTATAGCCTGTTTGTATGCATCAGAAAATAAAAGGCCGAAAATCTTTGGGATCTTAAAAAATGTTTTTACTTGCAAGTACATAGTTTTTCCACAGTTTTGCAGAAGAAGGAATGCTTTATAAAAGTATTGCATTAGTTCTTGTGCTTGATACATAGTTATCAAATTTCAACTATTGCTACTATATGTAACAGCAGCTATGACAACCTCAACATTTTAAATAAACATTAAGTCAATTGCTCTTTCTTAGTTGAGACAGTGTCATGCACTAATGTACAAACATATGTTGAATGTCATCATGACCTCAAAAAAAGCTCATGTGCCAACTATTTGATATGTGTTATGAATTTTGTTATCTAAACTTTTCTCACGGCAGACACATGATTTTTATTAACATGTCATTTTGACCTCAGAGATGGTTTAGATCTATTGGTGTTAGTTATGCATCAATTACCTGAGCATTACTCTGTTCAGACATGTGATACAGTAAAGTTCTGCCATAAAGACCACTTAAGTTATTGCAAAATTGTGTGGGTTCTTTTTAAATTTCTCAGTTGGAAATGATAATTTTTTAAGAAAAAGAAGGTCCCTATTAAAACCATTCAACTATTCTTTAATGGTCCGAGATTCCACAATTAAGATCATGGATTTGGAACTTTACTGTATCAGAATGTCACTGTAACCTAAAGTCAGATAGATTAATCTCTTCTATCTATTTCTTATTCATAAAAAACTTTTACTATTGATTTCAATAGATGATGTCTGTTGATCTGAGATGCATAATGATTCTGTATTCATAAGGCAAAGGTTTGTGACTGTGTTTGCTTCAAAACATGGGATGATTTTCAATGAACACCCAATTTTTCAATGTCTAGTTACTGGTAATATGTTTACTGTCTGACATACATGTATAATGTTGTATGATCCCATTCCTGCATTTCATAGAGGTCAGCAACCACTTTCCCTATAGGCCAATGGCTTCAAATGTTATTTAACAAAGTAAGTTAAGTACTAATGTATATAAATTGACATTAGAATACTTTTATACAGAATAGAAAGATTAACTCAATTTAACCAAGTATTTATTTACATAAAAAATTCGATCAAATACTTTTATTGAATAATGATGAGCTCTGTGGTCTTTGTACTCTGTAACATGGTATAATGCCAGTTTTACTGCTAAGTGTACGGACTGCCAACTTACACTGTGAGGCCACTCCAACTTGATTTCTTGTTCTACAGATTTGCTTATTTTGATTTTTCATCAAGGAAAATAAGTTTTTTATGCTCCTTCTTTGTATTTACATATTATAGGTAACAAATTATAAGTTTTGAGACACAAAATAATGGCGGTTTGGGAAAAAAATGTTTCCTTGCTCACACCATGTAGTCATCGGAAAATTCATTGAGCAAGAAATCATTTTGTTGTGGCCTAAGAAAGTTTGACATTTATCATTGCATGCTGGGAGATTTTATTGCAGATAAACAATCCTTTCTTATCTTTATTTATGACTTTACAAGATTTCTTTAAAAAAAAAACTGCTTACATAAGCACCTCTCAATGTGGAGAGTAGCACCTCCTTGGATGAAGAGTATCTGAATATTTCTGTAGCAATCTGGCAGCTGATTGATTGGCTAATTGGATAGAGTTGTAATGTCGTTTGCTTAAAAGTTGCTTGTTCACAGATTTCAACTTTATTATCATTTTTTCTAAAACTTTCACAATTGTATAGAAACATTTTGAAAGCAGTAAAGCAGTGTTCTGATGTGTTCTGGCACACAACTGTCACAAATGGTGATTTTATGTATGATAACCTACCCATTTTGGCATTTAGTATAACTGTAGCAACTTTATTGATGGCTTCAGTGCATTTTTTGTGACATTATTTTATATTTCTAACAATCTGTTGGTCAATTTCCCTTAAAATTAAAAAATTCATCTAATCACAATTACAGACTCTGACAGGATATTTTAAAATATCAAACAAAATCAACCAAAATCTGTGAATGAGTATCTTTAAGCCTGTATAAAACATATCAGCTATATTGTTGATAGTTCAGTATGTTGAAATATTGCCAGGAAGGAATCACTTGTTACAATAACCGATATGTCACTACTTAACCTTGACCCATTGATTCCTCTCAACTGAGGGTCTATTATCTTTCAATTGATTTCTGTCCATCAAAATGCACAATGTATTTACAGATGCCTTGTTCACTTACAAGTAGGGCTGTCATAATATTATACCGGTATACCAGTATATTGCAATACCCAGCTGCGGCAATACATACTGCGGTATGATCTTAACGTACCGGTATTTGGGGATATTTTTTTATTTCATTGGAAAATTCTTCCGTTCGAAAAAATAAAAGTAGAGAAAAGTCAGTTTTTCCATTTTTCATTCTGTCTAACCTAAAGTTACAAGAATTTAACCGATTGGGGCACGTCTCAGTCCTACATGACTGTATATACTTAAAGAGGCTAGATTCTATCAGTAGCTGCATGTAAAATTTGCAATGTTTCTGTTAAATACAGCGGAGACACAACAAATCTAAAAGCCCACAATATATTGTGGTACGTATCGCAATACGAAACCAGCATATTGCAATATATTGCAGTACGCTTCTGGCGTATCGTGACAGCCCTATTTACAAGAACAGTCAAGTTTCACTATCAGGATCATGAAAATTGATGGTGTTAATAGCAGAGTGTTCTTTATATAGGGACCTTTTTCTTCTCAAATTCAGCATTTGGGACTTACATTGTCACATCTTGTATAAGTGTTTGCAATAACAAAAGGTGGTCTTTATAGCCAAACTTTACTGTACTAGCTTGATATATGTTTTATAGCAATGGACAAATTTATTACCAAGTCCCATTATGTAAAATAAGCTTTTTCTGAGGTACATATAACACATCTATGTTTCTGGCATTGCTGATATATTCGCTAGCCCAAATCAACATTCACTGGTCCCCTGCTGCAACTTTTACTAGCCAAGATACAACATTCCCCAGTCTCAGGCTTCCTGCAAGTGCATTGAAGCAAAGACTGTTTATGTTCTAACTATTTGTTTATTACCTTATAGCACTCATGGCATCATTTTGATATCTCATTTTTCATTAAACCAGATCCAACATCTAGTCCCAGTCTTCTTGCAAGTGCATCAAGGGGAAGACTGTTTATGTACTGAACTTCTTATTTATTACATGATAACATTACTGTATCACTTTGATGTACTACAAAATCATCTCATAATACCTTTGGTTTCTGGCAAGATTTCATGTAATTGATACTAACAACTTCTTAATGCATCTTGTTGCACCTTGATTGGTTTCATATAAAATCTCTGCTGCGTCAATGAACTGTTGAGGAATTGTATGACATCTCTCATTATGAAACTACTGAGAACTCAGATTATTTAAATGAAAACGATTTGTTTGATTTAGATTCAGTTGAATTGACTATTTGCATTGAATTGACTTATTGCGTTGAATTGACTTGCTGCATGGCAGATGCTGAATGTTCAGAAACCTTTGCTGTCATCGCCTTAACCCACTAGGGTGCAGCCTGGTGTAGTAGTCTTTTCTCCCCCTATCAGCAAATTTTTTCCTCCAAACCTTTTTTTCGCTGTAGAAAAGATGAGCCAGGTAGGAAATTGGCTGTTACACTGAGGCTAATAAAAGTGATTCGTCCAGGTGTGCAAAAATTATTTATTTCATATACCATGGCTGGTTGTTCATTTTGCCATTTGCTATTTATAACAATATAAATGGGGTTAAGTTTTAAGAAAAAATAAGGTGATGACTTCTGTAACAGTTTTGCTTCTTAAGGACTTGTTAGGTGCCTCACATCTCCCTCAGACAAATGGTCACAATTTAGCCCGGCTGTCTCATTCACGTGAATGATTGCTTTTCTCTCTTTGGAAATGAAATATCTGAATAAGTTGTTGTTCTGTAAAAAATCAGGAATTGTTATTTTACAAGGAAACAAACATATTGCTTTAATAATGTTATGACTGCAATAATTTCTATTTTTCCTCTGGGAGGATTAATTTCTTTTTTTCTTGATCCAATTTCACACCTGAGAAAATATTATCTTGTTATGTAACCTTGCCCAAATTCTTTCTAAACTCTTGATTCATTAGGAATACTCATTATTTGTTGCTGGGAGGGGGGGGGGCATAGTTCTTAGAAAAATTATCATTGTGGTATATTTCTTGGTTTGTTAATGCTTCACATATTGATGCTATTATTCAATGTATTTTGTACACCTGATACTTCAGTGCATAACAAGTCTAAATAGTTCTGTATTTACTTAAAGTTAGACTAGTTTTGCTTTGAGCCAGTAAATATTGTTTGAATGGTATAACCATTTTCTGCACAGCTTATTATTAGGTTGATTCGAATCTTATCTATTTCAAAGTATTGAACTCAATGCATCACTGGAAAGTAGTTTAGAATGCTCTCACTGACATAGTCTCTGAAGGATTGACGTTAGTTGGTTGCTCTGCAGTTATTCATTGGAAAATGTTGTAGATGTGTTACGCCCATTGTTTCTAAGTAACTAAGTCCCTAAGGACTTGACAGCAGTTTTGATTTGGTTAGTGGCTTTGAGATTGTTAGAAGATTGTGTTGTTTTTTCTTTGAACGAAGATGAACTAAATCTGAAAGTGTAACAGGTGTATTTTGCAGCAATTTCACTCCCTTTATTTCAATCAAGATTGCCTTCAGTGTGCTAGCTTATAATGCTAAGGCCTAATGCTTTTAAATCATATCTTGTTTTTTTTTGTTTATGTAGATCACATTTTAGTCTTTAAACGAATGTTTACAGGCTTTGGGAACTGTGGCCAATGGTAGATGTAATGTTTTTGAAGACTGTTATGAGATTTTTGTTGGTTGTAACATATTTTTTATTGCCTTATTTTGGTGTGTATCAGGGTCTTTGGCTACAAGCAGGTTTTCGAATCTAGTGTCACAAAGGGGTTGCTGGTTTGAGCCTTCAGGGCCGTATCTACCCATTCATGAAAAAATTAACAGATATGATGATTTTCTTCCATTATTAAGGTACATGGAGAAGTAGTGTTGACACATCCTTAAACCTTATAAAAAATTGTATTGGTATGATAATTTGAAGAGTGCCAGGACTTCATGACCCTGCGTTCTACAAGATTGTTGATTGTTTACAGAATAGCTCCACCTGTTCCAAATGAGAGAATTGTTTGATTATTTATATTATAAAATCTAGCTGTTTGTTTTGATTTTGTTTAATCCTCTTTGATGCTTAACGTTGAAGTACAAATTGCATCTGGTTAAAGTTTGCTACGTGAGGAAAGGCTCATAATGCCTTGAACCAAGTGCAGAAATATGCTGACCTTTCTATATTGGATATTGACTTGGCTTTTCTTCAAACATGGCTGTTCTGTTCCCTCTTACTATGTGCCATTCAATGATTGATTTTAAAGCTTGGTATTTCTAATGAAAGCAAGCTGAGGCTTTAGAAAGCAATTTGTTTGGATTTTTTATTTGTTTAACAATTGTAAATTGTTATATTTGGAAGGGTAAACATAGGAATGGGATGAAGATATTGATCTAAATAATCTAACATTACAATATCTTGTATAAAAATCTTTGAATTTATTTGCAATGTGTATTCCTTTGGGTTGTATGGTTTTTATTTTTAAAAAAATTTGAAAGAAAAAAAGGCTTACTTTGTTTATAGGATTCAGGAATATTGGTTAATGTCGAACAGAGTTTTTTTCATTTTTAGAAAAGGGGCTAGATGCTATATTTTATATTGAACAGTTAGTGAAATTTATTGCAACTTTATTGATAGGGGAAATAAAATTCGAAGGTAAATTCCAACTTTTGGGGAAAAAATGCATGATGTCAAAGGAATTTCAGAAGGGGAAAGGGGCCGGTAAAAGGGTCACTATTATATGAGAAGAAAAAAAACTGTCTAAGGTTTTGCTTATAGGAAATGTGTGTGGAAAAGTGACAAAACAAATAAATATCATTTTTCATGGAAGACATCTGGCTGAAGTTTTTTACTCATATGTCTTTTATCTCCAGGATAGAAAAACAACTTCATATATTAGTGATGCAACATTACTTGCTGTCTCAGATAGTCTTTGGAGATGAGCTGCTGGGTGTTCATTGTTACTCACTGATACACTTGAAAAACTTGTATACAAGAATATATTGAAGACTTTTATACAGTTACAAAGTATTTGATAATCTAAGACGTTGTTTGCACATTTATCTGTAAAGACCTTGGAATATTTTATCTTGCATAAAACTCTTGGATTTGTGATCTCAAAAGTGGAAATAATAGATATTGTTATATTTTTTATAAAAAATTTTCTGATAGCGTAATCATTTATGACAATTTTTATACATCATGTTGAGCATTGTTGTTGTTGTTCAACTAAAGTGTTGAATATTTAAGTGTTTGCGCGAACGTGCAAAATTGTAGTAATTCGTGGAAAGAAGGAAGATATACTAATTGCAAGATAATAATTTACTATCGTGTATCATTTTATATTTTGTGTTAGTGATAATTTAGACAACTTATTGAGGTTCCAACTATTAGTGTACATGAACTGTAACTTTATTAATTGAACCGAGTGCTTAATTGAACGGAGTGCTTAATTGAACGGAGTGTTATCTCATCCCTGTGGAAGGGTTTCACTTACCAGGCAAATTGATTAATAGATAAATCAGTTTTCTAGCTGTTGTTGTTATGGATACTAAACATTGTTAATGGAATGTTGACAATATTTAATCAGAGATGTGAATGTATTATAATGTATCACAAGAATCAATGATATCAGCAATATTTTATAATAATAAATCTGTCACAAAAACTAGTGTCAGTGACATCAGCAATATTTGAACAATTTTATTCAAAGGCAATGTACAGTAGGTTATTTCCTATTTTAATTTTACACAATTTATTCTATTTTCTTACATATGTAAATTGAAGTAATGGTATGATACTTTTATTTTTTCATAATTGATCTTTATATTGATTGGGAACACTTTGTATGTGTCATCTGAGTAAAAAACTGACTTGCACCCAGTGCATGAAGGTATATCATGAGAGCAATTGTAGATATTGAAGTTATTAAACCCCTGCTTCGAAGAAGAGGGGGGTATACTGTTTTACCCTTGTCCGTGCGTGCGTGCGTGCGTGTGTGCGTCCGTCCGTCCGTTACAAAATTTCCGTCACAGTTTTCTCAGCAACTACACCATGCAGCAGCCTGAAACTTTGCATATTGCTTCATCCCATAGTCCCATGTGGTGTAAAGCGATTTCATGCTCCTTACTCATCTACTTCCTGTTTGTCGCATATTTTTAGATTTTGGCGGGGGTATCACTAGTGAGTATTAGCTCACAGATTTACTTGTTTTACATAAAGGAAATATGAATCATGTGATTCCATGACAGACATATTTGTCAATGCAGATTTGATAAATAAAAAACAATGTGTTTCACAATCTAACACAATAGGACATAGTGGCAGTGTTTTTGCTTTTTTTTAAAGTAGCATTGTAGCTATCGGTGGTTTGCAATCCTTTACGCTAATAACATTGTAATGGGGCTAAATTGGACTTTGCCTCACTATGTAATTTATATTTTTTTATTAGTTTTTTTTGTTTGATTATTATATTGTAGTATGTTTCTGTAATGAATAAGATTGGTCTTTGCCTGTCTGTGCTGCCTCTGTAAATGAAGTCATTAAAACATTATTAGTATTTTTATTATCATTATTTTATTGTATATTTGCCATTTTGAATGAGAGTGGGCTTGGCCTAACAGTATTGTTTCTATACTTAAAGCCTAATAATTATTAACATTATTATTATAATAACCAATATTTTATTATATATTTGCTATTATAAATGAGAGTGGGTTTGCCTTACTGTGTTGCCTCCATACATAAAGGTCCTATTATAATCATTATAATTATCAATATTTTATTGTATATTTTCAGTAATGAATGACAATGTATTAGTCGAGGAAGAGCCCGTACGTAACGGCATCAAGAACATAGAATTACGAGATTTAACCAAGTTAGGGTACGAGAGAGTGAACAATGAAGATACAAATGGTAAAGATTTAATGATGAGAAGGTCCGAGACTTCATCTCTCGGTTCAACATCCAGCCAGTCAGATGACCCAGTTATCGATAAAGAATTTATGCAGATGAAGAAAGGCGTCGGCTTGTTGTCAGGCGTGGCACTTATTGTTGGAACAATGATTGGTAAGAAATTTCATCTATACCATTTCTGAATTCATAAAGCTTTTTTCTCAATTTGCTTTGTTCCTCATTTGTCTTGGTTAATTTCTGAACATTATGGTCATGCGTGAGGTTAAAGCTGGCAAAGTAAAGTCTTACCAAACCCTCTGACAAAGAAGAGCTGATTTTTAGTTTCTGTTGTCCAAATAGGCTCGCATGTGAGATGGCTAAACTGATTTTTTTATACCAGTAAGTGAAGGAGTTGGTATTGTAACTATTCCTCTATGGAACAGTAAATATTTTACAGACAAGATAATCTGATATTGATGGCTCTCTCATTTCTCTTGGGGTAATCAGACATGTTGTATCATGGAACAAAAGTTGCTGCTAGTCATGTTACACTACTTACTTGATATTTGTTGCACCTGAGCACATTAAGTATCACAAACAGTGGGATTGTTTGATATATTCATCTGATTAGTCTTTTTATTTATTTACTTACCAGAAAATAAAGATATCCAAGTTGATCTTTTGAGATGTCTTTTGCTCCTGCTGCCTTTCATTCATTGAATTTTACCTACAATATATTGCTTTAAAATACTTATTTGGTAAAATCATTAAAAAAAAGTTTTTTCCTGTTTTTCTTTGGTTGCCTTGACAACCTCATATTTTCATTGATTTTTCATTCTTTTAACAAAGTTGAAAAAACTTAGACAGATTTTAGAAAACATTTGGATAAACTTTTTCTTACTAGGTCAATTATGTTTTTGCTGAGAGCTACAATCTCTCACATGTACCAGTATATTCTTGTTTATAATTAGTTCTAATTATCCAAATGACATTGAAACAATATCAGTGATAGAGGACCCTACTTTAGTTTCTAAAAATAGATTATGTTGGTTGAGACACTACTTTTGTTATTTTAAATAAATAATGCTGATTAAGACACTTCTTTTGTTACTATAAATAGATAATGTTGGAGAAGGCATTACTTTTGTTTCTAAATATAGAATGCTAGCAATGGAGATGTTGAACAAAAACACTTGTAGATAATTAAATCATTGCTGTTTACTGTTGATGATGTGTGGATTTTGTCTTATATTTATGTCACCTATGCTTGATAAAACAAAATAAATGTCAAATGCTTATTATTTTGTATAATATATGGAACCAGTCTGGGGTTGTCATTATGTAATGTCACCCACACTTGCACAGACTTTTTTGATAATTGGAAATATTTATATGATTTTGAGCATCTGTATTTTTTTCACTGTGATAAGACAAAAGGCGAGCTCACATGATGTTTTTAGCAAATTTTTATGACATAAGTAATTAGGAATGATGTGTCAGTTAATTAGGATTATTATTTTTTGTTTATAATAGTACACTTGTATTACACAGTTGGTTTTAATCTAGTAGTACATTATTTTCCCTAAGAGGTCTCTCTGCTCTGGATTGTTCTTAGAGTTGATTTTTTTCTTCTCAGAGCAAAATCTTTTTTTTGTTCAGCTCACTGATTTTGGTCACATGACTGATTTAGGGTCTCATGATAATGAGGGGACTGTTGTAAACCAGTTGTAGCATAAGTCCCTTGTCCCTGTTCAGAGATGGCTATAATTGTTAGAATTCTTTTTTTTCTATTTCTTTCCTTTTCTACCTCTGAGCAGGGACTGGAGATATCATTGGAACAGTCTCCTAGTATCTCATGACCCTTCCATTTGGTGGGAAATAGATCAATGATTTTCTCATTCTAGTTTAGTTTAAATGACTTTACTTTCAAACTTTAGTGGTCTTAATAGTGGAACTTTACTGTAAAATGAACACATGCAAGTACACTAATGTCGTGGAAAAGTTTAGTAATGTACTTCTACAAAAACTGAACATTCTAGAGAAATAAGCGTGAGATAAGAATACAACTATATATAAATGTAAAGATAAATGACAAATATGAATTTTTGTGTTCTAATTCTAAGACAATTCCTGTACTTGTTACAGAGGGAGTATTACACCTGACATAATTCCATTTACAAGACTTCTATTACACCATACTAAAATATCAATCATATAACTAGAAAACCTGGTTGATAGCACAGTTGGTATTGCACCAGGATTTAGAATCTCGTGTCCTGTGGTACAGGTTCGAATCCCACATTAATAATAGTAATTATTTGACAATAATGTCAATTTTCTTGTGGCCTTGTGGAAGGGTAGGTGAGTACTGGTTATAGACAAGGGTCCAGAAAAGCTATGTTAGGTGCACTAGACGCCGTAAAATGACCTAAAGTGTGTTGACACAGCGTGAAACCCAGTAAAAAATATATATATAACTAGAGCTATAGAGTGGTTATGTTTGAAAGTACAGTAAAGCTCCTTTACCAGGACCATTAAAACTAATGGTCTTAATTGTAGAACAATCTTATTACATGGACATTTTTTTCTTACCAAATTAAGCACAATGGGACTTAAAAGTCATAAAATATCACAAGGTTTTGGAATACCAAGGTGGTCTTTATAATGGAACTAATCTATATGTTGAGATTATCATCTATTAAGATATTGTTGCATGCAACTTGATATTTTTCTTGGAATTACTTAGCCATGTTGACATTTTAATCAAATTTCTTTGATGGAATTCTGGTAGCATATTTTTCTGTCTCAGAAACTAAAAATTTTATATTGAAAACAACTAATCATGTTTTGGAAACACTAAATTTTATCTTGGAAACTGAAATTTTGTCTCAGTCTACGATTTCTTAGAATGTGATACAAATGATAAAAAATAATGGAATTTCTGTTTTTCTTGGAAAATAAATATAATTCACTATAATGATGTTGATAGGCTTGAATGGTAATAGACTGATCTGTAATTGGATAGATATATTATATCTGTAACAATAGACATTATATATATAAATGTTGTTGTTGGGTTCAACGCCATAGCAACACATTGTATAGGTTATATCACGGCTGTCAGTCCACCTACTCACTGTTCCTGGAAAGGCTAATCTCTGGATTTAGCTGTTAACCGACTAATAGGCGCATACTTCTGCCATACATGATTAAGAATCAGTGGTAGGAGGGTGAATAACCGTGGAAAATTATTTCATGACCAAGCTCCATGAAAGTATGCCCTGCCTGGGAATTGAACCTATGTCAGTCACTGACGAAAGTATGCGCTTAGTAGTTTTGGTTAACAGCTTAATCCAGAGATTTAGCCTTTCCAGGAGGAGTGAGTAGGTTGACTGATCGCCGTTATATGACCTATACAATGTGTTGCTTTGGTGTTAAACCGAACATACAAACAATCGAGTAACCATTCAGACTCATGGTTATATTGTCTGCCAAGATACAGGTACTGATTGGTATTTAGGCAATATAATGTATCTTTATTGGAATTGCTTGTGATTAGTTTACCATCATTAATTGCTATTGTTAATTGTTACACCTTGAGCGTTAAACTACAAATGGCAGCTGGCTTGTTGAAATATAGAACTCAATCAGCAAACGTATTGATAGGTCAGTGCAAAACTAGTCTTAACTACATGCAAGTAGAGATAAATGTAAATTAGTTTGGCACTGACACATTGATATGCTTGGTTAGGTGAAAATCATATTTTTTGTTCACATTTTTGTGGATTATTTAATCATTCAATCATTCTTAAGCTTGTAGACTCAGTTTTCATAGGAAGTGTTTTGCCAATTGTTCTTTTTTGTTTTTGAGATAAAATTTCTCCTAATAGCAAAAAGATGTTGATAATAGTCTTTACTTGTTTATATTTCTATTATTTGGGTTAATGCTAATTTCTAATCTTATATAGATGCTGTTCATTTACTTTGTTTTCTACATTTTGTATTTTATGAAAATTTGTCTAACAAAAATCTTCTTCTGTCAGCAACAACCAACCTGCAAAAACAACCCCTTCCAATTACAACTCCCTTCAACAACAACCCCATTCAATAACAACCCCCTCCAATAACTAACTGATATTCACCTCTTATGCATTTCCAAGGCAATTGACTGAGTATCCCTGCAACAGTGACCTCTGAATTACAACCAATCCTGGTCATGGCACCAAAAATGTAAACCAATAAAATTCCTTAGTCCAAACTGAGATTTGAACGAAAACCCTCTCCAGTTGCAAGCAGATGCTACCATGTCCCCATAGAGCCAGCTAGAAGGCAGGAGAGTACTATACTGTATTATATCTCTGCTAAACCGTCCTATCACTGGCTGTATTGTAGAGTATTCACTATAATATAAAACAACATTGATATTCTAGGATAGAATGTGTTTGACGTCATAACAGCTTGTTTGTATCTTCATCCACCCTCATACAGTTATTCCAGCTTGTAATTTTGCTACATCATAAAATTCCTGAAGAAACAATAAATTAGATTTCTTAGATTTCGCCCTGTAGACAAAATTGGATTAGTTTGAAGCCAGTAATTCCTGAATACCAATAAGATATTAGAGTGGTATCAATGTCTCTGATAAATAATTGTATTACAATTGTATTTGGTTAGGGGTAATAGGACAATTATTGAGAATTAGAAAACTTGGGTCTGTAGTGCAGTTGGGAGCGGGAGGGGGTACAGGTTTGAATCCCACACAGGGAGGTTTTACCCTTCCATGAAAATTTGACAATAATGTCAATTTTCCTCCATCAATAAGGTATATGGAGAAGTGTCTGGCCTTGTGGAAGGGTGTGTGAGTACTGGTTATAGACAAAGGTCCAGGAAAGCTAGGTTCGGTGCGCTGGATGCCTTAAATGACCAAAATGTGTTGACAAGGCGTTTAAACCCAGTAAAATAAAATAAACGAAAATTTAGAAAAGTCAAGACATTTGTCCTCATCTTTAACTCAGCAGCTTCTTGACATCTTTTGTCTATGTAAATAGTGGGTGTTATGTTGTAAGGGATAAGTACTTTTTAGTTCAGGCAACCAAAAATATCTTTTAAGCAACCAAAAATCTACTAGCATTCAATGATTGCTGCAAAAATGACGTGTTCAGGCAACTGCTAGCAGACGTCTGCAGTCAGACTGCAGAAATTGTTTACGTACAATCACCATTACACTTGTTTTTGATATTTTGTTTATAAATGTTTCTGTTCCAATATTCCAAGTTTCAAAATAATTGGCATACCTTCGTTTTTATACAAAATGATAGCCAAATTCCATCATTTGACCTATAATTAACCCAGACTTGTAAATAATGATTGGTCAGTCTCAAACCAGTCTACATCCTTCTTTATTTACATGTTATTAGACTATTTTAGCAGTTTTGACCCTCGATGGTGTTTCTTGGCCATGTTACAGACAAAATAAATGGTACAAACAAAATCACTTTTACCTTGGCATTGATTAGTCTATAGCCATGTTTATCTTGGAAGGGATCAAGGTATCATCATATTGGCATATCCTTATCAAACTTTACAGGTTTTAACTTTCGAAGCAATGTGTGATGGTATTTCAAAAACATGACAAAATATATGCCAAATTTTAGCACTTAGTCTATCAGATCCAGGTTGGTCTATCAAAACGGATCGCCAGATTTATAAGCTATGTGTGATAATATTTCAAAAACATGACAAAATGTGCGCCTGATTTTTACGATAAGACTAACATGAGTGATCGCCAGTTTATGATATTTGACTACATGTATCAAAATTGATGACTTGCTGATCAATATGGCTTTCTCCTGATAAGCTTAAAATGTTATTGTAATAAAAGCAGTGTTGAAATAAACCATAGATGAAGTGGTATATTTAGTGTTTTTATCGAATTTATGAAAATATTCTGTAGATTTTGTCCAGATTTTTGCTGAGTTTCTTACTTTGTCTCACAGCTGGTTACCACTTTTCAACAATTATCAGGCATTCCATACCATGTTTTAATAACCAGTTAACTGAGTTGTCCCATTATGAGGAAGCGTTGACTGATTTTTAAACGCTTACCTGTTTTATTTTATCACAAGGGCTGTTAATCATACGATTAAATGATAGAAAAACATTCCTCCATCTTTTGGCACACCATGTTGTTTGGTGTTTTTTGGTGGTTGTCGGAATTGATGGAGCAACTGTTGTTTTTCTCCTATTCTAATAGATTCCATTCATATGACTGACAAGACTAAAGAATCGGAATAAAGTTCTGGGATTTAGAACAAGGCTTAGATTAATGTTTTAGGTTCTTCAGGCATAAATTTAGAGGTTTTTGAACATTTATCAATGAAGCTAAAGATTTATCCGATTCATCATGAATCTGGTCCTCTTCATTACGTTACATAGCAATTTCCTATGAAACCGTCTGCTTCAAAGTAGCAAATCATCCCTGTCGTGTCAAATTCTCGTAACTTCACTTTTTGGAACTGAAGTTACCAGGTTTTGGCTAGACAATGACAGAATTTAATCACTAGTTAACGATATTTCGCAAGTTTTTGCTTGCCAAAAAGACCTTTTCTTTTAAACATGACAGCCCCCATGGTGAACAAGTTTCTTTTTCAAGAATACTTTCTTTATTTAATGTGCATATTTTGTCAAAGCAGTTAAAGTTAATAAGGATGATAATGATGATTAGTTGGCCCTATATTTTTTATTTGATACAATTCTGAACTTTCGTTTGGATTCAAGTACAAAATACTGCGTCTTATGCCAATGGTCTTTTCAAGAGTACTGAATTTTTAGCCGGATTTTTATACGAAAAAATTCAGATAATAGTTTGGCGAATCACTGGGGGGCGGGTGGGCGGCCAGGCGGGCATCCAGTGTTGTTAACATTGCGTTTAATTTTCAATTTAGCATATATTTCTGCCATTTATTGTCTGATCTTTATGAAACTTCATACAATGATAACATACCATGTGATGAACAGAATTAGAAAGTAACCACAGCTCTACCTGGCTTTATAATAATTATAGATTATTTCCCTGTGTAATTTTTGTGATTAAGTTTTAAATCCGGCTTTAATGTGGTTTTCAGATTACATTTCTTTTTTTATTTAATACACATACTTCCCCGGAGCTTAGTCTCCATCTAAGGCCAAATACCATTGAAAAAAAAATCTTTCATCTGCTGCGTAAATTAGTTTATACATTAGAAGGTCATGATCAAAGCAACCAACATTTATATTGTTACTAAAATTTGTTGCTTACACCTAGTTCTGCACGTATGTGATAATTAGTCATGCTTAAATAATGAGATATTCTTGCAAGATTCAGAAAGTATGACAGAATTACTGTGAGGAAGAAATCACGCCAAGACATTTGAGTTTTTTGTATTTATGTTAAACACTTTATAGCCAGAATTAAAAAAACACAATACCCAGTAACCGCTTTTCCCACATTGATTAATAGTTAAATTTATTAGCCGGATTTTTCAACGTAAAAATTTGGCTTATAGTTTGGTGAAACCCAGCCAGGAAGGCGGGCGTCTGGTGTAGTTAACAATTGCCTTAAAGTTTTTTATTTACCATATATTTCAGCCATATATCGTCAGATTTTTATGAAACTTCATACAATGATAATATACCATGTGATGAACAGAATTAGAAAGTAACCACAACTTTACCTGGTTTTATTATGGATTATTTTGTAATTTTTGTGTTAAAGTTTCTTTTTTAACAACATAAACTTTATCTAAATTTTCCGCATCTGCAGAAAAATCTGGCTTTAATGGGGTTCCCACATTATATTTCTTGTTGGTTTATGAAGATGAGAAAATGTTGTTTATTATAGTATTAACAATGACACACAGTCTTAAATGGGTGCTTGTAGACATATTGGTCAAATCCAATATCCATAATCTCATATCCAATAGACCACTGTTGTTCGTTCTCCCGACATCACACTTGGGGGGGGGTCACCATTTAGATGACCTTTGTGTTAACCAATCAATGCGATCAAGACAAAACACTATTAACCACATCAACATTTAGGAATTACTATTTTTAGATCAAGTTTTGAACTATGTTACAATGCATGCTATATATGCAACGTGATTAGACAATTTGTTGCAAGTTGCATCATGAATATTAAAAAAGCAACGGCAAGCTGAACGTAATCCGTACTGCAAGCCTGTTAGATATAATATTCAGCTGCGGCAGTGGCCTAGTGGTTAGCATGTCTGACTTCAAATACTGAGATGGCGGGTTTGAGCCAGGTTGCAGTAGGTCATACCCTATACATGAGTTGTCGGCCTAGTAGTAGGGTAAGTTAGTACTGGTAATAGAAGTGTCCAGGAAACTAATAGTAGGAAGAGCTGACCGTCGTATATATGACCAAAATATGTGTTGAATACGACGTTAAAAAAAAAGAAAAAAAAGATATAATATAAGTATTATAGATTGTGTTTTCATCAGACTTGTGTCAACCAAGTCAGGTTTTATCATATTTTGGAGTCATAATTAGATTGTCTTATATAATTAGTGATATTTCTGGTGTAGTTTACCTTTCTCCTGATTTTCTTATATACTCACATTGTGTCTAACATTTGTATAATCATAGGGCAGAGAATAATTAGGTAGAATTTTCTTGTGTAACCATGGCTATGTTCCAGAGCTTCGTTACTAAAAATATAATATCTTTGTAGTCTTGTTAGTAAAAAACATTACACTATTATATAGTGGTACTACAAGCTTGCTTTGTAGTAGTGGTTGTATCCATATAGTATCATTGTGACAACTGGTATTGTTTAGCATTCTTTTCATGACGTTTCTGGTTCCACTATATACAGCTACAGGGGTGCATCATGATATATTTGTGGGGGGAGGAGGGACAAGGTTCCAATCACAGATTTATTCCAGACTCAGAAATGTACTAGAGTTCTGCCATCAGAACCATTAAATTGGATGGTGGAAATGGTGGGGATAATATTTAATGGTTCAATCAGAGATTTATTCCAAAATACTGTGAATTTCCACCTTTAGGACCATTAAAATCAATGGTCTTAATATCAGAAATGGTCTAAATATAGTAACTTTTTTATCTCAAATTAAACATTTTTTACTTAAAAATTGTCAAAAATGGCATATCTTTGCAATAACAATAATAATAAGGTGATCTTTAAAGCTGAACTTTTTTGGATCATCTGCAAAGTTTGAAGTCTTGACAGCAGAGTTACTATTCTGAAACTGAACATTTTCCTCTCTCCTCTAGATCCAGACTCTCCTCTAGATCAACACTATGACAGACAGACAAAAACCTACTCAATTATTATGTCTATTATAATTGACATCTTCATGATATATCCTCTTGTAATTGTAGAGTTTATACAACCTCTTTACTACCACTTACCTTGTTTCTTATTGGTTTCTGATTATTTTTCATGAAATTATGATATGAAAGTGGTTGCCCAAAAGATCATTTTAGCAGCTAGCACTATATCTTGGTTTTAGAAAACTGGTTGCCCAAAAGAAATTTTTGATTGCCTGAACTAGAAATTGGCTGTCCCCGGCAACCGGGCACCCACTAGTTTCATAGACTTATTATTTAGTGAGGTGTCCAGCAAAGAATATTTTGCTGGAATGGACACCAATTAGTTTCACTAACCCCATAGTGTCCCTTCAATTCATATGCAGATCTTGGGTTCATAACTCCTTGCTAAAGATGTGCCATTTGTTGAAAAAAAAACCTTACAAAATCAAAATCATACTTCATCTAAAATATCTCCTTTTACTGTGGTAAAATTAACATTAGGATGAATTACTTCCTTTTGGTTTTATAAAATGTTTAACACATTCATGAATTGTCTCCCTTTGTTCTATTTATAGGTTCTGGTATATTTATCTCCCCTAAAGGTGTATTACAGAGTACGGGGTCAGTGGCCCTTAGTTTGATTGTATGGGCATTATGTGGAATGATAGCACTGCTAGGTAAGTAATCAAATGTCCTTAATGTTAATAAATTTATCTATTGTCTTAATAAACTGGTTCAAGATATACTTGTTACTATGTTAAATGATAATATTTATTCTATAATTATTGTTATTTATAATTGTTATAATTATGATTATTATACTAAGCTGGTAATGGACTTCAATCAGATACATTGTATACAACTATAAATTGTATAAAATCTCAACTAAATATATTTCCTATTCTTGCTTAATGGTGTAATCCGGTATAATTCAAAATCAGGTGTAATCTAAACTTTGTAGTTTAAAATCCGCTATAATTCAAAAGCCAGTGAAATTCAATATCTGGTGTTATTCAAACTCTGGTATAATTTAAAAGCCTGTGTTATTCAAAATCCGGTATAGTTTAAAAGCCGGTGTAAATCAAAATCCGGCATAATTCAAAAGCTGATGTAATTCAAAATTTAGTTTAATTCAAATGCCGATGTAATTAAAAATCCAGTATAATTTAAAAGCCGGGGTAATTCAAAATCCGGTATAATTTAAAATGCAGTGTAAATCAAAATCCCGTGTAATTAAAAATTCAATGATATTCAAAAGTTAATGTTATTCAAAATCTTGTGTTCTTCAAAATCCATATTTTTTAATTCCAATGTTATACAAAATGTACAGGGAAAATACCAGTATAATGTCTTATATTTTACACAACTCATGAAGATTCCCATCTTCTGAGTTTATTCGGTGAAATGGAAATCAATATTACACCAAAATTGACAAAACACTGTTTGCATTATACATGTATCTGATGTCTATACTTCGTATATATTCTCAAACAACAGCAGTGAAAAAAAATTAATCTAAATGTCTACGGTTATTTTCTTGGGTTAACATTAACATTTTATGGTTTAAGGTTGAACACATATTACTTTATGATCTTCTCTGCATGTATTCAATGTTACTTATGTCAGCCAATGTAACCCTTTTAAATAATCTAGTTTTATATGAGTGTGTCAAAATTACGCAGAATAACATTAAAATTTAAAGATGTGCTATAGGTGTTGTTTAGGCTGTGCTCTCTTACCCCCCTGTTTTAAATGTTTGAGTTTGTTTCCATGACCTGTGTCCAAATATGACAAAAAATTTTGTGATCGTTTTTCTGTGCAAATTATTTGTGGCTCTTAATGAGCTTTTGTGTTTAGTTCATGAAATTACATGAATTGGTTTATTAAGTTCATGCATGAAAACATTTTCTGTGACAAAATTTTCATTTATAATATTTTTCACATTTTTGGTTTGTATTCATTGTTTTCTGTGATTTGTTTGCCTGATTCTGTTTTTTATTTCATTAGAATTTCATTGCAAATTGATGTTAAATTGTAGTGCACTTAAATTGAACATCTTCAATTTAATCAATATTTTTATAACCTGTAGCTTGTTTTGTCTCCATAAAAATAGCAATAAAAATAGCGCCATCTCGCAGGAATAAAGCCAGACAGTCTCCTTATAGAATTTCCAATTATAGTATAAAATAAAACTTCCCTAAAATATCATTTTACCATTTACCATCAAAATGAATGTAAAATAACCCTGTAAACAGTCAATCCTTATTCTACAAAAAATTTACCCATTTTTTGTAAAGATTCCAAATAATTCGTCACAAATTTATGTATTTGACAGCATTTCCCTCCATCAAATTGTCTGATAGTTCTTGGAAAACCTATTCTATACATTAATATAGTTCAATCTTACCAGTGAAAGATCTCAAAGAAAAATCTCAAATTCAATTTAGAATTTCGATTAAGGTTTCTATGTAATTTATTAGTTTTTGGAACACAAGAAATGAACCTACGAATGCTAGGATCTTACATCATTTGAAGACTACAGTGATAGAACTTATTAATGCTCTCTCGGGGACATGTTTACGAGATTGAAGAAGCATAAATAGAAACTGAAATGAACTTAATGCTTGATTTGAATTAATGAATTACTCCTTTAGTGCAGTTTTCTCATCAGAAGCTCTGCAAGCATCCTACAATTATACAAGTATTTTAATCACCGCTGTCCAATTTAGCGTTAATTGATTTCAGTATTTCAAAACAAGAAACAGTTGCATAGTTTTTGCTGTCAATAATCAACCCCAACCATGCTGAATGTCAACAGCAAATCTTTAACTTACCGGGCAAACTTGAAAATTTGCACATCCTGTGCAATCTTATATTTCGGTTGGGTTTTATACCATAGCAATGTATTGTATAGGTCATATCATGACAGTCAGTCAACCTACTCACCGTTTCTGGAAAGGCTAAATCCCTGGATTAGCTGTAAATCAAGTTTTTGCTTGAGAAAATTTAATGTGATGACTGGAGTAGAGTATACAATGGTGACATGACTGAAGATTGTTTGTAAATAAATGACATTCAAACAGCTAATTTTATAAAATAATATGGTAGGAATAATCTAAATAATAATGAATGTCATGTTTATTTAACACTATGTAAAGCTTGTTTCATTTCAAACATTTTAATTTCCAAATATAGATTTGTTGGCATATAGCTGTCTATAAGTTCTTGACTAAAACATTGTAATGTTTTGGCACAACATATTCCTTTGTACTTGTTATGTTAGCACAAAATATTAATATGTTTATGTTTTGATATGGAAATCTTATTTGTTGACAATCCTATCTGAGTTATTAGCTGGATTTTTAACGGTCGGGCGTCCAGTGTCGTTAATAATTGCGTTAAAGTTTTTCTTTACCAATATATTTCTTCTATTTATTGTCAGATCTTTATGAAACTTCATACAATTATAACATACCATGTGATGAACAGAATTAGTAAATAACCACAATGCTGCCTGCCTTTATTCTGGATTATTTCCCTTTGTAAAATTTGCGTCAAAAGTTTTTAAATCCAGCTTTCACATGGTTTCCACATTACATTTCTTGTTTTGATTTACATTTAATGATTGATATAGCCCAGTATTAACTTTGCACTCAATTCATATTTAGAAATTAAGATAGATCTGTATTTAGGAATAATTTTTAAATGATTTTAAATGGAAATTAGTTGAGTGCAAGTTTAATACTTGTCAGCAATAAAAAATAGCCTTACCGTTGTTATAAACAAGTTTTGCGTAAACAGATATTAAACTTATCTTATCAACTCTAAAGCTCTTGGTACCTTGGGTACTTTTTTGGTCTTTTGATATTTTTCCCTGTAAATTTGTATATATTTTTCCTGTAAATTTTAATATTTGTTCCTATAAATTTAAATAATTTTATTTTAATTTGAATAATTATCCTTTTAAATTTGAATATATTTGTCCTGTATTTTTGAACAAATGTTCCCATAAATTTGACTGAATTTCCCTGTAGTTTAGAATAATTATTTCAATAAATTTGAGTAATCTTATATGTTATATTAAATAAATTTTCCACCAGTGGCACCAAGTATGATGTAAAACTGCACTTTTTTATACAAATATAATTTTCAATTAGATGTTCTATATTAACCATTTTTTATTTTCTTTTTTGAAAAATTTATCAATGATGTTTATTTAAATGATTATTTAAATGATTATTATTATATTAACAAAAGATTGAAGCACTGTTGTTGTGTAGATGTTTGTCAGGAGTTTTTGTTGACATGTTCACTTCATTGTATAAAGTTGTAACTGAGAACTTCATCATCATCGTCATCATTTTCATCATTATGGAATGTTTATAACATTAATTGGAGTTCCTGTCTGACTCAATTAAAATTTCTATGAGTATGGCCTTTGAATATGTAATGATAAAAACTAAGGTTTGATTTTACTGTGGGCAACCATATGGAACTCCTTGGCCATTCGCTGCGAATAACCTTGGACATATTTAGACGCCATTTTGGAACTATCGTTGTTGAATTAAACAAGTACACCATTGTTTAGGCAATGAGTGATGTTTCGTTTTTAGTCCATAAATTAGAAATAACACTGTTCAATTTTATCACTGAACGATATTTGGTTCAATATATAACATAGAAATATGTCTTGACAAAGATCTGTGTATACTGCAAGAACTATTTTGCATAACCGTTAAGTGCTTTGCCTCGCATAGGTAGTAAAAACCCAAGCTGCCAGGGTAGACCCCCCACAAATCCTTCCGAGATTATTCATTCATGAAAGGTCGAGGTGTTCCGAATGTGTGGGCTACATGATCTTGTTGAAATTCCAGATTGAAGTTTGTACATTTATGAATAGACTGAGCCTGTATGTATTGGTATTACCAAAACAATCATATGACAATGAAATATGGATTTAGGAAAATGTGTTGTTAGACCACTTCTTAAAATGTGTCCTGAAAAAAAGTGAAGGGTTTTGTCTTGTTGATCAAAAATAATTACATGAAACATTCTGTAACAAAATAGATAACAAAATGGGATTATATTATGAAAATGAATGATTTTTTTATTTAGCAATATTAGAGTAAATTATATTAATTTTAAGAAAACAAAAAAGCAAAATGAAATTCTTCAATTAAAGATATCTGGGTAAATAACATTTGACAGGATTTTTTTTAAAAGAACAAAAACATGCATGACCTAGTAAAACAAACTGTAGTAAAAGTTCACTTTGTTTACATGCAAAGCAATAGCGTGCATTTCTTAGAATGGTTGTCTTGGAAACAGAGCATAGACATTTTATTGTTTCTAGTTCAAATCACCAGCTAGATTGTTGACAATAGTATAGGCAAAATCTAACTGTCCATTGGAAAGAGATACTTTGTGCATAAATTTTAAACCCCCAGTTATTTCCCTTTTTTCCCTTGAAAATCCGTTCTTCCCTTCAAGAAAACATTAATGTCCTTTTCTCCTCTAACTCTCACTGTGTATTTTTTTAATCATGTACATTTACTTCATGTTCTTATTTTCCCAGAACATCATTATTATTATCATTGTTTTGTGTTGTTATAACCATACCAATGTATTCTATGCTCTTTTAATCTTCTTTGTCTGTGCTGGACAAATGCAAAATGCATCCAATTGCTTTATGCGTGTTTTATGTAAAAAATATATTAATAAAAAAATTCATCAAAATGTTATTGGTGCTTCCGCTTTGTTGGAAATTTTGGATTGTTATTCTTTTATTATATTTATCAAATTTTATTATTTTTCTGCCTGGGCTTCATTGCCCTTTAACATGTATGTCTTATTATGCTCTTATTTGAACAGGTATCTGAATACGAGGCTTGTTTGAGATGTTAAAGGAGGATGTGTGATCTTCATCGCAAGAACAAGACATCCATCTACGGGGCACCATACAATGAATATTCAATAAAATATGGTGCAAAGGGCTGTTCCATAAATCTCAAAATGGAGAGACCAACTTGGCATTTCCCAATTGTAAATCTACACAAGTATTTTCCATGATCTTAATTATTTTTCCTCTCTCCATCCACAAGTTCAGACTTCTATTTCTTACTGAAGACAGTCATTTTGATCTTTCCCCTTTAAAAAGGTTTTCGAAAAAAAATCTTCAAATAAAAATTCTATAGGGGGGTCATTCACAATGTCATTACAATTACAAATTATTATTTTTGTAAATGAATGTCGAGGTAGGTGGTCAGATTATATTATTTCCAAATTTGACCGCAAACTTTTCAGAGTGATTCAGAGATTCTTGAATCCTCTTTGGAAAGAATATATATATTTCCTACGTGAAAGAAATGACTGGTCTTTTTATGAATTTAGTCTGATCGAAGTTTTATCCAAATGTCTTCTCCGTGCTCTGTGACATATAAAGGGTATGTACCGACGTAGGACTTGGAGTTGTGAACATTTGTACTTCTGTCTTTAGACGTACGCCTGTTCTCTGCTTCTTTCCCTACTGGTTTTTTTTTATAAATAACCTAGCTCATACAACCATGTTGGCAAGATCTAGCTCATCGTTCATTAGTTAGCATTGACCAATTTTAGGTCGGTGATAACTAACAAATTCTGGTAGGCGATAAACATAAGACTGTAAGGATAATAAAGGTTTACCCAATATTGTTGTACATCTCTTTCAACAACTTTATTCTCCTTTGCTGAATGCCGACTAAGCATTGCTGTTGTCTACAAACTGCTGTAGGTATTCCTTTTCCAACTAAGCATTGCTGTTGTCTTTTAAACTGCTGAAGGTATTTCTTTTCCAACTAAGCATTGCTGCTGTCTACAAACTGCTGTAGGTATTCCTTTTCCAACTAAGCATTGCTGTTGTCTACAAACTGCTGTAGGTATTCCTTTTCCAACTAAGCATTGCTGTTGTCTTTAAACTGCTGTAGGCATTATTCCTTTATCTGCAAAGCATTGCTGTTGTCTACAAACTGCTGAAGGTATTTCTTTTCCAACTAAGCATTGCTGTTGTCTTCAAACTGCTGTAGGTTGTATTCCTTTTCCAACTAAGCATTGTTGTTGTCTACAAACTGCTGTAGGTATTCCTTTTCCAACTAACCATTGCTGTTGTCTACAAACTTCTGTAGGTATTCCTTTTCCAACTTAGCATTGCTGTTGTCTACAAACTTCTGTAGGTATTCCTTTTCCAACTTAGCATTGCTGTTGTCTACAAACTTCTGTAGGTATTCCTTTTCCAACTAAGCATTGAAGTTGTCTGCAAACTGCTGTAGGCATTATTCCTTTAACTGCAAAGCATTGCTGTTGTCTTTAAACTGCTGTAGATATTCCTTTTCCAACTAAGCATTGCTGTTGTCTGCGATCTGCTCTAGGTATTATTCCTTTTCTGACTGAGTGTTGGAGTTGCCTTCAAATTGCTATAGATATTCCTTTTCCAACTATGCATTACTTTTGTCTGCAAACTTCTTTAGATATTATTACCATTCTGAATGATCACATTAGAATACTCTTTCACCTTGCTTTCCAATATATGTTGTCTTTCACAATATTCTTTTCTTGCTCACGTCACCTGTAAATTTCACTACCAAAATATGGTGTTTTTGAGTTAATAGCCAACTCAACCTAAGAGCAAATGCTACTTTCACTGACAAAGTATGGCATTTTGAGTTGATAGCCAATTCAATCGAAAGGCTTGTGCAACTTTCACTGCTATGATAAGAAATTTTTAGTTGACAGCCAATTTAACTTAAAATATCCATTGCAACTGTTGTAGAAGTGCAAATCACTCTTGTCCGCTTATGGCAAATATCTTAAATAAAAAGAGCTTCAGTGTTTTTAGAGTTATTCTGTGGTTTTGCTTGCCATTAAATTACTTCTCTTGCAGAGCTGTTATTGTTATTAAGTATTATCTTTGTCTATTTCAAAGCTCTGATTCAGGTCAAAATATTCTATATAAAATGTAGAATGTCTCATTTTGCTTCATCTGTAATAACTTTATTCTTTCCTTAATTATTTCCCATGAAATGCTTGCTTTCAAACTTGAAGTAATCTGGACTGCCTTGACATTATGTTCTCCTATTCCTTTATTCTTTCTTTATTTATTTACCTGAAAAGTTAGATTTCAGACTTACTAGAGCCAATTTCTTCACCTGTTTCTTCTTGTATGACAGTATTTGGGATACCTTCACATCTGGTTGCCAGTTTATGTGACTAAATAATGCATGTCCATTTTTTTTGGCAATACCGGTCTGTCTTTGTTTTGTGAAGTATGGTAGAAAAAAAAACCACTTGTGGGTGGATGGTTGTATCTAACATATTTTGGAATGATGCTCAGTGGAATTTAAAAATGTTTTTGTTTATTTATAAAGCTATGTGTGCAAAAGGTCATGCTGATAAAAACTGGCAGCCGGAAAAAATAAATAAATGGGAATTTGTTTATGTCTGGAAAAAGCTTGGTACACAATTTGTAAATTGTACAACTTTTTTGTACTTAAGTCACAAATGATGTATTTGTTGGCTAGAAAGTACAATGTAAGAAAAAATAAACTTGAAATAGGATTTCTGATTTTTGTAATCTATTTATAAAAGATGAAAGCTTGATCCTCATTATTTCACGATTTGCTAGATTTTGCCAACTTGTGATAATTTTGAATGTGCCATTCTTTTTAATGGTATATCTGTGAAAAAAAATTTTATCTTATTTTTTCTATTGCTTCAATATGCATGCAACAAAACAATGACCTGATTGGTCAGGAAAATAAAGAAAACAGCAATAGTAGCGTGTACGTCTTAACGTCTTTTTGTCTCCATTTAGAATCTGTTCGTCTACAATTTGCCTTAAGAAAACTTTATAAAAAATTAAATATAGAAAATTGATAAATGCTGAAATTTGCCTTAAAACTATTTGGATCATTTTGAAAACTTGTGTCTTTTGTATAGTTTTGTGTTTAGTTACACATTTTATGTTTAAAATTTAAATTCAAATTTTACGAAGACTTTTTACTGAAATGTACTTCAATGTGTTTGCACTAACATACTTTTCTAGGCATGGTCACTATTTTATGATAGAAAAATGCATTGAAATTATTATATTAAAAATTAAGAAATATTTCGAGTCGGAAAAAAATGCATATTGTTTTGGTTACTCTTATAATGCACTTGTATAATTATATAAACGTAGCTATATATGTTATTCTTAACTACACATTTGCTATATTTTTATTTGGCTGAGTTAGTGGTGAAGGAACGGTTAGGCAATATATAACGGCCCCTAAAACGTCCCCTTTTTTTGTGACCTGTATTTGTAGGACACCTGTCTTGCCCTCCTTTGTTTCCTGGAGAGACACGCAGGGGTCTGAGCCAATCCTTGTTTTTTGTCGCTGCGTAGGGTGAAATATTTGAAAATTGTCTCCAGGAGTGATATTTTTGGTTACTGTGGTAACAGTAAAGCTCAAATTTATTTTCTAAATGACCGTTTAAGCTTATGAAATTTCCACACTTTAATTTTGGCACTTGTCTCGATCTTCATTTTAATAAACATTGGATTTTAGACTTAAAATTAATTATATATTAGGAATTACGTATAACAATTAAAATTTTTGGTGTTACACACAAATTTTCAGAACACCTGGAGGCTTTTCTCAAATTGGTTGCCATTTCATCCTCCGTGTTAGTTGGAGAGATGGTTATGGCCTAAAAATATAAAAAAATATAATAGGATAAAAATATAAAATAAAAAAATTGAAAAAAACCACACCAAACAAACTGTTGTTAAGGACATCTTATGCCAGTTCGCCCTCCATGGAAACATTTTTCTGGGACAGCGCCTCAAACTGGTTGCCTCTCTGCCGTTATCTATGTAATGGAATTATTGTGTTAAATAACTTTATGTATTTACAGGTGAAGATACGTTACCCATGTTGCAGAAACCTGTTATATCATTGTTTTTAAAAAATAAATGGAGGGACGCAATGTGGCTTAAATAAGTTCTTTCTTCACTTTTTCACTGGGAAGGAGAGGTGAAGAAAAACTTCACAAACTTTTGGCTTACCTTTCTGTTTCGACCTTTGACCAGGGTTTAAAACTTGTAAATTATTCCTGATGGTTGTGCCTTGTCACTGGGAAGACATGGTACAACATAGGATCAGTGATTTTACTGGCAAAACTGAAAATAATGGCATTCATATATCCCTCCCCCCTTTAAATAATAACGTCTAAAATTCTGACTTGAATTTTTTTTCATTTACATTTTTTCATTAGATATTGGAATCTATCTTTGAGAAAGAAATTTTGCGTTGTATTCAAATTTTTTTTTTTTTTATCATATTTTGGCTATGTTATAGATTATATGAGCCAGTATTTCCAGTTTGTCGGTTACAAAATTCTAAAAAGCGATTTGTTGTGTTTATTCACTGGGAAGGATAAACAAAACAGATATCCCCCACAGTTTGGCTACGAAATATTTTATCAAACATTTGAATCTTTCGACTTCGCGACCTGGTCTCCAAAAACTTTGTTCTGTTTTTTCACTGGGAAGGAAAAACTCGAACAAAGGAAAACTGATGTGAAACAAAACATGATATGATTATTACAGAAGAACGAGAGCCTGTTAATTCTGTCCTCCATTGATTAGCTAGTTTAGTTGTTTTCATCTGTTACTCCGCAGCATTCTTACACGCGTGTTTAAAGCATTCACTCATTTTATGCACCCATGGTTCAAAACCAACCCCCCACCCCCTTGGTCGAATAAATAATTCATGCTAATAATTTGTACCATTAATTCATTGAATTAATTTGCTACAGTCATTATTGCTGATCAAATTCCTTTGAAACATTTTTAAAATGTGAACAATCTGCTTTAATTGTATTTACATAAAAAATTAACTATTACAAAATGGTGTGTGATTTTATTATTATTATACTAAGTCAGTCACTCTCTGCACTTTATCATTGTATCACTGTTCACTGTTAGTTTGAAATTCTATATTTTATATCAATATTACATGATGGCTACATAGCCATTTGAAACTGTATGCCTCATATACAGCTATGAGTTCTTGGTTTGCTCCTGAATGCAAATCAGTCTCGCTACAGTTTGCTTCAAAGCTCAGCAATTGTACGACTATTAAGAACAGTTGTACTTACTAAGCCTGTTAGCTTAAATGCCATGCTTGAAATTATTTCTGAATTTCAAAATACTAACTTAATGATATAAAGTATACATTGAGCATTGTATAGCAACTGTTTTGGGTCAAAATTTGTCCATGACTACCTTTACAGTGGACATTTATGATGGTCAGATGCCATCTTCTCTGACCATGACCCTTTACAGCAATATCCTCAGGCTAGACATTAATGAAGTCAGAATTATCATGTGTGCAGTGTTCATAGGCTATGACTACTTTCTTATTCAAATATCTCAAGATTAGGAATACATCTGTAATATCTGATGTGGTTTTCATTATACTCATTTCATGTCCAAGTCAGAACCAATGTTAAACACTTTCTTACATTGAACATTTGGTCTGTTTATTGCTTTTCAAAAGAGACCAAAAGATTTGACCTTACTCACTCACACTAAACAATTTGGCTCAAGTTTATAAATTATTAGGCAATTTTGACGTTTCGATTACCAAAATTTTGAAAATTCAAATAATTTCATAAAAGAAAGTCCGTTTTTCAAGTCTGTCCAATGCATTTCAAGGAATTCTGCTTTTAGAGCTAACTTAACAAAGGCATAAAAATTTATTCTCACAAAATCTGATTCATGCACACTATTTTTACTTCTTATCAATCCCTTGATAGGCAAGCTCATGATCTCGAAAAAATTTAAGTTTGAATTTTGTTTGTTAATATTATGATCATTAACAAAAAAGCATATTTAACACAAATATCTGTATTATTTTTAGGTGCCTTAGCGTATGCTGAGCTTGGTACGATGATTACAAAATCTGGAGCGGAGTATGCCTATCTTCAGGAAGCGTTCAGCCCACTTCATAGAATATTAGGTCCAGTACCATCGTTCCTGTTTGCTTGGACATCAGTATTGATACTCAAGCCAGCATTGTTTGGTGTAACTTCTATGAGTTTTGCTGTATACGTTGTCGATATCTTCTATGGTCCTTGCACTCAATCTGACTTTATTGTCAAACTGGTCGCTGTGTTATGTCTATGTGAGTGACAGAAATATTTCTAAGTTTTTCAAAATTGAAGAGTAGTATGTTTATTCAGAGTAAATTTTATTTTGTTGTCTAATGAATTTGTTTCTATTTGGTACAAATTTTGTTACGTTTTACATTTTTATTTGACTGGTTTATTAAGTTAAGGTATCAGGTTGTTAGATTTTGAGAGTAAGAAAGAATTTCAATGTTTATTGAATGAAAATCATTGTGATTTAAACTAGTTTTGACCAAAAATTTGTGAGAAGCCTAAAGCACAAGCTTTCCTGGACTCTTTGTATATAAACTGTACTCAAGTACCTTTCTACAAGGCCCGCAACTTCTCCATATACGATGTACCATTTTAATGGAGGAAAATTGACATTACTGTCAAATTTTTCATGAAAAGTTACAAATGCCCAGATGGGATGGGGTTGTCCTTAATTAATGTTATGGTATATTCATTTTATTGTACATTATTTATGTCTCAAAACATGAGTTTGAAAGACCAGAAGTAAAAGTTGTTTATAATATTTATTTCAGTTTTAATAACATTTATTAATGCATATAGTGTAGCCTTAGCAACTAAAGTACAGAATTTCTTTACTGTTATGAAGTTAATAGCTATAGCTGTAATAATTGGTGGAGGAGCTTACATGTTATCACAAGGTGAGTCATCAGTGCTTCTTCCATGCCATTTTAGGGACAAAATTCAGTCCCATCACCTCACAAATGGATGTATTTTCCTCTTCTCTGTTTCATAATTCCCCTGCCTTTAAAATTTTTGAAGAATTTGAAAGAATCATTTATAAATTTCAAGAGGAATGTATATATATATTACTTCTATCATTGAAAATTTCAAAGAAAACACAAAATAATATTAATTTAGTATGTGTATGTGTTATTGAGTATGAAGAAAATCTTCTATTTTCAATTCTTGAAAATATGTTTTCTGAGCTCACTGGGTTAAATAAGATTTGATCTCACTCCAAAGTTGTTGAATATCCTCTGTATCATGTTGCCTCAGTCAGTGGCACGAAATGTTAATAGCAAAACCTGCCAACCTGAGTCTTGCACCAGTAGCTTTATTCAATGTCACATGTCCTATTTTCAACCAATCAGAAAAGCCTATTATGATGAAGTGTAAATGTTGTATTCTACAGGTTATACAGAACATTTATCTACTGGTTTTGAAGAGACCACAGACTCTGTATCTATGATTGCCCTAGCATTTTATGATGGTCTCTGGGCGTATGATGGCTGGTGAGTAGATTAATATTCTTTGTGTGTGTTCCAAGATTGGATATTACATTACCGACCGTAGAATGTCATTGTAAGCATGGTTGCCCTTTAGCTTGATGTGCTTTGATATGGACTTTTCTTGTATCAAATTTGTAGCAGTCCTTAGCCAATTCAAGAGAATCAAAATCAAGTCGAGCTGTTATCAGTATACAGGCAGTTCAGACTGCTGGCTTTGGCATTTTTGCCTTCAGCATAATGAGAGTTAAGCTTTTGCTCCTTTAAGCCAAAATTTTAAGACTTCATGCAATGCCATTCACATATTGTTATTTTTAGCGCAATGATTTATCAGTTCCAAGAGTGGACAACTTTGGGGTTTATGCTTTGCTTAAATGTCTTTGCTACAAGAGCCTTGCAGTGAATTTGTAATGCATCATGCACATAGGGCACATGTCAGTCTTATGATTGTAACCTCATTAGTATGACCTTGTTTGACCTTTGTCTGTAACATCAATGAAACCAAAGAAACAAAAGGAACATAATTATCTACATTAACTGAGAACCTCACCAAAAGTTTTATAAATCAGTTGTCTATGTTTTACTGCCAGAATCAAATGTGAAAGCACTAAGTATAATGTCACCTTAAGTGTCATGACTTCATGATTACTTTCAATAATAGACATTTATTGTTTCTGATAAACTTTGGTATTTGATGATTATCAGAGACGTGTTATCCTCTGGGTACAATGATAATTATTGTAAGATTAGTTTTGAACAGTAATCATTATGTTTTTGTTGTCTTATACGGTACCCTTCATAAGTCTGGGATATATCTGAGCACATGAATCTTGTTTTACCCTTAAATGGTCAATGTCCCATTTGTTGCTGGGGTTGGAAGGGGGCTAAGCTCCCCTCATCTCCAGAAAAAATTGGGGTCATTGAGTGCAGGAAAATGGTCCAAAAATGCTGATAAGAAAATATATTTTAGTCTCTGATAAAAACTGGCACTGCAGACCTCATTTTGGGAAAATATTACAAAATGAAATGCAAATTTTGAAATAAAAAAAAGCAAAAATTGCAATTTTTTTGCCCTTTTAGGTCTGCCTCAGCATTGCTATGGTAACTTGGATCGGGGCTCAACTGGCATTTTTAAAATTCAGTCACATATCCTTTTAATGTCCTTGGACAAAATCCTGTATTTAAGATAAACCAGTTCACATTTACTATGACAAAAATAGCAAGTTTTCAAAATCAGCATTATTGTTTAATTTTATTTAACTGCACTGTGATGCTTGCATCAACTCCGCTGATTTAAGTACTCACTACAGTACTTCTGTACTCACAATGGATAAGAATAGTTTTTTCAGTAAGAAATATTGAAAAAATATCATTATTTAAATCAGTAAATGATTCCAACTATGTTATATAAATAAGTTTTACTCATAGAAAGTATCTTGTGGTGAGAACAATCAATTTTTCTTGAAATTGTATTTGTCAAAGAACTTTTAGAAGGCACTGTATAAAAGTTAAGATACTACTACTAATAATACAATTCTTTTAACGAGGCCTGACACTGATCAATATTTTATATAAATGTCATCTGATGTCATTTGGTATTGTTTTTGTCTTGGGAATTAAAGCTCTTTTATTGCTATAGGGATCATTAAGTAAAAAGGTTAAATCTTGATTGACTATAAAAAAGGTTACTATTGTTCAATGTACAAGTGAATGCCCGCACCTTAATTGACTTCACTTACTCTAATGAATGCCATTGATTGTGTAATATTTTATAAAAAATAGAAAAAATCTAACCTTGCTGTTAATGATATACATATTGAACTTGGCTTCAATTTGCAAGTAAATGTTCGTTACATTATTGAAATAGTTAGGTTCAATTTTCTAGCAAATGTAAGCTGCTTATTGAGTCCTTGCTAACTCGGATGTTCTGATGATTTGTTTAAATGAAGCAATAATGACTGAGTGGTTACAATGTTAGACTAGTAATCATTGGAAAACCAGTTTCTTGTTGGTTTGAATCCCTTCCAAAACCCACCTTGTCATACCTTTGAGCAAGAAACTTTATCCTATTACCATGAAGCAGACTCAAGAGTGATTGATCTAAATTGTAAGAACTCGTTTCACAATTGTGCTAAAATGAACAAGTATAAACTAAATAAAAGGAAAGCAGAAACTTGTCAGAGACTGAGTCTAAAGTATATCATTACATATCACAATATATAATTTTCTAGGAGGAAAACCATTGATTTATAATTTTGTTTGTTTTTCAGGAACAACTTGAATTACGTGACGGAAGAAATCAGAAACCCTAATGTGTATGTATAAGATACATTATTCATTCTTACCAAATACATATTTATCATTTTGTTGCCAAACTCTTGGAGGAAATTCATAAAAAGTATTGAATATGATGCCAAAATCTGATATTTAAGGAACTGTACTTCTCTCCAAGGACATGTTCCTCATAAAGTCAGAAATATCTATCTTTTCTATATTTGGTTATATTTGAATTGAATATTTAATGACCTGTCTGTGGTGTTCATTATTTTGATGTATGATTTCATGTTTCTCAGTACAATGTGAATGACTGGGAATAATGAATCACTGATGATAAATATTTGAATGTTTGAAATGATCATTAAATGTGTTGGTTTGAGATTATGAACAAGATTTTTTCTGAGGAATGAATGCTTTGTCAATTACATTTCAATTTGTCAATTACATTGCTCAAACAAATCACAGAAATTAGCTGAGCAAGCTATGGGCTTGTGGGAAACAGCCCGGCCCCAATATAAAAATTGTCATATTTATATAACAAAAATTAACTTGGGTGACTCTTTCATGCCTGCAGCCTGTGTTCTGGACATAGACTAATTGTTTGATTGTAGTTTATTTTTTCTCCGGGATCCGTCTGCTCCATATGAATGCATTATATGCCGACCCCTGCTAGAACTTAACTTCAAGAGTTAAGTGTGTAGAATTAGACATAAGATGAGAAGTCTTCCTACTCCTGCTAGCTGCGCCTCTTACGACAAAAGTCGCTGTGTTGTTCCCTCTGCATTTCTCAACCAGACTTGGGACTGGCTACCTAACCAATCAGATGTCAGTATTTTATCACATGACCATAATAGTGCAAATAGCAAAGTTTGTCTTATCTGGTGTCCAAAGATTATTCTTCCTCAAACAATGTTACATAAAGAGAAAGTATCACTAAATGACTCTCTGTCTGTTTGTTTGTTTGGGTTTTACGATGCATCAACTCAGAAAGGTTATATCACGCAAATGACTGTCTGTATATTAAATAACATTGATCAATTATAAGATAAAAAGAAACAAGTTGTAACCTAATGTCACATCTGTAATTGTCAGACAAGAAGGAAAGCTTGTTTTGTTGTCTGTTATGTCTGTTATAATATCAATCAAACATCAGAGCCATATTACTGTATTGTCTCTAGTAAACACATCTCCCTTATAAATGCACTTCTCTAGGCCCTCTATCCCCATTTTTGGAAAAAATACTTACCTAAATAATTTCAATTTTCAACATAAATCCCAGAAAATTAGCAACAAGTATTTTTAGTAAATTTACTCTACACTGATGTACAACAGGGGCAGGTCAAGTATTTCTTTTAGGGGGGAGTCCAAACTTTTCTAGGCGGGGGTCCGAACTTTTGAACCACAATATACACATTTTGCTGAAAAAATGCAACATATTTATAATAATAACTACATAACCATTAAATCTATGTTAAGCACTGAGAGAAATTGCGTCATGCTACTTAAAAATGACTTACAGTCAAGAAATACACTAATGGACATGTACATTTTCCAAATTCTTGGGGAGATCCGGACCCCCCTGACCCCTCCCCCCGCTAGATCCACCTATGTACAATTTCACCATTTTTAGACTCATTTCTCTTTTGAAAATGTATAGGGGGCATTTATTAGAGTAAGTATGGTATCTCATATGGGGAAACATTTATTTTCTCCATGAATGGGCTGACTTCACTTGATTGATTCCATTACAGTCCTACTAATAGAAAATCCTGTTTTTTCTTTGATCAGCTCAAATTTTCCATCTTTTTTATGTCTGTGTGTAGCCAACTGATTGATTTATCTATTGTCTGGCAGTAGCCATTCCTGTCCATCCTGATTTTCTAAATCATTGTTTTACATCAATCTGTCTTGGATACTTTAATAGCTTCACAATGATTGTAGCCAGAGATCTAAAGCTTATCATCTCTTAAATTTACAGACTAAAATAACATGTTTGCCAAACACTTATTCTGTACCTCATTGATTCTTGTTTCTGAAGTCTGCTAAGTTTCCCTAGTCTACTCCTTATAAAGAAACAAAATTAACAGCATCCCATTAAACTAGTCTGTAAAAGGCTTGATAGGAAATTACAACGTTTGATATATGAACCAAATTGTCTGCTCAGCTGTGCTCGGCATTAATTTCTGCATTAAGCTGTGACGTTTGATATATGAAGGAAGTCGTCTGCCCAACTGAGCAATGCACTTAGTTTAGCACTAAGAAATGACGTTGACTTTTGAGACTAGGAGTGTGATGTTTTATTGACTTCTCGGAATTGTTAATTTGATGAAAGTGTTTGGTTTTGTCTGATGCTAACTAAAAGGAGTGGTTTTATTGAAGTATGGTGTAAAAGTTGATTGTTAGAAACATGGTGTTTATTGAGTTTTGTATAGTTTTGACTGCCAGTATGTCTGTCTCTGTGCTATATTTGGTCTGTAATGCTATATATCCAGTGCCATTCATAAGTCCTAGAACAAAATGAAACTTCTAGAAAAATTGATCATGCTTACTGCCAGTATTGGTATATTTTATTCAACTGTCAGTGGCACATAAATTGTCCCTACTGATTTAAATACTCAATACAGTACTTCTGTACTTATGATTAATAAAGAAAGATTCTCATACAAGTATTTATACAGGAATAATGGATCAAATATTGGGTAAATAAATCAGCAGGGTTATTGTATGGGCCACTGACAGTTGAGCAGGATTTACCAACATAGTTTGACTATCTTTTTCATTGCCTATAAACGAAATAATCTGACTACATTGTCTATGAAATTATATACACATTCAAATATCATCCTTTAATATTTTACATTTATTTGACGTTTTATTGCATATGTTACTACAAATAGTAACAAAATTGCTTTTACAGTATGCCAATATAGCCTCAATGTTTTCAATATATTTTAGTATTGAGCAAGTGTGCAAAAATATCAATATCAGCAAACTTCCATGTGTGCCAAAAATTCGTATCGAGGCAACTACCAGTCATTTCTCATCAACAATCCAACAATAGAAGACTTTGTGCACATGAATTTTCCTAAGTAATTTGCAACAAGTACAAATGTACTGAAGCCCTTGGGCCGATACCAAAGCAAGCCTTGCCCTGTTGAATAACCTGAATATTTTTTCTTGTATATTTTACAGAAATTTACCACGTGCTATTATGATTGGTATTCCATTGGTAACAGTATGTTATATACTTATAAATGTATCATATTTTACTGTATTATCAAAACATGATTTATTGATGTCAACTGCCGTAGCATCGGTAAGTATTACATTTTACATAACACTCAATTGTTGCCCACTAATTTACATAATTCCTCAGTCCTGACCAGTTCTGCATGACGCTCTTTAAGCGGCATAACTATTTTGTGTTAACAATTAAGTATGCCATTTTTTCTTGATGTGGCACAAGGGTAAAGTGTAGGATTTCTAATCAGGTTTTATTACTTTAAATTGTGCTAATTTATTTTAGCTTGATTGTGAAACAAGTTCTTACAACTTAGATTTATCACTTTCAAGTCTGCTCTCTGATCCCATAGTACTGAGCTAGTAGGATAAAGTTTCTTGCTTAAGGTAACTCGGGTTAAGTTTTGGATGGGATTCAAACCAACGAGGATGGCTATCCTAGGATTACCAGTTTTAATCTTTGACAGCCACCAGGCTAGCTCAGTTTGTAGCACACTGGTCTACTGATCGAGGGGGGGTGTAGGTAAAGTGTTGCATTTCTAATCAGGTTTTATTTCTGGCTGTGTCAGTTAATAACATGAACATTCAATAATATATTGATTTCCCCCATAGAAGGAAAAGTTGTCATGTGGAAGAGTAAGCAAGTTTTAATGAAGAAAATGAAAATGTCTAGGAAAGCTGGTTAGGGGAGTTGGCCACTGTAAAAAATTAAAAAAAAATGAAACTGACAAATGGCATAAAATCAATCAAGATGTCTTCTTTGTTCTTGTCTAAAAGATTTGTTATTTATTAGTTCACTAGTATGTTCATAAAATATAACATGATAGAATCTTAGAGTGATGTAAGAGACATAAATCATTGTGTTATTACCATGGTAATATTGTCTATAGGTTGATTTATAAGTTAGTTTATGAGGCATTCTATGATATATTTACTAATAACGTCATTCTATGATATATTAACTAATAATGTCTATCACATATTGTAAATTATACAACTCAGAGAAGAATTGAACTGTAAAAGTGGAAATATATGAATGTTTTATAATATATTGACTTTTTCATATATTTTACATTGTCTGATAATTGCTTAGATTTGTTTATCAATATTCTCATTTGGTCATATACTGGGATAGACTCATGTAACCAGCTTTTCTTGGATGATTTTCTTTTTACAAGAGTGATGCTTGCTCTTCCAAAAGAAGCGATGTCAATTTCATAAATTTACAGGTTTTTTGAAGATTGAAGAAATGTTCATATGAAATATAATGACTTAATGTGTTTCTTACATAATAATGTTCCCCTATCCATGAAGATTAATAAGGCAAATAAAATGGAACAATGTTCATACATGTATTAGCAGTTGAAACTCTTTGAATGAGCATCTTAAGATGATAAGGAAGTTATTGCTCAAACATGCTCTCCTTTCTAAGAAGGTGAAAATACTGAACAAAATTGTAGCAATGTTTTAGTTACAAAATTTTAATATATGTGTAGTTAACATAAATAATCTTGTTATACCCCCGCTTTGAAGAAGAGGGGGGTATACTGTTTTACCCTTGTCCGTGCCTCTGTCCGTTACAAAATTTCCTTCGCAGTTTTCTCAGCAACTATAACATGCAGCAGCCTAATACTTTGCATATTGCTTCATCCCATAGTCCCATGTGGTGTAAAGCGATTTCATGCTCCTTGCTCATCTACTTCCTGTTTGTCGCATATTTTTAGATTTTTGCGGGGGCATCACTAGTGAGCATTAGCTCACAGATTTATTATTTCAGACATGGGGAGAGTTTGTACTCGGTGCAGCAGCTATCATTATACCTATATCAGTAATTATGTCAGCATTTGGTGGAGCTAATATAAAAATATATATAATCTTGTTATTTCAGACATGGGGAGAGTTTGTACTAGGTTCAGTAGCTATCATTATACCTATATCAGTAATTATGTCAGCATTTGGTGGAGCTAATGGGACATGTTTTACTGGTGGAAGGTTTGTATCATAGTTTATATGATTTATTAAATTATTGCAACCTCTCTGTTGTAGAGATTTGATTGGTAATAGCGGAGCTACTGAGAATGCTTTTTCCATGAGAAAATGGTAGTCTGAAGAATCCCAGTTAAGGTTTACTGGTTGCGTCGTATGACTCTGACTCTAATTCACAAATTTACTACCATCTAAGGAAAGATGGTTGATGTAACTGTCTGTTAACAAAAACTTAACTTATACAATATGGTATACATATGTAATACAGTTAGATTATATGTCTGCCTCACTACTAGGACTTTTTTAAAAAGGTTTGTTTAACAAAAGTTTAACCAGAATAATCTGTCATTGTTAATCTCATTCAACTGTCAAAGGCAGATTCATTAACCCACTGATTTAAGTACTTGATACTTGCTTGATATTCCCCATACATAAATAGTAGTTTTATCCAAACTTATGTACTGGTAATATCAAACAAATATTTAGTATTTAAATCAGCAGGGTTAATGTCTGTGCCACTGACATTTGATTAAATTCTACCAATAACAATATACAATGTGTTATTTATATTTACAGAGTAATGTATGTAGCTGCCAGAGAAGGACATTTACCAGAAGTATTTTCATATATACATGTTAAACAATATACACCCTTACCATCATTGGTTGTCTCCGTATGTATTATAGTTTGTTATATCTAAATTTTAATTTTTGTAAGCATATATACTAGGTAATATTATTGTAAGTTGTGTTATTTAAATACTTGTAGTATATTTTGTTATATTTTAGTTTTGATTTGTAGTTGCATATCTACTAGTAAATTTTATTCAACTATAAGTTGTGCTTACATGAACTCCTCTAAGTACTCAATTATCAAATGTAAGTACAGAAATACTGTGGTGAGTATTTACATTAGTAGAGTTGATGTGTGCACCACTGACAATTGAACAAAATTTATCAATATATGGGAATGGGTGTGGCTGAGTAGTCAGAATGTTGATCTGGAAATCATTGGATAACCACATTCTACATTGTTTTAAATCCTATCCAAAGTATATCATGTTGCCATCTTGAGCAAAGACTGGGTGATCTTGTATTTTGCTGGAGAAAAATAATTCTGGCTTTAAGTCAACAACCAATTATTCTGGGGTATATTTTCTGAATAGGTACCGTGAGGGGCCAAGTCTTCTATGATAGAATATAGTTGATTTTGTGATTGGTAGGCACATAAAATTTAGTATTCAGCAATCTTGGCAGTCAATGAAAGCTAATTGATTGCTACACTTTAGTATTATTGGATAGCTACACATAATGTACTTAGGTAATATTGGATAGCCTACTTAACCTGCATGCTAGATTTCTAATTTTTATTACGACCTTAACATATGATGTAATCATATAATCTTGAATGAAACAATTATTATTAATAGCTGTTTGCAATCAGTCAGTGTAGTTTTTCTGTTAATATATATATTAATACCAACTTAAGTACAGCCTTACTGCTGATCATAGCAGTACAAATCCCTGTATTATTGATATAGCAATATCAATTATAGTTGGATATGGTTTAGGCCAATGAGATTGTGTCAGATCAACACATAATCATGTTACAGTCTGGTAACCCACATAGGAGAGTGTGATCAGAAGCACAGTTATGTTCCTGCTTTCAAAGAGATTAGACTCATGTAACCTGGGCCCGGTTTCACGAAAGCTCTCATAACTTAAATAAATTTAAGATTGTCTTAAATATTTTGGCCGTAACTATGAGTATCTTAATAATTATTTTAAGTGGATTTCACGAAGCCTTTCTTACATAAGTATAAATTTAGGGTTGATATAAGCGACCCAAACTTAAACCAACAAAATTACATTAGAGTACTAAATGTCATATGCATTTATTGATCGACTCAATAGCGTAAACGGTAAGACGGTTGAGCGTGAAACATTGTTTTTGTCTGTCATTGGTTCGAATCGTGAATGTTGATTTTTTTCACTTTTGGTCCATTTTTTATATTTTTGTCAATCATTGTGTTTTCTATTATGCACAATTATCTTACTTTTACTTCATTGCTGTACTTGTAGATATTAGTATTTTTCGAATTACAATATTGTGCATCAGTAAAGATTAAATAATAAGTGATAAGTAGGTTATTAACTGTGGAGAATATCAGGGTAGGTTATAAGATTCACACGAAATCTCATATCTTTCGGGCCATTATCTAAGTTTAGAGACAAGCTAATTTGGAAGACAAAAACTGCAAAATGCACCAATTTTGTTTAATTTTTTTTTAATGTGTGTAATTGTTCCAGACAGTTACACAAAAGCATTACTTGAATTGTAGTGCTCGGACCAGTCAGTAATTGTCCGCTTGGTAGAGTAACAACAATTCCTACATTAAACAGATCGAAAATTGCTTAAAATGGCTTTTGACGATTAATGTCCGCCTTACAATATGCTTGACATTCTCTTACTGTCTTACAAAAGGTTTTGCATTCAATGCTTGCCTGGACAGTGTGTTTAAAATGTATTACATGTCTTGCACGAATATGATGGCTAGAAACGTTTACATTATCTATGTTTAAAGTGGTTCGACTTTCATTACTTGCATCTAAAAATATTGAACTGTTTGTAATACAATTTTTTGACAAAATCTACATGCTATGAATCTTAAATAAAGACACAACGAATAAATTTAGCATACTTAATAGGTCATGCCTCGTAAGCAAAAATGCTGAATATAGGTGTAAATATTTACGCGAAAAAGGCAACGAAGTCCCATTAATTGTTGTTTTCATGTATTTAGACTAAGGGGATAATGAAGAAATTGAATAAAGGTATGATTGCAATGTATTATAATACGATAATAATAATAATGATAAAATATCTTCGAATTACATGCGATTTGGTGACGAATGTGTATTAAAATTAGAATTATTGAAATTGATAAAACTAATAAATCAATTTTTATGTAGGAATGATTGCCATCTCTAAAATCTTAGCAAAATGACAATCGATCTAGATATTAAAGATATTAATCGTTTTAATTTGCTAGTTATACTCAACTTGCAAACACTTGAGTCTTGAAGTAGTGCAGAAACGGCCATGCTCTGTCTTATACGTAAGGAGACGAATAATTTCAACGACGAAATAAATCGTAGCAGATGAAAATTGTAACTCTGGTATATTCTATCTTCCGACATACTTCCTAAACCACACAAGTGTCCCTTCGTCGGAATTCATGTCGTTTAGGGACTCTAGAGCCAGTCCAACATAAATTTAGACGCACGTTAACCATTTGTTTATATTTAAGTAATGTTTACATACGGTTTAATCTACCCGTTCACTCGATTAAATTTTTACTCATAACTTAGACTATTTAAGAACGGATTAAATTGTAAAATGTTTGTGAAACGCACTTAAACTTAAAAATGCTAAAAATAGCAAATTTAAGGTCAATCTAGAAATTTAAGATAGGATTGCGTTCGTGAAACCGGACCCTGCTATGTAACTTAGTTAAATATATTCAGTAATTAATAATAATTAGATAAAAAAGTACAATGGGTTAGTTTCTCTGTTGACCACTTAGTGGACAGTAGTATGCCCCAGACATTGTGACATGATCCACAATAAATATTTAGAAATTTATATAGTCCAGTTTTATCGGATGAGCTTTGAGGGCACTTTGTATATTTAGAATTTTGAATCATTCTTCAAAAAAATGAAAACAACTTGTTTAACCAGCCGTTATTGCATGAGACATATGTGACCATATTGTTTCCTGACTGTGCTATTATGGAAGATGTTTATTTGCGTACACTACTATGCATATATATTTGAGCTACAATAGTTCAAACTTATTTCAATGAAGTGCTCCTTGGTTATACATATTGTCAATGTTATGATTGAACTCTTCCATCATGTCACAGCTCAACAAATAAAAATTGAAATATAATAGACCTAATCCGGAATTCAAATTTGTGGGTTTTTCCGTCCGTGCATAGGCGGTACAAACAAAGTTTGTTACGCATTATTGCTAAATAGCAAGAGATATGGATTAAATCCTTTTTTTCTTGTACACATGTTTTCATTGTAATGGTGAAAGTTTTGTTTGTACAGGAGGGGAAAACCCAAATGTTTGAATTCCGGATATAGTCTATTACCGGTATTTCTGTAATATTATATAACAAAAAACAATAAACAAACTTAAACTAATATGTTCTATGTACATTTCAGGTTATTCTCTCAGCAGCTATGGTGCTGTTTGGTGAAATATTTCAATTAATAGATTTCTTTAGTTTTACGGCCTGGATCTTTTATGGTTTAACAATGTTATCATTAATTGTTATGAGATGTACTCAGAAAGAAAGAAAAAGACCGTACAAGGTAAATAGAGCAATTTATGTTGAACTTTGTCCATTTTGCATCTGAATTAACTCATCAGGGCTATTGTTTTTTAATCTTAATCAAACTCATCATTAGCCTATTATTTTATGAAATATTTTTAAGTGCAATACATGTATATTGTATAATAGGATACAATTATTGTTAAATTTCAGCTGCTGGTGGTACATACATTAACCCTGCTGATTAAAATACTTGATATTTGTACAATAATACCCATAAGTGAATGTAGTTAATTAATGTGCCACAGACATTTTTTATAGTAGCCCCGCACAATGGCTCATTTGAAGGGTAGCTTAAGGATCAAGAGGTCTCTTGTTCAAACCCCACTTTTGGCACTGCTAATATCCTTGAGCAATAGTTTTACCTTTGGTTGTTTCACTCCAACCAGGTATAAATAGGTACTATGAGGGTTCACTGGCCTGAAGGTGATTTAAATGATCAAAAGTAATTGTACCATAGGAAAGTTGGCTGAACATGTATTGAAGTAGACTTAAAACCAAACTTTTAATTTTTATTAGCCGGAATTTTCAACGATGGGCAGGTGGGCGTCTGGTGTCATTATCAATTGCGTTAAAGTTTTCAATTTAGCATATATCTGTGCCATTTATTGTCAGATCTTTATGAAACTTTATACTATGATAACATACCATGTGATGAACAGAATTAGACAGTAACCACTACTCTACCTGGCTTTATTATGGGTTATTTCCCTTTGTAATTTTTGTGTTAAAGTTTTTAAAATCCGGCTTTAATGTGGTTTCCACATTACAATTCTTGTTCTTCTTATATTTTCAGGTTCCTATAGTATTTCCAATCCTTGTATTAATGTTCTCAGTATATCTGGTAATAGCACCTATCATTCAAGATCCTAGAGTAGAATTCTTATATGCAGCTTTATTCTCTATAAGTGGTCTTATATTTTATGTTCCATTTGTTGTCTATAGAAAACGCCTTCCTTATATGGGTAAGTTTATTCTTTTTTTTTGGTTGGGTTAATGCTGTAGTGACAAATGGTATAATGTGTTATTTTGCTGTGGTGTTGTCAGTCAACCTACTCACTGCTTCTGTAAAGGCTAAATCTCTCAATTTAGCTGTTACTCACCAGTTACTTGGTGCATTCTTCCAACATTATTTAGAATCAGATGTAGCAGGGAGAATAGCTGTAGAAATTATTCCATGACTAAACTTCACGAATGTATACCTGCTTAGGAATCAAACATACAACCCCTCAATCAAACTGCAAACAGAGTTATATGAGTAAATTCCAAAAATAGCATTGATAAGTTTATCAACATGAATTAGCTATGTTACATGAATAAGCTTTATTTATAGTATTATTTCTTGCAGTATGCATGATCAATCGTTCTCCAAATTTCATTTGTCCAAGAATTTTTGGAGGATGTTGTATACATTGTATATTACACCTAACTTTATTACACTGTTAAGAATTTGTCATGTTTGTAAAAGGAATAACATAGGAGATGAATAGTACATGTTTTTTATACTTTCTTACATCATTGTTTTACTTTATTTCAGACAAAATCACCTATTTTCTTCAAGTAGTGTTAATGGTAGCGCCAAGTAAATATGTACCATCAGAATGATAGGTCATTGTTGTGATGTAGTCAGACATTGTTTGTATTGTATACATGAAGGTTAATGATGTGATATATTGTGTGTATACTGATAGATCTCTGTAGAGTGTTAGATTGACTAGAAATACTGGCAGCTTACTGTACTGTGTGGTGATGGAACGATTTCTTGTCATCCATATAACGATTTCTTGTCATCGATGGAACTGTTTCTTGTCATTCTATTCTCAAAATTTGTATGGCGAAGGAATATGTATATGTCATGGTTCGTACCTGTTCACATTATGGGGAGGAGGATATGTAAGCGGCTGGATAGCTCAGTCAGGAAAGCACTCGCCTTGAAAGCTGAAATCTAGGATTCATGGCTCTATATTGGTTCCACCTAGTAGTCAGTAAACCATTAATGTAGGCATGGCTTACAGCCCCAGTGAACGTAGGTCTCACCTGGGGCTAAGGGTTGTGTGGTGGTGACAGAGAAGATTTACCTAGGGGTAGGCTTGCGTTACAGCCCCAGAGAAAATAGGTCTTACCAAGGCTTAGGCTAGCATGACTGCCGCAGAGAATGGAGGTCTAACCTAGGGGCTAGGCATACAGGATGGCCACAGACAATAGATTTTTACCTATGGTTAGACTCGTGCAATGGCTGTTGAGAGCAAGGTTAGTCATCCATGACAGCAAAGAACATAGATTTTCTTAGGGTTAGGGTTGTGAGACTTTAATGTATATATAGTCAAAACATAGACACTGCCTTGATGTAGGACACCAAGACAATCTTATCTCCTTTTACCCCTTTGTAAAATTCCAGTCTTGACCCCTTTTTTTGTTAAATTCCATTTTTAAATCTACCTTATATGTTAGTTTTTCACCTTGTTTATTTTTATGAATGTGGGATTACATTTTATCTATTTGAATGCATCCACTATGGTCTCAAATGTATTGTATGTTGTTTTTTTAATTTATTTTTCTACGCTTGGCTGTTTAAGTATAAATGAGTATGGCGAAGTATGAAACTTGTTGAAGTATTGTTTATAATGTATTAATTACCACAGAATGTGGTACTGATTTAGTATTTTTCCTTCATAGATCAAATATTGCCAATGTTAGTGACCCCAGAATGTTGTGGCTTTTCTTTAAAATGACTCGGTGATTTCTTATTCTTTGTTTCAATTTTGTACATACTGTTATGTGCTATCAACTTGTTTTGTTTCTACTGTGATGTAATGTCTGTTGTATATACTTGTTGATGATCAATCTATGCATTTTCTTTGTGTTTTTCTTACTTTATTGATAAAGAAAAAGTTATTTTAATTGTATGCATGTAATTACGATTGTCATTTCGTCATTTTAGTACAAATCATCAAATTTCATTATTATAATGCAAATATGTTCAGAATGCTGTATACTTGTTATTGTCATTAAAGTTTGACCCCGATCTGACCTTTCACATTTGCATCTAATAATTATCTTACCCATATCCCGACGAAAATAAGGAGATTGCCTATTCTACACTTCGGCAGTGAATGTAAAATTATAGAAATATGTATATGTGTTAAATTTCAACACATAATCCTCACGGCCACGGTGTAATTGAGCATTAATACTACATTAGTATTCAATGTTATGAATATTCTTGCATAAAGGCCATGTTGGGGTCAAATTTTACGCCCAATACATGCTACATTATACATGCGATGCTTGTTCATACTAACAACCTATATATATTATATATACTAAATGTATATATATATATATATATATATATATATATATATATATAAATGACATTACGCCAGACCTCCCATTTCTAAATATTCATAATCTGTTTACCAATGAAAGGATTAGGGATACTTGGACAAACATAGTCTCAAGTCTTTGGACACAAAGAATTACTTAGTTAAACAAATTAGCCCAGTGTCTAAGGACGTGGTTATAGTAACCTCAGGGTTATGTCAATTACAATCTTCAGCGTTTATGCAAATTCATGCAAATCAGCGACGTTATGTTCATTTTTGAATGAATGATGGTTGCCCGTAATACATTTGTTATTGAACTTCATTATGGCTATAAAGCTGAATGTCAGGTTGAGATTGAAAGTTATATCATCTTTTGTCACAGTCTAGATTATTTTTGTGTTCGTATGAATGGTTAAGTTACTAAAATATTCAAATTATTAGATTAAGAAGTTTATTTTTCGTAATCATTATGATCAATTACGTTTAGTACAAAATTTTTATCATTTATAGATTTTGTTCACAAAGATTCTACTCTTAGATGCGAATTCTAATCTTAACACATAGCACATGGTGTAATTGTATGAATAATGCTCTATAATTTCTAATGTATTAATTGAAATTATAATGCATGGTGTATGTGTATGATGGCGCCATATAATTTTGTTTCAACGTGTCTCCAAATGTTTTAGGATATATTTATAAAAATGTCTGCCTGTTCAGTTAGGTCTCAAGTGTGCTATTTATCTTGTTTTTGTTATTTTTCTACAGTAGTTTATTGACCTGTTGAACTATTTACAAATTTTATCATTTTGTTATTTTTGTTAAATCATGAATCTATCGACATCCTAATTTTATACAGACAGTTACTTGTTAAATTAACTTTATTTATCCATTTTTCTTGCAGTCTAATTGTTTTATTTGTTTCAAAAATTTCTTAGTCCTAAATCATTGATTTTACATTAAAGATGACTACATGATCACATGACTTCATTCCCATATGACTGCATTGTCATGTGATTGAAATGTCACTTGACTTCATTTCCACATGGCTACATTGTCATGTGATTGAATGTCACATGACTTCATTTCCACATGACTTTATGCTCATGTGACTGTATTTCCATGTGATTGAAATGTCACATGTCTTCATTCCCATGTGACTACATTGTCATGTGATCGAATTGTCGCATGACTTCATTCCCATATGACTACATTGTCATGTGATATTTACCATGACTTCATTCCCGTGTGACTCCATTGTCACGTGATTGGATTTTCACATGACTCCATTCACATGTGACAATATTGTCACATGCATACATTGTCACATGACTATATTGTCTCATGACGTACTTGTGTGTGCACATAGTAATCATTTTGAGAAAAACTGCCGTAAGAAGGTTAAAATGTTATCTTAATGTATCAAAAAGTAAAGAATACATGTATATTGAATCGCTCATGCATCAATCAATGAATCAATTATTTAGGTAATGTATTCATTGTTTAACTAAATGTAACATTAAACTATGAGTGTCGTCTTGTCACTATTCTATTCCAATGTCTGCTCAGAAAAAAGGTGATAACCCTTGTGTTTAATGTATAAAGTTGCAACCTTTAACTTCATATTGTCTTAACATTTATAAACGTTGCTCAACTATTATGTTTTTTCTTCATACACATTTAGTGAAATTGATTTATTTTTACTAAACAATTGACTAATTTCATAGTTAGCATGAATTGCTATGCCACTCATGAAAGTTTAAATTTGATTTTTTGTATTCATGAAAGTTTTGCATTCTTGGTATACTTGATGAAAGGAAAATCATTCTTTAATCAAATTAAACAAATATTCTCTAGTTCTTTCATGATAATTGTAAATCATTGTCTAATTAGATAAAACTATCTGATGACGTATAAAATCATCTATTTTTTTACCATATTAAGAAGTAAAATGTCAAAATAATCCACTCTTCATTTTTATTGATTTTTTTTAGATAACTCTGACAATGAAGTTATTATCAAAACGTACACCAAAGTTGAGAAATATCATTGTAAGTTTTCATTCCTACAAATCATGTGAGATTGTTGGTACATGTTTATGTATATTTGTTTATAGTTTGTATAAAGAATAACTGTTTTAATCATATTTTGAAGTATGAACGTATCGTATGAGAGCTGGTCTCGTATTTGTTACCTTTATTAATTATTGGTGACCTAATCTGTGATGATTTTTATAATTTCTGTTGCCATAGTAACTCATGTATTGTATAAAAACCATTATTTATAACAAGATCATGTTGCGTCTTTCATTGTTAAAATATTTTAATCATATTTACATTTTTATCAGTATTCAAACTTGCATTATCTCCCCTTTATATAACATTTGCGATGAATGCAGCATTAATTACATGTAGTTGTACCGTTAAATATTTTCACATGATTCAAGCTTCTCGGGCAATACTTGAAAATCTTAACTTCAAATTTCTATGTGCAGTATAACTTCTGCTGAGTGGCCCTCTTCAAAGCAAATCCTCTGCACAACAACAGCTTTTGGAACCTGCCTTAGGTGTGATTTTAATTGAACAAAAACTCAGAGTACAAACTTTAACAGAGACAAACTTTAGTCTTTCCAGCGGATGTTGTTCAAGAGAGGTTGTACTGTATATATTGTTGTATATTATTCAACTGTCAGTGGAGCATTCATTCCATTGGTTGATTTAAATTGGTTGTGAGTATAGATATACTTTAGTTAGTATTTAAATCAGCAGGGTTAATGTATGAGCCACTGACAGTTGAATAAAATTTTGAAATATAGTTTGACAAAGTTAGATGTACCAAAGCTGAGCTAGCCCTTGAAAATATGGACCCCTTCACAGGACCTTTTTCAAAGGTTTATGACTGGGTGTAAAAGACAATGTAAATATTAGTGTCCCCTTGTTTTATTTATAATAGTTGATAATGTATGTATTGTTACAACATGAAATTCCATGCCAAAGATGGGTAAATATCCAATAAAAACATTAAATGAATTCCTTATTCATTTTTTATTTATTGTCATGCTTGCCAAATATTACTTGTCAACCATTGTACTGATATTAAATGTTGCTATATTGTTATTATATGACCTTTTGACCATGACATTTTGACCTTGATAGTTGATTGTTATGAACAAATGTATGTAAACTATTGTTTGAAAACTTTTCCTCTATGTTTTTATTTCAGCATTCAATATTGTATTATTCCTTTAACCCTGTGAGTGTTCAAAACCATATTTATATTTTCCTGTTTTGTTAAATCATGTACAATTTGTTAGATCCAAGTATTACAGTATTTTGTTTACCATGTAGCTATTATATAGTTCAACTCTATAAATTACCATGTAGTGGGTTCACCTTATCAGTTAATGAATTATTTTTATGGAAATATTCCTAGTTTCATACCCAAGATGGCCAATTCTATGCCAATCAGCAAATATTAGATTCTCATGATCATTGGCTAATATATTTGAACTCTGATTGCAATATATCTAATTTTGTGATTGCATTGGCTTAGGTTTTGGAATTTGTTTGACCATAGTTCTAAGCAAACATTTTGTAGGGTAAAATTTATCAATTTTTTTATTACTTTCCATTTTAGCAGCACTGCATACAGGCTCACCTAAAAACAAAACAAAAAAATGAATAGATAGATTGTTGAATAATAAAAGAGGGTTATTTATGTAGTTAATAATTATTTTTAGATAGTAACCCAGCATTTAAATATGGTGCTATATAATTGATGAATTAGATATTTCAAATATAGATATTTAAAATATAGATATTTAAAATATAGATACATGTGTATTTAAATACTTGTGCTGCCCGCAAGACTGTTGTAAGTGGGTTGCATTAAAGAGCTAGTTACTACAGTCTTGCGGGTAACCCTTGTTTTGTAGCCTAGAATGTTTTGTTTTATAAGAATTAATAAGAATGAGAGATCATGTCGACAAATCTCTGTCATGTCTGAATACTTGTTCTATACATTTATAACATGTAGATTTCTATAGTATTTTCATATTTCAAGAGAATGTCTTTTCTGTGATATGTTGTATGTTTGAAGCTCATCAGTACTTCAGTAATTTCTCTCTTTAGATTGAGTCTTTTACTGTATGTTTTTCTGGTCCGGTTTTCTCTTTTCCTATTAAGTCAGTTCCAAACTTTTCAATTAAGGAGATCATTTTTTATCATTGTATTAACATAACCTGATTGAACCCGGATCAGTAGCACAGTTTTGGTAGCGCGCCTGGATTTCGAATCTAGTGTCCCTAAGAGGGTACAGGTTCAAATCCCACCCGGGGGGTTATACCCTTTCATGAAAATTTGACAATAATGTCACTTTTCCTACATTAATAAGATATTTGGAGAAGTTTCCTGTCTTGTGGAAGGGTAGGTGAGTACTGGTTATTGACAAGGGTCCAGGAAAGCTAGGTTAGGTGTGCTGGACGCCATTACATGACCTTTACAATGTGTTGCTACGGCATTAAACTCAGCAAAATAAATCATAACCTGGTTGGATTTAAACTGTCTTTCAATATTTAAGGACTGGTAAACTGATGATCTATGAATATAATCTTTTCTTAAAATTACGTAATTGAACACTTATCGTTTTAATATGGGACTTTCTGTGATTCAGTGTGAAGCAAATACTGTCTTGTATATGAATTGTTTCTATTCTTTTGTATAAGAAATCATCATCACCATCATCATCATTATCACACCATCATCATCATTATCACCATCACACCATCATTATCATCATCAGCATTTCTCTCTTACCGGTGTTCTGTACATACTTGTTACTATTTTTATCTTTTTACTTTTTTCTATGTATGAATGAAACACATAATCTGATTTTTGTATAAATTGTTTGAACTTGCTTAAAAACAGAGTATGAAAGTATGAAATTTGTTTTACATTGCTCCAAGACAGTGTATACTAATATAAACTCTATTTTCATTCATTGAAACACATCAAAGCTCAAAATGTGTGAATTAATTTCTGGTCAACATTAAATTGCTAAAACTGCCTTTCATTTAAAGATTTTATCATTTACTGTTTAATCATTAATAATGAAGGTATTTTCATAACTTTCAAGATGAGAGGACTGTTTCTTTAACCTTACCTTTAATAAATTGCTTCATGCTACCATTAGTTATAAGAACTAAGAAAATGTAATTTCTCTTAACTTAATTTGGAGTGGTCTAAACTATGCATCTTTAATTTATGACATGCCCATTATAAAATCATTTGATTTATAAAATAACGATCTTACGTTAAATTAATTTGTCCCCTGAATGCAAAAAGGTACCATAGTGTTCTTATATCATATATATATGATGGTGCCTTTTTGCAATAAGGGGATGTAAATTTGTTTATCATTTCTTCTACAAATTCAGTGAATAACAGTTTGTTTCCATTGGATCAAAATGTTTTTGAGAATTTTAAATATGTAAGTTTGTTTTGTACTACTAACGTCCATTAATATGAATTCTAGTTCTGTCACATACTGTGTACATAGAATTTTATTTTAGGTTGATTATATTAATCAAAGTTATTCATTGACTTTGTCCAAGTCTTACATTTTAAAATGTCTTAAAAATCACATCCTTTCACATGTGTTTTGTTTTTGTTGAATTTATTAGTTCAAAATTTCACCGATTGTTTTATTTGTGTATTGATTAAATGAATGATTATATATATAAATATTATTGTTTTTATACACGATGAAATGTAAATTGTTATCTTTAATTGTTTTGCTTGTTTTTGTTTTCTTTTGGTAGGAAAATATAATAAATATTGAAATGTTTCAGATAATTATTTGTTTTGTTTTCATTTTTCTTTCCTTGGTCTTTGTTTCTCATTGACTATGAGCCAAGTTATGATTCACTCTAGATCTTGTGAAATTTTATATAACTGTCAGTGAAGCATACATCAATAAGGGACCTTTGTCAGTTATTTACTCTTGTATACTCTTTAAATAGGTAGGTCCAATTAGTTGGATTATCCTGATTTTACCCTTTTTTTTATTGTCAATTTGCCAAAATTAATCTTAACATAACTTTTTTGTAAATGTTTAATTTGTTTGAAATTCAAGCTAAGTATTTTTAGGGAAAAGAACTAACTAAATTTCATCACTTCTGTTAATATTTTCATTAACAAGAAAGATATTAGATGAAATATTTTGTTATCCTTACATAGGACTTCAAGATAAAATCCAAGGATTCCAACTGTAAGGACCTACTTACCATTTGGAATGCTTCAGATTTTATCAAGGAAAGATAATAGACAAAAATATACAAAGGGAAATAACAGACTAAGGTCCCTTATTCCCACATACTGACAAGTCCAAATTAGTATTATTAAAAGCAAATGGCTAGAGTGTAACAAGAAACTCAAGGTCATGCAATTGATTTGCTGCAAGGACAGAATTGTCATCCGTATCATTTGGTGTTGATTCCATTTGTTAATAACCTTGGTGATAACGTCGCCATACAGAATGATAATGGAACTTTTCATTGAGTAAAACTGACAGTACATTATTTGTAGGACAATCAGATAAATGTAATGCAATGGCCTGCTGTATCTGCAGCCATACCACCCATCAAACAAATTTGGGACATTTTATTCAATGACATCCACAGCCGCCACAGAACCCCCAACAGCTAGACTAGGCGTTTATTGAGGAACGAAACAAAATTCCACAGAACTACATTCAGCGTTGCATCTATTCTATGCACCATCATTGCAATGCAGTCATCAATGCCAATGGTAAACATATCAGGTATTGACAACATTATTTATTATCTTTTCCACTTGACAGAAGTGTAATTGTCTTACTGATTGATTCTGTGTGTGACAAGTGGAATTTATTGTTTGTAAATATGGCCGTTACATTACATGATTTGCCTTTTATTACATACTATTTTACAAAATATCTTTAAAATTCAGAGGTACGTTTGAAGTTTTGGGGCATGTTCGATTCGCATGATCTGAGTAATTGGAGTAATCTGATCACTGAAAAAATGAATCTAACGTTTCAGATCACACGCTCTCGGAGTACACCTTCCTTTTAGGAGGTGTAAGCAGAGTATGACGTTATTAAGATGGTGGAAAAGAGAACCATGTTTGAAAGCGAGTATTGGAAATGTTGTTTTTTGACCATTGAAGTGTTTCTAAACATTTTTTTGTGTCAGATTGTCATCAGACTCTTCTGATAAACTGCTGCAATCAAACAAAAACAATCCTATTACTTTTTCCACATTTTGTTGTTCTGCTACAGAATTGGGACATTTGATTTGTGGGTGCTCCAAAAGTACACTGGAGTACTCTGAGTAGATGGAATCAAATATGCCGCTAGTCAGTATATAAACTTATTCTTGTGCAGGCGACTCCTCTTTAGTTACTTGCCTTAAATTCTTGTAACTCTCATTTCGAGTTCACATCTTTGGGCATATTTTGTGCTGCTCAAAAAAGCTCTTGTTTGGTTGGGTTTAACCCCATAGCAATTCATCGTTTTGGTCATTTCAAGGTCATCAGTCAATCACTCACTTTTTCTGGAAAAGCTAAATCTCTGGATTAAGCTGCTATCCAGTTAATAGGCACATATATTCAACTGAGCTAGCCAGATGGGCTATGACACAAAAACTAAGTTCGCTGATAGCTGAATGAAATCATAGATATAATACAAACACATGTTCATGTATCAATTCCATGTTTTTAATCTTGTACTCAAGTTAATGATTCTAAAATATACACAAAATAAAAATCACAAACTTTTACAATAAAATATACAATACAGTTCTTGTACTGTCATTTGCTGCAATAAATACAAATATGGTCAAGAAACAAATAATTATTATAGACCCCCCCCCCCTCCAAAAAAAAGATCAGAAATAACAGATATGAAAATGTAAATATAATGTTTGACCTGAAAAATGCAAGATGCAATATACAGGCATGGCAATACTAACTTAACTTAGTATCTGATAATTATCCTATAATAATATTGAAAAACTACAGTGTTACTTTTCACAAAAATTCCTACGATAAAAATCTTTGTAAGTCAAAAGCAAGAAACATTAAAAATATGGTTATTTTTTGGCCTATTAATTCCAAATATTATTGAATTATGAAAAAATGTTGTATACCTTTTCAATATCATATCATAATTATGGGTATTATCCTTCTGACTTCAAAATACAAATTAATGAAATTGACTTACAATAACTTGTGAAAAGGTGCACTAGTTCTTTACAAAAAAAAATTTAATTATGCAATTTTTTTCATTTGTATTAAATGACAGATCAATATAGAATAATTAACTGAACACATCACCAACTATAACTAAAATTACAGAAAATGTATATCTTACTGAACAGAACAGAACAAAAAATCTATGAAAAGGCTTATTATAAAATATGATACCAGAGTATCTCACATTCTTTAATGTATTCATAGGAGCAAGTTTAAACAGTTGAGACTACCTCCCATCTAAAACTTTTGTTCATGCATGAAAAATGGTGTAAATATACAATTAAAAATAATCCGAACACGTTTATCAGTAAATTTTATTCAACTGTCAGTAGCGCATACACTAACCTCACTGATTTAAATACCAACCACAGTACTTCTGTCTTACCCCACTGATTTAAATACCACAGTACTTCTGTACTTACTATCAATATGAACAGATATTTGTGTCCAAGGATTATCAAACAAATATTGAGTATTTAAATCAGCAGGGTTAATTTATGCTGCACTTACAGTTGAATAAAATTTACCTGATACTATAATTCAAATATTTCTGATTTGTATAATCAATGGAAAAAAACTTAAACATTAGCTACATGCAGTACCTGCATTGTTAAATAAATGAACTAACAAATTGTAAACTAATAACATCAAAAAAACTTCTAAATCGCAAAAGCAACTTTAGATAATTAACAAGAGAAAAAAAAACACTTTTGCTTTGTATGACATGCTACATACAACTTGGTAAATCTGACAAATAGTCAAACAAAATGTTTACTTTAACTTTATAAATACAATAAATAATGAAACATTTTCTTATTAGAATAAAATGTAAAATTTCAAATGTTTAAGAAATCTAAACTAAGGGCCTGTTCCGTCAGGGAATTGCTAGGGGTCTTTAAAGCAGAACTTGCAATGACTTTAATATTCTTACTAACCATCTATAATGAGGCATATATGGGCATGTGGTGTATGTATACATATTTTCAATTTTGGAATAAATATTTTTTCTCCCTGAAATTTTACACAATAAATATCTATATAAATTCTAAACCAGTTACAATTTCCCTATTGATGAATATATAAAGCATCTATATGAAAAAATCTATTATGTACATAATTATAAAGTTCAGTTCCCAATCAAATATATAGTAAACATACCTGTATTTTAAAAATTAAATCTTATGATTTCTTATAACTCCCTTAAACAAAGAGAGTCTAACAATATTTTGTAATTGGTTTTCCTTTTCAGACTGTATAATATTTGTCTACATTATTTCAGCTAAGCAATTTTTGTCCCTGTATTGTTAAATTTTATTCAACCGTCAGTGACACATACATTTACCCTGCTGATTTAAATACTCAATACAGTGCTTCTGTTCTCACTACCCATAAAATAGATATCAGTATTTATGTACAGGGATAACAAAACAAAATATGGATTATTTAAATCAACAGGGTTAATGTATGCGCCTCTGACAGTTGAATAAAGTTAAACAATAGCTACTCAATAAATATTAATAAATGGCAAATAAAACATTCATGTATACTCAGATAAAGGACATGACATTCAACAACAGTGCAGTATGTTCAAATACAATGTCAACCGAACAACCAGCCTCATTTCATGAGTGTTTTGTAAACAATAAATAACATTTGTAATCACTAACATAACAATGGTGCAGTCACAAATATTGTTTATATTAAAATTTGTAATAATATTGTATATACAATGGCACAATGTACACAAACAACACCATGTGTATACAATAACAATATACTTAATAGTATTAACATGTAAAGCCTCAGTCCCATAAAATCGTGGCTTGTTACGGACCCGTACGTGCAGACAGTCGTAGGCCGTAGGAAGCCTTGCGTATCAAGGTGACGGTACGCACATTGTACAAAACAACATATCCGTACAGAGCCGTAGCTGGAAGATATGCACTATTTTGTTCATGATTTGACTCTGAAACTGATATGTGTATCCCTGGCTCATCATGCAGATCCTGGTAAAAACGTGACAGTTCGTAGGGGTACGCAAGTGTTCGTACGGGTCCTTGCGGAGCTTGATCGCACGGTGCCCGTACGGTGCCCTCACGGCTATTTTTATGTTTATGGGACTGAAGCTTTACAAAAACAAGTAAATCTGTGAGCTAATGCTCACTAGTGATACCCCCGCCAAAATCTAAAAATATGCGAAAAACAGGAAGTAGATGAGTAAGGAGCATGAAATCGCTTTACACCACATGGGACTATAGGATGAAGCAATATGCAAAGTTTCAGGCTGCTGCATGGTATAGTTGCTGAGAAAACGGACGCACGCACGGACAAGGGTAAAACAGTATACCCCCCTCTTCTTCGAAGCGGGGGTATAATAACTATTTCTGCAAAGGAAGGAGAAACAAAAGGCAGAAATGGGGAGAGAAAAAAGGAGAAGGTGCAACATCCTGCGACTCTACTTTAGAATAATCATTACAAACGTGTATAACATACTATTATACAAGTCATATCTTAGCTTATTTATTACAATATAAAATACCTAAGTTATCATAGATAACATTGATTAGATCATACAGAAAACAATCTGTATTTTGTTTACATTTAAAATAACTTTTATACAGACACCTGTAATTACAAGTTACAATGAAAAAAGTTTAAAACTAAAAAAAAATCTAAAGTTAACAAACTTGGCATAAATCTGACTGACATTTTAAAGAACTGTATAGGCACTAAAAAAATGATGTTTGGGTGATATAAGTAAACTAGACATACATCCTAGCTCTCATTATAAATAGCACCAGATTACATAGATCTTACAGGGCTCAACATTTATGGTCGTCCGATAATCTGTGACTATCTAACTATACATTTTGGCAACTTTTGCTGAAAGTTGTCAAATTGGGCATCTAAAATATATTTATAACTCTCAAATTCTAAAGTATCATTTTGTACAGGCAACTTAACATTTGGTACCGGAAAGTTTCCTGCCTTATTGCTGGGCAACCAACATCAAAAGTAAATGTTGCGCCCTCTCTTATAGTATTTTATGAACACATAAATGGTTTTTAATGAAATTGATTTCTGGTAAATAATTTGAAGCATTATTCCAACCTATGATCATCAAATAAACTGATTAAAAAACAAGAATGATATAATAATATCAAATTTATAATATTTGCATCGGTGTCAGAGAGATTGTTATGGTTCCAAGACTCGATACATCTAACATACAGCTTTGATCATACAATTATTTGTATCATTCAAACCATTGGCTACATTTTCCAAAGAAATACAATTAGAACCTTACACTATGCACATAACAAAAATGGTTCAAAACCTCTAAGTCAGTAATAGGCCAAACAATTATGATGAATTTATTTTGCTTTACTTTCTAATCCAATATTCAACTAAAGCAAAAATTCAAAAATAATAACGGACTTTTACAATGATGTCAACCAATTTTTTTTAATTCCTGAGAAATATTTTCACACAGTTGAGATCAGTTCTTGAATGAATGTTTTTATTGCAAATTTTACACTAAATGGATATTTATACATAGACAAGTCTTTAACACAAGTTATGAGATTGGAAAATACGATGTACCTCAAAATTAAACATGGTGACCAAAATCCATGGTAAATATGAAAGTAAAAAAAATACCCCTAAAAAAGTTGCCCAAATACAATTGTTAATATTTTTTTGTTCTCAGAAGAAATTCCATCCCTTAGGGCCACAACAAGTTGATAATGTGTTCTATGGATTTGCTTGCACCTTAATTTTGATGGTTTTTACAAAAAAAATATTTTGATTTCCTTGCTCGCTAATAAAAATTTGGTTGAACTGTTATATAAAGCAACTGAATTAAGATTTTTTTTTCTTCGCTCACTCACCCCATTTTCCCCTAGGAAAATCCGTAAAACACAAGAACAAATTGTGGCCTAAAAGTAAAATAGTTATATTACAATAAAGAAGTTACATCAAATCAATTGATAAATATACAAAATAAATATTCCAATATAAGTTACAGCTATTACATTACAATGAAGACTAAAAACACTACTATGTTTTAAGTTTAAATAAATAATTTTTACATGAAATTCAATTAATTCCATCAAAATTAGATTTGAAGAAAACTACAGAAATGTTCAGGAACTATTCAGACCTGACTAGTTATGGATTGAACACAATTCTAGATTTGTCATTAGTCTATGAATATAGGGTTTGAAGAAGCTGCCAAGTTTCCCCCTTAGCTGCTTAAATTCTAACTAGACCTGTAACTGAGTGTGATGGTATACCCCCAACAGGTCTCTGTCATGCAGTTTGAATCAAATCTGTACAATAGGAGCTGAGAAAATGACCGGGCAAGATTTTTCATAAAAGGGCCATAACTCAGCAAATGTCAATGGACTGTAACCAAAATTAGATATGCACATGCCTGCTTGATACTGGACCTATGTGTGAAATTTAGGGGGTATAATGAAAACTCATACTGCACAAAAAAACTTTGTTGTCAGAACCAGGGCCATAAACTGTTTACACATGATGACCATTTGGGCCTAAATTTCTAGTGGATATTAGTACTAATAATTATAGGCCCTCAAACTCTTAACAGGCCAGAGTTAATTCAAAAGTAAACTTAATGCTCCAATACTAATACAGAATTAATTAATTGACATTTCATTCCCATGGTCAATATATATTATTAGCATATTCTTTACAACAAATACAGGATAAAAATATCTGATTCTTTAACCAACAAACAAGTTTCAATATGAATACATGCAGTCTCACAACCTTTGCCATCATTTCTAAATCTGTCAACCAGAAGAAATTGACATTACACTGAAGCTATTAAAACCACGCCCTTAGACAAGTGGCAAATTTGTTGAACTAAATAATCCTTAGTGTCCAAAAACATGTAACTAAGTTTCTCCTAAGTTCAGCTAGTCCTTTCATTGGTGAACAGATTATGAAAATTTAGTATTGGGAGGTTTCGCCTAATGCTAATTCGGTCTTCATGGGTGATTTAGCATTTTTGGATTAATTGCAGTCCTTTGATCTAATTTCAGGCCCTGGTCCTGGCCCAAACTCAAAAAGCTAAATTTTCACAGACTGTATATAATGTTAAGTTTAAAGAGTGTAATTTTTCTCATTAGAAATAAATTCCTCTATTGCTTTCTGACATTCAGTAGTTGCCCATCTGTCCATTAATAGATTATATTCAGATTCATTAGTTAACTCTAGTTTAGTTCTTCGATGACTCTGCATCAGTAACTTGGTTGTTTCTAGAACCTAAAATAATGTTAAATATAATGTTATACAGGGTTTAACACCGTGTCAACACAATTTAGGTTATTTAACAACAGCCAGAAAACTTAACCTAGCTTTCCTGGACCCTTGCCTATAACCAGTACTCACCTACCCTTCCACATTATTGTCAAATTTTCATGAAAGGGTATAATTGATACTGGTGGGATTCAAACCCATACCCCCTTCAGGAAACTAGATTCTTAAATATGATGTAAACTCATTGTAAATTTGACATCAATACTTAATACATAATCCTGAAATTTGTATATTGTAAGAACTATACAGGGTCATAATTTTGAATGGCAATGTATTAACAAGATGATTCAATGAAGATAATGTCATCAGACTCACCACATAGTCAACCTGTAATTAAACAAGTAAACACTCTCTAAACTTTGAGTGTACACTACATAGTGTTTCATTAACAGGAATTCCTTGTTAAATAATCAATCTAGGGGGAATAACTCTAAAACTGAAATAAGTTCTTTTCACTAGTCAAACCAACATTTACTAACCCTGGACCTAAGGCAACAGGGTTAAGGCAATGACTGCAGAAAACATAATATAACACTTTTAACATATCATCAATACTTACCTTTCCTGATAATAAAGCCATATGTTGAACTCTAGGTATAACTTCTTGCATCATACTTGTAGGCCAATATACCTGAGATATAAACCCTAACTGACAAGCTTCTATAGCTGTCAACTTTCTTCCTCCAATTAATAACTCGTTAGCCTGAAATATAACAATAAGCAGATAATTATGATAACCTGTCCTGTTTCTGTTTACGTATGGGTAAATATAAACATACAGATAAAACATATTTTTCATTCAGGCTACTAAAATTCAGCTTCAGTAACCAAATCACAGTGAAAGTAGCTTAGAAGGCAGTTTTAGAAGAAAGCTTAACACATCTTAAGAGAATTGGATTTTAAATGATTAAATACATAAGATTATAGAAACCAATAAATGTCGAGACATAAATGAAAAGTAACATAAAGAAGGAAGAAATGTGATTAGGTTTAGTTTAACATCTCTGATTTACAATCAGTCATATAAGACAACCTTCTGGGGTTTGTGATAGGTGAGCATGACATGTAGAATGTAGCTTAGAACCCCCCACCCCTCTTGTACCTCCCCCTCACCCCACTAATGTAAATACTTACCATAGCAGGACCAACAATATGAGGTAATGTATATGATGAACAACCTTCTGGTGTTTGTGATAGTTGAGCATATGGCATATAGAACGTAGCTTTATCACTAGCGTACACTATGTCACATAATGGTAACAATGCTGACCCTAAACCTATAGCTGGTCCGGTTACCACGGCGATGAGAAGTTTTGGAAATGTTATAAACTTGCGTACAAGATCCCTGCAATGAAATAAATTAGAATAATTACATATTGACCAAAAGCAACAATGACTATCTGTCCAACATTGAAATATGACAATGAAAAAAAAATAATAAGACCAATGGTTTTTTTACTGAATATGTTCTTAGAACACTGTGATAATCAACATTTAACAGTATAATGCTATTTTCATAGTATATATCAGTGTTTATTTTCAAATTAAGAGGAGGTGGCAGGGCCAAGTTTGAGAGGGAATAACAGCAACATAACATCTTCAAAACTACTAACAGTACAACATTTTAATAGGGAAGTTTTGCTAAAGCAAAGGGAAAAATATACTTTTCGGGAGCAGAATAGGCTGAATTTGGGCCCCAAAACCTAAAAAAACCCTATATTTATGACTACAATTAAATACCTACCTGAGAGCTTCTGCCATCTTTCTAGCTGCTATTTTTCTATCCCCAACAGTAAGATAATGTAAATCAATACCAGAACAGAATACATTACCAAGACCACTAAACATAACTAATGTACTATCATCATATTTAGAGGCACTTAAAGCTGATGAGATCTCCTCCATTACCTACAAATATACATTCATCAAGTTGTTACAAAATCTGACCCACTTTGACTAGAATTTTTAAACACAGGCAGAAGTATACAGCATTTTAATGATATTTATGGTCCACTCTGCAAGAGTATAATAGGGGTGTGGTATTCCTACGCCCCGCTTTTCTGACTTGTATGTGGACAAGTTAATATTTCCGTCCCACTTGCCCATGGACAATTTTTCAGCTGTAAGTATACTGACATAGCAGTACTAAATAATAAATATCTCAACGTTTAAATCATATTCAACTGTGAACTATTTTATTATCAATTATTTATTATCACTTATAGTATGTATTTTATATCACTGTTATCAATATTACTTTTTGAATATTGAAATCAACGGCTATCACTTGAACAACTGTTATTTTATTTTGCAAACATAGAATACAAGGAAGGGTAACATTAAGTTAAAACTTACAAGTCAACACTTGTAACAAGTAGTCAAGTACCCTTTGTATTGTTTTCTGATGTCAACCAAATGTCAAATAAATATACCACTTGATATCTTTAACTTCCTCATACACATAATTCATCTTTTTTACAATGTGTTAAAATAGACATTCCAAATTTTCCCAGTAGGCCTATAGTTCAATATTTACAAGTTATATTTAGCTATAATGTGAAACATGTATAATTTATTCACTATGAAGTATACTTCCTGGTTCCTGGTTCCCTAAGTATTGCACTATCAGTATTAAGTTTCCTTCTTAATATAGGTTTTGGTGTTATTTGGTTTATATGGTCCATAACATCACTTGTACAATTTTATTTTGTCATATCATAGCAGTCACTTCACCAGCTCACTGTTCCTTGAGATGCTTATATATCTAAATCTAAGCTTTTAGCAAATTCTGACCACATACTTTACCATTGGCCAACAACTATCCTATTCAATACAGCCGTAAGGTAAGATATAATATATGCCAAACACAGCTATAAAAAGTATTTCATGACCAAATTCTTAAATGTATATTGATCTAGAAATTCATGACCCCTGAAATTCTTAAATTTGATGATTTCAGCAGGTTTTACATACGAAAAGAACTCTTTCTGAGATTCCAAAACATCTGCAGAGTGTTCAGTAACCACTGTTAGCTAACATTGCAGGTACAGGAAAACTGAACCTGAAGACAACCCAACCCGTTGATAACTCAACCCGTTTTTTGGGGATTGAGTTGTCTCAAGGGTGTCTTTGGGTTAAGTTGTTCTGACCCTAACATTACAGAACGTTATGTAACGTTTGGGGAAATTGAACAGGCTACAGAACTTCAGAATAAGTCCTAAACATTTTCGCCTATGTAATCAGAACAAAAAAGGAATTAAAAAATAATTTCTTACCGATGGATTTAAAGTGTTTTTCATCTTTGTATGTGTATTCAACCATATCTGTGTATATTTCTGACATTTCTTTATGACTATATCTTTATATTTAAAGGCACATTCAGTCGCACGAACACTAAGACGACGTTCTATGTCACTAGCGTCTTCAGTAGATGAGGTCTTCTTTTTATTCTTAGGATGAAGTTGTTGGGGAAGATTCTTTAACAAATCCTGAAATAAAGAGAAGTTCTGCTATAAAGACCACCTTTGTTATTGAAAAGTCATCCAATATTTGACGACCTTTAAATCCCTAAATCTTACTATGAGAGAAAAGGCTGCTAAAATTAAGACCATTCTGCTACTAAGACCATCTATAATGATGATCCTAATAGTACATAGAACTAGCACTAGCCCCATTTATTATGTTACATAGTAAAGGGTAAGTTTATTAACTAGCCTCACTATATGGAATGAAATATTTCAATTTCATGCCAAAATCAAATTTCATTAGTCTAGAGTTTTGAGCTTTCGGTAAAGGCCTATTGCCTTGTCCCATTTTTGACATGTCACAAACACTTACAGGATAAATTGCTATCATTTATTGGGGAGAAAGGGAGCAATTATATTATACACTATTTAATGTCAATAAATTACAGAAAAGGGTAACTTTTCATGTTGAGCCTTGCATCATAACATCATATTTCAACACACATACATGTATTGATTATCAATAGACAAGACACAGCTGTTTTAGAATTAAACTAATGAACAACAAACCTATACATTTCTATTAGTTACAAGTCTATCAAAGTTGTACTAGTAGATATGATAATGATTTATTTACACTCTTACTAAAGATGTTTATTGTGAAGCAACATAGTATGGTGCTGCACCCTGCCTCTTTTTTCTCCTAGTAGACCAACCTGCCAATTTTTCTCCTCCTTTTAAAGGGAAATTGAGAAAAGGTGTCAAAGGTGAATCAAATAAGGAAACAACTGATTTAATGACAGGTGAATTATGCTGAAGAAAAGGGGATAATACATACTTTTACGAAGGAACGTATCAGGCCGAACTTCAGTCACAAAATAGCTTCAAAACACTTTATCTTACACAAGACTCCATCACACTAATAATAATAATATCATACATTACCTGATATGACATAGAAGCAGGACTGATAGGTAAACTGGCTGATTGTGCTTTATTAGGTGTAGCATCATCATCTATAACCCATTGTGGTTGAGCTAGTAATGGTTGGGTATCAGGTGGTAATGTACCATCTATACTGTTATGTTTTACTGTCGTGTATACGGGTGTAGGGGACACAGGTCTCACTAGAAAATAAATATATATTATAATCAGAGCATTTTTTCAGTAAGTGAGGAAGGGGCCTGGGGCCTTATTTTATATAGAACAATAGGGGAATTTCATCGCAATTTCATTGATAGGGGAATGAAAAAATAAAAAATAACCTCCAAATTTGGGAAAGTGCATGATTTCAAAGAAATTTTAGAAGGGGAAGGTCATGAAATTATTTCTACGGCCGTTATCCCTACTACAACTGATCTTAGATTATGTAGGGCAGTTTTCAGTAACTGTTAACAGCTTAATTCAGAGATTTAGCCTTCCTTGGAACAGTGAGAGGGTTGACCACTGTAATATAATAAATATATTGTATTGCCTCTATATTAAATCCAACCAAATAAAACAAAACTTACCAAATTTATCAAAAGCTGATGAAGAGATCTGTTTTATACTATCAATAAGTTGCATCTTTTTATGTTTAGTTTTATCAACACCTCCAAACAATGACTTAGTCTTCTTCTTTGTTGTTTTAGATTCTTTAACCTCTGAACTATCTTTAGATTTGTTAGATGAATCTGTTTTAGAGTCAACAATGTCATCGTGACTAGAATCTAGGTTATTCATTGAATTGGAGTCTGATAATGAATACAGAATATCATCATCGTCATCACTTTCATTATCAGTTACTATAGTAACTTTTCCATTGTCTCCCTTTTTTTTATTCTTTGGCACAAATACACCTAATTTTCTTTTTTTAGTACTATCGCTAGAGATTTTCTTATTTTTAGAGTCTGATTTGCAGCCGCTATTAAAGTCTAACTTTTTACTTGGACTGACTAGACTATTTACAGATATTTTTAATGAATTCTTTCTATTGTGAACAGGCTTAAAAGCAGAATTTGGACTATGAGATATTTTCCCTGAGTTTTTATGATTTTTAGACTGCCTGGATTCTGACAAAGTTTTCTTAGGTTTAGCACTGTTTACGCCTGATGGAGACTCTAATTTTAAAGATTTTTTAATTGATGTATCCTGACCAGCGTTTATTTTACTCTTCTTGGCTGAAGATAATCCTGGACTGGCTTCGTCTGCATCTTCTTCGCCAGAAAATGAGATCTCAGAATCAACAGCCATCCATCTTTTAGTTCCAGCTTTCTTAGCGGAACCCTTATTACTCTCAGATTTGGGTGAATTGTTTAATTTCACTTTTTTAACTTTTGCAGCAGTTTTTACATTATTCTGAGGTGTTTTAACATTGCCCTCACTTTTTTTCCTATTAGCACCCTTTTTCAAATCTGAACTTGGTTTTCCAATTATTCTAAATCCAGTTTTAAACCGTCTATCAATCACTTTCTTAGCTCTGACTCCTTTTACTTTCTCCTGAACTTTTTTACCCTTATCAGAAGACAGATTTTTACCTTTGATAACACTTTCAAATATGTCATCAAGTGAACAGTTTTCAGATTTCAACTTCTTATTTTTGGTCTCTGTTTTCGAACTTTTTTGTCTCTGTTTCTTGCGATTCTCCATTGATTTAACCTTCCTAGGGTCAAGTTTAGCCATTTTGCTTTTATTTACCAGTTTCAAAGCATGTTTTCTCGTTGACTCTTTCTCTTTACGATACAGTTTTTCAAAAGCAGTGATTTTTGGTTTACAGTTACCAAGGTTGTCGGCAGGCTCCCAGGAATCCCAGTCTGAAGGAAAGTTTTTCCAATGAACCAGATACTCAACAGTGTTATTCACAATTCTTTTGTCTAGAAGTTTTTCAACCTAAAATACAATCAAAATATTGTACATATGGTATGACAAGCTCAGGTTCAATAATCACTAACACTAACCCACCTAGCTGGTGATCTCTCACAATACCTCTTTTACACCTGAGAGGGGTGGAACAACTGAAGGCAAATTTCTTGCAGACAGAAATAAGCAGTGCCTTTAGTGAGATTTGAACCCTGGATCTCCTGATCTCTAAGTTAGAGTCCTACCACTGGACTACAGCTCCAAACAAATAAGATAAATAACTTTTATAAATCTGAAGAACTCTGTAAGAACACTGGTAATTATAAAGATAAATGTGTACATAAGAAAAATTAATGTCAGTTGTATGAACTTGTAGACCAACATATATGTGCTAAAATAATCTCTATCAACTAAAAGATAACAATGTAAAATCATTAGATCTAGCTATCTATCTATCTTCCAGTAAGTCAAACCCTTGGTAGGGTCTTAGACTGTCATGCGTCAACAACAAAAGAGGGAAAAGATAAAAGAATAAAAGAACAGATATATACAGGGTGTATTGTTAAAAACAGGTTAAAAACAGAGCAGGTTTCTAGGGAGAGACATGTTCAATCTGGCTTACTGCCTGACTGAACTGGGTTGCATTCAGGTTTACAAGGTTGGCTGGTAGGGAGTTCCAGTGTACGATAGTACGTGGAAAGAAGGAGAATTTATAGAAATCTGAGCTTGTTTGGATCTGTTTATATGCCATGTCATGTGAAGTACGGGATGGTCTGGTGTTAAGTGTGATATACTGTAAAGCGGGTATTATCTGCGGGGGTTTAATTTTGGCTTTATTGGCGGAAAATGAAAATGCGCCGAATATAAACACCGCGAATACAAACTTCCCCAGTTTTAAGTCGCCGCCATATTGTTTACTAAGGGACATTACTCTTAAAAATTTTTGTATTCATTAAAATGTGCATGTATTATCTCCCTTAAAATAAAACATTATGTAGTGAATTTGGTGAGATTTATTATATAAATAAACAAACTTTAGTATTTTGAATAACACAATGGAATTGATTCAAGTTATGTATGTAGCAAACGAAAATACAGACAGACAACACAGTCATTCTAACAATTAGACGACAGGTTCCATCAAAACTCGGTTACGAAACTCGACGACGCTGCCGCCATTTTGTTTGTTTACTTTATAAACCCGTATGTCAGTCATTTCCGAATCTTCACTAGTTTAGCTCAAACACTTATTTGATTGTCGTAAAAAACAAAGTCATCTTTAGTATTGCAATTAATTTAAGTGCTTGCTAGCAAACCGAAGACAAACTTCTCATCACATAGTTTAACAAATTTAGTAAAAAGAGCGGAGTTAGTGTTTATTTAGCTTATTATTTATTGATATTCAAAAGAAAACTATTGTCAAATTTCGTCACGTGACAACGCTTTATAATTGATTTTGTCTGTTTAAAGACTTCACTAGGTGCGTTGATTATACATTGTTTGTGACAAGCTGTTAATTTTAAAATTTGTTGGACTTTAACCAATGGATTCAGATAAATTGGTGATTTTTAAGGAGTGTGTGGCCGCAAACTTTAAAACCGATAATTTTTAACAAAGACAAAGGTGTTATCAACGACTATTAACAAACATGCGAAAATTTTGATAGTTCAATACAACAAATTGTTATTATTATAAGACTCTCGCGAGTTGGGCTTACTTATGCAATTTGTCGAACGATCAATCAAACTTAGCGGCACCCAGGTAATATTTGTAACAAAAACATTCACATTTAATGGCAATTCTTATCACATGATTAAAATTGTCCCGTCAATACATTGTCATAGAAATAGATAATCTGCTCTGTAAGCGTTGGTTTTCACACGTCCGCTCATATTATGCAACTTTGGTGACACTGAAATAATTCAAAAATTTGAAAAGTCGCGGTCGGTAGTGACCGCTTATACAGGTAAATTGACCTTTTTATTGGAAAAGACAGAGTTATGTACCTTTGACCATCTTTCACCGGGAGGTTTAAAATTGGCGCTCAGAGTAATTTCCGCCAATATTTAGCATCGCCAATACAAAACTCTCTTGTTTACGCGAAATTTTTGCCCCGCAGAAATAACCCGCTATACAGTAGTCCTCAGATGGTATAGCTACTAGGCTGTGTGTGATACCATGAAACATAACTAACCGCTGGTCGATGCGTCGGAGATCTAAGCGCCTCCAGCCAAGCTTACCAAGCATATCTGTTACACTGGATGTACGGCCATAGTCACGCATCACCCAGCGGGCAGCTCTCCTCTGGATAGCCTCAATTTGGGAGATGCCAGAATGAGAGAAGGGAGACCAGACTGAGGAGCAGTATTCCAGTTTGGGTCGTACTAGAGTGAGATAAGCTGTTGATTTAAGTTTCTGTGAGTGTACTTTGATGTTGCGTCGGAGAAATCCTAGTGTTTGGTTTGCTTTTTTACAGACATTATCTATATGTGTCTGCCAGGTAAGGTTGTTTGATATTGTGGCACCTAGGTATTTGGCCGATGATACTGATTCAAGTAGTGTGTTGTGGAGTGTATATTTGGTGTCAATGATAGATTTGCGTTTGGTGATATGTAAGACCTGACATTTTGAGGGGTTGAACTGCATGTCCCAAAGAGTTTCCCATTTCTGGAGTTGGTCTAGATCTTCTTGTAGAAACCTGGAGTGAGTGGCAACAGTGAGAGAGAGATAGATTGCAGTGTCATCTGCCAAAAGACGGATTTTAGATGATGATGCATACTCAGGGAGATCATTGATGTAGATGAGAAAGAGAAGTGGGCCAAGAACAGAACCCTGAGGTACGCCAGATGAGACAGGGATGGTGGAAGAGGTTGACCCATTCACAAGGACAGATTGGGACCTGTTGTCAAGAAAGCTCTTAATCCAGGAGAGAGTAGAGCCTCGGATACCATAAAAGTGAAGTTTATAGAGTAGCTTTTCGTGGTTGACCATGTCGAATGCCTTACTGAAATCCAGGAGTATGAGGTCAACTTGGCTCTTTAAGTCGATGGATTTCAGTAGGTCTTCAACTAGCATCAGTAGCTGGGTGTTACATGAGCTATGCTTAAACTATCAACTTAAAATAAAATAAATGATAACACAAAAAAGTTACTTTAAAAATTAAAAAAAAAACCAATAAAAATCATTTGAAGATGAATCATCAGTATATGTCATTTGCAATGTTGAAGTAATAGGCTCCATTTATGCAACTGTACATTTGTGCGCTGTCATGTTCTGATTGTTATTCAATACGTTGTATTATTGCTCTGTTGCCTTTTGGTGTCAAAATTTTCATAAAATATAAACATAACTGTTTTATCATCACTTAATTAATGAAATATTTATTGGCATTTTTACAAGTAGGCAAATGTCAGTCATATTGTGTTGATTTTATGTAACGTATAAATAGCCTAACCCGTTTGTTCTATTTAAAATCTGCACTGATGTGATGAGTGACCTGTGATTTGTTTTGTGTTGAAACGAGCTGATATCTACCCGAAAATATAACATGCATAAAAAACTAATAAAAGAAACAACAAAATAATAAAAACGCCAACTACACAACAGCAATCTTACTGCAATCGTTGTCGTTCACAATTCTATTCTGTTGCATCAATTAAGGACAACGCTCACCTCGTAGAAAATATCAGCTGCGCCCGCCATTACAGGAAACGTTGCCGGCGTTCGCTAGGTGGCGCTAGTTTCCAACATGGCAGCGTCCATGTTACGTTGACTTGGTGGAGGGAAGACGTGTTTTGGTGCTGGGAAGAAATAAAAAGTTTTAGAACTGTTTGAAGTGTCACAGCTAAGTTTTATCTCGAAGTTTTATTGAATTTTATTTTGTTGTGTTAATATGAATAGAGTCGTATACTCCACAGAACTGAAACACATGAACTTCAACTGAAATTCGGCAACTCGTGCTGCCAGAGTGGCGGCAGCCATCTTGAATTTTTAGAAATTTTTTATAATCTTAAAGACTTTATCGGCTTTTAACAATACTTTTATGTCTCAAAATGGCTTTTAATTAACATTCATAGATTTTATTGACTTTTGAAGTTTTTCAACGTATTTTATAACTTTTTAATAAATGTTCTTATTGACTATTTTAGACTCTAAAACTTTATTGGATTCATATTCATGATATTGTCGAGAAAAGAAAAATTATTTAATAACCTACGTGTGCTATTAACTGTACAAAGGCGTTCAGTTGGCCCGTTGTTTATTCAACCATACGAGGTGGTTAAGCCATATCCTACTGCTTTTAAACTTAAGGCCTAGTTGGCATTCTTGGTGAATTCATTCTTCACAACCCATTACATCCTGAATATTCCAAGTTCAAAATTCATTGAGACATTGAATGGTGCATTCATACTAGAACTCTGAGCTTCTCGAGAACAAGTCCATTACATATGTGAAAGAAAATTTCATCTGATTTACTGCGGAAGAGATTAAAAATCATATCCATAGGCTTAATATTTTAGCTGATGTGTAGGGACTGCCCTGCTGTCACACTATATTTAAACTAACTTGATATAAACTCATTAAAATGGAATCCCCTGTGGATCAGACTAAACTACATAAATCTAATAGAGTATCCAGGAGCAATCTGCTACAAATGAACTATACCCTTAGTGTTAATAGAGCCCTTGCAAAAAAACTAAGTGCAGCAAAGAGAGAACATCAGTTAGATATTGAGTACAAAGATGATGCCTCCCAAATCATTATAAGAGCAGATGCTGTAAGCTTTGAGTTACTTAAAGAGTCAATTATCCTCTTCTTTGAGAACAACCCAGAGGCAGCCATAACAACAACTACTGATAAAACTGGGAAATCTATTGTACAATATACTATTCGTCATGCTAACAATTACACATTAAATGTCTATACCACTACCTGCAAGATGATGATTAATGGCAAACAATCAGATTTATTTCTTGTAGAACATTTTGAGAAAATTTGCAATACAGCTAAATCTGCAACGATGAATGGTGTGCCTCTCAATATACCTCAACTCAACAAAATTTTAGTTGACGCTATAGAGTCATCGAAATCTAAGTGCAAAAAAATGGAGAAAAAGAGCAGAAGCCTCAGACGAGCTATCACCGACTCCAATATTTCATGCCCAACAATGGCAAATTCTAAAACTACTGAAGTGAACACCTCCACATTGAATTCGGACTCAATAAAATGTGTAACGTGTTTTCAAGCGGTCAACTATGTGTATGTATTTATATATTTTTCCTCGGGCTTCCTTGCCTTTTGATTAGCAATTCGTATGAAGTAATTATTGTACGTAAATAAAACAATCAACCAAAATCAGAATCACAAACATCAACAACAACAAAATATATATTCAACTAGTAAGATTGAGCTGGCAACCACTAAAACTCTACAGTAGTTTTAGGTATATATATATATCTAACACGACTCTACGCCTAAACCAATAATTCTGTTTTGTATTTCGGCTCTCAGCCTTATCAGCATCCACAAACAACAGCTAGGAAACACAACTGCGATCCGGCCGTTTCTCCAGTTGTATACCACTCTGGGGAAGCGAGGCTTCGGCAGAGTTGCGGTAAACAACAAGGAGGACAGTTGACTTCGGGTTTCCCAGGTATTCACCTAGCGTTGTAATATACTACTCAACTAGTATAACACTAAGCTGGCAACCACTAAAACTCTACAATAGTTTTAGGTATATATCTAATACGGCTCCAGGCCCTAGCCAGCAACCCTATTTCGGCTCTCAGCCGAACAATATTCACAAACAACGACTATAGAACAATACTGCGATCCGGTCGTTTCTCCAGCTGTATACCACTCTGGGGAAGCGAGGCTTCGGCAGAGTTGCGGTAGACAACAAGGTGGACAATTGACTTCGGGTTTCCCAGGTATCTCCTATAGTGTTGATTCACCAACAGTCATACACATGTCTGTCTAAGACAAGCTCAACGCACGTATTTATACCCTAATTCTTCCACGTGACATTCAGATAAACTACTATTGGTCCAAAGATGGTAGCACCCACTTTGTCCTTTTTAACAATGGACTAATCTTAGTATCATTAATATTGCGTAATATCATAACATAGCTCTTACAAAACATTTAACATCTTACCTTGAAGTGTAGACAACAATAATTTAATGATCAAAGGGACGTAACTCTTCAATACCTCGGTCAGGGCTAAAGCTCACCAAGACCGTTATCGTCACATTACCCACGCCTTCGTTTTCATGTGTCCCGCATGAACTATCTTAATACCCAAATTCCTGATTACACACACAAACTTTGTTTGAGCAAAACAAAAATACCAGCTATAGTAACGAATGTTACAATATTCAATAATAAAATTCAAAACAAATACGTTTGGATAAAAAAAAAAACCCATTAATAAACAAATTTTTACATCTTTATTAGTTGCATGTTATACTACTTGTATAATAAGATAATAAGCAAAACAATCAATACTACAAAATAAAAAAAATATTAAAAAAAAAATCAAACTCTTGTTGGAGTCTTGTAATACTCTAAACTGTAATCAACATTTTTTTTTAAACTGTTTTTCTCAGGTTAATTATTGTACTTTACTATCACTTTAATCTCAGTTCCCTGAACATCAAATTTAACGTTTTTGATTTGTTTATCAGAACCTATAAAACTACTTAGGTCTTGACAAAAACCACCAATATTTAGATCAGTTAGACTACTGCTAGACATCCAATCTGTCCAGAACACTGTAAGTTAATATTACAACCACATATAGTCATGCTTTCGTTAGCAGCATCAATTACAATCTGTTGTGCTTTCATAATATCTAGCCCAATGATCACATCTGTATCTATGTTGGCAACAATGACGTCAGTGGAAAATGTATGTCCCTCTATATTAAAAGAGACATTGGTTTTACCCTTAACGTTTAACGGCTCCCCAGATGCTGTGACTATATCATGTCTAAAGTCTACTAAATCTGTTGAGTCGGAATCGAGTTTTAAAATGTTCGAGGAAACAAGACTTAGTGTGGCTCCAGTATCTATGAGACATGAAACATCTAACCCATTTATCTTTGCTTGAACGTATAAACCAGACGATTTTCTTTTTGATGAATTAACGTTCATGTTGTCTTTTTCGTTATGTTCTTTTACGTCTGTGTTAAGCTTTGGACAGTTATACTTGCGATGGCCTGCCTCACCACAGTTATAGCACTTTATATTAGAGTTCCAATTATTTCTATTATTGTTTCTATTTGAAAAATTATTCGAAAAACGACCTCTGCCCTTGTTGAAATTCCGATAGTTATTGTTGGTTTGAGAGCTATTGAAGTGTCTGTCTTGAGGTTGTTGCAACTGATTAAGTGACTTTTGCATTTCTTCGACAGTACGCTTCAGAAATTTCAATTCGTCATCTTGTTTTGAGAATTCATCATAATTAACCGATCTAGTGTAACTCTGAAATTCAGAACTATCACGTTCTGCACGATTGAAAGCTTCCAACTCAACGGCATGCTGTACGGCCTTATTTAAACTTGATGGCCTGGCCTGCTTAATCCGCAAGCGCATGTCTTTACTCACTAATGCATCAACAAATTGTTCTCGAGCTAAGGTTTCTCGTACCTCAATCGGAGCTGATGGATATGCCAAGTTGGTCAGCCTTCGAATATCCTGTCCTAATTCGGCTAGTGACTCGGAAGCCTTCTGTCGCCGGTCTCTGAGCTGAGCTCTGTATAATTCAGTTTGGTTTGGTGGAGAAAACCTATCCTCCAGAGCTTTTGTCAAGTCAATGTAACTATGTTTAGCTGATGCTAAATTTCCAAATACACCTTGTGCCTGGCCTCTAAGAGACACAGACAAGTACAAACCCTTCTGTTTGTCATCCCAATCATTTATTTCAGCACAAGCCTCGAAATGAGCTTTGTAATCTAGCCACGAGCCCGTACCATCATATGTTGCAGGCTTCATAAAGTTCTTATCGAGCTTGTTTCGTACAGGTGAATGTTTAGTTGAGCTAGAGCAAGAATTTTCCGTACCACTATTCATAGGGAATTCTTTAATTGGAGTAAGCTTTGGCATAGCAATGGGTGTAATTTTTGTCTGTTTATTGGAGATACAAGGCGTACTACTGGCCTGTGGTATAGAGGACGAGTCTGTGACAAAGTCTCTATGACTCTCATTATTATGTAAAAGTGTGCTGGTAGCAACTTCTTGAAGTTGTTTCTCCATATTTTTTATTTCAAGTTGAAGCCGCAGACTTTCATTTTGGAGTTTTAACTCTTCAACCTGTCTAACAAATTGTGACAACTCCTCGAGTTGTGAACCTTCTGCCATACTTATTTTTACTTGCTAGCAGCCGTACGTAGGTATACGACACAGATGTATGTGTCTGCAGTCTTTTTTTTTTTTAATTTGACTATATCCCACCGCTGCCACCAATTTTGTAACGTGTTTTCAAGCGGTCAACTATGTGTATGTATTTATATATTTTTCCTCGGGCTTCCTTGCCTTTTGATTAGCAATTCGTATGAAGTAATTATTGTACGTAAATAAAACAATCAACCAAAATCAGAATCACAAACATCAACAACAACAAAATATATATTCAACTAGTAAGATTGAGCTGGCAACCACTAAAACTCTACAGTAGTTTTAGGTATATATATATATCTAACACGACTCTACGCCTAAACCAATAATTCTGTTTTGTATTTCGGCTCTCAGCCTTATCAGCATCCACAAACAACAGCTAGGAAACACAACTGCGATCCGGCCGTTTCTCCAGTTGTATACCACTCTGGGGAAGCGAGGCTTCGGCAGAGTTGCGGTAAACAACAAGGAGGACAGTTGACTTCGGGTTTCCCAGGTATTCACCTAGCGTTGTAATATACTACTCAACTAGTATAACACTAAGCTGGCAACCACTAAAACTCTACAATAGTTTTAGGTATATATCTAATACGGCTCCAGGCCCTAGCCAGCAACCCTATTTCGGCTCTCAGCCGAACAATATTCACAAACAACGACTATAGAACAATACTGCGATCCGGTCGTTTCTCCAGCTGTATACCACTCTGGGGAAGCGAGGCTTCGGCAGAGTTGCGGTAGACAACAAGGTGGACAATTGACTTCGGGTTTCCCAGGTATCTCCTATAGTGTTGATTCACCAACAGTCATACACATGTCTGTCTAAGACAAGCTCAACGCACGTATTTATACCCTAATTCTTCCACGTGACATTCAGATAAACTACTATTGGTCCAAAGATGGTAGCACCCACTTTGTCCTTTTTAACAATGGACTAATCTTAGTATCATTAATATTGCGTAATATCATAACATAGCTCTTACAAAACATTTAACATCTTACCTTGAAGTGTAGACAACAATAATTTAATGATCAAAGGGACGTAACTCTTCAATACCTCGGTCAGGGCTAAAGCTCACCAAGACCGTTATCGTCACAAATGTATAAAATGTAAACGTAACTGTAGAACCAACAGTCTTTTCTGTTCTGAGGGGTCTCACTGGATACATTACAGGTGTCAGGGGCTTACTCAGGAAGAAGTAAAGGAGCACGAGAGAAATAGCTCTGAACTCTTTACCTGTTCTCAATGTGTACATAACAGAACTGCAAAAGAACCTCACCATAGTACATTAACACTTCCAAAACTTATACATACTAACGGGCTAGGTCAACTGAGCTCTTCTTTGGCTGATGATATCCTTATTGAAAACGAACAGTCTGATCTTAACCGTTCCGATGGTAGTCTCGAAACTGAGACTGTTTGCTATGTGTGTGAATCTGAAGTGAACAACAGTGGGCTTGTGACATGTGAACAGTGCTTAAATAGCTGCCATAATTGGTGTACTTATATCCATGGTGACACAGCTATTTGTGTCTCATGTTTTGGACTCTCAGAACAAAATATTCAGCATATGAAAACAAAGGAATCAAAACTTAAGAAATTTGAAGAAGAACTAAAACTAAAGGACAAACTATTGAAAGATAAATCAAAAGAGCACTCAAGATTGGCAACCCATTGTGAAAAACTTGAATCAAGGAACATAGAACTTGAAAGAACACTGGATACTATAACTAAAAGACTTGAACAACTTGAAGGTAGAACAAGCAACCCAACAAGTGCAACACCTATAAGGCAAACAAACCACAACGAATCAGTAGGTCAAAACAGTTTAATAGAAGCCATACATGAAAAAGTTACCAACTTTATATTAAATCAGGTTGACAAGCAACTACAACTTCTAGATGGAAAACTACAAACCGTATCTAAAGATACAAATATTGATAGTAATGCAGAAGTGATAACCACAAAATCAAATCTTCAAAGCTCTTCAACTCAAACTTTTGATAATAATAGTGATTATGTCCAGGTACCACGGAATAAATTACATGAAACACTCCAAGGTCAGAGCCTGTATCTTCCACCTTATAAACAGAGATCTTCGAACAAAGTATCTTGTGAACAAACACATGAAGTCTTTCAAACCAAGCCTGCTACACATTCATCAAACCTTAACAACAATAAGACTAGACCTGTTCCAAATTACAATATGGCAACAAATGGACAAGTGCCTGTCACCTCTAGAGCTCCAAGACAATCTTTCAATAATAACCATTTTTTATCAGTATGTTAGCTGCACCTAAACATAAGGAAAGGCAGCATCTCAAACTTGTCTCACTTAATTGCAAAAATCTGACTGCAAACTCATTAGCTGTGAATGAACTTATTAAATCTTATGACATTGTATTCTTGCAAGAACATTGGTTATTTGAATGTAAACTACAAAAAATATATGAAGTATCAGATAACATTAACTTTGCTGCTAAGGGCCCTGATCATTTCCATCCGTTACAACCCTTTCAACTTCCAAGAGGATACGGAGGTACTGCAATAATCTGGAAGCATGAAATCGACTCACAGATAAGACCAATTCAGATAGGTAATGAACGGATACAGTGTGCTGAATACCTGCTGAAAGATAGAAAACCTCTTCTCTGTACGTCCGTCTATATGCCATCTAAAGGGAAAAGTGATTCCACCGAAGAATTTATTGAATGCATAGATATTCTCACAGAAATATGTGCTACCTTCCATCTCTCTCATAACATTATAATCGCAGGAGATTTGAATGAATATATTCCTAACAAAAAAGATGTGAACAATTTAAACCATTCAAAAAGGCTTAATGCACTTTTGCAGCTTATAGAAGAGTTTGACTTTAAATACTGCAACAGTGGTAAAACATATATAAATCCTGCTGGTTGTGAATGTACAGAAATAGATTACTTCTTAGTGAAAACTGATAACTTGAACTTTTCAGAAAAGAAGGTTATGCAATCCTTTTCAGTGAACACTTCTGGGTCATTCCATACCAAGTCACCCAGGGCCTCCCAGTTCATGTCTTAGATTTTGCTGAAATTTTAACCACATCAAATTTAATCTTATTCATGGAGAAATCCAGAGTTTTAGTGTTGTGCTCAAAATAGTTTTTGAGATACAGATGTTTGAAGTTGGTACGTATTGCACTAGTATTGAAGTAAGAAATTGGTCAGTTTTGAGCCATCTTTGAGGGCAACATTTTTAAAGAAAGAGAGCTCTTAGAGTCCCTTAATTCCATTTATGTACTGACATTTAGGTAAATATTTGAATTAAGTAATCATTAAGATTCTTATTTTTTCCTTTTTTGAGAAATATTGATCGGAAAATGGCCCCGCGGCCAATTTGCGCAAAAAGTTAATTTAGTGCTGTAAAAGTCTTGATTTATAAATTGCAATATTTTCTTTATTTTTCAGAATATTACTTTAAAAGTTTCAGGGAATATTCTTATAATCATAATTGATATGTATATGGTCTTAATTTATTGTAAATCAATAAAAGAAAAATATTTTTGTATTTTATTCAAGGGTACCCCCTCTATTTTTACGAAATTACTTTTTTTCATAAGTTTGGTGTGCTATAATTTTTTTATTTTTTAAGATGTTCTTATAGAAATGGGTATACATGTTCTTGATATTGCCTTTAATCATGCAATTGTATCTAAATAAGTTTAAAACTATTTGTCTTGAAGAAAATAGTCTCTTAAAAGGGCCCAAAATTGAAATTTTTGGTTTTGGCTCTAGTGTTCAAGTAGCCAAACAAAAATAGGGACAAATGCTATCGCTCTGAAACTTTTTTATTGCATTATCCAACTATATATTAATATCATATTAAAAAGTAGAGAATGTAATTTTCTTCCTTTTATAGAAAAATCATGTTTCATAAAACACCCATTTTTACTGAATCTAGCTGCATTCCCGCATTCTTGTTGATAGTAATTTTTCTATGTTTAGGTATGATGGATTCTTATTTCAGCAGATTTAAATTGATGTTATTATAAACTGATAAGTTATAAATATTTAGGGTTAAAATTTGTTAACAAGTAAGTTTTATTAACTAAACAGATGAAGAAATGCAGACTGCATTGACTCAAATTGTAATTCCTTGTAAACCAATTGCATCACACTTCTGGCTACCCATTGGGTACCAGAGAAACTATTCCATTCTAGTTAATAAAATTATGATTATGCATATTTTACAAGGTTACATCACATATAATTAGCCTATACTATCCATGAAGATTGCTTAAACTTAACTTTTCTAATTTCACTTTCCTGCTGTTTACCATTTTGTAACATGACCACATGATCAGGTGTGCACTCATTGGGTCAAACTGTGTCCAGCTTTGTTGTCACATCATTGATAAAAGAGACTGCAATGTTACAGTAGTTTTGAATCCTACCATCATAATTGACAACCAACTAACACACCTAACACTTCAGACTCTATTTTCCTGTCATGACAAAATTCTCAAATATGCAGCAAAATAAATTCCTTCTATCCTGGCTACTTTTCAAAAAAATCAAATAATATATTTGCAAAAATTAATTTAAGGTTATAAAAGTTGTGGTATTAAGCATATTTTAATACATGTATAATTATATCATTTATTTAAGCTTAGAATGATAAGTACATGACATTTTATAATTTATTATATTTCTAACATATAAGTGCTATCTTTCTAGTCTCTATTCTATCTTTCTAACTCTATTAGGGGTAACAATACAGTAAAAACCGTATTGCAATATGCAGAACCCATATTACAATTTATTGCAACACGAACCGGTTTTTTGCTTAGACATGCATTTAGCATTAATTAATGCATGTACCTCGTTCTTATTGGATCAGCGTAGCACGCATATGAGTATTTTCAAATGATCTCTTATCCAAATGTTTGACTCACAAATGTAAAATGGTCTATATGTTAAAAATATGTGTGGTTTGAAACAGACTCTTGATGATATTTTTCTTTTAATTGACTAAATGTTTAACCTTTAAAAGCACAGTAAGAGTATTTTAAGTATTTAATTCATTTTAACATTTGTTTAAACATTTAACTATCAGATTCTGATAAATACAAGTAGTATGACACTAAACTACAAAAACTGGTTCAAGGAAAAATGAACCGGTTAAAACCATTAGAACTTGTATTGCAATATTAACAGGTATATCGGTCAACCGTCACTTCCCTAAACTCTATACAGTTCAGCCTTACATTTTTTGTTGACTGAGAAAACACACTGCTCAGTATTAACTATTATCATTATATTGACCAAGTACAGGTACTCAGTATGCATCTTCTATTGTAGGGCATTGGAATGTGGGAACAATGCCATGAACATGCATGAATAAAACAAGCACTGTGCTTCCCCACCATCTTGGGACAGGTCCTTTATGTTCTCTACCAACCATTTCCGATCGTATTTGCAAACAATATACTGTACAATGTATGGTCTTGACTGAAAATGCATGATGTTGGTCAATTTTAGTTGCAAACTTGAAAATATTGGTATAGTGTAAGTTGCAACAGTAAATAATGCACACTTCAAACACAGAGTGTGTCACTGGAACACGTAACACCTTCAAAACTTTAGATAGTCTTCATGTTCATGCTTGGCTATTTTAAAATGAAAATAATTGTACATTTTTATGTGCTTACAACATCAGTCTAACAATCATCTTGGTATTAAAAATTAATTGTATCAAATATACCGGGTTGAAGACATTAAAAGGTTGCTAAAATTCTTGACAATTTATATCGCAGTAGTGCCTTTGGAATATTAGAAACTACTGAGTAGAGCTTCATTTGTACTTTATGGATTGCTGTAACAAGAGTACTAAAACTGTAAAATGATGCCAATAGTCATTGATTACACAAAGACGTGCTTGTATGACCAAGATTTTATGACCATCTCTAAAGTAGGCAACAAAAGGATGAAGTGTTGCTTAGTACTAGTAGTTGCCCCTGTGAAACCTTTGAGCAGCATCATGTACAGCTATCTTTTATCTTAATTATATATTCAAAATTAAGAATTAACTCAAAAGGTCAAATTTTTACTTTATATTCAGAAAGATGTTTTAATAATTTAGCAATGAAATGCCAAGTTATTAGTTTGTCAATCTTCGTAACAATTTATGACCACAAATTTGATGATGTCATTGAATTGTGTGTGTCAGTGATGAGTATATGTATAAAAATAATATTGTAATAATAACCAGTACAGGTTAACTTTTTTCTATATAACAGCATGGTAGAATTGATAACAATAATTAAAATTATAAAATTGTATAATATACAAAATTAATGTAGTTGTAAGTTTTACATTGAATTATATACCATTTTAATTGTTATGAAATAGCTAAAATTAATAATCATATACAGTAGTTAATTCTTTAAATAAAATCATAGAAAGCAAATTATACCAAGTAAAATGTGTTAAACAAGATTGGACTTGTAAAGACCAAGAAAATCAGTCTGAATTTGGTAAAAAATAATGTTTACATAGAAAATTACTATCAACAAGAATGCGGGAATGCAGCTAGATTCAGTAAAAATGGGTGTTTTATGAAACATGATTTTTCTATAAAAGGAAGAAAATTACATTCTCTATTTTTTAATATGATATTAATATATAGTTGGATAATGCAATAAAAAAGTTTCAGAGCGATAGCATTTGTCCCTATTTTTGTATGGCTACTTGAACACTAGAGCCAAAACCAAAAATTTCAATTTTGGGCCACTTTAAGAGACTATTTTCTTCAAGACAAATAGTTTTAAACTTATTTAGATACAATTGCATGATTAAAGGCAATATCAAGAACATGTATACCCATTTCTATAAGAACATCTTAAAAAATAAAAAAATTATAGCACACCAAACTTATGAAAAAAAGTAATTTCGTAAAAATAGAGGGGGTACCCTTGAATAAAATACAAAAATATTTTTCTTTTATTGATTTACAATAAATTAAGACCATATACATATCAATTATGATTATAAGAATATTCCCTGAAACTTTTAAAGAAATATCCTGAAAAATAAAGAAAATATTGCAATTTATAAATCAAGACTTTTACAGCACTAAATTAACTTTTTGCGCAAATTGGCCGCGGGGCCATTTTCCGATCAATATTTCTCAAAAAAGGAAAAAATAAGAATCTTAATGATTACTTAATTCAAATATTAACCTAAATGTCAGTACATAAATGGAATTAAGGGACTCTAAGAGCTCTCTTTCTTTAAAAATGTTGCCCTCAAAGATGGCTCAAAACTGACCAATTTCTTACTTCAATACTAGTGCAATACGTACCAACTTCAAACATCTGTATCTCAAAAACTATTTTGAGCACAACACTAAAACTTTGGATTTCTCCATGAATAAGATTAAATTTGATGTGGTTAAAATTTCAGCAAAATCTAAGACTTGAACTGGGAAAATTTTTGTTTTTTGGGTGATTTGGTATGGAATGACCCATAGAAGATCATCACCCAATATCTATGACTCTAGACACTCCGGTTATCAGAACTTTAAAAAACAAAAAAGAAACCTGTCAAAGTTTCCAAATAAAATCAAAACTTAGGTGGGACAAGGTTGACTTGCAGAAGTATGAGGATAGTGTGTCACAGCATCTTCAGGCATGTAACATCAACTGTAGTGTAGATAATACTGAAACTATGTGTAGAAAACTTATAAACGTTCTGAATGAATCGGCTGATACATTCACTTCTGTTAAGAAAACTAGGAAATCAAATCCTAAACTCAAGGTATGGAACGCTGAAATCTCAGAGAAACTTAAACTTATGCGAAAGGCTGTCAAGCAATGGATACAGGCAGGTAAACCATCAGAACCAAACCACATTACCTCTCTTCATAGGAAGCAGTGCAAAAAAGATTTTAGGAGTGCCATCAGGAGGGAACATGCTAGGAGAGAAATAAATAACAGAATGAAAATTCTTGAAGCCAAATCAACCGATATGAAGCTATTCCATTCGCTAGTTAATAAGCAAAGGAAAAACACTGCTAAATTTATTGAAGATCTCTACGTCGAAGGGACAAAATACTGTGATCTTAACATTGTTGACGGATTTAAAAAACACTTTGAAATTCTGGGTCAAGAGAGTATTAATGATAGATATGTACAGTCTTATCATTCACAAGTAATAAATGAAACGCACTGCATGGAAAAACTTGCTAATGAAATCCCTGTCAAAGAGGTAACGTCAGAAGAACTCGATACAGCCATTAAACATATCAATAGAGGTAAATCGGCGGACATCAATGGACTTACCATAGAACACGTTTTAAACGCTGGGCCGCTCTACTTAGGTATCCTGCTTGACACAATTAACGCTATATTTAAATCCGGACACATTCCAGAAATTTTGAAAATCGGACTTCTCTCCCCAATATATAAAAACAAAGGCAGCGCCAACGATGCGTCCAACTATCGTGGAATAACTGTTCTCCCTGTTTTTGAAAAGATCATTGAATATATACTTAAACAAAGGACTTATGAAAAACTAGAACATTCTCAAAGTAATTTTCAAAGAGGATTCACACAACGTACGTCACCGTTACATGCCTCACTTATAGTAGAAGAAGTGGCCCGCGAATGTAAGGACAAAGGCAGGGATTGCAATTTCATTATGCTTGATGCCAAAGCAGCTTTTGATGTTGTGAATCATGAGCATCTACTACGTAGACTGTATTATTCAGGTGTTAACGACAAACATTGGATGCTGGTCAAAAGTCTTCATTTAAACTCTAATAGTGTTGTAAAATGGCAGGATTATAGATCTAAACCCTTTCCAGTTTTTCAAGGAGTCAAACAAGGGGGTATTGCAAGTACAGATTTTTATAAGTGTTACATTAATCCATTACTTCTAAGATTAGAATCTTCAAACCTGGGATCGTTCATTGGGAATATTAACTGTTGTGCAAGCGCATGTGCAGATGACGTAACTATTAACTCAACTGATGATTTTGAAACACAAATTATGATTAATATAGCAGAAAATTTTTCCAACTTAGAACGATATACTCTTCAACCTAAGAAAACAGAAGCACTACGCGTAACTAATAAACGTCGTACACCTATTAGAGAAGAATTCCAACTATATGAATGTCCGATCAACAACGTTGAATGTGCAACGCATCTTGGGATAAAAAGAAGTACCTCACTGAGCAAAACCTCAGAAATTCACACTGATTCTAATATACAAAAAGCTCGGAAAGCACTGTACAGTCTTATGTCATCTGGTCTGCATGGCAATAATGGCCTAGATCCAGCCACTTCAATTCACCTACTTAACATTTATGTAATGCCGATACTCACATATGGGTTAGATGTAATATTTATTAATAAGACACAACTTCTAAGTTTGGAAAAATTTCAGAAGAAGATGCTTAAACAAATTCTTTCACTGCCAACTACTACAAGTGACAATGCAGTCTACATGCTGTCAGGATTTCTCCCGATTGAAGCAACAATACACAAAAAAATACTCACTATGTTTAACAATGTCTGTTTACAACCTGAGTCATCAGTTGAAAGAAGGCTAGCGATTAGGCAACTCAGTGTGAAAACCCAAGAAAGCAATAGTTGGTTCATTAATGCCAAGAAACTGGTCCTGAAGTACTCACTACCAGACACAGATGAAATCCTATCGGGATCCTTTAACAAGCAGATATGGAAGAAGATGGTCAAAAATAAAGTCAATGGTTACTGGAAAAACGTCATACTTGACGCTGCTGCTGCCAGTTCATCCCTAAAATACCTGAATAAAGTCTACCAGCCTGGTATACTCCATCCAATATTACAAATACCAATTAAATCTCCTAGAGATCTAACGAGAATTCCAATTAAGCTGAAGATGCTGACATCTACCTATATACTTCAAAGTAAGAGGGTCGCTTTTAATCAAAATGAAGTGGATCCTACTTGCCGATTATGTTTTGAGTCCAGTGAAACAGTTGAACACTTTATACTGAAGTGTCCAGTTCTTCAGTCTCAACGTGAAGCCTGTTTTCCAGAAATCCAAAATTGCCTTATACAAAACTTTAATGTAAACTTTAACTCACTCAAAAGTCATGAACAGTTACGTATTATTTTAGACTGTACCTTTTTGATTGACTGTCAAAAGTCAAAAAATAAAACATATAAGTTAGACAAATTTTATTTGCTCGAGACCCAATGCAGACGATATATATTTAATATTCATGCAAATCGTTATCGATCTATGTCAAGTATCAGCGGCAAAAGCAGAGGGATTAGGAGTCACCACTCTCAGTAGTTGGCAATTTCTTTTTTAGACCTGGCTAAACGTAAAATAAGATTTATTTAAGCTCTTAAATACTACTTAGGACGATTTTAACTTTACTCCTTATAAGCTCTTAAGTGTACATTGAATTAGTGTAAATAGATGGTGATGGACTATTTTCAACAATTGTTATGGTGGTGAAGGGGATTCATTCTTACATCTAGTGTATTAATAGAGGATATTTTTTAACAAGACACAACTTTGAAAGAAGACGTCTGAAGACGGTTCTCCTAGGTAGGAGGTATTGATCCGAAGATAACCAGATAACCATGGCAGCGTCCATGGTCACGATCGTTTCTCGGTGAATATTTACTATTTCTCTCCACTGTATTCATCCTGTTGTCCTATATTTTAGATATCGATTACATATATTCATGTTTTAAGATTTAGTTCAATGCCAAGCTATGTTTTATTCACATCTGTTCTGTCTTGGTGATTGTTTACACCTGGACATTTGTAATTCATTACACTTTTTGAACCCTAGTTTGACAGGTCAACGTCCATTGTGGGATTTGGAATAACACGGTATTTCGTTGTAAAACTATTGTCAACTTAACCTGTATTTATAAGATTAATTAAATAATTTATCAATTCAGTGCATGATTGTGTGATTTATAAGTTGTCTTGTTGATGTTGTATTTTTATTGCTCTTAATTTTTTTTCCACATGACAGGGCTCAATATTAATGTAATTTTTAAAATAGGCTACATGGTTGGACAACCAGTGATATATTTAACTTGTCAGAACCAAAAGTTCGCTGGCAGTAACAATTTTCCCATACCAAAATATCGGTCCAGTCCTGCATGTAGTTCACCTGAGCAATGTCACGAATGTGCTTAAATTAGGGTTAGCTAGGGCGTGTTTGATTCAGTCTTCTCCGAGTACTCCTTCTACTCTGCGAGCACCGATGAATCAAATGTCCCAATTTTGTAGCAAAACACAAGAATGGTGGAAAAGACAGGTGTATTCGGAGTACTCCGAGTGCGTGTGATCCACAACATTTGATTCAAATTTTCAGTGATCAGAGTACTCCGATTACTCAGATCTCGTGTATCAAACACGCCCCTTTTGTTATCAGTCTTCAACTGTCTTCTTCTTCTTTCCCATAAGAGCTGGGATCTGACAGATCATATTTAGCTCTGCGAGACTGAGCAGTAACTAATCTGTCGGCATGTCTGTCTCTGTTTTCATGTACTTGTTGAATAATCTGCACTTATTTGACCCATTGGCTTAAGTCAAGATCAGATTTCATATCTTTTCCAAGTTTGTGTGATTTGATTCTTATTTCTGTACTTACTCTGTAGATACAGAATACAGATCATAAAAAGTTTTCACAAAGATTAAAATCTTTCTGGACTATTAAAGCAGTGATAGATCTTTATGATGCTTAGCCAGGTTTTTTAAGCATATCACTAGCTAAAATGATCCCCCTTTGGCGCATTCTATTAAATTTTGATATCATATGCTTGTTAGTTTTGGTGTAAGAAGGGTACCAGTGGACAAAGCATTAGATAGTGATTTCCTTAAGAAACTGGCCGCATGTCTGTCACTATGATATTAATCTCCATTTTTGAACAAAAATAAATATATAAAACCAATTCTTACCCTCGGATTAAATACTGTCTCTCTGTGTAAGAAATCAGATCACAGTGTATCAGACTTTATAAATAGGAATTTATTTCGTTTTACAGGTCATCAAAACTAATCACTTCTATTCAGCGTAACTTTCACTTTTCTCTTCGTGCTATGGGAGCATATGATGCTGAATTCAATAAAGCTAAAGATAGACTCAATAGTTTGAAAGAAGACCCAGGCAATGATGTTAAACTGAAGATTTATGCTTTATTCAAGCAGGTAAGTGATATTTCCATTGATTTATTTTGTATTGATATTTTTTCTTTTATGACTGACAATTTATGAGCCTATTAATGTGTAAGCAGTTCATGAAGCTAAACATCTTTAAAATCTTAAGAGTTTTTTTTATATATTCAAACTATATCTAGCTTATTTATTGTCAATGCATTTCTTTAAATTTCAAGAAAATATAACAAAACTTGTTAGGTAAATTAATATAAATTTTTTGGGCATATATTTTATTTCTGTGATGAGGCAAACATGACTACCTTTCTATTTGGCTAACATTTTGAAATATGTAAATACAAGTGGACTACCTTGTCTGTTCGCATAAAATAAATGAACATATTTTCATCCAATTGTTGCTAGAATTTGACAGACTGATGATTTAAAAGATAGTGTTTGTTTCTTTATTATTTTAGGCAACAGTTGGTAAATGTAATGCACCCAAACCAGGAATGATGGATATCGTTGGTAAATATAAATGGAATGCTTGGAATGATCTTGGAAATATGACTAAGGTAAAGTGTTAATATGTACATGTAGTGATTGGGCTTTAACCAATTCTTGAAACAGTGCCAGTAAATTGTGTGAAATCAATTAATCATTTATTAGCATTCCTTTTTATTCATACTTAAGACCTTTTATTTATATGAGTCTGTTCTTTCAACAGGTAAAGAAACAGTAATATACAGTAACGTTCCTCTCCTCAAGGACCAATTTTGCTAATATGGTATAAACACTTATTTGAGAAGAAAAAGGTCCTTATATTAACACTAAATTAGGGTTAAATTTAATTCAACTGTCAGTGGTGCATAACTTAACCCCACAGAATACGAATTACTGTGGTGAGAATTTTTGTACAGGGATTAACTAACATATTGAGGGTTGCCCGCAAGACTGTAGTAACTTGCTCTTTGACACAATGTACTTACTACAGTCTTGCAGGCAAATTATTATATCAAGTATTTAAAGCAGTGGGGTTGATTGAAAGTTAACAATAACACTATATACATGTACATATCAGGATGATGCACAGAAGGAATATATAAGTCTAGTGGATACCTTAGCAGGCTCAGAGAGCAGTGAGAACACACAACAATTTGATGGTACACAGAAATATGAGACATTACTGACATCAGTTACTGATGGTGTATACAGTATTACATTAAATAGACCAAACAAGAAAAATGCCATAACAATACAGGTAGGGACATTTTGTATAGTTTTAGTTTGTACGCTACAGTTTTAATCTGTCAAAAATACCTTTTATTGCATTCACTTACCAAAATTACACTTTCGTTTAGCTTGAGAATACTGGGTCTATTCTACACAGCTTTGGTTGGATAAACACTTTTTGGTTAAAGGCCGGACTTCATTTCTTGAAAAAAGCGGGTGGTTAGCAATTAAGCCGATAAGTAGAAAGGGGGAGGGTTTGACCTACGTTATCAGAGGTTACCAACGGCTAAATTCTCTATGCTTGTAAACAAATTCTCACTAAATTTACTACAGTGTTTACATTTTAAATTCCAATGCATGCTCTGAGACGAGTTTAGACACTTACAGACAGTAAAAGTACTGCCGATACATAATCTATGAATCAACAGTCATGGGAACTTTCTACGAGGGGCAGCCAGATGATAATATTACTGGCTCTGTGAAGTTCATGAACTCTCTTTTGATTGGCTGGATGAAGGTCATGAATCCTTTAGCATATGTCAGTCAAATTTTGAATTTTTTAAATTGTTTTCAAAATTTTTCATTGAAAGTACCATTTCTAGGAAGCTTAGAAAACTGAAAATTTTAAATATTATTGAAAATGAGTCAAAGAAACAGTATGTCAAAATTAATTAGAATCTGATCAGTAAATTTGTAACACTTCCAGATTTTCTCTCTCTGGTTTAACATGTTCACTGGTCAGAGAGTCAGAAAGAAGTGGCCATTTTCAAGATTCTCTCACTTTTATAGTTGAAGCCCGGCCTTTAAGTTTATTGGTGCAACATTTCCATTGCATTGAAATTTCTTGGCCAAGTTTTTTGGTGCAACATTTATCTCTGAAATCGCAGAAGGGTTTTACTTGGACATTCATATATGTTTATTGGGTTACTGTTGGAGGTCTTCTACCAAGTTTCATAACTGAAGCATTAATTTTGAATGAATTATGTCCCTTTTGTTCAGAGAAATTAATTGTAGTACTGTTATGATCACCTGCTTGAAGGTGATTTCAGTGATCAGTGGTTATCATACAAAAATGTGTTAATTTGACTGAACATGAATATGGAAGTAGACTTTAAACTGCACTTTAACTTTTATGAGTTCAAGACTCTTGGTGATTAATATCTAGGAAACATTGTATGTACTTTTTATATTATAGATGTATGAAGAACTAATGAGTGCTCTGAAAGAAGCTGCTGAAGACAAGTCAGTTGTCATAGCAACAATGACAGGTAATCTACTAACAAAATAAAAAACACTCCTATTTTTTTATCCAAATTTTTGAATCTATTAAATTCTCCGAACTCACTTAGTAATCAAAAAATGGTCACATATTTGTGTCAAATCTATTAATATATCTACTTATTGCTTTTACTGTTTAGGTTTGCTGAAAAAATCATGCAATTTTGACCGATTTGAACATAAAATGTTTCTATTCTAGGTTCTGGTGATTATTACTGCAGTGGTAATGATTTAAGTAACTTCATGAATATAGATCCAAACAATATAGAAAAGATGGCTATTGATGCAGGGAAGTTATTAGAGTAAGTCAATTATATTACCTTATTGTTACATTGTTTTTACATAAAATTGATATTGTATAGAATTGCATTTGAATAGAATTGATTTGAATGAAAAATAGTTGATTTGCAATTTCTTTCTTTATTTGACATGATGCATTTTACACTTTAATCATTGATTCGTACTTACTTTATTTATTTGTTGTGAATTAAGTTCTTAGAATTTGGACTTGCCTATCACTTTTAAGTTGTTCTCTAGTACTGAGCTAGGAGAATAAAGTTCATTGCTCAAGGAAAAAATTGAGGTAGATTTTGGATGTGTTTCGAACCAACACAGATAACCAGTATAACATTTTAATCAGTCAGTTATACCTGCTCTTTTTATACTTATTGTAATCTACTTAAAAATTTATGGTCCAAACTTAAATCCAACCCACAAGTTGACACAATCGTCTTAATCATAAGTGGACACTGATATTATTTATATTTCAGGAGATTTGTTAGTTCATTTATAGATTTTCCTAAACCATTAATTGGTTTAGTGAATGGACCAGCTGTTGGTGTATCTGTTACTATATTAGGATTGTTTGATGCTGTATATGCCAGTGATAGGGTAAGTCTACTGACTAGGTTAATTGTACACCCCGCTTTGACTATCTTTGAATATTCAACTTAAATATCAACTTTTCTAAAACTCTAAATTACATAGAACTATTTTTGAAGAAATAAAGAAGTGTTCTGATGTTGACAATTTTAGTGAAAATTAACTTACCTCTATAAAAATGATGATTGTATGCAGGGCTCGAATTTAACAAAAAATTGGACTTGCACATTTTTGCAAGTTGATTTATTTCAACTTACAAAATGAAAAAATCCCTCGCATTTTTCCTTTTAAGTTTAAAAGCATACATAGTAATTGTTCATATGTGCTACATAAAATCAACATAGCACAATATCTAAACATAGATAGATCAAGGGCTTTATCAAGCAAGAATATCAAACATGTCTCTACAGTGAATCTTTAATTACTCATTAGTTTAGACAGAAATATGTTTGTGGCGATTTAAACTCGAGAAAATTTGCGAGTTAGAATTAAAGTTTCTCACAATTTTAAAAATCCATTCGCATTTTGTGAGTATGCGAGCTTAAATTCAAGCCCTGTGTATGTATGCATTTACATTTACAAATTAAAATTTGTACCATTTTCATATCAAAGGGAGATAATAATCCCTTTTATTTCAAAGGGCGATAGTAACTTTCTTGAAAATATGTCATGTATAACTTGGCAACAAAATGTTGTTTTATAAATATAATCAATGCAAAATAATTAACATGTTGTAATAAATCAAAGATGTTTTTGTAAACATTTATCATGATTTGTAAATGAAAAATGATTATAATTGGCTTTAAGGAATTCTACCTAAATCTGAACTTTATAACTTTATATTTCATATAATTAGCCGGATTTTGCAACGAAAAAATTGGTGTATAGTTTGGTGAAACCCAGGTCGTCAGATGTTCGGTGTCATTTACAATTGCATTAAAGTTTTTTCTTTACCATATATTTCTGTCATTTATTATCAGATCTTTATGAAACTTCATACAATGATAACATGCCATATGATGAACAGAATTAGAAAGTAACCACAACTCTACCTGGCTTTATTATGGATCATTTCCCTTTGTAATTTTTTCAATCCGGCTTTAATGTGGTTTCCACATTACATTTCTTGTATTTCATAGATTTTACATTTTATTTCAGGCAACATTCAACACACCATTTTCTAATCTTGGACAGTCCCCAGAAGGTTGTTCATCATACGTGTTCCCTAAATTAATGGGTGCCGCCAAAGCTAATGAGTTATTATTATTTAATAAGAAGATATCAGCGGCTGAAGCATTCAATCGTAATCTGATAACACAAGTTATACCTGATGATGTTTTTGTTAAAGAGACATCAGCCAGAGTGGCTTATATGGCTAAACTACCTCCTCAGGTTTGTCATTTTATTTGATCAGGGTATATACTGGGGTTCGAAAGTTTCTTTTCATGTGTAATTTTTTCATATTTTCTCTTATTTTATTATTTTAAAGTTATTGCAGACATATTTTGTCAAGTATTTTTATTATATATTTGTAATATATAATGAAAATAATTGATGTTTCATGTTAGACAGCATATTAGTTGTGAAACTAATATCAAAGTGTACTTCAAAACTTCAAAATAAATTATGTGTAACAGTGTAAATAAACTTTTGGACTCCAGTGTGTAGTCATGTGACCTTCATAGTGTAAACTACCACCTCAGTAGCCTGTTCAATTACACAAAACGTTACAGAAGGTTCTATAACTATACATTCGGAACTCCTAGGCCATTCACTGCAAATAATCTCATCTAATACACAAATATGCGATTATTAAGGCAATGAGTGATTTTTCAAAATTTACAGACTAAAAACAAAACATCACTATTTGCCTAAACGATCATATATTTGTTAACTTCAACACCGGCAGTTTCAAAATAGCGTCAAAATATGTCCGAGATTAATCGCAGTGAATGGCCAAGGAGTTCCGAATGTATCGTTACGTAACGTTCTGTAAAGTTTTGTGTAATTGAACAGGCTACAGGTATGTTACACAGCTTGATAGGTCCTTTTTACTTCTCTTATTTAGTATGAGCTGTAGTCCAATGGTAGAACACCAACAGTGGGATCTAGTGTCAAACCTAAGCAAGGGCATTGCTATTTTCCTTAAGCAAGAACTTGCTTCACTCCACTCAGGTGTAAATGGGTACTGTGAGGTATTACCTGCCTGAAAGTGATATCAATGGTCAGGGATTATCATACAAATTGTAAAGTGATTGAACATGTATAATATGGAAGTAGACTTATAACCTCTGTCCCCATTTATCCATTAATCAAGTCATTAAAATACCTCATTAATAGATTGCTTTATGGCTTTATGCAAATTTTCTGGGAGTTAAAGTTAACTTGGCGCCTAGTAGTTGGTTAACAGCTAAATCCAGAGATTTAGCCTTTCCTGGAACAGTGAGTAGGTTGACTGACTGCCGTTATATGACCTATAGAATGTGTTGCTAAGGCGGTAAACCCAACAAAAAAAACCAACAACAAAATCAAAAATAGCCAACTGTTTTTTTCAGTCTCAATTTAATTCTGGATCAAGCCCTGTTAGTGTATTTGACTCCTGCTACAATGGATGCACAATCACATAAAGTTTTATCATCAATTATCATTAGGTGTAGCTTAAATGGTGACACAAAGACATGAAGTTATATTCATTTATAACCCTTATTTCATTTCAGAGTATGAGTTATTCAAAAGTATTGATACGTGATGCAGAGAGACAGACATTACATAATGTGAATAAAGAAGAATGCCGAGTGTTAGTTGGACGTTGGCAATCACAGGAATGTATGAATGCCATCATGAATTTCTTCCAACAAAAAACATCCAAACTTTAACTCTATATGTACTAAGTTAAACATTGTGTCTCTTTCATTATTATAAAGAGTATATAATTGTTATGTTTTATAGAAATTAAGAGTTTTCAAAATGTCTGAACAATTTTGGTTGGAAATTTTTGTAGCTTGTTTATATTGACTTTGATTGGATTGGAAGAAATAATTGCAGGTACTTTTTTGCAGACAGTACACTCAAGCTGACTGAATCATTAAATGCAAATGATACTTAATGAATGCACATGCTATTTGAATTAATTTCATATACATAATACAGATATTTCTTGCTAATATATTAAGAGACAATCATTAATAATCAAATGTTTTCACTAACTATTCATTTCACATTTCTGTTCTACGAAAGTTCAGTTCAGTACTACAAAGGTTCAGGTGTTCTTGGAATATTGTAATCCAGAACAGAATATATGTTTATGCATATATATATAAAATATTTCATGTCAGTGATATGTCAAGAATTAAAGCACCATTGTACTATAGAATGTGATATTAACTTTTTTCAGGATATTTATTATAAAAATAAAATTGTAAATATATTTCTTGGCATGTTGTTTTTATAATGTTATTCTGTGTTTAGCCTCTGAACCCTGAATCCCTACATAATTAAGTATAATTTTGGGGTAAGGCATATTAGGGAAGTGTGTATTGAACCATTTGACCCCATAATTTGCATAACAATGGGTCAGTGGATTTTTTTCTATCTATGGCATGGAAACGTAATGATATTTTACTAATGAATGAGTACTTTCTGGTAAAATGTGCATCGTTTTTAAACAAACAAAACAAAGAAATGTCTTCAATCATTCTTCCTACCATTTTACTAGTCTGGTTCCCAGTCGTACTTGGAAGGGTAAAAGTATGTCAGGCATCAGAATAATGGCTGTGCCCAATGTTTTGTACAAGAAATCGGATAATCATGTTTTCAAATAAAAATTTCTCACTATAAAGGCTTAAATCAGATGATCTTAGTACAAGAACTGCAATAGATACCTTATATTAGGCTTTCGGTTCCATTCATGCTCAATAAAGTATCGAAAATTCTAATGAGACCATTCAACATCCAAATTGTGTCCACTTTCAAGATATGGTTTTTGGTTATTTGTTCGCTATATTTAAGACCAGAATGAAAGGTCAACTTCAAACGACATATGTAGTACTAGTACTTGTAATAAAGCAAAAGTAAAAGAAAAGTTAGTAACCTGAAGATAAATTGAGGGCACTGCCATTATTGTGATATGCCTGACCTGATAACGATAGTGGTAAAGAGCAGGTAATCCAGACTAACGATTTTACCACAATTTGAGGTAAGAGCCACGACATTCAAATTTAGAATAAAGAAAAGGGCTACAAGATACATGCAATATAAAAATCAGAAACATGGTGACTTTAGCTTTTATTTTAATCACAAGTATAAAGTATGTATAACTAATTTCACCAAAAAAAGAATTTTCTACCATCAAGATGGGCCATGTATAATAAACAATCTAGTATAACTAACATCCCATCCAGCTCTTTACTATCACACATTGTTTGACTAATCAAAACACGTAATATAGCAGGTTCTTTCATTCCAATGTATCCCAGAGTTCCTGGCTCAGCCTCACCATCCAATAGACCAAACTGGTTCACCATATCTTCAGTAAACTGTGCATGCCATTCCATATTGTAACCAAGTGACTGTAACTTTTTCAAAATTTCTTCCAGACGATACCTGAGAAGGTTATTCACTTCAGCATCGTCGTCTGCATATCTGACCTCTTTGTCAATCAGCTGTAGAATGCTTGCAACACTGTAGCCATAGTAACTGAAATAGTTAAGTTTTCTTTCATAAATATAGCATTAATCAAAGCACTGAAGGCATTGCATTTGTTTGAGTGTGTTAGTTTTTTGTGAGTTTGTGTTAATTCCCCACATTGTGCCCCATGACGTATATATAGGCGCCAAAAATCGGAATGTCGAACACGAAATTGCTTATCTTGTGAATCCAATAAATGCAAAAAGTTTACTTCTTATGACCATTGGGACAGAATATTGGGTCAAGGTTTAAGGGTGGAATATAAAAATCATACATGAAATGTGTATTTCAAAATTTTCCCACTCGGTAATTAAATGTAAAAGATTAATTTCTTATTATATAACAAAAATATTTTTTGGAACATCTTCCGATAAATGTAAAAATCAAAAGTATAATGTTTTCTTCCTGTCTTGGCTTACCGAGATCGTCGTTTTCTTGTCTTTTCCTCCAAACTTCGAAAAACATACTCCAAGATTCGTCTATCAAGTTGGAAGCATATTTCTCCAATAACATGTGTGTCAAGTTCACCAAATGTTTGTATCGCAGATGAGATGTATTCAAGATTTGGTGTGTATCCTAGCAACCCATCGATAGCACGATGAAGAATATACTTGGCTGCAATAATCATGAAATAAACCTTTACCCCTTTTTCACTAAAATGTGCATTAGTTTTAAATTCTGATTTATAATTTAATCTACGGTATTTTTAACGTTAAATTAGAAGAGAAATTGATATGACCATTAACTGCATGAATTCGTGAACATTTAAGATCAAGTTCTGCTAAAAGGCCACATTTCTTATTGCAAAATCATACGATTTTTAGGTCACAAAAGCTCAGTTTGAGAAAAGAAATATTTTTTATTCAGACCATTCTGCTATTAAGACCGTCTATTTTGATGGTCTCCATTGGGAAACATTTGTGTTCATTGTGTGCTTTATTTTTCACGAAAGAGTTGTAAATTGAGAAACTTCAAAATCCTGTAAGTATTTCATTGAAAACAATGTCAAATTCCCCCCATATAAGATGGAGATGGTAAATCTTTTATAAAATGATATGAAAAGCGACAATTTGAACGAGTCTAGGTAAGTTGGCTAGGTGAGTAGACTGCCAAGATATTTGTTATGAAAGTTTAAACAAAAACAAGAAAAGTGCATGTCAAATTTTAATTTTAATACGCACGAGTATATATCGCTTAAGTAACTTACCTTTCACTGAGTTTGTTAACCCCATAAACTTGGTGAGAAATTCAAGTGCTTGTTCCCAATCTGAAAAAAGATACATGTATAACATAAATCTGTAAATTGGCTTCACCAACTCTTGTAAATGTTTTATGAATGTTCACGTGTACGTAAAAAGTAATCTTAAGAAATCAATGATGCTGTTTAATAAAACGTTTAAAACTGACAAAATGAATGTGATAATGGATGTCATTAAATTTCCAGGTTACTTTCTAGATAAGGGACGAAAAGTATACTTTGATTATTCATCCGACAATTCGAAGTTTTAAAGATCGTAATAATTAACTTTCTGAATCACCAATGAATATATGAATGCGATTCTCAATGCTATGATTGCTAAATGCTCAGATACAGGCCATAAAATGGCATGTTATAGACGAGTGTATGTTATAACCGAGTATTTTGTAAGCAAGTTTTACTGTATATAAAATACAATTATGATACTAACCATTTCTAGAATGAGATAATGGTGATTTGTTTCTAGATTGTGCCACGTACTTAGGCGTTGAATTAGCTATTGGCATTCCAACAGCATTTGTCGCAATTAGATGTGGCTTTTGAACACTGGAAGTGAGAGTAGAAGATTCATTAACTTTATGTCTGTCTTGAACGGGTGACTTTGCTCCATTGTCGTTAAATAAACTGTCATTGCCACTTTGTTTCATTTGACTTCCGCTGGGTACACTAAGGTAAGCAGTGTTTGGTGGACTAGGTTGTTCCGTTGTCGTTGCTGTGACGTCACCATTTTGTGTTGTGTCAAGATTGACGTTAGTCGGTGCAATAACAGTTCCAGTCTTTTGTTTGACTATACTGGCCAATGGATAAAAATTACTGATTTGTTGTTGCTGGACGACATGTTCTTTTGGGATCTGTTTGTTTGCAACATCATGATGACGTCTTGTTGTATCTTGGTTTAAATGACTTTCATTCGATTTATTTGGCCCTGTGTTATCGAATTCACTTATTTGTAATGTTCTATTTGATTGCTCTGAACTTGTTTGCTGAGAATCGAAGTTTCCGATAGTTGGAGAATGTGCTTTTCTGATTATTTGGTTCACCCCAGTCTCTGTATTTGATTTAGGGAAAAGTTTGTCCAACTGATCTTGCTGGAAAAGTAGAGTTAGTGGAGAAGTTCTGTTTGCAAAGCCTTGTTGATCTCTCGTTGTAGTTTGTTCTATTTGACTTCCATTCAGTATACTTTGTGTTCCATTGTTTCGTTCGGTCAACGTTTCAGTAGTTGTAGCTGTATCAATATTTTTATACGATGAGTCAAAACCAAGATAACTATTTCTTAATGCTTGCAAATTACCTCTTTGTTGTTTTGATTCATTCTCTGAATTTGACGTCGGGGAAAGTTGTCCTAATCTCTGCTGGTTAGAAAGCGGCCCTTGAGGTACCATTAAACTTTGACCTGTTAGAGATTCATTACTTTTATCAGATTGACTAGCATTGTGGGCAGTTTTTTGTGAAACATCATTTGTGTTTGGTACATCAGGCTTGTCTTGAACTGGTGATTTTGCTCCGTCGTCGTTAACTAAACTGCCATGGCCACTTTGTTTCATTTGACTTCCGCTGGGTACACTAAGGTAAGCAGTGTTTGGTGGACTAGGTTGTTCCGTTGTCGTTGCTGTGACGTCACCATTTTGTGTGGTGTCAAGATTGACGTTAGTCGGTGCAATAACAGTTCCAGCCTTTTGTTTGACTATACTGGCTAATGGATAAAAAATACTGATTTGTTGTTGCTGGACGACATGTTCTATTGGGATCTGTTTGTTTGCAACATCTTGATGACGTCTTGTTGTATCTTGGTTTAAATGACTTTCATTCGATTTATTTGGTCCTGTGTTATCGAATTCACTTATTTGTAATGTTCTATTTGATTGCTCTGAACTTGTTTGCTGAGAATCGAAGTTTCCGATAGTTGGAGAATGTGCTTTTCTGATTATTTGGTTCTCCCCAGTCTCTGTATTGGATTTAGGGAAAAGTTTGTCCAACTGATCTTGCTGGAAAAGTAGAGTTAGTGGAGAAGTTCTGTTTGCAAAGCCTTGTTGATCTCTCGTTGTAGTTTGTTCTATATGACTTCCATTCAGTATACTTTGTGTTCCATTGTTTCGTTCGGTCAACGTTTCCGTAGTTGTCGCTTGATCAGTATTTTTATGCGATGATTCATAACCAAGATAACTATTTCTTAATGCTTGCCAATTACCAATTTGTTGTTTCGATTCATTCTCTGAATTTGACGTTGGGGAAAGTTGTCCTAATATCTGCTGGTTTGAAGGCGACCATTGAGGTACCATTAAATTCTGGCCTGTTATAGACTCATTATTTTTATCAGATTGACGAGCGTTGTCGGCAGATTTTTGTGAAACATCATTTGTGTTTGGTACATCAGATTTCTTATCTTGCGACTCTTTAAATGTTGGTGAGAACAGAGTTCGTGCAACTCGGCCCAGCATTGGTAAGAAAGTACTTTGATTTTCTACACTTTTGTCCTCTTTCCCCTGTATAACTGCATCATTTCTATAGTTTCTTGTTTCTTCAAGGTCATTATTTGATCGTTCTAACCTCTGTCCTTGTTCTCCTAGTGGAGATTTACTTCGCATCGATAGAACTGACTGTTTATCTATTGATATCAGTTCATTGTTTGTCTTATTAACAACACCTGTAGCTACCGTTTGAATGTTTGAGTTAGTTTTACCTCTAGATTGTCGTGAATTAACGAGATCTTGATAGCGGTTCATTTGGTTCACTTGCATGGTTTGTGGTATGAGATGACTTGTTTCAATAGCTTGCTTGGTACCATTCTGTTTTGAAATCTGTCCTCGTTCTGTTGTTGGAGATTTACTCCTCATAGATGATATCGGACGTTGATTGGTTGATTTGAGTTCACCCTTTTCATTATTACCAACGACATTAGTAGTTTCTTTTGGAATATTCGAGTCTGTAGTGACTCTAGACGCACGTGTATACTGTGGACCTTGTGACTGGCTCATTTGCATCACTTGTGGAATTGGTTGCCTTATTTCAGTAGCTTGCATGGTACCAGTATTGCCTAATGCATCGCTTTGCTCAAAGTCAGGATATTTACGTCTTAAAAGTGATGCTGTTGGTTTATTAGTTGATATAACATTGTCATTTTCATTACTCACGACCACGCTTGGAACATCTCTCTGAGTATTCGAAGTAGTAAAAACTCTAGATGGGCGAGTATTCTCTGGACTCAGTGATTTGTTTATTTGTATCGTAGGTTGCCTATCTTGTCTTGTTTCAATAGCTTCCATTACACCAGTATTTTCAAATGCTGGTTTGACATGTTCGTACATTTTAGATCCACGTGGTTTCATTAAATCTTTCATAGTAGAGAAAGGTTTCCAAGAAAATGTGTCGTTGGTAATGCTATGTTCATTATCATTGGTAAAGTTCACTGGTATTTTATTTGAAGGTATTTGGTTATAGTTTTCGTATTTTCTCGTTGAAGACAGTATTGGACTGTCCACTGTACCCAATGTTGATATCGGTTTTGGCGATGTAGAAATGGTTTTCTGAGCTAAAGTTCTTAATGAATCTGGTGGGGTTATATTTTTAGTAAAACTATCAATATTTTTCTTGTCCACAGATTTATCTAAACTGTCATCAGAAAAACTCCCATGGAGCTTCCTTGATGTTTGTTTTAAAATACCAATAGGAGACTTTCTTGACGGTTGCTTGGTAACTTCGACGTTTAGACTCTGCTTCGGTGAATCGTGAGGTGAACTCAAGACCTGTTTCAACAGAGTTGAAAGATACTCTTGTCGGTTGTTCTGTGGACTGCTTGTAGATCGTTTACTAGCAGTACGGGCTGAGTGAGGTCGAGGTGTCTGTGGTTCTCCACTACGAATAGAGTAAGACCCGCGTGTTTCTGGTTCTTCGGTGCGAGCAGAGTAAGGTCTATATGTCTGTGGTTCTCCAGAACGAGCAGATTTCACTGGTGAACTTGAGGGTCGTTTAATGGTTTTAGATTTGTTTGCATTTGTTGATTTGGTGAATTGATATGGTGAATAGTGAGTGTTCTCTCGGCGTCTGTTTTTATTCCGACCTACGCTTTTTCTAACAATAGACTGTTCCATAACTACTGACCTTGTGGGGCTTTTGTCTGTCCTTGGTGAAGAGGGTGACTTCTGATATGGGCTCGGTCCCAGTCCGAATCTCATTGGTGGTTGACGAACAACAGGAGATGTCTGATGACGTCTTGGACTTTTTGACTCATTGCGTCGATTTTTCGACGACGATGTGTTTGCTAACGTGGCTTGGTGAGTATGAGCAAAAGAGTCATTGATCTCAGATTCGCCTTCCAGTTCTCTCAGACTTATTTCTGGGAATGGGTTTCCATAACTACTGGACGTTGATGCAGATTGGCCTCTTTGGTCATTAGTAGATGACGCATTTTTTCCAACAGCTTCAGAACTCATCGGACTAAATAAATCACTAAAATTGACTTCTTTAAATGATTTGCCGTAGCTTTTAGTATCTGGGGCATAGCTTCCTCGCTCTGATCTAGATAACGACCGCTTTCCGTAACTTGGTGAGGCAAACGGACTTGTAGCTTGTGTTTGATTAACTAAATCACCTATATCAATTCCTTTGCTCCAGTTGCCATAGCTACCATACGAAGATTGATTGGGCGATGGATTTGGTGTTGATCTCGGTATAGTATAACTCCCGCTGTGAATGGCTGTTTGATGAGCTGGTGTCTTGAAAACAGTGTCGTCATCTAACTCACTGAGGTTAATTTCTTTAAACGACGTTCCATAACTTTTAGATTTGCTTGTATTCAGGGACTTTGGTGACGGGGTATTGGTACGGTCTTTAATTTCTTTGTAAGATGGTTTGCTTTCTCTTGGACTGTTTTTGATTATGCTTTCTGGAAAGAGGAAAATAATAAGTCATATTTTCGAAAAAAAAACAAAACAACAACGCAAAAACGGAAACCTATGAATTTTGAACCATTAGGTCGATCCCAATTTCATTCGGACTTTTCAGGTCATATAGTAATGACATTACACATATTCCTGAAGACCGTTGTAGTAAAAAATTTCCTAGCTCTTTATCAACTCTACATCATTTGATAGCTAAGGTAATGTAGTATTTTTTGCATGTTTTACTTTTAAAAATCCGTACACCCAAACGACTATTACAGTATACTCCTTTAACATTTTTTATTGGAGCAAATGGACCCACTTTTAATTTGAATATTTATAAATGAATATTCATAAATAATGTATCATTTGAAAGTTTTGACATTTTCAGAAATATTAGGTTGAAGCTTAAATAACGTGAAATTTAAATGCTGTTTTAACTTCTAATGGATATATTTAAGTAGCACTGAGACAAACATAACTTACAAACTATTGTCTCGGAGTTAAAAATAATTGTAAAAATACTTGGTTGGAAGACAAAAACAATAGAAATGACTTCTGAAATAAATACAGCTGAATAAAGAATACACACCAGTTATGAAATTTCTCAGTCTTTCATCATTTTGTGACAAAATCATACTCAGTGCATTCATAGACCGTAAATCTGAGTTTTCAACCATTCTCATTATACATTGTCTCAACAATTCATTCTCTTCCAGCAATTGTTGATTGACCAGCAATAAACCAGAAAACTTGTTGTTCTGCATTGTGGCATTAGTTCCTTCTGTTGAAGTGCCGCATTTGCAATCATCAGTGCCATGAAAGCGGTCAATACCAAGCCCAGTTGGTGACGGCTGACCGTTCCGTTGTTTACTGGGCACCTGCCGAAATGCAGACATGCTTCAATTACATGCTGTTACTGTAAAATAACCTGCTTAACAATTTAATGACCCGTCCATCGTCTTACTGTCATGACTATTGTTTCAAATCTAACGTTACGTCTATGGTTACGACGTTATGACGTTGTATACGTCACTTGACGTTACGAGTTTACGTCACGTAATCGTCGTTATATTGAATATAAGACGCGCAGAAAAATACCCATTATGTTTGATTTTTATTATGATAATTAAAGTCCGTAGGTGGGATGAGGGTGATTTTGCCAGCAATAGCTCTAATGGTTCAAAGTAACTGTAACACATTATATGTGTATGTGGCAAAATAATGAAAAAGTTATATTTTTATCGATCGGGTTTACAAAATAAAGTATTGAGTATTAAAATCAAAGGAGTTAATGTATGAGCCTATGATAGTTGAATAAATTTTAACAATTAGATCTATATGTCAATTTATTAATTGTAGATGTTTGGACGCACACAACTGATAGTGGTAAAATTTTCAAAGAACCCTCTAGTCTACTATTGTTTCTAAATAAGATCTCGTTAAAATGTTATTTTTATTTGATATTCTATTTGGTGAATGTTTATTTTTTTCAAATATGTGCGTGTCTTAGCACTATACAATGGTTAAAGAGAGACGGGATGTCAGAACATTCTACCGTACTTTTAAGAAGCTATTCTCACGGCAAAGTTATTCTTACTGTGACAGCAGACGTTTCAAGATGGCGGCGCACTGAGAGAAAATACTCGAGTGATATCATATTTTGCCGAAAATTGTGTTAAATACACTATTATAATCCAATTAACACCATGGCTACGAGAAGTTTAACAGAAGTCTTCATTTTAATGAGAAATAATGCTCTTCAGAGCAGGAATATTTTCTCAGATCAAGTGAGTTGATGTCATAATAATAATTTTCATTATTTGTCATTATTGATCTGTCAGAATCATATGTTTGTTGGTTTCTGAGGATGTCAGTATAATGTCATCACCTTAGAAGTTTTATTTCCTCCTTATTGAATTGAAAACAAGTTCGGGAAGTGTGTATAACATTAGAAAAATCATATTTTTTGGAACTTAAATGTACAAAATAGACCAAACATGCCAAATACAGTTTGCTTAGGTACAACATTTTAAAGATTTCGTTAGTGATGCTTTGTTGTAGTTCATCGTGTTCAGGTCTTCTATTATATAAGGCCTGAGGAAGGCTTAGAAGCTTTAAAGTTTTCTAAATATTAGTGACTCAACACAAATTTTACTGAAATGGGGTATTGTTAGTGGTTGATTAACTAGTATCCTCTGCCCTGGTACTTTATTTTGACGCGTTTTTGCCATTTTTGTTTTGACCTCAATTGTGATTTTGGGTTTCCATATGATATCATTCCTGAGTGTTTCTGTTATTATTACTATGTTATTTTCCAGGCATCTGATGATAGAATGGGGTTGATGTCCAATGTAAATCTAGACATAGAATCTGGTTCAGTAAATACAAGATCTAACAGATTACCTCCAGAATGGTAAGTACTGTCATTTTATTATTACATTTACAATAACCTTGACATCAGAATTGGCTCCCTTTGTAAATTTAGTTTATCTAGGCTATTCATTATCTCGACTATTTAGACAATTCCAACAAAGTAAATATAGCCAGAAATTACCGTTTAACCTTTCTTTAACAAACTTACAGCCAATGACTATTGGAGAGTTAAATATAAAATTCCTAATTCTTTGAGGCATAATCATATGATTGTTAAGTATGAACCTGATTTATGTCAGTAAGTTTAAACTGTTAACCATACTTAGCTTGAAATTAATGTACTCTTCTGAGTTTCAACTCAAGCAATTAATCAAATCTGCTGCCAGTGTCCCAGAGACTGGGGTAGACAGCAGCCAGCTAGATCTTTGCACATCAGTTCTCCATGTGACCCTGTCTAGAGGATCACTGTTGTGCATATTATATGTCTTCATGTCTGCTTTTACGCACTCTGACCAGGACTAATTCATATTTTTTTTTACTTATAGGGTGGATGGTGTTGAAGAAATCCAATATGAAATGACAAGAATAAAATTAAAAAGTAAGTTATTATTGAGTTATGTTCCATTGGAAGGTGTATAAAGAAAAAGTAGTTCCAAGTTTATTTTCTAAATAGTTTTCTGTATGGCAATGTTAAACCATTGATATGTTTTTGATTCTTTAATTGTGTTGCTTTTGAAAAGTAAGAGTGATTAATTTATGTTGTGAGAACTTGTTTCCAAAAATCATGGTAAAATAAATTATTGTAAATCAGGCTCATTAAAGGTCATCCTGTTGCCCGTGACATCCTAAATTTGTACTTTGGCAACTTGTTACTGCTACTAAACATTTAGTTTGTGCAAGTAAGATGTATAGCTGGTTGTCCAACTAGGCAACCGACTTTAAAAATACATGTCACTCCCTGTTATAAACTCTACAAAGTCAGTGTACATAATTAATGATAATAATAACGACTTTATTTAAAGTGGATAACATATTTGGCTAAAACCAATTTTCAATATGGTCCACTCAGAGAATGTACAATATACATACAGCATAAAACAACAACAATGACATAAAAACATGAAAGATAATTGACTATAAAAGAATTATTAACATGCCAAAAATGCAGTTGTAACTTATTTTTGCGACCCTAGGAAAGTGGAAATGAAATTCAATGAAAATAATGTGAATCAACATACATCTTTCATTTTTTATGATTGTTAATTTTTGATTTTAAGATCTGACACAAGACTTTAGGTGATAGATTATTAGTCGCATACATCAGGTGTGTGTGTTTTATGTGGCGAAAATACTATTTTAACAATTTTCTGCCATATTCAATTTATTTGAACCAAATTTTATAAATTGTCACCAGTGGCTCAAATGGTGATCTGATCAACCCTGATCTATCTATGGCACATATTTTGTAAATATTATGTTTATTTTAGTGAAAGAATTATCAGGTTTACATGACAAACATTTAACACGTCCAGCATTTGATGATAGTGTGGATGAGGAACATGCTATAGAAATACAAACACAAGAAATTACACAAGTTAGTATAGTACTTGGTTACGTATTTACCTGTTCCTTTGAGCCTACCTTTTAGTTCATAACATGATTAATAAGCCTCAAATTTGATTTGCTATGCTAGACAGTCAATTTAATGCAGGCATCTGCCAAGGATTTGATTGACGGGACAATGGCCCCACTAGTCTAAAAAGTTGGGACAATCAGAAATTTTGTTGTTTCCAGTACATGGAAAAACAAATAGAATGTCATAACTTGAAAACCTTTTAACACTTATCATTATATAATGTGAACTAATTTAATTTAGATGATCTGTTTAATGTATGCATGTTCTAAGTTTACACTTCATCTAGAATTTAAAATTTTATATGGATTTTTTACTCTTCATCTAGAATTTAGAATTTGATATGGATTTTTACTTGTGACACTTACAAACATGTATCAAAATAATGAAAAGTATGTATGTACTTAGAATTATAGGATTAGTTTGTAACTTGATACATAATGTGTAAAAGCATAGAATGTACATTGACATTGTTAGTGCATGTTGAAACTCTGCATATTTGAATTTCAGATAACATCTATGAACTGTTGTGAGTTTAGTGCATTCTTTTTTCAATTTCCTTTGTTTTGAAGTTTGCTTTTTTCTGATGATGTTCTGATAGTTGTTGCTTACTGACTAGGTATGAATTCCACTAGGGCGTGAGATCTTTTTTATGGTTTTAACTACCTTCATCAGTACATACTTGAAAATTACTATGATATAATGAGATTAAATGTATTGTTTGTTCTATAGATGTTTGCACATTGTCAAAGACTTATACAACAAATTACTATAAGAAGTAAAAGAGGAACAGAACAAGAACTCAGACTATCACAGAACATGGTTATGTCCCTTGTTAGATCAATACAAGAAATGTCTAATAATTTCCGTAAAAGTCAATCAACATATTTAAAAAGTAAGTGTTTGATGTTCATACCTGATTTATATATAACTTGACGCAATAATATTTGTTTCTAATAAAAAGTTCCCAACTGACCTGTATTGCATTATTTTTGAAGAAAGCTTAAAAGGACATGCTTAACACTTGACAGAAATATTTGCATGCCAGATAAAATCAATTATCTCCCCATTCATGTTCATATTAATGGTTGAATGGTCTGTTTTGATGTAGGTGTAACTGGCATGATCTTAGTTTCAAGTTTAGAAGACTGCTTGATTATTTGATCAGTTGGTTATACAGCATGAAGTATAGTAATTACTAATGAAGTATAAAGCTTAAATAGATATTTTGTTGTCCTGTCTTTTAAGCATTATTCTGTCTATTGACTTGTACTTGTAAATCAAAAATGCCATTGCATCTATTTTATATAGGGATAAAGTCTTCAGGGTTTATTATTATTATATACCGCATTTGTATAGCACTCTTTTCATATTGAATATATGTTCAAAAACGCGTCAAAATCATATGCATAATTAGGTAATACGAGTTTAAATGAAAATGAAAAAGATTAAGAGATGATAAAATATAAAAAATGTTCAGGATTTTTGGGTATTGAATAAAGGTGCCTTTTCTGTTAAAAAATCTATCATGAAAATCAGGGATTGCAGGATTTTGAAAATTCCGAATGTCCACCTATGTATACATGTATAGCATCTTTGCTGAACATACCATTTAAATAACAACTTTATATAAACATATTTCAGAAATTCGAAGTAGACAAGAAAGATCTCAATTTTTTGATGCCAATATAGGACCTGATTCAGGTATCATGCCTGAAGATGATATGTATGCTAGTTATGATAAAGTAAGTTGGTTTCTTTAACTAAAAACGGTGTGCCGTTATTGCCTTGTGTTTTAACCTCTTAACATATTCTTGGAAAGAAATTCAATGAAACTGTTATGTCTTCATCAGATGGGATCAGTTAATTAATGTGCAAATTCAAATACTTAACTTAGTTATCTGTATTACGTAGCATTTGAATTTTATCTACAGGCAACATTGGTGAATCATTGCTGGAGTCTAGACTTATTTAGCTGATTTAAGTTTTGTCTGATAATTAACAAACTAGACCTAATTGTCAATGATTCTGGTTTTTTGAAACCTTAAACCTTTACACTACTGTTTAACTCAAGTACACATGAATTTTATGTCAAACATTTTTCCAACTACATTTAAGAGAAATTTTAAGTACCTTTTATAAATGGCGCTGAAATCTTAATGTAAATTTCTGATTAGATTTCCAGAGTATCAAGGTATTCAACAATCTGTGATTATTATGTTTCAGGGTTTTTCATCAGAACAAATGCAGTTAGTAGAAGATAATTCAGCATTAGTAAATCAACGTGATAAAGAAATAGCAAATATAGTCAAATCAATACAAGATCTGAATGATATATTTAAGGATCTTTCACAAATGGTTGTAGATCAGGTATGTTATGGTAAAATTATTGTATTTTATTGTCATCAATCATCAATCATCATCAAATCCGATAGTTAATTTGTCATCTGCAGCCGGTGTCCAAGCGACTGGGATATACAGCAGCCGGCTAGAACTTCTAACGTCTGTCCTCCATGTAATCCTGTCTAGAGGATCACTGTTATGCAGCTTGCATGTCTTCATGTCAGCTTTTTCACACTCTGACCAGGACTTTCTTGGCAGCCCACGTTTACCAGAGGATGGTATTCTCAAACTTGTAATGGATTTGATGCACCCTGTTTTTATTAGGTTTTTTTATTTAGGTTTTTATTTTTTGGGGGGGGGGTACTCCCGATCACTACAGCTTTAACCTGGTAACAGACAAAGATCCAGGGAAGCTAGGTTTGGTGAGATGGCTACCTTATATGATCATATTTTGTGTTGACACAGCATTTAATCCAATAAAAAGGCAAATGGGAAAATAATTCATTTTACTGTTCATTTTATCAGTTGTCATAAAACATAGTTTGATGTCAGAAAAGCTTTACCTTTATTAATTTTATTATTGTTGTTGTTGGGTTTTAATTGCCATAGCAACGCATTGTATTGGTTATGTTATGACAGTCCACAGGTGACAGACTCAAATTTTCCTTATTATAGTATATATAGAGAATATTATACTATAATAAGGAAAATTGAGTCTGTCACCTGCGTGACAGTCTGTCAACCTTCTCAACATTCCTAGAAATGCTAAATAGGTGCGTATTACCATCAGTAAATGACAACTGCCCTACATGATTTGGAATCAGTGGAAGGATGGAGAATGGATGTAGAAATTATTATATATAATAGTATATTATATAAAGTATATTAAATGACAAAATTCCTAGAAAGTATGAGAATTGAACCCACTATCTCTTAATCAGCAGACTTGAGTGCTACTGACTGAGCTTGCTGGGTGGGCTTCATTTTATCATAAATCTATGATACAACTATAAATTATGTATTTGTAATTTCCAGGGTACAATATTAGACAGAATAGATTATAATATAGAACATGCTTCAGTACAAGTAGAGAAAGGCTTACAACAATTACAAAAAGCTGAAAAACATCAAAAGAAAAACAGAAAAATGTACATTATATTTATTTTAGCATTATTAATCATCATTCTTATAATAATATTATTTGCTACAAAGAGCTAGTACATGTCAATATTGTACATAAATTATTTAAAGATTTTTTCTGCATTTTTTGAATTCTGAAACTGTTGTGTTTTAATATATACATGTACTTTGGGGTCCAAATGTTTCTTTACAAATGTTAAATTTTGATGTTTTAGAATATACTTAGATGTACTTCACATGTTGTTGTTTGTTCACAACTAATATACATTTTAACATGAGACCTCAATTATGTTCTTTTATATTATCTCCCTTTTTGTCAAAATGAAGTTATCTAATAAAATATGTCTTTTATTGCATAGTTAAATTCTCTGCAAAAGTTAAAGCTTTCAGAGAAAGTATGAAACAAATACATGTGTAAAGAAACTTTTGGATCCCAGTGTATTAGGGAATATATATATTTATTTTTGTAAAAGCTTGGTTCATGAACTTGATGTAAGTAAATAATTGGAATCAGTTAATTGAAGATATCGCAACTTGGCGCTACATTGCGATTTCTTATACAATGGTTTTCCAGATTGTAACGCTAGCTTTCAAAATTAATTTTTTGCTATCTGGATACATTCAGGACACTCTGAAATTTTAAGAGATCTATGGTTTTACTACCTTCAAGCAAAACAGTTGCATAATTCTTGGCTAACACAAGAAGCTCTATTTAAAAGCATTTTGTATTGATTTGCCTGAACTGGCTCCTGGTACCAAAGGTTTTCTAAATAAAATGATTGAATAAAACCTTTTTGTCTATGATTATTCAATCTTTAAATCTCAAATGCATGATTACTAGGAGTTAATTTCTATTTGATTTGAAGTGTGATTTTTACCCTTTTTGTGGTTTGAATTGTTTAAAACGTAGTCATAGTTTTTATGAAATATTGTATCTAAGTAAAATGAGTAAGTCCTCATACTTTATGGGTAAAAGCACAAGTGAAAGTTTTCAGGACTTGTCCTGAAGTTAATGATTTATGGGACTTGAACAAGAGTTCTTTCTTATTTATAAAAGAAGCTGGAATAATGTAATTGAGGAATTTCAGGCTAACTAGAATTTTAAAAGTTTCTCTCATGTACAAGTACTATAAATTCTGTTTAAGTCTTCTTTAATATTGTCTAGTGTTAAAACTGAAAATATTTTCTGTAGATGGGACCAAAAAATTTTTGAATTACATTTTTTGTTATTTGAATTATTCCTTTTCTAAGACAGGTATTTGAAAAATGATTTGAATCTCAATTGTTATTATCTAACTACATTATTCTGTTTATTGTAACACATTTTATCTGTTAGATTACTTTCTGTGAAACAATTTGTTGTTAAATTTTATTTATCTGTCAGTGGTGCTTACTTTTACCCTGCTGATTTAAATACTTGATATTTGTTGGATAATCTTTATGAATAAATATTGATAGCAATTTTTATCGATTTGAAAGTACTGAATGATTGTAGTGAGTATTTAAATCAGCTGGGTTAATATCTGCATCTTTAACAGATTAAATTTAACATTATAAGTAGCAGTTTTTATAGTTCTTTACTTATGTTATTGAAATTAATAAATTAAATTTCCTGTTATGAATACATGTCTATTAATTTGTGTAACCAAATTTAACATAAGTCAATATAAGTATTTCTGGGGTTTTAAGTGTTTTTTTATGTACATAAGTGGGAAATACATTAAGGATGCTGAATTATTGTGTACAGTATAACCTCTTTTGAGCGGCCCTCTACATAACAAATCCTCTGCACAGCAACAACTTTTAATATTTTCTTTAGGCTTGATTTTAATTGAATTTATCCTCTACAGAGCAACAACCTCTGAACAGCAACATTTTAGTCCCTCCCAGTGTACAAGAGAGGTTGTACTGTATTAAACATTCTATTTAACAATACTTTGGTTCATGTATATTAATCTCCTTAACTATATTAATACATTACATAATTGTCGAGCTCATTTTGTGATAAAAGCATCTTGAAATTATCAATTATTTGATTGTATGCAATAGTTGTGCCAAACTTTAGGGGGTCATTCAGAAGTGTAATGTATTTATATGGGCAGGTTAATATAATTGGACTTAACTGGGTTGTGCAATATAGTTTGTAGTCATTGAATTTGTGTGAAGACTGAACTAGCAGTGATTATCTTTACCTTGTAATGTTTTTGTAGGACTGACCTGAAAGTAGTTAATGGATGTACTGTAGTGTAAACTGTTTCATTAATGTTAGGCCTTATTTCTGTTGACTTTAAAATTTGTTGTTAAATGTAGAATTACAGAACACCAAGGGCACATTGCCTAAGCAAATCCCTATGTATCCCTTTGTACCCTGGTACCCTTAAATTGATGTCCTATACTTACTCCTTTTGTTGTAAAAAGGGAAGGACACAAAGCGATATGTATTGATTTGCTGAAGCAACGCACACCAATACTCTTGGATGTTATGTTTTGTTGATTATATACTATGCAAAACTTATAACGCAAACAGTAGTTTTCTTTACATATTTTTTACTTTATATAATACATGGGTATATTTGCCATCATTAAGTCTCTAGGTATGTTCACACATGATGACGCGTTAAAAGTTCTCGTGCGGTCACGCTTGGGTGCACAGCATTGGTAAATCCTTTTTACTGAGTTTCATGAATACTGTGCAGCACGTTAGTGTCTACACAAACATTTAAAGTTTGCTGAGAACTCTAGAGACCGCATGACATTGTAGCACTTGTCATCTTGGATACAAGTCAGTTAATATGCCAAGCTTGAGCATTGAAAATCGGGGATAAGCCGTTTGACTGATACCCCACTAACAATTACCATCAGCGTGTTCAGTAACTACTGTTAGCTTACGTTACGGATACGGGAAAACTCAACCTGAAGACAGCTCATCCTGTGGATAACTCAACTTAAAGTTGTGACAACTCAACCCGTTAGTTGGGGATTGAATAGTCTCGAGTTGAGTTGTCTTTGGGTTAAGTTGTTCCGACCCTAACGTTACGGCATGTTACGGAATGCTCGCGGTTAGTGATCAGGCTACAGGTCATGGAGCAAATTTATTCAAACAGTTGATTGTGGATTGATATTGACCTTCTGGTAAGCTGGGTTTGGTAGTGATGAATGGGAACCACAACGCCCAACGCTACCAGCGTGAATATTTTAATAACGTTGCTGTTTAATACGCCATCGGACGTTCATGTCTTTTTCTCTAACAAGATAACGCCAGACCATAATCCGCCCGGACAACAATTTAATTTCTCAGGGCTTATAACATTAAGATTTTAGACTGTCGTCATTTTTAGCAGACAAAACTCCAAATGAACGTTTTCTGGACGTGTTTGACAGACGCATGCGTCACTGTCTTAAACAGTATGTGACGTTACCGGAACTAAACATTGTTTTACATGAGGAATGGACAAGCATCCCACTACGTTTTTACGACGTCATACTGGGTCTTCAAGACTCAGGATTTTAGCAGTAGTGAATTCAAATTAGACGCTTGTTCATTATCAAATATTGTTAACTTTTTTTCTCCTACAGGGCTTTTGATTCTGTGAATATTTTCTTTTCAGAAATCGTTACTTATTGTTTTGCTGTTGAATACTCATGACAAGTGATTGTTTTATTATCATGTTAAATTTCATATTATTAACATTAAAACTTATGCCAATATTTACGTTACTGTACCTATTTGCGTTATAACTTTTGCTTAGTATATATAAAGAAAATAGAAGTTATCTGAAACTGGCCAAAATTTTAAATTGTTTGTGATGGTGTCAAATAAAACTTACTGAAAATGTATTAGGAAAGTTATGCCTCAAATTGAATAACAAGAAATATATTTGAGGAAATATACTGGAAATGTATCAGGGGAATTGTTGCTTCAACTTATTTGGTGTGTGTATTGGGAGACTGAAATCTTATCTAATTTGTTTAGGCAATGTACTATCTAGTCTTACAATAATTTAGCCGTACAATTGAGAACTGTTGATGATGCAAATCTGTTGTATGACATTTGATAATATGGGCCCCTGGTATTTAAGTTTTTCATAACTGTTCTTGCAATCATACATTACTGGCTACCATACTTATTATTTCATTGTAACATATCATATTTTGTACAGGTTTCATTTCTTACAAACTATTTGTACACGTTTAGCTTAAACCAAAGTTACTCTACCACCCGAGTGTGGAAATGCTATGATGATTGGTGTGCAGCTATGATTATATGCATGCAGCTATATATCTTTCCTTGGGCAGCCAGCATAGTTATGAGACAAAAACACTACACACTGTATATTATAAGGTATATAACACACAAAATGGTAGATTTTATACCAGACTGTGCTTGCTGTCTATGTATTTTGTTGTTGATATATTGTTTGTTAATAATGGCAATGTTTATCATATTGGTTAATATTTCATGTTCTGTGGAAATTTACTGCTTTTTGCAATAGTTATGCCTAAATTTATTGTGTCTACTTCTTATGAAACTGAATTGAAATTTTTGTGTAGTTTATTGATTCTATGTTACAATTTGCATGGAAGTAACAGAAAAACATATTGTTATCTCTTGAAATAAGTTCTGTTATAAAAATGTGTATAAATATGTATTTTTTTCTAGACTTTAATATTGGTTCTGTTAGTAAAATATAGTATGACATTCCAATTTTTAATGCACTAGAGTGATAGTTTATCATGTGAGAATTTCCCAGTGAATTTATATGTAAAAATATTCATTCCATTTAAAGTCCCAAAATGTCCTGTTTTTTCTCACTCAAACTTTAAAACTTTAAAAGTGAGTGTAGATTAGCATTGTCAGTCATTGTTTCTATTGATGACATCTGCTTACAGCTGACAAGTTTGACGAGTCCTATCTTAACATTGACGATTGGTATATTCAGTAAGTACTACACTGAAAATAAGTTCGAACTATTGTTACAGGGGCGGCGAAATCAAACGTCCGTATTGTCCGTGTTGTCCCAAGGCAAGTACGGACAAGTGGATTTTTTGATAATCTTATTCAATAAACAAGTAACTTTTACCAGTAGGCAATAACGGACAAGTAAACAATTTAAAGATTTCGCTGGCCCTGATTGTATCTCAAGTGTATACATCTTTGTATATGCATGGTATTGTAAACCAATAAACATCTTCCGAAATAGCACAATCCGAAAATGATATGGTCACATCAGACACACATGTACTTTGCAATAATGGTTGATAAAACAAGTTGTGTTATCTTATTTATAGGAATGTTCCAAAATTCTAAGATACACGTAAGTGCAGTCACAACTCGCCAGATAAAATCAGACAATAGATTCTACAATAGCTTTGACGTTGTATTTCCTGATGATAATATGTAGTTCATTAATGGCAAGTTATTAAATCCTCATCATAGTTGTACACACTGTTTTGTTAATTTTTATCTTAGTCAACATATATATCTGTTATGTATGTTCACATTTTCAAACTTATTAGTTCATAAACTACAATCAAACTTATTTTATTACATATCTTTCTGATTTCTGTATTGATTCACTAAACTATGTTCAGTTTACATTCTCAATTTTTTTATCTTAAGTGTAAATTTTATAGCATCATTATTATACCCCCGCTTCGAAGAAGAGGGGGTATACTGTTTTACCCTTGTCCGTCCATGTGTCTGTTACAAAATTTCCGTCGCAGTTTTCTCAGCAACTATAACATGCAGCAGCCTAATACTTTGCATATTGCTTCATCCCATAGTCCCATGTGGTGTAAAGCGATTTCATGCTCCTGGCTCATCTACTTCCTGTTTGTCGCATATTTTTAGATTTTTGCGGGGGTATCACTAGTGAGCATTAGCTCACAGATTTACTTGTTTGCACTGGTTTAAATCAATTAAATAAGTGTGCACACCTAATACACAATATCAGGAACTAAATTAACTGTGTTTATTTGTAACTTGTTGTAGAAACCTAGGGGCCAATTTTCCAATGGTCTCATGGCCTGTTTTAGTACATTGTCAGCAACCACAGTACTTTCTTCTTTTACACTCCATATGTACCATGGGCAATTTGACAGGCAAAATCTCGTTTTCATGCATATGCATGAAGCAGGGGAGACCAATCTTCTTTCAATGAATTCACATGTTACAATTTAATACACTTCAATAATAATGACGTCATACTGGGATTTTCTTAAAATAGAAACCAACGCACATGTTTATTTTTACAAAATGGTTGCGTAATTTCATTGGCTAGATTTCTGCAGTGGTTTCTTTGTGGAACCAATGAAACTGCCTCATTAATTATTCATGATAATGAGATTTTTCTAACCAAATGGCCCACAGTACATTCAACATAGCTTAGTGGAGTAGTGTGTCGTGGGATAACTGACAATGGTTTAAGTAGCCAAGTCTTTTTTGTTTAGTTAATTTATCTTAAGACATTTTTGCTGAAAACCATGAGAACAAAATCAATTGTAGTTTTTCATTACCCATATTGAACAATTTTTCTCAACTGTAAAAATAAGAGTAATTTCAGTGTCTTTGTAAGTTAAAATAACATTCATTGATTAGCAGTCGTGATATAGCATTAGTGTGTATTCAGTCTCTGTGAAATTATTTGTACTAAGACAGTTGAGAAAAAAACAGACTAAATATACATTGCAACAGTATATAGTTGTTTTTATTGTTAAATTTTATTAAACTGTCAGTACCCCCCCTTGTTTAGATACTGACTACAGTACTCATGACAAATAAAGATAGATATCCATAATTATGTGCTGGATTATCAAACAAATATTGAGTATTTAATTCAGTGGGATCAATGTATGTATCACTGGCAGTTAAATAGAATTGAACAATGTCTATTTAGAAAAAAATCCTACAATCTAGAGAATAGATAGCAGCAATATTGTTGATAGATGAATTTTAAATATGTATACATGTATATTTATTGCAGTATTATTTACTATAATACTACACCTTATATTGTATTACTTGTATGTGCTTTCTTTGAAAGCTATATTAAAAAATTGATAAACATTTATATCATCTTTATTGTTTTTATTTCACATAAATAAATAAATATACACATTTTATATAAAGAGAAACAATTGATCACTAGTCTCATACAGGTACTTGTAGGCATGGCTATATTAGCAATGTATAATTACACTGATATTTACCCATTAGAAATATTGAATCCATTATATAAGGAAATTACTTCATAACATTTTTTGGAAGTGCTATTTTGTAGCATACCATTCCATAAGAAATCACTACCTCGAGCAACTAAGGGTTAGCCTTACAGAGCAGGCTCATGGTGTCAAATGAATTTATTTTCTAAGTTTACTTATTTTAGTAAAGAGTTTTGTTAACATTTATAATTGTAGTCATGCCTTTAAAAACCTGTATTAGACTATTGATTGATGTCATTTTAAACTGTAACAATGTTATCAAGACTTCCAACAATGAGACCAAGACTGACAGAATTTAGTCACAAGGCTTCATTTGAAATCAAAGGACTGAACAGTAGACCTGTCTTGAGACCTTCTACCATATCATAAATCCGGTACGGCACATAATTAGAGAATAGCTGTAGTAAATATGAATGATGAAATCAGTAAAAGTTTATGGATAATGAGAACACAGCCTTGCCTCAAAGTTCTCACATGAGACTATTGAATCTTGTCATACAATATTTTTGGTGACCAATCATCACCATGGTAACACAAGATTGTTATATCAGGCTTTATCAGCACCATGTTTAGACCTCAAAAGAACCACATCATTATTTCTGTTTGGATTCCTGACGACTTCTATCAACATCAATTACCTGAAAAAGTTTTAAGTAAACTTGTCAGCTCAAACTACAAATTTACCTCTTATTAATTCTTATATTGTTTAATCTTTTTACCAAAACCTCATGTCTTTCACAATTTGTTCCATTTCATTAATTTCATTCAACACATTTTATACTTGATTTTCATGCAGTTTAAAATACTTTTTTTTTAGTTGATTACCATTAGCTAGCTTCCTGTTCTTCTTATATTATACTAATTTAGAGTAGGTTTTGAATGGGATTGAAACCAATGCAGAGCTACTGGCTATCCATTGATTACCAGTCGAATGTCGTTACTACTAAGCCATGCCCGCAACATCTATTATCAGTCCCTTGGAACCCTTCCATAGAGAACTGGCAACTTACACACAGAAAAAAACAACATTTAAGTCAAAATTTCATGCTAAGTACAGCACTATGACTGAAATTTCTAATTTGATCAATACATTAGCTACAGTTGTTAGTACATATTGGATATACTATCATTTACCTGTTTTACTTGGCTTTCAGCAATCTTTTTCATTTCATCTTTTAAATTTCTTGAGTTTGGTAAATCCTGAAATACATAAAGACATGAGGAATAAATTAAGGCATGTTTAATGTTTATAAATAAGTAAAGTAAAATCTGCTTATAAAAAAATGATATAGCAAAATTCTTATCTTTTAAATCAAAATAGCAAATATTCCTATCCCATAAAATTACTTAGAAACCCAAACAAATTCAGTGCTACAGCATTTTGATTTTTGTTTCAATAGATTTTCACATAGTTTCAGCTAGATTGTATTGTCTTACAGTGATTCAAGAGGTCCGGGTTTGATCCCCACTAGGGGCACTGCTAATTTCCATGAGCAAGAAATTAACTTACAATTGTTCCACTCCACCCAGGTGAAAATAGGTACATGTACTGTGAGGGAACACATGCCTGATGGTGATTTCAATGATACGCTGAACATGCATATAGAAGCAGACTTTAAACCGCACTTTTAATTTAACTTTATTGTCTTGCATATGAGTATATTAAACAAACATACCATAACAAAAAGCTTGGTAACTTTAAACAATCTTGTAGAACATGATTTATATATAGGATCTGTTTTACTGACACCATTACTTTTTAAAACACCATCAACTATATCTTGTAGTCTCTGGAAATAACAAGTTTGTATGATAATATGATAACTACAGAACCCTCCAAAGTCATCAGATAAAATCCTGTGATTAGAGAAATATTGAAGCTCAGTAGTTAGGAATTTTACATAAATCCAGGAATTGTCCAGCATGAGACTGGGAAGGATAACAAGAGCAGTCCACAGACAGTGTGCTTGACTATTTGGTATGTGACCTCCAATGGTAACCTTGTAGACATGTGTTAAGTTTTAAGTGAATCCCATCAGTAGTTTCAAAGATAAATTGTTGCACCAAAAAAAACTTATACAAGAAATTTCTATGTATAAAAGGGCCATAATCCAGTCAAAAGTCATGCTAGAGTTATGCAACTTGATATTTGGTCTCCAATGGTAACCCCCATTGATGTGTGTGAAGTTTCAAGTGAATCCCATCAGTAGTTTAAAAGATAAAATGTTGCACCAAAAACTTATACAAGAAATTTTTAAGTATAAAAGAGCAATTATCCAGTCATAGTATGTTTCTATTCAGTGAATAGTCAAGCTAAAAAAGTAAAACTGAAGGCTTTAACCATGCATTTTTTTCATCAGACAGTGGCTCATCAACACATTTTGTCCACAGGATACGTAATGTATTTCTTCCTGACAGAGAATGTTTACTAAGCAGATCTGAGCAAATCTTAAAAACCACTCTGGACTGTACAAAATCGAAATCACAGGAAAATCGGAAAAATTTCGTGCCTGCAAAGTGGGGTCAGCCACTTATAGAAGTGAAAGCTTAGTACTAGTTAAATCTAAAAAGAACTACTTATGAACGAGAATTTAATGATAAATAAAACAAATTGTAGCAAACTCAAGACAAAATCATGTAATCAATAAATAATCGAAACAATTTAAGAGGATGATATTACAAACCCTTTTATGTCTATCAGATCTGGATTCTTTCTTTGAAGTCAGAGATGTGTCCATGGATTCCCTACGTGAACTGTCCATGGACTCTCTGCGAGATAGGTCCATAGATTCTCTACGAGACAAACTCATAGATTCTCTGCGTGATGTGTCTAATGAATCCCTCCCAGATAAGTCCATGGAATCCCTACGTGACATGTCCATGGATTCTCTACGGGATCTGTCTATGGACTCCCTATGTGACGTAATGGATGAAGTTCTGCGTTGTTTCTGTGATATACTTGCAGCATGAGGTGTAGAGAATCTTCTATGATTAGATTTATCATTGTTATTACTTGATGGTAACTGTAACTCTGATAATCTTCCTCCACGGTTACTATGGAAACAAAAATATTTTTATCAACTATAATACTGGTACATGTATATTGTATAAAAAAGCGCCGAAATGTCGGAATAAAAGAAGTAAAATTGTACTTGTGTTTTTGTTGGTATATTTTAAAAAATGGTATATATTGTATAACATAGAAAAACACACTTACCCTTGATAAACAAATCATTATACCTTTTTTATTCTTATTTTATTTATTTTTACTGGGTTTAACACCGTGACAACACAATTTAGGTCCTTTTACAGCATCCAGATCATCTCACCTAGCTTTCCTGAACCCTTGTCTATATCAAGTAGTCACCTACCCTTTCACAAGGCAGGAAACTTCTCCATATATCTAATCAATGAAGGAAAATCGACATAATTGTCAAATTTTCATGAAAGGGTATAACCTTCCCATTCAAACCCATGCCCCTTCGGGACATGAGATTCCAAATCCCAGCTCGCTACCAACTGTGCTATCGACCCGAAGTTCCATTATACGTTCAATGTTAAGATTAAGATTAAAGTAGTGAATAAAATAATACATTTCTTTGTCTGAAAATGCCTACATTAATCTATGGGTTGTAATAGTTAGTAAAAATCCAATTTTTTTATCTCGTTAGTTGTTATCATAGATCACAGGATTATAGACTCAAGTTTATGAAGAATAGAAGTTGACAGCTCTGAATGTTAAGCTGGAACTCATAAAAGAGCTATCTAGAAAAACCAGTTATCCAAACTGGCGTAAATAACCATCAAAGTGTTGGTAAACACAGAATAATCATAAGAATTATTTTTTTGTTGTTGGTTTTACTGTGGTAGCAACACATTGTATAGGTTATATCACAGCAGTCAATCACCCAACTCACTGTTCCTGGAAAGGCTAAATCTCTGGTTTAAGCTGCTAACCAACTACTAGGCACATACTTATGTTAGTGATTGACTACTGCCCAACATAACTTAGAATCAGTATTACTAGGGAGAATGGCTGTAGATAATGATTTCATGACCAAGCTCCAATAATGTATGTCCCACCTGGGAATCGAACTTACGACCCCTCCATCAGTAGACTTGTGCGCTACCAACTGAGCTAGCTGGGTCGGTTTTATCATAGAAAACTCCATTACATTACACGACAATTGTATATAAATAAAATACAAAATTTCACCTAGATTTTTTCTGTTCTTTAAGAGATGTTGTAATATTTTCATCAAACATTGATCTAGGTGCTTTCTTTCTTGGTGATCTTCTCAATTCTAGATTATCATTGATGGAACGTTTCTTGGTTGCCCTTGGAAACGTAACATTAGAAGAAAGACATGAACTATAGGTTTCATTCTTTACGTATTTCTCTCGTAATTTATTCAAGTGAGTATTTACCTTCTCTGACTTTTTGTCAACATTGTAACTGAAAAGAAATAGATGAAATTTTACTATTAGAACAGTTCAGTACTTTGGTTTCGACTTTCATTTGGAACCTTCTAGATATGAGTGAAATGTCAAGCAAATCCCATCAGTGCATGTAAAACCAAAGGTAAACTTTGTATGCTAGCTGTAAACAAGTGATGATTTTTTGTGTCACATTCTATAAATATGGCTAAAGTAAACACATGAGTACAACGATTCTGTCACAAATATTATAATAGCAATAATTGTCAGCTAATTTTAGATCAGGTTTAAAAATCAGATAAAATTAATAACTTACTATATATCATGTGAAGCTATATCTTTACTTTCAGGCCACAATGTTAGATGTGTACTACTTATATCAGGTGTAGAAAATTTACTCTTAGTTCTACTTGGATGCTGAAATAATAGATGTTACAGATTAATATTAAAAAATTAAACAAGAGCACCGCTAGGCGGAGCATTATATGCCCGAAAGTGTTTTTTTTTAGTTAAGTGCTCCGGAAACTGTTTTCAGTTTTAAGGTAATAGTGACTTTGACCTTGTGACCCCAAAATCAATAGGGGTCTTCTACCCGATATGGACAATCATCGTATGAAGTTTTAATATTGTGGGCCAAATGGAACTTAAGTTATGCTCCGGAAACCAAATTGCTAACAGACGGACGCCAGGGGGTATCACATTATATGCCCGAAATTCTTTCGTGCATATAAAAACACATCGAATAATAAAGATATGAATAATATAAATAATGCTTCCATATATACATGTTCAGCTGACTTTACAATTTTGTATGATAGCCCCTCATCATTGAAATCACTTTCAAGCAGGCAACCCTTGCAGTGTCATTTTACACCTGGGTGAAGTGAAACAACTGTAGGTGAATTTCTGCATAAAGAAATAAGAAGTGCCCACAGAGGGGTTCAAACTGGGGACCTCTCAATTATTAGCGCAAATCCTTCCACAAGACCACTGCTCCTTCTCAGTAGAAAGCCAATAGATGTAAATAAAAAATTAGAAACACAACAGTATTTCAAATAGTACTACAGTGTAACCTCTGTAGAGCGACTTTCGGCGGAGTTTGAAAAAATTGCCGCTCTGCAGAGGTGTCGCTCTGCAGAGGTAGACTTTTTCTACCGATCACGAAAACGGCCGTTTTCGGTCCGGAAAACTGGCATTTATACGTTCCTTGTGGTAAATACAGTTATTGGCGAACGCTGATCGACCAAAGTAAAGTAAGTTTTAATAACATTACGAAGTTTTTTAAATAAATAATAATAACGGTTGACAATTCCTATCATGAAGGTTAGTTTTATGGTAAAGAAAGCAATACACTAGAGAAATCGATTATGTTACTGTCAAATGTTTTTATACTTGTCTAATGGCGATTACCATTTGGCATGAATTATCGTCGTCTTTTCGGGAGTAAATATCTGATATTATCTTCAACCTCAAATAATCTTAAAACAGAATTCATTTCATCGAAGCTTTTAATAAAAAGAACAATAACAAATATTTCATTTATTATCGTCAACTAGCTAGACGTATGTGCATCTGATACTTGATGACGTCAACCTACCAAACAAAGCGCTCCTCGTCTAAGGTCCGTTCGTTGGTGTCATGGAAACCATATGTCACTTGTTTATTAACCCCTGTTAGTCAAATGATTTAGCAACATGACACTTGAGGGTAGTGTTATACGATTAGGGGTGTCGCTTATTGTTAAATCATCCGGTTATAGATAATTATCGATTATTGATGTAAACCTTGCTAGACTTAGTGTCGCTGTATAGAGGTAAAGATTAACTTTGGGAATTTATTTGAACGACCGTTTACCGCTCTGCAGAGGTGTCGTTCATTAGAGGTAAATTATAGAGTAAAATCGACGGGGGGAATTCTAATTACCGCTCGTCGGAGGTTGCCGCTCGTTGGAGGTGCCGTTAGCAGAGGTTATACTGTATAAAATTTTCGTATATATATTTAACCTACCCGTTGTCTTATTGGTGACATTTTAACAGAGGTAGCTGACCCATCAGGGTTGAAAAACTTTAGAAAACTGTTTAAATCTATAACAGTGGGAGCTGTAATAAAGAAATGTGTATTATATTAAAAATGTACCATCAAAATAATTTGATTAATGACAAGATGCAAGGCACTCGTTTGGCATATTTTGGGGCCCAATATGGGCTTGATTCCCCTCTCAAAATCATTCCCCCCCCCTATTTCAGAGAAAATTTCCCCTCAAAACTTTATTTAAATTTTCATTTGTCATTCTTCAGTGACAATCTATACTAGCTATTCAAATAAATGGTAGAAAAGTGTTCAGAGTAAATGTTTAGTAAAATTCTAAACTGTACGCATTTATGAGTTGACTGAAATTCCTCATATTGTCTTGAAATGATTCAAAATTCCCCATCCCCAGGGTATGGGTACCTGTCCCCAAGTTGTCTAGTGGCCCGAGATGAGCATGCAGTTATTTTGAGCCAAATAAAGTAAAGTCCCACTATAAAGACAACCTTGGTTATTTCAAAATCATGTGAAACTTATGTGACTAAATCTGTAAGTTACAGAAGTGCACCCTTTCAATTTTAGACCAATAAATCTTCATACAAATTGAAATTTATGAGGCAAAATCAGTCATTAGCATGAAATAGTTTAATGAATGTTTTACAGATTCAACATTTGGTTGTCTAAGTATTTTTGGAGGGTTGGGATTAACATCGGAACAACACATTATAAAGATCATATCACAGCAATCAGACAACCTACTCTTTGATCATCTGATCTCCACTTAAGTATTCCTGCCGGGAAATTGAACCCACAACCCCTTAATCAGTAGACTATAATAAGTAAATACAGTATACAAACCTTCACATGGTTGAAATGGTGAAGACATTGGAATACTCTCAGATGATTGAAGTCTAGATAAGCATCGTTTTTGTGATTCTAAATATTGTAATACTAATCTTTCTTTCCAATCTTCACTGCTCTCTGATACTTCTACGAATACAAATATTCTTTAGATAGCAAGGAGAATAATCATCAATTTTGGTGTTAGATCAATTTTTACTTCATTAAATAAAGTGAATAAAGCATATACAGTTTCGAAAGAGGCTACTTGTGAAAATATAATTTTCTGGGCTAAAAAAGACTGATTACTGTGTCTTTCACATTTTTTAGTGTATTGTTATGTCATTTTCAAGTTTATATTGTCACAAGTTTATATTGTAAGCTGATCATAGGTTTAGGCATTCAGGCAGAAAAATGCAGAAACCTCTTTAATGTCACATGCTCTGACCTTAAAACCTATAGAGATCTTCTGCTGGTTAAAGCAAACCTAGATGCCACACTTGACAACAAAAGGAATTGTTGAATTATGATGCAGCCACTTGGAAAGCCAAGTTTTACAATGAAATGCCTAAATTCAGTGCAGTTATCGTGCCGAAAAAATTCTAGTATAAATATACATAGAACAAAAATAAATCGTAAAGCATATTTACCGTAAATTTCTTTCTTCACAAATTTCCTACATGTATATTGTACAGGTTTAGATTCTTGTAGTTTCACTTTCAGTTTTGATAAATAATTTAATCTTATATCAGACAAGAAGGACTTTAACTCATCTGTATCCATAGTAGTTGACAAGTTCTTGGTTTGTTTTTCATCTTAAAAGAACATAAAAGAACCAAATATTATATTATTATTTGGATAAAATTAATTTTAGAAGTACATATTGTGGATTTGGAGCAAAACGGTCGTAACTCGCTCTTTTCTTAAAATGAGTTACAACCGTTTTGCACTAAACCCGTGATATACATTAATTATTCAGCCTGTCTAGGTTTTTAAATATATATTTATCTCTGAACTTGGAATTACAGTAAATAGACTAATTTGAAATGCCCAATTTTTCAAATAGCATTTTACTGGTGTTAACTGTGATAATCTCATGGTAGACTATTTACTGTGACTCTTTTTCAGCTTCAAAGGGCACTCAAGCTTTTTGTAGGAGCAGTGGTCCAGTGGTAGAATGCAGGCTTAGGAATTGAGGTCCTGGATTCAAACCCTACTAAGGGCATTGCTAATTTCCTTGAGCAAGAAATTTACATACAATTGTTCCATTCAACCCAGGTGTAAATGGGTACTGTGAGGGATCATCTGCTTGAAGGTGATATCAATGATCAGGAGTTTTTGTACAAAATTGTAAAGTCGACTGAATATGTATGGAGAAGCAGACTTAAACCGCATGTTACTTTTTTTAAACTTTAACTAAGTATGACTATATTTGCCAATGAAGTTATATAAGCAAAAAATGTCTCATCAAATACAAAGGCTAAAAATAAATTTCATCTTTTCACATCAATTCTTTCTACATAGAAATTAGCTAATAACTCACCACAGAGTTGTTGTAACAAAGTTTTCTGTATAGATATAACATCATCTTCAACTTGTTTTAAAGTTTCCACATTCATATAAGGGAGAGAACTCAAATCTAAAGTAGTTTCCTCTAAATTATCTCCCTTTTCAGAAATATCTCCAGAATTATCTCCCTTTGTACTCTTCAATGACTGATGAAACATACTGGTTACTATGGAACCATTTATATTGTATGGATGACGCAGTAAATGAGCATAAACTACAAAGTTATCGTGTATCTTATCTTTATCAGGGGAGGTAATTATAAAATATAGAAATTCATAATCATCAAGGAGATCTTCTTCCGGTTCTAAAAGGAATCAAGAAAGGCTCTAACAATACATGTAATTCCTACCTAAAGATATAGTGCCTAAAGTCTGACCTCAATCTAACCTTTATGCATGAATATTCATTACATTGAATACTAATGTAGTATTAATGCATGATACCGATATCAGAGTACATGGTCTAAGCTTGAATGTAATAATTACACATTTATGTGGTGAAATTTAACACATAAACATACTTCTAAATACAATTGCTGTAAATTGATTGCTCATTTTGAATATGTTACTTGCTAAAATGTAGAATAGGCGTGGTACTGATTTTTTTGGGTCTTGATATGTGTAGATAATTATTTTATGCGAATGTGAAAGGTCAGATTGGGGTCAAACTTTACCCACTATACCAGTACTGATGAAGTACAATCAAGGTTTTTTACATATAATTGCTGAAAATCACAAATACGTGTATACATATGGTTCATTATAATAAAGTTTACTTGTATGGCAGTCAAAACCCACAAATTTGAATGCTAGATAGAGTTTATTCTTGTAGGAATTGTGCAATAGCTGTACAATTCATACTTTGACTTAATTCAAAGTTGTCAAATACAAGATACTATTGGAATACATGCATTCATGTCATATAGCAATGCAATACTTTTTTGCGCTTTAAAGCATTTTTTAAGAGATCTATGACAAATGACCTAATCCGGAATTCAAATTTATGGGTTTTTCTGTCTGTGCACAGCCAGTACAAAGTTTTCAACGCATTATTGCTAAATAGCACAAACTATGGATTAAATTCTATTGTTCTTTGTACAAGTGTTTTTATTGTAACGGTGAAAGTTTGTTTGTACCAGAAGGGAAAACCCAAATATTTGAATTCTGGATATAGTCTATTGCTATACAAAGTGGCAAAAGGAAGATATTCAAACCTAGAACCTCATAATCATTACATTTAATCATTTAAGCATGCAACTTTTGCTAATCTAGCAAGACTTCAAAAAAACAACAACTAAAGTTGACAGTAACCATAATTTCATTCACAAATACAAATAGAACATAAATAGGTAAGTTAAATAGATAAGCTAAAAGATAGACAAATGTTCAAAACAAAATTCAGTCAAGCATATCTCATACAGTGAAATTTTTTTTAAAAAAACCAGATAGTCTCCTACCTTGTGCAAACTGTATATCATTAGTTATATTTTCCTTCCATAATTCAGTAGATAGACTTGTTTCCTCACATAATAATAAATCTTTATGATGAGAATATACAGGTATTCTAGCTAACATCCCAGTCTGTAATAAGATTTATATCTATGTACATGAAACATCAGATTTTAAAAGACTAGACATTTTTATGGGTGAAAGTAAAAATTATCAAAATCTATGAATTCTTGAGTTTTCATGTTTCAGTAGAATTTACAACAGAAAAGAACCCTCTTTTAAGTCCCAGAAAATCATGAATTTTAGAACCAGCCTTTAAACCTTTCAATTGGGTATAACATAATTTTGTCCGTTGAACAGTCCTTTTTCTTTCACCAATTCAGAATAAATGCTATGCCGTGAAACTTAGGTATAGGTCATTTAAATCAAAGGAGTTAATGTTTACCTTACTGAAAGTTGATTAAAAATGTAACAATAAATTGCGTACCTCTGTATTTTGCTGAATATAATTCATAAATACTTGTGAGTATCCATGTTTCTGATATAAACATCTGAACATTTGCAGTTAAAGAAAATATTAATAATTTTCAACAAAATAATTAAAGTTCAAGCAAACAAGCATAAATTCACTCCAGAAAAATATTGAACATAATATAGTCTGAAAAAATGTTATGCAAGTACTAGGCATTCTTTCATTCTTATGCATTATATAGTGTCCTAATGAACAAGAAGGAGACTGCTGAGTCTGGCACTTATGATTTAGCACAATTCAGAAATACAAAAACTGTATTTTAATGACCAACAGTCAATCAAAGCTTTACAGGTAAACATGACCAGCACTTAATCTAAAGCTATAGTTTATTTATTTTCAATGTATATGATCAAGCAGATTTAAGCAACATATGCAGGGCAAATCTAAGAAATAGTAATTTTCTGTTCATAAGATATTTACATAGTCATGGCACCCTAAACAATATTTAAATCATTCCTTGGATAATAAAGCACCACATATTTAGAAAGGATACAGTTTATAAACTTGAGATGTATTAAATAAATCAGGTATTGTATGTATACTGATTTCATCTAAGATCTCAAACATTCGACCTAGTTTACATCCAACCTACAATAGATACAAGAAATGTAATGTGGAAACCACATTAAAGCCGGATTTAAACACTTTAACACAAAAATTACAAAGGGACATAATCCATAATAAAGCCAGGTAGAGTTGTGGTTACTTTCTAATTCTGTTCATCACACGGTACGTTATCATTGTATAAAGTTTCATAAAGATCTGACAATAAATGGCAGAAATATATGGTAAAGAAAAACTTTAATACAATTGTCAACAATTATCGGACGCCTGCCCGACCGCCCGGGTTTCACCAAACTATAAGCTGAATTTTTTCGTTGAAAAATCCGGCTAATAATAGTAACAATTAACATGCATTTTTTGTTAGACAAGTGTCCCTTATAGACAATTTTTCTCAACTGTCAAAGTTTAAAGTAATAATTTTGCAGTGTTTGACTACACACTATTGCAATATCATGAGTGTGAGACAAAGAACACAAAGTCACCGTGAAATTATTCATGTTTTGACAGTTGAGAAAAAACGAACTGTGACAAAGAAATATATTTAAGAAAAGTAACATGAAAGTATCTCATAGTAAGAGAAGTAACTATGATAGAAAAAAACAATCACATAACAATTATCTCCCTTGAATAAAATTTCTCTCTTAAATACTGTTTTTAATTAATACTTATCAAACAGAATATAGATTAAGAAAACAATTAATATGTACAAATGAGACAAGTTGGATACAAAAATTTATAAGAAAACCTTGTCTATTGCCATTTAAATAATAATATAATATAACAAAGGAACTGTATAAATTAGTCTTGACTTAAATCTTCATTAGCACAAGCCTGATTTTATTATATCATATTTTAAAGGGTAAAATCATTTATTTCACTAGCCTGACAATATGAAATAAGTAATTTCCACTAGCCCAAACTAATCTTACTGGCCACAGGCTTTGTGCTAGTGAGTTAAGGCAATGAAGGCAATGACTGACATGTTGACATACCTGTTCATGTTCCTGACTATTTGAATGATGAATATCATGTACTGGAAACTCTAAATCCACTGATCTATCATCTAACTTATACATACATACACCCGGGATTGTTACACCTTTATTTTCCTACATAAAAATACAAGATATAAAGCATAATTGTGTTTTATAGTCTAAATTTGATTCTAACACACATTCACTGATTTTCTAACTATTACCCCTGGCCATTGGGCTTCCAGTATCAATCTATCTATCAATCTCCTGGTCAGTCTTTTTCTCCCCTTAGTGCAGCCAACATATAGGCACAACAGAATTATATCTACCTTGCAGGAACCATTTAAGTCGCGGCTGTGTTGTAGTGGTTAGCATGTCTGACTTCGAATCCGGAGATGGTGGGTTCGAAACCCGGTCGCGGTAGGTCATACCCTATACATGGGTTGTCGGCCTCGTGTTAGGGTAAGTTAGTACTGGTAATAGAAAAGTGTCAAGGAAACCTATAGTAGGAAGAGCTGGCTGTTGTATTTATGACCTACATATGTGTTGTATACGACATTAAAGAAAAAAGGTACCATTTACACCTTGGTGGAGTGAAACAATCACAGGTTAATTTTTTGCTCAAGGGAATTAGCAGTGCCCTTGATGCAGTTTGAACCCGGGACCTCTGGATCCCTAAGCTCACATCGTACTACTTTACTACTGCTTCTTCATGAATGTACAAGTCATGCCATCACAATGTTCAATTCAAGACCAACAAATGGTATGGCAATAATGTATCTAAGAACTGATTTTTGTGCCTGGGTGAACACATCTATAATGAAGTAGACCAAAGTAAGACTTACCAATTTATCACAAACTGTAACTTTTCCTCTCCATATTATATCCTTACTGTCAGTCACATCCAACATATCTGTATCTACATTGACTTCAGCTGATAAAAACTTCTGTAAAAATTCTGTATTCTCATCAGGGTTTGTATCAAAAATGGTAATCTTGGCATTGTGCCAATCTTTCAATCTTCTTAAAGCCCCAAGGAATAAAATATAGTCGCTGAAAGAAAAGACAGAGACTGGCATAATATATAGAATTTATTAAACCAAATATCCATGTTATTAGAAGCCACTACATGTGTAAATATTAAAGTAAACTAGAATCATTTTGACCTGAGCTAGATTTAAATCCATGACCTCTAAACAAAAAGCTGGAAATATATCACTTACAATATAGTTAGTTTTTTACATGGGGTTTCCCCATGTTTAGTAGTGGACTGTGGCAAATTCACATCAAAATTTGTCGCGGACAATTACATTCGGTTGTGCGCGCGCAAATCAAGGGATAATTACCACTGCAATTAATATAGTCCGCATTACGCATTAACAAGCAGACGACAAGAAGCACATGTATATCGTATCTGGTTTATGTAAGGTAAAGGTCCCTTGTATCGCTTCCATGAGTTGTATACAGGCATATACTCTATCAAAACCCCATGTCTGACAGCGCTATCGGCGCTTTTATTTATTAAAGGGAGGTAACTAAGCTAAAAATTGGGACAGGCACAAGTAAGTGGTACAGTTACAATAAGTATGCAGCGAATTCATTACATGATAATCTGTTATCTGAGGCTTGTGTTAATCCATCTTGCAACTAATTTTGAACATACATTTTTGTCAAAACAGTTAGTATGACTATTAGAATTAGGTTGTCCAAAATTGTCTGACTTGCTTCTATGAGGTTTTGGTTGCCATAGTGAAATAAACAATGAACTTATTTACCTGTCCTCTAGATTGCTTGGAGGCCACAAATAAATATCTAATATGACACCTGAAAATAAAACCACATGGTTTAAATTAGTTTCATCAGTCAGTGAAAGAAACTTAACATGCTTCAAAATCAAACTTTAACAACTTGCAACTTGCCTGGATATATGGCTAGACAGCTTTCACCTTTCCAAAGTTCAAAGCAGATAAGAAAACAAGAAATAAAGAAGCAAATAAAATATTAAAATGGAAATGGAGAAAACTAAGAAAATTAATCACAAAAGGGGATAGCTGAGAAAAATTATCAGAAAGGAAAGGGAGAGAACATAGAAAATAATCAGAAAGGAAAGGAAGATAACTGAGAAAACAATCAGAAAAGATTGGGAGAGAACAGAGAAAATAATCAGAAAGGAAAGGGAGACACTGAGAAAACAATCAGAAAAGATTGGGAGAGAACAGAGAAAATAATCAGAAAGGAAAGAGAGACACTGAGAAAACAATCAGAAAAGATTGGGAGAGAACAGAGAAAATAATCAGAAAGAAAAGGAAGACAACTGAGAAAACAATCAGAAAAGATTGGGAGAGAACAGAGAAAATAATCAGAAAGAAAAGGAAGACAACTGAGAAAACAATCAGAAAAGATTGGGAGAGAACAGAGAAAATAATCAGAAAGGAAAGGGAGACACTGAGAAAACAATCAGAAAAGATTGGGAGAGAACAGAGAAAATAATCAGAAAGGAAAGAGAGACACTGAGAAAACAATCAGAAAAGATTGGGAGAGAACAGAGAAAATAATCAGAAAGGAAAGGAAGACAACTAAGAAATTAGTCAATTTTAAATAAACTTGGTATGTTTTCTTTAAAAACAAATGAAATGTGAACACCAACCTGAGGCAGGTAGTTTATCAGCCAAGCAATGCAAATCATTAGTAGATCTTTTCAGATCAAGTTCATCATTCTCACTGAAAAAAAGACAAAAACATCATGACCTCAAGGATTTAATAATTTTCAAGGGATAACAGAAACGCTATGGCTGCCATGGTATACTGTGTACTGTACCAGGTGGTCCAGAATTCACAGTTAATTTCATTGTTTATGCATTGGTAATGACAGTTAAAATGATTGTTGTAATCAAAATTAAATTCCATTTTGGTAGAATATAATCACAATTGACTGTAAATATGTCAGATGACTCAGGAAAGAAAGGTGAAGTAGCTTATCTAATTTAGTGAACCCTAACACAAACCATAGTTTGAACTGTACCACCAAGCATGGCCGTCCTAAAACAACATCCTAGTTCATAGATGGTAGGTATAATAATTTCTGAGTATCTAAGTTCTCAGTTCCAGATAAAAACAATTAAATATACCATTTTAAATCTCCCAACACAGACTTTAGTCTTTCCAAGTCACCCCATGATACATCTGTAACATCATTCTGAAATAGAATGAAGATTTTAATATACAAAATAGCAAATACCTATATGAGTTTATACAAGAAAATAATCTCAGGCCGAACATTTGAATTTCTCTGTGATAATTTTTCTCCATCAAAACCAAACATGTGTACCCAAGTAGTTATTATGATATTAACTGATTCCATGTAAAAGAAAGCGTAATTTCACTATTTACTAGACAAAGTGAATCAATGAAGAGTCATTAAGCCCTCATTAAATGTTGTACATAATTACACTATAAATATTAATTCATCAAAAGCACTGCTTTGCATTACATTTTATGCCAGTCGGTTATTCAGATGAAATGCATTCCCTTAGTCTCATAAAGAAAATTATAGGAAAAGGGGAATAACTCATAAACTGCACAAGTTATAGTTCTTGTCCACTGCACCTCCATGTGTGACAATGTACATTTATACAAAATTTGAGGCCAAAAAAGGACATGTTCATCCGTCATTCATGGATGATCCCTTTATACATCCAATCTTTGAAAGGAATAAAAATAAACTTCAGAATTTACAATTACAAGGTAGAAATTCCAATGTTAGATGTTTCAATGTTTACCTTTTTACAACACTGGACATGAGACACTCTGTATTCACATGTTTGACTATTCTCATATAATTGATCAACAACCTTTCCTATACTAGAATCAACTGAAATATAATCAGAAAAAAATATAAGACTGAGCACCACTAATACACTTCGACTTCGATGAGTTACTCCAGCAAAATCCTATTGGACATCATGTGGAGGGTGTAGTGCTGGTAGTCGTGCTGTACAACTGTTTTTACTGGGGCGCGTGTGATCGGACGTTTCCCAGAAAAACAAGTGCTCGGTAAAATAGTTCTGTGAAGTGTTTTAAAAGAATAACATATTTACACTATACATTGTCTCTGGTAGGCTAACCCCTGAATGTAGTGGGATGTACCACTGCCTTGAAGCCATCAAGAGTGTTTTGACGTAATGATGCTTCTGGTAGGTTGTTCCATGGAGTGATAACTCTCGGGAAGAACGAATGTTGATAAGCGTTAATATTACAGTGATAGGGTACGAATTTCATGTTGTTTCTGGTCGATAAGTTGGTATTACAAATATATACTGCATCATCCATGTTGTATCTAGGTGAAGGCACTGGTAGGTAGTTTATAGGAACAGCTACAAGCTGGTGAACAATTTTATACATGAAGATAAGGTCAAATGAAGATCTACGTTGTTCCAAGGTTGGCCATTTCAATTCAGATAACATAGAAGTGACACTAGTACGATTTTGGTAATTAAATGGTTTCTTGAGAACAAATCTTGCGGCGTTTCTTTGCACTTGTTCAATTTGTTTGATCTGTGTTTTTTGTTGAGGATTCCATATGGTTGAACTATATTCAAGTTTTGGTCTGACGAGCGAATGGTATGCACGTTCTTTAATAGTTTTTGGACAGTGTCTTAAATTCCGCTTTAGAAAACCTAGAACTCTAGAAGCGTTAGACGTAATATTGTCAATATGGATGTTATACTTCATATTATCTGTAAGCTCGACTCCTAGATACGGATGGTGTTTCACATTTTCAAGAATATGACCTTTCATAGAATATTTAAATATCGATTTTTTCCTCTTAGTAGTAATGTTCATGATGGCACATTTATCCACATTAAATTCCATTTGCCAAGTGTTACTCCATTCAATTAGTTTATCAAGATCTTGTTGTAAGATTTCATGGTCTGATGGCGACCTTATAGCCCTATAGACAACACAGTCATCAGCGAATAAGCGTATAGTAGATGTGATATTACTAGCAATGTCATTAATAAACACGAGGAACAATGCCGGGCCCAGTACAGTTCCCTGGGGTACTCCGGATGTTACACTGGAGAGGCGAGAAGATTCACCGTCGATCACTACCTGTTGTTGTCGATCGTGGAGGAATGCTTTCACCCAGGATAGTGTGTCGTTCCTGATGCCGAAGTAGGAAAGTTTCTCAGCCAAACGTTGGTGTGGCACCTTGTCAAAGGCCTTGGCGAAATCTAATATTGCCATGTCGACTTGTAAGCCTTGGTTCATAAGATAAGTAATGTCGTCCGTCGATAAAAGTAATTGTGTTTCACACGATCTTTTAGTTCTGAATCCATGCTGATTTTCAAGTAAGATCTTATAAGTATCTAGATGATTCATTATCGCAGACACCACTATGTGTTCGAGCATTTTTGAAGCTACCGCTGTTAAACTTACAGGACGATAATTGGAAGGTTTAGTTCTGTCACCTTTTTTAAATATTGGTACAATATTTGCTTGTTTCCAGTCGTTAGGTACTTCGTGAGTGTCTAATGATTGTTGGAATAAACTTTGTAAACAGGAATCCACAATTTAGAAAACGGAATCAAAAAAGGAAATCAGCACAGAACTCTTATCTAACTATTGCAAATATCCCATTACACAAAATATTATTTGTCATCTTTAGTAGCTTCTGGTACAATATTACCTTTCTGTGTTTAAACTTTATGTTCATTTAAATATTTTTGTTTCTTTGTTTACAAACAAAAATAGTGAACTGGATACAACACTTTTTCCCCAGAAAGCTGCCCGTAAGGTTAAGAAGAGTACATATAGATAAACAATTGGGTGAAGCTTAAACAACAAAATAACTGCCATGTCGAGGTCAAATATCCTTTAATTAAGCCAAAATCGTGGAATGGTGCCAATGGGACAAAACGTCAAGTTTCAGACACATCGCGAAATCTGATTACAATTCAACTGTTAAACAAGTTCAAACTAAACAGGCAATTGATACTTTGCAAACTAGTTAAATATACTTACTTTTATTAAATACTAGGATAGAATAGAAGGTCATACTTGATTCATCAATATATTGCACGAAATACTTCCGCAAACTATTTTGGATTTTCCGCTAAAACGAACGATAACTCCGACTTTCCCAAGCGAACTCTTCATCGAAGAGGTTAATGAAAGGGGAATTCAACATTGAAGTGTTAAATTGAATCCAATAAATCTAAATATATAGTGATATATAGGTATAATAACGAAAGTAAGTATACATAACAAATGTATTGAAACTATAAAGACTAAAGTCATCTCTTTCTAACCCTCTCTTGGGTCTTAATTATCATATTTGATGCTAATATATGCAGACTTTTGTGTTGGGAGACCTGTCACGCATCGTTGCGTGGTGTAGTGACCGGTCGCCGCAGGACGCGATCTGCACGTCGACTTCTCTTTGTTTGGTGTTCGAATGGTTTGGTATGTTCATAATTTTGGTTTTTACTTTAATTTTGGTATATTTTGTTCACTTTTAACCGTGTTTTAGGCTGATATTTCCACATCGTGACCTGTGTTTGAATATCAAGTAAGCAGTACCTTGGGGTTCAGGCCTTGTTAAAATTAGGTCAACCAAATTACCTCAAAATTGCACAAGTTATTGATTTTTGACAAAGATTATCATGGTTACTGTGTATTTTAATGGCAAATTTATCATTTTCAAGATATTTTAGAATCTAGATTCTAGTAGTTGCTATAAACCACTCTGATATATGACCTCACTGCTCGAAGTCAAGAATTTATGCTAATTAATGCATTACCACCTTATGCTTGTGTGTTTACTCTGTGTATACACTCTGATGTAGTTGTTCTGTTAGTTTCAGCTTATTTACTTTCATTTTCAATTTTATTGTTTGTTTTTTCTTTCCTATGTTATTTTTTATTGGTACTAACTATTAATTACATTCAGTGCTCCAGCTAGCCCTTTTCAGCAGGGCGCCGCGCCCTGCCCTTAAAACCTGACGCCCTGCCCTTTTTCAAAACGCCCTGCCGTATTTTTGACCATAGAAAATCGAAAATCGTAAAATTCAATGATCATTATCAGTATTATCATACACGAATAAATTCTGTTGTTTACGTCATGGTCTATGACAATATACTTTGTTAATCTGTTAAACGAGGGGATTAGTGTCATCCTGTATAACAATCATCTGATAACATCAGAGGTTGTAATTAGTCTTTCACACATTTATTGTCACTTATCAACAGCTTATCAGTGAAAAATTATCTAATTATAGGTTTACAATCAACTCTCTTAATTCGTCGGAGGATATGATAAAGTCCAATTCCGGACTTTTCCGTACATAACTATATTGTGTTAAATATATCAAATTTTACATTTAATTTTCGAATCATGAAGTCATTATACGAAGCAATTAAATTACTGTTCATTTGATGATTATTTTTTTCATTATTTAGTTGATAAGACCGTTCATTAGAAGTTTAAAAATGTCAACATTATTGCATTCGTCCTCGATAATTTTCGTACGTGACTGACGATTCTTGTTCTTAATTTTCCTGGATCACATTTGAATCATATACACCTTACTAATGTTTGAATGAAAGAATTTGATTATTTGAATGTAATAAAAGCCCACTACAATCATTAATTTATTTATTTTGATCATCTGTAATTTACAAAAGCAGACACCTTTTCGGATATGCATAATTTCGGATACATAAGTTTATTGGTAGATTACAACCAATTTACTTGACAAAACTTCAAGACTTCAAACTTAAACTTAAAATGAGCTTAAAAAAGTGACTTCGCCAAAAATTTGGTCTATGTAGAGCCCTGATATGCACATTAAAACCTTAATTGAGTTGACCAAAATGCCAAGTAAAAGTGGTACAAGTAGAAGAGCTATTGCTTATTGTGAACTTAGAACAATTGTTTATACTTAGGAGTTTGTACTGGCAAATGCCCAGGAAGCACTTGCCACAGTAATTAGTAAACATTTTATGACACAGGACCAAAATGGAATCTCTTTGTAGAGAACACCTATCCACAAAGGACAAATATGAATTTTTCTGTGACTGGCTACATGCATGTTCACAGACTAGAACTTAAATTTAGACTCTGTTTCATCTAAATTACATATAGACTGTCATAGATGATGTATGAATTATCATAAAAGGGAATTAATAACACACTAACAAACACTTTGACTTTGTTTTATTGGTTTTTTAAACTCAGAAATTGACTGTACTCCGACCACGCGTTAAAAAGTGCCCTGATTTCCCAAAAACGCCCTGCCCTCCCCAAAGTCTAGCTGGAGCACTGACATTTATTGATTATTATACACAGTTATGTTGTCTTTTGATTTAACTTGACTAATTGAGCACTTAGTTTAACTGTAAACTCATCTTAGCAAACAATTAGGATTGTTACCAGCTATTGATACTTTCTACATAGATTCTTTAGTGTCATATTTTTACTGAAAAAAGCTGTCAAAGTGACAGATTTTAACAGGGTATGACACTGTAAAAGTATATTACATAATTATATAATTAGTAAATATTTATGTTATTTATTGAGTTTATATTCACCTATTTAACCTCAAAGTAAAGTCAGATAAACTGAATATTTCTATATTTTGAGGATATTTTTGATTGGATGAAGACAATTGATTTTATGAGAACAATTAAACCAGGGTTTAACACTAACAGTGTCCTGGGGTTCTGAGGATCCTGAAGACTTGGAAGGAATCTCAGTGATTCTCAGCAAGGGATTCCATCAGGATCCCTGTAAATAGACTATATCCGGAATTCAAATATTTGGGTTTTCCCCTCTGGTACAGACAAACTTTCACTGTTACAATGAAAATACGTGTACAAAGAACTACATAATTTAATCCATAGTTTGTGCTATTTAGCAATAAAAACCCATTAATTTGAAATCCGGATTAGGTCTATTGCCATTGATTGTTTATTGCAATTACTGAGTGCAAATCTTATCCATTTTTTTGTCTTTTATGTGAGGAATCCCTATTGTTGAGGAGGAATTCATAAGTAGCTGACGAGGGATTCTTTTGGGGATTTCTGGTAAAAACAGTTAGTGTCAAACCCTGGTTAAACCCTATCATGTTTATAAGCAAAACAATATGACTTTTAATGACTTGGAACATGGTATTGTTAGATGATTTAAGCTAATCGCTAATTTTTTCCATCATTGTGCTCATATATGTCTGATAAAAGTGATTATTATAGAAATAAGAAAAGGGCAGTTAGCCAGAAAAAAGGGGCTGGGCACATCAGTAATTTACAACAAAAAGTTATTTAAGATTAATTTTGGCAAATTGACCTTGAAAAGTAAGGGTAAAATCCGAGTAATCCAACTAATTGGACCTACCTATTTGAAGAGTATACAAGGGGAGATAATTGACTAAGGTCCCTTATTGTGAGATATAACTTCAATAGATTAATAAACAAGTAGGTATTCTAAAAATGTGAACTAGCACCTGTATTAAAAATTTATAAAAAATACTTAGGCCATATTTGCTTGCAATCATAGGTTTGCTGTTAGTCCCCAGTTTGATGAAAATCAAATATGTCTATTGGTAAAAATATTTAAAAATAACAAGACATATTGTTTATTTTGATTTATTTTTCATTTCAGAAAACACCAAATGGATGAACCATCATAAAAACCAAATCAACTCTGATGTCATGTCCCTTCAGAACCAATTATGATCAATTATTAATAACCAGTAGTCATGGCGACTGGCGAAGAAAAGGAAATAGCTTTAGTGGGAGATTTAGATTCTCTGGCTGTACAGTTTGGGCAGTCTCTGTTAGAATCGGACTTGAAGGCTTTCAACAATGATGGCTCTGACTCTGACAAATCTGGAAAGAAAAGCAAAGCTGGAGATGTGGATGACGTCAACGAAGAATCAGTGGATGGCGAAAGATCTGTGAGAGATCAGAATGAACATAGTATTGAAGATTCTAATGATGACTCATGCTCGACTGCTGACCTGTCTCGTAAAGTGTTTGAATGTGAAGATTGCGGACAGACTTATACTAAATCTAGTTCGTTCAGTAACCACAGACTAGCACATCATCCGTCTATATGTACACACTGTGGAAGACGTTTCAGCATGCCCGCAAGTTTAGAGTCACATTTACAGCTTGAGTGTGGTCGGGTAAAGTCTGCGCAATCTTTTGAATGTAACATTTGTCACAAATTTATGAGTACTAAGAAAATTTTAAATCGTCATTTAAGATTGCATTCTAATCCAGGAAAACATTCTTGCCCTGTCTGTTCTAAGACATTTGGGCTTCAGTCGAGTCTAGACTTCCATATGAGGACTCATGATGAAAATAAACCATTTAAGTGTAAAGTTTGTCTCACTACATTCTCGGAAAAGTCGACCGCTATTCGTCATGTGAAGAAACAACATAATCCAGAAAACTACAATGACTTTATTGAAGTTAACTTAAAACCTGCCAGTCCTGTTGAATTAGCTAACCAAATGAAATTCAAAGGAGTTGAACTGTTCGGAGCTAGTGGCAATGAATCACAAATTTTGAATGTCCCTATTCCAGTACATGGAGATAGCAGTACAGCCAGACAAGCTCCTTCCCTCAAATCTTTACTTGAACTACCTATGAAAAAACTAGATGCTAACATGTACGCTACTAATACATCCAAAGTTGATAATAAAATGGATGACACCGATGCGGATAAATCAAATGATGTTAATGATTTTAATGATACGTTAGAGAATGGCGAAAGTGATGATGACGTAGGTGAGGATAGCAACCAGCAGCAGAGCAGTGACTATTTTAGAGTTTATAATTGTAAGCTTTGTGACAAAACCTACCATCATTCTAGTTCACTTAACAAACATATGAAAAAACACGACTCCTCCAAGTTCGTGACATGTTATATATGTAAAAAAGTTTGTGTTAGTGAAGACGACTTCCAAGCACATTTTACGCTTCATTCTTCCTCTAAGACGTACACTTGTCCTATTTGTGACGCGAAAATTGCCAGAAGGTCAAGTGTTCTACGTCATATAAGAAAAACCCACAAGTACTCTAACGAGGCGGCAAGAGATATTTTAAACCAGCATTTAGCTTCGTTAGATACGTCTGGCTTAATGGCCACTATATCAGAACCCGAGATCTCTCAGGATATGGAAGAATATGATGAAAAAGATATGAAATCTGATTATCAGGACGAATACCTTGAATCCTCGCCAATGGAACCCGATACTGACAAAGTAGAAGATAACCAGCCAATGGAATTTGAGCATTTTACATGTAATGTATGTGAGCAGATCTTCTTAGAGAAAGCCAAATTAACTTTGCATTTATTGTCTGTACATAAACTAAGTGAAGAGGAAGCACTGACTAGTTCAGGTTTGAGAATAAACGAACAAAATAACGACAATGAGCCACAGAGGTTAGATCATTACACTTGTAGCATATGTCAGCAAATCTTCATGGAGAAACTTGAATGGAAGAAGCATCTATGTGACCTACATGGCTTAGGTGCCGAAGAGGCCGACACTTGTATACAACTGGAATCAGGTGACCATCCAGGCTTGTCTAACTCTATAAGAGGGTCGGTTAACCCACCAGAAACTCATTCCGATACTTCACAGAGTATTTTTGATACGACCCTCAGTGTCACTGTAGAGAAAGATAAAGAAGGGGTTCAAAAGGTCATCAAGGTCATGCCGGAGGTCGTCTTGGGACCTGGTAACACTAAAGGAGATGCTCAGAACAAACCATATAGCTGCAGCATGTGTGGAACACGTTTTGTCGAAAAGTCCAGCGTCAGACGACATCTTAAAAGAACGCATAAATTTTCACCCGAGGAAGCGAGAGAATACATGATACGAGCTGACTACACAAAAGATACCTTGGCAACTAATAAAATAGTTCCAGTTCTAACCTCAACGCCTGCTTCTACTCCATTTAAACCAGAAATGAATGATAGCAGTTTCCTGGATACGACAGAGGATACCAGTTACATGATGGAAGAAGAAGAAAAAGAAGAACCGAGTACCAGTACCCCGGTACAGAGAACGTTTCTCTGTAGTATGTGTAAAAGGCGCTTCATGTTACGTTCTAGTGTCAGACGACATTTACGTAAAGTTCATCATTTTACTCCCGAAGAAGCTAGAGAGTGCGATATTCTTGCCGAGGAGAATAAAGAATATTTGTTCAAGATAAGAAGATCTGCGGGCGAGCAGAGCAAAGAAAAACCGATTATCAAAGAATCACCCATTATACCGGAAAAACCAAAGTCAACGTCAAAACCAAAACTAAAAACCGATATACTGTGTAAGATTTGTAACCAACGATTTAGTCAAAGATTTGGGTTAAAACGCCATCTGGTAAATGTCCATAAACTCGATAGGAATGAAGTTGAAAATTTCATGGAGGAACAAATGAACGAGAACCAACCAGACGTCAAACAAACATGTAGTTTATGCTTCACTGATTTTGATAGTAGTGCCACCTTGCGAGTACATCTTATGAAATTACATCGACTCTCGCAACCTGTGGCCGATCGTATATTATATGGTCAAGAAATGTCTGATTACACAGAAGGTATTGAAGAAGACGTTCTAAATATGTCAAGTATAGTAGAAGACTCGATGTCAATGGATGAATCAATGCTGGGTGGTAGCAGTAGACACATGTACACGAGTAACGATGATGAAAGTTCTAAAAACTTTGATGTCGATGATGATTCTAATGAAATGAAGCTAGGTAACAGTAGTGATGTCATGTTTGGTCTGAAGGGAGAGAAAGATCTATTAGCTGAGATAGACTTTGAGGCGATAAATCCATGGGGTTCAGATATGAAAGGCGTCGGTCTGGAAACAGAAAATCTAGAAATGAATGATTCTGAAAATAATCCTGACATGGATTTTAGACTTGCCGAGGAAGATAAGCTAATGGAGACTACTGATGATCCTGAATCCATGAACATGAGTCTGATGTCCGATGGCGATGCTTTGTCGGACAGTAAAAGTGACAGTATGAAAAATGGAGCAGCCAATCGTAGCCCTGGTATGCCATCTTACTTACAGAGAAGAAACTATGACTGTCCTATATGTGGAAGAGTTATGAGCGATGCTAGTGCTAGATCTAAACATATACGTCGACATGAGGGTACCGCTGGCTTCAAGTGTGGGCTGTGTGATAAGATATTTCCTCAGTTACGTCTGATAGAAAGCCATCTGAAGACACACAGCGGTTTTGGCGTGAAATGTGGAATATGTTTTATATACTGTGCTGAAAGACATGGGGCCAAACGTCATTTACAGAGAATACATAACATTGAAGCCAACACTGAGGAATCTGAGAAGAATATAATCCAATGTACGCTAGATGCACCAAATATACAAGACAACATGAATAATTACTCTGTAATTGACTTATCTAAGCAGAAAGATATTATTGAAATTGTACCCAATGTTCTAATGGGTAGAACTTCCGACATTGAAAAATGGAAACTTGAAACGGCTGATGCTAAGGCTAAAGAAAAGTTGGATCTATTAAAGAGTACAATGGGTGAGGCTGTCTTTGTACCTACTGATGCAATAAAGTCAGAACCCGAGAATAAGGATGACGTTAACGAAGAAAAGAGTCCAGATGATGAATCATCACAGTCTACTTCTGTGGTTAAAGATGGCCCTCCTACAACTAAAAGTCCAAGAAAAATTGCCAAAGCTAACAGAATAGATTCAGTGATTAACAGTCTACATAAAAAGCTTCTAACCAGAAATATGAACGGTTCGGAAACCGATGAACAATCTGACCCTGGTACCGAAACTGATTCCCCCAAATCAGTATATAGCGCCGAAAATTACTCTCCTTTGAAGATTAAGTTGACTAAAAAGTTTGTATCTGAAAAAAATCCAATAAAAAAAGAAAAGAATAGTAAGAAAAATGACACTGGAGGAAATGAATCTGATTCTGATGGAACAGTTGATCTTGATTTTGAATCAAAGGCTAAAGTGAAAGCTGAGGATGATAATGATTCAAATGCTAACCAGAAAAAATCTGACGACGGTGAGGATAAATCTCAAATGGATAAAGATCTAGAGAGGTTGGACCAGGAACTTCTGAAAGCCCTGATGCCCCAGATGATGAATGGTAGCCCCTTAAACAACATGGCCGCTGAGATTGGTAATCAAAGTACTGTTAACACTGGCGGACATATGTTGAGAAGTTTGTCTAAAGGAAAGAGTCCCAGTAAACCTGTACCACATCTTTTATGTTGGGAATGTGGGAAATCTTATTCTAATTATAAATCATATAGAGAACATCGTAGAAAGAAACATCCACTTAGCTGTAACCAATGTAGACAGGTATGTTATCTTTTAAATACATTTGTGTCAACTTTTTTTTTTGGGGGGGGGTGGTATCGGCATAGCAACACATTGTATAGGTCATATCATGGTGGTCAGTCAACCACTTACCATTCCTGAAAAGGCTAAATCTCTAGATTAAGTTGTTAGTAGTTGCTAGGCGGACACTTCAGTCAGTGACTGTCAACTGCCCTTTATGATTTTGAATCAGTGGTAGGAGGGAGAATGGCCACTTATGGGCACTCCAGTACGGAGCTAGTTGTAAGTTTCTTGCTTAAGGTTGGTTTTGGATGTGATTTGAAACAATAAAGAATTTTGGATAAAGATTCTTGCTCAAAGAAACAACAAAATGATGTTTTTCATGAATTTCCAAGCAATGCGGAACCATTCCATGAACAATGCATTTAAATATCAGAGTAATACCATTACAGTGTTGAAAATGTTTCATTAAACAAATTTTTCATGTTTTAGGCAACTTATAAATGGCAATCTCACATTATATCATATTGACCAAGTTTACACCTCAACAGCCTTATGGTTTTTTAAGAGCTTTATGCTGTACCCTCCAGAAGTCCTTGAGACAAAATTCTGGTTTTTTAGGACAAACCAATTTATATTTCTCCATTAAAAAAAGAACCAAAGTATCATCTGAGTAAAATCAGTATTAAGTATTTTATCATAATTATGATTCAAATTAGGTTTAATTATAGTAAAATTATTCACTGTATGCATGATCAAGTCTACAAAATTAGTGGGTGTCCGGTTGCCCGGGACAACCAATTTCTATTTTGAATAAATCAAAAATTTCTTTTGGGCAACCAAATTTCTACAAACAGGATAAAGTGATAGCTCCTAAAATGAACTGTTTGGGCAACCACTTTCATATCCTAATTTCGTAGACTGCATGATCACAATTTTTTTTGTCTAAGAACTTAAGAAAGGCACAGTGTGTTGAATGAAATTACGATTAAAAGTAATGTATATATTATGTAATTTATTACAGGTATTTGTTGATGTATTATTATATCAAAGTCACATGCAGCAACATGGTGAAGGTCAAAAGGTCACAAGAAATCATGATTGTCCAGTTTGTGGTAAAGAATTTAAAGATGCTAGTTCTAGAGCTAAACATCTTAGACTTCATACAGGAGAAAAACCTTATAGGTGAAAATATACTTCTTTTGTTCATTCTTACTTGAGCCTTAATTTAATTGATGCAATTATTTAGTTTTACCCTGTTTATTGATTTGTCAGTTGACTTTGGTCTGTTGCCTAGCTGGCTATGTACAGGATTTCATATCTAGTGTGGATACTCTCAGGGAAGTCTGGGCTTGCCCAACAAAGTTGCCTCAATTAATAAAATTGTTATTGTTATCATTATACCCCCGCTTCGAAGAAGAGGGGGGTATACTGTTTTACCCTTGTCCGTCCGTGCGTCTGTCCGTCCGTCCATTACAAAATTTCCGTCGCAGTTTTCTCAGCAACTATATCATGCAGCAGCCTAATACTTTGCATATTGCTTCATCCCATAGTCCCATGTGGTGTAAAGCGATTTCATGCTCCTTGCTCATCTACTTCCTGTTTGTCGCATATTTTAGATTTTGGCGGGGGTATCACTAGTGAGCATTAGCTCACAGATTTACTTGTTACTATTATTATTATTAGTAATAGTAATAGTAGTATCTGATAAGGACTGCTGGTTTGAGCCTTGCCATGAACCCATAAATGGGTAAATGAGTACTGGCTATAAACAAATGTCCAAAAAAAGCTAGGTTAGGTGAGCTGTCTTTGTGAAATATTAAACAATAATTGTGCTGACTCCCCCTTGAAAAAAAAATATAACTCTGAGGCACGTTCCTCACTAAAGCTATACAAGGTCATAATTATTTTGGAATTCTACTTAACTGTATTATTACATCTTTACTTTCAGATGTGAAATTTGTGGTAAAAGATTCACTCAGACAGGACATTTAGCTAGTCATATGAGAATCCACAATGGTGAAAAACCATTTGATTGTAAATTATGTGGAAAATGGTTCACAGAAAAATCTAGTGTAAAGCGCCATCTACGTAAAATGCATTTTAATCAATATAACAAGAAATGTACTGTGTGCGGTATAATTTCTAAGACACGTGAAGAACATCGAGATCATTTGGTGACCCATAAACTGAAAGTTTACACGTGTCAGATATGTTCGAAGGATTTCATTGATTCAAGAGCTCTCAAAGTTCATGTATTCAATGCTCATTCGCAGATCACGCAGTCTCTTAACTTGAAAGAATACCGTTGTTCCGAGTGTGATAAACAATTCTTTTCCACGAAAGGACTTAAAAACCATCTTAAAACCCATAAAATTGATTTCCAAATGTTTAATTGTGAAATATGTAATAAATTGTTCCTCAACGAGGAAAGCATGCAAAACCATATGAAAACCCATTCAACTAACAAAGAACGGTATTGCGAGAAATGTGACAAACATTTTAACAGTGCAGCATACGCGGCATTCCATAGAAAACAACACATTCTAGAAAAACTTCACGAAGTTCTTGCCGAGAAGTATGGTAAAGGGAATGAAGGTACGTCGGTCCCAACTGCTGGTGACCTTGAGAACCAAAATGACGCCGAAGAATCAGGGAACAAAATGGCCGCCAGTGGACATTTGATTACAGTTGAAAGTGAGGCTGATAGTAACAAGAATGATGATAACACAATAGAAAAGGATAAATCTGATGATAAAATGGATGTTAGTTTCGATATTGGTAATGTTAGAATTGAAAATGTTGAATCTTTAGTTGGTGTTCAGGACATTGCTAATGAAAACATTAAAACTGAAAATATTGAACCTTCAGATGCGGATACTAAGAGTGTTCAAAATAAACCAGTGGCCGATGAATCAAATGTCATTGATAACGTGAATGTTAAAACTGAAAATATTGAACCTTCCGATACTGATGCCGATAGTGTGCGAAATAAACCAGTAAATGAAGAATCTAAAAATACCGATAATGTTGCCATGGAAACTAATGATAATGATAATGTTGCAGCTGATACTAGTGTGTCTAATGCTACATCTGACGATGCTAGCAATAATGTAATGGACTTGAAAGATATTCAGGAAGCGTTTACCGATCACATGATACGTCTGCAACATTTTAAAACGTACTCCTGCTTTTATTTCTTTAAAACGAAGGATGCTGGGATTGACGAAATCATGTTGACTGAGAACGAGGACAAAAACGTATCGTTTAATCCGGAACATCGTAATAATGCATGGTTTCAGATGGACAATGGTGTCGGCGAGAAGAAAGCTCGATGTTTCTCTCTTTATAGATGTAATGAATGTCGAACATTTAAACTTAGGAAACGAGAGATTGTCAGACATTATGAGTCAGCCCATGGTGGACATTTTACTGTACATTGTGACTTGTGTTCAGCACAGTAAGTTAGATTTATAATACGGACTTTAGTCAGTTATTTCCCCTTGTATACTCTTCAATTAGGTAGGTCTAATTAGTTGGATTACACAGATTTTACCCTTATTTTTCAATGTCAATTTGCCAAAATTAATCTTAGATAACTTTTTTTGTAAATCATTTAATTTTTGAAATTCAAGCTAAGTATTTTTAGGGTAAAGAACTATCATAATTTTATCACTTCTGTAAATATCTTCATTAACAAAAACGATATTAGATAAAATATTTTGTTATCCTTACATGGGAATTCAATTATAAAATCTTATGTGATTTGGACTGTTTCAGAAAGAAAAAAGTATGTTTTGCTCTGTACAGCAATCTTCATCTTAAATTTTGAAATGCACTAGTCTGAATTAAAGGAACTCATTCACTGATTTCAGCTCGAACATCAACTTTTCCTAAAACTATCAAAATTGTTAGGAAACATTTTTAAAGCAGAAAATTAGTGATTTGATAATGACAATTTTAGTGCAAATTGACATACAAGTACAAATGATGGTGTTTCAAGTAGTAAAAATTTACCCTGTATGTCACGGTAATGGGTATAGACAATTTTAGTGCATTTTTGTGACTTACATTGTATATTTCTTGCAATATATAGGTCAGTTTGTCCTAAAATATCAATACTTAATTTTTTGACACAATTACAGACACTGAATGGCTTTTTGAAAATATTGAAAAATCTTAACCAAATCTGTGAACTAGTACCTTTAATATGTTTTATAGTAAAAGGCAAAATTTCAACTAGCCCATTATTATATAAAACAAGTAATTCTCACTAGACCCATTCAATTTTCACTAGCCCCTGGGTTTCAGCTATTGGGTTAAGGTGAAGACTGGTTCAGTGATTCGTTCTTTGATTTTGTTTTGCTTTTTAGTACTATAGTAGTGAAAGGGGAACAACTCTTGTCATTTTGATATAAAGTAAGAAATTTGTAGTTGTCTCCCCTCAAATGTCTTACAAATCATTAAAACGGTAAAAATCAATGTAAATATTGAGTATTGATTGTTACAGCCTCAATCTTAACCTTTTTCTCTTATAATTCTACTAGAAAATATGCACACTGTCTGTTTTTAAGGCCATTTTTGGGTCTGAAATTATGCCCCATCCCTCTTGCCAAAATATATGTATTTTTCCCTTCTCAAAAGCGAAACTATTTGATATAATTTCCAGGTTTTATTCAGTGTTATGAGATATTATGCTAAGCCATTAAAATGAACAGCATTTTTAATAAAATACCTAGAAATTTTAAGTTCCACTACCAGTAAACTTTCATTAATATTAAGTTCAGTAAAAAATTCCATCATGCTGGACTGGTGTCCAATGTTGATAAAATTTATAATGAAGACTGATACATAATTAGTTAAAATTCTTATTTTTCAGGCTTCCATCAAAAGTGGTATTACGTATACATATGAAGAGAGTTCACAACTTTCAACCAAGTCAAAATCATAAATGTCAAATGTGCCATAAAGTATTTGGGAATATTGCAGCATTAAGAAAACACGAACGTCGACATACAGGTATGTATGTTAAAAAGTTATTGCATTTTATAGTCTAAGATTCATGTTAATGCATGTTCAGTTCTTCACTAACTTTACAGCTATTAGCCACAACATGAATAATTTCATGGGGACTTCATGTTCTTTGTTTAACACTTGTGATGTTTAGAAGTGTGTATTCAATCACCGTAAAAGTATTCAAACATCGACAGTTGAGAAAAATTGAAACGTGGAAAACAGAATTTTCAATGTTGAGTATGAAGGACCTTTTCATAATTTTATTCATAACCTAATAAAGGTTATAACCACTCTCATGGTTACCTATTTACTCTTGTAAAGGGAAGCATTCACATCTAAATTTCTTGTTTGAATGTTAGCAGTGCCCCTGGTAGGGGCCAAACCAGGGACCTATAGATCCCTTAGCGAGTGTCCTACTGCTGGGCTACTGCTCCTACTGAATACAGAGTAGATAACATGTCAAATGTTTGATGTTTTTTTATTGAAAGGTGAACCGTCCTGACACGTCTTCCGTTCCTTTTTCTGGTTGCCAGAGCAATGAACCTGTCTACTTCATGATTAGTGTTTTTTTCTTGTAAGTTATATAACTGACTAGCTCAGTCGGTAGCGCACAAGTCTACTGATTGAGAGGTTGTAGGTTTGATTCCCTGGTGGGGCATACTTTTGTGGAGCTTAGGCATGAAATAGTTTTCCAAGGCCATTCTCCCTCCTATCACTCATTCTAAATCATGTAGGACAGTAGTCAGTCACTGATGGAAGTTTGTGCCTAGTTTGTTAACAGCTAAATCCAGAGATTTTAGGCTTTCCAGGAACAGTGAGTAGGTGGACTGACCACTGTGATATAACCTATACAATGTGTTGCTACGACGTTAAACCCAACAAAAAAAGCCAACAAAAAAAACAAAAAATGAAATTTTTTATTTTAAATTGTGTACATGTATCATGTATATGATATATCATAAAGTATGTTTGTTATAACCATTCTTGTACAATAATTGGTTGATGTTTTTCTCGTCTGCCCACATGTGATCCCCCCCTAATATACCATCATAAATAACTTAATAACTTAATGTCTTTTATATTTTATTGATATCCTACAAATTATTAGAAAGGGAAGGGTAGATATCCATGGAAGGAATTTTTCTAGCTAAGAGAGGTCTAGACCCCAAAAATATCATTATGAATAAAAACTTCGATGTTTTGTTGGTAAATATTGGTAGACTGAACATTCAGAAGTGAGGCTTGCTGGATCTTTTATGAAACTAAGACAATTTTGAAAATTTATTATTTTGTTATCTTTGTAAATAGGGGCCCAGCCCGGTTCTCAAGGTTTTTTTACCATGGTCAAGCCCTTACCTGAGCTATTGATTAAAACTCATGACAAACATCTCATAATGCAGAAGGGGTTCAGGGAGTTAGAAAGAATTTCTGAATTTCCAAAAAAATTTTAGACAAAATTTGATGTTTTAATTTAGTGGATTTGTAATTTCAAAACTTTATTGACAGTCACATTTAGATCATTGTCTTTGTTTTCACCAATTTGTTCATGTTTTCACAATTTTTTGTTGTTGACATTTTGAAATTGTCAAGTCAAACCTCCCCCTTTTAAGAAATTTTTGATCTGCTCCGCCCCTGTCAGTTTCATTTCAGAAACAAAATTTAAAAAATAAAGGAAGTATCTTTGTTAATAAACATCAAGTTTGATGTATTATGATCTTTGGGTTGTATTTATATCTTTAATGATGTATAGAAATATACTCTATTACTTATGATTTATTGCTCATTATTCCAAGGATTGTTGAATACTGTTGACAGTATTTGCTGTAGATAACGTAGGGTGTGGTGATCTCTTTTCATCTGCTCATCTTCAGACTAGTAAAATCTATAAACACATCAACACTCAGAAGTTTAGTATTAAATTTAAAAATCAAAAGATAAATATTAAAGCCCCATTATCAAAAGTAACGCTGTTTTTTTGGACTGTCAAGAAAATAGACATCTATTTCAAACACCTAATGAACGAGATTTTTTAATTTAATATAAATATTGCTTACATATATGTTTATGTTATTTATTGCATTTCAAAGGGAAAGTAGATCGAAACCGAAAGTATAATTTGGTTGCAATACTTGAAACAATAGTTTTTGAACACAGTATGTTTAAGATTAAGTCTTGTTATAGAAAAAAAACTACTCTAAATTGTATAGTAATGCTCTATAACTAGTTTGGATCAGTTATATTGAACCACAGGTGCCAGTCACAAATTTTCCTTATTATAGTATATATAGAGAGAAGGTTTCTCTATTTTGGGCTGCGGCTAGTATTGCGATCTCAACCAGAAAATCGAGTACGAATATTCAGCACGTCCGAAATCGTCAGATCGCGATCTAGTTTTGGAAAAAAATATAAGAATATTTTCAGCTTAATTACCACTGAAAACGAGTCGCACCACTAATGAAAACTTGATTTATGTAGGGACCAAATTATCTTGTGTCAAAATTTTGATTGATACACATTTGAACAAAAATGTTATTATTGAAAATGCCCATAAAACGTCTGATAGTAATATTTGGAGTACATTGTTTCCCATATAGTATTGTAATTTTTCACTTCTATTGTTATTACATGAATTCCTGAATGCTTTTCCATGAACATGTGATTCGTGATTTGATTTGTGAATCGCAACACATGAATCATGGTAAAGATCGGATCGCTACTTGCTCAACGATCCACAGCCCTATCTGTATTGAACATAAGCATCTAAATTACAGATGTCTGTAGTCAAGCCTACTGCATTATTTATATATCTATGATTGGAAAGTCTCAGAACTGACTGAAACCTTAATTACTGATTTATATAAGTAATTAGAATAGTTTTACATTTGAAGTAAAATAAATTGGTGTACTAAGTGGCAATTTTAGGTTTAATTAGCATTTAACCCAAACTGACACTTGCAATGGCTTCATTGTAATTATGGTACTGAGGGCTATTTCATCGTAAGTATGGTACTGTGCTCTCCAAAAGTTTTTGAGAAAAAAAGAATTTTATGAAAAATTGTTTATGCATACTGGTAGTAATTTTATTATAATTAGAGCTTTTTTTATGTAACATAGTTTGAATTATATTTTGATAAACAAATTAATGTTGATTTTGCAATTTGCTCAGTTTTTTTGCTTTTTTAGCCAGATTTTTCAACGAAAAAATTCGGCAAATAGTTTGATGAAACACAGGAGGGGGTGTGGGCGGTTAGGCGGTCAGTCGGGTGGGCGGGCGTCTGGTGACATTAACAATTGCGTTAAAGTTTTCAATTTAGCATACATTTCTGCAGTTTATTGTCGGATCTTTATGAAACTTCATACAATGATAACTTACTATGTGATGAACATAATTAGAAAGTAACCACAACTCTACCTGGCTTAATTATGGATTACTTCCCTTTATAATTTTTGTGTTAAAGATTTAAAATCCGGCTTTAATGTGGTTAGCATTTCTTGTTTTAAAATTGTGTGAATCCGTTTATCCTGTCGGACCAGTGGTCCAGTAGTAGGACATGTGCTTAGGGATTGAGAGGTCCTGGGGTTAGATCTCTACTAGGTGCACTTTCCTTGTGCAAGAAATTAACCTACAAATGTTCCACTCCACCCAGGTGTACCAATGGGTACTGTTGTTGCATTTATAGTCTAAGTGTCATGCTAATGCATGTTCATTGACTTTACAGCTATTGTGAGTACTGTTAGGAATCACCTATCTGAGGGTGATTTCAATAATCAGGAGTTATCGTACAAGATTGTATTGTCGGCTGAACATGTATACGGAGCAGACTTTAAACTGCACTTCAACTTTAAATTTTTTATGCTAAAGTCAGGATTTTGTCCATAACTTTTGGAAGGCGCTGTAGTTATATAAAGACATACAAGTTAAATATGTTGTTTCTCTGAATTAAAGATTCATTAGTCAATCCTTCTTGTAGGGTTTTAACTAACGATACAGTGTAATTATTCCACTCCCACTTTTAATGTATTAGGTTACATTTTGTTTAATTGACATGTCACTGTATTTATTTACTGTCTTTTTCCCTGCTTTGTTTTTTAATGTCTATAGCAGATTTTATAGTTCATGCAAATTCTTGCTACAAAAAAGTTGTTTTGTTGAACTGGATAAAATTATCTAGTCTTTAAAAAAAGTAATTGTCATTATTCTAACATAGGCATACATGTTTTCTCTCTATATTTAATGTGAAGTCATTTATATTTAATACTGAATATATAAATAACTTTTATGATTTAGCCTCTTGTTCATTAAACTTAACAGTAATATTGTTTTCTTTTTTGTGTTACAATTAAAATAACAAACTGTATTTTTTTTTAAAGTTGAATGAAATACAGGCATTTGTTTTTATGTACTTATTAAATAACTCCAGTTTTAATTTAATTTAGCGCATGAAAACTTATTCCTATGTTTTATTCTTCAATAAAGTACAGACAAATGTATGTTATTTCTTAATTAAAGTGTTCCGTCTTAAAATGAACTCATTAAACGTTTAGAGGATGTTCACCAATTTTAGTGTAAGATCAATTTTAATTTCACTGATGGATTTCAGAAAACTTATCTTTAGAGCTGTCATCAATTCCAACAATATCACTGTATTGATGATATTTATTTTCTGATCAATAAACAATATGTATATTGAAATATTGATAATAAAGCCTATATGGGTAAATAAATGAAAGTCATTTTTAAGGGTCAAATTTATGAGACGGACCTTCTATCTTAAGAGGAAACAGGTGCTCTGTCATATTATGAACTGATAGGTCCAAAACATTGGCGGCACCCCAATTGAGAAAATAGCTCTAGTCCACAGAAGGTATAAAACTCATGACAAAAATACATTTATTATGAGTTTATGACAACATAAATGGTTTGTATAGTACTGCAGTTAATGCAACAATATATATCGGTGCATCCTCAGTATTTATTTCACGATATTGTTGATACGCTTCGAGCCCAATCAATGACAGCTCTAGATCAGACAGATTTAATGTTATAAGATTGTATAGTCACTACAATTTTCATCAACTGACACCACATTTCATTGTAAACCATGAAAAAATAAAAAGATATTCTCTATTTTCAGGTAATCTTCCTTATGAATGTACTACGTGTGGAAAGAAGTTTCTGAATCGTTATAGTCTGGCATTTCACATGGAGGCTCACTCATCCAAGCGTCTCGAATGTCGTAAATGTGGTACGAAATTTGTACATCAAAAATCTTACGACCAACACCAGCGGGCAAGGTGTATGGGTCATCGTAAACGTATCGCTGCTAGAAAACTTCAACTACCAGCCAGAAATCCCGAGATGGAAATGTCGAAGAAGATTTACTCGTGTAAATATTGTTCTCGAGAATATAGTTTCGTTAGAACGATTGAGATACATATACAACAAAATCATCCTGAACACACTGGTGACATTAGGGATGGGTATATTTGTCCAGGGGGTAGACCAGAGGAAAATGGTTTGTCTAATGACTCGGTTACCATGGAAACTCCGGCGCCAAGCGTGAACCAAATGAAGAAAGAATTTAATGAGTTAACGGGAAATATTGGAGACAGACCATGTGATAGAAGGGACGTTACTACCTCTGATGTTTTAAGGAAGAATATTAAACAAGAATTTAGTGATAATGATGATAGTAATAAACAAACTTCTAGTAACCATGGCAACGATGACGGTAATGATAACGCCAAGGTGAAACTTGAACCAAAGGAGAATAATGATGAATATACAGACTATTTGATGAAGAATATTATATTAAATGAAGCTAGTGATGTTGGTAGTTGATTATATCAAACATAGATATTACAGTCATAATAGGAAGAATGTGTTCTTTGTTGCGATCTCTTGTCAGAGTTGTCTCTCTTTACTCTCGCTAACACCGCAAGACTCGCCTTGGTATTTTACAACACTCCTGTTTACAAGGAATATTGTTAAAATTGTTTAATTATACCCCCGCTTCGAAGAAGAGGGGGGTATACTGTTTTACCCTTGTCCGTGCGTGCGTCCGTCCGTCCGTTAGAAAATTTCCGTCGCAGTTTTCTCAGCAACTATAACATGCAGCAGCCTAATACTTTGCATATTGCTTCATCCCATAGTCCCATGTGGTGTAAAGCCATTTCATGCTCCTTGCTCATCTACTTCCTGTTTGTCGCATATTTTTAGATTTTTGCGGGGGTATCACTAGTGAGCATTAGCTCACAGATTTACTTGTTTTTTATCCATTGTATACAAATATTTATGCTAAAGTTAAGTTTAGCTATAAAGACCACCTTGTCTATTATTTAAAATCTTGTGATTTTAGACATTTTTTTAGTCCAAAATGCTTAATTAGAGAAGAAATAGGTCTCTCTGTTAAGACTATCAATTTTGATGATCTTTACATGGGAATTTTACAATAGTTAAAATTTTTGCATTTTTCTCTAGTGAGTACAAATATTTCATGTTAAAATATGCTGGCAGAAAGAATATTCTAATTTGTTATGAGAATCTGGTTGTCAAAGTTCAATAATCAGTCACAGCCGTACACTTTCAAGAACATTTAAATATTGTGATTATTTTCCTCCTTATAGAGGGAAGTTGTCTGCTCTTTATTAGGTAAGCAGGTACTGATAAAATAGTCTAGAAAACAAAGTAAAACGAGAATTCCATTTTTGAAGAAAAATTTGCTGGAATTATTCGTTGTCAGATAATAAGGAACTTCTTTTAAAACATTAAGGGGGAGAGGCATCTGTCTAGTGTCAGGGAAAGAAAGACAACTCTGGCTAGACACATTGTTGATTTTATTCACATTTTAGAATTATATATGAAAGGATCACAGTGTTATAATTACTGTGTATGTTGTTTCATGTTGATATTGATATAGCTTGTACAAATTGACTCGAGACAAAAAATACCATTTAAATATCATTCACTTACATTAAACTAGTTAGAGATAGAGTTCTACAGATCTGTGTTGTGCATCAAACCCGTGGCGGTAGGGCAGTTGGTAGTGTGCCAGGATTTGGAATCTTGTGTCCCGAGGGGGGTACAGGTTCGAATCCCACCCGGGGAGGTTATAACCTTCCATGAAAATTTGACAATAATGTCATTTTCTTCCATTAAAAAGATGTACGGAAAAGTTTCCAGCCTTGTGGAAGGGTAGGTGAGTACTGGTTATAGACAAGAGTCCAGGAAAGCTAGGTTAGGTGCACTGGATGCCGTAAAATGACCATAAATGTGTTGACACAGTGTTAAACCTGTAAAATAAAGTAAAATGAATAAGTAGTGCATTAATCTACAGATCTGTGTATTACATTAATCTGTTTCGGGTCAATTTGCTATTAACTATATAATGATGTTATGTTTAAAAAATGAATGATTACAATATGAGTCCAAAGTTTGAGAATTTTTTATATTTTTTGTTGTATAGATTTTGTTTATAGGAGAAGAAAGATTACTATTCAAGAGTATTATTGATAATAATATAATGTAAATGTTTTCATTTTGTCACTGGTTTAAATGTATAACACTTTTATGTATCTCATTTAAATTTCATAATTTTAACAGTCATTGCATTTACCCACTAGGCCGAAGCCCCGGACTAGTGAAAAATAATTTGGGCTTGTGACAATTACCTTTTTCAATTATAATAATGATAAATAATAGTAATTTTGCCATTTGCTGGTATTTTAACATAATAAATTGGGCTAGACTATCTTTAGGGAGATGACTGTTTTAAGTTATCTTCATTTTACTATCACTTATTGAGATCCTGCCTCTGAGGTCAAGTGGTTAAAGACACTTCTCACTGTCAGGGTTGTGAATTTAAGCTTAGCAACTAACCATGGGTCTATATGAGGAAAGAAAGCTGTTGCTAACACAAGGTTGTCATCATCTGAACCCAATAGCCCGAAGCAGGGGACCAGTGAAAAGTCAGGCTAGTTGAAAATTTGCTAATAACTATACATAATATATCAGGCTAGTACTTGAGAAAATTTCAGGCAATGACTGCAGGGTTAGAGTCTCTTACTTGTGAATTCTAGTAACGGTGGTTTGGTGAACTGTCCACAGCATATGACGGGAGAAATTGAATAGGGCACTTGTCAAGAAACAAGCTAGAATCATTACTAGCTTCTCAACCATGGCTTGAAATCTTAATTGTTTCTCACAGGCTATCACAAACTTATAATATTTACTATGATTCAAGAATTTTCACATGTCTACATTTTTGTCGTAAAAGGGTTTCACTATTCAATTTTCATTCACAGACTTTTATAGAAGTTGACTATTTAACGTGTTCATGATTTTAGACTATAAAGCAAGGTTGTATCAAAAACTGTGTGCATCAGCCATCTTTAATTACTTTCATCAATAAATACATTAGAAAAATATTGATTGGCACAATACTTGCATAGGCAGAGCTTGACACTAAGTTTTAAACCATGTTTGCCTGAATGAACAGTAAGCTATATTTTTAACTTGCCCAAACCATATCTTAAAAAGCAGTAACAGATTGCCTGAACCCGAATAAGGGGTCACCAGGGGCAAAAGGACGAACTTCATTGTTGAGCCATGTTTGGGGATTCTTGTTCAAATTTCTATTGGACTTGGATAAAATATGAGGTTGGAAATAATAAACATTTACAAGTTTGTACTATCAGGGTGTATATGGCCCCCTTCAAGTGATTTGAAAATGATGAACGGAATTGTAAGAAGATATTTATGTTCTCTGTACCCGTTGTTTAATATTGTACTTATGTAATCATGTATCAAAATAAAATGAAACCATTGGTGATAGAAATATATTTATTATTAATGCTAGAAGGCATATTTGTGTACATTATTATGATTTTATAAATAGTTTCGTCGCTGTTAGAAATATACATGGAGATATTTTGTATATAGAGTTATAGATCATGTTGATTATTTTTTCTTAGGAGATATTGGTAAATTTTATTTAACTATCAGTCGTGTATACATTAACCCCACTGATTTAAATACTCACTACAATACTTCTGTATCGTAAAAATTTATATAACTGATTTAAATTGTTTGTAAAGAAGTAATGTAGTGAGTATTTAAATCAGTGGAGTTAATGTATGCGCCACCTACAGTTGAATAAAAACGAACAAAATGTAGTATTTATTATTTACTTAGTTAGGACTTGGCAGAAAATTGACGTAACTGCATTTTTTTTCAATTATATTTTTAGACACAAAAATGTACTTTTTTCCATGAATCAGTATTTTTGTATACCATGTAAGTCTTATTATGTTTTACATAAATGGAATACTTTGATAATGTTTGGTAGGTAAATGAATTGAATATACAGCCCCATCCATAATTATCTTTACACTTCTGATTTGTTTTTAAATTTTTAAAAATGTCTTCTTGGTCAAGAAACTTTATCCAGAACTCGGGGGATAGAAATCATACTTGGGAGTGATTAATCTGAGTTGAACGAAATTCGAAAAAAATTGTATGGTTTTAAATACACATAAAACTTGATATATTCATACCAATTAACCGTATTTGTTTCCTGTGTACAGAAATATTATTTTGAGTTTCTGTTAACAATGTATTTAATCAGAACATTTTATTTTCACAAAAAAATGATGCTATTTGATTTATGTACTGTCTGTGTTTTTTAGGTGTCATTTTGTCTGTAACAACCAAAAATAATGAGATTTATTGGTTTCATTTTAAGTCATGAATATAAATCATATACAAAGGGTGTGTTCCGAAGAATTATTATTTATAACCTGACTACAATATTAATGGGTTGTTTTTATACATATATTTGTCTTTTATTGCATCTAAATTTTAACTATCTAAATAATTGGACATTATATTTAATGTATGGCATTCATTCATCTTACTGTTTATGGGATTAAAGTTCTCGGAAACTAGTTTATAACTGTCAAGTTGAGGAGGATGTGCCTGCCAGTCTAGCTCATTCGTTAACACACAAGTCTACTGATTGAGGGGTCGTAGGTTCGATTCCCGGGCAAGGGCATACTTTCGTGGAACTTGGTCATGAAATAAATTTCTATGGCCATTTTCTCTACTACCACTAATTCTAAATCATGTAGGGCAGTAGTCAGTCACTGACAGAAGTATGGGCCTAGTAGTTGGTTAACAGCTAAATCCAGAGATTTAGCCTTTCCAGAAACAGTGAGTAGGTTGACTGACCACCGAGACAATGTGTTGCTACAGCATTAAACCCAACAAAAAGTAAAAAGTCTATTGAATGTTGAAAGTTGTTTTACTTACTGATGATATTATATGATTTATGAGCTTTAATTGTGAGTAATCTTTGTGAAAAATAATGAGTGGGCATTACACTTTTTAAAAGTCATTTATAACTTCCAGTTTAACTTCGCAAAGAAAGCAAAATGTTTGGGTGGGGAGTGGAAGCAATCTAGACAGGGATTAGGTTGTTTAAGACAACTTGTTTCATAATCGAGAGAAAATGAATTAGTATAAACTAACTGTTGTAGGATTTAAAAGTGAAAGTAGAAATAAGACACAATATACAAAACAATTAAATGTGCCAATCTTAATTATTTCTCATCTAAATGTATATACACACATGTACTTTTTTCTCTGAAAATGTTTTTAAGATTTTCTGGTCCATATTTATTGCTACATTTTTGACTGAGCGGATATTTCGACAGTAGAATTGTAATTTTCAGCGACCATTTTTCAGTTGTCTATTTGGTCATTACATAACAGTACTGACTTAGTGTTACAAATTTGTATAGAATTTATATGTATGTTAAAATTTGTTGTTATATGTTTCGGGTTGTCAAAGCATATTGTTTTTATCAACTCTCTGTCATTTAACTTTTTGTTGTATTTTTTTTCATAATACACATAACATATATGAAAGTACATTATTATATTGTACCATACATAATTATATACATTTTACGTTCCTGTTGAAAATTAATATTTACATGTCTATCATTTTTTCTCTTTTTTTGTATTCTCTTTTTATTTTTGTTGTTGTTTTTTTCGGAGGTGAAATATTTTTAGTATAGTGTTTTTTTTGGTAGAAGCAATAGATAACTGGTGTTTTTTATTTTTATTTTACGTATCTAGGTAAAAGTATTGTTAAAGAAATACATATTTTTTAGTTGTTTATCGTATATGAAAATTATAGTCAATTAGTTGTTATACTTTATACCAATGGAATTTTTATAATCAAATTTTATATTCTTTGCAATAGATTTTTTGCTATCAGTTTTTTAGTGAAATTGTTTAAAATTATTTTATTACATTTTAAAATGCAATGGAATTGCTATGAACACATTGAATAGGGGATTTTGTTGTTGAATCAATGAAAAAAAATTGATATACATTATAATTATCCAAGAACATTTTTTAAATTCTGTTTACAAGTATATTTATTAGATATACATTAGATACACAAAATGAAAATAAAGTTTGCTAAATGAAGCATACAGACCCTTTTAGCCCCTTTTGTTTTGATAGGGCACCGACTATGTTATAGTATAGAGAAATTATTATTGTATGTATAATTGTCCATTAATATCATGAAAAAATGACGAAAACTTACATTACAAGAAAAGACAATGAACTGATACTCTTTTCTTATAAACATCTGATAAAAGTCATCTCAGTATTGTTTGTTTGTTTGTTTGGGTTTTACGGCGCACCAACACACAAGGTCATATGGCGCCGAATCTCAGTATAGCAAACAGTGAGAAACTGCATGTACTAAGTGATCACAGAGTGAACTACAAAGTGAATTATTGGAGTTGATCAAAATTTTACTTGATAAATTGGTATCAAACGAGGATTTAGCATCTAAGTGACTTTGAAACATGTTGCATTATCCAGAGGAAATTGTTAATATATTTTTTTGTTTGTTTCCTGGTTAACTTAAGTTAGGACTGAAGATCAGTGACAGAAACTCTTGAATGATTTTTTAAATGGATTTTGTCTTAGTTATTCAGTTCCTATTGTTATTATGCAATTCTTTGTTAAATTAGTCAGTCTGAATTATTGAAAGATGGATTCTTGATTTAATCTGGGCTCATAAAACCCAGAGGCAAACTCTATGCTTATAACTTATCATTCATACTAAAGGAATTTTCTTGGTAAAATAAAGGACCCTCTTACAAAACTCTATAGCTGAATTTCATATTACATCCAAACTTCTATGAACTAGTTTATATTTTTATACCAGTAAAGAAATTTTGGTTCAGAATAAAACTAAGTTTTAAGGTAGAATACTTAAATGTCAAACAGTTTTCTGTTTCAAAATAATGCTTGAAAACTTTATTTATTAAAGTGTGCTATTATCTCCCTTGATATTGTTTAAAAACTATGGAAACACTCGAAATACAATGTACAATTAAATGCCAGTTGTCTGAGAAAAACTTCTGGGGCAATAAAGATGTATAAATATATGTGTAAAAAAAGGACTTAATTTACCAAATAAAGAAAGTACAAATTTAAAGTATTTTGTAGTTTGTCTTAAGTTTATATGCTTTAAAAGTTCTTAAGTTTCAGCTTTAACGTAAAATCACTTTAATTTTTGTGTCAAATGTCTTAAGAAAAAAATATTTCAAAATGCACCAAAATATGTTACATGACCCATTGACTTATTATAAATTTTAAATGTTTATAAAATGTATAACTATATTCATATTTGTATTCATGTTTCTTTATTATTATGTAGATAAATGAAATAATGTTTAATTATTGTGCTTCTGTTCTTTCCATTAAAACCGCATGCTTATAGTAATTTATTGCCTTGTGTTTTATTTTTACATCACTAAAGCTAGTGACCCCATGTCTGACGACACAAATCTAGGGGTCTAAGGTGCTATATCAGGACTAGACCTACATGCATTCATGGTGTTTATGAGTGAAATATTTTCGATGGCTATTCTTCTACCTGCCCTTTAATCAAAAACTGTTGTTATCAACTGATGTAAAAAGCTGCCCGGCTAGCTCAGTTGGTAGCATGCAAGTCTACTGATCGTGGGGTCGATTCCCGGGCGGGGCATACTTTTATGGAACTTGGTCATGAAATTATTGCTATGGCCATTCTCCTCCTTCCAAGGATTTTTAATTATGTTGGGCATTTGTCGGTCACTGACGAAAGTGTGTGCCTAGTAGTTGGTTAACACCTAAATCCAGAGATTTAGCCTTTCCAGGAGGAGTGAGAGGGTTGACTGACAATGTGTTTTAACTTCATTAATCCCAATAAAAACAAACAAACAAACAACTGATGTCAAAGTTATGTGCTTAGAACTGGTCAAGATTAAGACACAAAGATCGAGGCCTCTCATGGGAAGGATCTAGGTCTGTGACTCCATGTCAGGTTACAAGTTCGAAAGTACATTGTACAAGGTGCATGACAACAAATAGCGTGTAAAGTAACTACTTCCTTTCTTGTTACGAAAAATCCAAATTAAACCTGTAAGTTTTTATCGTCTGCTTCAAAATCTTTCTACAAAAAATTGAATCAAGTGGTAAACTAGGTCAAATACATATTGTTTTATTTGAGTCGTTAGTCCAAAACAAACACGTATAACTTCTGTTTCTTACTCTATTGTCTTAATCTATTAATCCGCAAATAGTTGGCATGTAGGTAAGTGCTGCGTGTGTTAAAATTTACTTAGAGGTTGACAATAACAATTAACGCCTACAGTACATTTAACACTTGTTCAAGCTCTACGTAAATAATAGTCTAATTGAAAAAAGCCTCTGACTCCGCTGGTTTCTTTGTTATTGTTTTTTTTTCATTCTTGGTTTAATGCCTTGTCTACACAATTGATGTTATTTATGACGGATACCGCACCTTGCATAGCTTCCATGGACCCTTGTCTGTAATCAATACTCATCTACCTTTTCACAAGCCTATAAACTTTACCTTATACATTGTTGTGCCTAATTTATGGAGAAAAATAGTCACAATGATCATATTTTCAAAGAATAGCTTTGATTTCTGGGGGTAAAATGAAAGGTTTCATTTAGGACTTCTCGAGTATTAATACTGCAATGTAAGTATAATGTTTTACAGGCAAGTTTCATTTTAAGCATAGATAGAATATTCTTTGTTTTCGTTCTTTAGACGATATCAAATTTAGGTCAATTAAAATTTAGATCATCAAACTGGTAAGGATTGTGGGAGGAAGAAAAAAGACAACCTGTAACATTGTACAGGCTTGAAAATTTGACTTGATAGCTGTAACTTTGTTGGCAAATGACAACAGTTTCTTAATTTATCAATGATAACTTGCAACAGTCAATCTAGATTATCTTTTTTGTGAATCCTTAAATTTGACTAAAATCAAGCAAAGTAATGTTTAGGTGAAGAAATATCTACTTTGCATCATGCTAGTTTATAGAAAGATATTTGACGAACTTATCCTTGAATTTCTGTGTATCCGAGTTTGCCAACTAGTAGAACTTAGATCTCCTTGGATTAAATAAGAGAAAGATAAGCCGTCCGGCTAGCTCACTTAGTAGCACGAAAATCTACTGATCGAGGGGTCGTGGGTTCGATTCCCGGGCGGGGCATACTTTCGTGGAGCTTGGTCATGAAATTATCTATATGGCCATTCTCCCTCTTACCAATGATTCTTGATTATGCGGGGCAGTTGTCAGTCATTGGCGAAATTATGGGCTAAGTAGTTGGTTAACAGTTAAATCCAGATCGAGATTATGCCTGTCCAGGAACAGTTAGGAATTTGACTGACCGCCGTTTTATGACCTATGCAATGAGTTGTTATGGCGGTAAACCCATCAAAACAAACAAACAAAGTTAGGGAAAGATAACAGACTAGTAACCCTCAAATGGTGGATAAAAACGTGTGTTTTATGCGTGTGATAGTGTTATTTTAGTACACATTATCTACAAATAAGATATGACATAACCCCCAAAACACATCAATGTTTATTTAAGGTTTTGTTAATAAATTGCGTCTAAACTTACACCGTTTAGTACAGAAACACTTGTAAACACAATTTTACCTTATTGCCGCACAAATATTGAAGAAAAATAGGCATCGTGTCAAACACCCATAATTTCTGCTCGAAGTTGCTTTTATCAAATTTTGTAAATAAAATGTTGATAGCTATCATATTATATATGAACAAATGATGATACTCAGACATGTAAATTTATACTTTGGTCAGGGTCATATTTTAGTAATACGTCTACTTAAACAGTACAATTCATAATTTAGTCATTTTAACTTTTGGTTCATAATTGATAGAATATTTGTTAACTTTCGTTCATATGATTTAAACAGAACAATTTTTGTTGAGATAACACCAGTAAAATAGTTAAAAAAATGGCTGAAGAAATAACTTGTGTTCCTACACAAATACTTTGTGAACCGTGTTCATGTGATAATTTGGAAGTAAGAGCAGTGTCATTTTGTGTAAACTGCACAGAATATTTATGTGGGGATTGTACCAAAGGTCATCGAAGAAACAAGGTCACAAGGAATCATAAAACTCTGGATGGAGAAAAGTTACCAAACGATTCAACAACTTTTCTGCTGATGAAACAATTGACAACTTGCAGCGATCATCCAGAAATCCCAATGACTTTTAAATGTCAAGACCACAAGGTTTTCATTTGCACGTCATGTTTAGCAGCCAAACATAGAAAATGTGATCACGTGAGCGAGATCGCCGACTTGCCTGAAGAAAACGATAAATTACTTGACCAGGAAAGTTTAGAAGAGAAAATTGTGAAACTGAAGGAAAAAACAGTTTCAAGAATTTCCTCAAAAGAAGGTTACATTGAGGCTGTACGTTTAGATGAAAAACAAATCATTCAGAAACAAGAAAGCGTGGTACAAGGAATGCAAGAACACTTTAAAGGATTACTAGGGGAGTCTAACAGTGAAACTAAAAGAATCGCTGCACGTGAGATCAAAGTCTTGACTAATAATATCGAAACATTGAAGAATTTGAAATCGAAAGAGGAGAATAATCATGACTTGCTGTTGACAACGAAAGAACATGGAACCAAAACGGAATACAGCATAATTAATGAACTCGTTACTGAAAATGTTACTAAGATGGAATCAGAGCTGGGTGAATGCTGCAATGTTGGAGAAGTAAAATTGAAGTTTGAAGGGAACGACCTTTATAAAAACGTCAAGTCAATTGGAAAAGTAACTATTGATGAACAGGGTAAAGAAAAAGTTTCCATTACATGCGGAGATAAATTAACTCCAGCAATCAATAGTTCTGATGATACGATCGAAGAATCTGATAAATTTCCAAGCTCACATTTGATGTCAACTGAAACGGATAAAGATAAAGAAGAAAATACATCTGAACAACCAGAACTACGTATATTGCTAGAAAGAGAAATGGATGAGACAGCACTTAGATACAATATCAAATCTTCTTCAAATAAATATCAGTGTGAAATCAATTGATGACGATAGGATTGTTCTTAGTGATATACAAAATGAAAACATTTTACTCCTTGACAAAAACTTCGCTCATGTTCATACTAAGGAGCTGGTTCACTGTCCAAATGGCATTTACAAAATATCAAGCAATCGGCTTGCTGTAATCTGTAACAAATACAAATTCATTTTAAGATTTAATATTCGGGAAAAAACGCTAATATGGGACGGTATGTTTCCAACTAAGCCCTATCCTGCCAGCTTCTCCATGTCGGACGATAAAGGGCATTCATATTGTTCTCCAAAACACCCATTGATGATGATAGTGGTGACTGTTTAATTGAAGTTCGGAATGTTAATGAAGGGCAAGTGATGATCAGCATTGGTAACTTCCTATCCAAAAAAGGTTTTGCAATGAAACTTCATTGTCCAAAATATGTTCTAGCCTTGAAACCAAAACCAGGGTGTATTTTGATATATGAAAGAAACATTATCCACTGTTTCCAAAATCAGGGTTCTTCTCTGAAGGAACTTTGGTTCATTCAAAGTTACATGAACAATATTTCAGATATTGACATCGATTCAGAAGGCAATGCTTAGAACTGGTGTAAACATTCCTCCAATGTTATTCAAGTGTCATCTAAAAACTTCACGGACAAAGAATATTGTCACGCGTGCCAACGCGACCTCTCTTTATGGTGATTGATAAAAATCATGGCAAAATATACATTTGCTCAGAAGATTCAGTATTTGTTATAGTGTATGATTTTTGTTGATTCGATGCTGGTGTGCATTTATCATGGAAACGTCATGGTGTCAGAAAGTTTTTGTTGACATGATAATTAAAATGGATTTTGACGCTGTTGAGACTTTTTCTACCACAACAATCTTGATGACCTCTTTTGAAAGATAACGTGTAAAAACCTGTATATTATAAAACAACGTAGGCCTATGTAAAGACTTGAAGTGCTCTCGAATGGAATGACAAATGGTTTCTATTATTATGACCATACACTAAAAGTCATTTATTCATTATCAGTTCTATTTTTTCGGTTTCCCCCAAGTTTCTTGTCACTTAAACAAACTTGATGTTGTCGGTGCTTCGATTAACATATACATTTGGATCACACAAAATCGAAATTCCTGCATTTGGAGTGTACAATTTGTTCGCAACGTTTATGACCTTGTTCTAGGAAGCCTACTTGAGAGAATTTTGTATGAGTATAATTTTAGTAACCCGGGTCCATAGCGCAGTTTGTAGCGTGCCGGGATTTGGATACTCATTCCCAAGGGGGTGCGGGTTCGAATCCAACCCAGGGAGGTTATACCCTTCCATGAAAAATTTGACAATAATGTCGATTTTCCTCCATTGATTAGATAATATGGAGAAGTTTCCGGCCTTGTGGAAGGGTAGGTGAGTACTGGTTATAGGCAATGGTCCAGGAAAGCTAGGTTAGGTGCGATGGACGTCGTGAAATGACATATATTGTGTTGATACGGCGTTAACTCCAATAAATAAAATAAATAAATATAAATAAATAATTAGTAATTTGAATTTTTACAATGTATAATTCAGGCAATTTTGTACAAAATTTATATCAGGGATCCTTCTCGCAATGATTACATTTTAGATTTTATTACAAATTTCACACATAGAACCACACTGTTTGACCTTTGCTAAAAAGCAATTTGTCAAACACAAAATTACAAACATATAATGATGGCATTACAGTGTAACAAAACATACATAGGTATTCAAAGTACAATTACTTACATAACATACATAACATGCATACAGAAGAAACAAAACGAAAGAAAAAGCACATAGATAAGTGATATCGATACACACGTAATACAGACGTTACGTTGCATTATAAAAATTGAATTGAGGAACGTGTCTAAGTGTTAGGAAGAACCACAACTCTTGTGTTTACTGTACACACCGGAATTGTACGGGCGATTTTGTCAAAAAGCTTATCTTATTACTCATGATTTAGGCACGGGAAACAAGCGTCTTGCCATTTCGATTTCTACAAAAAATATGGATAGACGGTGTTTACTCAGTAATCTTCACATTTTAACAAATAGGATTAATTTATATAAACGTAATGATCGTTTGTTTGTGTACAACATTGGTATTTTTATAGTTATCCGGAAATAATGAACTGGAATTGATACCAATTGACAAAATTAATGAATAAAACGACGACAAGGATTGAAATAAACACGTGAAAAATGGCTTTCGGTCGTTTCTCCACTAAGTCATTTCTCCCCTGATCATTTTCCCACTTTTTAGTAGGCATTTCTCCAAATGTATGTTGAGTCGTTATATCAGTAAAACGGTATAAATATCTTTTTAAGGTAAATATTGCTTTCTGCGCTTTATCGGCCAATGTTTTAAAAGTCTGTGAAAAGTTACCACCAGGTGTAAAAACGATGCCTAGACAAGTCAAACAGTTAACGATTTTTTAAGTTACGGCCATACTATGTGAAAGATAAATCATTGGGTAAGCGCCCACCCTTTCTAAATACTAAAATCTTTGTTTTTTGTTTGTTTTCACTAAGTTTCCATCTTAAACAGTAATCATGCAATATATCTAAATCATTTTTAAGATCTTGTGGAGACTTGGCAAAAAATACAATATCATCTGCGTACATAAGCATGAACAATTTTATAAACCAATGTCAATGCCTTTTGATCCTTTAAAAAATAATTCATCTTCCAAATCATTAAGATACATAGAGAATAGGAATGGAGATAGACTTTCTCCTTGCCTAACACCTAGATTGCTATCAAATATTTCGCCCAGAGTGTTATTTAGTCTTACTTGTTATGTAATTTGATTATACTTTGACTTGATTGTATTGAATAGCTTACCCCTTTTGCCTAGGTTATACAGTTGATACCAAATATTTTGTCTAACTAAGTAATCAAAAGCTTTCGAGTAGTCAACGAAAGCGCAGAACAATTGCTTATTTTCATTAATTAGGTGATTGACCAACCCATGCAATACACAGATATTATCAATAGTTCCTATTTTTTTTATCTAAATCCAACTTGGGATTCTACATAAATATAGTAATTTTCGGCCTAATGAGTAAGTCTAGAATTAATTAAACTAGTAAATAATTTGCCAATAATACTAAGAAGAGTTATACCGCGAAAATGGTTTACATCAGTTAAACTGTCTGATTTATGAATGGGAAAGATATAACCTACATGTTAAATTTTATCGAAAAGTGTAAGTAAATAGTCTGTGACACTATCTTTGGCATTTAAAAAGAATTCATTCAAGATTCCATCTGGGCCCGGACTTAGATTAAGTTCCGAAATACCACGTAAAACGTCTGATCGCGAGAAGGGCAAGTCTAGTTCATGAAACATATCGTTTAATTCATTTTTAACAATATGATCGTTAAAGTATATAATATCATCGTCTGCTTAAAAAAATTGTCATTGGGATGATCGATTGCCTTGAAATATTTTGTGAATGTATCAAGGGAAATATTTTTTGGGTCTTATTTTGCTACTGCTTCTTTTAACATGCGCTTGTACATTTTTAAATTGTGCGGATATTAATATTTCCGTGTTACGTTTCTTTTTGATGTAATTAAAACTACGAACATTTTTTAAATAGGCCGATCTTGCTTTGATCATTTCTGACTTATTATGATTTGTATTATTTCGTTTAAACGCATTTAACTTATGCAATATGTTCAGACCCTGGATAGAACTTAAACATAAGGCCATACCGTATCAGAAATTTGTTAAGCGTCCGCGTGCGTGTAGGTTTAAGAGTCCTCAAGCAAAATAAAAATCAAAATTGTTGGTTACTTATTTTAAAATAATTCTGATGTTCCGGGAATTCAAAACGACGATTTAATTCAGAGAAAATTGTGTTCGGCAAGAACGTTATTCATCGTAAGCAATTTTTCATAACTGCATCATTATTACAATATATATTTTACGTGAATTTTTTTCATACTAAATTCAGACCATTGTTTCATACTATGAGAATGTTGTTCTATTGAAAATATAATGCATTGTTTTTTGTTGCAAAAATATTTGTTTTTTAGCATTCGGTTTGTGTGTTTTTGTGAAAAGGTATCTAGGTTTATCAAATCTGAGTTGACGCTTAACAGAATTCCGATTTGGCATGGCCTAACTTAAGACAGTGTCTCATGATGACATTTCTGTGAAGATCTTCTAATGAATTCTTCAACAGCAGTAGATGCCCTCACCATATCTCAACTAAGGCTTGGGACCAGGTACGGCTGATTTCTTATGATGGTTATTTCATTTTATGTTATTATAGGCAAGGTCTAATGATGGACTTTGTACCACATACTGATTATGATTGTAATAGCTAAAATCAATGTATACAGACTGGTAAGTCAGATCAAGGATGGTATATGGAGCTGAGCAAATCTAATCTATATTCTGGCTCAGAAACTTGGGGACAAGGAAGCAGACTTGAGAGGGATTAGGTTGTTTAAGACAACTTGTTTCATAATCGAGAGAAAATGAATTATCAAAACTTACTGTTGTAGGATTAAAAGGAAAAGTAGAAATGAGACACAATATACAAAACAATTAAATGTGCCAATCTTAATTATTTCTCATCTAAATGTATATACACACATGTACTTTTTTCTCTGAAAATGTTTTTAAGATTTTCTGGTCCATATCTATTGCTACATTTTTGACTGAGCGGATATTTCGACGATAGAATTGTAATTTTCAGTGACCATTTTTCAGTTGTCTATTTGGTCATTGCATAACAGTACTGACTTAGTGTTACAAATTTGTATAGAATTTATATGTATGTTAAAATTTGTTGTTATATGTTTCGGGTTGTCAAAGCATATTGTTTTTATCAACTCTCTGTCATTTAACTTTTTGTTGTATTTTTTTTCATAGTACACATAACATATATGAAAGTACATTATTATATTGTACCATACATAATTATATACATTTTACGTTTCTGTTGAAAATTAATATTTACATGTCTATCATTTTTTCTCTTTTTTTTGTATTCTCTTTTTATTTTTTTTGTTGTTGTTTTTTCAGAGGCGAAATATTTTTAGTATAGTGTTTTTTTTTTGGTAGAAGCAATAGATAACTGGTGTTTTTTATTTTTACTTTACGTATCTAGGTAAAAGTATTGTTAAAGAAATACATATCTTTAGTTGTTTATCTTATATGAAAATTATAGTCAATTAGTTGTTATACTTTATACCAATGGAATTTTTATAATCAAATTTTATATTCTTTGCAATAGATTTTTTGCTATCCGTTTTTTTAGTGAAACTGTTACAAAAATATTATATTTTTTACATTTTAAAATGCAATGGAATTGCTATGAGAACCTTCAAAAAGGGATTTTGTTTTTTAATCAATGAAACAAAATTTGATATACATCATAACTATCCAAGAACATTTTGTAAATTCTGTTTACAAGTACATTTATTAGATATACATTAGATACACAAAATGAAAATAAAGTTTGAAAAATGAAGTATACAGACCCTTTTAACCCTTGTTGTTTTCATAGGGCACCGACTATGTTATAGTGTAGAGAAATTATTATTGTATGTATAATTGTCCATTAATATCATGAAAAAAGACGAAAACTTACATTACAAGAAAAGACAATGAACTGATTCTGTTTTCATAAAAACATCTTCTGAAAGTCCTCTCAGTATTGTTTGTTTGTTTGTTTGGGTTTTACGGCGCACCAACACAAAAAGGTCATATGGCGCCGAATCTCATTATAGCAAACAGTGAGAAACAGCGTTTACTAAGTGATCACAGAGTGAACAACAAAGTGAACCATGGAGTTGATCAAAATTTTGCTTGATAAATTGGTATCAAACGAGGATTTAGCATCTAAGCCATTTTGAAACATGTTACATTATCCAGAGGAAATTGTTATTATATTTTTTATTTTGTTTCCTGGTTGACTTGAGTTAGGACTAAAAGTCAGTGACAGAAACTCTTGAATGATTTTTTATGGATTTTGTCTTAGTTATTCAGTTTTTATTGTTATTATGCAATTCTTTGTTAAAATATTCAGTCTTATTTATTGAAAGATGGATTCTTGATTTACTCTGGGCTCATAAAATCTAGAGGCAAACTATGTGTTTAAAACTTATCATTCATTCTAAAGAAATGTTCTCGGTAAAATAAAGGGCCCGCTTACAAAACTCTATTACTGAATTTCATATTACACACAAACTTCTATGGACTTGTTCATAGTTTTAAGTAGTAAAGAAATGTTGGTTCAGAATAAAACTAAGTTTTAAGGTAGAATACTTTAATATCAAACAATATTCTGTTTCAAAATTATGTTTGATAACTTTTTATTAATGTGTGCTATTATCTCCCTTGATATTATTTAAAAACTATGGAAACACTCGAAATACAATGTACAATTAAATGCCAGTTGTCTGAGAAAAACTTCTGGGGCAATAAAGATGAATAAATATATGTGTAAAAAAATACTTAACTTACCAAATAATGAAAAAGTACAAATTTAAAGTATTTTGAAGATTGTCTTTAGTTTACATGCTTTAAAATTTCTTAAGTTTCAGCTTTAACTTGAAATCACTTTAATTTTTGTTTCACAATATATTTCAAAATGCACCAAAATATGTTACATGACCCATTGACTTATTATAGATTTTAAATGTTTATAAAATGTATAACTATATTCATATTTGTATTCATGTTTCTTTATTATTATGTAGATAAATGAAATAATGTTTAATTATTGTGCTTCTGTTCTTTCCATTAAAACCGCATGCTTATAGTAACTCATTTCCTTTTGTTTTATTTTTACATCACTGAAGCCAGTGACCCCATGTCTGACGACACAAATCTAGGGGTCTAATGTGCTATATCAGGACTAGACCTACATGCATTCATGGAGTTTAGTCAGTGAAATATTTTCGATGGCTATTCTTCTACCTGCCCTTTAATCAAAAACTGTTGTTATCAACTGATGTCAAAAGCTGCCCGGCTAGCTCAGTTGGTAGCACGCAAGTCTACTGATAGAGGGGTCGTGCTTTCGATTCCTGGGCGGGGCATACTTTTATGGAACTTGGTCTTGAAATTTTTGCTTCGGCCATTCTCCCTCCTACCAAAGATTTTTAATTATGATGGGCATTTGTCAGTCGCTGACGAAAGTATGCGCCTAGTAGTTGGTTAACAGCTAAATCCAGAGATTTAGCCTTTCCAGGAGGAGTGAGTAGGTTGACTGACAATGTGTTGTAACTACATTAATCCCAACAAAAACAAACAAACAACTGATGTCAAAGTTATGTGCTTAGAACTGGTCAAAATTAAGACACAAAGATCGAGGCCTGTCATGGGAAGGATCTAGGTCTGTGACTCCATGTCATGTTACAAGTTCGAAAGTACATTGTACAAGGTGCATGACAACAAATAGCGTGTAAAGTAACTACTGCCTTTCTTGTCACGAAAAATCCAAATTAAACCTGTGAGTTTTATCGTCTGCTTTAAAATCTTTCTACAAAAATTGAATCAAGTGGTAAATATGCAAATATAGTTTGTGAAGAGGAATTAAAGCGAACAATTTATACTCACAAGCTTATGTGATCATTTTCTGATAAAGAAATGTTATAGTTATTTTATGTACTATTTGCTTGTTTTCTATGTTTTGTCTGCTGCAAGTATATGATACCCACCAAAAGACAAATGAAATTTACTAAATTATTATTTTTTGATGATTATTTTTAGAGAATCATTATTTTCAATACATTTAAGTATGATTTGTGACAAAAAAATTGATGAATGCAACACATTTATGAGATTCAGCATCTGACATCCTCAAGCCTCCAAAACTATGTTTATTGCAATTTTTTTATATAACTTTTATGCTATTCTTGTAGTCTCAGTTATACTTATAATGATAACCAAAATATAAAGCAAAACTGAAAAGCATTTCAAAATAAGCAGGTAGCAAATTCAGATAAAAGCTATTCAGTAGACCTAAAATGTGAAAAATGTCTCCAATCTTTTGGTGGGTACTGTAGTAGAAGGGCTGACTGAGCAGTAAAAAATTAACACCTCTACAACCATGACTAAAGATTAATTACATTTTATATAAAAGTCAACAAAATTTAAATACACAAAGTGTTCATATGTCTAGACAATTCTAAGGATATATGTCAATTTAAAACCCTTCCTTTTTTAGAATGTTCTGTCTCTATGGTAAAGTACGACAGATATATGATTATAGTATTATTACATTGAAACTATAGTTTGCCATGGTGAGAAATAATTATCATTTGTAATTTGAAGATTAACCTATAGCTGCTAATGCGAAACTGTTTTTTTTTTTTGACACATAATTGATAGATGTTCAAAAGATTTGAAGAATAAGAAATTTCATGGTTTTGACTAAAATATCCTTAGAATTGCACCATGGTAAATATAAAGTATTTATAATTAATAGTTACCAAGTGTATCATGAGCTCATGTCGTGTAAACATTGCGGAAAGAGTTCCTAATATAAATTTTGTACAAAATTAAAATTACTATGAAATCAGTACTCATTACTCATACAGATTCCTCTCGAGTAGGCCTCTTAGAACAAGGTATTAACAACTTGTGGACAATTGTTTTGCTCCAAATGAAGGATTATTTATTCTCGAGTGATTCATTTGTAAAGTAAAACGCTAGGAAACATTTCAGATTGGGGGGGGGCTAATTTGTTGAGATTTATTTTAAGAAAAAGAAAACGTTTCCTAATATTACAGTACTTATGTTTAAGTTCAATTTTTACAGTGCATTTGAGCATATTGTTCCTTAAAAAGTGTTTGCAAAATTGATTTTGCCGAAAAAGCATACATGTATCAATCAATTTAGTGTGACAGATTAAATAAAGATCCTCTATCACTATAACTGCTGAAAATATGGGGGGGGGGCTAAGCCCCCCCCTAGCCCTCCTGTTCCTACGGGCCTGTTAAAAAGGGGGGGGACGGAAAAACGGATAAAAATGAATGACAAAATAAGTGCATAATGGAAAAGTACTGTTCGTCATTCTTTTTTTACTGTACTTTTTAATACAAGTGTTTGTACAAGTTCCAGGCGAGTTTAAGCATATCACTACGTATCGTTTTTTTGCCCTGGTACCCTTATTTTGATATCACACTCTCTATTCCTTTTGTTGTTATTAAGGAACAAGGACACAAAGCAATACGCAGCGATTTGCTTATGCAACTTACTCGTTATCTTTCGTAAAGGTCATCAGGAACGTTGTCGTAAAAACGTCACAAGAATGTTAAAATTCATTTAATTATTAATTTTAAAAATACTGTCTGACACCATGACTTTTCCATGATGAATGCACACCAGCATCGAATCAACAAAAATCATACACTCTAACAAATACTGAATCCTCTGAACAAATATATATCTTGCCACGATTTTCATCAATCGCCATAGAGATTGGTCGTGTTGGGACGCTTGACAATATTCTGTTGGTCATGAAGTTTGTAGATGATACTTGAATAACATTGAAGGAATTTTTACAGCAGATGTAAGCATTGCCTTCTGAATCGATGTCAACATCTGTTATATTGTTTATGTTCACACCAGAGTTACTTTGAACTAACCAAAGTTCCCTCAGTGAAGAACCCTGTATCTCGAAACAGTGGATTATGTTTCTTTCAGATATCAAAATACACCCTGGTTTTTGTTTCAATGCTAGAACAATTTTTGGACTGCCGAGTTTCATTGCAATACCTGTCTTTGATAGGAAATCTTCAATTATATATATTACTTTCCCATTATATACATTCCGAATTTCAATTACATATACTCCACGATCATCATCGCTATCATCATCATCAATTGGTGTTTTGGTGAACAATATGATTGCCTCCGTGTCGTCCAACATGGACAAGCTGACAGGATAGAACTTAGTACAAAAATTACTATTATAACTTGATATGCAATTTTTCCAAATATCGAATACAGAAACCCGCTTGAAATTGTAACCGGTGACAGCAATGCGATCGCTTGATATTTTGTAAATGCAATTTGGGTTCCAACCCAGCGTTCTGGTTTGAACATGTGCAAAGTTTTTGTCATAGAGTTTAATGTTTTTATTTTGAACATCACTAAGAATAATCCTATCTTCATCAAAAATAAGAATACCGTTGATTTTACATGTATATTTATCTGAAGAAGATCTAATATTGTATCCAAGCGCTGTCTCATTCATTTGTCTTTCTAACAATCTACGTAGTTGTGGTTGTTCAGACGAATTATCGTTTTTATCTTTATCCATTCCAGTTGACATCAATTGTGAGCTTGGCGATTTATCAGATTCTTCGATCGCATCACTAGAATTTTTGATTGCTGAAGTAAGTTTTTCTCCACCTTTACTGGTGACTTCTTTGCCCTGTTCATGCATGGTTAAATTTCCAATTGACTTGATGTTTTTATAAAGATCGTTTCCTTCAAACTTTAACTTTACTTCTCCAACATTGCAGCATTCGCCCAGCTCTGATTCCATTTTACCAATTTCTTCAGTGACGAGTTCATTAATTATGTTGTATTCTGTTTTGGTTCCATGTTCTTTCGTTGTCAACATCAAGTCATGATTGTTTTCCTCTTTCGATTTCAACTTCTTCAATGTTTCGATATTATTAGTCAAGACGTCGATTTCACGTGCAGCGAGTCTTTTTGTTTCATTGTAAGATTCCTCTAGTAGTCCTTTAAAGTGTTCTTGTATTTCTTGGACCACACTTTCTTGTTTCTGAATGATTTGTTTTTCATCAGAACGTACAGCCTCAATGTTGCCTTCTTTTGAGGAAATACTTGAAGTTGTTTTTTCTGTCAGTTTCACAATTTTCTCTACTAAACTTTCCTGGTCAAGTGATTTATCGTTTTCTTCAGGCAAGTCGGCAATTTCGCTAACGTTGTCACATTTTCTATGTTTGGATGCTAAACATGACGTGCAGATAAAAAGCTTATGGTCTTGACATTTAAAAGTCATCGGAACTTCTGGATGATCGCTGCAAGTTGTCATTTTTTTCATTAGCAGAAAAGTTGTTGCATCCTTTGGTAATTCATCTCCATCCAGAGTTTTATGACCCCTCGAGACCTTGTTTCGTCGATGACCTTTGGTACAATCCCCACATAAATATTCTGTACAATTTACACAAAATGAAACTGCTATTACTTCCACGTCATCACACGAACAAGGTTCACAATTTTTTTGGGTGGTAACTTGAATTATTTCCTCAGCCATTGTTTAACTAAATGTACAGTTTTTGAGACTTAAATTTTATTTAATCCTCAATACTAGACAAGAGAATATATCATAAACGATGAACCGTTTCACGATGTCGCTTTGTTTGCATGTACAGATGGGATTTCCCATTCTCAAAGGTCAAAACAGCCGCATTACAGTAATTTCTAGATCTTTCACCGCGAAAAGTAGTCCTTAAATGAAAACACAAAATGATAAGAATGTCGAGCTAAAGGAATAGATAAACTTATTTAGGGTAAAATATATGATTTTAACATACTCAAACAGAGCCTCAGCCTGCAAAATACGGTCAATCCAGATTCTCAGATCTACTTTTGTAGAACAACGACCCGGAATGGATTTCACTCAAGAGAGGCACCTTATAGAGTTCTATTATAATAACCTTTCACTAATACATAATTTCATGGTGCGTACACACTCTAAAATAAACACTTTATTTATAGTCAGCAAACTAGATGAAGAGTGTGTACACACCATAAAAATTGTATTCATGTGTAACAGGTAAATAAAATAAGACTATACTACATTTATTATACCCGGATATATGATATTAAAAAAAGCTCGTTTAGGATAACTTGAGACAAACGACTCAGTTTGTTTACATATTTCGGACTCAGGTATTACATAAAACGGGGAGGTCAGCTGACTTGTGTCATGAAAGTATTAAACATGTCTTAATGCGTGGAACGTGTGTTCTCATACTAAATTAATACATCAAAACCACACCGATAATAGTCGATAATTACGTGTACTGTACTTATTTTCACCTGTGTATAAAAGTGGTATCGTTGTATTTTGTCTCAAGTTATCCTAAATGAGCTATATCAACATTTTATCACGTTCGTAAAGTGCAGCAGTAAACCTTTTCTGTTTGCAATTTCAGCAGTAAAACAGTTAACCTTTACGGCTTTACTGAAAAATTCCATCAAATGTCTTTCTTCTTAATTAAGATATATTCATGTGAAATGCAATATTTTGCTTGATTTTCAGTCAAATAAAAGGAATAATTGTGGCAAATCAATAAGCTATTGAAAAGTAAGGGTACATTCCGAATAATCCTACTGTTTATTGGATCTACCTATTTTAAGAGTTAACTAGCGGAAAGAACTGATCAATGTTCTTAAATTATACAATGTATATAATTTTATGTATATCATTTTTGTTAACTATTTCACCGAAGAATACTACATTCAATATACAAGGTGAAGTTTGCTTAATGAAGTACAGTACAACCTATCTTGAACAACACCTACTCATTAATCATTCACTCTTAAGGAATTTCTCTGTAAAAGGTTTTTTTAAAGAAAATAATTAAGCTGAATTCTACGTACGTTACTTCCAAACTACCATAGACAAGCTCATTGTTTTATACAAGTAAAGAATTTTTGGTTAAACCACACGTATGTTTAAAATAGAATACCCATAGTTTCAGCTCTAACTTAAAATCACATTAATTTTTGTCCAAATGTCTTAAGACGAATATTTCAAAATGCAAAAAATATGCTACACGGCCCATTGACTTATTATTAATTTTTGAATGTTTATAAAATATATTATTATATTCATATTTGTATTCATGTTTCTTTATTATAATGTCGATAAATGAAATAATGTTTTATCATTGTACTTCAGTTATTTTTCCATTAAAACCGCATGCTTATAGTGAATTAAAACCTTGTGTTTTATTTTTTGCATCAACAAGGCTAGTGATCCCATGTCTGTCTGCATTAGGTTCATGGCAACAAATAGTGCATAAAATAACGGCTATCTTTCATTTATGAAAAATCGAAGTTGACCTTGTAAATTATTATCGTCTGCTTCAAAATTTTATCACAGAAATTGAATTGAGCGGTAAACTAGGTTATGTGCAAATATAATTTGTGAAGAGGAAATAATGCAAACAATTTATACTCTCAAGCTTGTATAGGCATTTTATGACAAAAGAATTTATCAGCTAAAATGCACCATTTAATCGTTTATATGTTTCATGTTTTGACTGCTGCAATAATTTGTTGAATAAAAACCAAGTTTTTTTACATTCTAAAGATCACATGACTTCATACCATGAATAGAATACGAATTAGAGTATTGTCACAATAGCAATGAGTTTCAAGCACTGTAATTCATTCAGTGTTAAACTTTATTCATAATGATACTCTGCCGTGCTTCCAGTTAATTCTTTCCTGACTATGATCCCAGGGGTCATGAGTTGGATTCCCAGGCAGGACCTAAATTCCTTTGTTGAGTTTAAATTGGTCGTTAAATATTTTATACAAACACTTGCCTTCCATCCTCTGTATCAAGCTGGCCAGTCATCATTGACTGGTGAGGGTATGTGACTAGTACAAGGTTAAAAAAACAAGGGTTCTGAGATCTATGCCTTTTCAAGAATCATGAAGAGGATGACTGACCTCCATGATTTGACTGAAACTTTTTAGTAAAAAGTGGCATGGAGCACCATTAACTTAACATTTAACTGAGGCTCCAAGGGAGTACTGGTTATAGATAATGGTCCAGGAAAGCTAGGTTAGGTGCGCTGGACGCCGTGAAATGACCTAAATTGTGTTGATACGGCGTTAACTCCAATAAATAAAATAAAAAATAGGCTCCAATGATCAAGCGAGACCAGAAGAAATTAGTAGATGGACTGACTGGGCGGTTAAAAATTAACAACCATAATTGGGATAAAAGAAGTTTTATTTAAAATTACATTTTTAAATACATGTACACACCGTATACATATGTCTAGACAATTCTTAGGATATAAGGCGATTTAAAAACCTTCCTTTTTTAGAATGTTTTCTCTCTCGGGTAAAATGTGTGATAGATACTTGATTTAAGTATAATTATACTGAAACTATTCTGTTGCCATGGGTGAGAAATAAGTATCTTTTTAAATTTGAAGAGTAACTTTTGGGAGGCGATTATGTTACATCATCGCTGCTGATGCAATACTGTTTACTTTTCAAAGATACATAGTTGATGGATGTTCAAATTATTTGAAGAATAAGAAATTTCATAGTTTTGACTAAAATATCCTTAGAATTGCACCATGGTAAATGTAAAATATTTATAATTAATATTTAAAAAGTGTATCATGAGCTCATGTCGTGTAAACATTGCGGAAAGAGTTCTTTTTTAAATTTTGTACAAAATTGCTAGAAATATACATTCTTACAATTTCTATTAAACCAGTACTCATACATATTCCCATCAACAAGGTATAAACAACTTGTGAACATTTGTTTTGCCCAAAATGAAGGATTATTCGTTTTTGTGTGATTCATTTGTAAATAAAAACGCTAGAGCCACCGACTTTGTTTTTAAAAGAGAGAGGGGGAGACGAAAAAATGTAAAAATGACTAACAAACTAAGTTCAAAATGGAAAAGCCCTGTTCGTCATGCTATTGGAGAACCCTCTAAGTTTTTACAGTACTTTTTTTATAAAACCAATGTTTGTACACGTTCCAGGCGAGTTTAAGCATATAACTACGTATCGTTTTTGCCCTGGTACCCTCTTTTGATATTACACTCTTATTTCTTTTGTTGTAATAAGGGTACAAGGTCACAACGCGATACGCAGCGATTTGCTTAAGCAACTTACTCGTTATCTTTCGTAAAACGTCACAAGAATGTTTAAATTTATTTAATTATTAAGTTTATAAATACTGTCTGACACCATGACTGTTCCCTGATAAATGACCATCAGGATTGAATCAACAAAAATCATACACTCTAACAAACACTGAATCTTCTGAACAAATATATATCTTGCCCCGATTTTCATCAATCGCCATAGAGATTGGTCGTGTTGGCACGCGTGACAATATTCTATTAACCATGAAGTTTTTAGACGACACCTGAATTACATTGAATGAATTTTTACAGCAGATATAAGCATTGCCTTCTGAATCGTTGTCAACATCTGTTATATTGTTTATGTTTACATCGGAGTAACTTTTAAAGAACCAAACTTCCTTCATTGAATAACCCTGTTTCTCAAAACAGCGGAAAATGTTTGTTCCAGATACAAAAACGAATCCTGGTTTTTGTTTCAAGGCTAAAATATGTTTTTGACACTGTAGTTTCATTGCATCGCCTTTTTTGGATAGGAACTTGTCAATACTTGTTGATATATGTCCATTATTTACATTTCGAATTTCAATTAAACAGTCACCATCATCATCACTGCTATCATCATTAATTGGTGTTTTGGTAAACAATATGGTTGCCATTGTGTCGTCAGACATGGATAGACTGACAGGATAGTACTTTGTAGGAAACTCACCATCGTTCCATACTCGTAGCTCATTGTTCCATGATATTATACCGAATCTTAAAATCCTCTTACTGTTGTGTATGACCACTGCAAACCGATTGTTTGATATTTTGTAAATGCCATTGGGGCTGTGATCCAGCTCTTTAGTATCAACATAAGCAAAGTTTTTGTCATAGAGTTTAATGTTTTTATTTTGTACATCACTAAGAATAATCCTATCTTCATCAAAAATAAGAATACCGTTGATTTTACATGTATGTTTATCTGAAGAAGATTTAATATTGTATCCAAGCGCTGTCTCATTCATTTGTCTTTCTAACAATCTACGAAGTTGTGGTTGTTCAGACGAATTATCGTTTTTATCTTTATCTATTTCAGTTGACATCGATTGTGAGCTTGGCGATTTATCAGATTCTTCGATCGCATCACTAGAAGTATTGATTGCTGAAGTTAGTTTTTCTCCACCTTTACTGGTGACTTCTTTGCCCTGTTCATGCATAGTTACATTTCCAATTGACTTGATGTTTTTATAAAGATCGTTCCCTTCAAACTTTAATTTTACTTCTCCAACATTGCAGCATTCGCCCAGCTCTGATTCCATCTTACCAATGTCTTCAATGACGAGTTCATTAATTATGCTGTATTCCGTTTTGGTTCCATGTTCTTTTGTTGTCAACAGCAAGTCATGATTGTTTTCCTCTTTCGATTTCAACTTCTTCAATGTTTCGATATTATTAGTCAAGACGTCGATTTCACGTGCAGCGAGTCTTTTTGTTTCATTGTAAGACTCCACTAGTAGTCCTTTAAAGTGTTCTTGCATTCCTTGGACCACGCTTTCTTGTTTCTGAATGATTTGTTTTTCATCAGAACGTACAGCCTCAATGTTGCCTTCTTTTGAGGAAATACTTGAAGTTGTTTTTTCTGTCAGTTTCACAATTTTCTCTACTAAACTTTCCTGGTCAAGTGATTTATCGTTTTCTTCAGGCAAGTCGGCAATTTCGCTAACGTTGTCACATTTTCTATGTTTGGATGCTAAACATGACGTGCAGATAAAAAGCTTATGGTCTTGACATTTAAAAGTCATCGGAACTTCTGGATGATCGCTGCAAGTTGTCATTTTTTTCATTAGCAGAAAAGTTGTTGCATCCTTTGGTAATTTATCTCCATCCAGAGTTTTATGACCCCTCGTGACCTTGTTTCGTCGATGACCTTTGGTACAATCCCCACATAAATATTCTGTACAATTTACACAAAATGAAACTGCTATTACTTCCACGTCATCACACGAACATGGTTCACAATTTTTTTGGGTGGTAACTTGAATTATTTCCTCAGCCATTGTTTAACTAAATGTACAGTTTTTTAGAATTAATTTTTATTTAATCCTCAATACTAGACAAAAGAATATATCATAAACGATGAACCGTTTCACGATGTCGCTTTGTTTGCATGTACAGATGGGATTTCCCATTCTCAAAGGTCAAAACAGCCGCATTACAGTAATTTCTAGATCTTTCACCGCGAAAAGTAGTCCTTAAATGAAAACACAAAATGATAAGAATGTCGAGCTAAAGGAATAGTTAAACTTATTTAGGGTAAAATATATGATTTTAACATACTCAAACAGAGCCTCAGCCTGCAAAATGCGGTCAATCCACATTCTCAGATCTACTTTTGTAGAACAACGACCCGGAATGGATTTCACTCAAGAGCGACACCTTATATAGTTCTATTATAATAACCTTTCACTAATACATAATTTCATGGTGCGTACACACTCTATTATAAACACTTTATTTATAGTCAGCAAACTAGATTAAGAGTGTGTACACACCATAAAATTGTATTCATGTGTAACAGGTAAATAAAATAAGACTATACTACATTTATTATACCCGGATATATGATATCAACATTTTATCACGTTCGTAAAGTCAGCAGTACCACAATAACTTCAACAGTACAGTAGTAAACCTTTTCTGTTGTAAAACAGTTAACCTTTACGGCTTTACTGAAAAATTCCATCAAATGTCTTTCTTCTTAATTAAGATATATACCTGTGAAATGCAATATTTTGCTTGATTTTCAGTCAAATAATAGGAATAATTGTGGCAAATTAATAAGCTATTGAAAAGTAAGGGTCCGAGTAATCCAACTTTTTATAGGATCTACCTATTTTAAGAGTTAACTAGCGGAAAGAACCGATCAAGGTTCTTAAATTATACAATGTATATATTTTTTATGTATAACATTTTTGTAAACTATTTTTACATTCAATATACAAGGTGAAGTTTGCTCAATGAAGTACAGTACAACCTGTCTTGAACAACACCTACTCATTCATCATTCACTCTTAAGGAATTTCTCTGTAAAAGGGGGCTTTTTAAGAAAATAATTAAGCTGAATTCAGCGTTACTTCCAAACTACCATAGACAAGCTCATTGTTTTATACAGAAAAGAAACCACAACTATGTTTAAAGAAGAATACCCATAGTTTCAGCTCTAACTGAAAATCACATTATTTTTTTGTTCAAATGTCTTAAGACGAATATTTCAAAATGCACAAAATATGATACTCGGCCCATTGACTTATTATAAAGTTTGAATGTTTATAAAATGTATTATTATATTCATATTTGTAGTCATGTTTCTTTATTATTATGTCGATAAATGAAATAATGTTTAATTATTGTACTTCAGTTTGTTTTCTATTAAAACCGCATGCTTATAGTGAATTAATGCCTCGTGTTTTATTTTTTGCATCAACAAGGCTAGTGATCCCATGTCTGTCTGCATTAGGTTCATGGCAACAAATAGTGCATAAAATAACGGCTATCTTTCATTTATGAAAAATCGAAGTTGACCTTGTAAATTATTATCGTCTGCTTCAAAATTTTATCACAGAAATTGAATTGAGCGGTAAACTAGGTTATGTGCAAATATAATTTGTGAAGAGGAAATAATGCAAACAATTTATACTCTCAAGCTTGTATAGGCATTTTATGACAAAAGAATTTATCAGCTAAAATGCACCATTTAATCGTTTATATGTTTCATGTTTTGACTGCTGCAATAATTTGTTGAATAAAAACCAAGTTTTTTTACATTCTAAAGATCACATGACTTCATACCATGAATAGAATACGAATTAGAGTATTGTCACAATAGCAATGAGTTTCAAGCACTGTAATTCATTCAGTGTTATACTTTATTCATAATGATACTCTGCCGTGCTTCCAGTTAATTCTTTCCTGACTATGATCCCAGGGGTCATGAGTTGGATTCCCAGGCAGGACCTAAATTCCTTTGTTGAGCTTGGTCGTTAAATATTTTATACAAACACTTGCCTTCCATCCTCTGTATCAAGCTGGCCAGTCATCATTGACTGGTGAGGGTATGTGACTAGTACAAGGTTAAAAAAACAAGGGTTCTGAGATCTATGCCTTTTCAAGAATCATGAAGAGGATGACTGACCTCCATGATTTGACTGAAACTTTTTAGTAAGAAGTGGCATGGAGCACCATTAACTTAACATTTAACTGAGGCTCCAAGGGAGTACTGGTTATAGACAATGGTCCAGGAAAGCTAGGTTAGGTGCGCTGGACGCCGTGAAATGACCTAAATTGTGTTGATGCGGCGTTAACTCCAATAAATAAAATAAAAAATAGGCTCCAAGGATCAAGCCAGACCAGAAGAAATTAGTAGATGGACTGACTGGGCGGTTAAAATTAACAACCATAATTGGGATAAAAGAAGTTTTATTTAAAATTACATTTTTAAATACATGTACACACCGTATACATATGTCTAGACAATTCTTAGGATATAAGGCGATTTAAAAACCTTCCTTTTTTAGAATGTTTCCTCTCTCGGGTAAAATGTGTGATAGATATTTGATTAAAGTATCATTATACTGAAACTATTCTGTTGCCATGGGTGAGAAATAAGTATCTTTTTAAATTTGAAGAGTAACTTTTGGGAGGCGATTATGTTACATCATCGCTGCTGATGCAATACTGTTTACTTTTCAAAGATACATAATTGATGGATGTTCAAATTATTTGAAGAATAAGAAATTTCATATTTTTGACTAAAATATCCTTAGAATTGCACCATGGTAAATGTAAAATATTTATAATTAATATTTAAAAAGTGTATCATGAGCTCATGTCGTGTAAACATTGCGGAAATAGTTCTTTTTTAAATTTTGTACAAAATTGCTTGAAATATACATTCTTACAATTTCTATTATACCAGTACTCATACATATTCCCATCAACAAGGTACAAACAACTTGTGAACATTTGTTTTGCCCAAAATGAAGGATTATTCGTTTTTGTGTGATTCATTTGTAAATAAAAACGCTAGAGCCACCGACTTTGTTTTTAAAAGGGGGAGGGGAGACGAAAAAATGTAAAAATGACTAACAAACTAAGTGCATAATGGAAAAGCCCTGTTCGTCATGCTATTGGAGAACCCTCTAAGTTTTTACAGTACTTTTTTTATAAAACCAATGTTTGTACACGTTCCAGGCGAGTTTAAGCATATAACTACGTATCGTTTTTGCCCTGGTACCCTCTTTTGATATTACACTCATATTTCTTTTGTTGTAATAAGGGTACAAGGTCACAACGCGATACGCAGCGATTTGCTTAAGCTACTTACTCGTTATCTTTCGTAAAATGTCATCAGGAACGTTGTCGTAGAAAACGTCACAAGAATGTTTAAATTTATTTAATTATTTAGTTTATAAATACTGTCTGACACCATGACTGTTCCATGATAAATGACCATCAGGATTGAATCAACAAAAATCATACACTCTAACAAACACTGAATCTTCTGAACAAATATATATCTTGCCACGATTTTCATCAATCGCCATAGAGATTGGTCGTGTTGGCACGCGTGACAATATTCTATTATCCATGAAGTTTTTAGATGACACCTGAATTACATTGAATGAATTTTTACAGCAGATATAAGCATTGCCTTCTGAATCGATGTCAATATCTGTTATATTGTTTATGTTTACATCGGAGTAACTTTTAAAGAACCAAACTTCCTTCATTGAAGAACCTTGTATCTCAAAACAGCGGAAAATGTTTGTTCCAGATACAAAAACGAATCCTGGTTTTTGTTTCAAGGCTAAAATAAGTTTTTGACACTGTAGTTTCATTGCATCGCCTTTTTTGGATAGGAACTTGTCAATACTTGTTGATATATGTCCATTATTTACATTTCGAATTTCAATTAAACAGTCACCATCATCATCACTGCTATCATCATTAATTGGTGTTTTGGTAAACAATATGGTTGCCATTGTGTCGTCAGACATGGATAGACCGACAGGATAGTACTTTGTAGGAAACTCACCATCGTTCCATACTCGTAGCTCATTGTTCCATGATATTATACGGAATCTTAAAATCCTCTTACTGTTGTGTATGACCACTGCAAACCGATTGTTTGATATTTTGTAAATGCCATTGGGGCTGTGATCCAGCTCTTTAGTATCAACATGTGCAAAGTTTTTGTCATAGAGTTTAATGTTTTTATTTTGTACATCACTAAGAATAATCCTATCTTCATCAAAAATAAGAATACCGTTGATTTTACATGTGTGTTTATCTGAAGAAGATTTAATATTGTATCCAAGCGCTGTCTCATTCATTTGTCTTTCTAACAATCTACGAAGTTGTGGTTGTTCAGACGAATTATCGTTTTTATCTTTATCCATTCCAGTTGACATCGATTGTGAGCTTGGCGATTTATCAGATTCTTCGATCGCATCACTAGAAGTATTGATTGCTGAAGTTAGTTTTTCTCCACCTTTACTGGTGACTTCTTTGCCCTGTTCATGGATAGTTAAATTTCCAATTGACTTGATGTTTTTATAAAGATCGTTCCCTTCAAACTTTAACTTTGCTTCTCCAACATTGCAGCATTCGCCCAGCTCTGATTCCATTTTACCCATTTCTTCAGTGACGAGTTCATTAATTATGTTGTATTCTATTTTGGTTCCATGTTCTTTTGTTGTCAACAGCAAGTCATGATTGTTTTCCTCTTTCGATTTCAACTTCTTCAATGTTTCGATATTATTAGTCAAGACGTCGATTTCACGTGCAGCGAGTCTTTTTGTTTCATTGTAAGACTCCACTAGTAGTCCTTTAAAGTGTTCTTGCATTCCTTGGACCACGCTTTCTTGTTTCTGAATGATTTGTTTTTCATCAGAACGTACAGCCTCAATGTTGCCTTCTTTTGAGAAAATACTTAAAGCCGTTTTTTCCTTCAGTTTCACAATTCTTTCTTCTATACTTTCCTGGTCAGGCGATTTATCGTTTTTTTCAGGCAAGTCGGCGATCTCGCTAACGTTGTCACATTTTCTATGTTTGGCTGCTAAACATGACGTACAGATAAAAACCTTATGGTCTTGACATTTAAAAGTCATCGGGGTTTCTGGATGATCGCTGCAAGTTGTCAATTTCTTCATCAGCAGAAAAGTTGTTGGATCGTTTGGTAACTCTTCTCCATCCAGAGTTTTATGATTCCTCGTGACCTTGTTCCTTCGATGACCTTTGGTACAATCCCCACATAAATAGTCTGTGCAGTTTACACAAAATGAAACTGCACTTACTTCCAAATTATCACATGAACACGGTTCACAAAGTATTTGTGTAGAAACACTAGTTATTTCTTCAGCCATTTTTTAACTATTTTACTGGTGTTATCTCAGCAAAAAATTGTTCTGTTTAAATCGTATGAACGAAAGTTAACAAATATTCTATCAATTATGAACCAAAAGTTAAAATGACTAAAATTATGAATTGTACTATTTAAGTAGATGTATTACTAAAATATGACCCTGGTCAAAGTACAAATTTACATGAGTATCTGAGTATCAGCATTTGTGCATATATAATATGATAGCTATCAACATTTTATCTACAAAATTTTATAAAAGCAACTCCAACCTTTCCACGAGCAGACATTATGGGTGTTTGACACTATTCATAGTTTTCTTTCAATATTTGTGCGGCAATAAGGTAAAATCGTGTTTACAAGTGTTTCTGTACTAAACGGTGTAAGTTTAGACGCAATTTAAAAACAAATCCTTTAATAAACATTGATGTGTTTTGGGGGTTATGTCATGTCTTATTTGTAGATAATGTGTACTAAAATGACACTATCACATGCATAAAACACACGTTTTTATCCACCATTATTTGTCTGGTATCTTTCCCTAACTTTGTTTGTTTGTTTTGATGGGTTTAACGCCATAGCAACTCATTGCATAGGTCATAAAACGGCGGTCAGTCAAATTCCTTACTGTTCCTGGAAAGGCGTAATCTCTTGATTTAGCTGTTAACCAACTACTTAGCCTATAATTTCATCAGTGACTGACAACTGCCCAACATAATTAAGAATCATTGGTAAGAGGGAGATTGACCATATAAATAATTTCATGACCAAGCTCCACGAAAGTATGCCCCGCCCGGGAATCGAAACCACGACCCCTCGATCAGTAGATTTGCGTGCTACCAACTGAGCAAGCCGGAAGGCTTATCTTTCCTTTATAAAGTCCGAGGAGATCTAGGTTCTATTAATAGACATATATGTCTATGATTCTACTAGTTGGAATACTCGGATACACAGAAATTCAAGGATAAAACTAGTTCATCAAATAACTTTCTATAAACCAGCATAATGCAAAGTAGATATTTCTTCACCTGAATATTACTTTGCTTGATTTTCAGTCGAATTTAAGGATTCACAAAAAAGTTATTCTAGATTTACTGTGGCAAGTTAACATTGATAAATTAAGAAACCGTTGTCATTTGCCAACTAAGCTACAGCTATCAAGTCTAATATTCAAGCCTGTACAATTTTACAGGTTGCCTTTTTTCTTCCTCCCACAATCCTTACAAGGTCGATGGTCTAATTTTAATTGACCTAAATTTGATATCGTCAACATTGTTCAATATCCAATGTACATCAGTGATATGCGTGAATGTATTTTCCGAAAATGAAAAAAAAAAACGAAAACAAAGAATATGAACATATCTTATCTATGCTTAAAAACCAAATTCGTTCACTGATTTATCGGGAGTGTCACCAGGTACGATTATGCTATTCTTTGAAAATATGATCATAATGTCTACTTTTCTTCATAAAGTATGTATAGGCAACAACAAGTTGATGATATGTTCTTTGGATTTTTCTAGAAAAAATGGGGCGAGCGAAAAAAATATCTTAATTCAGTTGCTTTATTTAGCGGCTTGACCAAATTTTTATGAGCGAGCGAGGAAATAAGAATATATTTTTTGTAAAAACCGTCAAAATTAAGGTGCGAGCGAATCCATAGAACATATGATCAATTTGTTGTGTCCTAAGGAAAAGTTGATAAGCTTGTGAAAAGGTAGATGCGTATTGATTATAGACAAGGGTCCATGGAAGCTAGGTATGGTACGGTATCCGTCATAAATAACCTAAATTGTGTAGACAAGGCATTAAACCAAGTATGAAAAAGCAATAACAAAGAAACCATCGGAATCAGAGGCTCTTTTCAACAAGACAAAATTATGTACGTTGAAATTGAACAAGTTTAAGATGCACATTAGACGTTAATTTCTATTGTCAACATCGGAGAAAATTATTACACACACAGTACTAACCTGCATGCGAACTATTTGCGGATAAATAGATTAAGACAATAGAGTCTGAAATAGAAGTTATACGAATTTGTTTTGGACTAACGACTCAAATAAAACAATAAGTACAAAAGTTTATTGGTTACTGATATTTCTATATATACAACATTTGTAATTTGAACATGTCTATGAATTATACACATGTACGAGCACTTAAACTACACTTAATATTTTATATATTTTATAATACTGAATTTGAGTATGTCAGTTTTTATGTTTATTACTTACGAAACATGTTTTTCAGTAAAAGAAATTTAAATCTAGTCTCTTGATCAAAGAAAACAACAAAAGAACCACTAAGATTCTCACACAACGTCTCACCCACTCTATTCAAGTAGTCAAGTCTGTTAAACACGTAATTAGCTTACTAACAGAGTAGATGTAATGGTATTCATGAGTCTGCGAAAGTTGGTTTAATGAAATCTAGACATTTAATAGAAAATGTCAGCTCTGGTGTGACCATAGACATAGTAAAGATCTATTTATATGTCTATGAGTGTGACAATTGACGTCATTGTGACGTCATCGTAATTCCCATGGCTACAAATAACCTTGAGATTTACTAAAAATCATTCTTAAACAAAATGATTATCGCAGTTTTACATTTATCTTTAAAATGAATGTCAAACTATGAAGAGTTCATGTGTCAGTCAAATGTTAAATTATCTAAGAAACCCGTGCCAAGAAAAGGAACAAAATCGTGTTTTTAAACCTAACCGAATTCGTCACGTGGGTAATTTTTGTAATTTTGTCAAGTGAACAACAATTGTAATTATTGAAGTCATGCGCGATAGACATGTTTCAGATATTTATGATATCTTACTCATAACCTACAAGTGTATAGCCCGCCCTGCTAGCTCAATCAGTAGTACACAGTTCTTCTGATCGGTGGTCGTGGGTTCGATTCCCAGACGGGCATACTTTCATGGAGCTTGGTCATGGAATAATTTCTATGGACATTCTCCCTCCTACTACTGATGTTGAATCATGTACGGTTGTGGTCAGTCACTGACGGGAGTATGTGCCTAGTAACGGGTTATCAGCTCAATCAAGGGATTTCGCATTTTCTAGACCTGTAAGTAAAATGACTGACCGCCGGGATATGACCAAGTTCAATGCGTGGCTACAGGGTTAAACCCAACTTAGAAATTGCTGTGGATGAACAAATCAGATTGGTTGAACATTTGACAAAGGACCTCGTCATAAAACCCACTCCCACTTTGTTTAAAGCTGTACATGTTTAGCAGTGGTCAAGTGGTAGGATGCGCGCTTAGGGATTGAGAGGTCCTGAATTCGAATCCCACCAGGGGCACTGCTAATTGAGCAAGAAATTTACCTGCGATTGCTTCACTCTACCCTGGTGTAAATGGGTACCTGCGAGGATGGTATAATTCCGTTGCGCTAATTTGTCGGCTGCACTAATAAGCGGGGTAAATAGACTTCCCAGGGAGATTGATAGATAGATACCAATAGCCCAATGACCAGGGGTAATAGCTATAAAGTCGGTGAACGTGCGTAGGCATGAAACTAAGACTATAAAATGCAATTACTTTTTTTTTTACATGTAATTCTTTAATAGCGAAATATGAAATAAACTTAATCAGGCTTTAAATGTATTCGTTTGTTTTTGTTTGAATTGACTTACCAAAACAATCATAGCTTTTATAGTGCGTACAAAAAAACAAAACACGGTTTATAATAACAATAGAATGAACTAATCCACTACGAGGGACGCTCAGGATGACAATAACATAAACATGTGTTATGTTTTACAATTGTCTTAGTTGTTAGTGTAATGGAAAAGATTTTTACCAACACAAGCACGATTTACCAACAAATGGTGGTATCCATCATGCTAATTTTGTTACAATGAATTACACACATTTTATTTTCATTACTGCCTACCCCAGAAATGGATTGTCTCATTTCTAATGTTTACCAAAACACGTTTTGTTTTTTTGTACGCACTATTTTTAAGATTTTATGTTATTACATGTATCTATAATAATGATTTACTATATTGTTGTTTACATAGTAAAACACATACAGTTAACACGTCTTCTTTACATCTCAAACCTATCCTTGTATCGAAAGAGGCACTTATCTCGATATGTCAGTTCTAAAAGATTTTATTTAAATTACTGGTTCTTGAGGATGAAACAATATATTTTATCATTTAGAATTATTTACAGACTATAGTATATCATTAAATCGTACACAGTAAACTTCACTTATGAAGAGTTTTAAACTTCAAATATTGCACAATCTATCATAAATAGGAATGATTTTCTAGGGCCTATCTTAAGGTCGATATTTTATAATGCGTAAACCACTTATTGATCGTGCCTGACGTAATATGTTTGAAGGTAAAATAACATTGTGTTGGACGATTAATTATATCAAATATATCTGCTTATTGAACGCGTAAATACTATACACTTTAAATAAAATGCTAAAGCATGTCTTTAACAAATATGTTATGAGGAAATAAATACGTTGACATGTAAATTATACTGTCTGATAGGGGTCGTATTATAGAATTGAGTCTTCATATATATAACTGTACAAATTTGGACTAAAAGGACAAGTTTGTGTTGAAATATAGCAAATTATTCTCAAGAACTGCACCGGTTAGTTTAAAAAATGGCTGAAGAAAAAACTAGTGTTACTACACGAGTACTTTGTGAACCGTGTTCGTATTATGACTTGGAAGTAAGTGCAGTGTCATTTTGTGTAAATTGCACGGAATATTTATGTGGGGATTGTTCCAAAGGTCATCGAAGGAACAAGGTAACGAGGGGTCATAAAACTCTTGATGGAGATGAATTACCAAAGGATCCAACAACATTTCTGCTGATGAAACAATTGACAACTTGCAGCGATCATCCAGAAGTTCCGATGACTTTTAAATGTCAAGACCATAAGGTTTTTATCTGCACGTCATGTTTAGTATCCAAAATAGAAAATGTGACAATGTTAGCGAGATCGCCGACTTGCCTGAAGAAAACGATAAATCACCTGACCAGGAAAGTTTAGAAGAGAAAATGGTGAAACTAAAGGAGAAAACAGCTTCAAGTATTTCCTCAAAAGAAGGTAACATTGAGGCTGTACGTTTAGGTGAAAAACAAATCATTCAAAAACAAGAAAAAGTAGTTCAAAAAATGAGAGAACACTTAAAAGGACTACTAAACAAGTCTAAAAATGAAACAAAAATAATTGCTACACGTGGGATCAAAGTATTGGCTGATAATATCGAAACACTGAAGAAGTTGAAATTGAAAGAGGAAAGTAAGCATGACTTGCTATTGACAACGAAAGAATACGGAACCAAAACAGAATGCAACATAATTAATGAAATCGTCGCTGAAGAAATGGGTAAAATGGAATCAGAGCTAGGTGAATGCTGCAATGTTGGAGAAGTAAAATTAAAGTTTGAAGGAAACGATCATTATAAAAACATTAAGTCAATTGGCAATGTATCTATGCATGAACAGGGCATCTGTAAAGGCGGAGATAAACTAACGTTAGCAATCAATACCTCTAGTGATGCAGTCGACAAATCTGATAAATCTCCAAGCTCACAACCGATGTCAACTGAGATGGATAGAAAAGATACTTCGTTTGAACAACCACAACATCGTAGATTGATAGAAAGACAAATGAATGAGACAGCGCTTGGATACAATATTAAATCTTCTTCAGATAAATATCAATGTAAAATCAACGGTATTCTTATTTTAAATGGAGATAGGATTGTTGTTAGTGATGTACAAAACAAAAACATTAAACTCTATGACAAAAACTTTTCACATGTTGATACTAGGGATCTAGGTTGGAACCCAATTGGCATGTGCAAATTATCAAGCAATCAGCTTGCAGTAGTCAGTCACAACAGGAAGGGGATTTCTATATTCCATATTAGGGAAAACACGCTTTTATATGATGGTGAGTTATCAACTAAGTTCTTTCCTGTCAGCCTGTGCATACCTGACGTAACGAAGGCAATCATATTGCTCACCAAAACACCAAGTTATGGTGATGTAATCGATTTGTATGGTGGTGACTATGTAATTGAAGTTCGGAATGTAAGTAATTGGGAAGTGATAACCAGCATTGACAAGTTCCTATCAACGACAGGTGTTGCAATGAAACTCCACAGCCCAAAACATGTGCTAATCTTGAAACAAAGTCCAGGGTGTATTTTGATATCTGAAAGAAACATTATCCATTGTTTCCAGAATCAGGGTTCTTCATTGAAGGAACTTTGGTTCTTTCCCAGTTACTCCGATGTGATCACAAACAATATTACAGACATCGACATCGATTCGGAAGACAATGCTTATATTTGCTGCAAAAATTCCTTCAAAGTAGTTCAAGTGTCATCTAAAATCTTCATGAACAACAGAATATTGTCACGCGTCCCAACACGACCAACTTCTATGGCGATTGATGAAAATCGTGGCAAGATATATATTTGTTCAGAAAATTCAGTATTTGTCAGAGTGTATGATTTTTGTTGATTTGTAGGTGTTCATTCATCGAAGGAAAGTCATAGTGATATAAAATTTTTGTTAACATGATACATGAAAGAAAAATGGATTTAGATAGCGTGGTGACGTTTCTACGGCAGCAATCTTGATGACAATTCAAGAAAGATATCATGCAAGAACCTGTCTATTACAAAACAATGTACTATATAGACTAAAAGTGTTATCTAATGGAATGAAAAACAGTTCTTTATTTCATTATCAACTTTTTTTGAAAAACATTTTTATCCTTTTTTATTTTTCCCAATTTTCTCGTCACTTAGACAAACACGGTGCCCTTTGTGCTTGGTTTCACACATAAATCATTCGAGAATGTATAATCTTGCATTTGGAGCATACAATTTGATCACAAGTTTTAAATTATGACCTTGTTCTAAGAAGCGGACTTCAGAGATATTTGTGTGAGTTATTAGTACTGGTTTCATGGTCATTTAAAAATATATAACTCGGGCAATCTTGGCGAAAAAATAAATAAGGAACTCTCTCCGCAATGTTTACACGACAGAAGCTCTTGATACATTTTGTAAATATATTCATTATGAATACTAGATACTTCCCATGGTGCAATTATAAAGATTTTTTACCCAAAAACTTAAGATGTCTTATATTCAAATAATTTGAATGTTTATCTATTATAAACATTAAAACAATAAATAGTTTTGCATTAGCAGCCATGATGTAACATCTTCGCCTCTCCAAGTTTACTCTTCAAATTACAAATGATAATTATTTCTCACCATGACAACAGAATAGCTTCAATGTAATTTTACTATAATCATATAACTATCATACTTTATCCTAGAGACAAAACATTCTAAAAACGTAAGGTTTTAAATTGGCATGTATCCTTAGAATTGAGTTCTCATATGTTTACTGTTTCTATCTAATGTGTGTGTCTTTTTAAATAAAACGTCTTTAATCTTTAGTTTTGGTTTTTAGTGGTTACGTTGTTAATTTTTAATGCTCTGTCAATTTTCTGACTAATTGTTTCTGGTCTGGCTAGATCTTTAAAGCATTTAGGTTTATGGTGCTACATGTAACAATTGTCTGAAAAGTTTTGTCAAATCATGGAGACAAGTCCTATAATTCATGTTTCTTGAAAAGGCCTATATCACCGGACCCATATATTGTATTAGTTTAAAATACATGTAATAAGATATATAGTTTTACCTCCAGAAACCATTTTTTGAAGGAAATCTTGTACTGATTCATCGAGATTATCACTCCGGCTGGTAATACCATTCCATACTTCAATATGACAAATGAAAATGTCACTTTCCTCCTTTAATATGGTATATAAAGAAGTTTTCGAACATGTGTATATGTAACATTCCAGGCCATGATTGGTGCGCTGACCGTTGTAAAATAACTAAAATTGTGTTGTCACGGCATGAAACCCTGTATAAAGAACAAAAACCAGTTACAAAAAAACAATAGGACCAGTGGCTTTTTTCAATAAAAGTATATGGACGTAGAGTTTAAACAAGCTTTAGCCGAACAGCAGACGTTGTAATTTAACAAAGGAGTAAATTCTTACACGTGTAATACCTACCTACATACGAACTATTGGCGGATTGATACATGTAGAGTCTAAAAAAGAAACTATGTTTGTTTCGTCTGACAACCTCCCAAAAACATAACGTTATTTAAATTAGTTGATAAATTTTAGCACTTCAAATATATATTGCTTAAGGGGCAACTGAAATCTGAGTATAATGTCAGTATGTATGTTTATTGCTTTCGACACATTTCTTCCATTAAAAAGAAATTGGGATCAGGTTTCTTTATCGAAGAAAACAACGAAACGCCTTGACACGTTTTAAATTAACCAGAACTTTACTTCTACAATTAAAATTCCCACGAATCACACACAACATCTCGCCCACTCTATCAAAATTTTTAAGCCTGTTAAACATACAGTTGGCTTACTAACAGGGTAGATATAATGGTGTTCAACTATTCATCAGTCTGCGTAAGTTGACATGTAGAAATTTAGGCATTTAATAGAATATGTCATCTCTGATGTGACAATTGACGGCATGGTGACGTCATCACAATTCCCATGACAACACACTACCTCGAGCTTTACTGACAAGTCAATCTTAAACAAAATTATAATCACTATCTCGCAGATTTACATTAATCTTTTTAAAAAAAATGTCAAATTGTAAGGAGGTGAAGTGTCAATGTTTAATATCTTTGAAACTCGTGCCAAGAAAAGAAAAGAAATTCTTGCTTCTAAACCTAACCAAATTCGTCACACACAGGTAATTATATAACATTGTCAAGTGAACAACATTAGCCATTATTGAAGCCATGAGCGGTGGACTTGTTTAAGATACAGTAGTTATGATAACTTACGCATAATCTACAACCGTATAGCCAGCCTTTCTAGCTCCATCGATAGCACACAACTCAACTGTTCGGGGGTCGTGAGTTCAATTCCCCGGCAGAAGCATACTTTTGTGAAGCTTGGTCATGAAATAATTTCTGTGGCATTCTCCCTTTTGCCACTGATTCTTAATAATGTCAGTACTGACCGAAGTTTGTGCCTAGAAACTGGACAACTGGTCAATCAAGAGATTTAGCCTTTCCAAGAACTGTTAGTAGATTGACTGACCGGCGTGACGTGACCTATACAATGTGTGGCTACTTATCAGGAGAAGGAACTCTAGACTAAACATATGTCTGCTTATTGAAATCGTAGAAAAAAAAATAAATACAATAGTAAAGCTTATCTTTAATAAGTTATGATGAAATAAATACGTTGACATGTAAATTATACTTTCTGATAAGGGTCTTATTTAAAAATTACGTCTACATAAATATAACTATATAAAGTTTGATTAAAAAGGACCAGTTTGTGTTGAAATATAGCACATTATTATTAAGAACTGTACCGGTTAGTTTAAAAAATGGCTGAAGAAAAAACTCGTGTTACTACGCAAGTACTTTGTGAACCATGTTCATGTGATGACTTGGAAGTAAGTGCAGTTTCATTTTGTGTTAATTGTACAGAATATTTATGTGAGGATTGTACCAAAGGTCATCGAAGGAACAAGGTCACGAGGAATCATAAAACTCTGGATGAAGAAGAGTTACCAAAGGATGCAACAACTTTTCTGCTAATGAAGGAATTGTCACATTGCAGGGATCATCCAGAAATTTCGATGACTTTTAAATGTCAAGACCATAAGGTTTTTATCTGCACGTCATGTTTAGCAGCCAAACATAGAAAATGTGATCACGTGAGCGAGATCGCCGACTTGCCTGAAGAAAATGATAAATCAAATGACCATGAGAGTTTAGTAGAAAGAATTGTGAAACTGAAAGAGAAAACAGCTTCAAGTATTTCCTCAAATGAAGGTAACATTAAGGCTCTACGTTCTGATGAAAAACAAATCATTGAAAAACAAGAAAACGTGGTGCAAGAAATGCAAGACCACTTTCAACTGTTATTAAAGAAGTGTAACAATGAAACAAAAAGAATTGCTACTCACGGGATCAAAGTCTTGACTGATAATATCGAAATACTGAATAGATTGAAATCGAAAGAGGAGAATAAGCATGACTTGCTATTAACAACGAAAGAACATGGAACCGAAACAGAATACAACATAGTTAATGAAACGGTCGCTGCAGACATTGATAAAATGGAATCAGAGTTGGCTAAATGCTGCAATGTTTCAGAAGTAAAATTAAAGTTTGAAGAGAACAATCTTTATAAAAACACAAAGTCACTTGGAAATGTAACTATTAATGATCAGGGAAAAGAACAAGCAATCAGTAAAGGTAGAGATAAACTAACTTCAGCAATCAAAAATTCTAGCGATACGGTTGATGAATCTGATAAATCTCCAAGTTCACAATCGATGTCGGGTGCAATGGATAAGAAAAAAGAAACAAACAAGTTACGACTACAACTTCGTAGATTGTTAGAAAGACAAATGAATGAGACAGCGCTTGGATACAATATTAAATCTTCTTCAGATAAATATCAATGTAAAATCAACGGTATTCTAAACTTAGATGAAGATTGGATTGTTCTTAGTGATACACAAAATAAAAACATTAAACTATATAATAAAACCTTTGCACATGTTCATACTAGGGGGCTGAATTCCAATCCAAATGGCATTCACAAAATATCAAGCAGTCGGTTTGCTGTAATCTGTCAGAACCTCAAGAGGATTTCTAGATTCAACATTAGGGAAAAAACGATATTTTTTGATGGTGAGTTTCCTACTAAGTTCTATCCTGTCAGCTTGTCCATGTCAGACGACACAAAGGCAGTCATATTGTTCACCAAAACACCAATTGATGATGATGATAGCGATGATGATGATGATGATAGCGATGATGATGATGATAGCGATGATGATGTTTGCGACTACTTAATTGAAGTTCGGAATGTAAATAATGGGCAAGTAATGACCAGCGTTGGCAACTTCCTATCCAAAAAAGGTGATGCAATGAAACTCGGCAGTCCAAAAATTGTTCTTGCCTTGAAACAAAAACCAGGGTGTATTTTGATATCTGAAAGAAACATAATCCACTGTTTCGAAATACAGGGTTCATCACTTAAAGAACTTTGGTTCTTTAAAAGTTACTCTGATGTGATTATAAACAATATTTCAGATATTGTCATCGATTCAGAAGGCAATGCTTACATCTGCTGTAAAAATTCCTTCAATGTTATTCAAGTATCATCTAAAAACTTTAGAAAAAACAGAATATTGTCACGCGTCCCAACACGACCAATCTCCATGGCGATTGATGAAAATCGTGGCGAAATATATATTTGCTCAGAAGATTCAGTATTTGTTAGAGTGTATGAATTTTGTTGATTCAATGCTGGAGTTCATTCATCAAGGAAACGTCATGGTGTCAGAAAGTTTTTGTAGACATGATTATTAAAATGGATTTATACATTGTTGAGACGTTTTATGAGACAACAAACTTGATGACCTATTTCGAAAGATAACGTGTAAAACCTGTATATTATAAAACAATGTAGGCCTATGTACAGACTTGAAGTGCTCTCAAATGGAATGACAAACCGTTACTATCATTATGACCTGACATTGGAATTCATTTATTCATTATCAGTTCTAATTTTTCGTTTTCCCAACTTTCTTGTCACTTAAACAAACTAGATGTCTCCTGTGCTTTGATTTACATATAGACCACTCGAAATCGCAATTCCTGCATTTGGAGCACACAATTTGTTTGCAAGTTTTAATACCTTGTTCTAAGAAGCCTACTTGAGAGAAATTTGTACGAGTTATGAGTACTGGTTTCATAGTAATTTCAAAATGTATAATTCAGGCAATTTTGTACAAAATTTATATTAGGAAAACTTCTCGCAATGATTACACGACAGGAGCTTATACTACAGTTTGTAAATATTCATTATAAATACTTCATATTTCCCATGGTGCAAGTCTTATGATAGTTTAGCCAAAACCTCGAAACGTCTCATCTTCTAATGATTTGAATATAGATCTATCAATTATGTATCTTAAAAAAATAAACATTTTTGTATCAGCAGCCATGATGTAACATTCATCACCTCTTAAAGGTTACTCTTCAAATGTCAACATTATAAATACATGTAATACTTTTTTCTCACCATGGCGACAAACTATTTAAGTATAATCAAACTATAATTACATATCCATCATATTTTACCCTAGAGAGGAAATATTTTTGAATAAAAAGAAAGTTTAAAATTAACGCGTATTGCTATATGTTAACATTCCATGTATTTACTTTTCTGTGGCTTTTTGAAAAAATGTCTTCTATCTTCAGTTATGGTTGTTTAGTTGTTTTACTGCTCAGTCAGTCTTCCTTATAATTGTTTTTATGCAGCTAGATTTTGAATCATCAGTTAAGTTTGAGGTTTGTGGTTCTTCATGCCACTTTTTCCTTGTAATGTTCAGTCAAAACATGAGGCGAGTCATCTTGCTCATGGTTCTTTATAGATCTCTGGACACTAACTTTTAATACTTACCCTCACCTGTAAAAGTAACCGGAAGGAGTCAGGCATGGTACAGACTGAGCTTACCGAAAGTAGTCAGACATGTTACAGACTGACCTTACCGGAAGTAGCCAGACATGTTACAGACTGACCTAACCGGAAGTAGCCAGACATGATAAATAATATGCTAACCGGAAGTTGTCAGAAATGTTACAGACTGACCTTACCGGAAGTAGTCAGACATGATACAGACTGAGCTAACCGGAAATAGCCAGACATGAGAGAGAATGAGTTAACCGGAAGAAGTAATACTCTCCACTGTGATACTCTCCACAATACCAGTGTTTTCTAAGCATCTGACGTATTTTTTTCACTATGTTTTATGTTGTAGGGTACCTACGGAGTCATATATCTGCCACCAGATAACCACAAAGCTAACAAGTTAATCATAATCACCTGTCTACGTCCCCGCGAGGGGTTACGACAGTATAGGAAGATAGATAGAAAGTTAATCACTTATCTATAGTGGAATATTTCTGAAAACAGATAACCACGTAACTAATACGTTATTTAAGTGGCTAAATAGTTCGATAACCAGGTAATCATTAAAATAACTTGTTTGTTATGTGGTTATCTGTTGGTAGAAATATGCCACCATACTTATCAAAATATGACTTACTAGTAAATAATTATCTAATTACATAACTAGGATATGTAAATCACTAACAAGTTAACAAGTTAATTATGTGTGTAACTAGTTATGTAACTAAGTAACTGCTAACCAGTTAATATTTTATTAAAGTGGTAAGTGATTAACTAGTTATGTTACTATATTATCAGATAATAACTAGTTAATTATGTAGTTAAATAGTGACAGAAAAATGAGTAAAACTATCAAATAAGTATATCTAGCATTTTTTTGTTGATAAATACGAAATCATTTTACAAACAAGAAACATAAATACGCGACAAGACGTTGAATTATAATGATACAAATATTCCGAGTCTTTGTGTTAAACATTCCAGTTGACATCAAGTGATTAGTTGAAGTACGTGTAGTCAGTTGTTTCTGTCATCAAGGGACGTTCCCCAGTAACTAGAGAAAAAATTGTCACCATTTCCAGAGGTGTCGGGCCACCATTTTTCAACTGGACGAAAATCTGAAATGAAAAATTGGCGAGTTACGGGACTTGCTTTTATTTAAAAATATTGTAGGTTTACATGTATAGTGCTCACTAAAATTTTAGGGACATTCTCACTTTGAAGGCATATTCTTGAATTCTACTCAACTGTCTGTGGCACATACATTAACCCCGCTGATTTAAATACGCGATATTTGTTCGATAATCCACGTACATCGATACCGGATAAAACTTTTTTATCAATAACAGTCTACGAAATTAGCATATGAAAGTGGTTGTTTGAACAGGTCATTCTAGTAGCAAGCACTATATCTTGTTAGTAGATGTTAGTAGCAAAAATAAATTTTTAATTGCTCGAACTTAAAAGTAGTTGTCCGGGGCAACCGGACACCCACTAATTTTGTAGACGGCAATAGTGGAAGCAGAAGTACGTACTGTTGTAAGTAATTTAATCAGCGGGGGTTAATATATGCACGACTGACAGTTGAATACAACTTATGTAACCAATCGGATTCAGGGGCGGGTCCAGGATTTTTTCTAGGGGGGTCCAAACTTTTTCTAGGGGGGGGGGATTCCAAACTTTTTCGGGGGGGGGGTTCAAACTTTCGAATCACAGCCACGTTTTACAATGTTTGCAGAATAACGCAATATATTAATAGTATAAATTACATACCCATTAAATCTACGTTAAGCACAGAGAAAAATTGCTTCATGTTTCTTAATTTCTCATGGGCGGGTACATTTTGGAAATTTCAGGGAGGTCCGGACCCCCGCTGGATCCGCCTATGGGATTTCTTCAGCGATTTAATTTGCATATCCTCACAGAAGATCGCTGCAAGGTATTCCGAATGTCATGTTATAATGCCCTTTGAACTCGTTCGGGTTTTCAGGTCACAGACATTGTCTAGTAGTTATGATTTGTAACGGTACTGACATTGTGACGTCTGCGCGACAATTGTGCGGCAAAACAAAAGTATCCATAGATCATAGGCGGATCCAAGGGAGGAAGAACCCGGCGTGCGACCCCACTAAAATTGTCCAAGGGAAGTGTTTTCTTTCTATAATAAAATATGATATTAATAGGAAAATATATAATTATAAATGTCAAAAATGTTTGCACAAGACTGGAACTACACTAATACAAAGACAAAACCCCTGATTAAGGCTTTTCCAGGACCCATAGTGGGCCCTTGAATATGGGCCCTAGACCCCCAGCCTACTTGTTCATTTCCGCCCTCTGTAACTTGAATTTTCCGCCCCCGTAACTAGAAATCCTGGATCCGCCTATGTAGATGATACTCACCTTTCAAAATGTATGGGTGACCATACCACATAGGAAATGCTACACAAACGTTCAGACATACCATTACAAGACAAACAACCCTACCGGTTTCATAATTATCAAAGGGTATATATATATATATTGATATATACCCTTTGATAATTATGAAACCGGTAGGGTTGAAATATATCAATTGAAACGTCCATTTGGATGATGTTTTTTCTTTATATATATAATAATTGTTTTTTTACAGAAAAGTGCTATCATTAGAACCAAACAAATCGGCGGTCTTTATAGCGGAATAAGTTTGATAATAATTTATGGACATATCACCAAATTATCGCCAAATAACTCCTGCTTTTTGCTATACCATTAAACATTGTAGGCTTTTACTGCGCAACTTTACTGAACATCATTATCATAAGCTTGAGTACGGTGGCATATTTCTGCCATCAGAAATCCACATAGCTAACTAGTTAATTAAGAGGTTAACTAGTAACTGTAACTAGTACACCTCTTTATTTAATTAAGTGAAGTTTTTTGCTAGTTACCGTAACTAGTTAACCTCTTAATTAACTGATGGCAGAAATATGCCACCGTACTTAAGTAATTTGTCATTCTAGTCACTTAATTTAAAACTGGGTAAGTTTCTAGTCATGATCTGCACATAATACCACCTAATTAGCAGACGGACTAATGTGGAAAAATAGAATTGAAACTGAATAAGCGAATCATTGAGCTAGCTACCTTGTACATATAACATTTAGAGGATTAAAGGAATTGCGAGAGCCTTTATGGTGATGTTATATGATCGCAATTTAGAGAAATAAAAATCATAATTTTCTGAAGCAATAAAAAACATCATGATACGAATAATAAGTTCTTACAATAAAATAAGTTATTTCTAACAGATAGTTAGAAATAAGAACGAATTTTGACCATCGTTTTTTTAAGAAAATAATTAGTTTTTCTCTCCCATTTTCTATGTTGGATAACAAAGCCAGTAAGGTGAAAAATAGATAATTTAAGGTTATGGCTATCTAAAGCTTGGTTTGAACCCAAATGGCATTTACAAATATTCAAGCAATCATCTTGCAGCGGTAAGTCTCAACAAGAAGGGGATTTCTATATTCAATATTAGGGAAAACACGCTTTTATATGATGGCAAGCTATCAATTAAGCAATCTCCGTAAACAGAGATCCTGTAGAGCGTTGTCGTACTGGATCTCTACTTAGTCAATGCAAGGTCACGTCGAGATGAACTTTGTGTCGACCAATGAATGCGTATTTTTCATCTAGACGAAAACACTATAAATCACATTTTGATTTCGTAATTTCTATTTTTAGACCAAGGTTTGCATGCTAATTTAACAGTGGTATTATTCACAGTCTGCGATTGGATGGCTCATTTGAAAATGCGTGACGTAGTCGTTGTAAACAAGTTACGTATCATAACAATTTCGTCATGAATATTATGATGTGAAAAGGTCATCTGAACGTGACCTTCGTTTGGAAAAGGCCAGATCTAAATTAGCGAGTATGCGAGCGGTAAAATTTTAGATCGGGTTTTAATCAGATTGTCAATTAAGTTCTTTCCTGTCAGCCTGTGCATACCTGACGACACGAAGGCAATCATATTGCTCACCAAAATACCAAGTTATGGTGATGGAATCGATTTGTATGGTGATGACTATGTAATTGAAGTTCGGAATGTAAGTAATTGGGAAGTGATAACCAGCATTGACAATTTCCTATCAACGACAGGTGTTGCAATGAAACTCCACAGCCCAAAACATGTGCTAATCTTGAAACAAAGTCCAGGGTGTATTTTGATTTCTGAAAGAAACATTATCCATTGTTTCCAGAATCAAGGTTCTTCATTGAAGGAACTTTGGTTCTTTCACAGTTACCCCGATGTGATCATAAACAATATTACAGACATCGACATCGATTCAGAAGGCAATGCTTATATTTGCTGCAAAAATTCCTTCAATGTTATTCAAGTGTCATCTATAAACCTTGAGAAAAGCAGAATATTGTCCCGCGTCCCAACACGACCAACTTCTATGGCGATTGATGAAAATCGTGGCAAGATATATATTTGTTCAGAAGATTCAGTATTTGTTAGAGTGTATGATTTTTGTTGATTTGGGGGTGTGCATTCATCGTGGGAAAGTCATAGTTATATAAAATTTTTGTTAACATGATACTTGTACTTAAAATGGATTTAGACAGCTTTGTGACGTTTCTACGGCAGCAATCTTGATGACAATTCAAGAAAGATATCATGCAAGAACCTGTGTATTACAAAACAATGTACTATATAGACTAAAAGTGTTATCTAATGGAATGACAAACAGTTCTTTTTTTTCATTATGAACTTATTTTGAAAACCATTTTAATCCTTTTTTATTTTCCCTAACTTTCTCGTCACTTAGACAAACACGGTGCCCTTTGTGCTTGGTTTCAGACATAAATCATTCGAGAATGTATAATCCTGCATTTGGAGCATACAATTTGATCACAAGTTTTAAATTATGACCTTGTTCTAAGAAGCGGACTTCAGAGATATTTGTATGAGTTATTAGTACTGGTTTCAAAGTCATTTAAGAATATGTAACTCAGGCAATCTTGGCGAAAAATAAATAAGGAACACTCTCCGCAATGTTTACACGACAGAAGCTCTCGATACATTTTGTAAATATATTCATTATGAATACTAGATACTTCCCATGGTGCAATTATAAAGATTTTTTACCCAAAAACTTAAGATGTCTTATATTCAAATAATTTGAATGTTTATCTATTATAAACATTAAAACAATAAATAGTTTTGCATTAGCAGCCATGATGTAACATCTTCGCCTCTCCAAGTTTACTCTTCAAATTACAAATGATAATTATTTCTCACCATGACAACAGAATAGCTTCAATGTAATTTTACTATAATCATATAACTATCATACTTTACCCTAGAGACAAAACATTCTAAAAACGTAAGGTTTTAAATTGGCATGTATCCTTAGAATTGAGTTCTCATATGTTTACTGTTTCTATCTAATGTGTGTGTCTTTTTAAATAAAATGTCTTTAATCTTTAGTTTTGGTTTTTAGTGGTTACGTTGTTAATTTTTAATGCTCTGTCAATTTTCTGACTAATTGTTTCTGGTCTGGCTAGATATTTAAAGCATTTAGGTTTATGGTGCTACATGTAACAATTGTCTGAAAAGTTTTGTCAAATCATGGAGACAAGTCCTATAATTCATGTTTCTTGAAAAGGCCTATATCACCGGACCCATATATTGTATTAGTTTAAAATACATGTAATAAGATATATAGTTTTACCTCCAGAAACCACTTTTTGAAGGAAATCTTGTACTGATTCATCGAGATTATCACTCCGGCTGGTAATACCATTCCATACTTAAATATGACAAATGAAAATGTCACTTTCCTCCTTTAATATGGTATATAAAGAAGTTTTCGAACATGTGTATATGTAACATTCCAGGCCATGATTGGTGCGCTGACCGTTGTAAAATAACTAAAATTGTGTTGTCACGGCATGAAACCCTGTATAAAGAACAAAAACCAGTTACAAAAAACCAATAGGACCAGTGGCTTTTTCCAATAAAAGTATATGGACGTAGAGTTTAAACAAGCTTTAGCCGAACAGCAGACGTTGTAATTTAACAAAGGAGTAAATTCTTACACGTGTAATACCTACCTACATACGAACTATTGGCGGATTGATACATGTAGAGTCTAAAAATGAAACTATGTTTGTTTCGTCTGACAACCTCCCAAAAAACATAACGTTATTTAAATTAGTTGATAAATTTTAGCACTTCAAATATATATTGCTTAAGGGGCAACTGAAATCTGAGTATAATGTCAGTATGTATGTTTATTGCTTTCGACACATTTCTTCCATTAAAAAGAAATTGGGATCAGGTTTCTTTATCGAAGAAAACAACGAAACGCCTTGACACGTTTTAAATTAACCAGAACTTTACTTCTACAATTAAAATTCCCACGAATCACACACAACATCTCGCCCACTCTATTAAAATTTTCAAGCCTGTTAAACATACAATTGGCTTACTAACAGGGTAGATATAATGGTGTTCAACTATTCATCAGTCTGCGTAAGTTGACATGTAGAAATTTAGGCATTTAATAGAATATGTCATCTCTGATGTGACAATTGACGGCATGGTGACGTCATCACAATTCCCATGACAACACACTACCTCGAGCTTTACTGACAAGTCAATCTTAAACAAAATTATAATCACTATCTCGCAGATTTACATTAATCTTTTTAAAATAAATGTCAAATTGTAAGGAGGTGAAGTGTCAATGTTAAATATCTTTGAAACTCGTGCCAAGAAAAGAAAAGAAATTCTTGCTTCTAAACCTAACCAAATTCGTCACACACAGGTAATTATATAACATTGTCAAGTGAACAACATTAGCCATTATTGAAGCCATGAGCGGTGGACTTGTTTAAGATACAGTAGTTATGATAACTTACGCATAATCTACAACCGTATAGCCAGCCTTTCTAGCTCCATCGATAGCACACAACTCAACTGTTCGGGGGTCGTGAGTTCAATTCCCCGGCAGAAGCATACTTTTGTGAAGCTTGGTCATGAAATAATTTCTGTGGCATTCTCCCTTTTGCCACTGATTCTTAATAATGTCAGTACTGACCGAAGTTTGTGCCTAGAAACTGGACAACTGGTCAATCAAGAGATTTAGCCTTTCCAAGAACTGTTAGTAGATTGACCGACCGGCGTGACGTGACCTATACAATGTGTGGCTACTTATCAGGAGAAGGAACTCCAGACTAAACATATGTCTGCTTATTGAAATCGTAGAAAAAAAATTAAATACAATAGTAAAGCTTATCTTTAATAAGTTATGATGAAATAAATACGTTGACATGTAAATTATACTTTCTGATAAGGGTCTTATTTAAAAATTACGTCTACATAAATATAACTATATAAAGTTTGATTAAAAAGGACAAGTTTGTGTTGAAATATAGCACATTGTTATTAAGAACTGTACCGGTTAGTTTAAAAAATGGCTGAAGAAAAAACTCGTGTTACTACGCAAGTACTTTGTGAACCATGTTCATGTGATGACTTGGAAGTAAGTGCAGTTTCATTTTGTGTTAATTGTACAGAATATTTATGTGAGGATTGTACCAAAGGTCATCGAAGGAACAAGGTCACGAGGAATCATAAAACTCTGGATGAAGAAGAGTTACCAAAGGATGCAACAACTTTTCTGCTAATGAAGGAATTGTCACATTGCAGGGATCATCCAGAAATTTCGATGACTTTTAAATGTCAAGACCATAAGGTTTTTATCTGCACGTCATGTTTAGCAGCCAAACATAGAAAATGTGATCACGTGAGCAAGATCGCCGACTTGCCTGAAGAAAATGATAAATCAAATGACCATGAGAGTTAAGTAGAAAGAATTGTGAAACTGAAAGAGAAAACAGCTTCAAGTATTTCCTCAAATGAAGGTAACATTAAGGCTCTACGTTCTGATGAAAAACAAATCATTGAAAAACAAGAAAACGTGGTGCAAGAAATGCAAGACCACTTTCAACTGTTACTAAAGAAGTCTAACAATGAAACAAAAAGAATTGCTACTCACGGGATCAAAGTCTTGACTGATAATATCGAAATACTGAATAGATTGAAATCGAAAGAGGAGAATAAGCATGACTTGCTATTAACAACGAAAGAACATGGAACCGAAACAGAATACAACATAGTTAATGAAACGGTCGCTGCAGACATTGATAAAATGGAATCAGAGTTGGCTAAATGCTGCAATGTTTCAGAAGTAAAATTAAAGTTTGAAGAGAACGATCTTTATAAAAACACCAAGTCACTTGGAAATGTAACTATTAATGATCAGGGAAAAGAACAAGCAATCAGTAAAGGTAGAGATAAACTAACTTCAGCAATCAAAAATTCTAGCGATACGGTTGATGAATCTGATAAATCTCCAAGTTCACAATCGATGTCGGGTGCAATGGATAAGAAAAAAGAAACAAACAAGTTACGACTACAACTTCGTAGATTGTTAGAAAGACAAATGAATGAGACAGCGCTTGGATACAATATTAAATCTTCTTCAGATAAATATCAATGTAAAATCAACGGTATTCTAAACTTAGATGAAGATTGGATTGTTCTTAGTGATACACAAAATAAAAACATTAAACTATATAATAAAACCTTTGCACATGTTCATACTAGGGGGCTGAATTACAATCCAAATGGCATTCACAAAATATCAAGCAGTCGGTTTGCTGTAATCTGTCAGAACCTCAAGAGGATTTCTAGATTCAACATTAGGGAAAAACGATATTTTTTGATGGTGAGTTTCCTACTAAGTTCTATCCTGTCAGCTTGTCCATGTCAGACGACACAAAGGCAGTCATATTGTTCACCAAAACACCAATTGATGATGATGATAGCGATGATGATGATGATGATAGCGATGATGATGATGATAGCGATGATGATGTTTGCGACTACTTAATTGAAGTTCGGAATGTAAATAATGGGCAAGTAATGACCAGCGTTGGCAACTTCCTATCCAAAAAAGGTGATGCAATGAAACTCGGCAGTCCAAAAATTGTTCTTGCCTTGAAACAAAAACCAGGGTGTATTTTGATATCTGAAAGAAACATAATCCACTGTTTCGAAATACAGGGTTCTTCACTTAAAGAACTTTGGTTCTTTAAAAGTTACTCTGATGTGATTATAAACAATATTTCAGATATTGACATCGATTCAGAAGGCAATGCTTACATCTGCTGTAAAAATTCCTTCAATGTTATTCAAGTATCATCTAAAAACTTTAGAAAAAAACAGAATATTGTCACGCGTCCCAACACGACCAATCTCCATGGCGATTGATGAAAATCGTGGCGAAATATATATTTGCTCAGAAGATTCAGTATTTGTTAGAGTGTATGATTTTTGTTGATTCAATGCTGGAGTTCATTCATCAAGGAAACGTCATGGTGTCAGAAAGTTTTTGTAGACATGATTATTAAAATGGATTTATACATTATTGAGACGTTTTATGAGACAACAAACTTGATGACCTATTTCGAAAGATAACGTGTAAAACCTGTATATTATAAAACAATGTAGGCCTATGTACAGACTTGAAGTGCTCTCAAATGGAATGACAAACCGTTACTATCATTATGACCTGACATTGGAATTCATTTATTCATTATCAGTTCTAATTTTTCGTTTTCCCAACTTTCTTGTCACTTAAACAAACTAGATGTCTCCTGTGCTTTGATTTACATATAGACCACTCGAAATCGCAATTCCTGCATTTGGAGCACACAATTTGTTTGCAAGTTTTAATACCTTGTTCTAAGAAGCCTACTTGAGAGAAATTTGTACGAGTTATGAGTACTGGTTTCATAGTAATTTCAAAATGTATAATTCAGGCAATTTTGTACAAAATTTATATTAGGAAAACTTCTCGCAATGATTACACGACAGGAGCTTATACTACAGTTTGTAAATATTCATTATAAATACTTCATATTTCCCATGGTGCAAGTCTTATGATAGTTTAGCCAAAACCTCGAAACGTCTCATCTTCTAATGATTTGAATATAGATCTATCAATTATGTATCTTAAAAAAATAAACATTTTTGTATCAGCAGCCATGATGTAACATTCATCACCTCTTAAAGGTTACTCTTCAAATGTCAACATTATAAATACATGTAATACTTTTTTCTCACCATGGCGACAAACTATTTAAGTATAATCAAACTATAATTACATGTCCATCACATTTTACCCTAGAGAGGAAATATTTTTGAATAAAAAGAAAGTTTAAAATTAACGCGTATTGCTATATGTTAACATTCCATGTATTTACTTTTCTGTGGCTTTTTGAAGAAAAATGTCTTCTATCTTCAGTTATGGTTGTTTAGTTGTTTTACTGCTCAGTCAGTCTTCCTTATAATTGTTTTTATGCAGCTAGATTTTGAATCATCAGTTAAGTTTGAGGTTTGTGGTTCTTCATGCCACTTTTTCCTTGTAATGTTCAGTCAAAACATGAGGCGAGTCATCTTGCTCATGGTTCTTTATAGATCTCTGGACACTAACTTTTAATACTTACCCTCACCTGTAAAAGTAACCGGAAGGAGTCAGGCATGGTACAGACTGAGCTTACCGAAAGTAGTCAGACATGTTACAGACTGACCTTACCGGAAGTAGCCAGACATGTTACAGACTGACCTAACCGGAAGTAGCCAGACATGATAAATAATATGCTAACCGGAAGTTGTCAGAAATGTTACAGACTGACCTTACCGGAAGTAGTCAGACATGATACAGACTGAGCTAACCGGAAATAGCCAGATATGAGAGAGAATGAGTTAACCGGAAGAAGTAATACTCTCCACTGTGATACTCTCCACAATACCAGTGTTTTCTAAGCATCTGACGTATTTTTTTTCACTATGTTTTTATGTTGTAGGGTACCTACGGAGTCATATATCTGCCACCAGATAACCACAAAGCTAACAAGTTAATCATAATCACCTGTCTACGTCCCCGCGAGGGTTTACGACAGTATAGGAAGATAGATAGAAAGTTAATCACTTATCTATAGTGGAATATTTCTGAAAACAGATAACCACGTAACTAATACGTTATTTAAGTGGCTAAATAGTTCGATAACCAGGTAATCATTAAAATAACTTGTTTGTTATGTGGTTATCTGTTGGTAGAAATATGCCACCATACTTATCAAAATATGACTTACTAGTAAATAATAATATAATTACATAACTAGGATATGTAAATCACTAACAAGTTAACAAGTTAATTATGTGTGTAACTAGTTATGTAACTAAGTAACTGCTAACCAGTTAATATTTTATTAAAGTGGTAAGTGATTAACTAGTTATGTTACTATATTATCAGATAATAACTAGTTAATTATGTAGTTAAATAGTGACAGAAAAAATGATTAAAACTATCATATAAGTATATTTAGCAATTTTTTGTTGATAAATACGAAATCATTTTACAAACAAGAAACAAAAATACAGGACAAGACGTTGAATTATAATGATACAAATATTCCGAGTCTTTGTGTTAAACATTCCAGTTGACATCAAGTGATTAGTTGAAGTACGTGTAGTCAGTTGTTTCTGTCATCAAGGGACGTTCCCCAGTAACTAGAGAAAAAATTGTCACCATTTCCAGAGGTGTCGGGCCACCATTTTTCAACTGGACGAAAATCTGAAATGAAAAATTGGCGAGTTACGGGACTTACTTTTATTTAAAAATATTGTAGGTTTACATGTATAGTGCTCACTAAAATTTTAGGGACATTCTCACTTTGTAGGCATATTCTTAAATTCTACTCAACTGTCTGTGGCACATGCATTAACCCCGCTGATTTAAATACGCGATATTTGTTCGATAATCCACGCATATCGATACCGGATATAACTTTTCTTATCAATAACAGTCTACGAAATTAGCATATGAAAGTGGTTGTCCGAACTGGTCATTCTAGTAGCAAGCACTATATCTTGTTAGTAGATTTTAGTAGCAAAAATAAATTTTTAATTGCTCGAACTTAAAAGTAGTTGTCCGGGGCAACCGGACACCCACTAATTTTGTAGACGGCAATAGTGGAAGCAGAAGTACGTACTGTTGTAAGTAATTTAATCAGCGGGGGTTAATGTATACGCCACTGACAGTTGAATACAACTTATATAACCATTTGGATTCAGGGGCGGATCCAGGATTTTTTAGGGGTCCAAACTTTTTCAAGGGTGGCCAAACTTTTTCTAGGGGGGTCCAAACTTTCGAATCACAACCACATATATACACTGTTTGGAGAATAACGCAACATTTTAATAATATAAACTACATAACCATTAAATCTACGTTAATCATAGAGAAAAAATGCTTCATGTTACTTAAAATAGCTTACAGTTAAAAATACACTCATGGGCGGGTACATTTTGGAAATTTCAGGGGGAGGGGTCCGGACCCCCTGACTCCCCGCTGGATCCGCCCATGGAATTTCTTTAGCGATTTTCTATGCATATCATCACAGAAGATCGCTTAGGTATTCCGAATGCCATGTTACAGTGCCCTTTGAACAAGTTCAGGTTTAGGTTTTTATGTTGTTTTAGGTTCTGTAAATACATGTATGTCTGAATCCCTTAGAAATGAGCTTTAGGGGTCGCAACAACTCTGAACCCCTGATCAAGGCTTTTTCCAGGGCCCATAGTGGGCCCTTGAATACGGCCCCTAGTCTGTTGTTCATCCCCCCCTATAACCTGAATTTACCGCCCCCGTAACTAGAAATCCTGGATCCGCCTATGTAGATGGTACTCACCTTTCAAAATGTATGGGTGACCATACCACATAGGAAATGCTACACAAACGTTCAGACATACCATTACAAGACAAACAATGAGAGCGACTGCTCGTGACGTCATCATAGTGGGAGTCTGTAAAGATAGTTTAAGACATTGATAATACGTACATGTATCACTGCTTGTAAGATCAGTGTTAATGTAAATATTTCATGACTGTAATTAGAATACAAATGTATAAAGGAGGGAAAAATTAATCATGAAAAAAAAAGCTAATGACAAAGCCCGCCTCAAACCAATCGTGACCATCAGTTCCGTGCCATTTAGAGATTGACATCATCGCACGTGAAAAGTCCGTCTGGTAAATTATACAGAATTTCACTGAATCGTGTTTTTTTAATTGATTGTATATTTTCTGGCATTCGGAACTACCTCGGTCATTTTTACGCAGATATATCTTCGTAGATGATCGCCGAGGTTGTTCCGAATGATTTCTGCGGTTACGGAATTTGCTGAGTTGTTACGATTATATTATAGTCGCACTGTCGGATAACATCGGTAAGTTACGTGCTTTGTGTAGATCGTTACTCCCAATAAGAATTACGTCAATCTGGAAGCATTAGAGTACTGGTACCCGAAGACGAGTTCATGAAAGATGGTCACCAGTATTCTTTTGAAAATGAGCCGGAAAACCAATAGAAACTGGAGAAATGTTGATAAACATGTAAAAATCAAATCAAACACCCTTAACCTTTAAAACAACTTATTGTATTAAATATATGAAAACTAAATGTTTAATCTTGAACACAACGTGGTTAAATTTAAAATCTGAATTCTTAACAATATTAAATCGAACTTAAAAGTTCATTGTCTTATTTTTTTAAATTTTATAACATTAGGGAAAGGTCATGTCACTTTGTCACGAAAATTTGTCGTGAAAATTTATCATTAACAAGGAGTTATTGCTTTAAACAGGAATACAACACCTTCTGCTTTGTAAAATTAAAAACAATGAGCGTGAAATAAATGATACAAGAAACCAATGAGTTTCGTGCTCACTAAAATAATCACGGAAACAGATAATAAAATCCATTGTTTTAATGATTCTGCAAATGTGAATGACAACGGAAATATATATTTCCAATGTAATTTCCATTAATATGATTGTAATCAGAGCGCTGACAGCACTGCATGAACAATTTATTGAAAGGCCACACAGTCAATAAGAGACTTTAGACAGGAATTTGCCCTTGTATACCCTTCAAATAGGTAGGTCCAATTAGTTGGGTTACTCGGATTTTACCCTTACTTTCTATGTCAATTTGCCGTAATTATTCTTGATTAACTTTTTTGTAAATCGTTTAATTTGTTTGAAATTCAAGCTAAGTATTTTTAGGGTAATGAACTATCTAAATTTTATCACTTCTGTTAATATTTTCATTAACAAGAAAGATATTAGATGAAATATTTTGCTATCCTTGCATAGGAATTCAATAATAAAATCCGTTGATTCCAACCGTAAGGACCTACTTACCAATTGGATTGCTTCAGATTTTATCAGGGAAAGATAAATGACTTAAGTCCCTAATTAACGTAGAATTTCCTTCACTGAAAACTTTTTCTTTTCAAACCATTCCTCAGAAAACTGACATATTATTGTACATTAAAGTCCTAATGACTCCCGATGTCAGAATTTTAAGTCTTAATATTCTCTAATTTGAATGGTCATCTTACAAAATACGCTATTTCCATATCAAAGGGAGATAATAATTCAATTTCAGTTACATTCGGAACTCATCGGTCATTCACTAGGAATTATCCATTCAATGAATGGTCGAGGTGTTCCGAATGTTTCAACTAAAACTTTTCTGAATAATTTTGCAACATATTGTTGCTTTATAAATCATATCCATGAAAAATGATAAACCTGATTTAATGCCGGAATGAAAAAATATATGGACTTGTAATTATTTATCATGGTTCAAAAATGCATTAAGCAGTGTAAATTGGCATAAGGGGAATTCCACTTTAATTGAGTTTTAGGCCAAAATAAATTGATCATATGTTCTATGGATTCGCTCGCACCATAATTTTGACGGTTTTTACGAAAAATATTTTTATTTCCTCGCTCGCTTATAAAAATTTGGTCAAATCGATATGTAAGTAACTTAATTAAGATTTTTAGAATTATTTTTCTACGCTCGCTCGTCCGATTTTATTCCAGAAAAATCCGTATAACACATCATCAACTTGTTGTGGCCTAAAATATCACGAAAAACATTTGTTGAGGGCAACGGTCTTATAAAATGTTAGGTAGGATAGGCTTTAAGTTATTTAACAGAGTACATTGTGATTTTCACTAATAATCTGCTTGCTAATTATTATTCCTGAAGGTAAAATTAAAATTTAACTCGAGTGTCGGCGAGAGTTGCTAGGTTATTTCGGGTGGCCCTAATCACAGGAGTTTTAGGTCTTATGATAGAACGTTTTTAGTTATGTTGATTTTGAAAAATATAGATAATTGAACAAATAAGAATAGTATTTGATAGTTATTTAATAAATATATGTAAATACAAAACCGTAAATCTGAACAGTAGCAAGTATAATAGTGTTATTAATACAAAGCTTTATTTACTAAATTCGTTGAAATCTATGCTCTTGTCTATCAATCATTTCTATATTAGATCAAATATTATAAGTTTTTTTTTCAAACTGGCTGGTTCCGTCTGGAAATCTTGCCCCACAAACAACAACCGGTTTATGAAAAGTCTTTAAAAAGAAATTTTATCCTTGTTGCTTAAAGCTATGTTACAATATTTATTTAATCTCTTAACCATTTTCATTTAAACTCGTATTTCCTAATTATGCATATGATTGTGAAGCGCTTTTGAACATATATTAAATATGAAAAGAGCGCTTTACAAATGCGATATATAATAATAATAACAATACAAAAAAACAGAGATGATTATTTTAATTTACTCTCAAATTGTGATAACTAAAATAAATTTGTTCGCTTACAATTATCTTAATTATTAAAAACTACATACGACCTATTTTGTTCCATCATAGCAAAAGATGTAACTAAATGAAAATATATTCATGAAATAAAATCTTATTAATTTAGAACTACAGTTTATTTGAAGACATGTTTTGTTAAAACTAAAATATAATATTTTACTCACCAAGATTTGTCAGCAATATCCACAAATTCCAATAAAATAAGTCAGGACTGAGTTTTACAGAAAGTTTTATAGAGTCAGTAGTTCTGTCAATGAGGGTCGTTGATAAAGTTTCCAAAAAATAAGTCAATACATAGTTTCACAGAAAGTTTTATAGATTTAGTATTTTGATCTGTCAATGAGGGTCGTTGATAAAGCTTACACAATTTTGAAAAAAAATGGTCAACATCAGATTCAAGCATGTTTTAACTGTGCTATTTCCAAAATATATCCGTCCATGAGTGTATATTTTACCTGTAAGCCATTTTTAAGAGGCATAAAGGAATGTTTTCTCGGGCTTGCTTCGCTAGCCCTTGTGCTTAAGATAGATCTAATGGTTATGTAGGCCTAGTTTTTATTATTCACTTGTTGTGAATCCAAAAATTACGAAATTTAATGTCCTCAACAAGTACCAGTGTAAATTAGCGAAATATATATATCTTGCTTAAAAAAACGACCCTATGTACTAAATCAAGTGAACACATAAGTTTACGATTTAACTTTTGATGCTTTTTTGTCTAACTTTCTAACGATTCTTTGTTTTTTCAAGTAAAAGTACTGCTTTAAAGATTCACATTCTGTACTCATACTCTTCTCAATGATGTATCATTATTATTCATAGATTATTTTATTCTTATACATGCTTGTTCATATATATTTCTTAAGATGTATTGTCATAACCAGTAATTAACATGTATGTAGGCTATGTATGTATTGTTGTTGCCGCCAACTAGCTGACGGCAGAAAGCAAATATTATATGTCATATCCAACTATTTGTCCTTTCGTAACTTACGGATTTGCCTACTCGATAAAATCGATAATTAAACAGAGCCTCCGTTGTTGCGCTCGGTATTGTTCGGAAATTTCCGATATGACACCCTGCTGTGATCATAGACTGATAAAACTGATCAACCCCCATCAATATATCACGTGATAGACTCTGCATGACGTCTAGTACCAACATTTGATTTGTTATACTTTCATGCAAGCTTATAAATTAGAGACAGTGAGCGGTAAGAATAAAAATAAATTCCATGGAGTTTTATTTACATTTCTTTTTATGAAAAAAACTACACTTTATAAGATATGTGTCATACATATAATTTTCATTGCATCTTGTTTTTATTTCATTTGCAACAGTGTAAGTAAATGTACACATTAATTCTTATAATATTATAAAATATAAAATAATTATTTCAATGACAATTAAAAACATCAATCAATGTGTATATTAATTGTACACTTAATAGTCGCTATAACTCAGAAAGGCAAATATGAACGCAATAGCTGAACATAAAATACAGACAATGTGCAATATAATTTCATATAAAGACAACTATCTGGAACATCAATTAATACCTAGATATATGTATAGAATAGGTGCTTTAATATAACCACTGGCTATTTTTCATTACTTAAAAATTCCATAAAACAAACACGGACAAAAAAGACAGATAGCTTTTCACAGATAATTGCTTAAAGAAATAAAGATCTATATCATCCTCGCTACCCTGTATATGTTTTACGACCTGGATGGTGTAATAATGATTGTAGTATCCTGTCATAAAACAAGGACCCTGTTTATAAAGGGGCCTTTGTATAAAATGACACCCGCTTGGATGTTGATATACGCACCAACAGGGGTCCAATAAAGAGTGTGATAAATTTCATCAATTCATTTTAAGTCATACAAGAAATTAAGAATGAAAAAGGAGAAATAAATATTGTGAAGACAAGACAAATTTTATAATTTGAAACAGCATTTAACTGTATGCGTAGACAAATAAGACGAGTAAATGCATGTACAGTCATCAGTATTCTTTTCTCAGCTAGGTGTAAATTAATTATTTTTTAGAAGTTTTATGAGCTAGAAGTCGTCTGATTTTTTTTGTAATTCATTTGATCAATTAACCATTTATAACAGCATCATTTTATTAAATTAAATAAGGTATATTCCACTTTAATACTTATTTTACTGTATAACTTGTGTAAAAATATGAAACAAATCACGAATTATACATTCCCGTACGATAGTGACAAGTAAACTTGAAATAGAATAAAATACTTCTTGTCACATTGACACACTGTCTTAGACTAGAGAAAAAATATCTTGTATCTGTAAAGCCCTTTATTTAAAGTACGAGATTTTTGACTGCAAGGAAAATTCACACATTTTAACACCGCTAACGAACACGAGTTTTAGACATAAAAATGAATCATATAGTGTGATCTTATACAAGTACTCTACTTTTTTAAAGCCATTGACACTACAAACTCATATCAGAATGATTTGAACAATTAATTTTGTCTTTTATAGGTATGTGATATTTTGATAATTGCAAGTTTGTAAAGCATGCAGTTAGCTATCAAGTTTACTTTTGATAAAAATATCTTTATTTTGTGGCTCTGATCATAATGCTAGATAAGAAATAATATATTTGACCGCAGATAAGATCGGTAGCGATAGAGTGTCTTACGCTATCGGCCGTTCGGCTATCTTCGTCAGTTTCCGTATAGCGAAACGGAATCTCCCGAAAGAAAGAAAAAAACAATACTTACTAAACTAATTCGCTAATTCCCCCTACTAAATATTCTTTAAAAATTATGAAACATATACCACTTTTTAAAGAAAAGATTGTAGTTATTGAATCCGATTGGGATAGAAATGATTTTTAAATAATAAAAAAGAAATTAGACAAACTATTGCAAATGTTGAGGTAAAAAAAATGCATTTTGTACTAAAATTCATATAAAATAGGGTTAACATTTTTAACTCAAAATTCCCCCAACTATTTATTTTTCAATTTTAAAAAAATATATACCACAAGAAAGATGTTGAATTGAATTATTTGAAACTGAATGGGATAGAATGATAAATAACTTTAAATTCAAGTTATATTAGATTAAGTACCAACGTCCTTCTTATTTCTATATAGCGCTCACTACCCTATCAGGCTTATCGATAAAGGACAAATAGTTGGATATGGCTTAATTGCTGAAAATGAATATATTTGTATTTGTTTTTTTTTTCTGCAAACAGTGTATAATGTGGTTGTGGTTCGAAGGTACTTTGTATAGAGGTAATCTATATCCCTCTCTTTTTTTATTAAATCCATGGACCCTATATATGGTCCTTGTTAAAATGCCTTTCATTCAGAGACATAGATTCCCTGCTTTCATTGCATTGTATTGCACCCGTTCATTATTAGCTATGAATTGCTTCGCAATGCATCGTAGTAATTGTAATTTACAATGCTTGTTCACTTGTGAAAGTAAATATTTGTAATACCATTTAAAAATGAGTTAACTCTATTTGAATAATGGTCTTCATTAGGGGTGAAACAATACGGTAAAAAACGTATAGCAATATACTGCAATACACGAAACCGGTATTGCAATATATTGCAATACATATTGTTCTTTGCTCATACATGCATAGCATGAATTAATTAATGCACATGCATCGTCTTAAGTTGATCAACATTGTACAGATATTTGTATTTTCAAATGATCAACACGTATTATGCAAATGTTTGAATAAGTTAGAAAAAAGGTTTTGAATGGACTTTCAAAGATAACTGTTTTCTCACTTAACAAAAAAATACTTCAAGTTTCCGAACACATTTTAACATTAATTCAAACATTTAAATTTCAGACTCTGATAAAAACAATCACGATGGAACATAACTAGAAATACAGGTTCAGAGAAAAACGAACCGGTTAAAATCCGTCAGAAGTCGTATTGCAATATTAACCGGAATATCGGTTAACCGATACACCCCGGCCCTAGTCTTCATAATACGAGTGCCAATTGATCATGTATACTTGAAAGCAAATTAGTCATCAGCGTTTTAGTATATGCCAACGTGGATTTGACGGCGTGTTATTTTCACGACACCGACTTTCAAGCGTTTGTGAGATATTGATGAAAAAATGTCAACTGACAAGAAAATCGCTGAAGCTACGGCTCATTTACAAGCTGCTGAAAAATGGTAAGAATCTTAAATAGAACTACTTTATATCTTTTGTTTTGATTGACAAAAATAGAAATTAAGATGTGATGACATTGTACGCAGTTGTTATTTTTCGAACAGTTCTATTGATTCCGTGAATCAATTCAAGGAATCAAGATTCAAGTGACACTTGATCATTTCACGTAAACTTTGACAATGACTATATTTAATTGTACATGTGTTAACATGTTAAATGAAATGATGCAGATCAGAAAATTTGCCAGTCTCAATGACAATGTATCTGTATCTGTGTGGTTACTTGAAACTGTCTCACTGTATGAGCAAAATCATCAAGGGGGTGTGCGACTTGATGTAACAGATGTTATTGGCGCGATGTGTATTCCAAAAGAACACTTTTGAAATGTTCGTTGTTATGACACTTTACGATAAGGTCTGGTACTTTATTCCAGTCCACGGATAGTTTGGGGCACAAAAGAGTATTTTATGTATGTCAGTATTACAAGTTACTTGTTTTACTGTTTTAGAGTTTGAGTTTCTTTGTTGTCGTTGGTTAAATTCAAAGATGTTGTAAGCGGGGACGGCCACCTGGTCATACACGATCTTGTTAAAGAAAGCCAGGCATTGGTCCTTAAAAGGTTTCCATTCAAGTCTTTTCATCATGTCTGTAACACTACTGTGACGACTAAAATCATTACATAATGAGTCCGAGAAATGATTCCAGAATAAGTACAGTAAAGGACAAACATGAAGAAGAGAATCAATTGACAAATGAGGTTCCAGTATCAAAATGTTGCACACACAGACTTTTTTAAAGTGAATCATGCAATTCCAGTACCATGAAGCTAGTTCACAACGGGAGCAGGTCGTTTCTCCACTAAGTCATTTCTCCCCTGGTCATTTCTCCACTTTTTAGTAGTCATTTCTCCACTTTTAAGTAGTCATTTCTCCACCTTTATGTATAATAGGATTATAATAGGTCTATTGTGTAACGTGATAATTACCCTTCTTATGGATTGTCATATTGAAACATTATATCAATTAAAAGTACCAACTGATATTATTTAAGCATGTTTTTATACAAATATTTTGTTGGTTTATGAAGTGTCATTGAATGTGATGTGTTTAATCAAATCAATTCTAAGTGAAAGTGGTTGCATGCTCTTATTTGCACTTGTTAAGTACATTTTTTTTCATCATTTATGTTCAATAAGCAGTTGTATTTAATACAATTTTCTTAATATTTATAATAATTTTCCTTGAAGTAACTCAAGCAATTTATATGTAGTGATTTATACAATTATTTCCACGCATTGATACAATAAACTTTTATCAAAACTGTGTGGTTAAAAAGACAATGAACAAATTGATTTACTCATTTTATTTTATTTTATTTACAAGCAAGATTATCATTCCTTTTTATATTCAAAATATTTCATTTTTAGTCAGTTACTAAAATACATCATAAGTAATATACTAAATAACATGCAAAATTAAATTTTAATTTGCACTTCAATATAATAATTAATACAATTGATTTATCATAATATACTAAATAAACATTCTAAATTATACTATTTTAGTTCAAAAATAAATATTATTTACAAAATTAACATGTACATAATTCAATAACATACCTATATCTTATATAAACCTATTATATATAAAAGTGGAGAAATGACTACTAAAAAGTGGAGAAATGACAACTAAAAAGTGGAGAAATGACCAGGGGAGAAATGACTTAGTGGAGAAACGACCGTAAGCCGTTCACAACTGAAAGCGTATATAGTAATAAACCATAATCATTCATATCAGTTTTACTCCCTCTTATTTAATCTTTATATTGTCATGTTATTGTGTATAACTGTATTAATTACATGATCTTGGATGTCTCTGTACTTTTTATTGCAGCTTAAAAACTTCATTCTTCAAATGGAGTCCTGATTTAGATGGAGCAGCTTCAGAATATGTAAAAGCAGGTATGTAGGTGATTTATAAATAATGTCATTTTGACTGCTAGTGTTGTAAGGTGTATAACTACAGTGCCTGTTTTGGGGTTATTACAACTAGATCTGTGAATGGAGTACTTAACCCGGAACTACTCATCCCGATAAGTAGGCTCACACAACTTACAGATTGAGTTGCCTACAGGTTGATCTGTGCTAGACCACATTTTCTGTATAATTACATATATATCAACAGTATTAAACTATATATACAGTATGTCTTTTTTTCATATGTTCCAGTTAATATTAAAAAAATTTGAATATAAACCGCAACCTTTCAAAATTATAGGTAATTTGATCATTTCTTTGGTCTTACTGTTTCTTTATGATCATAGAATACATCATAGTGTTTAAAATATTGTGTAATATTCAAAATGTTGTTTCTCTAGGCTTTGTATGTATTTTATACTGTTTTTTATGATCATTTTTCAATGTAATACTCATTTGAGGTTTTATTTCCAGCTACCTGTTACAGAAATGCTAAGTTACTTCCTGAAGCAAGAAGTGCTTATTTGAAAGCTGCAGAAATGCAAGAAAGAATGAAATCGTATCCTTTGATGTTTTGATAGTTTAATATTTTTCCTGTTAGGACTTAAGACTGCAGATTGAGAGTTGGAGAATTGTTTTTCTCAAAAGTTTGTTTTAAAATGCTAGCTCTTTGGATTTTACATTGCCTTGTTCAATCATTTTGTTGCCTAAACTGTAATGTAGACCAGACAAACTTACAGTTGCTTATTTCTAACAGTGTGGTGTAGTTTCTTTAAGTTGTTACTGATTAGACTTCTAAGTAAATTGGTACTGGTTAGACCTCTCATATTTATCGCTGTTTTTTTCTACATCCACATTAATATTTAAATAACTCAAGTTGACAATTTATACTACTTTATTTTAAAACCTTTTTGTATCATCAAAGAAATAAATTCATGTAATCATAACAAAATATCTACAAAATATCTAAATATCTAAAGCCCATATTTGTTTAACCTGTCTTATCCCGTTCACATGGGTATCGAGTATATACACTCAGTGGGATTCAGCGGATCCTATACCACTGGATTCTATTTCACTGGATTGTGATCCAGTAAACTCTTTGACCTTAAATTTGATATACCGGACTTAACCAATATTCGCTATTTGCGTCAAACAGTGCATTTATATTTCATAAATCTTTGTATATGCTTGTGTTTGATGTTTGAAGTTGGTGGATTTTTTAGTAAGGTAACTATTGACAAAGCTATACGGTAACTCCTCTATGTTTATATCCTTAACCATTTCTTAGACCTTTCCATGCTGCCAAGTAAGTAGTACTTCTGTACAATTTAAACATTGAAAACTATGCTTTTTTTATAATTTTCTAGATACTGCAAACTACTTTGTTTTCATTAGACTGATAAAGGAATGTTAATCTTTCAAAACTTTGTATTTGCCATGTCTGGTGAATGAGAGAAAATTTGAAACCTCACACTGCTACTAAATACATGATGTTATAAAAGTCTCATAATTTCATTGACTTATCATGCAGAAACTAGATCTGACAGCCACAAAAAATGAAAGTTTCAAAGTTTCTGTTTTTAGCTGGATTTTTCAATGGAACAATTCTGCTGATAGTTTGGGGAAACCCCGGCAGGTGGGCTGTTAGGAGTTACATAAGTAGAAAATAACCACAACTCTACCTGCCTTTATTATGGATTATTTCCCTTTGTAATTTTGCGTAAGTTTTCAATATGTTGGATATCTCTGCCATTTATGGTCACATCTTGATGAAAATCTGGCTTTAATGTGGTTTCCACATGACGTTTCTTGTTTGTTACATCATTTGCTCATGTGGCTTGGCTATTTCACATATTCATTATACATATTATGTGAACTGAAGTATATATTTTCTTGTAGATCATATGAACAAGCAGGTTTATTAAGTAAAGAAAATAAAGAAATGAATGAAGCTGTAAAATATATGGAGAAAGCATCTTTCATGTTTCAAGAACACGGTACACCGGACACTGCTGCTTTATGTCTAGAAAAAGCTGCAAAGTGAGTTTGGTTTCTACATTGTACTTAAATTCTAACTTCATTAGATGTAGATTATTATATTGGCCTTTACCGTGATCAGAAAAATGTGGCATGCATTTGTATAAAATGTACATAAAATATTTGAAAATATGAGTGGAAAATGTAAGTTTAATAGGTCCCTGGTCGCTGCCCCATTTCAATGATGAGAACCAATCATTTGAAAGTATCATACTATGTTGTATCAAAGCCAACAATACATGGACTGATGGACTACGCAAAATGTGGGAAACCTACTGTGTCCGAAGATTAAACACTCTTCACCCACATGGAATTAACAATAACGATGCATAAATTTATATACAGTATAAAATCATAACGTCAGTCACCAGTCAATCTATTTCACATGTATTTCGAAGTACACAGTCGATTACACATCTCAATCTTTGATAGCCCCTGAAGAAGACACGTCGTCGAAAGCGCCAGGGCAAATTCATTATTATTTTTTGAACACTCTTGAACTTTTTCTTTCTCAAATCTATATATACTTCTGTATATATGTTAAGGTTTGTAATCTATGATTGTTATATTTATATTATTTATGTAATATAATGTATTACAGAATGGTTGAGTTAACTCACCCAGCACAGGCTGTAGAATTATATAAGAGAGCTTCAGATGTGGCTGATGTAAGTATTCAAATAAATATCAAGTATTTAAATCAGTGGGCTTAAGGTTTGTGCCTCTGACAGTGTAATAAAATTTACGGATAGCAGAAAGTAGAGAATTCAGACTGAATGAAATGACGGAAACAATTTATATGATTCTGAATTCTATTTCTATCAAAATTGACTGAAGTTTGTAGAATTGATATGTTTACTTAAATATGATATATATCCTTGTAAAAACTACTATGGCCAACAAGCAAATGTTTTGATGGATGTTTTTGAAGACTTTGTCGTATAGAAACTAATAGTTCTTTACGTTGGTTCTTGTTTATTTATTTTCCTTATTTACTGAGTTTAACGCTGTGTAAACACATTTGGTCATTTTACAGCGTCCAGCCCACCTAACCTAGCTTTCCTGGACCCTTCTTGTCTTTATCCAGTACTCACCTACCCTTCCAAAAGGCCGGAAACTTCTCCATTTTTAATGGAGGAAAATTGACATTACTGTCAAATTTTCATGGAAGGGTATTACCTCCCCGGGTGGGATTGGAACCCACACCCCCCTTGGGACACTAGATTCCAAATCCCAACATGCTACCAACTGCGCTACCAACCCGGGTTTACATAGGTTTTTGTAATGAAATGTTCTATATGTTTGATACAGATTGAAGATAGACCCAGACAAAGTGCAGAAAGTATTGGTAAAGCTGGTCGATTACTCATTAACTTACAAAGGTGAGTAATAAACTAAAGACAAGTCAAAATATTTTATTGGCTTTGACTAAGTTCTTTTCCAATAAACAATTATACTGTTCTCTGCGACAATAGTTGATAAAACACAAGTCTGAAACAAAAGTGATTTATTAAATACTTTCCAACAAATGGCTTGTTTCAAATCCTCAACAAATGCAGATTATTTAAATTCTAATCTTTATCTGACAGTTGTTCATACTTTAATGTTTGATTGTAACCATCTTTTAAATAAAGATTATCTTATATTGTCTTGCAGGGCTTTTTTTAGTACTAGGAAAGGGGCCTGGGGCCTTTCTTTATGTAGAACATTTAGGGAAATGTTATCTCAATTTCATAGATAGGGGAACAAAAAATCCAATGTAAACTCCAAATTTTGAAAAAATTTCAGGTGGGGAAAGTGCCTGTAAAAGGCCCCTGTTATATAAGGAAAAAAGGTCTGTCTTGATATATCTTACCTTGTCTATCTTACATTATCTTTTCTATCTTATTTTACCTTATCTTATTTTGTTACCATAGATACGAAGAAGCTGTTGAATGTTTAAAAAAAGAGATACAGTTTTATGCTGCGGCTGAGAACTATGCTATGATATGTAAACTTGTCTTAGCTATTGTTTTATTAAAACTGACATTAGATGATTATGTTGCTGCTGAACAGTTCTATAACTCTGCTGTAAGGTAAGATAGATAACTCTCTACCAAATTATCATTACAGTTCTAACAGAGTTATGTCTCTTTCTTACCATAAGCTCTGTATGCAATTAGGAATATGATATTTTAAAATGCGCTAGCCTGATTCAATATGTTTTGTGATAAAGCACATGTTGTATGAAAAGGTATATTCTTTAGCCCAAATCAATTTTCATTAGCCTTAATTAATTTTCACACCTGGGCATTTAGCTAGGCGTTGAGCTGGTGGATTAAGGAGATGAATAACTCAACCAGACATACCTAGAAATCAAGCTGTTTTCAGTGTTTAACATGTAGCTGTAGTTTGATACATACATGTATATTTATATGAATCATATTTGGGCCCACAAGGAAAATTGGATTTATCCAAATATGAAGCCTCATTAAATAACGTCATCAATTCATTATTATTATTGTTGTAGTTTTAATTATTATTATCATCCTCCTCATTATTATCATTATTTCAGTTATCCACAGTTTTCTGATAGTGAGGAATCATCAACTGTCTTTGAATTATTACAAGCTTATGATTCTGGTGATGAGGACAGCGCTCGTAGAGTTTTAGCTTCACCTTTGATCAAATATATGGATAATTGTGTAAGTTGGAGTGTTTTATGTCTGGTATTGTGTTTAAAGTTTGACCCCGACCTGACCTTTATGCAAGAATATTCATTACATTGAATACAAATGTATGATTAATGCTCGATTTCACTGTGGCCATGAGAATTATGTGTTGAAATTTCACACATTAACATACTTCTACAGGGCTTTTTCAGCCTATCTCACGGGGCGGAATATGGGCCCTATTCCCAATGCCAAATAACGACTATTTTTCCCAATTATAAGAAAAAAATCCCAATCTTGTTAAATAATTCCCACTGAACAGGATGTCTTTTGCCTTTAAAAAAGAAACCACAAGATTTTATGTAAAAATAATAAATACATTATTATTTTGCACTGAACTGTGTGAACAAACTCTTTAAGTGCACTGCAACACTTTAAGAGACACCAAAGCAAAGCATATAAAGATTTAATGCAGAAAAATTAATAATGAAATTTCCCAACTGGGTTGATTAGTCAATATTCTTTCCCCAAATTGGACTATTTGCAGCGTTAAAAATTCCCAATTTGGGCAGGGGTCTTTTTACCAAAACCCACTGAAAAAGCCCTGCTTCTATAATTTTACAATTGCTGCCGAAGTGTAAAATAGGAGTGTTACTGATTTTCATCGGGATATGTGTAGATGATTATTTGATGCAAATGTGAAAGGTCAGATCGGGTTCAAACTTTTTATGCACAATAAGAATAGTTTGTGGTGTAAATGAAAAGAAAATATTTATAGATTTTGATATGAGATTGATTTATATTTCACTGAGTAACATTTAGTGTCCTAGAAGTCCTTGGTGGAATTCCCTTTTTAGGATAAACTCATTAGCATTTACCCATGAAAATGAAACAAACAGTCATCCAGACAAATTCTAAATTTGGGCAAATATTTGTTTATCCTCTATGATTTAGACTATGTTTCATAAATAAGCTTTAAATAATAGTAGAATTACTTGTGGTTGCTTTGGCATGATCAGGTTTTCTTGAAAAAAATATGTTAAAACTAACTAAACTACAAAAATGTAAAAATATTTCCCCCCCAAGTATTGGTTTAAATGGAACCTGCCAAGTTTACAGACACATCGTTTACGTAACAGGCAGTACATGTATATATTTGTATGTTATTCTGTTTACTTTCAGTTTTGTAAGCTGGCAAGAAGTTTAGTTATACCTGGAGGAATGAGAGTGGGAGGTGGTCAGAAACCAATGGGTGGTCCTACACAAGTGACTGACAGTTCAGACCCTGCAGGAGGTGGTCCTACACAACTGGATGATGAAGAGTTAGAGGAAGGACTTTGTTAATTATCTTAATTATTATTTCTCCATTAAATTAGTCAGATTGTTAATTGAACTTGAAAACAGTGATTATACAAGAACACAGAAAAGGGCCGGAACGCAGAAAAAAGGGACATGGTGCATCAGAGGGTTGATGTTTGCCAAGTAAATATTTCTGCATAGGAGAAACTGAAAAGGGGCAAGGTGTAGTAGCATCTTGCTATTCTGTTTTAATATAACTACTAGAAAATTCCTGTAAATTCTTATTTATGTGGGGTTAACTTTTATTAATGTGAATGTTAACATTTTTGTTGGGAGGTTATCAATGCTTGTTGAAATTTTATCTGAAAATTTATTAAAATATGACCATATATTATAGATGGTTAAGCTGTTGTTGCTGTATGAGTGTACAGGTATGTAGGGGTTAGATCTGTGTTGTGTTTTTTATTATACATCTATAAAACATTCCATTCTAAACCCATGTTGTGTGCATTTTTTTTATTATAAAGTGTATAGCATTGATATAATTGTCTTTGTATGTGAGAGTTAGTGTATATGAGTTACACAGCACTTTGTGCTATGTTAAATTTAACATTTGTACATACTAATGTAAATTATCAACAAAATTGTGAAAAAATACTCTGATTGTTAGAATGTATTATTTTGAGTTTATTCTTCAATTCTTATCAAAATGTTTTAGGTTAAATTTGGCAAGACTTGGCAGTGAATAACTTTTACAAGGATTCCTCAGAATCTTGAAAATTGATCATACTGTCTTGTTAAAGAATTCCATGACTGTTAATATATATGTGCTGTTGTTTTTGTTATATAATAATGAAAGATAGAATGGAAACTTAACATGTAATATGTATTTAATTATGCATTCCTGTAGTCAGAGATACAGTGCCATTACTTGGTAACCTATCTTTTAGCTATTAGTCTGAACATTATTTGACATTCTATGTATGATATATACAGTGCGTAAATGTGTAGAAATTTAGAAATTGTCCTTATTTAGGTCAAAAACCCATGTTATTTTACAGTTTATTTATATAAGTTAGTCCTCCTGTGTATCGCCTACCTCTCTTACTAGAATCACACTTATCTAGAGTTAGTTAGTATCCTGACTTTATATTTGGTTGTTACTGTGTTGGAGTGAAAATGATAATTCTGTGTCTGAAATTATCTACAAGATAATTAGTTATCTTTACATGTACAACTTAAGGCATCCAGAGGGAATTAACTCTACACTTGTGTTGGACATCTATGTTATAAAAATATTATATATGTTTTTCCATAGTGTTTGTTTCAATCATGTTAGAAAAAAAAATCCAACTGAAGCTTACCAGTATTGGTTTAGAATGCCAAAATATTTACATCGTCAATGTGTAGCCTCGTTTAATAAAGTCTTTATTATTATATTATTTTCATTATTATTCTAACTAATATTATCTGCTTGTTATTGTGTGTAGATGACTTTTCCTGAAAATTAGGATTATTAGTGTCTGATAACGTCTTTTGTATGTGACTAGTGTTATGAATGAGTAACTAATATGTTTTAGAGTTTGTAGGTCTATGCATGTTTGAATGAATGAATTATATATATTAATGTGTTTTTTTCTCACTTATTTTTTGTGTAATTGTATATTGTCAATGTTTGTTGATGCATATCTTTGTTATAGAGTAATGTTATATGTATATGTATATTTATATGATCATTTGTTTATTATAATTTATTTTGATGATTTAAGTCGGGCAAGGTATAAAAACGTGTTGGTATGAATGGATGAAGTCTTGTTCAGCATATTGCTGGAAATGACTCTATTCTTTGATTATCCTTGAAATCACCTTCAAGCAGATGATCCCTAAAGGTATCCATTAAACCTGGGTGGAGTGAAACAACTGTTGGTAAATATCATGCTTAAAGAAATTTGCAGTTTCCTAAAGGGATTCCATTTCAGAATTTCTCAATTCCTAAGGGCATGTCCTACTTATTGCTTATGAGGTTATTGGACAGAATTATTTGTTGAGCTGCCAGGCAAACACTTTCTGTACAATTATGGCATGTTAGTAAAAATACCAATACACCTTGCTAGGCTATATACATGTTCTAACATATGAAATATTGTGCAATACTTCCAAAATCATATTTGTATTTTACATTTATTATGTTTTGTAAATTGTTTGTAATAATTTGTAGAATATGCAAAATTTGGTTTTATTGATATTAAAAAACAACAACATAAGCTTATAAAATTGTCTGTTATTTCTAAAGCCATCAACAGAGATTCACACTGTCTACAGTTCTTACCCGTCTCTCTTTCATAGACCTTTCTACCTTTTTAGAATTGAAGGGGCCACCATAAAATGACAATAATTTGTGTTGACAATGGCATTATACCCAATAAAAAGCCATTTGGTCTCATCAAGAAGTTAAACCATTGTTGCAAAGGTCAGCCTCAGTTTTATTTCCATAGAGCAAGTATGCTGACATGAAGTACATACACTTAACAACTTTTCTAAGTATACACCTATATATTTGGGCATAACTGGGTTGATAGGTAAGCTATTGATACATAATTTGTAGAAAATGTTCATCAAATAGTATTTAATTTATTAGCAAAACGAAGAATAAATTGAAAAATAACTGACTTCTTATAAGCAGTGACAATATTGGCACCAACAAAGTACAAATTCACATCAATAATGCATATGGCCACCTTCAAAATAAACATGTAAATGTAAACTATCTGGCTCATATTAGTAAAAAGCATGAAATGCATGTGCATATTGGAAGCTACACAGTGGATATTGAAGTATTTAGTGTCACATGAAAGATATAGTATCCCATAGTAGACACACAAAATTTTGTTTAAATATTTTAACAAGTGTTGAAATCATCTGCAGGGGAAATGTGTATACTTAGAAAAGTTGTTAAGTGTATTCTAATGATGATCCAGAGTTTTGTAAAGGGGTGGTAACATTAATTGACTTATAAAAGTTGTATGATGAAATAGTTCTACAATAAATAATTATGTAATTAAATTATTAGGCTATTTCCATTCTTTTGTTAAGTTAAAAATTAAAAGTCTGCTTCTAAGTACATATTCAGCCTACTTAACTATTTTGTAGATAACTCCTGATCATTGAAATCTCCTTCAGGAAGATGATCCTCCCTTTACCTATTTACACCTTGGTGGAGTGGAACGATTGTAGGTAAATTTCTAGTTCAAGGAAATTAGCAGTGCTCCAAGTGGGGTTTGAACCTGGGACCTCTCCATCCCTAAGCGCATGTTCTTGCATTGGACCACTGTGGTATACTTCCTATGGTTTAAACACCCAAGAAAGATAAGCATAACTTTTGACATCAAAGTTCTTTCTCACAGTTGTCTCCCTTACATGACAATTGTTTTAAAAGAACTTCACAAATGAGCTAATAATAATTAGTATAAACTGAACTATTTCTGTACAGTGGAAGGGTTTGTAGGTTTATAGACAACGTCCAGAAAAACTAGGTTTGGTGATCTGGCCTCTGTGAAACAACCATAATTTAAACCCAACCAAAACAAAATCACTTTTGAAAGAATGATAGTAAATGCATCAGATGTCCCAAAATTAAATTAGATTGGTTGTTCAGTTTACACTAATGTATTTTAGCACAAAATTTTTTGTGAAATAAGTTCTTAAAACTTAGATAAATTATTCTTGAGTCTGTGCTCTGATCCTCCTGTTATGAGCTAGTAGGATAGATTCTTGCTTAAAGATACAATGAGGTAAGTTTTGGATGAGATTCAAACCAATGTGAAGCTGGCTATCTAATTATCACCAGTCCAGCATTGTAACCATTGGGCCACAGCCAGTCCTGTCATTTATTTATCTATACTGGGTTAAACACTGTGTCAGCACAATTATTTTTAGGTTTTTTAAGGCATTCAGTGCATCTAACCTGGTCCTTAGTCTATAACCAGTACTCACCTACCTTCCACAAGGCCAGCAACTTCTCTATATACCTTATTATTGGAAGAAAATCGACTTTATTGTCAAATTTTCATTTAAAGGTATTATCATCCTGGGTGAGATTTCAACCCAAACCCGTTCAGAACACAATATTCAAAATCTTTGCATACTACGAACCGGGCCACAGGCTCTGGTTATCCAATTTTTATCAGTCTGGCATAGAAACCACTGGGCAATACTCATCAATGTACAAAAATATACAAGCGATGTAAATAACAAGAACTTCATATAATATCAATTCATATAGTTTATTTTAGGTGCTGTTATGGTAATTTATACAGAAAAAAAGTCACTAATAGATGAAAAATATAGCAGAATGTATTTTGTACAAAATAATCTTATAATAATAAACATAGTTCTTATATTCAAAACATAAATACTTCTAACAACCATACCGAGTCTGACAATATACTTTAAAAAACAAAAAAAATGCTAAAAATGTAACATTATGCAATTTGTTCCTAAAAAACATGTAATACTGGACACATACAGAAAAATGTAGCCATCACTGTTTAAACATGTACAACCCTTTCTGAGTACTTATATTTTTAAACACATTCTGAAATCAAAGCACTGATGAAACTTGATTACTTTAGGTTTGATAGGTTTTTTGGTGAATTTCTGTTTCATTCCGGTTTCATTCCCAAACCTTAGCCCTATCAATGGAGTTAACAAACTAAATAAAAAAGTAATCAGCTACAATTAAATGACAACATTATGTTTTGATGGGGGGATACAGAGAAGTCATTCATGAAGCCAGCCATCTTTTTTGAATAATATAGGGTGCTAATAATTGAATAAAACAAATTTTCTGAAGGTATGAAAACTCAAATGCCAAAAATAGAAATTGACAACTTACCCATAATGCATTGATTAAACTTAAGTAAAATAATATAAAAACTAACACCTTCATTTATAAGATAACTAGTCACTGTTTTCTCTTCATAGGATCCATCAAGGGTTAAATGAGAGAAAAAATACTAGAATTTAATCAGCACACATAATAAACAAAACAAAAAAATGGGATAAATAAAACATGATTCCTTGATAATCAGAACATGGTACCACAAGACAGATTGTGGCATTTTATGAAACACAGTCCTACAAAGCATGTCCCAACAAACAATGCAAACATTTTATAGACTATCACACAAGCAAACTACATTTATTATAAAAAAACAACAAAAAACGAAAAAATAATAAAAAAATAGATTCTACTTAAGATTAAAGTATTATAAATATTGCCACTGATTATATAAACCCATATACCCCTGCTTGTAGTGTGTGTGTGTGTTTGTGTGTGATAAATGAAAATATCAATCATACCGTCAGTGTTTGTTTTTATATGGGGGTTTCCCCATGTTTAGTAGCCGTCTGTAGCAAATCATCATTAAAATTTGTCCCGAAGATTACATTAGGCTGTGGGGGCACATTCAAAGGATAATAACTACTTCAAATAATATAGTTCCCATTACGCGTTAACAAGCAGATGATATGCAGTTTGTACAACTGAAGTATATCAAATCCGTCTTATGTAAGAGAAAATTCATTTATATAGCTTCCGTTTGTTACAGAATTATATTCTATCAAAACCCCATGTCAGACAGCGCAATAAGCGCTTTGATTAGGTATAGTCAAGATTTGAAATACCGTAAACTCTCTACTAAACACCCTTTCCCTAATAAACACCCTGTCCCTTTGTTTGGAAAATGTAACACCCCCTAGGGGCATTAAGTAGAGAATATATGGTATCAATCATTATTGTACAATTTTATTTTGTTAAAACCCTTTATTAACATTACATGATAATACTATAATAATAGGAACAGCCTACCTACAGAATTTATCCTTATCATTCCCTGACCAAGATTGTACTGGCTTAACTGAACTTTAACTAGTTTATTTTAAGCAAGTTCCCATAATGCAATTTTCAAAATGGCAGATCAATTTTCAGAATGAGGCTGCATCCAGAGTGAGGCTGCGTCCAGAATGAGGCTGCACTCAAAATTAGGCTGGACGTGCTTTACAATTAGGATAATAAATGTACATTTTATATAATCTACTGTAGTAAAATAAATTGTACAAAGGGGTGGAGTTGATATTAAAGAATATTAAACATGAAAAGGGACCATCTTTATGATTTTATCGCAATGAAACTCCAATGTAACAAAAAACTCTACGATCCACAATTAATTCTAAAGTTAAATTAGTAGTCTGTCTGCTTTACAAAGATGCATCACTTGCAGACCTCGTACAAAAAGATCTCAGAGATGGACAATTTTAATATGAATGAAAATGTTGGTAAAAATAATAATTCTTGAAAAAATTGTAAAAAAATCTACGACAGCAGGTATTATAAATGATGTTTGTGATGAGACAGATACACGATGATTTCTGTGATATATGGAATGTTTGTAGTAATGATTTACATATATACAAAATATTTCATCAACAAGGGGCAGGCTCATATTTTGTTCTTCCTTTTCTAGGTGGGGGGAGGGGGGGGGGGCGTTAGGACCGGAACCCAAAAATTATACCAGGGTGAAAAGGGAGGGGTTCAGACCCAAACTCAAAAGTTTTTGTAGGTGAAGGGGGCTGGGTCAAATCTAAGATTTTACAAAGAAGTTTCAGGGCACAAAATTGTCAAAATTGAAACCTAATTTCAATAATTTTTGCAAATATATTGAAATTGTTGGAACACCCTGTGCTTCCAGCCTGACCCAAGATTCATCGAAAATAAACAAAAACTCACACATTCTTTCATATATAGTATAAACAAAGCACTGGTATAAAAACATGTCATGATATATTCAAATAATTTAGAATACAATCAGAATCCTAAGTGAACACGGTACAAATATAATCGGTAATGTATATTTTAATCAACATGGAAAATAAGAGGAATGAAATCACAGTTCAGTTTACCCATGTTTATAATAATATTGTCATATTACCTACAGTCTTTTAGATATCATGTATGTCAACATACAAAAAACATTAGAGTAGAGTTAGTGAGTTTAAACTCTGTTTTCAAAAGAAAAAATCTTATGTACCTAAAAATTCTAACCATCTTCACTAGGAAACAACAGAAAACCTCCAAGTAACTGCTTAATTTCTCACAAAATCTCAGGATTTTTTTTGTAAACAGACAAAATTAACATATACTGGACAAGCAGCAATGTAAAAATTTAAGAATTAATTAAAACATATTTATAATCAATTAATTTCTGTAACATTAAAAAATTACTAATAAAATTATGTTAACAATTGCAAATTAGAAAACAATTGTTAACTAGCAAACAATGGTAAATTTGAAAATAATTGTGAAATTTGTTAATAAAATGTTTTTGAAAAGGAGAAATATTCAAAAATGAGAATAATGTGTACAAAAATGGAAACAATGAGACACCAAAATGTTTCTATCAAAAAATGACAATATATCATTGTTATTTATAGAAAAAAGTTAAATAAATAGAAAAAATGAAAGTTGTGACACACACAGTTTCCATGACAACCTTGCATCAATTAATTCATTTCTCATGTAAAAAAGGGGAGAGAATCTATCTACTTTTATATACAGAGTGTTAAAAAAGAACTAATCTGAAACTCCAAATATTGGATTTTTCTACCCGCAGTGACGAGGCATGAACTATTTTTAAACACATTATTGCTCAAAATAAAGTTACAACAAAATTTATCTGTTTGTTTGTTGGGTTTAACGCCATAGCAACACATTGTATAGGTCATATAACCGCAGTCAGTCAACCAACTCATCCTTCCTGGAAAGGCTAAATCTCTGGATTTAGCTGTTAACCAACTACTAATCACTTAGTCAGTGACTGACAACTGCCCTACCTAATTAAAAATCATTAGTTGGAGGGAGAATGGCCGTAGAAATAATTTCATGACCAAGCTCCATTAAAGTATGCCCTGCTTGGGAATCGAACCCACGACCCCTCGATCAGTAGACTTGTGTGCTACCGACCGAGCTAGCCAGGCAGCTTCCTATTGTTTGTTCTCTGTAGGAAAAGTATTAATTGTAACAATACTAAATATAATTATTTATATTTGTTTATAGTCTCGAGGCCTTTTAATGCAATAAAAGTTGTTAACAGTAACGGAACACATTCTTGTTTCACAGCAGGTAAGAAAACCCATATATTTAAATTTCGGATAAACTCTAATCAACATTACAATAATAATCATTCAGACAGTATGAACATATTTTGTGTTATATTATTTTCTATATTACAATTACTTTGTGCATGTATTTCTCTAATATAAGATATGTTTAATTTATATATCACACATTTCAAATGTTCATATTATCAAATCTGAACACTATAAGATCATCGATCTTCCATTTACAAACAAACAATACAAGAAATATAGGTAGATCTTTCTTTAACATAAAAATCTTATGATAAATATCATCGCAAGTCGACAGTCAATTCTTTTAACCCACTAACCTGAAGTCAGGGACCAGAGAAAATCCTTTCTGACACTTTATACAGTATTTATAGGTAGGGATCGTAAAAGGGCGTATCGCATGATGGCAGTTTAATAAATAAATAACAGGGCTGTTGTTGTCTTAACCAACAAGCCCAGGCCAGGGCCATCATACAGGCCAGGGCCATCATAACAATGTGCAGTCATTGCCAAAACTCCAAGCCACGGTCTTCAGGACATTGATTCATACTAGTAAAAGTACTTATTTCCAATAGCAGGGCTACTCTTTTATTTGGCTTGTCACTTAAGCATTATTAATTAGGCAAGTTCTTAAGAAAATTTAAGGCAATGACAGTCTGAAAAGCCAAAAAAAGTCATCAAATATCTAATAAATTTACCTATTATAATTAAATAACCAATGGTTATAACTAAACTGAAATATGTACGTGTTTGAATCAATTAATATAAAAGTTGCATCAAAAATTTTCTCATTAAAATAATGAACTTACTAAGTTTTTATCTTAAGATTTTTTGTATAAAGATCTACCTGAACAAAAATTTCTACATATACATTATAGTTTATAAACATATAAGATTTGTTTTTTTATATAAAAATTACTTTGGCGAATAAAAAATATAAGTAACAACATTATTTTCAACAAAGTAAATTATGGAATTTCCATTTCTTGTAACCCAAGTAACCTAATATAAACAGGTCACAATATTACGCAGCAGTCATTTTTAAATTTATCATCGTCACCGACAACTGGCGCCGAGGCGGGTGCGGAGAATCGCCGTAGCGGTCCACTGTCTGATATAAAAGTAGGTGGTCTAGATTGACCAGCATTGTTATTGTTATTATTAGAAACATTTTTTCCATTCTGAGAACTTTCTTTACTAGGCGGGGAATTGGTACTGCCAGAACTATATTTCTTGGTATCATCCGTTAAACTATGCAAGAATAAACTTTGTACTTGAGCATCTAGACCATTCCCAAACTTGTGTTGCTCTGAACGATACTTTTTTAGATCTGACAAAGTACCAGTTCCTGAACCAGTCGGGTATCGAACTTCAGATGAATTTTCATTTTTCTCACTTTCACCTAGCATGTCCATAGTTCTACGCTTTTGTGACTCTCTTTTCTTCTGGAATGAAGGCGTTCTTGATACCCCACTACCACCCGATTGCAACTGTTTCACATGAGGATTAGGGGCCACTGCAGGTTTAGATTCAACAAAACTATCACGACCTTGACCTTGATTTGGTGACCTACTTTCACCTCTAGGTGAACTAGTTCCGCCTCCTTGTTGCTTAGTACCAGAATCAGTATGAGCCAGTTGAATGTGAATGGGTTTTGGTTCATGACTGTTACGAGGGGATTCCCCTGATTTCCGGGATTCGTTATCAGCACTTCTATGCCGTTGGGAATTCCCATGTGTTGTTGTGGCAACAGGAACATTATGCTGTTCACTATGAACACTATCTCTAGCTCTATGAGAGTCTCTATTTGTTTGTTCTTTAGGTTTTTGTGGTGCTGGTGTTGTTTTTCTAGTCTCAGATTTATTATTATCTCTATGTTTTACATGTGTGTCAGTGTCGTCTTCCACTATACTAATTTTTACATCGTCTATATTAGTAGCAGGTAGATTATCTCCCTTTTCTTCATCCTGAAAATATATTACATGTATAGTAATTTTTTTTTTTACATAGCATTCAACACATATTTAGGTCATATATACGAAGGGCAGCTCTTCTTACTATAGGTTTCCTGGACATTTTTCTATCACCAGTACTAACTTACCCTACCACGAGGCCGACAACTCATGTATAGGGTATGACCTACCGTGACCGGGCACGAACCTGCAATCTCCAGATTCGAAGTCAGACATGCTAACCACTACGCCACAGCTGCAGCTACATGTATAGTTAAATGTTCCCATCTTGGATACTCAAACTGGGTATACAGGTGGTTACTGATACACTTAGTGCAAGAAAGCTATGATGGGATGCACTTTTCCGGGTGCATCAAACAAGTTTGAGCATTCCATCTCTGGGAAAACATGGATGGCCAAAAAAGTCCTGGTTAGTGCTGATATGAAAATATACAGCCTGCATAATAGTGATCCTCTTTACAGAGATTCTTTAGAAAATATAGCCGCCTGCTGCTGACCCCAGTTCCTGAGACACGGGCAGCAGATGACAAATAAGCCAAGATTTGATTGATGCTTGAATGATTGTGATCATTGCAAAATCATGCCATTTTTATGATTTTTAAGTCAGAAATGGTTGATTTAAGTAGAAAGTACCTATATTATGATCATCACGATCAAGATTATCAATTTGGAAGGTTTTAAGGCCCTAACAAGTTGATCATAATTATGTTCTATGGATTTTTCTGGGGGAAAATGGGGCGAGCAAGGGAAGAAAATAAATTAAAAAAAAACTTAATTCAATTGCTTCATATAGAGGTTTGACCAAATTTTTACGAGCGAGATTTTTTATGTAAAAACCTTCAAAATTAAGGTGCAAGCAAATCCATAGAACACATGATCAACTTGTTGTGGCCTTCTTGAGAAATTTATTAAATAACATAATGAATTGTTCTAGTTCTTCAGAAAGTGTATGGTCAAAGAGCATAATTTGATCAGTCTTGGAAAATGGTGTTTAGATGATGTCACACACATGTCATATTTGTTACATTAGGTCTCATCGTTTTTTTTACAAAGGGGAATTTCAAAGAAATTGATGACACACAGATGTACAAGGACTGACCAGAACATCTCATACAAAGTAAATGCAAATGTGAGCTTAAAAACATCATTATCATAATTGTCATAGCAACTAAAATATGCCATGTATATGAATAAGAAGTTTTCTCTCAGAAAAGAAACAGTTTGCTTATAAAACTAGTGAGATACATTCAATGAAAGGAAAATTTATCAGAAGTCATTCATAAAATAGTTTAGAATGTACAACCTGTATGTTGTATATCAGGAATATGGGATAAATGTTGTTTATGGCAGACAACATGCAACTATAAGACATAAAAGATTTACATCATATAACCATTAATAATAACTATTATACTAAGATGGGAGTAACTACATACTGCAGGAGACAATATTCTTATAGAAAATATGTTTTAACAGCAAACTAAGAGAGATTAACGGAGAATGGAGACAACAACATATTATCTCAGCTTGGTGGAATCTACTTTGATATTTGCTTGCTTTGATGCCCATATTAAATCAACTCTTTTTAATGCACTTTTACGGTGTATCAAAGCTTAGCAGTGACCCCTAGCTTATTAAATTTGTGTGCTACAAACTGAGATAGTCGGGTGACTGGGCCACAGTGTGACGAGGCTAATTTATCAAACAATAATAAAAACAACATAAAATTACCATTAAATCTCCAATATCGTCATCATCGTTATTTAAACTAACACCAAATGGATGTAAGGCCTCCTCCTTTGCTTCCTTCTTAAATAATGGTTTCTTTTCTGCTCTCATACTTGTTCTACGTATTGATGCACTGAAAATATACAATGTTATCATACATTAATATTAGTTGAAAATATACAATGTTATCATATGTTAATATTAGTAATGACAAGTTCATTCATTTATATACTGTTCTTCAAAACCAAAGAATAAGTCGCATGAAAATGATAAATTTAACATAAAAAACAAGCAATGAATAAATGAATACAATAGATGAATGCTTTCAATGGCATCACATTTTAGGGGGGATGGCACTTAAGTTTTAAAACTGATACTATAGTTGATATTTGATAAAATAGGGTAGTAGCAAGAGTAATTAAGGGCATAAGAAGGGCCTCAAATCTGTAGAACTGTGTCTGATGGTTCATAGGGGCAGTTTAATAAATGCCGAAAAACTATATATTATTACTACTTACATAAATAAACAGATGGATCAAATTTAACATAAATTAATAAAATACATGACAATCAGCATTAAATTAAAACATCAATACTTTATTAATTATCTAAAATGCATGGTAAAAATAAAATGATGAATTTTTTTTTTAACTACACATAAAAGATTAAAACATCTACTAATCACTGACATGCAAAGATGTAAAAAAAAACATACATTAAAACATAAAACATGATAAATCAATGTTCAAATAAAACATGCATTCTAGAAAAGAGACAATATATTCAAACAAACATTCCATACAGATATGTCAAGAATTCATCAAGACTAAATGTTAAAGAGATAACGACTATCAAACAATATACAGTCCCCTCCAAAAGTCTGCAGACAAAATGCTGTTTTTGGATAAACCTTTCTATTTACTTATGATTGAAATAAAGAAAAAGTACATCTGAACATATTCCAAGATCAGCAGTAAATAGTCAAATCAACAATGATTTAAACTGTGTTACATGAATAAGATTAAATTATAGTAAAAATACTTGTGGGGGGGGGGGGGCATGGTGATCTTTTCTGAATTTAATTTGTTCTAGAACTTTTGGAGGCCACTGTTTATAACCAAACGAGTTAAATAAACATGTTTTTAGAGGACGATATCATGTGACTTATCAATTTTAACATTGAGTCCAATCAATGGCTTACTCCTTGTTTAACGTAAAATACCAACCAGCTTAAAATAAGTTCTGCTTGATTGTTACATTTTATCCAATTTTCATGAAATTTACTAGAAATACTGTCTGAATGACATAAAGCTTTGAAACTTTAATGATCATGCCCCCTCCAGTAGGCTGCTGTCAGTAAGGGGTAAGACTTAATCCAACTTGTAAGGGTAAGGTTGGAATGAAGTTTTGAACTACCAACTATGGTCAGTGGCCAACAACCCTAAAACAATGACAGTTTTCAGGGATTTTAAATCAGGGGCCATAACAACCTGATCATAGAAACAATGCAAATTTTTAAAACATAACAAATGAGTCTTAGTTTTTCCATCATGTGTGTCATTATACAATTCTGTTTGTAATTAATGAATAAATACTTTGTTCTTTTCTTAATAAATATAATGTTCTGTTCTCTTCAAAATCAGACTATTTAGAGGCAACCACCATTTTGCCAGACTCAAAATAATCAATTTAAAAGTCAATTAATATCCTCCCTCTATTCAAACTACAGACAAGACATACTAAACATAATATGTATGTCCAAGTTCTGTTTACTTGTAACAAAATAAGTCAGAAATAAATGGTTAAAATTTTGTTAACAAAGAAATTCATCCATGAACACAACTCAAATATACTGTATATACATGACTATGTAAAGAACGTTTTAGAACACTAACAAATGTTTTGTTGTGCAAGTATATAAAGAAAGACAAAACTCATTTCCAAAGCTTTCACCATCTGAGGAAGTTTCTATATATAGAGAGTTCTGAGTCAAACTTGAGCCAAGGTTATAAAAGCCGAACTCATATTCAACAGATTTAATTATAAAACATCTTGAACCCTACTGTACATGAAAAATAAGCATTTATAAATAAAATGTACGTAGTACTATTCAATTGATAGTTTCTATTAATTGTTAAGATTATTTTTTTGTATAGTGCAATGGGCCTTAACTTCAAAGCTACTTTAGGTTATATAATTCCTACAGTAGACCTTAGTAACCATCAAAAGAAAGTATTTAAAAGGAAGTCATTCCCTATTTGGTTTCTTCTCTCCCTCCCAAATAAACCCAACTATCAATAGGACCCTGTCCCACCTCCCCCTCATCCTTTAAGGTAAAGTGCTTACATTAATATACATCTAAGAGCGAATACAACAGACAGATCCAATGAACTATACCATAGAGAGACAGAGAGAATGACCAAGTAACAATTTAGACAGAGAGACAGTGGAATAATTTCTATCAAACTTGATGTCTATTGTTTGTATAACAAATATATAAAAAATCTAATAGAATAACAATTACATTGTCCATCCATATAGTCTACAATGATTTCTATATAACTGAGGACTGTACAAAGACCTGTTTGTCATAGATGTCAGCTTCACTAAGGTCTTTTCAGTGTTAATATATTTCACTGAGGACTGTTCAGTGTACATATATTTCAAACTTAACAAAAACCAGACGGACTATTCTATTGTAGAACAAAGATAGACAAATTCAATTGTTCTCTCATAATTCATAAATATAAACCATGGTAGACATATAAAAAACAATATTTGATTATTCTAATAAAAGGACACACAAAGGGACATCGAAGATCTAAGTCCAAAATGGTCAGAACTGATGTAAATTTTTTCTTGAAATTCAGAGTTTTTTACTCTTATGTAGGGCTGAAAATAATGTTAGGAAATGTTTCTTCAATGATAGAATGTTCCAAAACTTCTCATAAAGAAAGTCCTAGCTACAATATCATCCCCTATGTTCAACCCTGTCTCAGTTATTATTTCAAATGTTGGGTAATACAAAAATAGAAAGGCATTATGGGTAATTTCAACATTGGATGTATTATGGGTAACTTCAACATTGGATGCATTATGGGTAAATTCAACATTGGATGCATTATGGGCAATTTCAAAATTTGATGCATTATGGGTAATTTCAACATTTGATGCATTATAGGTAATTTCAACATTCATTGCATTATGGGTAATTTCAACATTGGATGCATTATGGGTAATTTCAACATTCGATGCGTTACGGTTAAATTCAACATTGGATGCATTATGGGTAATTTCAACATTGGATGCATTATGGGTAATTTCAAAATTTGATGCATTATGGGTAATTTCAACATTCAATGCATTATGGGTAATTTCAACATTGGATGCATTATGGGTATTTCAACATTCATTGTATTATGGGTAATTTCAACATTTGATGCATTATGGGTAAATTCAACATTCGATGCATTATGGGTAATTTCAACATTGGATGCGTTATGGGTAATATCAACATTCTATGACTACATTACAACAGACAACATCATGCTGAATGTAAAGTAATGATAAAATACATGCAAGATTTATAACATCATGCAATCAATGAATACTTTAGTGATCAAGATGACGTTACGATGACAATGGTATGGTGTAAGTCTTAGCCTTATATTTTCTTAAGAGCTAGCCTGATTCAAGATGATATTTTGGTGAAAATGGTGTCTTATCAGTCATTGACTTAAGTTTTCTAGAAAACTAGATTTAAGAGGCCATTTTGGTATCAGGTCAGTCTTCAAGTTACATTTTTCGTAGTACTAGACAATCTATTGTTATATAGTAAAGGGCAAACTTATCAACTAGCCCAGCTATATGGAATAAGTAATTTTCACTGGCCTAAATCATTTTATACTATCTCTGGCTTTATGACTAGTGGATTAAGGTGATGACTGCAACATCAACTAGCTTGACTATATGAAATAAGTAATTTTAACTAGCCCAAATCAATGTTCTAGTGCCTGGCTTCAGGGGTAGTGGATTAAGGCAATGACAGTTTTATACAATAAAATTCACAATAAATTTAGCATCACAGTATAAACAGTGTTCATTCATATTGTGACTTCATGGAAATTGGTCAGAGTAAGAGCAAAACTAGTCTACATTGTCACTTATTTACATGTAGATAGACTGGTTTTGCACCAACCCACAACATCATATTAAAATTTAACGACCTGTGATTCCATCATTAGATACAAACAGGTTAAAATACTTCAAATACTAAAATACATACAAGTCATACCATTGTTGAAGTACTGTGCTTTGGCACAGTGCTAATTAGGCAACTTTTTGTTGAAGGACCAATTTTAAACCAAGCAATTTTCATATTGTATTCAATAGTTTTGCCGTACATGATCAGTGAACAATGCTTTTTGGTTCATAATGTCAAACTGTCTTGAAATAGCTTTCGGCTTTCAGTAAGTGAAAAATGTTACATGTAAGAATTGCGCTTAATGCCACATTTTAACATTTTTCAATCACTTCACAGCGGTCAGTCAGTCCTACTCACAGTCACTGGACAGGCTTAAATTTCAGAACCAAAGCAATAGACCTAATACAAAGCACATATCATCTTCAGTTGGAGCTTCCAATAAGATGAAAACTGTACAAATCATAACAAAATACATAATGTTACAACTTAGTAAGAATTTCAATTATTTCAGTTATGTTTCAAAATTGATTGAGTACAGCAACAATGGTTTGACTTTTATATTTACAAAATATTTCAAACAACAATAAAAGCTATTCTTCTAGATACCTTGATTTGATTACTCCTTGTATTTCCAACAATAACATTGTTCCATAAATTTGACGTTCAATTGTTTCATGAATACAATATTGTTATAATTTCTTAATTAAAACATTCCATACCTTTTCCATGACGACCTGACATTTGTTACACAGTAAACATTTTCTGTAGTTCATAATTAAAAAAGTCAGACCATTTATAACATTTTTGTCTGAATAGAAAATATCCACCTTCTGACTGTAAATAATTCATAATACTAAGAACATTCACAACAAGAACATTCTAGTTTGAATAGTGAATAACCCTGTATTGTCAAAAAGATCCAATATTTGACCTTTGCATGTGACCTTGACCTCAGTAAGACAAAGGTCAAATTTTAAGTTTGTTTTTTTAAGTTTGTTTAACAATGAAATTGTTGGTGCCAACAACATAACCCTCAGAATACCATTAGAGTGATGAATGTCCCAGCAAAATTAACCTCATATTTACCTTTGACCTTTTATTGTGACCTTGACCTAGGACATATAGGGATGAGATACTGAAGGGAAGGTGAGAAGAGTGATATAGTTTAGGATCAAATCAAGGTATCTATAATAAATAAATTACAGCAGGAATACTAAATGAGAAATGAAATGTTATATAATGATAATTATAATGCAAAATATGCAGACTGACCTTGAATTGACCTTGAATTTTACATAATTTATAAACCATCAATCTTAAAACAATAGATTTACGAAAATACAATGTAAGAAAACACAATCAAGTGATTGTAATGACTTAAGTACATTGTTATGTTCTAAAATTCTCAAAATTTTAAGTTTCATTCTTAAACTTTACTAAATTAAACAAGGTATAGAATTTAAATTCTTGTAAAGTGAATTTTATCTGCATCAAAGAGTAAGAAATTACAGAAAAGGAGCAAATTAGAAAATGTTGCAAAATACATTATTTCCTTAATTTATGAGGGTTTCATTTATATTTTTATGCTTGATACTTGCATGACATTTAAAAGTTAGAAATTATAAAGGAACACAGAATAATGAGTGTTAAGATAAGTTAATGAAGATGTTTCCACAGTAGGGTTAGAATTGAGTGTAGATACACATATATTAGATATATAAGAAATTAAAGTGAGACATTTCACAACGTAAACCTACACAACTAATAGAAAAAGTTTTGAAGAATTTTAAAGAAATTAATTTCTGACACACAGTTAAGACATCTATATAATACATGAATAATGCAACAACAATCTGATGTCTACTTAGGGTATTTAAAGGTGTGGCTTTTATCTTAAATATTGTCAGTAAGAATAATCATAAAGGAATCTGTTGGCAAGCTTTCAAAATATAGATGACGATGATCATCAGAAAATATTTTTTTTTGAAATTAGACAAAAATACAAATTAACATTTTTAAGTTAGACATAAATTCAAATAAACATTTTGAAGCTAGACATAAATTCCATTAATTCAATTAAACATTTTGAAATTAGACATAAATTCAAATAAACATTTTGAAATTAGACATAAATTTATATAAATATTTTGAAATTAGACATAAATTCAAATAAATATTTTGAAATTAGACATAAATTCAAATAAATATTTTGAAATTAGACATAAATTCAAATGAATATTCAGCACTTTGCATAAAGCCAATCAATTTTAGCACAGACTTGTTCATTGGATAAATTTACTATTCTAGCCAAACCTTCAAGTACCTGTATGAGACTAATGAACATTGTAGCACTATTAAACATGTATACAGTATGTTAAAGAGCTGCATATTTTACATTATAATCTATATATTATCATGTATTATGTTTTGATACCTTGGTGGACCTAATGACTGTTTCATTGATGAATTATTAGACCTGTAATAATTATGTATAATATAATACTAGAGTTGTAATATCAATTATATAAATCATCCTCTTCATGAGGTAGTAAGGCCCAAAGCCAATACTATGGGCCAAAGCAAGTACTAAGGGTCAAAGCCAATAGTATCAGCCAAAGCCAGAAGTACTAGTATGGGTCAAAGTTAGTAATATTGGCCAAAGCCTACACACCATTGTAACATCAATCTAGCAATAAAGTATTGTTAAATTTTATTTAACTGTCAGTGGCGCATACAGTAACCTTGCTGATAAAATAATATTTGTTTGATAATTAGGTTACTATTTTTATCTTTTGAGTACAGAAAGTACTGTAGTGAATATTTAAATCAGTGGATTAATGTATGCCCCATTGACAGTTTAAATAATATTTAACAATAATATGGACCAAAGATAGTACTTCTGGCCAAAGCCAGCATACCATGATAAAAGCAAGCATTCTCAATATTCATTTATAACTACAATCAAAATAGACCTGAAATATGGATGGATTTCAATGTTCAATACATGCATGAATGGATTTTATAAGTATGAGATTCCTATGGAATGACCTCATTATTCCAATACCTGTATAAATGAACAGTGAAAATATGTGTGATGTCTAGCAATCTAAAAATAATATTTTTACACCAAAATACAATATATATGTTTTTCTAATTCAATAATAAGTAACTGGTTGTAGCCTAGCAACAAAATAATAAAAACAGTAAATGATTATGACAACTTAATAAGTAGGCATTGTAAGTAAGCCCACAATGGTTGAAAGTTCAAATCCAGAATTTCATGATATCAGCAACAGAGGAAAGTAACATAAGAAATACAATCTTTCACAAGGCTGAATCCCTTAACATCCGGACCAGTCCCAAGAGCTTTCACCGATGAAAAAAAAAATTCAGTCTAAATCTGGAACAAATAATTGATTTATGATTCAATCATCCTCCATTTCCTTCATGGTAAATATTACACAATTATGACAAAGTCAAATACTTTTGAACTACTGTCCTACAACTTTTCTTGTCAAAATTACATAAATTCATATACTTCAATAAATAATGAATAACAAATTAATAAAATGTCAACACTTGTCTTCCATAAAATCATATAAAAAATCAGACCAGAATTTCTTGTTAAGAAAGTAACTATTTTCAATCAAACATAAGTGAATCAACCTCCCCATTTTTGACAAACTGTATCTTCTCTAATAAAAGCCCCTAGGAAAATTCCACATATAAAATAAAAGGATGAAAACGGGCTAGAAATACAGTATGTTATAACCAAATTTTCTTGTCCCTGATGACCTATTATTGGGTTTTGGGCATCTTGTAAACATTTGGTTTGGGCAGGGGGGATTATTAAGCTGGTTGTCAAACCAGGCAACCTACCTTAAAATTTAATGTTGAACCTGGGGTGTTTATTAGGGAAGGGGCATTTAATAGAGAATGTATAGTAAATAAATCAACTTCTCTCAAATTTGATGAAATTTGTGGTGAAAACTAGAGTGCTGTCAACAAGTTGTCACTACAATTACCTGTCAACCCAATCACATTAAATCTACTCTATATAAGTCTAGCAAACACTTTGTTAATGAACAAAATACTTGAATAAAAAACATTCTATGAGCTCTAAACACACACTGGCTTCATACTGAGAATTACTGGTAAGAAATGTGATAGCTAACTAGAATAAAATGTACTAAAAATATCAACCACATAAAATGGTACAATATAATCATTGAAAATATATAAAAAGACACATGCCGTGAAATTAAAGTACATATTAAGTCATGAACTTAAAACATCCTCTAAAATAAGCATCTTAAATGACAATTAAGTGGCTATAATACATGACCTGTAAATTCATACAAAAGATAATAAAATACAAGTAACAAAGTGGCCAGAATACATGGCAATACATGATATACAAAAAATTATCATAAAATACATGTCAAACATTTAAATCAGCCTATTTAAACATTTTCTGTTTATGTGCCATTTTAACCCATACTAACGAAAACAGAGAAGTATTTTAATTAGGAAATTAATATTAAAGTTACTCAATCAATTTATCAATCAATTTATCAATCAATTTATCAATCAATCAATCAATTAATCAATAAATCAATCAATCAATCAAAAACTTGTGTTTTGTGAATTATACCTCATTCCATACAAGTTCAACCCAGTCTGTGTTTCAAAGTATATTTTGACAATACTTAAAATAATTCTATAATATCTATAATAACAGGGAGAAAATTTTCGTGATGAAATCTATTTATTCAAAAATTTACATATTATTTTCAGAATAAAGTGAAAATTTAAAAGTCAAGTTCACTGTAGTCACAAGTTTGTCCTACAAACAAGACAAATAAACATTCCATTAAATTGTTTCATTTTCATATTTTATACTGGGTTTAATGCAGTGACAACACAATTCAGGTTAATTCTATAATATCAACTAGCAATTTCTCTATAATGAAGTTGGTTCAAACAATTAAGTCAACAAAACACAGAAGTAGTATTTCAGAATGTTCAGACAATCTCTCTAGACGCAATCTAGTTCTACTCCTACAAAATTGTATGTTTGTTTCTTCATAGTAACAGATAATTGATAGTAACAAGATGTCGTTCATGGTGAGTTTAGATTCCAATTTCTCTCAATTTTAACCATGGTAAAAGAAAATAGCAGAGAGAGAGCTGTGATGTCTAACCTAAGAGCTGTATATATTCTTATATTTAAAACTGCAATTGTCAGCAATTTATGATAATGGTTGCTAATGTCCTAAATATTGAACTCACTCTGGGACATTGTCATGACGACAACATTACCCTACATTGTAGAAAAGAATAGTGGGAAGGCAAGCATCAATCTCTGTTAACAGACATCCCATGGACAGCTGTTTACATGTTATACTAATTTATTTTAGCTTGATTATGAAACAATTCCAATTAGATTTATCACTTTGGAGTCCACTTCCTGGTTCTCCAGTACTGAGCTAGTAGGCTTAAGTTTCTTGCTCAAGGAAACAATGGGGTTACAGATTTTGGATCTTTTTCTGAGTATCATCAGAGCTAAACACTCATCTTCTGTAAGCAATTATTTTCAAACTTTCTCACATAAAAATTCACTATTACAGCTTGGGAAAAATATCAACAAAAATATGATGTCACAAACTTCTGATAATGCTCAAAGAGGATTACATTGCATAATGGGAATATACCAAGATTGTTACTCTTCATTTTAGAGATTAAAAACATTTCAATCTTCTGTTTTAGAGATAAAAATGCTTGAATATTCTGTTTTTCATAAAGTTAAGAACTTTTCCATGCAGAAAAAAATGACATTGAAAAAACTACATGTATTATTTCAAATGATATTTCTGTCATTTTCATGAAACAAGTATTTCTAACTACTTGTAATCATCAAGTATGTTATGGATAATGCTAATTTCACAGCTTCCTACTCTTTTTTATACAAATCTCTGGATAAATTTTAAAATACAATGTCATTCAAAAGTTCTTGGACAAAATCTCGTTAATAAGAATAAACCGATTCACAGTTACTCATAAAAATGCCCAAAAAGGTCTAAAATCAACATTAATTAGTCTATCAACATAATTTTTTATGAATCAAACTTTGTCACATGAATAAACTTAAATTACAGTAAAACTATTTGCAGAATTCACGATCAGTTTTTCTTACATCTTTATAAGACCAAGAAGCCGTGGCCATGGTGTAGTGGTTATGCATGTCTGACTTCGAATCTGGAGATCACCGGTTCGAGCCAGACTAGGTAGGTCATACCCTATACATGAGTTATCGGCCTCGTGGTAGGGTAAGTTAGTACAGGTGATGTGTCCAGGAAACCCATAGTAGGAAGAGCTGGCTGTTGTATATATGACCTAAATATGTGTTGAATACGACATTATAACCCAATTAAAAAAAATAAGACCAAGAAATTTTGGATGGCACTGTATAAAACAAAACTGAACTAATCTCTAATCTTCCTCAATCTGTATACAGATTCAACCAATCTAGCTCTAAGTCAATGATTAAATATAACAATAAAAATATAAAGAGCCTAAATTCAGCAAATGATCAAATATGTAATAATAATCTGCTGCAAGTAGCATTATAAATATCACATGACACCAGGCTGCTGCTGAAGTGACTAGCAATTGTCTAATCAATGGACAATGTTTCTATAATGTGTATATATATATATATATATCAGATTATTAACCTGCTCCTATGAATACATTTACATTATATAATGGAGGATTGTAGTATCAATCCTCCTAGGGTCTCAAGTTGATTGATTGATTAAAGAATCATGTAACATGCTTTAGTACTAGAAGTCCATATGGAAGTTTTGAAATTTGTCAAACTGTGTAGCCTTGTTAAATACTAGGGGTGTAACGGTTAACCGATATACCGGTTAATATTGCAATACGACTTCTGGCGGTTTTTAACCGGTTCGTTTTTCTCTGAACCGGTTTTCTAGTAATGTTCCAAACTGATTGTTTTTATCAGAATCTGAAATTTTAATGTTTGAATTAATGTTAAAATGTGTTCGGAAACTTGAAATACTTTTTGTAAAGTGAGAAAATATTTATCTTTGAAAGTCCATCCAAAACCTTTTTTTCTAACTTATTCAAACATTTGCATAATACGTACAGATTCTTTAGAAATACAAATATCTATGTACAATGTCGATCAAACTAAGACTTACACATGCATTAATTCATGCTATGCATGTATGCACAAAAGAACAATATGTATTGCAATATATTGCAATATATTGCAATACGGGTTTCGTATATTGCAATATATTGCAATACGGTTTTTACCGTATTGTTACACCCCTATTAAATACAATCGTCTTAATAATTATAAACCTTAAACTAATATTTGATTTAATAAGTTGACTAGACTTCATCCTGATTTAAAAAATACAAAGCCTTGATGTCCCAGGAACTGAGGTGTCAGTACGCAGTAGACAACTAGAGTGGCTATAACTCTGGTTAAAACACTTGTTGGTTCAATGGTGTCCTTATTGCTAGTTTCCAGGCCATATAAACCATTTACTGGTTCTAACTTGGGTAAAAGGTGGCCATTCTTTCACATCAAGTACGAGGTCATTTTGAAGTGAGGGGCTCCAGACACTTAAAATTGCAGGGCTGACCAGGTAAGGGTTAGAGTATCATGCATTCATAAGGGCAGGTTAAAATTGTTCAAGACATATTTTCATGATATATAAATATGACTGCAAGACTTTCCCCATTGTTTTACACAAATAATATAATCATATAGCAAAGTAACTGTTTATATTAACAAACCTACCCTGTATACTCATTTATTACTAATTAACAAGTATTCAGCTTATATGCAGGGGGAATAACCCTTAAACCAAAACCTATATTTTAATAATATCTGTCACATTGTTACATCATACTTAAAGCTACAAGAACCAGCTTGGAATATCAACACCAATATTGTTTCTAATCTAAAAATTCTGGCAAGAAAACAAAAAAATACACACACAAGAGCTGTAAATCTTAAAATAATTAAATTTCGAGTTTTTCATAGCAGTAAAAAACTTGACACTTGACACCCAGAATCATTAACTTTGAAATCAATACAGTTATTGCGGAGTCCAACTTGGGATAATTTTGTGTCAAATAACTTTCTTTCTTTAAAGCATTTTAATCACATTATGCACCAACAACTCTTGTTTCAATATTTCTGAATGGATTTTAGAATAAAAACCAAGGAAGATAACCACAACAACTCTTGTTTCAATATTTCTGAATGGATTTTAGAATAAAAACCAAGGAAGATAACCACAACAACTCTTGTTTCAATATTTCTGAATGGATTTAATAAACAACCAGGGGAGATAATCACTGGTTCTTGTAACTTTTATGTTGCCATGGTAACTATAATAACATTCCTTAACAATACCTTGGTAAAGTAGGAAGTAAATGAAATCTGAAAACAAAATATAAAGTTTTGTAATATTTAACTACAGACAGTTTTTAAATAACATATATTATCGTTGTAATAATACAGTTATATAGCTTCTCCACTGTGAACTGAGAAAATTTCTATATCATTTAAAGCTAGTTCACTCTGTCCAGAGAAAATAAAGATAATTTTTAATCATTTAAAGCTAGTTCACTCTGCCCTGAGAAAACAAAGATAATTTTTAATCATTTATAGCTAGTTCATTCTGACCTGAGAAAAATTAAGACAATTCCTATTATATACTTCATAGCTCCTCACTCTGCCCTGAGAAAAAGAACATTTTAAAACAATATTGAGCTCTTAACATAAATAATAGCTTTTTCATTCAATATTGGAATTCATGGCTGAAAATTAATCTACAATGCTTTAGTAACATATAATAATATCTACACTTCAATAATCTATCATAAACTAAAGAATAAACTACAAGATCAGTTTGAATACTAGAATTTAAACTTGAACAAGAGAACTAATAAGTCTGCTGTTAAAACAAACTTACAACAACAGTAACTTTTTATAAACAAAAGTTATTGTTGATCATACAAAATGCTGTAACTAAAATGTACAAATCGAACAGCTATTATCATCATTGCTGTAAAATTAAAGAGCAATAAAATCTTCACCATAATACTGAAATAAAGTCTGATTTTCACGCATATAATGACTAGAATGTCAAATTCCAAGCCAATCAAAAAATTTTAATCTTCCTACATTTGTTAAACCATCAAACCAAGATAAACAAGGTTTTAAACAGTATACAGATATATTAAGCTTTTATGGAATATAAAGACAACACAGTGAAATAACAATTCCCAAAATACAAGTTACATACAATATACCACGTAAAAAACATCAGTCCCCAAATTACAAATAACATAATTTTATTGTATACCTATAATAAACCTCGAGGGTTGCCCGCAAGACTGTAGTAACTCGCACTTACACGCAATGCACTTACTACAGTCTTGCGGGCAACCCTCGACCTATACAAAAAGCTACGCCATATATAACAATCTTGACCATACAATATTATGTACCAGTAATAAACCATGTTCTTTCGGTACCATAATCCTTGTTGCCCAGAATTTTAAAGTTCATTTTATATTTCCTATCATACTTTCATAGTAATGTCAAGGTTTTTCCAAAAGGACAAAGTTTTTCAAGAGGTCAAGGTTTTTTTAATGGGATGCTCCTAAGCAATCACAATATGAAAGTATTTAGTTTTTAAGTCTACAAGTAGCAACAATCAAATATGATGGAGAATGGGCAACAATCTCAATATTAAAACTACACTAGACACAATGGGCTATAAACTTAATATTTACTGTTCAAGTACCATAAATGCAATCTCATAAAATGTACACAGCCAGTCTTTGCATTAACCCACTAGACTAACACGAAACCTCAGTGAAAATGAATGCTTAAATTTACAAAAGTTTTAATGTTTCAGATAAACAAGTCAAATAGGCAAAATAAAGACAACTAAAAATGAAGTAACTCATTACACCAACATTTTGGTACTAAGTGGACATTTATGAATTCAGTTATAATTTTAAAGGCTTTTGTGATTAAATTTCAAGATGGAAAAAAATAATTATAAAAAAATCAACAGGAAATTATAAAGAAAACAAAAACAACATTAGTGCTGTGAATATGGTGGTGTTAAATAATAAAACAACTCTTATATGTTTTGAAATATTCAAAATAAAGATTTAAACGTAATAATAATAATAAAGAAAAAGAAATGCTTACAATAAAATGTGTACATATACGGGAAAAAAAATCAGATTCAACTAAAACTTAATTTTATTTTTCACTCAAGAATTATATTATTATATAAAACAATAATAAAAATAACAAGAAATGTAATGTGGAAACCACATTACAGCTAGATTTTCATCAAGATCTCACCATAAATGACAGAGATATTCAACATATTATAAACTTTAAAGCAAAAATTACAAAGGGAAATAATCCATAATAGAGCCTGGTAGAGCTGTGGTTACTTTCTAACTCTGTTCATCACATGGTATGTTATCATTGTATGAAGTTTCATAAAGATCTGACAATAAATGACAGAAATATATGGTAAAGAAAAATTGTTAACGACTTGGGATACCCGTGAGTTTTGGAATTTTGCCAAACTATAAGCGGAATTTTTTCGTTAAAAATCCGGCTAAAATGATAAAGAACAATATTACATAAAATGTTTGTATATAAATAAAAAAATAGGGATTCTATTTGCATATTCTTTCTCAAGAATAAAATTTATAATGGATCATTATAATTAGTACATTGAGATGATAGAGTGGGAGCATGCAAGTTACACTCTGTTAGAATCTGATACAAAAATTTAATACATAACTCTTTAATAAATATTTGGCTTAAAAAAGCCTTCGTCAGTAATTTTGAAAATGAAAATGATGTAGAAATCAGCTCATAATGTGAACGTCTAATAAATTTTCACAGAAAAACACATCCTTTAGAAGTTAAATATATGCATGAATATTTTGTTTTCTAAGACAGAATTTAACCATTTTGATGAATTCTGCAAGCAGCATAGAACATGTTTCACCATAGACATCCTGTCAAAAACCTTTTACCATTTTGATTTTCTTTATTTATTTGTTTTTATCTGAATCTATTGACATATTGTTTATTTGGTTTTATCTTGTTTTCTATCCTTACTTACACTCTCGGCAGTTGACACGCAAATATCTTCGTCCCCTCACACAATTTGACATTACAATGTATTGGAAGATAGATATTTATTTATTTATTTTGTTGCGTTAAACGCCGTAGCAACACATTGTATAGGTCATATAACGGTGTCTAGCGCAACGAGCCTAGCTTTCCTGACCCTAGTCTATAACCAGTACTCACCTACCCTTCAACAAGGCCAAAACCTTCTCCATATACCTTTTTAGCGGAGGAAAATAGACATTATCGTCAAATTTTCATGGAAGGGTATAACCTCCCAGGGTGGGATTCGAACCCGTACCCTCTTCGGGACACTAAATTTGAAATTCCAATGCAATACCAACTGCGCTACAGACTGGGTTCGGAAGATATATATAGATAGATTCCAAAGAAGGAATCTAATCGTTTTGATGCAAAACAATGAGGAGATTCCCATTTTGATGCAATACAGAGAGGGAGTTAGATAGTTCTGTTGAAAGATAATTATAATGCAAATTGTGCTGAACTTAGAGTAAGAAGAATAGATCATTGAAGCTTATAAATGCAGTGAATAGATCATGAACTAACCATTGATGATTATAATAGTAAAGAAATAAAGACCAAACAAAGTCAAGATATATTAGTGCATAGTTATTACAAGAACATCAACAAGTTGTGAAGACATAACGAAAGACAGTCAGTCCAGTAAAACTTGTCAGTTCATTTTAGATAAAAAAATTTTACTTTTTTTTTTACTTACTGATAGCAGCGTTTTTTCAGGTCACTTAGGGGCTGAAATCGGGTCCCATTCCCTCCCTAAAAAGTTAGTACATTTCTCCTTCCTAGAAGCAAATTTCCAATGACTTTTAAGTCTTGTACTATTTTTTTCATCTGTTTGTCAATTTTTCAAGTATTGAGAAATCTCTATTTAATACATTGTTTCAATAATTGATATTATAAATCAGAAGAACAAATTGTAATATTTTATTAAATGGTTAACTAATTAGGGTAGTGTTAATGTATTCTTGAATAATTAGAGGAAAACCATGCTATTTATTGTCAGTTAAAGTCGTTAATGCATGCAGTTATTTCAATCATGAACATTTTAGTAATTCTTATAAACAATTAAGGGCAATAAGGATAATGGAATAGGAGGCATACATCTCTCCAATACTCATAAATTATTTGTTTTTTTTGTAAACTCATAATGGGCCATGGCACTTTAGGTGATCACAAAAGGTGATCACAAAAAGCTCACAAAGAGCATTTATAACTCAGGTGAGCTAAAAACCTGCCGACATAAAACACCATAGAAAAAACTCCCAAATCCCAACATGCTTTACTGAACAAGTAGCTGTTAGCAAAGATAATAAGAAAATGTCAATAAAATCCTGTAAAAGTTGACAAGCTGTTAATAGAAGGTACATAATGCCTAGCTCACACTGTCCCAATGTACAGCCATGTTCCGGTGTACAGCCACGGTACATCCCGGTTTGGATATCAGGTAAAAATCTACAAAAGTAACAATGCAGTGAAGAACGGCATTTCAATGCCATAAACCATGTTGAATCGACAACCACTGGGGAGTGGCCCCGGTGGTGTTTAAAATTTAAATACAACAGGAATTCACCAGGAAGTTAACCAATGAAGGCTTATTCAAGAAATATCCAGGGCCTAACCATAGCTCTTCCAGCATGATTTGTCTCTCAACTTTAAGACTACCAGCTGAAACCGTAGTAAACCAGCATGAACTGTGTCCAATGTGGAGTTATGGAGACTCCCAGTTTGTCTACTTAAAGTTTTCAAAAAATTTCCCAACTCATCCCAATCCATTGGCTACAAATTACCAGGACACATTAAAGCATACACCGGGACAGTGTGAACTAAGCATAACCAATAATTTAAAATACACATATCAAAATAAACATATATTTATTTGTTTCTAATCACCTGTGACCGTGACTCGTAGGTTTCTCGTTCAGGGAACCATTTGAACTATATATAGAACTTGTGCTGGAATAATGACTGAAAATTAAAAAGCAATCGAGGCTATATATTTTTAGTATTCAAGAATTCCTCCCATCCATTCTTGTCAAAGCTGTTAAGTTTGCATACAATGATGAATAGGGTAAGTAAGTCAGGTCATATGAAAATCATAGGAGGTACTAAAAGGACAGTTTCCGACAAATTTTCATGAAGGTTTCAGCCCAAACCATTTCTTTTCAGAAAGGGTCTAGACACAAAAAATAGTTTTGTATCCTTTCTAGCATTTAAGGTATTTGAAAAGGTACCTAGAACCCTAACCCCTTCACTTGATTTTCCTTATTTTGGTACTCCGAAGGCACCATGTGAAAAACCCTTCTCTAGATACCATACCTAATGTAGTGTAAGCCAAAAGAAAGAAGTGTTCCAAATGTTTCATAATGACCCCTAACATGTAACAGATGATCCTACATACCCTAATGAAAGCTCCATGACAAAGATCAATGAAACTTGCTCTTCCAACCCCTAATACAAGTTTTCCCTAACAGATTAAAAGCATGAGTGATACCTTATAAGTCTATTGTCATAAGGTTTAGCAGACTATGAAAGTCTGCCTTATAGACAGACAGACAACAGTTTGACTTAATCTACTGTTCAATTTCATTTAACTGTCAGTGGTACATACAATAACACCACTGATTTAAATACTCCACATGTTTTCAAAAACTCCCATACATAGATATGGATGACTATTTTTGTTGATAGTGAGTACAGAAGTACTGTAGAGTATTTAAATCAGCAGGTTTAATATATGCGCCACTCACAGTTGATCCAATAATACCCTATAATAAGAAGAGAATATCTGAGTTTACAAGAAGAGGGTTGACCACAAGACTGTAGTATGTGCATTGCGTTAAAGATCGAGTTACTACAGTCTTGCGGGCAACCCTCAAAGACTATTCAACATTAATATTTCAAGTTTTCATTGATCTTTGTCATGAATTATATAAATGTTTAATTTACACAATATACATTATTGCACATACAGTGTCCTCTAAATAGTCTTGGACTAACAAAATTTTGAGAAAATCACCATTATTATAATTATTTACTACATTTGTACAGCGCTCTTTTTATATTGAAAATATGTTCAAAAGTGTATACTGCAAGAATTCTTTTAATAAATACAGCTTATTCATGTTATATAGTTTGAATCATTCAATGTTGATAAACTAATTAATAATGTTAATTTTTTAATTTGCTATGTTGAATTTTTGTTCCTTTTTTCATGGGTATATAATCAGTTTACACTAAAACAACAGGATTTCGTTCCAGAACTTTCGGAAGGCACTGCTTATAATTGTGATAATAAACACATATGATATAAATGACATTGTCTCAGTATTGAAATGGTCACAGTCTGTTGGCCAAATGAATCAAGAATATGCAGAAATCATTATCTCAATTCAAAGAGATGCGATTCTATACAATTAATAATTGCATAGATGCATCAATATGTAATGGCAACACAGAATGCAATAAATGAACACTCTAAAATTTACATAATACAGAAATATACAAAATGTATTCAACTAAGTGAGAAAGATTAGTGGTATTTTCTAGCAGTTTCTCCAGTAAAACTTCCACATTCAGAATCATTCAAAATCTATGATCCTAATAGTGGGATGGTACAAATCGAGGGTTGCCCGCAAGACTGTAGTAATTCGCTCTTTAATGCAATGCACTTACTACAGTCTTGCAGGCAACCCTCGAAATACAGTGACCTTTTTCTCCTCAAATTATGCATTTGGGACCTTAAAATCATAAAAAATCATGCGATTTTGCAATGACCATGTTGGTTTTCAAAGCAGAATTTTACTGTAGTTATGTGATGGATTGTGCTTCAAAGGTACAGTAATAATATAATTTTCTACAAGTTTCTATCAATGATCATTTCAATAACTGAGACATACATTATACATATTTCATATTCTTTTGTTAGAGCGACATGCTCCAAGCATTGTAAATATCTGTAACATATGAAATATCTTTAGCAACAAATCTTAGCATTAAAAAGCATTAGAATTATAGCATATAATTAAACTTTAGTAATGGTAGAATTTCTCTTATATGTAAAATATTGTTCAATTCTATTCAACTGTCAATGGTACATTAAAGTACCCCACTGATTTAAATACTCACTACAGTATTTCTGTTTTTAGGATCAATTTAAATCAGGGGAGTTAATGTATGTGCCACTGACAAGATTAACATGGCATTGTGTAAGGACATGAAAATAAAGATGTTTGGATAAATTGTTCAATTTTCTACGGGAGAGTTTTCAGACATTGCACCTCCATCACAGCAAAGTCGTATAAAAAACAATAGGGAAATTCTACCTAAACATTTAACTTAATGCGGTAATTAGTGTACACCTATTTGCAAAGCATATACAAACAAATTTTGTTAATTTTTTTACAACTTAAGTCATTTACTTTTAAATACACTAATATAACCTTACATGACATATACAAGCATTTATATAATATTGGTTTCCAAAGAATAAGGGAGTTCTATAGGGGATTCCAGAAAACTATGTATGAGGACAATTATCAACAAAAAATTAACAAAACCATTACTTTAGATTTAGGATAAAAACTTGCTACAGAGCAAAGGCAGAGAATGTTTTTCTAGATAATAGAAGTTACTATGAAAGATCAACAAGGTCTCAGAAAAACAAAATAAAGACAAACCTAGATTCAATTGAAAATAAAATATTCATGGAACTATGATAGACTCAGAGTAGAATTTGAATGAAATCAGAACATAGTAAGTAGACTATAAGACTATAAAATAGACATGAGGAAATTTACGGTGATGAAATTATGAAACAAAGATGATTTGAATACTCTTTTATTTTCTATGGAAATGTTCTTTTTTCTATAGAATGTACTCTGAAACCTTGAATAGACTATAAATACTTAACAACTTCAAAGAATTAAACTTGGCTTGAACAAACTACCCTGGTGGGTCAAACATTCTTACCAAGCACAAATCTATTTCCTTTATTTATTCATGTAAAAAATCCCCCTAAAAACTAGTAAGAAACAAATATCAGTTAAGATGCTGAATTCAAACAACTAGTTTTCTCAAACTTTGTGTCAAGAACCTTAGAGTTTCAAAAACATTTATTTTACTCAATTATGAATATTTGTTATTCATGAAGTTGAGAAAAAATAATGTAAACCTAAAATTACAACAGGGTAACTTAAAATTTCCAAAACAAAAAAAAACAAAGAATGAAATTAACATATAAAGTAAGAAATTATCACTTTCCAACAAAAAACATGTAAGGACATTGCATGATAAATATAAGATACAAAATCTAATCTAATATACTAAATGAAAACAATAACAAATTTCCCTGTCAAACATTTTAACAACAACCATATATCATATCACCATTCTAAAATATACACCATTCTAAAACGTACACCATTATAAATAAACACTTATCTAATACAAATTAAAATTTTCAAATTTAAATAATGTTGTTGTCTTTTCTCAAATGTCAAAACATGAATAATTTCACAATGACTTGGTGCTTAAATGTGTCTCGTCTAACAATCTTGATATTGAAATAGTGCTTTTCAACATCGATAGAACAGAAGTATATCTTGGCAGTTTAACACCAGCTTGCTGAGTCAAAGCCCCCTTCATATCATCCTCAGTAACTGATAGTCAATGATAATATAAAGTATGAGTATGGTGGGTTTCCAGTGATGCCTTCATATTTGTGTAAGGAAATGTTATCAGTCACTGTTACAAGTTATACAAACTTTGACAGTTGAGAAAAAAAGGGCACTCAAATTATTCCAATACAAAACAATCGTAAATTTTATGAAATAATTTGACCAGCCTCAACTGGGGAACTGAGTCTGGATTGCAAAATAAGGATAATAAGTAACATATGTCTAGAATCTTTCATCAATGATTTCAGTAACATATACAGTAGCTATTTGCCCTCAGTAACATTCAAAAAAAATTTTCTATCAAAATTAGACAATACTCCTATTTCACTCAGATCAAACAGAATTTTTTTCATTCTAACATTCAAAATTTCATAACATATACTAATATATACCAAAAGGCTTGCCAAGAAAATTCAAACATCAAAACCAACAAAAAATCAAGTATCGGTGATCGGTCATCACTTCCTTATGATCAAATCTAAACAAGCAAAAAACTAAATGTTCAAAACAAACACAAGCCGAAATAACACGCATCAAACTCAAGTGCAGTCACACTACTACAAGTGCAATGTTGATTCAAACTAGAAAGGTAGCTATAAGTACATGATATAAGAAGTATGCTCCTACACTTACCCTCGGGTATTTATTCTTCTATTGCGTACATGATCCTTAGATCGACTAGCCCTGTGTGTTTCCATCTCATCTTTCAAATCTAATATTTTCTGCTTAACATCCGGATCTTCTGCTAAATCTGTAAATATAAAGTAAATAGATTTATTAGTTAAAACCCAAGACTAATGAACCAATTAAAGTAAAAAACAAGTTATAAGTGAAGTTTAAAGTCTGGTTCCAAATAAATTCAGCTGAATTAAAAATTATGACAACCCCTGATGAATGAAATCAACTTGAAGCAGGTGACCCTTACAGTACCTAATTACACCTGGGTGAAGTGGAACAACTAATGGTTTTCATGCTTGAAGATATTAGCAGCGCTCTTAGAGGGATTTGAACCCAGAAACTCATGGTCCCTAAGCCTGTGTCATTCATTGGATCACTGCTCTAATACAATGAGTCATGAAAGACATGTAAGCAACCAGGAATCAGGAAAGTAGCCAAACCTGATTGGTCCAAATACCTTCCAAAAGTGGTCCAAACAGATTTATACACTGTACCATACTGTACAATGGATTTAACACAGAACACCTGACATTGGTTGACTTAGCAAGATGAACAAAATTGAAAACAAGCTAATGATGTTATATTGTGTCATAACAACCGGTTAGGTATGACTCTTAGGCCAGACCTTTTATATTTTTCATCTTACAAAAATCCCGACCCTAATTTTTCAGAAATTGATTATTGATTTTTTTATTACCCATAGTACTTATTTTTGCACTAAAAAAGAAAAAAACCCGAACCCATCCCAGGACAAATAATTAAGCCCAATGTGTCAATTATCACACAGTTTGAGAAAATGTCAATGAATAAACATCAATTTCACGCAGTTCTTGCACAAAAAGAGTTAGAAAGTTGATTGTAATTGACATCCTTTATCTTTTTTAATATTTTTATTTCAACCTACCAAACTTATTCTTTCAAAAAATTCTCGTAAGACTAAAAATATGAAGAGTGTGGCCTTACAAGGCCGAATTGTATCGCTAGCAAACAATGATAACCAAATTGATGGATCAGTGCCATACTAGTCTACATCTTCTTTATTTACATATATTTAGCCTACTTTTACATTCACTCATCTAAATATGTATCTACTGTTAAGGTATATAGTTTATTTTCTCCAAATAATTTACTCCTATTCAAAACTGGAGGAAAGTTAAGAAAATCTCTAAAATAACTGTTTGATCATTTGGCATCATTCTTGTTTTCTAGATGTAAGCAATCATTATCAAGATATGTTAAGATTCTTTCCCAGTGAAAGTTTTCTGGCAAAGGATACAATGAATTGTCACATTTGAGCATAGACCAAAGCTTAACTAAGCGAGATTAAATAAGAAAAATCCAATTTTGTTCAATTTAGCAACACTCTATTTGTTAAAGAAAACAATATCCTGACACTATTAGGAACACAGTAATGTCCTGGAGATTATTGGTACAAAACAAATGTACTTATATACAGTTCCCTACAAAAGTCCTTCAACAAAATCCTGTTTTTAAGATAAACCAAATCAAATTTACCAATTAAAATAAGGAACACAAAGTCATATCTGAGCAAAATTCAAAATCAGCATTTATTAGTTTAAAATCATATAATTCAAACTGTGTTACATGAAAAAGCTTTAATTATAGTAAGTTAATTGCGGTATGCACAACCATTTTTTTTTTAATTCAAATATTTTGTCATCAAGAATTTTTTTTTAATGAATTAAATTTAAAGCAAGGTTTTGAAGTCTACTTTTAGTATCACTACTCAGTTGATTCCAGACATTAAGTTTCACGATCATTGAGTCACACACCAACTGTTAACATACGGCGCAGATTGCAGCTGCAGCATACAGTGCATGACCCTAATATGTACCCATTTACACCTGGGTGGAGTGAAGCAATTGCAGGTAAATTTCTTGCTCAAGGAAATTAGCAGTGCCCCTAGTGGGATTTGAACCCAGGAACTCAAGATCCCTAAGCGCATCCTACCACTGGACTTCAACTTACCAGTCATACCAATAAGTAGGACTGGTAAAATGAAGGAATGAAATTCATTTTTCCAAGAACTTTTTGAGGGCACTGTAGGTGTTGTTTTTACATTAACTAGAAACATCTTGTCATTGATAATGATTAATTTTCTCATGACAAAGTGTAATTGAATAATTTAGGTACAATATACAGAGGTTAGTTGTTAGTTTGTTAGGTTAAATTGATTTATATTTCACTGATTGAGTTCAGAAACATGTTTTTCAATAGTGGCTAATAGCCAAAACTGATAGTACCATTTTCTGGGGTCAAAAGTTGATAGAAAAACAATCTTCTTCCAAAATGGACAAGAATCATGTTTAGGAGGGGACGAAAAATCAAGCTTCTTCACTCCTTACCGTCTTTAACAAAGTAATTGTACATGGAGGCCCCCATGGAAGATTGGATTTATCAAAATGTGTAAAGTCTCTTAAAATAAAGTCTTTATTATTATTGTTGGAAGCAGTTGACAGAGAGGGAACCTCTCTGTGATTGACCCTCAAGCGAGAGACACCTGGAGATCAGGTGTGAGAAATGCCAGGCGTGCAGAAAGCCAGCTACCTGGAATAGGGCCCACTGACGTGGATAATGCCCCTACACCTGCACGATAATCAGAAGTCCGATGATGTTATTATCATAACATTATGTCAAGCTGACAAATAACATGGCAGTCATCACCTAAACCCACTAATAGGCCAAGACTTGTGAAAAATTGATTAGAGCAAGTAAAAATTACTTATTTAATATAGTCTGGCTAGTTGATAAATTTCCCTTTACTATAAAACATTGCAATAGTGAGCGAGAACATTTTAGTTAAAAGTTGACTGACACTTGACTACATTGTAAATTTTAAAACACCAATCTTTCATAATCTTACAAAAGTCTTACAAAAATATTCATTTTAAATGACAAGATACAATGAACCAAAGCTTGTCAGTTAAAATTGATTAATTCATCTCCAAAAATTTCATTTTGTAATTTTTGACATTCGCTACATAAAACCTAACTTTCATCTAAACTAGTTTACACATATATATGAAGATGTCAGAGAATGAGGAAAATGAAACATCAGAATCTGTCATTCAATTACAGAAATGGTTACCATGGGAGCGGTATATCTCTAAGTACACATAAACTAGGGAAGCGAAGAATTTCTGACAGCTACAACATTTTACATATAATGGTTGAATGACCATTTTTCAAAACACAAGTTTTCAAATTTCTGGGAATTTCTAAGCCAATCTGCAGTCTTATTTTCAATAGTTTGCTGGAAGCTATATATCAGTATGTGTAAGAAATTAATAGACATTGCAGTCAGGATGTATTGTCCATGGAATATTGTTACATCCATTGCAGATGTACACTCTACCTCATAGTAGTTTCATCTCCCAGTTGAAAGATGATGGCAAATCCTATAGTTATCATTGAAATGCATGTCTTAAATTCTTTGTCTAATCAATAAATGAAAAATGGTTCAGTGCAGTTTCAAGAAAGTTAATAGGAATGTAGGTCATGACCTAAATATATTACGTAAATCAAGTCAAGGTCACTGGGTCAAAATTCATAAATGATCCAAATTGAATTAACTAGGTCAAAGTTCATAATTGACCCAAATTGAATTAACAAGGTAAAAATAAATAAATGACCTAAATTTAATGGAGGTCACCAGGTCAAAGTTCATCATGTCTTTAAAGCATTTAGTAAATTATTAAACTTGAGATGACAAAGTAGAGTAGCAGGGCTGTACAAATTTGTAAAACAAGCACTTGGTTAATGAGCATACAACATGCAAGTAGGACACCTCTAGTTCATTAGCCCCATATCAGGCACAACGCCAACCTAGTCTAATTACAGTAAAATGACCAATACAAAGTCTACATACCAAAAGGAGTTTCTCCACCTCTTGTTTTAGCATCTATATCACATCCACTCTTTACTAATATTTCTATAACTTCAGGCTAGAAATAAAACAATCAAATATATTATCATTACACTTACAGATTTAGATCTGAAATTTGTGGACTTGTTATAATTGAAAATCTAAGGGAGTTAGTAAAAAGTCCTGCAATATGACAAACACTAAAGTCACACATCTGGAGTAAATTTCCATTATTAGAACAGTCAAAGTTAATGGCCTTAGTAGAGGGACCGACATTATCCAGGGATTTTTTTCTTCTTAAATTAAGCATTTGGGTAGCATATTCTCAAAGGATGTACGACAATTTTATAATACAATATAGAAGGATTTACAACAAAAATCGGTCGTAAGACTCTTGATAATACGGGCCTTTGGGCCTTAACAATTGTCAAAAATCTCATAACTGAGCAATAGCCAAGGTGGTCTTTATAGCAGAACTTAACTGTATTAGGACTAATATATCAAGAAACAAAAGACTCTTGGGGATAATGACGTCAGTACTCTAACATTGTTCTACAACAAATATAAAACAAAAGTATGACAATGTAATAATCTGTATCGATAAGTCAGCGCAAAACTAGTCTACATCCTTCTATGTATACAACACAGCTAGACTGGTTGCTCTGACCCATCAATATAGAAACAATAAGTTCACACTTGAGAAAATACAAGAATTTTGTGAGGAAACTCATTACTGACGAAATATAGGAGATTTGGTAAGTCTGTTGACATATATATGTAAATAAATCACACCAAAATGAGGTCAAATTAGCACTAGTAAATTACTATATAAGGTTGGTCAACTAGTATACACTGCTTGCCAAAAGTTCCTTCGTACACTTTTTTATACTGAGGTTTTATGCTGCATCTACACAATTTTAAATCATATTACAAAGTCCAGCACACCTAACCTAGCTTTCCAGGACACTTGTCTACAACCAGTTTGTTTGTTTGGGTTTTACGGCGCACAAACACAAAAAGGTCATATCGCGCCGACTACAACCAGTAATAACCTGCCCTTCCACAAGGCCGGCAAGTTTCCTATATACATTGTTAATGGAGGAAAATTGACATTATTGTCAACTTTTCTTAAAAGAGTATTACTCAGGTGGGATTTGAACCTGTATCCCCCTAATTTGAAATCCTGGTGTGCTACTAACTGCACTACCAACCCAATAATGTATAGAACACTTTGTACTCCCAGTACAAGCAAATTAGATCTATAAATTGTTTGCTTATTTGTTTGTTTGGTTTAAAGCCGTAGCAACACATTGTATAGGTCATATAATGACGGTCAGTCAACCTACTCACTCCTCCTGGTAAGGCTAAATCTCTGGATTTAGCTGTTAACCAACTAATAAGTGCATACTTTCATCAGTGACTGACAACTGCCCTACAAAATTAAAAATAATTGGTACATGTAGGAGGGAGAATGGCAGTAGATAAAATTTCATGACCAAGCACCACGAAAGTATGCCCCGCCCAGGAATCAAACCGACGACCCCTCAATCAGCAGACTTGCGTGCTACCAACTGAGCTAACCGAGCGGCTTCTATAAATTGTACTGTGAAAGAACTTTTTTCAGGCAGTGTAAGTTCAACATTTTCCTACTGATGTAATATAAGAACAAGAAAACAACAGAAATATCAATCATTCTGTCAGGAATTTTGGTTAGTTAAAACAAAATCATGTAAAACTGTCATCTCTAATAATATACAAGATAATAAATATTGTCTAAAGAAGAGATTTAACATTGTTGCCATATACAGCACCCTACAAAAGTTCTTGGAAAAAATTCTGTTTTTTTATAAACTAATTCACATTTACTCACAGAAAAGTAAAAAAGCGTCATTCCATTACATTTTAAAATCAGAATTAATTAGTGCATTATCATATTATATAAGAAAGTTATGCTACAGTCCCATAAACATAAAAATTGCCGTGAGGGCACCGTACGGGTGCCGTGCAATCAAGCTCCGCAAGAACTCGTAGGAACTCTTGCGTACCCGTACGGACTGTTACGTTTTTTTCAGGGTCCGTGAGATGAGCCCAGGATACATGTATCAGTTTCAAAGTCAAATCATGAACAAAATCGTGGCCGAGTATGGATTAAACATGCATATCTTCCAGCTACAGCTCTGTACGGGTGTGTTGTTTTGTACCATGTGTGTACCGTCACCTTAATACGCAAGGCTTCCCATGGCCTATGACTGTCAGCACGTACGGGTCCGATAAGCCACGATTTTAAGGGACTAAGGCATTACATGAATATTTTTGTATAGTAAAATTACTTGCAGTATACATGATCAGTTATCCTTGAAATTTCATTTCACCAAGAACTTTTGGATGGCCCTGTATATATGTAATAAGGGATGGAAGAAGAAACAACAATTTCTTGGAGTACTTGTTAATTTGGATTTTACACATTTTTTTCATTTATCTGCGGGTCTGGACCACCTAACCAGCCATCCTGGACTCCCTTATTTACTAGCACTTTATTACCCTTTCAACATGGAGCAGACAATGTGACCCATGGCCATACAATAAAGAGGTTATAAACATTACTGGGGAACAAGGGTTCACACAGCAGCACTGGTCAGTATTGAACCCTGTTTAGACATGCTGATTTATTAAAAATATCGAGTATTTAAATCAAGAGGACAAAAACCAACATATATAATATGTTACCTGTAGCCAACAAGCTGCAGCGTGTATAGGTAACCAACCATCTTCGTCCCTAACTTCCATAGATACATGTTGATTTATTAAAAATTCTACAACATCTAAATAACCATTTGCTGCTGCTACATGGAGCTGGAAATAGAAAATAATAGAAAATATAGTAAAAACCAGTGTTAGAGGTCATCTCTATTAAAGCAATATCTTGACTTAAACAGCTTAGCTGTACCTTTAACATTTATTTCTTCTCAGAAGTACAGCAGTATTAGGAAGCCAATTTCATGCTATTTCAATTTGGTAGCCATTTAATGTGAACACGCTGTGATTCACAACAAACCAAACTTCAATAACAACAAAGTTCTTAATAAAACACCACAAGTTGAAAATCTGATAACAAATAAAACAAATGTCAATCAACAATCTTTCTCCTCTCTGCCTCTATCTCTATGTCCCTACGTCCGTGTCTCTCTGTCTTGGTCTCCCATCCTACCTGTCTTCCATTCTGCCTGTCTCTCCTGCCTGTCCCTCTGTCTGTCTCAGTTTCACCCTCACTCTCTCCCTGCTTCTCTCTCCCTCTCCCTCCCTGTCTGTCTCTTTGTCTCCATTTTCCTCTTCCTCTCTGTCTGTCAGTGCTCTCTGTCTCTATGTTTCTGCCTCTCACTCTCCCTCCCTCCCCTCACACTCCCCCCTCTCCCTCTCACCCCCCTCTCTCTCTCTCTCTTACTTCCCTTCCCTCCTCCCTCCCTCTCCCCCTCCCACTTTCACTCTCCAAGTCTTAAAATACATACCTTACACTCTTCCTAAATTGATAATAAATTGGTGAGAAATTACAGAGAATTATATGAAAATTGCAACACAATTGGGGGAAATGTCTGCTTTTAAACCATAAATTATTTGAATACTTTCCTTAGAATGCTACAATTTGTGTATTTAAATTGACGTTTAAAATAGAAATTGAACAATTTAATAAATCATTAAACAGACAATAATAGGAATTACAAAGGAATATAATTATTGAAAATTTCGTCTAATCATGCCCTTAGACTTTTAGATTTTATACTTAAAATACCACAGACAAGTAAATGGAGATGTCTCAGCCTTAGATCATTGATGCAACAAACTGTTTCTTGTAGCCCAGTCAAGCCTGGCATTTCATTTGGAAAATCAGCACATCAGTATGTATCCCAATAAAAATTTAACTTGGGTCAAACCTTGTAAGAGGACACTATCATATGACCACACAAGCTAGCTTGAAGACAAGGGAGTTTAAGCGCTGTATTATGCCTCTGTTACATACACACACCCTAATTTTACTAGAATTTGTCCTAGAATTCTTGGAGCTTGATTGTCTGTTGAAGGGTAGAGTCACACAATTCCTAGTGGGTTATTTACATTGGGGACTATTTTACCCAATGAAGCACAATGGTCCAAACTGTGATCAAACCCATAACCTGCCAAGTCCCTAACAAAAACTAACAAGTCACCATAAAAATAAGCTTGAAGGCAAGAGTCATGAATTTCATATAAATCATGACATCCCAAAATATAACTTATAAGGTCAAATTTCATCCCTCTTTAGTTGGGACTCAGAGTCACACAAACTTCCAACTGTTTCAACAATTTTTACCCAAGAGTTCAAAATAGATATTTAAAAGAAAACAAGATGAAATAGTTTCAAGACATTCAATTGATCAAAAGATCCTCACAATTACTGAGAACAAATCTATTCAGACATATTTACAGACAATACTACTTAAAATATGAACCTACTTAAATACAGTTAAAATTCAAAAGTGCATCTCACACAACTGCTTCTATATTCAGACAGACTTCATTGTTTCCTTTAATTTTAGACGGGATAAAATAATAAATAGCTTATGTTTAATACTAGAATAGTGCAAATGATCATTGACAGAACTTTGGGAGGAAAGCTGTATATTCATGCAACAGTCATTGCCTTTATACGGCAACACTAGCCTGAAACCAAGGACAAGATCAAAATTGATTTTGGCTAGAAAAACAAGTAAATCTGTGAGCTAATGCTCACTAGTGATACCCCCGCCAAAATCTAAAAATATGCGACAAACAAGAAGTAGATGAGCAAGGAGCATGAAATCGCTTTACACCACATGGGACTATGGGATGAAGCAATATGCAAAGTATTAGGCTGCTGCATGATATAGTTGCTGAGAAAACTGCCACGGAAATTTTGTAACAGACGGACGGACGGACGGACAAGGGTAAAACAGTATACCCCCCTCTTCTTCGAAGCGGGGGTATAATTACTTATTTCATATAGTCAGGCTAGTTGATAAATTTTCTTTTTATCATTTGACATAATAAATTGGGCAAGTAGTCAATAAAAATAAAGGCAGTGACAGAAACCAACACTGTATTTTTTTAGTCAACCCCCTTTTTCTTCTTTCAGAAATTTATATCATTAATGATGATATCCCACCAGAAATTATGCTCTATCTGGGAATAAAAAACACAACCCTTCGATCAGTAGACTTGTGCACTACTGACTGAGCCAGAGGGGCAGCTCAAAATTGTTTTCAACAATATTCTTACAAGTACATAGGTTGCTCATCCCTTGAAAATATTTCTGGATCAGACCCTGAGGACATGACATCCTCATAATACAGTTGTTCAAGGCTACAGTACATATTCTTGTATGTATTTGCATAACAAAGGAATCATTCTAATTTCTGTCATCTTTTGTCCAAGACCAATAGAACGCCATGGTGCTGAGGGAATTAGTAAATCAATTTTCCTCACCAATTCTATAAACGTAACTCAATAAAACACCAAACTAGATAGAGCAAAGAAAATCTTATTTTTCCATCAATCAATGTCCAATCAGACCCTTAAATTATATATCCATTTACTCCAAATGGACAAAAGACTCTAAATTGTTTACAATGACAAACTCTGATAAATTTCTTACATGGAAAAAGGACAATAAATTGCTTACAAAACCTAAGAACACCAAATTATTTGTATGGACACTTATTTGTTAAGATGGACAAACAACACTAAATTGTTAACATTGGACAAAGGACACTAAATTGCTAACAGGGTCAAATGACACTAAATAGCTTACATGGACAAAAAGACACTCAATCACTTACAATGAGACAGGACACAAAGTAGTTTACATGGACAAGGCAATGAATTGCTTCAACTTCTCTCCAAAGGCTAGATGACACCAAATTGTTCTTTTCTTCCATCTATAGGACAAATGCCACTAAAATGTTACCATCATCCCTCTAAAGGCCAGATGACACTTAAATGTTACCATCATCCCTCTTATGGCCAGATGACACTAAAATTTTACCATCATTCCTCTAAAGGCCAGATGACATTAAAATGTAACCATCATCTCTCTAAAGGCCAGATGACACTAAAATTTTACCATCATCCGTGTCAAGGCCAGATGACACTTAAATGTTACCATTATCCCTTTAAAGGCCAAATGACACTTAGTTAAATGTAACCATCATCCCTCTTATGGCCAGATGACATTAAAATTTTACCATCATCCCTCTAAAGGCCAGATGACACTAAAATTTTACCAATATCCCTATAAAGGCCAGATGACACTAAAATTTTACCATCATCCCTCTAAAGGCCAGATGACACTAAAATGTTACCATCATCTCTCTAAAGCCAGATGACACTAAAATGTTACCATCATCTCTGTTAAAGCCAGATGACACTAAAATTTTACCATCATCCCTCTAAAGGCCAGATGTCACTAAAATGTTACCATTATCTCTCTAAAGGTCAGATGACACTAAAATGTGACCATCATCCCTCCAAAGGCCAGATGACACTAAAATGTTACCATCATCCCTCTAAAGGCCAGATGACCATAAATTATCAATACTTTTCTAGATCACAAAGCCTCTCTTATTTTCTCCCATTTCTTATTACTTAAACCTTTAGCAATTACAATAATTTTCCCAGTTGTATAAGAAAACGTTAACAGTTTAATTAAACGGGATTCACGCAAGCTATATATTCTCACAAGTAAGAAATGCTGGTGACAATTTTTTCGTGTACTGAATAGTAATAAGAATGCGGTTTCCCTGTGGAATATTAAGACATATAAATATACTATTTTCTCTGAATTATCTGTTTTCTGGTACATAAGTACGAAGGTTGTGATGAAACATATAGTTAAAGACAATAATGACGTATGGAAAAAACTTTCAGTTATAGCATTTTCTCTGTAAAGTTGATTACTTTAGAGAATTGTAAGATCTTAATATAATTAGAATTAGAAATCTAACAAAAATATGGAGATATGAGACAAAACTAGTCTATTTTGTAATTAACAAAAACAAGGGAGATTGTACTGAATATAAGGAACCCAAGGGAGGTAATTTCATTGTACTGTATGCTAAAAATTCAAGGGAGATTATTTCATTGTAATTTATACAAAGAATCAAAGGGAGATAATTACATTACATTGTATATAAGGAATAAAAGAGAGATAATCATATTACATTGTATATAAAGAATACAAGGGAGACAATTACATTGCAATGTGTGTAAAGAATCAAAGGGAGATAATTACATTGTATAGTATACAAGGAATAGAAGGGAGATAACTGCATTATCTTATACAAAACTTTCATTCAGAATTAGCAGATTACCATTTTTGTACTTTTATAAAAGACAACATCATGATGTCACCCAGAGGTACTTTTAGAGAGATCAATGTTTTATGTTGACCTATCCTCTAATGATACATTCAACCTCAGCAAGTTCTTGACATAATTCCCAGTATAGAACTAGTATATTAACAGCTCTAAATGTCTTAGTTCCCAATGCATAGGTAATATATATAACTTCAACAAAACATTAGTTAAATAGTATGGCTGACTCAGTGCTAAACTAGTCTACATCATTCTTTATTTACATACAGTTAGTTTAGTATTGCACTAACCCATGATATGGTTTGCATGTAGACTATCTATCATGCATGACCAGTTGACCTTTAAATGTCCACTGTCAGAGTGAAACTATTAATCTGAGGGCTTTAAAGAAGTAATCAGTCAGTATAAAGAAGTGATTAACACACAAAGCAATGTAAATATCTCCTATGTCAAAACATTGGACAGGAAAGCCAGTGTTTTTTAAGGCTATTTTGGGGTCGAAATTGGGCCCCAGTCCCCTCTCCAAAAAGTATATATTTTTCCCCTTCCCAGGTAAAAAATTCCCCTGTCAGTGTGTCCTAAAACTTTTGTACTTTTTTATAGCATTTTTTGCCCATTCTTCAAGCATTACAGAGAAATCACAGATGAATATATGGGTTCCATAGTTGAAATTTTATATAGGTAGACAGAAATGTGACTCTGTAAGAGGATCCATGTTATCTCAAGTATTGAAAAAAATTTCCCCTAATTTCGTTTTTGTCGCTATTCTCCCCTCAAAAAAGGGCCCCACCACCTTTCCCCTAAGAGTCAAAATAAACACTGAAAGCGGCTTTGTTAAGAACTTGATCTCTAAGAAATTGCTCAATCAAATACAAAGCATTCTAAATTGTACAACATTGTCACACTATCTGTTTCGTAAAAGCATTCTAGTATGAATATTCTAAACAAGGAAATTATATGCAATGGGACTAAAAGACAATAAATTTAAACAAAGGTACCGTTCTGGTCATTTTCGGTATTGAAAACTGACAGTGTGTGAGTGTAAAATGACTGCAAAATTATCAACAAAGATAAAAAAATTACCGGTGTGGCCCAATTTTTGTCTCTATATTCTAAGTTGCCTTTCTCAGCAGCTATTTTCTTTAAATCATTTAACATTTTCTTCTCTGTTTCTAATCTTTTATCATCAATTTCTTCCTGAGTTACACCTGAAAGTACATAATTATTTAACATTACCATGGGGTCAAAGTTCAATGTTATCACAAGGGTTAAAGTTCAACATTACCACAAGGTCAAAGTTCAACATTACCTATCACAAGGTCAAAGGTCAACATTATCACAATTTCAAAGTTCATCATCCCCACTAGGTCAAAGTTCAACATTATCACAAGGTCAAAGGTCAAGATTACCACAAGGTCAAAGTTCAACACTACCACAAGGTCAAAGTTCAACATTACCACTAGGTCAGAGTTCAAAACTTTCAAAATCCTTAAATAACTAATATCTGCAACAGAATTTAGAAAGGAAGTCACTTTTTCAAGCACCAAAAGTCAAGAACTTCAGGGAAAGTCAAACTTTTGCATATTCACAAAACAAAGCAAGTACAGGGAAAAGATACAAAAATTTAATCGATTAAGTTTGACTGTTAAGACTATCAAAAGCAATGATCTAAAAAGTGGAATGGTCTTATTATAGGGACCTTTTTCTTTCTTCAATTAAGTATTTGGAATTTACAAATTCTAAAAAATAGCACAATTTTGCATTAACCAAGATGGCTATTATAGGGAAACTTAACTGTACTTTTAACTTGTATTTAAATCAAATAACCAACTTTCAATCTTAGTTCCAAGAGAAGTGTTCCACATACAGTTAACTTATAGCTTATGTGTTTTCTAACACTTTTATTGGCATCAACTTATAGCTATATTGTTTAATCAGAGACATTTGTGAAATCTAATCATGTTATGTTATAATACAAGGAAATATGATTGACGGAATTTCCTGGCAAATAAAATATATTGATGGCTTAATGTGGAACTAGTCTACATCATGATGCAATTATAACTTTAGTGAAATTTCTCGCAGGATGCACAATCTGTTTTTTCTCAAAATTTCATTGGTCCAAAAACTTTTGACAGGCATTGTATAATAAACTTGACTGCCTGAACGGAGTTATGAAAAAACTTCATTTTACTAAGAGTTTACACAAATAGTCTTCAATTAAAGTTTATTTAAAGCCCATGTCCTTAACAGGTCTTGGTATTAGGGCTATCACAATACGCCAGAAGCATATCGCGATATATTGCAATATGCTGGCATAGTATCGCAATAAATACCAAGATATATTGTGGGCTTTTAAATTTGTTGTGCCACCGCTGTATTTAACAGAAACATCGCAAATCTTACATGCAGCTACAGATAGAGTCTAGCCTCTTTAAGTATATACGCTCATTTACGACTGTGATGCGCCCCAATCGGTAACATTCTTGTAACTTAAGGTTGGCTGGAATGATTAATGGAAAAACTGACATTTCGCTACTTTTATTTTGCGAACAGAAGAATTTTCCAATGAAATAAAAATATCGCCAAATACCAGTACCGGAAAATTGTACCGTGGTAGGTATTGCCACAGCTGGGTATTGCAATATACCGGTATATCGTGACAGCCCTACTAGGTATATCTCCAATACTTCCACAATTGTAGGCTAATATCTTTTAAGTCGAAGGCAACATATAAAAGCTCAATTGTAGCATATACAGCTACCTGTCAAATATCCAAGACAGGGTGCAGAAAGCAATTCAGTCAGTAAATAAATAGTTTAGAATATTTATTTTGTATTACTGCTTTTTTCAATTACTATAGACTCTAATTAACAAAACTGTCTAAAACCTGTACAGACTTATATTATTTGATCAAAATTTTTTTGATTAATTAAATAACTTCTGCATGACACATTGTACATGGACATTTTCCATTGCTTTCATTAGCAACTTTTTGTAGCCATGCAAAACGTTATATACACAGGGGAGTTGGGTTCAATTTGAAGCAATTCAGACCATAATTAAGACTGTTAAACTTTTTTCAACTGCCATTGGCACATACATTACATTACACCCCACTGATTAAAATACTTAACATTTGCTTAATATTCCGTACATAAAGATGTTACCCATTTTCATCAATCCTTAATACCAAAGTACTAAAAAGAGTATTTAAATCAGCAGGATCGATGCATGCCTTGCTGACAGTTGAATAGAATTTACCAAATATTATAGTTGAGTCATGTTGCGATAAACAAAATAGTGTAATTATCTAAGAAATTCACAGCCTAATCCCAATCTAGACTTGAAGCACTTCATTTTAAAATGATTTATAGTAAATGCGAAAATCAGGAGAAAGTATTATGAAGTTTGTTAACATCAGACACATATTTCGGCATTAAAACTGACACCATAAATCAGACCTAATATTGAGATATATTTGATGACAGGTAATTATGACAATCATCCATTAGTTATCATAGAAGATGGAAACATTTCTATAATCTCTAGAAACCTGACATCATAAAACAATGAAATATAAGAACCCTAAGAATAATAATGAACAAAAGGAACACTGATTTATAAGAACTCAAAGAGTAATTATGAACAAAAAGAACATTAATTTATAAGATTTCAAAGAGACAAAATGAACAAGTAAATCTGTGAGCTAATGCTCACTAGTGATACCCCCGCCAAAATCTAAAAATATGCGACAAACAGGAAGTAGATGAGTAAGGAGCATGAAATCGCTTTACACCACATGGGACTATAGGATGAAGCAATATGCAAAGTTTCAGGCTGCTGCATGGTATAGTTGCTGAGAAAACTGTGACGGAAATTTTGTAACGGACGGACGGACGGACGGACGCACGCACGCACGCACGGACGGACAAGGGTAAAACAGTATACCCCCCTCTTCTTCGAAGCGGGGGTATAACAAAAAGAACACTTATTGATATGAACTATTTTTTATACTGGGTTTTAAATGCCATGTCAACACAATTTTAGTTATTTAATGGTGTCCAACACACCTAACCTAGCTTTCCTGGAACTTGTCTATAACCAGTACTCACCTTCCCTTTTACAAGGCCAGAACCTTCTCCATATACATTAATAATGGAGAAAAATTGACATAATTATCAAATTTTCACAAAACTCTAAAAGTATTATTGTACAAAAAGATAGAGATAGTATGTCAGAATACAACATTCTTCCATTTAAAACATCACATAAACTGTCAATATATCAACTTATGTTTTGGCAAGCATACCGACATCGATAAATTGAGGAATCACTGATCTAATTTTTAGGGGGGGGGGGGGGGGGGGAGGGTATAACAAGATGATTTACCATTTGTTACAAAAGTGATATTGAATATATTCAATTTCAATAATAATATAATTTTGAAGGTTCATTACTATACCCATTTCTAGATTTTATTATATTTAGAAGTCAGTAGAACACAATAATACAAATTTCTCTCAAGGCAAAGAATTTATAAGATGAGTGGACACTAAACTATAATTTTCAAAGTCATTTATAATTCTCTTCGATTTTAAAGAATCTAATATTTCCAGAAGTGAACATCTTCCCACCACTCTGATCTTTCCTCATTCTTGACCCACCAAGGAATCTTGAAATGCCAAGGAATTGCAGTTTTTTCAATGGCAGCACAAGATGTATTATTGAAGTATCTTGTAAATCAAGCACTATCTATGCAACCTCTCTCACCTGTTCTCACCTGTTTACCATCATGACATATTACACCTGTATAGTCTAACACAGATATCATCACAAATGTTCTAACTAATGTTTTACCAGTGAAAGGTATTTAAGAAAATGATGCTAAATTATTATGTACAATAAAATACAGCTTAGATGTTAACTCTACAATGGAAAAGCAAATATATTGCAAATCTAACCCATCTACCATAAGCGCAACCTAATATGACAGGGCCCAAACACTCTTCTCAGAAGAAGCTGAATAAAGGCTGCTTTCCCAAACAAAGCTGCTTCCCCAAACAAAACTAACACTTTCTCCCAAGTTTGATCATCAAAACTTTCCAATCCCATAAAACATCCCCCAAATTGTTGAACCATATTTCACATAGAAATGGAAAAATGGGTTAGCCAATGGGTTGTCTCAGAATTGCTTATTCAATTGTATAAAGTTGGAGACTTCCCCTTGTAGTAAAAGGTTTCATCAATATGTGACTGTTTTTGTGGTAATTCTTGAAATAGTTCATACTCTGCAAAATGTCAAGTTGGTTTAAAAGTGGTAATTTTCTATAGAATAAGTCAGCAACCTTTTAACACTATAAATATAATGCTCGTTTTGCAAGAAAGCCTATATAAGCTTTTCTAGACAGTTTTATCACATATCATATACCAAGGGGTCCCCATGGATTCTGTGGATAAAACAGGTTGAAATCAGAAGACAAAAAGAAGCAATATTAGGAATACTGTTGAGTTAAAAATAAACCATTCTTAACATATTGTAAGTAGGGCTCGACATTTAAGGTGGTCCTTTTGCCCCTGTTTTCAGGGAAACCTGTTACTGCTATTAAAGATATGGTTCAGCAATTTAAAAATATAGCTGGCTGTCAATTCGAGCATTTACCTAGTTTAAATTTAGTGTCGAGCCCTTGTATGTGTTGGTTGTATATATTCCTATCCTCCATTAAAATTAATGGAAAATGAAAATAATCCTATTATCAAATACTCCTATATTATGTGACACTGCATTAATTCTAAGAATTTCTTTAACTCATAAGTGTATCTCCAAGAATTCTTTATTTAGACAGAGATCTTACTATAAGTTTCCTATTAAATTATCTCAGTTTCTTCCGCTAAAGAGTTGTTCTTAAAGTCATTGAGAGGACTTAATGCATCAATTATAAAGTTTGTTTGTTTGTTAGATTTAACGCTGTAGCAACACATTGTATAGGACTTATAACGGTGGTCAGTCAACCTACTCACTCCTCCTGGAAAGGCTAAATCTCTGGATTTAGCTGTTAACCAACTACTATGCGCATACTTTCATCAGTGACTGACAACTGCCCTACATAATTAAATCATGACCAAGCTCCACGAAAGTATGCACTGCCGGGGAATCGAATCCACGACCCCTCGATCAGTAGACTTGTGTGCTACCAACTGAGCTAGCTGAGCGGCTTATCGATTATATAACTCACTTAAAAAAAGATGCATTATAAGTATGACTTCAGCTGCAAATATTTAAAGTTATAACCCAACAAACAGTGCTTTCCTACAGTTAAATTTTTTTTGTGTAAAAAGTGATCTTGCATTCCACGAGTAATTTTACTGTAATGAAAGCTTATTTTTGTAATACAGTTTAAATTTATTGATAAACCAATAAAAGTTGATATTGAAAGTGCCTCAAATGGCTATTGTTTTCATGGGTAAAGAGACAGCAAAATTTATCTACACTGTTTTATTAGGTACATTATTTATTAGGTGTATGTTAATTTGCACCAAAGTTGTCATTATCAGAACACTTCCAACTGCTTTCAAAATGTTCTGTTTCTATGCAAAATAATGTCAAAATTGAAATTTCTGAACAATTCTATGTCCTAAAAAAAATGATGTTTTTAGTTGAAATCAGTGAACAAAAAGCTTAAATTGTTTCTGTGCATGGAACAAATTATGTGCACATAGAACTAAACAACCAATTAAACAATGCCAGATACAGTATACAAATTAATGACAAAATTTGAAGATATCCCAAGAGCTGTATCAAAGTAAAAACTTTATTTAGATAAATGATAAAATATTGAGGTAGTAACAAATATTCTATCACATTAAATGTTTCCAAGAGAGAGGAGAGAGTATAAAATCACACCAAAGTATTGAAATACAGAAAGACTTTTGAGCACATTGAAACCTAACAAATCTGTAGATTACCCATTAAACACATTAGGTTCAAGTATGGATCGAGCAGGGAAAAGAATGCGGGCAGTGTTTATTCTACTTTGTATTACTAGCAAATATAAAGATTATATTTTCCTTTGATCAATATGTATACTGCTAAGTATATTAATGAGATTTTACTATGCCCCTTCCACATGCTTATCAATATAACACCCGTCACTGGTCAGTGAAAAATGACAGAACTACTTTTATCCCCTAGAAATTGACTGCGCAGTAAATCAGAGACGCATGTTTCACTACTCGGATTAAACTGGTCAGGCATTTTCAATAATAGTTTTTGATTTGTGGTATAACTTAAGCCTTTCAGCAAATTGGCTGAAAGTCTAAAAAACACCAACTATAAAATCATAATTGAATCCATTATACTTGAACATGTACTATAATTATTACACCAGTTCTATAGGTTCACATTTATAATGGTATGAAAACTAGATTAGGTAAGCTGACAGCCATAAAATGATCTTATTTTTTATAATGAAATGTCTATTTTAAGATATCAACACTCATTTCTGGTAATGTTATGCTTATATTTAATCTTTATAGAGACTGATTATATTCTCAAGGGTGATTTTAACACTAGGAAATACCGATAAATGAGTTATATACAGAATTATTTCTTAACCCATTTTTCAACCATTTCAACATTCAAGCATGTAATTTCAAGCAAACTCTTATAAAAACCATTACTTCTTAATTTGTTGTTCACAAAGGCATTAAATACAGAACATTTCCAGGACATTTATAGCATGATCAGGGACAATAAATCATGAAATATTTGTTTCTCCCCGTCTTAGAACAATGCATCTAAATGCACATATTACACAGAAAACAACAAACTAATAAATCAAGTCAAACCGTTGAGATCTCACCCTATACTCACTCTCGGTGCAGAGTGCACAGATTTAAATAAAACAAACAATAACCTTAGAGAATTGTTATAGTTGTCATAGATTCCACACCCTTCCTTAAATATTACTTCTTAACTATTAGTCTTCATCAAAAATTCAACAAGCACCAGCCTGGGTTACAACATTTCATAGAAATTTACCAAATCATCATAACAAGCCCAATGCTTCTTGTCCATGCAAAAATCAAATTATCAAGGGACCACTTTACCTTGCCCCAGCAACTTGCCCATAGCAGAGGGTTAAAAAAAACTCCTTTTCTATGCAAGTTGCACATTACAGGGAGGTGGTAGGGGGTCATTAATCATGCACTTATCTCTGAAAGTAGAATAAGGGGTCCAAAGTTATACCCTTGTTTCTATAGAAATCTCCATAGGGTTTTAGAAGCATGGATATTTAAGTTAAAATATGCAAATAAACAGTTTTAATATGAAATTAATATAGTGTGATTTGAAACTTTCGAGTCTAGACGTACCATAGGTATCATTTAGCAATATTGTCTGAGAATATATAAATATAAAGATTGCAGCAGGAGGTGATAGAGCAATGTGAGACAATTGTTTAAAACACATTAGTACAGTCTATAAGATCATAATACATTCAACACTTTATGCCTTAATAATGTGATGTTAACTATCACTTAATAGTGCCTCCATAAGCAGATTACACATAGACCTTCTTCATAGGATCTCTATGACATTGCACTGTAATTTGCACAGGGGGTTAGATCAGATGACCTTTGAATTGGCCAATCAATGTGCAGCTTTTATCTAAATGAATCCCCATTAATGTCACCAGAATTTGGGGATTTCTATATTTAGATTGGGGTTTCTAAGCTATTTTGGTGACCCTTGTTATTTACCCACTCAGATCATGAATATGATAATAGAAAAGGTCAGCTGAAAAAGACCTCTACTGCAAGCTTGTCAGCCATAAAATAAGCCAGCATACAAGTGCGTTGAGAATTTCAGATCGGGTTTTTATCAGATGAAAAAAACAGAACTACAATGTCTTTGTGCTCAAAGAACCTACATTTGATATCAATTACTAAAACATAGACAGTGATAACATAGACATAGTGATAACTAAAACATTTCATTTCTTTCATCTCCCTCAAGACCTTTAAGTTAACAGTGTTTGACAATATTTCATTTTTACAAATAATGGCAGACGGAATTATGAATAAAACAAGTCAGTCTAATCTTACAAGCTAGTATATTATTATTATTATTTGAAAATAGTCTGGTTCACATTAGTATTGGTAGAGAATTACTCTGAATTACTAAACGCTTATTCTAGATAATAAACAAAATCAGACTGGTTTTCACTAGTTTCCAGAAGAATATTGCTCTGGATCTCTAGACGCTTATTAAAGACAGTAAACAAGTCTAAGGAGTAGTACAACATCTTAAAATAGATATCCCTGAAGACATTAGTGACATATTAAAACAAGAGTTGATGCTACTTGACCTTTCACTAAATGTAATGTTACGCCCCCCCCAAAGGGTCCTTGTCTAGAAGTTTGAATCAAATCCGTACAATAGGTGCTTAGAAAATAAGGGGACAAGATTTTACATAAAAAGGACATAACTCTGCAAAAATTCAATGAACACTAACCAAAACAGGATTTGCACATGCCTGCTTGATATCCCGTATATGTGTGAAGTTTAAATCAATCACAACACAATGAGAAACATTCCCTGTTCTGAACTAAATAAGAGTTATTGCCCTTTCAATGAGAAACATTTCCTGTTCTGAACTAAATAAGAGTTATTACCCTTTCAATGAGAAACATTTCCTGTTCTGAACTAAATAAGAGTTATTGCCCTTTACAATGAGAAAACATTCTCTGCCTTGAAATAAATATGAGTTATTGCCCTTTACAATTAGAAACATTCCCTGTTCATAACTAAATAGGAGTTGTTGCCCTTTGCAATGAGAAAATTTCCTGTTCGGAACTTAATAACAGTTACTGCTTTTGCAATGAGTAAGAGTTATTGCCCTTTCAATGAGTAACATTCCCTGTTCAGAGCTAGATAAGAGTTATTGCCCTTTCAATGAGTAACATTCCATGTTCAGAACTAGATAAGATTTATTGCCCTTTTCTATCAAAGAAAGTGTCATTCAGCAAGTGATATCAGACTATGATACAATATTTGTCCTTATATTTCATACTTATCAATAACCTCAAGATGTCAGCAAATAAAATTTGTCTCGGAATATAACTCTCATTTTAAGAGAAATTTTATAATTTAGCCCTTTTTTTATTTTTCTAATCCTAATTTTTAAATCCTACATCCTGGGAGTGTGTGTCTCATTTAATGCATGAATCAGAATTAGTCCTGACAGTGTAGATAAATTCTTGTAGATATATTTATATAATAAAAGTAATTATATATAGAATAAATGAGATATTTATGACACTAGGGAATGAAGAATGAAGTACGAAAAGTACAAAGTACTGAAAGTTTCTTGTATAGAAGCCAAGGGACTTTGTGTTGTGAATAAAGCCAAGAGACTTTGTTTTGCCTATCAAAAAGCCAAGAGACTTTGTCTTGCGTATCAAAGCCAAGAGACTTTGTTTTATGTATCAAAGCCAAGAGACTTTGTTTTATGTATCAAAGCCAGGAGACTTTGTTTTATGTATCAAAGCCAAGAGACTTTGTTTTATGTCTCAAAGCCAAGAGACTTTGTTTTATGTATCAAAGACACGAGACTTTGTTTTATGTATCAAAGCCAAGAGACTTAGTTTTGCATTTCAAAGCCAAGAGACTTTATGTATCAAAGCCAAGAGACTTTGTTTTGCATTTCAAAGCCAAGAGACTTTGTTTTATGTATCAAAGCCAAGAGACTTTGTTTTATGTATCAAAGCCAAGAGACTTTGTTTTATGTATCAAAGCCAAGAGACTTTGTTTTATGTATCAAAGCCAAGAGACTTTGTTTTATGTCTCAAAGCCAAGAGACTTTGTTTTGCATTTCAAAGCCAAGAGACTTTGTTTTGCATTTCAAAGCCAAGAGACTTTGTTTTATGTATCAAAGCCAAGAGACTTTGTTTTATGTATCAAAGCCAAGAGACTTTGTTTTATGTATCAAAGCCAAGAGACTTTGTTTTATGTCTCAAAGCCAAGAGACTTTGTTTTGCATTTCAAAGCCAAGAGACTTTGTTTTGCATTTCAAAGCCAAGAGACTTTGTTTTGCATTTTAAAGCCAAGAAACTTTGTTTTGCATTTCAAAGCCAAGAGACTTTGTTTTGCATTTTAAAGCCAAGAGACTTTGTTTTGCATTTCAAAGCCAAGAGACTTTGTTTTGCATTTCAAAGCCAAGAGACTTTGTTTTGCATTTTAAAGCCAGGAGACTTTGTTTTATGTATCAAAGCCAAGAGACTTTGTTTTGCATTTCAAAGCAAAGAGACTTTGTTTTGCATTTCAAAGCCAAGATACTTTGTTTTGCATTTTAAAGCCAAGAGACTTTGTTTTGCATTTCAAAGCCAAGAGACTTTGTTTTGCATTTCAAAGCAAAGAGACTTTGTTTTGCATTTCAAAGCCAACAGACTTTGTTTTGCATTTTAAAGCCAACAGACTTTGTTTTGCATTTCAAAGCCAAGAGACTTTGTTTTGCATTTCAAAGCAAAGAGACTTTGTTTTGCATTTCAAAGCCAAGATACTTTGTTTTGCATTTTAAAGCCAAGAGACTTTGTTTTGCATTTCAAAGCCAAGAGACTTTGTTTTGCATTTCAAAGCAAAGAGACTTTGTTTTGCATTTCAAAGCCAAGAGACTTTGTTTTGCATTTTAAAGCCAACAGACTTTGTTTTGCATTTCAAAGCCAAGAGACTTTGTTTTGCATTTCAAAGACAAGAGACTTTGTTTTGCATTTCAAAGCCAAGAGACTTTGTTTTGCATTTCAGAGCCAAGAGACTTTGTTTTGCGTATCAAAGCCAAGAGACTTTGTTTTGCATAATCGTAGACATGAATTGTGACTGCTGTCTTGCTATAATGTTATTTTAGTTTCTGAATATGAGGTATAGAAATCATTTAGAGTACCATCCATTCCCACCAAAAGTTTGGAGACATTTTCACTTTGTAGGCCTATTAGACGGCTTTCATCGAAAATTTTGTAACTTTGTTTTGAAATGCTTTTTAGTTTTGCTTTTTTTAATGGTTCAATGTAGAGTTGACTCTACTAAAGAAGCTTAAAAATTATGTTTTATGCACAGGCGTTACAAACAATGTAACACACTATTGCAAGAAAGCACGAAATACAGATCAAAGCGTATCGTTCTTTGTACACATGTTTTCATTGCAATGGTGAAAGTTTGTTTGTACTGCAGGGGAAAACCCAAATATTTGAATTCCAGAAATTATAAGCTAATCTATTGAAAACCAAAAAAAGTTTTTCACCCAGATTTGTTTTTGTCTTTTTCCCCCTTAAAAGTGAAAATAAATGCTTTGTTGTGAGACTAGTTTCTTGCTGACCCATCTAATGTTATGTTCAATATATTTCATATAAATTGATTGTAGTTGAACATATATTCTCATACCAAACACTAGGCTCCCGTCTGCTACATGTCTCCAATTTTCTTCTAGGATAACAATGTTTGGCTTATCAATGTATTCCCTTTCAGCATTTAGATCATTTTTTGTTTTATATGAACACAAATCCAACATTAAATACAATAAACCTTGTAGTTAGGTATATTTTTACTGCATTTATTTGGCTAGATTCCATTTATGAGGTCGTACAAAATTTGCTGGCTGTCATTTGCTATTTGTAATATATATTTTAGATGAAATAAAGATCCGTGTCTCAGAAAAGAGTAGGAGTTTATCATTGAAAAAGTGACGTGCCAAAATTCAGAACATCTGAATGCATCAGTAGTGAACTAAGCAAGGTTCCAAACACCACACAAAATTTCGTACCACTTTGCAGAAAATTGGATTCAAAATGGTACTAATTGGAGTCTTAGTAATACCCCTGCATGGGGAAAAACTTTTTTATGCCAAAACTTCTGAAAAAATCCAGGATGGGCCCATGTCCATGACTATAAAAAATTGAATTGAAATTTTCAAATACTATTGGAACCTGAAAGGGACCTTTATTTAATCTTCGTACTTATACGGGTATAAAATGCACTTTTTTACCTCCAAATCTCCAATTTCTTTTCGATTTTTCCAACAAAAATCGGCAGAAAGTTTTTTTCTTCAGATTTTGCCCAATTCTTTTAATGCGTGTTATACATGTGTGCATTGTATACCTGTAAAAATTCGGTAAGTATTATCTGCTTAAACTGTAAAAATAAGGTATTTCTGGATTTTTATAAAAAAAAATATTCGTACCTCTTTTAGCCATCTCTGTTTCTATAAAATCTAGACACACTTCGTCTTCACAGATATCATACGGCATATTACCATCTGCATTGACTGCTAATAATTCAGCACCTCTGTAATTATACAATAATATATCATATAATATCTATATAAAATACAATAATATATCATATAATATCTATATAAAATACAATAATATATCATATAATATCTATATAAAATACAATAATATATCATATAATATCTATATAAAATACAATAATATATCATATAATATCTATATAAAATACAATAATATATCATATAATATCTATATAAAATACAATAATATATCATATAATATCTATATAAAATACAATAATATAGGACAGTCATTGATAGAAAATTTTGTATCAATTTATTGAAAAGCAAGTATCAGTGATGTATCAATATATCGAGTCAGACAAGGAGTGTTACAAAAGCCACTAGAACTATATAATGCTCGCATGATGTTATGCTCGATGTTAAAAGTTGTTTCAGACATCAAAACAAACTAAACCAAACTGTATTTTCTTGTTTTTGATACTTAACTGGAAACATGAAAACTGAATATGTAAAATCCCTATAGTTACAGTTTTATGAAATACCAAATTGTATCTATATTCCAATTTGTGAATCGATATTGGATAGTCTGTCAAGAATTGGTGATACATCAATATCACAATTTTCGATGATGGCCCTACAATAATATACAGTAAAGTCTCACCTCAAGACCAGTCTGCTAGAACGACCAACATCAAAATTAAGGCAGTTTTTGAAAGAACATAAATATATTTATATATATTTCTATGATCCTAAGGTCCAATACTAAGACCACTTACTGTCGAACGACAGAAGGTCTTATTAGCAGAACTTAACTGTATAATATAATATTTACATAAAATATGGAAATGGATTACATAAAGAGGATAATTGTCAATTTTGGTGTAGGATCAATTTTAAATTCACCATGTGAGCTCTCACAAAACAATTATTTCCAAGAATGGCATAGAGCATTTCATTTTCTGAGCTCATAAGTTGAAATAAAAATAGATCTTATTCCAAGTATTACAAAATCTAACTTCATTTTTTTTATGCATGCTTTACTAGGAAGTAATGTAAAATTGTCAAATAGTTAACAATATCATCAGTACATTAAACTGATACTCCTAATTACGCCCCCCCCTCCCCCCTTTTGGAAAATGAAAAGCCCCAAGGTCGTTTACCACAGAATAAAAGGTAAATAAAGCAATATAAACTTAAACTCCTTACAAATCTCCAACAATTACTAACCAATAATCAATTAAAATACAATCACGAACTTTCCAAAAAAAAAAATTCTAAAAGACCCGTCTCCAGTCGCCCTCTACAATGTCTTAAGTCTCCTTCTGACACAAGTCTCCCTAGTGAGAAGAGTTTACAGGAGACAAAAATGTTGATATACAGTCTGGGCCAATTAAATCTAAATTAGAGATAAAACGTTTCCCTAATTGGCTATCCAGGAAGATAAGACAGCAATAACAACAACAACAAGTGGCTATAATGTCTGACAAGCATAATTTGATGAGAAAAGCCTCATAAAAAAATTAACAATTGCAAAAAAAACAATTTTCTCGGAAAACTGCAGACTGACAAGAATTAAGAAAATTTCATTAATTTAATACCCCGATAACATAACATGCGTTAAACATGTCACTTTACAATACAAAAAACAAGGATGATTTCACAATGAAATGCAACCTTTATAAATCACAGCCAGGAAAAACCTCCACGGTGAAAAGTTATGTCAAGTAAATTAACACAAGAGAGTGAGAATGATATCGTAGAAAATTACATTTTCTTGCCAAAATAATCTCAGCCAGACGCAATTACTCTAAGTTCTGCATTAACAAGTATGTATAGGTTTATACAGTGCCCTCCAAAAGTTCTTGGAAAAAATCCTGTTTTAAGGACAAGCCGTTTCACATTTACAATAAAAAGAACTCATCTGAGCAAATTCCAAACAAGAAATGTAATGTGGAGACCACATTAAAGCCGGATTTAAAAACCTTATCACAAAACTTACAAAGGGAAATAATCCATAATAAAGGCAGGTAGATTTGTGGTTACTTTCTAATTCATAAAGATCTGACAATAAATGGCAGAAACATATGGAAAAAAAAATTTAACGCAATTGTTAACGACACCAGACGTCTGCCCAACTGCCCACCCGCCCACCTGTGTTTCGCCAAACTATTAGCCGAATTTATTCGTTGAAAATCTGGCTAAAAAGCATTAATTAGTTTATCCAAAACTATGCAACATGAATAACCTTTAATTACAGTAAAATTACTCGTGGAATGCAGGTAAGGGTTTTCTCAAAATTTCATTTGTTCTTAAAATTTCATTTGTTCACAAAATTCCATTTGTTCTCAAATTTTGGCAGGCACTGTATATAAGGTAATTTGATGTAGAATGAAATATAAGGGATGACAATCTAAATTGCTGTACAAGTTTAAAGATGTTGATATGTCACTATACCAACTTCATTGTACAACTCAAGGGCCATAACTCCATCCTACATCAAAGCGTGAGTTGAAAAAGTCAGCTATTCTTAGAGGCAAAATACTCAGACTACATTTTGTGAATATCCTAGTTTGATTAATGAATAGGGATATAACAAATGCCAAGTTGCCACATTTAAAATCAAAGTTTAGACTTTTGTAGAAGCAGAGTGAACAAAGAAACAAAGCTGATCATGCAATCTTAGAAGAGAATCCTTGCATAAGTTTAACCCATCAAGACCAATCCAAATAACTTGTCATGTCATTATTGCCTTGAACAAAAGCTTAAATCCAAAGTATTTTCATGGAAGGGTATGACTTGCTATGACAACGATTTAAATTCAAAGCATTTTAATGGAAGGGCATGACTTGCTATGACAAAGATCTAAATCCAATTGTCATGGAAGGGTATGACTTGCTATGACCAAGACTTACACCTGTACTCTGTGACCAGGACTTGAACTGGTTGCCAAATTATAAGTCAAGGGCTTGACCAAGGCCAAATTACAATTTTCCCCAGACAAAGCAATTCCTAACAGCATGAAATATGTACAATGTATTCTATCTGAGGACAATTCAAGATGTAACCTAACATATTAAAAACCAATGACGTCATAGAATAAATCCCAGAGATCCAAGAGATCCGAATATTTGTCATAAATTGACCCATAATGAGAGAGAAATAAAGACAATGTTAATGCCCTGTACAATAATATAAAACAAATCAAATCATATTTTCATGAAGGAGTAGCTAACAGATTACGTTATAACAAGTTATATAACCAATGTCTCTAACAAATTGACCTTATTTATCATTGTTAGTTTGTACACATAAAATGGTAAATACTTTTCTTTTTCTGTAGAAATACCATCATTTATATTCATCTGAGGGAAAAACAAGAAATAAACAAAACCATCCTTCAATGCATTCATGGGTCAAAGCATAACTAATTGACATGAGTATGTAGTTAGACTAGCTTAGTGTTGACCCATTCCTGGAAAGGTTAAATCTCTGGGTTTTAGCTGTTATCCAGTTACTAGGCACATACTTCCGTCAGTGATTGACAACTGACCAACACAATTTTAAAATCAATGGTAGGAGAGAGAATGGCTACAGAAATTATTTCTTAACCCTACAAAAGTATGTGGCTATGCCCCACCAAGGAATTGAACCCACGTCCCCTTAATCAGTAGACTTGTGCACTACCAACTGAGCTAGTTGGGTGGCTAACACACTCAAGGTTTAAACCTACATGCATCAAAGCACATGCAGGGCCGGCAAAATCAAATGTCCATATTGTCCATGTTGTCCCAAGGCAAGTGAGGACAAGTGGATTTTTCAATTATTTTATTCTATAATGTTCATACAGACATATGTAATTTTTACCAGTTGGCGAGAATGGACAAGTTTTTCGCCAGCCCTGTCATGTCTATATTTTATCATACAATAATACAAGGAAAACTGTAAGTTATTTCAACAGTACATAAATGATGTATTCAAGCATAAAGATTATTCCTAGACATGTTTTATTAGTTTCGACCTTCTATCCATTATTATCTCTTTAGCATTTAGTTACAGAACAAATTATTCTATGACAATATTTGACCTTCATCAAGGACATACAAATAATAATGAATTTTCTTTCTATTCATATTAAGACAGAGATTTGTCATATAATGCAAAGACAAGAATGTATGGAAACTGAGTATTGGTACAGTCATTGCTGTAAATTTGCCTGAGAACTAGCCCCATTTGTTATGTAATATAGCATGGGGGAAGGTCGAACAAATTATGAAAAAGACAGATTTCATATAAATAACATTGAGTTATTTATTCTCAAAATACTGATATTAGTATCAATTCAGAAAACTTTACCCCATTATTATAGAGAATGGTAAAATGATCAACTAGCCTGACTATTTGAAATAATTATTATACACCAGCTTGAATTAATTTTCAACTATTTAGGCTTCGGGCTTGTAGAGCAGTTTTCAGCCACTGGCAAGGAATGTGTATACAATACTGGCTAAAAGCTCGAGTCTTAGAGTCTTACATAAGCCTCCTTTAAGGACAGTGAGCAAGTTGACTACTAACAGTGATTACTAAAACATCGCCTCTAAGCATCAAAATGCAGCATGAAAAAAAGCAATTTATTTTGACAGCAATGTATCAACCAATCTCATGCTCCATAAAAAAATCACTTTAAAAACAAAACCATTCCCATCAAAGTTGTCCAAACCAATCTGGTCATAATAGACAATATGACTAAAAATGCTTCATTTTATTAGAAAATGCATATTGATACAACCTGATAAATAATGGGTGTAATAGACAAAAAATATAACATTAAGATTGAAGAACCGTCAAATCCCATGTTGTCATATTTCCAGATTCATCAAAATATTGTAATATAAATATGTAAATGAAGAGTTTGGTTTTTACATATTATTCTATATTAAAGCACCTTGATCACATATTTCAACCTAAATATTAACATTTCTAAAACTTTAAAAATTTAATAGGAACGTTTAGGAATCGGTAAACACAGTGGTCCAATAACGATAATTTAAACGTTTTACCTTGAGAGCAGTATAAGCTGTGTTCTGATAATGACAAATTTTAGTACAAATTGACAAAAAACAGTAAAAGATGGTGATTTTATGCATAAAAATCTACCATGTTAGTAACAGATTTGATGATTTCAAAGTTCAAATATCCAAAAAGTCTGACAAAACAAAAAGTCTGACAAAATCTGTGAGCAAAATACCAACAAAAAATGTAATGTGGAAACCACATTAAAGCCGGATTTAAAAACTTTAACACAAAAATTACAAAGGGAAATAATCCATAATAAAAGCAGGTAGAGTTGTGATTACTTTCTAATTCTGTTCATCACATGGTATGTTATAATTATATGAAGTTTCATAAAGATCTGACATCTCAAATTGCATAACGTAGACGATGTAAACAAGTTACTGAACAAAATGATTGTGTCATGAATATTATAATGAGAAAAGGTTACCTGAACATGACCCTCATAACAAAACAGCCAGATCTAAATTAGCAAGTACCTGGCAAGTGGAAATTTTAGTAATAAAACAAAAATAAAACTAACAAAATCTATGAGCTAGCTGCTTCCAAACGTTTCAGGAAACCTTGTTTTATGATATAACAAGTTTTTTGTCCTATCAAGATTCTCTTGTTTTTGTATAGTTGCATGAGCAGAATTATTCATCAATATATTGGACAAGGGAAATTATAGAAATTTTCTCAACATTTTTATATATTTAACATGGAGGCAGGAGACAAGGGGGCTACTTCATATCAAAATAGATAACACAAACAATATTTCTTCTAAAGCTCATTAACATTCATGGTTGGACAGTTTTTGCCACATGGCAGAAAAAAGTAATGGGAAAAATAACCCAGAAAAACTGGCAAGGAAAAATAGGATGGAAAAAAACTGGACGAAAATGACCTGTGGAAAGGAAAAAACTTATTTTTGCCAGTAAAATCCCAAACCTTATTTAATTTGACTTTACCCTGCGCTTCAACAATACTTTAGTTGTACTCACTGTCCAAGGAAAGACTTTTATCTTAAGACCTAAGCTTTTAACCCAGCACATACCCTCACCAGTGGCCAACAACTACCTGGCTTGATACAGAGAAAGAGAGAATGCCAGGAAAAAATACTTTATGACAAAACTTTAGGCTTGTATGTGGGTTCCTTTGGGAATTAAACCCATGGCTGTTAGAGTGGACTTTATTCCAAGCAGGTTGTTTCAGGTTCAGAATGGATTGAATTATAATAAAATGTCAATAAAATATTACAACCAAAGCCAGCCATGTGATATCAGGGGTTCCACACTTACTGTTTTGCCAGGGATCCAGAGGGAATCCCTGGTCAGTTTTCAAAGGAATCCCTAACTAAGCATAACTGGGATTCCTCCCAAGTTTTTGGGAGCCTGGGAATACCGAGCCACTGTTAGTGTTAGCATCAATCTCTAGATATCCAATTTAAAATCATAAATCATACATCAAATAATAATTGTATCTTCCACAAGCTAGATTCCTCTCTGCATTAATCCAAATATCAAAACCTAAATTGAAAATGTCCAATTTTGTCAGTATACATAAATATTTTGACACAACTAATTTGATTCAAAAGTCAAGTCAGTACAATTAAACTGCTATTGTGATGGAAATCTAAGAGAGGTGGAATCTCTACCAGTAGGATAGGAAACCAATATATTTGATTGGGAAATCAAGTTGATGGTTTTTTTCCAGCAGAAAAACTTTGTTTGTACTTGATGTACCCGTTTAGAACAAAGTTGAAACAAGAAATGTAATGTGGAAACCACATTAAAGCTGGATTTAAAAACTTTAACTCAAAAATTACAAAGGGAAATAATCCATAATAAAGGCAGGTAGAGTTGTGATTACTTTCTAATTCTGTTTATCACATGGTATGTTATCATTGTACAATAAATGGCAGAAATATATGGTAAAGAAAAACTTTAGCGCAATTGTTAACGACACCGGATGCCCGACCAGCATTGAAAAATCCGGCTAATAAAATGAGAGCACACAGAACAATAGGATTTAATCTGTGTTGCATACTTTTCAGCAATAATATGTCAAAGAACTTCGTTCTGCACAGATACATAAGGTACAAACCAACATAATTTGAATACTGTATATGACCTGCCCAAAGTGGCTTGAATAGTTCATTTCATGTGGGGTATCTCTTTCAAGGAATAAAAAAAATCCACAAAACCAAAAAGTCTCCATTTTGTCCCAACCAAAAACATTCAAGATATTCAAGAAATTGTTCAGAAATTATTGACAACATATTAGTAAAGGAAAATAATTAAACACTAGAATGATTTAAACTGAACTAAACTTTCTGAACAAATTACAATAGTTCAAATTTAATCCCCAGAGAGTGTCTTAAGAAGACAATAAAAGCTTTAAAATTGATAGATAAATACAAGTGAAACAACATTTCTTATTATTCATAAAAAACTACAGTGTATGGAATCTTTTATCAGAAATATAAACCAATGTCTTCATGAATTGTTGATTTTGTCTTTGAAAATTCTAGAAGATCTGCCCCCCCCCCTAGCTCAATCGGTAGCACCCAAGTGTACTGATCAAGTGGTGAAGCAAGGCATACTTCAGAGGAGTTTGGTCATGAAAAATATTTATGGCCATTCTCCCACCTTCACCATTTCTTAACCATGTAGGGCAGTTGTCAGTCACTGATGAAAATATGTACCTAGTAACTGGTTAACAGCTAAATCAGTGATCTAGTACTTCCAATAACAGTAAAAAGGTTGACTGACTGCCGTGATATGACCTATACAATGTGTTGCTGCGTAGTTTAACCCAACCAAAACAAAAAAAAATTAATTAAGTTTTTGAGTCTAGCATTTGAAAGAAGAAACCAACACTTAAAGACACAACTTATAAATCTTGGACATCAAAAGAAAATTGTAGAATAGTGGTTACATCATAATAGAGGTGAAAATTTCAAGTATTACATGTTTCATGACTTTTTCGTGTTTACTAGCAAGAGAAATAAATTGAGGCCCATGCATAGTTATTGATAATGTTACTAGTACTGTATTTATGAATATCTCTGATAAAATTGAATAAGTAAATTGTTTTTGCGGGGCCTGGTTCCAAACTGTTTGTCATTCAGACAACATTTCCACCACTTTTTTTTAAAACATTGGATAAAAGATAAATTTAGCAGACAACATTTAATTGAGCAGACGACAGTTTTCTTCGTAGCTTGTCAACAATAAGACATGTGAAATAAATAGGGAAATATTTTTCTATTCACAATGCCATCTACATTTGTCAATGGATTTCAACAAAAATAAATAACAGAAGTATTGTCACCAAGTGTCTTAGTGTACCAAACTCACTTTATCGTCCATATATGGGTCAGATATGGCTTTTCAAAGAGAATGAGAGCTTATAACTGTCACTCGAGTGTCGGTATTCGATGTCTCACCGTTTGTGTCGGCAGACTTTGATCATTTCAGTTGTATCAAGGTTTTAACTTAAACTCAAACAGCAAAAAGTGTAGTTAACTAGGGACATGTAAGTTTTTTGCTGTTCGATACAAAGATCCATTTATATAAATGCTACATGTGAACTAGGTTCATGCACTCATTGCAGGGCCTCAATTATTATATCCATTCTACGTGGCACACTGAAATTCTACCGTTATATCTAGCCACGAAAAAGCATGCAATACATGTGTCAAAATTTATGATAAGTTGTGTCTTTAATGGAGATTTCTGTGACTCTATTATAAATGAACTTACTTGTCTATAAGAAGCTTGCATAGATGTACATGACCACAGGTGGCCGCAGCATGAAGTGGTGTCCACATCTCACTATCCCGAGCATTAACGTTAGCACCAAACTCTAACAATACCTTTAATAATTCTTCACTGTCGTCTATACAACACTGAAAATACAAGATTTTTATATAAGGATAATGAGGTAAAAAACAAGAAATGTAATGAGGAAACCACATTAAAGGTGGATTTAACAACTTTAACACAAAAAGTACAAAGAGAAATAATCCATAATAAACGCAGAGTTGTAGTTACTTTCTAATTCTGTTTATTACATGGTATGTTATCATTGTATGAAGTTTCATAAAGAATTGACCATAAATGGCAGAAATATATGGTATAGAAAAACTTTAACACAATTGTTCATGACACCTGACGCCCCATCGCCATACCCCCTGCCGGTGTTTCACCCAACTATTAGCCCAATTTTGTTGTTGAAAAATCTGGCTAAAAATGAGTCAAATTTTCCAGGAAACCATTAAAGAATGTAGAATAAGTCTTATATATTATAGTATTCCCATTGTACTTTATAACTTGTGATCATTTATCTAATAAGAACAAGTATTAGACTGATGAGGTAACAAACGTCACAAAATTATCACAACTTCAGTGATAATCTGTGAAACTTTATCATCGTTGCCCTAAGATACGGTAAGTCATTTTTTTCATACAATATACATTTATTGCATTTCTTTTATTACTCTCACAGTTGTTTTAAAAATAATTCTTACGGAAATTAACAATTGATACATCATTCCCAATGGAGACAAAAAATATGTGTATAGAAATAAGACATTTTTTTTATTGTCATCAGAAGAATAAAATATTTATATGAAAATAAATTTCAGTGATGAGAAAGTGGATATTTCCTGAAATTGTCTTTGAATATAAATAAATATTAAATGAGAGAAAAATAAGATACAGCCAGAGACAATATGAGATACTATTGTCTTACAACAATTGATAGATCAGTGAAAAACTAGTCAATCAACTTGTAATTGTAACTTGTAGATTTGTGCTGAATCATCAATATTTTTTATTCAGATCTTACACTTTTTCAACATTTTGTTTTAGATTTTTTACTGAGATAAGCACTCTGAACAGATTTCAACGCTTGCTGTTTTTACCAGGGATCCCAAAGGAATCTCTAGTCAGTGACTCAAGAATTCCTCCTTAGCATTAAGGATTCTTACAGTTAAAGAAAATGGATACAAATTGTCTTTTATTGTGACAAACAATTCATGTCATCTGATGTTTAAGTATGAACGGGGTATTTTTTTCTGGGATCCTGAAGAAAGTCTAGGAAATATTCAAATTTTATGCCAGCAGAAGCATTGACAGTCTATATACTGTTAAAAATACATGAATAACTTCCACATTTTTCTGAAGGACAAATTTTTAAAATGCTCAAGATCTAAAAAACTAAGTGTGTAAGCTTATTTCAAAGCTTAGAAAATTCATGTGACATGCAATGCATGTTATTTTACAGGTTTGCTACCCTTGACAAATCAAAAATATACTCTATGAGAATATCATACATAATTATTGTTCAAGCAATTAAGGTAAGACTATTTATTTTAATATTTTATCTTTCAAAGCCCCCCCCCCCAGCTAGCTCAGTCGGTAGCACACTAGTCTATTGATCGAGGGGTCATAGGTTCAATTCCCTGGTGGGGCATACTTTTGTAGAGCTTGGTCATGAAATAATTTTCTACGGCCATTCTCCTTCCTACCACTGATTCTAAATCATAAGTCAGTCACTGAAGGAAGTATGCGCCTAGTAGTTGGTTAACAGCTAAATCCAGAGATTGAGTCTTTCCAGGAACAGTGAGTAGGTGAACTGACTGCCGTGATATAACCTGTGTGTTGCTACAGCATTAAACCCAACAAAAAAAAAAAATTTAATCTTTCAAAATTTGTGATAATTTCCCATGACTATTACATAACAAAACAATCTCAGGGTAGAGAGATCATACAGTAATATTATAGTTTAATTAGAGAGAACTCATCTAGAAACTATTAAAATATTTCCTGTGAGGCCAAAAAATAATACTCTATGTTTAGGGCAACTTGACGCTATCTAGCAAATCCCTCTGACCCTAGATAATAATCGGGCAAAAAGACTATAGGTGAAAACCACCATTGACTGTATTAAAAGAAAAAAAATCTCGGGACCTCTGTACCCCAATTTTTTTCAGACTGTTGCCCTAAACTTGAATGTTTTGGCCTCTGATCAAGATATTCTATCATGGGTTGCAATCTCACTTTTCTACATACAATCACATTTTCTCCCATAAAAAACCCTTACATCACTGAAGCACAGACAGCACAGGAATTTTGAATCTAATTTCCTGAAGGGGATACAGGTTCAAATCCCATCCAGGGCTGTTATACCCATCCATGAAAACTTGATAATGTTAATTTTCCTCCATTTATAAGATATATATGGAGAAATTGCCAGTTTTGTGGAAGGGTAGGTAAGACAAGGGTCTAGAAAAGCTAGTTTAGGTGGGCTGGTAGACGAAATTAACCTAAAATATTATGTTGACACAGGGTTAAACCCAGTATAAAAAAGAGAATTATTTAGATGCATAAACATTTAATGTGTAAATTTCAAATATCTACTGAACACTGAAGGTGATATGCATCTATAATATATTTACTGTTTGCATGGCAATTGATAGTTAAGTATAAAATACATTATGTGCAACACTTTTGTGCAACATCTTCAGGTGTGGATAAACATTATTTTTCTTAGAAAGGAAAGGCAACTTATTATGTTTTTCCAGGAAAGGAGGAAAAACTAATGCAAAATGCAGCAACAAACTTCAACAAAATTTTAAATGAGATATCCAACACTTGGGAGGATACAGGATTTTTTTCTATGGTTTTGAAAACCAAGCCCCTCCATTCCTAATAGCCTGTATCGCCCAGAGATACGCATCTTCAATATTTTAATGACAAATTCAATGCACTAAGAATTTTAAGTAGATTGAAATGCAACAAGCATACAATTCAATGAATAATCAGACAATATTGTATAATACACATAAAATATCACACTGTGAAAACGCCAGGGGAATATTCCTGATTATTATATAAAGTGAGTATTATTATACTGTAAAGTTTCATGATTACGGCCATCAAAATCAATGGTTTTTATAGCAGAATGATCTTAGAACAGGGACCAGTTGTTTTTTCTCAAATTAAGCATTTGGGATTCAAAAATTGACAGCTTTTGTAACCTAAAATGTTACTATTGAGAGGAGGCTGTTATTGAAAGATGAATGCTGTTGTATGGAAATACTGCAATTTTGTGAAGTAACTATTTTAAATAGCTGTTTATTGTGAAAAGTTGCACATACAGATGGCTGTACTATGAATGTAGTTGTATTTGAGAGGTGGCTGTTGTAAGAAGGTGACTGTTTAACAGGGGAGGCTGTTTTTGAGAGGTGTTCATTATAAAAGGTTTCAATGTATAACTAAAACTCTAAGTAATTTTAATCTTGATATTAACTTAGTAATGTCTCCCTCAAGACTACGAGAATGCATTACCATTATATAAGATAAACATTATTAAACATATAAAATATCTATAAAACAAATCAACATCTTATTGACAGAAACAATCTACTTCCACTTATAATAGGCTCGAAATCTCCCCCTCTAATAACATTAAAATGTACGTAGACAGATTTGTTTCAATAAAATATACATTAAATGATAGAATAAAATGAAGACCCCCCTTCCTCCTGTAATAACTGTGGTCAAATCTGTCATTCTAGAATAGGAATGTACTCACACTTCAGATGCAGCATATTTTTGCAGTGTTTGGCCATGTTCCTTTGTAACATTTTTATTTTAGTAAGGCATTTGTCAAACACAACCTGTGACTGGGTTGAGAGCTTATATTCAGTGTATTAAACCACTCTGGAATGCTGTTAGGTCAACAGACCTGCCCCCAGAAAAACAGACCCACTCTGAGCACTCCAGTCGTGAAATAAGAAGTGGGCAATTAATTTTCATTTCAGAAAACCAAAATATCAAAAGAAAATAGATCAAAGGCAGCTCTATTAATGACGACTCTTCTGGACTTTCACTTTTATATATACATTGCTTAAGGCACTATTCATGGACAGAACTTGACTGACATCTCTCTTAGAGGTTGACAACTAGAACCTGTTTTATATTAACAGCTTAACCTAATTATCAAGAAATTTTAAGAACTTAATCCTCCATCATAGCAATCACTGTATTGGTCTTGCTTGTTCTCTCTGGTATAAAAAAGCCACAAAAAAGTTCTTCCACTGCTTCCGTCAGAAACTAATGACTTTCACTTAATTGGTTAGAACTGTTTGACCTAGGAAGGGAATCCCATCTGAAGAGTGATTACAATATAAGTTGTATGAAACTTACAGCCAGGAATATAGAAGTACGAAGACAAATGAAGAAAAAACTAATAAATAAGACCTTTAACTTCCTGAGTATGTTGATTTTAGTGTCTGTGAATTGTCTGATGTCACAGAGAGAGCTTTAAAGGGAAGATTTATCAAAATATTATACATTGTGTTTACTGTTTACTACAGGGGCTGATCTACCAAACAATATTGTCCAATGGGGTCTGAGGCCAATATTGGGGTCAATATTGTTCAATGGGGTCTGAGGTCAATATTGTCCAATGGGGTCTGGGGGTCAATACTGTCCAATGGGTCTGGGGTCAATATTGTTCAATGAGGTCTGGGGTAAATATTGTCCAATGGGGTCTGGGGTCAATATTGTCCAATGGGGTCTGGGGGTCAATATTGTCCAATGAGGTCTGGGGTCAATATTGTTCAATGAGGTCTGGGGTCAATATTGTCCAATGGGGTCTGGGGTCAATATTGTCCAATGGGGTCTTGGGTCAATATTGTCCAATGGGGTCTGGGGTCAATATTGTCCAATGGGGTCTTGGGTCAATATTGTTCAATGGGGTCTTGGGTCAATATTGGCCAATGTGGCCTGGGGTCAATATTGTCCTATGGGGTCTGGGGTCAATATTGTCCAATGGGGTGTGGAGTCAATATTGTCCAATGGGGTCTGGTTCAATATTGTCAAATGGGGTATGGGTTCAATATTGTCCTATTTGGTCTGGGGTCAATATTGTCCTATTGGGTCTAGGGTCAATATTGACCAATGTGGCCTGGGGTCAATATTGTCATATTGGACCTGGGGTCAATATTGTCCAATTTAGATCTTCAGTTAGCATGTAGGTAAGCAGAAACTTTCAGATCGAGGTTCAATCAGATTGGATAAAACTGGACATGTATGCACCAACCAGCACACATGTGCTATTTCAATTCTGCATTCGAGATGGTATAATTATTGTGCATCCTCAACAAAGCACTGTCTCAATTTTAATCTGCACCCTGTCATAATTTTCCATAGGAATAATAGATATCTTTTATTTCAAATGTATTTAATTTTCACCAAATTTAAGACTGGTTCATCGTCTTTGTTTTCCAAAACATTTGTTGTTTCATTTACAATAAGAAGTGAAATCCAATCACTAACTACATTAAATCAAGTCAAAATGTAGTAAAATTGTCAGGTAACTCTAATATACCAAGACAAAACACTTATAACTTGGAGACAAAATAATCTACATATATTGTTATATGCAATAACATTATAGTATGGAATTTAAGACCAGAGCTATAATATGTTTGTATATTATACACAAGAGAATACCTTATATTATAAAACAGGCAGACATGATAATCTATATCCATAACTTTAATCAAATTTACAGATTTTTGGGTTCATAGCTTACATAATAAACAGTAAAGTTTTAAAGCTCAAACATAAAGGCTCACGGCAAAAAGTTCAAGCGAATAGGGAGTTTCACCCATCCAAATTTGACACTACACTGGTTTAGCACAAAACGATCATAACTTGCTCTTTTCTTATATTGAGTTACGACTATTTTGTGCTAAACCTGTGATTACTGTTGCCATTTGTTTTCTATTAGTTTTCTAGGGGCTTTTCACATAGCTTAATAAGGAAAATACTTTGGTAGAATGTGTCTATAAGTGTTCGGAATGGGAGAAGAAATTTTACTTTCGGAAAATATTGAATTATGCTCACTATAGTCGCGCAAGGGAATCCGTGCGAGTTTTGCTACATCAACCTGTATGGAAGTCGATAAATCCCTACGTAACAGAATAATATCCTAATGTGAAATAAGTTACGGAGGGTCTTATATATAGGACTACATAGGGGTAAGCAAAAAAGGGAAAAAATACAAAAGAATGGCAGAGTACAGCACCTTGCTGCATTACTGTATTATCATAATCACATACAAAACAGAACAGAAAAGATTAGAACAGAACAGAAAAGAACAGAACAGAACAGAACATACACTTAATTTAAACCCAGATTATGTACAGTAAGGGATACAAAAAAACACCTATCTTCTACAAGGCCACTATTATGTCATAGATTAAACCTTCCACCCTGCAAAATGATTTTAGATCTGCCCCTGCATACTCATGCATGAATTTTAATACTTCTATACAAAAATATGCAAATACAAGTGTTTATGTACATCTGTGTAATGTTAGGTTATATTTTACAACAAGTCTGTTTCATAACTGAGCAATAAGACAACCATGAGCAATAATACAGATTTATGAAACAATTCTATAAGGCTTGAGGCTTGTTTAAGACATATAAGAGAAAAATAAGGACCATAAAAACATGAGTATATCTAACACATTATATTGAATGAAATAATCAAAGCACTGGAGTGCTAGAGGAATGATGACCCAAACTTATTTATCATTTTGTTAAATATGATGTAGAGAAATTGTTCCAAAAAAGTGCTGACAGCTAGAAAGTAGACAGAAATATAAGAAATATGAAATATAATAAAAGTGCAATACTGAAGATTAGAGTAAAATTCCCCTAACATTGTAAAATATCATGTGAAATCGTGTGCTGTCTCGCAATATCTATTATTCTTTTTGAAGACTTCAGACAAGCTGTATTTTCTTTAATCAACCTTATGTATGAGTCACAGACTACCAATGTTGCATAATATTTAAACAAATTTTCAAGCAAATTGAGAAAATTCTCAAAGTTTAAGAATATGAACATATACCTTATAAAGTAAAAGGCTCCAATCAGCAAAATAACACCATTAAACACTATGATGCCAAAAAATGAGAAATCTGGACAAAATTGGAATAGACTAAATTATTTCAATGCAGAAACTGCAAGGAATGGAACATAACTGCATTTTCTGTGCTTGTCTTTAGTCTGCTTTTTTCATCTTGGAAGAAAAAAATAAAATTTGGTGCAGAAAATTTCTCTGTACAGAATTCCGTACTTAAAAATTTTGGAATGATAAGATTGCATGTGAAATTATTAATTCAAGGCAGAATTTGCACTTTGACACAAGACAATAAATTGTGCTATGTAAGAATGGTCACAGACTAAGGATGGTCACAGACTAAGGATTGTAGGACAGTACAATATATGAGAGACTCTCTCTCTCTCTGTTAATTTATAATCTACAATGTTTGATATATACCACCTAGTATTATTATTATTTCCTCCAAACTAGATGACTGTGACATTCATTAGTGTACATACAAGTCTGGTCTTTCATAAGTATACAGTTATTCCATATGTGGTTTGAGAACAGTCCAACTGTTGGTCAGAGGTGGGGAGTATAGTGTTTAGAACTGTGGCCCGAGGCAGTAGGGACAACAGTTTAACTGTTCACAAACCATAAAGCACTTGTGATTTAATTCTTACAGCATCAAACAAGTGCCTTTATTTTTTCTTAATAATAATCAAATTCGGACCGATTGGTAACAGAAAGTCTTCAGTTTGTGATGCTTCAATTGGATTGATCATGAAAAATAACTATGCAGCCCTATGCATGATGAGTTGTTCTCAAAAACTTTCGTAGGGCACTTTATTATGCTCATTTATGCAGCAACATTTACATAAAGGAGACTTATCACAGAATGTCAGCAGTAATTTCAAGATAATATGTAAAGTAGTATATCAGAGTTAAAACCCTTCAATACCTTATTACCATAAACAACTTAAGTCCAATAATTAACAGCAAGATGACCTCAAAGTCAACTTTATAAGATAATCAATATAATGGATTCTATCATCTTTGTACAGATGGTTTCAGCACAAAAATAAGTCTAAAACCTCCTTTATTTACATGTAGTTCGACTAGTTTTGCATGGACTTGCCAAACAAGTCTATGTCCTTTGTTTACATGTAGTTCGACTAGTTTTGCATGGACTTGCCAAACAAGTCTAAGTCCTTTGTTTACATGTAGTTCGACTAGTTTTGCATGGACTTGCCAAACAAGTCTATGTCCTTTGTTTACATGTAGTTCGACTAGTTTTGCATGAACTTGCCAAACAAGTCTAAGTCCTTTGTTTACATGTAGTTCGACTAGTTTTGCATGGACTTGCCAAACAAGTCTAAGTCCTTTGTTTACATGTAGTTCGACTAGTTTTGCATGGACTTGCCAAACAAGTCTAAATCCTTTGTTTACATGTAGTTCGACTAGTTTTGCATGGACTTGCCAAACAAGTCTATGTCCTTTGTTTACATGAATTTAGACTAGTTTTGCATGGACTTGCCAAACAAGTCTATGTCCTTTGTTTACATGAATTTAGACTAGTTTTGCATGGACTTGCCAAACAAGTCTAAGTCCTTTGTTTACATGTAGTTCGACTAGTTTTGCATGGACTTGCCAAACAAGTCTATGTCCTTTGTTTACATGAATTTAGACTAGTTTTGCATGGACTTGCCAAACAAGTCTATGTCCTTTGTTTACATGAATTTAGACTAGTTTTGCATGGACTTGCCAAACAAGTCTATGTCCTTTGTTTACATTAATTTAGACTAGTTTTGCATAGACTTGCCAAACAAGTCTATGTCCTTTGTTTACATTAATTTAGACTAGTTTTGCATGGAATCACCAAACAAGTCTAAGTCCTTCTTTATTTAAATGAAGTTAGACTAGTTTGGCACTTACCAAGAAACTAGTTTAGGAGTGAGGAATACCTACGCCTGACTTGTCTGACTTGTGAACAAAAGGTTTGAGCCCCCCTTCTTCATCAGGAAAAATATTGTCCAGGTCAGAAACTGTAACAATAGGACTATAATTTATACAAGTTCTGAATCCCGATGGACCATCATGTGAATGTATGTCATTGACTCATAATTACATTCTGACTTATTTAATCGTGACAATCAACTCTATCAAAGGATCACTTCCAGTTCATGCATAGCTCATACATTATTCATACAAGTTCATGAATCAAATTCATGAACAGTTCATGAAGATAAAATGGCACAAATTCATCAAATGTTCATATGAATTTTAGCTCATGAGCTGTCCTTGGTATTTAACCCTTACAATACCGGAGCCAAATATGAAAAGCCTTTGCTGCCAGCAAAGAGCCAGGTCAGCTGACACAACACATGCTGGCTGACCAGGCTCTTTGCTGTTGGCTGCTCATTGTCCAATTTTTATACTAAAATCCCTAAAATGACAATGGATAGGTTTAAACATTGAAGACAGACTAGTTCATTGTGGAAATTCAACATTGAACGGGTTTATCACTTTATAATTGAACAATTCTGCTATCAGACTGAGGATCTTTTCTGTACATGTAAATTTAGAAGGATCTAGACAAACTTTGCACTTACCCAACTACATACAAGGCAAATGTATGAAAATTTGACTAATAAAAGACTTGATCAATCAATCAATCAATCAATCAATCAATCAATCAATCAATCAATCAATCAATCAATCAATCAATCAATCAATCAATCAATCAATCAATCAATCAATCAATCAGATAAATCAGTTTATTTGTCATCTGCTGCCGGTGTCCTAGAGACTTGGGTAGACAGCAGCCAGCTAGATCTTCTAACGTCTGTACTCCATGTAACCCTGTCTAGAAGATTGCTGTTTTGCAACAAAATATTCAAATTAGTTTAGTCACTTTTTGAAAGTATTCAGTCCCCTTCATTTTTCCTTCTAAGTGAATCATTTTCAATGCATCTTTGTACTGCAGAGAGGTGGGTGGATGGGTGGTTGGAAAAATTCTTTGTTTATTATGCATTTACTCCATTATATCAGTGTAAAATTTGTTAGAATTAATGTCTTAATATTCTAAATATTTCCTGTAGGGTTTATATCTAACAATTATCACTGTATCAGTGACAGTTAAGGATGTATATCTCTCATGTCATGTCATTTAGTAGAATCATAAAATGATGGAGTGTTCTACACTCTACAGTCTTTCATAGATTTAATTTACAGAAGGAAATTCCTGATAAATTTTGAATTATTTTCACCTCCCAAGACATTTGTTAGAGTCTTTGCATTTACACCATAGCCTGTCAGTCTGGGAGGCTCAGTCTAGGAGTGGGAGGCTCAGCCATTGCATTAGCACCTTTGCCTGTCAGTCTGGGAGGCTCAGTCTGGGAGTGGGAGGCTCAGCCATTGCATTAGCACCTTAGCCTGTCAGTCTGGGAGGCTCAGTCTGGGAGTGGGAGGCTCAGCCGTTGCATTAGCACCTTAGCCCAAAGACTGTGACTAGTAAAAGTTGGTACAGGCTAGTATTAATTATAATTATTTCCAATAGTTGGGCTAGTTGATAATTTACTGTTCACTATATAGTATAATAAATTGGGCTAGTGCTGGAGGAAATTTTAGGCTCAGGCTGATATTTTAAGTTATTGGGATGTTTGAATAAGAATTGACCGATTGCAATAATTTGGACACAGTTTTGGACAGACTGTGCTTCTGTTCCGATCGATAAAATAATGAATTTGTTGATAATAATTTACAATTTGGTACAGTCCAATGTCCGACAGACTTAGTTTGTCTGACAGTTCTTGTTATGGTTGATCAAATTTAGCTTTGACTAAACAAATATATTTCATGCTTGTTATATGAGTCTGACAGTATTTTGGCCTCTTGTCTGGGATATAACAAGTTTCATAGCAGTTCAATATTCTAGAAAAATAATGAATTTATATTCCTGAAGATTACTAGCTTCTCATGTGGTTTACCCTTGTGACTGAAATCTCATGTAAGTCCATGTCATGTGACTGGGGTATCACATGATTTACGTCATCATATGACAAAACCATCATGCGATTTCATGACATATGACAAAACAGTAATGTGATCTTATGTAATGTGCCACATGATTCATGTCATGTGACAAAACAGTCATGAGATTTCATGCCATGTTACCAAAAAACTGTCATGTGATTTTATGTTATGTGCCAAAACTGTCATGTGATTTTCTATTGTGCAACTGAAATGTCATGTGAATAAACTGTCATGTGATTTCCTGTCATTTTCTAATATATTATGGGATTTTCTCACATGTGACCAAGCTATCATGTGATTAAAATGTCATGTGATTAAACTGTCATTCGTCTAAAATATCATGTAAATTTATCTCATGTGACCATGCTATTAGGTGATTAAACTGTCATGTGATTTCCAGTCATTTGTTTAAAATATTATGTGATTTTTCTCTCATGTGAACATGCTTTAATGTGATGAAACTGTCATGTGATTTTCAGTCATGTGATTTCCTCCAGAATAGCAAAACTATCATAAATAAGGATGTCCCGTACATTTTCTTTAAAAAATTTATGTAATAAGATTTTTTTGTCAAAGTATAATGGTACATTTCCTCTCTCTAGGTTTTATTTTACAGTCTTTTTATGTGAGTTTGGAAATAGAATTTTACAATAATTGATGGTAAATGATACATTCTGGAAGGTGAACAAACTGTAATTGACACACAGGGGATTTTGGATACAATTTTATTATATTGAATGTATGTCATTTATATTATGTTTGTCTACTCCATGTCTAGTACTGATAAGAGAAAATATAATGCTATAAAATTGTTTCTATGTTTCTACAACAGTATAACATCTGCAGAGGGGCCCTCAACTGAACAAATCCTCTGCACAACAACAGCTTTTGCTAATTCCCTTAGGTGTAACTTTAATTGAATTTAACCTCTGTAGAGCAACAACCTCTGAACAGCAACACATTTTAGTTCCTCCCAGTGGGTGTTGTTGAAGAGATGTTGTACTGTATTACTTGAACTATTTGCATAGTTCATTGTATTTCAAGCACATGCTAGTGCATGCAAGACTTAACAATGGCAAATTAGTAAAGAAATAATACAAGCATTTTTATGACAGTAGAGTTTGCATGACATATTTGAAGCAATTTCTACTTCAAACATAAAAAGACAGCAAAAGAATTTGAAAACCATATTTCTTTGATAAAATTTTTTAGTCCTAGTGTCAGGGCAATTATAGTCTGACTTTGAATCCTAAGATCCTGAGTTCAACCCCAGTCAGGGTAGGTCATACCCTGGTAAGTTAGTACCGGTGATAGAAAGTGTCCAGGAAACCTATAGTAGGAAGAGCTGGCCGTCATATATATATCCTAAATATGTGTTGAATATGACGTAAAAAAAAAAATAATTTAAGTCTAACTGCATGTAAATAAAGAAGGATGTACACTGGACCTGCACTGAACCGTTGTGTTGTTTTTGCCATATTTGAACAACATACTCAGTAATATAGTTGATTTCATCTTAAGGATTGATTGATTGATTGGTTGATACATCATGATGTTATCCTGTTTAATTAAACACTCTATTTATGTGGTAAGACATTTAGATTTCTATCTGACATGTTGACCTCATTTTCTACAAGTATTTAGTTGACCTCATTTTCTACGAGTATTTAACGGCTTAGATTGACTTAAAATACTCTCATAGTCAGTGACATCATTATACAAATAGTTCTGGAACAAAGATCTTCTTGTATATATGTTTATACAGTACAGTTCAAATATAAAATGTCCTTAAAAATTTTTATTTTTTTTTTTAATTTGGTTTAACCCTGTGTTACACAATTTAAATCATTTTACAGTGTCCAGCACACCTAACCTAGCATTCCTCGACCCTTGTCTATAACCAGTATTCACCTACCCTTCCACAAGACCAGAAACTACTCTATATATCTTATTAATGGAGGAAAATTGACATTATTGTCAAATTATAATGGAAGGGTATAACGTCCCCGGGTGGGATTCGAGCCCGTTCCACCTTCGGGACACGAGATTCCAAATTCCGGCGTGCTACCAACTGCGCCATCAAGACGGGTTATCCTTATAAAAAAATGGTCTTGATAAGGGGAAATTAAATTTTGCAATCAAAGCACTAATAGCGCTTTCGGACATGGGGTTTTGATTGAGCATACAAACGTTGAATATAACACGAGATTTTGTATACTTCATTTGCACCAACTACAATGTCTGCTTGTTAAGGCCTCAAGTGGACTACTTTTATTGCAGTATATCATTATCCCAATAATTGTGCATATACAGCCAAATGTAATCGTAGAGGCATATGATTGAAATGTGGATTTGCTACAGTCGGCAAATAAACATGGGGAAACCCCATGTAAAAACCAAGGTGGTCTTTATAGTGGAAATTTACTGTAGATGGACTAATTTTGTGCTGATCCATCAATATAAAAGAAAAAGTAATTTGTTTCTAAGTGTTTGACCACAAGTTTTTTATACAAAAGAGAAATTAATCAGGGAAATTGGTTCTGGAATCTGATAAGCAATTTGACCAATAAGAACAATAGATGTAAGACAATCCATTAACAGATTAAAGTGTTGTAAGAAGGTGATTATCCTGAAATATACGACATAAATTCAGTGCAACTAAGTTACTTCACAAAATAACAAAGTTATCCCACTTAATTGGCTGTTTTAGAAGGCAAGTGTCCTGGTTACCATGACAACAAATATATAGTCTACAATTTCCATAGCAACAATATACAACAGCCTATAATTACCTTAGCAACAACAAACTATGGTATATGATTACCATGGCAACAATAAACTAAGGGGCAATGGCCTATAAAGGAGTAAGTACAACAACACTAGTTTTTAAAATGTACAGAAATTTGTCTTAAATGGCAAAAAGGGATTTTCTGTAGTACTGAATGAGTAACTCTGTAGTCTGACTTTTTTGTAGCAGAGATGTTGCTCAATTTTATTCAGCAGTCAGTAGTGCATACATTAACTCCCACTTAATAAAATCTAATTTTATTGATCGTGAGTACAGAAGTACAATAGCGAATATTCAAATCAGAGGGTTTAGTGTTTGCACCACTGACAGTTGAATAAAATTGTACAATATAATAATTTATGACATTTGTACTCTTTTACTTTCATGCTAGCTTTTATGGTGACTCAAGAATATTGTGCTTTCAATCCTAGATCAGTCCATGAGTTTTTATTTGGTTACAAATTGCCCCAAATGTAAATAACCCACTACAAACTGTGTGGTTGTGTAGTATTACTTACACTGTTCCAGTGACATTCAAGCTCCAAGAATTCTAGAAAAATTCTGATAAGGAGGGGGTGTATGTAACAGAGTAATGGAAGTTACAAAATCTTTCTGACTTTTTAACCCCGAAAAAGACAATGCTCTTTAAATGCCTAGCATAAGTTAAAGTAAATCTGTCAATTAACTGTTAATTAACTGTTAGGAATTGTGTTAATTTGTCTAATTAACAAACAGAAGTTTGCAAGGTAATGGATGATAATGTGTACTTTAGAAGATCACAGATTCACAGTTCAGAGAAATAAATACATCAGTAATAGGCCATTGACAGTTTTGGCTGTAAATCACTTTGTTATCTTAACAGCATGATTATTGTAAGTTCTCAGGCTGTCCTTCATTAAATGTTTGCAGTTTTCCACCCTAACCACTGATTGTAGGGACTTGTACTTTCTTATTGGCAATCCCAGAAAGAAGATATAATGTTTAACTGTATACAACATTCACTTTGTATTTAATTAAAGGTATATATACAATGCCCTCCAAAATTTTTAATATTAACTGACCATATAGTTTTAATAATATAAACCCAGGTCGGTAGCGCAGTTGTCAGCATTCCTAGATTTTGAATCTAGTGTTCCGGGGGTAAGGTTCGAATCCCATCAAGGGAGGTTATACCTTTCCATTCAATATGACAATAATGTCAATTTTTCTCCATTATAAAGGTATATAGAGAAGTTTCTGGCCTTGTGGAAGGATAGGTGAGTACTGGTTATAGACAAGGGTCTAGACAGGAAAGCTAGGTTAAGTTCCCTAGGCGCTGTAAAATAACCTAAATTGTGTTGACACAGTGTTAAACCTTGTATAAATAAATATATTGAATCATATAACATCATATTATTATATAATCAACGAAAAGTAATGTAATATTATGTTGATTGCTAATTAATTCTGATAATGGAATATTCTCTGATGACTCTCTGTATCATTTGTTTATAATCAAATGGGAATCTGTTTATCCTAAAAACATAATTTCATCAAACAACTTTTGGAAGGCACTGTATACCAAATATAGGAGCAGTGGTCCAGTGGTAGGACGCTTAGGGGTTGAGAGGTCTTGGGTGTGAATCCCACAAGCGGCACTGCTAATTTCCTTGAGCAAGAAATAGTGATTACTTCACTTCACCCAGGTGTAAATAGGTACCTGCGAGGGTGGTATGATTCTGTTGCGCCAATATGTCAGCTGCACTAATAAGCAGAGTAAAAAGACTTCCCAGAGAGAATGATAGATAGATATACCAGTAGCCCAACGACCAGGGGTAATAGCTGTAAAGTCGGCGAACGTGCATAAACATGAAACTTATAAATTATAAAATGCAATTACTTTAATTACTTTATACCAAATATAGGCTTATAATACTGTCATATTCTCTACATAGAATGTATATATAGAATGTTACATAATAACTGGTCTATAAAGTTTGTCCTGTAAAAACCTCACCAGACATCTAGACTCGTACATATCTTGTTTACACAGTTATCAAATAATTTGTGAACCAAACTGCTGAGACAGGGAGATATTTTATACATGATACATAATTATGTTCATCACAGGCAATGGGACGACTTAAATGTCGACAGGGGCGGATCCAGGATTTTTTTCTAGGGGGGGGGGGGGGGTCAAACTTTTACTAAGGGGGAGGGGGGGTTCCAAACTTTCGAACCACAACCACATTATACACATTTTAAAGAATAATGCAATATATCAATATCATATATATATTAATCAATATATTTATTATTTACATAACCATAAAATCTATGTTCAGCTCCGAGAAAAATTGCTTCATGCTACTAAAAAATGACTTACAGTCAAGAAATACACTTATGAACAGGTACATTTTGGAGATTCTAGGGGTGGTCCTGACTCCCTGATCCCCTCCCCACTAGATCCGCCTTTGTGATATAAGTGAATTATTACATACCAATACTTCATGAACACTTGCAATGTCAACCTGTTTCATTAGTTTATAACAAGGCAGGGCTTGACATTATATTTTGACATAGGTTTGCCCAGTAGGACGACTTACCATAAATTTTACTCTAGCCAAAATCAAATGTTAACCTGACCAAAAGAATGGTATCCAAGTTAAAAAATTGAGAGTTGCCTGACCAAATGACTTGCCACAAAAAACTTGTTGCCCGAGCCCATAATTAAGTTCATCACAGGCAATCGAACGACTTAAATGTTGAGCCCTGGACACCTGTGATATCAACTTTTGTTTGTTTTTGTTGGGTTTAACAAGGGTGAGATGTCCTTCATTAAACCTAACTGTCTTTGACCTAAACTATAGAGAGAGGATTAGATCTATGGAGTAGCCACCTGGCTAGCTCAGTCAGTAACACACTAGTTCACAGATCAAGGAGTTATATAATTATATTAAAAATTAATTTACCTGATGAAGTGCAGTGAGACCATCCTCATTAGTGACATCTGGACTTACACGATTCATTAATAATTTCCTTACTGAAAATATAATATATACAAAATATGTACAAAATGTGAACAAAAATAAGGGACGTAGGGTGAGCCAATGACCATAAATACAATAGATGTTGGAAAAGTGGAACTCAAAGGTTTGTGACAAAAAGTTTAAACAAAATAGGCGTTTGACCCATCTGAATTCAATAATATTGCTCCCGATTATTTTTTTTACTAGCTTTTAACATAGATAAATCAAGGAAATCAGGGCATTAGACAACTTTTGGAGACTGGTACCCATACTCTCAGAAAGGGGAGTTTTGTTTCGTTTCAAGACAGTAAGAGGAATTTTCAGTCACATCATTAATTAATGTGCACAGTTGAGACTTTTACCAGTCATGTTACCTCGAAACACTTTTCTACCATTGATTTGAATAGCTAGTATAGATTGTTACTGCAGAATGACAAAAAAAATTTTAATGATATTTTGAAGGGAAATTTTATCTGAGATTGGGGAAAAAACATGATTTTGAGAGGGGAATGGGGGCCACATTGGGCCCCAAAATATGCCAAACCAGTGCCCTGAAGGGTAACCATGAGGTGAGTATTGGTGAAAGGTGGATGCCATAGCAATTATTGCCTTAAATTCTGGTCAAGCTCTAGCCTGATTCATAATGTTTTATAGTAAAGTGCAAAATTATCAACTAGCCTGACTTAATGAAATAAGAAATAATTTTCACAAGCCTGAATCAATTTTCACTAGATCTGGGATTCAGGCTAGTGGGTAAGGATGTTGACTGTCAAAGGGAGGGGGCCATAAGGGGAAGGAATCAAAGCATATTATACAATGATAACTTACAGAATTCACTGTCTGGATTAGCCGATTAGGATGACCAATGTACATAGTTAGTATAGGAGTGACTATATGGATTAATCAATTAAACAAATTACTAGTATATATCAATATCTCAATACAATATACTTGGCTATAGGCTATGATTGCCTTCAGACATTGTCTGATTTTCAGTTTATCTATATTCGGAACACATGGGAATTAATTTTCACATACTTCAGTCAAGTTAATGAAGCCTCGAAGAACAAAACTTTGGTCAAATATAGAGTTTTGTTTCTTTTTGTTTTTGTTGGGTTTAACGCCATAGCAACACATTGTATTGGTCATATAACTGCGGTCAATAAACCTACTCACTGTTCCTGGAAAGGCTTAATCTCTGGATCTAGCTGTTAGCACATTCTTTCGTCAGTGACACACAACATTAGTGCTCTACATAATTAAGAATCATTGGTATGAGGGATAATGGCTGCAGAAATAATTTCATGACCAAGCTACACGAAAGTATGCTCCGCCCGGGAATCGAACCCATGATCCCTCTATCAGTAGACTTGCGTGCTACCAACTGAGCTAGCCTGGCAGCTAAATATAGAGTTTTATAGGAATACAATCATTGTCTTAAACCACCCACTATCCCTAAGCCCAAGACAGTGAAAATTTATTAGAGATAGTGAAAATAATCAATTTTATGTAGACACTCAACTGACTCAAGTCGATAATTTTACCAATTACTATAAAATGTAGTAAGTCTGGCTAGTGCTTTATAAAAAGTTAAAGCAATGAATGAGGGGAAATTTTATCTGAAATAGGGGAAAAACATATGATTTCGGGAGGGGAATGGAGCCCATATTAGGCCCCAAAATATGCCAAACAAGTGCCCTGAGGAATGAGGGAAATATCTGGGTTTCTAAGATCTCAATGAAAAAGTTTGCGCCGCAAATATAAATAGACAATTTAAAGCCCCATTATCAAAAGTAAAACTGTTTTTGGATGCCAAAGAAAGTAGACATTTATCTATTTCAAATATCTCCAATAAAGAGGATTTTTTAATATAATTGCAAATATTGCTTTAATATGTTTATGTTATTTATAACATTTCAAAGTGAAAGTAGATTGAAACTGAAAGTAAAATTTGGTTGTCAATATTTGAAACAAAAGTTTTGATCACTGTATGTTTAAGATGATGTCATATTTTGGAAAAAATAACAGTTTTACATTAAGCTCTAAAACTATTGTGGATCAGATATATTGAACATTAGCCTATAACGAACATAGTGTGCTCTTATAAAAGTAGCCCACTATTTTAAGAAATGGACACATGCATGGTCAAACTTAAATTTTGAAAGAAGAATGTCTGTTTATTCTTTCTCTAATACATGTTATATTCTGTGACTTTGTGACAGTAAAAGAGTTTTCAAGTCTTCTGTTAATAAATATATATCTTCATATAGTGGCTTTAAAGCAAAAACAGTTTATATTGACATAATTATAAATCAGTTGCAAATGGAATAAATGAATTCTAACATTTTGACAGGGAATGTGGAGAAATTGCAGATAAAGTATAGGCATTAAAACATCAAATGTAACTAAGTTAATTGCTTTAATCTTTAACGCCAGAAGTTGGGATCTCTTCATAGAAATATTGAGTTTATAATTATAATTAAGACTTCTAAAGATGTCAGTTAAGTTTTCTAGGAATAAATGGGAATGAAAGTTGGAACTAATAACAGACGTAAAATGCAATCTGTATGCTGCAAGTAAATAGTTTTGATTGAAATATAATTTGATTACGTTTATAATTACTTCAAAACAAAGTTCAGGAAAACGGATTAACCGAGCTGCTAGACATCTTGACTTAGAAGAACATATTCCAATTAAGAAATAAATACCTTGCCACTCACTAATCAAGTGTAATGACCCATCAGTCTATTACAGATAAAAGGAATAGTTTTTCTGTTAGAAATTTAATTTACATGGACCAACCAGCACATGTTGTTCTTAAAACAAGCAAAGATACAGACAGGTTTTTTTCTTTGGAATAAAGGGAAAGCAGGGCCTGGGTTTGACACTATCAGTGTCCCGGAATTCCAAGGATCCCAAAAACTTAGGAGGAATCCCAGTGAATATAATATGCTCAGCTAGGGTTTCCTTTTGGATCCCTAAAAATGCCCTGTTTACTCATGAATTGTGACTTAAATCTGCATCTAATTTTTTTGTCTTTGACTGGAGGAATCCCTAATGCTAAGGAGGAATCTCTGAGTAACTTAATTACTAGGGATTTCTTCTGGATCCCTGGTAAAAACTGTCAGAGTCAAACCCTGAGGGTCTGTCAGATTTCAAAAATAAAAGTCACACATTTTGTACCTTATTTAACAAACTAATCAATGGTTTCAGTTGCAGGGATTTTGTGATGCAAATACTTTTAGGGGTGTATACTTTGAGGGCTTCAGTTTCATTAATATTCTATATTAACAAAGCAGTCATCACCCTATTCCATTAGCCTATATACTTTGGACTAGTGAAAATTTATTTGGGCTAGTAAAAAAAACTCATTTCAAATAGATGGAGTATGTTAGTCCATAAAATTGCCATTTTCTATAGAACTTACAAAATGGGCCAGTGTTCGAGAAAATATAAGGCATTGACTGTGCCAAAGATGACTGTGCCGAAGAAATGTCATTTCTGAGTTGGCCACACTATAAAACACCTTGATTTGCGTCAACACGGCATTATAGCGAATAAAAAACCACTCACCTTCCTCCACGTCATTTCTAGCGGCAGCTTCCAGCAACATTATATTGTGTATAAACTTGACTCTAGCTCTCTTACGATGAGAACGTTTCTGATTTTGTGATTGTTTATTTTTCTTATTTTTATCCTTTTCCAGTTGTTTCTCGTAATTTGCGTAGCGTTTTAACTGTTGCGATCTTCTCTTCTTCGCATGTTTCAATCTATCCGGAGTCGCCATTTTCTCCACAGTGGCGATTTCCGCCACGAGTTCGCTATGGTCCGACATAATTCCCTCTTAAATTTGTTACTCCAGTATATAAAATGAATCACAGACAGGCTGAACGATGATGACAAAACATATAACCTAACATCAAGTTTAAACTTAATCACTAATTTATCACAAATTTTCTCCTGACACTTTCTTATACACTGCCGAACCTTCGAATCTTTGTGAATGCAAAGATTTTCAAACAAAATAGAAAATCGTAGAAATATATTACGAGAAAGTTTGCATGTTAGGTTAAAATATTTCAAACTAAGAGCCAATCAATCCTCGTTAAAAACATTAAATAATTACAAAGCTGTCGGAAACAGCATAAAAAACTCACATTAAATTCCCTCGAAAAACAGAAGATGATGGATGCAACCAATAACTTTTTTTAACAAAATGGTGCAATTTTTATGAACACAATAAAATCCATAAATTCCAAGCTTGTAAAAAATACTCCAAATGAGGCGATGAATTGTTCTTATATCCTAAATCGACAAATCAATTCTATCACGGAAGATGAACGAGTGTACGTCTGCTTCAATATGGAACTTCTATCTAACTGTATGAGGTATCTCGTGCCGGACATCCCTGGTCATACATCTCATAACTATCTGCAAATATACAATGTATTGATATATGAATATTCATAAGTTTTGTAACAAATTGACAATAAATAATTCATAGATATTTAAAAATATTCAAAATAATAAGAAAAATATTCATATGTATCACGCTTTGAGATTCTATAGCAGTAAAATAATTGAGAACATCGCCCTGCCCCTTTTTTGTGCCACCACCCCCCCCCCCTCATGTGTTTTTTTTATTTCCAAAGGCATCATCTGCTAAGAAAAAGAGTCCTATATTAAGACTATTTTGCTTAAAAGACAATCAATTTTAAAGGTCCTAATAGTAAACTATACTGTAAATACACTAAGTTTTTATCATTCATTTGGATTATCGAGTACAAATTTTACACAAAATATTTTTTTTCTTAATTTTGTCAACAAAGCCTCTTTAAATTGAACTCATAAACACAAATGCAAAAAATCTATCATTCCAAAATTAAGAAAATTATGTTGACAACTTTATTAATCTAATCAAACAATTCAAACAAAATATTTCATTTTCCCCCTAACACAACAATTAAGACTCAATAAATTGAACTCACAGCCCAAACAATACAAATTTATTAATCACAAATCAAGAAATTATAGTGTTTTCAAAATTTACAGTCAATAATAATTTCAACCAAAATTTATCAAAAATTTAACAAAATATTCCTTCATCCTATTGTATCCAATCACCTTTCAACGAAATAAAATGTCTCAATAAATTGGACTCGCAGACTAAAACTTAACATGCATCTTCATTCATGAAATACAAAAGCCATTAATTTTTCATAGTCATTAAATCTCTGAGACTAGTATCAAAGTCTTCATTCAAAATAATTCTCATCCAATGCACTGTATGATTTACTACAATACTAACCAAGCCATGTATTATCGGCCATGTATTATATAAACTGTAAGCACTATCCAATCACAGTTCTGAGAGAAAATATTGTTTACTAGACAAGAAATTCCCAATCAATGACAAAATACTAGAAACTTCAGCCTATAAGAGTCAGTATCATATCATCAGGACAATGGAATAAAGATGATAACAAAAAAACACGATAAAACAATAAAAAACAATAAAAAATTACACAATCAAACAATTAATTTGATAGAAGAATTAGCAGTCTTAAGTGTTTTTTATCGTATTTTAGTTTAGAGGCACTCATTAACAGATTTCAACTTAAATATCAACTTTTTACATAACTATCAAAATTGTATGGAAATATTTTTGGAAGCAGGAAAATAGTGTTCTGATAATGACAATTTTAGTGCAAATTGTTAATAACTTCAAATGATGGTGTTTCATGTAGTAAATATCTATCCTGTATGTCATGGTATAGACAATTTTAGTTCATTAATGTGACTTGTATTGTATATTCCTTGCTACATATAGATCAGTTTGTCTTAAAATAATAAGAATTCATTTTTTTGACACAATTACAGACACTGAATGGTATTTTGAAACTATAGAAAAAATAAACCAAATCTGTGAACTAGTACCTTTAAACAATGAGGTCAGAAATAAACGATGAAATCAGCCTCTTGTATGAAGACCTATATAAGACAAGAGCACCATGTTATCTCATAAAATCTTGCTATTATTTAGCATTCTGCTATAGAAAAATTTGTGATGAAAATTGATCTTGGTTGTAATACCTTATATAATACAGACCAGAGCTTTCTACTGCCCCTACATTTGATTTCAGCAACTAGTGAATTTTAGTGAAATTTTGGTTTGGTGGAGTAAAATATATATCAGGTTGTCAAACTGGGCAACCTACTTTAAAAAAATGCCAAGCTCTGCAGGCCCCAAGTCCACTGGTTCTTGTTTGTTTCGGTGTTGTTTTATTTTATATTGGTTTAATAGAATATAAACGGTATTACTTGAAGAGTTACATTTTCTTTGATTATTAAACATTTTCTTAATAAAGAAAAATGCACTAGGTAAACTTTTGATAAACTCAGTTATTTGAAATTAGTTTAACTGTTTCATTAACTTTTGATTTAGAAACTATTAAGCCAAGGCATGACAAATTTTATATTGATTTACAGAATAATTTAAATTCATAATATTTGTAATGTTTTTTGTTATAAAATTATATTTCTTGAAAATTGATACCACCAGTATTTTCTGAACAGAAATTAAAATTCTAAATTTCTAGAATTGTTTAGATAAAAAAGTAAAATATTTCTATAAAACCGGCTACATTTTATGTAATCAACAGTATGAAGGTTTGTGGCATGGGGCCATTTCTTTAAGAAGTTTTGACTAGTAGTGACAGATATCTTAACAGTTCTAGATCAATCTCAGATAAAAAGCTTTCTACCTTTTGAAAATCATAGCTTTTTAATTTTCCCCAGCACTAGTCCAATTTATAGTGTAACAATAGCGAAGGCACTATATTACCTTAAGCATGTTAAGGATAACTTAGTAAAACTTTTGACCTCACTTAAGAAAGTACATAACACAGGTTTAGCATGAATCCATCATAACTCACTGTTTTCTTATACATGTATTGAGTCACTACTGTTTTCCCCGCTTAAGATATCAGAGGTAGTGTCTTTGGGTTAAAACTGATAACAAATTGTAAATTTCCTAGAAAACAGGACAATGCAGTGACAAAACACAATAAAATCACAAATAAAACTCGATAATAAAAATCTGTAGACAGTAATGAATGTGTCCAATCAAATGCTAGTTCACAGCAATAACAACTTAAGTGGTTTTCAATCAAAATACAGAAAATGTGATTGTATTTGTCCAATCTAGAATCAAAGCGCTGAAACACTGGACCTGTCTAGGTTACAGCACATTTATTCTACTTCACCTGTATGCAGGCAAAAAGTAACAAACAAAACACTAATATTCAGATTCAAATCAAAGTGATCAAACCATTCTATCACATAAAATAACGTAAAACTCTTTTTTATACTTGAACGCACACCTCATTGCACTAGTCAACAATTTGGCTACACACTAGAAATAGTGCAGTTTCAATGTGAAAGTTAGGAGAAATATTGCTCCTGTCATAGCAGAAGATCTGTTTGAATTACTATACATTGTATCTATATCGTAGGCATAGGGCAAATTGGTCGTTACTCAATTTAAAACAAGAAATGTAATGTGGAAACCACATTAAAGCCGGATTTAAAAACTTAATAATAATCCATAATAAAGCCAGGTAGAGTTGTGGTTTTCTAATTCTGTTCATCATATGGTATGTTATCATTGTATGAAGTTTCATAAAAATCTGACAATAAATGGCAGAAATATGTGCTAAATTGAAAACTTTAATGCAATTGTTAACCACACCGGACGCCCGACCGGCCACCCACCAGCCTAAGTTTCATCAAATTATTAGCGGAATTTTTTCATTGATAAATCTGGCTAATAAAAAAACTGTTTTGCACTAAGCCTGCGATACGCTGATGGAACTAATTGCAGATTCCATACAAAGGATTAATGCAGTCTGAAATTACTAAAGAAAAAAAATTGTTTAGACAGAATAGCCCCTAAAAATATAATAATGAATAATAATGGAAATTAAGCCCCAAGTAATATAATAGAAAATTAATTAATAAGTTCTTGGGTAAGATTAGTTTTAATCTAAGAAAATTAGTTTTTTTTCAAAGCTCAATAAAGATTCTACATTTCTTCAGAAAGCAACAATGGTAGATATTTACATTTATTTTCACCATCTACGTCAAGGCTAACAAGTTCACAGCACTAGACTAGACAAGAGAAATTTCATGCTGGTATAATTATCATGTCTTTACTTTACAGGATAATAACACCCATAGCTAAGTATGGATGATAATAATAGAATGACAGAAAATAAAGACAAGTGTGATATAAACTCTATTATCTTCTCAGTTTAACATATCATTTTATACGTCTGACCCCTACTTATAAAAAAACCAGTCATTGATGAAATTATCTGACCCCTTATTTATAAGCAGTCATAGATGAAATTTATAACAATCTGGGCAGCATATTATCAAAAATCTTACATTAACATTACAACATAATATATTTAATAGCCACAGATGATTATGGCAAAATGATAAAATACCAATCGACAGAAATTAAGCTATAAGTGTGTATATTACATAAAACAAGCAAAATAAGTTCAATCAAATGTCAAACACTTTATATGGACATGTTAATGAAACCCAGTAAAATTCCATAATCTGAACTAAGATTCGAATCCACGCCTTTTCAAGTCATACGCGGACACTCTACCATGTCCCCATAAAAGCCAGCTTGACAGCAAGGCAGTACAAGTGCCATATTATACCTCTGCTACAAATGTTTAACCTTAAGTAATATGGACAAGTAAATGAAACATATTCTGACAATAATAGGTTAATACCCTTGAGGAATAAGTTTTAAAAGATAGAGAAAATAGTTAAAGAATGGACAGGTGTTGAACTGGACATGAACTTGAAAACCATTTAGACAGCTAGGGTTCATTTCATTTATCACAAGACCAAGAAAATGTGAAATAAACAACAAGTAAACATGGTCTTACAACAAATGAACTAAATGGAAATAGTTGACACAAAATTTGTCATCTAAATATTTTTTCTTGGTTGGGTTCAATGCTGTAGCAACACACTGTATAGGTTATATCACAGCGGTCAGTTAACCAACTCACCACTCCTGGAAAAGCTAAATCTCTGGATTTAGCCGTTAATGTAGCTGTTAACCAGATACTAGGCCCATACTTCTGTCAGTGACTGACAACTGCCTGACATGATTAAGAATCAGTGGTAGCATACCCATGTATTACGTAGGGTAGTTATCAGTCACTGGTGATGTTATGTGCTGAAGTACATTGGGTAAAAGATAGGGTCCAGAGCTCTAGGGCTGTGCAGGGACCATATGTAGGGCTACAGAGTGACCGAGTACTGACCGCTGCAATGTGACTGAAAATATGCTGAAATGCTGCACAAAAAGTATATAAATATATTTAACAATACGATAATACGCTCTCATTTTCTTCAAAAAGCCGAGCTAAAAAGTTTGGTAATACATAGGACCAGTTTTGGGATAATATAATCACCCTCATACAATATATCTCATTTTGTCAAGCCATCATCTTTCTTAGCTACATTAAACTCTCAATAAACTAAAATGTAGGAATCTTTACAAATGTTCCATCTAGACAGACATACTATCTTTTCTTGTTTCTTAACATTAAACATGAATTACTACAAGATACTATGTCCCTGTATAAGGTAGGTGCAGCCTTTCATTCAATGTTTTGAAATAATTTTTGTTGTTAAGAGGCTCACAAGGAAGATTGGGCTTTGCCTGTGTTGCTTCTATGAAAGGGGTCTTTATTATTATTATTATTATAATTATTATATAATCTAAATGTAAAGCAATTATTATTGTTGAATTTAATACAACTGTCAGTGGCTCACACATTAACCCTGTTGATTTAAATACTTGATATTTGTTCAATAATTCCTGGTAACTATTTGGACATCTGTAGACTTCAAGGCCAGGCCTGTCGGAGTTAATAAATAGACTTTGTCATACTAATACTACAAGGAATACAAGAAGCTTCATTGAATGCAAGCAATTATGTACAGGCATCAGGAGACACAAAATGATTTAAGCGAATAATAATAAGACGTGTCCATGCAAATGGACAAAATAATTAAAAGAGAAATACTGTTTACATGTGTTTGTCTTTGATACAGTGTTGACCAGTCTAACACAACATAGGAGAATAATAAACATGGCTGCTATTGATGATGGTGATGATGCTGATATAGACAACAACAACAACTAGACTGAATGTGATAAAATTCCCCCAAATGGGTGTTAGTCAAGAAATTGGGTGCTGAAAAAATGAGTGGACAAGATTTTTCATCAAAGCACCATAACTCATCTAAATCAATGGGCTGTAACCAAAATGAGATTTGCACAGGTCAGTCTGATATCTGGGGGGGGGGGTATAATAACGATAATAATGATTATAACCATGATGATGACTTTATGTAACAAGAATACAAATACAGATAAAATCCTATCTTCCACTTGGACCTCTGAGAATGAAAAAAAAACATTTATCAGGAACCTTAAGATTCTAGAAGATCTCCTCTGAACGTGATAATAGAATTGAGCAAGATATGATCTGTAAGCCCAGCTTTAGATAGACGAAGTCTACCAGTACTATCAGAAATATACTCAGCCGCTGTCTCACTGGGTGATGTCATGTTTTATAGAATATATCCCCAGTATACACTGCCCTCCAAAAGTTCCAACACACATTCACAATTTACATTGTACTAAATAGAATTTCAAATATTTGTAGAAAGTTATTAAAGCAGTTTATTGTAAAATGATGTTTTGTTTTTAGAAATTGGTGCATTTTTGTCATGGATATAAAATTACAAAAATATCTCAAATTTGATATTGGTTCATCGATATACATAAACTATAGTTTTGGAGGCTAATAAATAATTTTGCTGCAACTCAAAATTAAAAAGTACAAATAGGTATTTCATTTCCATTGTATGAATAATAAATAAAATAAACAATGATATACTAACTCTTCAAATTTGAACTTGGAAATAGCAACAAACATTAGTCAACTAACTGTACTGAGAAGGAACTTTTGGAGGGCAGTGTATATCAGTGCAGAGAGAAGACATTTAATGTCATATAATGCTAGATGATAATGGTTGGTCATGTTAAGACTAAATAATTCCGTGAGGTGATAACAACTTGACAATGTGTAAGATTATTATTTTAATTTGATGAACATTATATAATCATGTATTGATGACGTTAAGTCATGTGACAACTTGGTTTCCATGACAACATGAAATAAAGCCGCATTCACAACTCATCCTGTAAGGTTTGATCCTTAACTTAAAATCCTCCGCACAAAAATTTAATTGAGCAGTAAAATAAGGTACATGTAATAGCAAATATTTGGTGCAGAAGATTCTGAATAAACAATTTACAATTAAACAAGTAATGTTGGCTTTTATGGACAAAGAAATGTATTATTTATTTTATTTGCACTATATGAATATATATTTCCAGTTTTTACTGTGGCAAAATTTAATGAAAAACAAGTGTTTATTCTTGCTTCAAAGGTCACATGACAGTATACCCTGAGAATACTTGACTTAAAAGGTCAACTTCCAGCCTCCACATAGTTTCAAAGTTCCTATTCACAGACAGTCTATTTAACAAAGATCATCTAAGGCACCATAAAGAAATGTTAAGTTAGTGTTTCATATGATTAGTTTTCCATGTAACCATAACCTATAATTGCTGAACAATTAACAATTTTGTCAGGAATGTAATTATGTAACCTCGGCAACAAAAATGTCAAAGAGTCATAGAGAAAATGAATTTGTATTGCTGGAAAAAAACGACATAACCTCAAAGTTGTTTTATAATGTTGTTTGAGTGATGTTAAAATAAATAGCAAGGCTTCAGGTTAATAGAAGTAACAGTATTTGTAGAGAGATTTAAAATTTTGTTTCTCATAATTCTGACATCAACCAGACAAAACAAACCATTATTCCAAGGTACTTGGACTTTTCAGCCAAAAATAACAACCGAAAAGCGGGTCGAGTGCAAAACGGTCATAACTCAATATAAGAAAAGAATGAGTTACGACCAATTTGCGCTAAACCTCCAGAATGTAATAGTGAAAATAGGGCAGAACTAGGAGCACGCAATAATGTTTGAAGCCATTCCTTTTAATGCTGCATGTTCACAGATTTTAACTTAAATATCAATATTTCTAATACTCTCAAAGCTTAATATTGAAACATGTGGATACAGAACAGCAGTGTTCTGATTACGCCAATTTTTGTGAAAATTGATACACTGACAGTGAAAGATGGTGATTTTATGAATAGCAACCAAGTAAGTACAGGGAATGGCTGTAACTAACTTGTGGCCAGACCCCATTGTCATTTTTGTACATATGTATCTGTCATTGTAGTATTTGATCCATGCAAACTATTTGACAATAAAATATGTTTAAAGTATTAGTAAGTACAGATGTATTTAAATCAGCGGGTTAATATGTAAATTTTAACTGTGGTTTAAGTGATGTACATAATATTATTGGTTGTCAATTTAAATATGAACAACCCATTCTGTCTAACAAATTTTACAGTTACAGAAGTTTTAGAAATTTTAATGTAAACGATTTTAACTCAGATCTAAATGCTGAATTATCATGTATAAATTTTAATAATGATGTAAATACTAATTATACTTGTTTTAATGATGTTTTAGTCAAAGTTGCAGATAAACATGCTTCTATGAAGAAAAAAAGACATCTTGTTAAAGCAGTGCCTTATATGAATAAAACCTTGAAACAGGCTATTTACAAGAAAAGAATGCTCTCAAATAAATTTAATAATAACAAGAACTAAAAAAACTGGGAAAAATTTAGAAAACAAAGAAATCTGGTAACTAAGCTATCGAGAAAATCCATTAACAAATATTTTATAGACAGATGTGTGGGGGGATGTAAATCTAAAGACTTTTGGCCTACAGTTAAACCCTTTCTAACAAATAAAGGAGCTTCAAAAACTAAAAGTACCATTCTGAGCGAAAACGGTGTCTTACTAAATGACCAGGAGCAAGTGTGTAATACTTTTAACAATTTTTTCGTAAACGTTGCAAAGAATATTGGTAATAATGGCACTCCAATTGATAAAAACATCCCAGTATAGTTAAAATCCATGATCATTTGAGCCACGACTCCAATTTTGAAAATTTTGATTTTGTACCTGTAACTACTGATTTTATTGACAAGCAAATTAATAAACTCGATTCTAAGAAAGCTACCGGTAATGATGGCTTATCTAGTAAACTTATAAAACTAGCAAAACCCTCTATTTTAGTTCCTGTTACAAATCTCATCAATCAATCTTTTTCCTCTGCAACTTTTCCTGAAAAACTTAAAATTGCCCAAGTTAAACCAGTTTACAAAAAGAACAGTATTTTAGACAAAGGTAATTACAGACCTATTAGCATTCTGCCAATTATGTCTAAATTATATGAAAGGTCTATGAACCATCAATTAACCGAATATTTTAATAAACATTTTAACTCGTTTTTATCTGCTTTTAGACCCGGATATGGCTGTCAGTCCACTTTACTAAAAATTATTGAGGATTGGAAAAAAGATTTAGACGACAACAAGTATGTGGCAGCAATCATGATGGACCTATCTAAGGCTTTTGATTGTTTACCTCATGATTTGCTGCTACTTAAGCTTGAAACCTATGGTGTCACGGGTAAGAGCCTTGAATTAATAGACAGCTATCTAACTGACAGGAAACAATGCGTCAAATTGGGCTCTAACCACAGTAATTTTCTTACACTTATCAAGGGAGTTCCCCAAGGATCTATCTTGGGACCCCTTCTTTTTAATATATTCATTAATGATATCTTTCTTTTTGTTAAAAATAGTAATCTATACAATTATGCAGACGACAATACTCTCTCCTTTTCTCACCATAACCTTGATAATGTTAAATCTACCTTAGAAAATGATAGTCTGTCTTTAATTCAATGGTTCTCTGACAATAAAATGCAGGCTAATCCTGACAAATTTCAATCTTTATTAGTAGGTAAGAAAACGTTTAATTCAAATATTTCCTTTTCGGTGGGCGACATTAATATATTCTGTGAAAAAGAGGTCAAACTACTTGGTGTCACCATAGATTTTATGCTTAATTTTAATTCTCACATATCAAATGTTTGCAAAAAGGCCTCAAGACAATTAAATGTTTTAAAACGACTTGGAAATAAACTGTGCAAATTAGGAAAACTCACTATTTATTATTCTTTTATTATGTCTAATTTTAACTATTGTCCCCTCACATGGCATTTTTGTGGTGAAACTAATACTAAAAAACTCGAGAAAATCCAAGAAAGAGCTCTCCGTTTTATTTATAATGACCACATTTCTTCTTATTGTAATTTACTTCGTAAGTCAAAACTACCTCATTTAAAAATTCGACGTCTAAAAACCATGGCATTAGAAGCTTATAAAATTATAAATAAAAACGAAAATACACCAATCTATCTTTATGACCTTCTACAAATAAAAAATTCTTCATATTCTTTTAGGTATTCGAATACAGTCAGCCTGCCGAAGGTAAAAACAACAAGGTACGGCCTAAATTCTTTCCGCTTCAGCGCTGCCAAACTGTGGAATAGTCTCCCCCAACATTTCCGGGATCAATCTGACCTAAATAGCTTACGCAGTTTGGTCAGCTCCTGGAGTGGAGATACTTGCTCTTGCGCTTATTGCAATTGATTCTCCACAATTCACATTTGGTTTCCATCTTTAGTTTGCTTTTATTTTTGCCTTGCTATTATTTTGCTTTGCTTTAGCTTAGTTTTGATTTTTCCAGCTTTGTATTGCAAACTTTCTCTGTGTTAGCTTTTACGGTCTATATCCATGGCTTAGCAGCTTTTATTTATTTATTTTTATCTTTTGTTTATTTTATTTATTTTATTATATCATTCAACGTTTTATATGTTAATAACGTTTTGCTTATTTGCTAGTCAAGTCGTTTTCTTCTGGTTTTAAGTTTATAACCATACTTAATAGATATAATTTTCCACACTCTGTATTCTTTAAGCTTCCACATGCATTACTTTATCCTTAGTTTCATGCTTTTTTATGTTCATTTGTTTTATATGCAATTTTAATTCTTCTATCTGTATATTGTATGCATGTACTGTATGTTTTTTTGTTTGTTCTTTTTATATATATATTTTTAAACCTTTGTATTTGTATTTGTATATGTATCTTTGTTTAAATTCATGTATGTTATTTCATGTATGTCGGACAATAGCTTATCAAAGCTAATGTTATTTTGTTATCATGTAATCCGACTTGAAATAAATTTTTGTATCTTGTGTCTTGTTGTATCTAATATATGCGTCCACATAACAGTTGAATATACCGAGTAATTTCTAGTATCAAGATATTCCAAGATTGCAGTCATCATTTAATTAACAGCTATACAAAATCTTGCTTCCATCTTGCTTCCAATCTTCCTGCCTTCTCTAGACATCAAAATTATCATTCCCTCATAACTTTACATAAGCTAGTATTGATACAGCATTATATCTCATTAGTTGAGAACTGACTGTCGGCTAAATTATCAATGCTTTCATTACTAAATGTACTTTAGAATGAACACATAATTACATTTTATATAACTGAGTATTTACTGACGACTTGATTATAATGTATTCATGATAATTTTCTTTACATCTGTTGTTGGTTGACTGGAATAAGAGATAGTGTAGACAGGAAGTAAATAGAGGGACTGACCAAATTGAGTCAGAACTGTAAATAGATTAAATTGTAACTTTCACCTAAGCTATAGTCAGCTAATGCCAATATATTCTTCTTAAAGCCCTTTTTTTTATTATTAAAATGTCAGTGGTGCTTACAATAATCCCTCTGCCATACATAACTATGGGTATCTGTTTTTATCTATCTGAGCACAGAGGTACTGTGGTGAGTATTAAAATCAGCAGGGTTAATGTATGCACCACTGACAGTGGAATAAAATTCAACAAGAGGATAATGAGTGAAAATGTTAGCATAACTTATCTTTCAGTTTTGTCTCAAGCTATCTTTAACAACCTTTACTTATACCGCAGGTTTAGCGGAACACAGTCATAACTCAATATAAGAAAATAGTGAGTTATGACTGTTTTACCCTAAATCAGCGATATTAAGCTTACAATGTTTTTCAATTCTTCATTATTGTTTGAATTTTCATGGGAGGGTTAGATCAGCTATATCTAAAGCTAGCCTTGCTAAAACCACAGCAATTCAAAGCTACACAATATTTTTAAATGAAACAATGAGATTTTCATCTATAATCAGATGTTAATGATAACTCTTCAGTTAATAAGGACATTACAATATAGATATGTTTGTATGATAAAATAATAGTAAACAAAGGTTAGGCCACAACAAATTGATCATATGTTCTATGGATTTTTCTGGAAAATAATGGGGCGAGCTAGCAAAGAAAAAAAATATCTTAATACAATTGCTCTAAATAGCGGATTGAACAAATTTTTATGAGCGAGCAAGAAAATAAAAATATTTTTTGTACAAACTGTCAAAATTAAGGTGCTAGCAAATCCATAAAACACATCATCATGTTGTGATGGCCTTATATAGGTCATATGAAAGTTTTGAGACAAGCTAGATGATAGTTTATTTGAAATAGGTCTCATATGTTATCCCTAAACTTAGCTATACTTGAGATCATAATTATGTTGAGATTAATCTATCTCATAGATAAATAAACTCATAATAAAAGATAACATTACAGTATATATAGTCAATATTATAGTTCAGATAAGATGACTTAACACTATTCATCAAGGACATTTTGAGGGCAATATCTATGCAACATGCAGGAGTTAGTAAACACATAATTATTTGGGTAAATTGAAAATTATTAATTGAAATTTACTTTGTTTAATCCTATGACATCTCTTTTATTAATACTTGACTGTTAAAACAGTGACCCATATTAAATATAAATAAAGTATTTGTTAAAAAGAAAATACAACATCTATCACCAATCTGATAAGGATTCGCTTTTAGAGTCACCGCCTTACCCTACAACCCTAAAGTCCAAGGCCCAGAGCCCAAGGATAATAATAATAATTAAGACTTCATTTATGGAGGCAACACAGTTAGGCAGGGCCAAATCTTAAATCCCTGCGAGCCTCTTAACAAAAAAATATAAAAAATAGATTTGAGCTGGAGAAAATTATTTTTTGCATTGTTATTATATTCAGGCTAGTAGAATACTTTGCCTATTACTATATAACATAATAGATCTGGCTCTTGTCTGTGTAATTGCATTTATAATCAAAGTTTCAACTTTCATAATGATGCATGTTGCACTGTGCTATTAGGTGTCGCTGCAATGGATACAAATTTCACCCAATAAAAGGACAAATGAAATGAAAATGTTAGATATCAGTTACTGTATGGTGGCATATTTCTGCCATCAGATAACCACATAGCTAACTAGTTAATTAAGAGGTTAACTAGTTACGTTAACTAGTGTACTACTTAACTTAATTAAGTTAAGAAGTAAACTTAAGTTACTGTAACAACCTCTTAATTAACTAGTTAGTTATGTGGTTATCTTAGTGATGGCAGAAATATGCCACCATAGTTACTGGTAGGCAGAAATTTGTTATTTTACACAACAGTGAGCTACTTCAGGTTAGACTGTAAGTGGAAAGTAAAAGCTATACAAAGTTTTTATCAAGATTTGAGTTTTCAGTATAACAGGTGTAAACATGTACTTGATAGTGAATAATCTTAATTGATAGATATAGATAAATACATCAAGATAAAAGATGGCTTCATCTATAAATCTTCACTGACCAGTCTTAACTGACCAGAACTCTTAACTGACCAGAACTCTTAACTGACCAGTATCATAGATAGGATGATTCTATCTTAAAATTAGTATAAGATAAGATGGTTCCATCTTTAACTAGTATCATAATTATGAGTAAAGTACAAGAAATAATGATATTTGACAGGAACATAAAAATATGTCAAGTATAAGAGTAGCATGTCTATGTTAATAAAGAAGGTTCTTGTTTTGATGGAACAAATTGTTTAGTGAGTTTGTGAGGCGGGGGGGGGGGGGGGGGGGAATGCTAGTTAGGTTTGTTTCGTTTAATGTTCCTATTTTACAATCTAGAGTCATGAGAGTTGAGCAGTTCATACAACTAGTCAATGCCAGCTACATAACATTCTTCGAAAACAATCAATCCAACTTTCTTACAAAAAGAGCCAGGCGATAATTGTAGTGGCACTAAGATTTATATTGTGTATAAAAAGGGGGGGAGGGTAAAGTTTTTTTGTAACAATACAGACTCCTGAGTAAAATAATATCATTGATAGCTGGTGACAGTAGGGGCCAATGAGAGCATACCTGATCAACATGTTTGGTAAGTCTAAAATAAGTCTAAGCTAATAATTCTGTTCTGTTCTGTTCTGCTAATAATCATTTCTCAGGGACATATTTCACAGGTTATTCTGTACCAGCTAATAATCATTTCTCAGGGTTTAGATTTCCCAAGAATATCTGTACCAGCTACACTTCATCTATCATCAGTACATAGTGATGTTATCATATCAGAATTATGATGTATATTTCATATCAACAATAAGGTATATTAATATTTAATGACTGATAAATGATTTGTAGCATGTTTACTGATGAGTAAGTACCCCATGTTTATATATAAATGTATGATAATATATTTGTTGATACTATATATCTGTGTATTACAATATCTATAATATCATAAATATTACTATAACAGTAAACAAATACACAAACACTGAGGTTGAGGTCTATTATCAGGAAGTAAACAAAAGTGTATACAGTTAAACCTGTCAACTACAGCCTGATAACGGAAGCACTACTAAATGGTTACTTAAAACTTAAAACAGAAATATTTGCTTATATTATCAGTCATGCTCTTAAATAACACTACAGTCCCATAAACATAAAAATAGCCGTGAGGGCATCATACGGGTGCCGTGCGATCAAGCTCCGCAAGGACTTGTACGAACTCTTGCGTACCCGTACAGACTGTTAAGTTTATACCAGGGTCCGTTAGATGAGCCATGGATACATGTATCAGTTTCAAAGTCAAATCGTGAACACAATCGTGGCCGAGTATGGATTAAACTTGCATATCTTCCAGCTACGGCTCCGTACAGGTGCATTGTTTTATGCCATGTGTGTACTGTCACCTTAATATGCAAGGCTTCCCACAGCCAACAGCTGTCTTCATGTATGGGTCCGCAACAGCCATGATTTTATGGGACTGAGGCATAACCAGCCCATTCCCGAAGCCCATTGCCTGCCCCCCGAAATTGATTATTCAATGTATTGCTATGGCGTCTAACACCACAAAAAATCTAAGTATAATAGTTATAATCTATCATACAAGTAATAAATCGACAAAAACAATGAAATCCATGTTGAGGTCACAAATCCTCCATTCTACTTAATACAATGTAAAATGTGGTAGAAACTGGTGACCATAGCCAGTTCAATCAAATGAACTTACAATTTCCCAGAGGGGCTGAGACATTGGAAAAATGCATAAATTAGATTTCTCTATCAGACTGACCAAAACTGGAAACAGAAGGATTGAAATAGTGTGTATTAGTCATAAATAAGTTATATTTTAAATATGCTTAATTATGGTGAAAGTAAAAGCAAGACAGAATGTAAAAAGGTTTAAGGATACAAAAAATATCAATTCAGATTTGATTTGGATAAAGATGGACTTTTTCAACAGATCAAAGCAAAACTAGTCACAAAGTTATGCTAGTTGATAAATAATTGCTTAAGAAAATTACAGGCAATGACTGCAATAAGATACAAGACCTATAAATCTAGAAATTGATGAATTTTTTATTTTTGATACAATTACAACATACCGCAGTTAGTAAATTACATTGAAGTGTATAAAGCCATTTTATAATCAAAAGTATTTCATGGGCTTTAAAGAGTGAGTTACGACCATTCTGCGCAAAGCCCGCGATTTGCATATCCTCATTACAAGTGAAACACCATCATTAATATTTTGGCATCAAGAATAAAACCTTCATATTTCCTGTTAAATAGCAGTAATATGCTCAAAGAAAACATCAAGACGAAATTACAAGGAATATCATTCATCACTCATAGAAAATACACTTCAATCAAGGAAAAAACTCATTCTATCTAAGTAGTGATAATCAAAGAATGCTTTGTTTATAGTTTTTACCTCAGTAATAAAAACATGAGTCCCATCAACAACTCTTAAAACATCCAACAGGTATATATACACTTGAACCTGTGTTCATCAGCCAGACTAGGAAAATGCTACTAAGTCTTGCCTACTAAAAACAGGTGGATGCGTGATACAGGTGACGTGCTTGACATTAATAAATACTAGACAATGCTTAAAACTTTCTTAAGTTGAACACAAGCCCAATTTTATTAGATAACATCAGTTGACAAAATTAAGATATGAAAAAGGTTGCCCTAAGTCAAATTGATTTAGCATCAAGCACTATCTCTTGTTAGTAGAATTATGGTTGCCAAAAAGAAATTTTTGGTTGTCCAAATGAAAAAGTGATTGTCCTGGGCAACTAGCTGGTCTATGTGAAATAAGTAATTTATGTGAAATAAGTAATTCATGTGAAATAAGTAACTTATGTGAAATAAGTAATTTTAACAAGTCCTGTGCTTCCGGCTACTGGGTAAAAGTAAGGATTGTTTTATACAGGTAGCTGCTTGATAAAGAGGTAAATGTTAACAAAATTAAAGTCAGAGGGATACTTCTCTAGTCCATTAAAGACTGGATATTGCTTGATCAAGCTAGATGACTACTGCAGTCATTGCTAGCTTTAGGGCAGTGACTACAGCCACCAGGATTGTATGTATATATAATTAAGATAGAACATATTTTACAGGTACAATAATGTCTACAGTATTTAATGTTAAAGGATTCTTGATCACATTATGGTACTTGATAGAGGAGTACTCCACTTAAGTATAAGATATAATAACTTTTACCAGGAAGCTTTACTGTTTTATCAGGGAAATATTAGATCAACAACCTGTATGAAGAAAACAACAAAATACATCTTCCTGCAAGAAAAATTAGCTGTTAAATATTCAAAATTGCCAGGTTTTAAGCAAGTGACCTTGAAATGACCTTCATAGCCAAAAGCATAAGCAGCACTCTTTCTACTATAGAAAATAACAGGGCTAGACCTTATATGTACCATAATGGACAAAATAAAAATTAATCAATTATTATTAAAACATTTAGCATTAACATGTAAAACAAGATGACAGACCCAGCAATTGAGTAATGACACTCCCATTGAAAAATTTTAAAAATTTGCAAAAAAGTTGAAACATAATCCTAGATACCCCCCCCCCCCAAAAAAAAAATATTTTTTTGAAGGGGGGGGTAAATAAGCTGGGTACATGATTGACCCAGTGACATGAATAAAATTAACCATATGTAAGTCATAGGTCATTCTTTTATAGGAAAAAGGGCAATTAAAAGAGTGTATATGGTAATTTGATTCAAAACATCATTTTGGTTCTCTGCAAAATTCCCTGGATAAAATGTTTATTCAGAACCTATGACTTTGAAAAAATCACACTCTGCCCCTGAAATACACTTTACAGTTTAGCTTTCCAACGGAACTCTAAAGAAAAACCATAAACTCAGTCCCACCTCAGTTTCTTCTGTTATTCAGTCTCAACCCCAGGGAAAAAACAACCAAGAGCCACACCTAACATACACACATTCGCATACTGAGGGTAAGCCCAAAACAGTCGAAACTCAATATAAGAAAAGAGTGAGTTACGACCATAATGCACTAAACCCGCGATATGTACATAGTTATTACATATAATGTAGGTTTGATGAAAGTTAAATGATTCATATAATCATGCTTCAATAAATGTTAAACTATTCAACTTTTAGTACAACAACTTGAAGCAATATCACATCATAATATAATCTCAGGTCATCCTTAACAACATTGTTTGTTTGTAGTTTTCCCATCTAACCCACTGAATCGCAGCATCTCGCACTTTTAACTGGCAATCCCAGAAAAAAAAACATTTACTACATTGAGAAAAACTGCTCTCATGATGGAGTTCAAATGTTAAATACTACACACTTAAACACTTACTAGTCAATCGTTATTTAACTAATGCTAGGGAAAACAAGAAATGTAATGTGGAAACAACATTAAAGCCGGATTTAAAAAATTTAATGCAAAAATTACAAAGGGCAATAATCCATAATAAAGCCAGGTAGAGTTGTGGTTACTTTCTTATTCTGTTCATCACACGGTATGTTATCATTGTATGAAGTTTCATAAAGATCTGACCATAAATGGCAGAAATATAAGGAAAATAAAAAATTAAACGCAATTGTTAACAACACCGGACGCACACCCGCCCAACCGCCTGCCAGCCCAACCGCCCGCTCGTGTTTTGCCAAACAATTATCCGAATTTTTTCATTGAAAAATCTGGCTAAAATGAAATAAATTTCTTACTACCTTTTTTTAAAAAGTTTATTCAACTGTCAGCTTTGCATACATTAACTCCACTAATTAGATATTATAATCAATTGTTAGTACAGAAGTACTGTATTGAGTATTCAAGTCAGGGGGATTAATATAATATTGTGCCACAGACAGATCAATAAAATTTAACAACAACCTATTCTAAACAATCTGGGTCAGGAAAACTTCAAAGAAACACTTCTTAAGCATGGCCTGACAATGAAATCTAACAATAAAATCTAAATGATAAAATCTTACATTTTCCTTGTTCTAACAACACAATGTCATCAAACATCATGTAACAATGTTTCAAGTGGCTAGTTAGAATAATTATACATCACCTCATTTACATACATGTAATCCTTTAACATATCTCTAGAAATTATAACTTGTCAAAACCACAGAAAGTTGTTGTACATTTTGTAAAATTTTGTAATGGTGGACCAAGTGAAGATTGAAATCTGACCCCCCCCCCCCCTAATATCACCCTGATCCCCCCCCCAACTTAAAAAAAAATCTTCTTAATAAATATTTATTATTGTTCGTTTTTTCTAAACTGTCAAAGTTTGAATAATTTCACGGTGAATGATTACACACTATCTCAATAACTCGACTGTAAGACAAAGAGCACAAAGTCACCGTGAAATTATTCATGTTTTGACAGTTGAGAAAAAACGAACAATAACTATGTTGAAATAAATATTTTCTGTGTCTGAACTCATATTAAACTTCTAAGATATAGTTGATTTATTCTCAACTGATGAAACCTGAATAATTTCACCGTGACTTAGTGTTCTAAGTGACGTACACTCATGATATTGTGATAGTGCGAATTCAATCACCATATAATTAAACAAACTTTTACCGTCAAAACAAGTAATTGTTCACATACAGAGGGACGGACTTCACCATAACTTAATATGACCTGTTTTCCGAAGGAGCGAATAAAAAGAACTCAAAGTAAGAACCGGTAGGATCCCTCAATATTTTTTTAGATCCACCCCAGAGTACTTTTTAATGAGTTAAGAAGCACCTACTCAGAATTATAGAAAACCCACATGTTTAACATAATATTAGTGAGTGCACACCACAGACTGGTAATTTATACACATGTCTGGGATTGCACAGTATATAATTTCACATGCATCAACATTTATAATCTTATAATAAAAGGAGTGCACATTTCACTTTCATTATATTGTACATGTATAATAAAGCAATGAGTAATGCACTGTGCTTGCCATATGTCCTTAGACATACTACTGTTTTAAGAATAAATATTCACAACTACCTGTGACAATTAAAGAAATAAAAAGTCATCTGAGGAAATTCCAAAAGCAGTAATTATTAGTTTATCATTATGATCCAAATCATATTACATGAATAACAGGGCTTTTTTTCCTAATATAACAGGGGCCGTTTACAGGCACCTTCCCCTTCTAAAATTTCTTCGAAATCTTGCACTTTTCCCCAAATTTGGAGGTAAACTATGATTATTCATTCCCCTGTCAATGAAATTGCATTAAAATTTTCCCCTATCATTCTATATAAAATAAGGCCCAAGGCCCCTTCCCCACATACTGAAAAATGCCCTGAATAAGCTTTAATTCTAGCAAAATTATTCTGCAGTATTCACAATCAATTTTTCACAAAATTTCATTTGTCCACAAACTTTTGAAAAGCACTGTACTAGGGGCATTACAAACCTCATAAGTTCTCTTAATAAAATAATAACATACATATACATGTAGATCATTATTAAATCATTTTATCAGAAAACGTAACCTACAGGTAAATTTAAACATATCTTTTAAATTTAGAAACCACAAATATCATAGATTAACCTCAAAATGAATATTTACCTAGTAAATCAATTAAAAACTTATTAAAGTTTATAAGGATTGCTCCTAATTTTTTCCAGAAGGTGATATCAAAATATTATTTGTTCTCCTGAAAGATGATGCAGAAATCCAGAAATGCACTTCATATGAATTCCTGATTTAAATGATTTTTTGAAAAGAACTTTAAATTCAACACAGGTACCCAGCCCTCTCCCATCAACGCACAGTGACAAGCAAACAGCTTTACTGGAACCAATTAACATTGAATCCATACAGTCATCAAATAAATAATTAAATACCTTCAGAATATTATCAATAAAATTTGAATAAAACATCCATCAACTAGTTTTACTTCACTAATTATCAAAGACTACAATCCCAATGTTCCTGGAAGTCTCAAAGACAATAATCCAAGAGTTCCTGGAAGTGGATTCCAAGTGGATTACAACTGGTCAGTATGTTAATATTATGGTTCTTAAAAAGCAATTAACCGATTGACCAACATCCCTGTATCACTGACCAAAATCTATACCTGTATTTTGACAAGATCAATCATAGAAGAGTTAATCATATCACAATATTCATATCCCATCAATATAATGAGCATAATATATAAATTACAGCTTAAGTGGTTGATCGCAACATACGCTCACTGGTTGGTATATAATACTTCCCACTTGAATCAACACAATGGCTATATTATGATAATATTTATAGTAAAGCTACCAGCTAATACCATCAAAACATAGTTAGTACTTTGTAAATTGTAGTAAAAATACATCACACCCAACAATACCCATCTATCTCATTAACAGAAGGAATCTGAGAAATTGTCTGAGTACAGACTATTTAAAATGTACTGACCCACAGAAAAATTGACATATCTATATTTTAAGATTTTGTAAGAAAATGTACTGATCTAAATGCAACATTCATGGTTGATTACTAAATGATTGTTCATTTAAACTAACCAAAAGAAATTCTCTTCTCATCCGGTATTAAGAAATGAATCAAAGCACAGAAGGCGCTGAATTTGTTTGGGTCACGGAATATAAGAAAGGTGAAGGTTGTGTGGAAACAATGAGATATAAATGTAGTACAGATACTACAGATGCTATGAATTCAAAGAACAATGCCACAGGGTTATAAATTTATATTTTAATGAACTGAAAATAATGTGGTCCCCGATCAGTGGGGTGCCTCAATTGAGTTGCCCTCAATTCATGATTTTGCAATTTTAGGCGAGAACAAAGGAGCCGTGACCTTATTCCGACTTCTGTGTGATTTCGCGCACATTTATTACTGTCACATACTAGTGTTTGTTGCAAATGAATTCTACGGTCATATTTCATTTAAAAAAAGTTACAACATTACCGCAGCATCTTATAACTTCTTCAAATGAAAATCACATCCACATTAAATATCCAATATGGCGTCGCTTAAAACGTAAATAAACAGAGGAACTGTGACCTACTTAAAATATATGCGCTTTAATCAAAGTTGTCACTGTCACAAACCTGTTCGTTTTGTGGAAAAAGTATTCAGGCAGCTTCTTAAACTGAAAATCACATCCACACGATCCAAATTATTTGGCGTCGCTTTATAATGATAGGCCTATTTAAGTAAACAAAGGACCTGTGTCTGTGCCCAACAAAAAATTGAATCTGTATGCGCTTTAATCAATATTATCACTGTCACTAATGGTTTGTTATGTGAAATCAACTTTACATATATTTCTTGTTTATAAATAATACCAACAAACGATAATGTATAATAAATATTGCATGAAATTTTATTTACAAATCTTCTTTCTTTCTTCTCCGTGGGTTGTTCTGTTGACTCTTCAGCGTGGTTTGATCACGTGACAAATTGAATTGGTTATATAAACTAACCCATAGGCGAACACCTTTTAATTGAAGAGTTCAAAATTGACGTGCGTTTAATCAAAATTATTTCAATATATTACCAGTAATTTGCGGAAATGTTACAGAATTGCACAATATTAGAAATCTTCGACCAATCGGGAACTATATTGTCTTCCATGATCAGGTTTGAAAATTAATGCGCCTGTTATTTGACAATTAATCTGGTTCCCTGTCCTATTATAGTTCGCAGGGGACCAGTCCATTTGACAATCTTCACGCAGTGATCTTCCCTGAATTTTTCGGCGTTAATGTCCATGTAAAGGGAAGTAACCGCTTCAAAAAAGCGGACTACTTTCGGTATTTGCAATTAACAGCATTCGGGTCTGAAATTTCGCTACCATTATTTGTTTGGTCTGACGACCCAAACAAATAATAAAAGATATGGTACCATTGCTTACTTGTAATAAACAGGAGCATAGCACAAACAGTAGTAGCTGACTTTTACTCTGTGTATTATGCGTGACTGACACTAAGCTAATCGATTATGAATTCACCATGGGATACTCCTGGCGGTATGACTCAACAGCCAATCAAACAATCAAACCCTGCATAGCGCCAAAACTCTTTCCTTTAAGCTATGTAATCAAACTAAGCATGCCATAGACACATACAATAATAACATTTCAATTTTGTACTAAAAGAACAATCTTTTAATTTTATTTTTGAAAGCACGTCTTGACTTGTAAACAAAAACATTTCCAGAATGAATGAAGTATTATAATTTCTGATATACAAAATTCATTAAATCTAAGATAGTTATACTTCATAAACAAGCCCATATGATATCAATCAGAAACATGAAAAAATTTGTAAGAAAGCTCAAGATACGCAGTAACTCTTTTTAATTAAACATTTTTTGTGAAGCTGGCAATCTATCGTAAAAATAAGTAAAATCATAATATTCTAAAGATATATAACAAAATCTACCTCACCAATGAAGAGTAGCGAGCTCGATTTATATTGTATCATAAATCGTATGTATATAATTTATATATCTATATATCCTCTCATAAATATTGTCAATTTTATCATGAATAACTAGACAAGCTCAATTTTTATTGAAATACTTTCCTTAATGACTAGTTTCTATACTTAAGAGGCAATTGCCGAAAATCATTTTGGCGACTTGTCAATTAATCATGCATAGTTTCCATAAATAGAGCAGTTAACAAGTCAATATAACTATATTTAGATATCCCAATCAAGTAAAAAAAACGTACGTCTGCTTTGTTTTAAAGTCTAACAAGGGAAATATAAAACGTATAATTTAGAAAATAAATATGTTGCGTGTGAATAATCGTTAACAAAAGTTCCCTATGGTTTTAAGGTATAGAATATTTTGTAGCATAACATCCACTGATGTGCCAAAGATGTATTCACATAGAGTTGTGAACAATTTCCATAGTTAATGATTTTACCATTGTTGCTAAAATTGGGCTAATGTAACCAATGCTATCAACAACTTGATTAAGCTCCCTGTTCAATGCTATGGTGGCATATTTCTGCCACCAGAATATCCCATAACTAACAAGTTAATTAAGTGATATTTGTGGTAATTTAGTTTGCCTCACTAGAATTTTTTTTTTACCAAACACTAGGAAAGTATTCCCCATCCAAGAACTGATCCCCACAATCTCAATATTGACCAGTAGACTTGAGTGATACAGTTTGAACTATCTGAGTGGCAATTAACTAGTTAATTAAGTGGTTAACTTGTTCTGTAACTAGTTAACTTGTTATCACTTATTCAAAACATTGCTAACTCATCACTACACATGTTAACAAGTTAGGTAACTAGTAAACCACTTAATTAACTTATTTGTTATGTGGTAATCTGGTGGCAGACATATGCCACCATACAAATACATAGTAATACTACAAGCAAAAACTTCAATGATTATCCTAATTCAACAATAATTGTTGCATCTTTCACAAGTAGAAACTTCACAGGTTGTATGGAAATGCATGCACAGCACCAATTACTAGATTACATGGAATTGAAGTAATTTTATCCGAAGAATAATAATTAACAGACTAAGTCATGATACAACAAACAGAATAACTGTTGAAAGTGACACCTCACATACAAAACAAGTTACACTATTATCAAGACAGAATGTCTTTTCCACTTTAAAGTATCACATGAGTTTTGGCGGTTTAATTTCTGTATACTGTCCAAACTGAATGTGTTGATGTTTTAGTTTTCTAGTTACCTCCCTTTGGTCCTTCTATAAAAAATAAAAGGGAGATAACATACCCTCATTTTTTCCAACCTAATTTACACATTCGGAACACTGATGAATCCTGTGCTTACCACTTGTAGCAGTGTGTGATGGAATGACAGTATCAGAATCTATTGTCTTGTAAGCGGAATGGTCTTAATATAAGGGCCTTTGTCCTCCTCAAATTAAACATTTGGGACATAAAAAACGTTAAAAATTGTATAATTTTACAATAACCAAGGTGGTGTTTATAGTGATAACACTTTGAAATGAACACTTAGTGAACTTCTAAACTGTCGTGAGAACTTGCTAGATTTATTTCATTATATGGTAAAAAGGATTATCAACTAGCCTGACTATATGACATCAATAAATTCCACAAGCCTGAATTAATTTTCACTATCCCCAGGCTTCAAGCTAGTATGTCTCAAGCACAAGCTGGATTTATTATGTTATACAGAGAAAGGCATTATCAACTAGCCAAACTGTATGAAATCATTAATTTTCACAAGCCTGAAATAATTTTCACTAGTCCTATGCTGCATATGTCTCGTGCACTGGCTGGATTTCTTATGTTATACATAGAGAAAGGCATTATCAACTAGCCTGACTATAAAGAAGTCAATTAATTTTCACTATCCCCAGGTTTCAGGCTAGTATGTTAAGGCAATGACTGAGAATACATTAGGTACAAAGCACTGACTCAACCCAGACAGAGAAAATTGTACCAAATAACTACAGACATTAGAAATGACAGACCAATATACTATATTGACAGACCAGAAAACACTAGGAAAACAAATACAAATAAACAAATCTATCAAATTGAAACCTTGGCTAACCCTTTGTAAACATTATAGTACATCAATAACTATCACAGACATTCAAACAGTATACAGCCTGAGTCTAACATATGTAAATATGACTGTATCGAAGTTATAAGCTATTAATGGTGTTTTGTGATGCATTTTGCTTTTTTCAGTCATTTTGAGGGGGTCAGTCGATACATTTTAATATTTTTTCAGTCATTTTGTGGAGGTCATTTATTGTATTTCAATACTATTTTCAGTCATTATGTGGAGGTCAATGTATTTAAATATCATTTAAATGCATTTCAATATTTTTTCAGTCACGTCGCAGTGTCAGTCCTACTCACTAACCCTGGAAAGGGCTATACCTCTGGACCCTAGCTTTGACCCTAGTACTGGGCACATATCCTCAGCAGTGTCTGACAACTGCCCTACTTTATGCAGAGGCTGACAATAGAGCAGCTAAAGGAAATGTTTCATAGCCAAACTCAAGGAAGGCATTTATGCCTGGGAATGATTTCATTAAATGGAAATGAAATTTGTTCACCTGATTCTTTGTTGAACCTTTTAACCTTAGCCATCGTTTAAAAGACAAAAAAAATTGTGTTTAGTCAAAGACTTTTATCATGGAAGAACTAAACTGTCACAATATTTTGCAAATTGATCTTTTTGCAATCTTGATGAATAAGCAAAAATGGCTGAGCAGTGAATTAACATCATGAATAAAATCCTATGGGAAATATTCTTTGAAAGGGATAAAAAACAGAAAATACGGACAGACAGAAAAGATCATTGCCTTGCAAAGAAAACTCCAAGACAATGAAATATCAAAAGTTAAACCAGTCCCATAGGTTCCTTAGATAGTTAGAAATGATTTATTTTCTGACGTCACTTTGTAGACATTACAGACACTTCAAATCTCTGGCGAAAAGTCCAAAATTTGCATTTTTTGCCTACATTGCCCTGCCCCAGCATTGCAATCTGCCCCAGCATTGCAACGGTAACTGGGAAAGGGGTACAAATGGCTTTTTTTCTGAAAAACAATCAGCCAAATTATCAGGAAATAGTTTGGTCAAGTTGCATCTCTGCAAGTCAATTAGTAATGAAATAATAGCATCATGAAATAGCCATATCATGTGAAGGATAACTAACAGCCAAGACACCTAATCCAGAATTCAAATTTATGGGTTTTTCCGTCCGTGCACAGCCGGTTCAAACAAAGTTTTCTACAAATTATTCTATTTGTCCCTATGTGTGACCAGAAAATGGTTTACATAGTATCCAAGTTTTCTAAATAAATCTTAACCAAAGTGATGTATTTCAAATTGATCATAAAACATGTTTGATTTATCAGGTATGACTATACAGTAAAAGTTTGATATAAACTACCATACAATGCAGTAAACAAGGGACATTCTAGTATATAAAACATAGTATCCAATTAACCACATACCATTAATTATATCAATTAATTGACTCTAGGGACCACAAAAAAGTCAATTAACAATTAGTTCACTATTCATTCATGTTTTGCTTACTTTTACCATGAAACATTTATCAGTCAATAATATTTATAGCCATGCTAAAACACACATACATAAAACATGTATGGGTGCAAGTTTTCAGTATTAATACTGATTTCAGTATTTTGAGAATGAATTTATTCTGTGTAATTTTTATGAAATCTGCCTATTTCAGTATTTTGAAAGTAGGTTTTCAGTATTTTCAAAACTTTCAACTTTTACCCATGAACATGACTGTAGTTTATAAGTACAATATATATCAAAATTAATTGGACTTAACACATTAGCCCAAAAGCCTGGGTCAAGTGAAAATTGATTCAGACTAGTGAAAAATTAATTATTTTACATAGTCAGGCTAGTTGAAACGATATATAACATTACACTGTACACATCAGGCTAGCGCTCGAGAAAATTTAAGACTAAGACTGATATTTGTCCTAATGAAAAAATTACTCATCTAAACATACATGTTTTACAGCTAACAGGGAATCTAACCCTACATCATAGAAGTTGAAATGAAAGTCGGATTTCACAACAACAAAATCCATCAATAAAATATCAATCAAAATTCACCTGCAAATCTTCAACTTATGCTTTATCAACAGTCACTGTGTAATCAACACAATAAAAAAACTTAAGTAAAAAAAACTGTAAGTTAAAATAATATCTATAAATTTTATCATCGAAAACTGATAAAATTCATCAACGATACATTCAACCGACATTGACATTGTACTCAGACTATATGAGATAAAATTTATAGATATGATTCAAATACCTTGACATTTGTTTTAAAATCTTCAGCACAGCAAGAAACAATTTCTGTTTTAAATAAATATATCACCGTAAAATATTACCCAAGATTCTACCCAAGATCCGTAATATTTTAAGTAAGAAAATAAGATCCGTATTAAGTAAATAAGTAAAATCGGCACTGAACAAATATTTGATACACAGTACAATGTAGAATCACACAAATATTAAAGATGAAAATAGTCTAATGTAGGATCTGAAGTGCACAAAATATTTAAGAACTGAACAGAACAGAACAGAACATACCGTTTATTTACCCCGTCAACACGAATATAATCTAACTTAGGATCCGCACAAAATATTTAGAAAAGAACAGAACAGAACAGAACATACCGTTTATTTACCCCGTCAACACGAATATAATCTAACATAGGATCCGCACAAAATATTTTAGAACAGAACAGAACAGAACATACCATTTATTTACCCCAGTCAACAACATGGGATACACAGGTACAATACAAGTATGATAAAACAAAGTCAACATACAGTCACTATATCTGTACCACATTTCATCACTCTGATATATACTGTTATAATTTATACTGTAAACAAATAGTATTCTAGTACAACATGCATCATACATCATACAGTGCCATCCAAAAGTTCTTGGGAGAAAAGGAAATTCTGAGAAATGCACAAGTTTGCACAAGTTGTTTTACTATAATTAATGCTTTTTCATGTATAGTTAGATTTCATTCAACTGTCAGTTTGGCATACATTTACTCAGATGATTGGAATATATTTTTAACAAAATTGAGAACAGAATTACTGTAATGATTATTTTTATGAATAGCCGAGTTAATGTATGCGCCACTGACAATTGAATAAAGTTTAACAATAATATTGAGGGCTAAACAGAACGCTATTGTAACTTCATTTATTTTCAAATGCAGTTACCATTGTGTTTTTGTTCAGCCCTCGAATATAGTTTAAATTGTATGTTGATAAAATAATAAATGCTGAATCAGGAATTCCCTCAGATGACTTGGTGTTTTTCGGTTATGGTAAATGGGCATCAGTTTATCCTTTAAAAGGAATTTTGTCGGAGATCTTTGGAGGGTACTGTACATGTATTACTGGTTATACTTACATCAATCCAGTGTATGTATAGCTGGTAGAATGGTTTATAATGGCTGGCTGTGGTGTAATCCAATGCCTCAAATCTGTAATTAGAGAGAAATGAGGAAACAATTAGAAGAGGTATTGAGTTAAAATTACAAGTTAGAGCAGTGACACATACATTAACCCCACTGATTTAAATATTCAATATTTTTCCGATATTCCCTCTATATAACAGGGGATATCTATTTTTATTGATAGCAAGTTAAGAAATTCTGTAGTGAGTATTTAAACCAGCGGTGGTAATGTAAGCACCAATAAGCAAAAAATTTAGAGTAAGTACCGTAATGAGTCACCGTGGCAACAGTAACCAGTGAGCTAATGAGGTAATAATTGGTGTAAACTGCAAAGTGACTGTTAATTAATACAATATGCTGAAAAAACAACATTTTATCTTCATCTAATTGGTTTTGTACCAACAGTATAAAGTTTAGAACATAAAAGAGAGAATTCTAAAAATGTTAGAAATTGAAAACATGAAATGGAAAGAAAATGTTAAACCTCATCTGGTAACATTGTGCATCAAACAAATAAATAGGTTTATCCCTAAAGTCAATATTTTAGTGAAATATTTATAGTCCTGTTAAAAGAAAAATCTGGAACTTCAGTCAACTATATGAATGGATGATATCCAGAACTCAAAATATTGGGTTTTATTTCACCTGCACTGTCGAGGTTCAAAGCTTTAAAAACACATTATTTGAGCACAAAATTTTCCAGCCAATTTGTTTTGCAACTTTGGAAATATTTGTGACAAGTTCTTTTGACAGCCGAAGAAAAATATCAAAATTTCAATACCAAAAAAAAAACGCCACACAATCATCTAAGATGAAATAATAACTTCAAACAATAAAAAAGAAGAAAACATTAAAATGTTAGAACTAAACAATTTTATTAAATATTTAACCACTAAATTGTGACTGAACTAAAAATGTCTCAAAATTGACAATATCTTATTTTACTGAGCAATTCTCATATCATGTTGCAGGCTTAGCAGAAAATGATTGTAACTCATTCTTTTGTAAATTGAGCTATGACCGTTTTGCGCTAAGCCTGTGATATATGACACATTACATGACCAACTGAAGATTTAACTTGGATATTTTATTGTGGGACCAGGAAAGACATTTTAACAAATTGAAAGCTAACAGCAAGTTTTTTAGGGCCGACAGGAGACAGCCAAGTGTTTTAGAACATTAGCCAAAGATTTTTATACCAATATTAATCAATCAACAAGCAATGAACAAAGCCAGGTGATAATTCCATAAAACAAGAGAATGAATTGCCAATGAAATAACAAAATTAAGAAAATAGCAAAAATTTTGAAATTTCATAATGGTACCAACAGCCAAGATTTTCCTTCTATTTGTTTTTCTGCAGAAAGAAATTAATACTGTTTAATCAGACAAGGAAACAGAATTATAATGATACGTCACTTTCCGCAACAATATTCGGCAAGACTTCAGTGTCTCGACTGATATAATCAATCATACAAAAGTAATTCCTACAATGCACAGATGGGATTACGCACTGCACTTTAACGGGTCAGTCAGTGCATAACAAGTATTCAATCCTCTATGTCAACAAGAATTTGACTAGTTTTGCCAAATCACCAACTTTGAGTTCTGAGCCCTTGTAAAGAACAAGCATACAAAATTTTAATTTATTCAAAAATTGCTGGATTTAGCAGTTCACCAGTTACAGTGAGCATACTTCCTTCAATGACTGACAACTACCCAACATGATTTAGAATCAGTGGTAGGAGGGAGAATGGCAATAGAAATTAATTCATGATTAAACTCCATGAAAGTATGCTTCACCAGGGAATCAAACCTATGACCACTCAGTCAGCAGACTTGTGGGCTTCTGACTGAGTTAGCCAGGCCGGTGAAGCCATTACAAAGTTTTGTCATACCAACATTTCAGCACCAAAATATACAAAACAAATAATCAAGTGTTCCTAGTTGCGTAACAGCCACATGTGTTCAAGTATAATTGTAATATAAACTTTAATACTGTATAAAAAGTGTTAAGTCTGCAAGCCAATAACTTATAACAATGAAAACATCTGAGCTTATGACCCAGTGATCACGTTGACAAACAACTTGTCTGATATAACGCTCAGGATTCTCAGACTAATAACAATACAGATTGAAAATTGAAAATTTTATATTGAAAGCTTTGCCAGGTAACTAGGATTCTCGATTTTATATAGACAATAAAACACTGAAACCTATAAGAATAACATACAATAAACTGGCTTATTCACTACTTATACAGTACCAGCAAAAGTTTGGAGACATTTTTACTTTGTAGGCCTGCTGAATAGCTTTAATCTAAAATTTGATAACTGTTTATTCAGAAACTCTTTAGTTTTGCTGTAATTTTTTGTTATCATTATGATTATAACTGAGACTACAAAAATAGCATATAAGCTATGTTATGGAAAGTTATTCAAATCAGCATGGTTTTGGAGGCTTTAGGATGTCAGATGCGGAATATTATAAATGTGTTGCATTCATGAAAATTGTTCTTCATTTTATCGCTAACCATACTTAAATATATTAAAATCAATGATTCACTAAAAATCATCAAAATTCAAGAATTGTGGTAATTTTTTTTTGTCTCCATACTTTTGGTGGGTACTGTGTATATCAACTTTTCTTTTCTTAACATTTAAGTTATATAAGATGTGCTCTCATAAGACAACATATTTAGGCCATCCTTAAAAAGTGTTTGTTTGCAGATTCCTTGACCCAAAGTCTGAAGGTGGGAACTTTTTTATATTTTTATTTCAAGCAATAAGTTAAAACTGAGGGCATGATTTTCAGGCATCCTGAAAGGAGTTTATAAACTATTATGCCTGTCATAGCAGATGGCCAGTTTGATTTATAATGGATTTAACCCCGTATTTACACAATCTTTTAGATTATTTTACGGCGTCCAGCGCACCTAACCTAGCTTTTCTGGACCCTTGTCTATAACAAGTACTCACTTACCCTTCCACAAGACAGGAAACTTCTCCATATACCTTATTAATATTTGTCTGGTAAATCAGCAATTTTGTGGGTTGGTAGGGAAACTGTGAACAAAATCCTTTTAAAAGCGTGGCCTTGATATTTATAATTTATTGAAAAGTAGCCTACCAGTATTTAAAAATATGATAAACTAGTTTATACTACCATAATATTTGTCTGGTAAATCAGCAAGTCCTAAACTTATGTATTGTATATAAATGTCAACTAAACGGCCATGACATTTTAAAATTTAACAAGAAATGTCTTTAAAAAAGACAAATGGCGTCGATTTAAAAACAAGAGGGCCCAAAGGGCCCTGGGTGCTCACCTGAGGAAAAGGTCAAAGGTCACAGAAGAGCCATTTACATAGGACCACTAATGTTAAAACCTATTTTTTGACGTGGTGATGGATTGCCAGATTCCGTTAGTATTTGCTCATACAAGTTGTGACCACGCATCATCACTTCATCAACAACATTTGCAGACCAGTTTCGCAGACTTGGCACATGATTGCCTACTGTAAACAATATGACAGCCAATGCAATTGCCGTACACTGATAACCACAGGGAATTGTCAAGTTACCTCCCTTTGATTTTTCCAACATACCTTTAATATACTTATATACAAGGGTTACCACTGCGTTTACTAGACCGATTCATCTAGATTTCTTATTTTGTGGCTCACAAAAAATACTGATACCCTAGTAGCACTTTAACCGCACGATTAAATTGATTAAACATAACTCTTCGAGCTATGAATATTAAATGTTTCATAGGGCAGATCATTATAACACTCGCCAACAAAAAACAATTCTTTTTGACAAATAATTTTTAGATATTCAAAATATGAATTTCAAGACCTTTCTAGTGATATAAAATGCAAAATTGTTTGATGAAAAATGACTTAGTAATTGCAATTTTAAAATTACTGTGTTTTCATTGTATTTACTCGCTATCATTTCTTGCCAACCAGCGAACGGTTACCTGTAGTCTTTATCAGCTCCTTGTTACTATTTATAGACATCATAACAATAACAATGAACTGGTCTATATGTGGAGCTGTGACTCTCAAAGTGTAAACCCCGGAAACTGGACGTAGTGAGGCTAATTTAATAATTATTGGGTAATATGTCAGACTTTTTACTAGAAACCGGTTCGCATCTGGAGACGTAATTCATTTTACCCATAAAATATTGTGTTTGACACTTAACTTTTTATTGTTACAAAATAAAAAAACACTTTGGAAAGCAATAGAAGTCTACCCCAAAAAAATAATCTACGAACGAAGCAAAATTTCGTAAAACACTGCATTACAATAGTGTGGCCTTTATTTTTTCGCGCGTGTCAGGGCCATCCAATCGAAGAGGGGGTTTTCTCTGTTTCCCCCGTACGTCATTCTCAGTGCTTATAAAATCATCCAATAGAACGGCGGATTTCCGAAATCCCAGAGACGTCATTATACAGAAATGTAGATCAAAATCCAGCTTAGACAGCTACGCCGAAAAAAAATCCCAGAATTTGTTCAATATTTATACAAATAGGTATGACTGACATTTTGCCACATATATACAAGAAAATATTGATGCAAAACATCTAAGAGTGCAAAAAATTAATAACATAAAAATACTGCTAAAGCCTGTGATTCTATATAAGCAAGACATTAAAATTCTTAAAACATTTTGCTCATTAGACACTAATTAAAGCAATTAATTATGATTACTTAAACATAAACACTTATATAAATGTAAAAAATTTAATAGGATTAAAATCAGTGATGGTCTTGGTAGCATGCAAGTCAACTGATTGAGGGGTCATGGGTTCAATTCCCAGGCGGAGCATACTTTTGTGGAGCTTGGTCATAGAATTATTTCTACAGCCATTCACCCTCCTAAAAATGATTCTTAATCATGTAGGGCAGTTGTCAGTCACTGACAAAGTATGTGCCTAGTAGTTGGTTAACAGCTATATCCAAAGATTTAGCCTTTCCAGTAACAAAGAATATGTTGACTTACCGTCATTATATGACCTATACAATGTGTTGCTACGACGTTGATTAAACCCAACAACAACAAAAAGTTTTAATAACAACTTCCTCCATAATAAGTAAACAAAGAAATTTAAAGTGACACAAATAATAAAACAATAAAAACAATAATATTCCAAGAACTCTATAACACAATACAATAAAATAACATCATAAAGATAAAGATGTTACAGTAACAATATTATCAATAGTTATGGTAATTATTACATCAATTGTTATAAGTATTACTAACCTATTTAATAATTTGATTGGTTGACACAAAACAGTTCTAACAATAAGTAAGTAAAGAAGGATGTAGACTCGTTTCGAATCGACCCATCAAATAGTTTTAATTACTAATATACATACAACTCCTGACCCCCATTGTCTCTGTATCATACAGTGACTTCAAACAGGAAAAAATCATTAAACGATACACTTGAAATATCCTTAGTCTCTTATGAGATCTTCTGTGAAATAATTCATACAATATACATAACAACATAACATATCGTTAAATTTTATTCAACTGTCAGGGTGGCATACATTTACCCCACTGATTTAAATACTCACTACAGTACTTCTGCACTAATGGTGAATTCAAATCAGTAGGTTTTATGAATGTGCCGCCACTGATAGATGAATAAAATCCACAATACACAGAGCCCTGCAGTGATCTGTCTGATATTAACCTTCATCAGAGAGAGCTGAGCAGCGAGAAAAAAAAACATAAAATCTTGTAATATACTCTGATAGCAAAAATAGTCACCAAAATGAGGATTTCTTTACATGCTAGCTAATCATAATGAACAAGTGGTTTCTTTCAATAATATCTAATATCTTGTGTAAACTTTCTGTACGATTATCTCTGGAAGCCATATAAGAGAAAAAATAAAATTGTATACAATGCTAAAAATGATCAAGGAAGTAAGAACTATCATTTACATGTAACAGTAAAAGATAACAATTTAAAACATAAAATCTCTAACTCACTAAGCAAGTAAACTGTACATGTATAAAATATATAACCAAAAATATCAAGATAGCTAAATATCAGCAGTCATCACCTTAACCCACTAGCCCAAAGCCTAGTACTAATGAAAATTGATTCAGGCATGTGACACTTAATTATTTCATATAGTATGGATCATTAAAAATTCTGCCCACCTTATTTCATAAAGTCAAGTTCGTTAAAAATTCTGCCCACCTTAAACCATAAAGTCAAGCTCGTTAAAAATTCTGCCCACCTTAAACCATAAAGTCAAGCTTGTTAAAAATTCTGCCTCGTTAAAAATTCTGCCCACCTTATTTCATAAAGTCAAGCTCGTTAAAAATTCTGCCCACCTTATTTCATCAAGTCAAGCTTGTTAAAAATTCTGCCCACCTTATTTCATAAAGTCAAGCTTGTTAAAAATTCTGCCCATCTTATTTCATCAAGTCAAGCTTGTTAAAAATTCTGCCCATCTTATTTCAAACTGTGGGCTAGTTGATAATTTTGCCCATTACATTTAAAACTATAACATATGGGACTATCACTCAAGAAAATTTAAGATGAAGAATGAACCAAAGTTCATACCACACATTTAGGTACATTGTCCAAACAAAACTTTGTATTTGCCTGCATAAATAAAAGATCTCATTATTCATGTAAATGAAGTTAATGTTAATTTTCACAAACATTTACATTTTGTATAAACATACATGAAGTCTAGCTAAGTGAGACAATGGCCAAGTTGATACTTTTCAGGAAGTGGTCAACAATTTTTTAGAAGAGAGTGAGAAGAGAGGCAAAGAGAAATCGAGTAATTATTTTAGGAAAGGAGGGGGAGAATCTGACTGATTTTCAAAAGGAAAAATCTATCATCAAACATATGCTGCCGGTATTTGAAAAAAGTTTTCAATATCTTGCATGTACTTTAAAACAATCTTAAAATCTACTGAGGCCCAGATTCCATGCATCAATCCACAGGAGTCTACAACAGTTTAAGTGTAATATTTAAGAGAGAAAAAAATCAAACATCCAACATAAACCATTATAATTAAGTTTGATAAATCCAGAGATTTAGCCTTTCCAGGAGGAGTGAGTAGGTTGACTGACAGCCATTATATGAACTATACAATGTAGTGCTATGGCGTTAAACCGAACAAATCAAACAAACAAACAGAATTATTTTAAGTGTTCAGCTGATCTCACATATATTTATAATCAGAAGTTGATAAACTATGTAACACATAGAAATGGAGAAAACTAATTAATAAAATACAAAATATAATTAATACTTTCAATTAGAGACACCACCGTCCTTGCCCTTACTTATAACTGATTTAGTTTTCAAAGTCACTTTACAGTCTGAGTTAAGGTTACAACTTTACTAACTTCATTGTAACAAGGGTGTGTGTCACACTTGATTTGTCCATAAAAGCAGATTTATGTTTTAATTAAGATTTTATACCAATTATTAACACCTCGTTTGATGACCGATTCACCTCACTAGCCTTCCTGTTTTTTAAAGATTTATTTTTTCAACATCTCCATATGCTGAGAAAAATTGCCATAAAATTTTTTTATGGAAGGGTAAAACCAGACACAGTCAATTATCAAACTCAACCTCGCTGATTTGAAATCCTCACTTTACCACTGAGGCAAAGACCCTTGCTTCCAGAAGTATAATGCCATCCCTGTAGTGTATCAAGGGTGAGTTAGTTTATATTCATATTTCAAATTGAATGTTATGATATGATGTATTATATAGTATAATCTCTAATAAACACCCATCTCCTAATGAACATCCCCTCCCCATTTTTAGGGGAAACATATTTCATGTTTTTTTAACTTGTAACAACTTGAATAACAACACTGTTTATGAATGTGTTATTATTCAACTTCTTTTTAACCATTTAGCAGTCAATTCATATTAATTATTGATGAAATAACTATATATGCAGCGATTTTGAATATTAGGGAAATAAGTTTGAAAGGAGTTAAAAATGACAGATTTAGTGACCATGTAATAATTTAAGTTGTGACAGGTTAATAAAACAGAACTATAACCACCTACAACTAAAGAATATCATGTTTAAATTTTACCATTATCTGATAATACCAAAATAATACCCCACCCCCACCCTCAACCCCATGGAAAATGTAACACCCCAGGGAGCATTTAATAGAGACTGTATGGTATATAGGATAAAATTAATCATAAATTAATCTAAAGCCTCTGTTCATTCAATCTCATATATCATTTTGTTTGCACACAAAAATAATTATCAACCATGCATGCATTCCAGACTGCAACATGCAGATGTGAATGCACAATTACTATATAATAACCAAATTACAAACTACTGCAAAATATGTTATGCATAATTATGCTTCATTTTCTAGTGTGTTTGAGTGTAACACATGAACAATCTATTTATCGAAATTAATAAGGTTTAATGTATACTCGTCATGCATGAATTCAAGAATTTGATTTGATCTTATATAAACAATTATGATAAATATTTGTGTATTTCTTTGTTTATTTTGTTAATTTATTAGAATTTTGCACTGTCTAACCACATAGTCTAGTGGTTGAATGTGGGCTTAGGGATCGAGAGGTCTCAGGGTTCAAACCTCACTAGAGGCAATACCTGATTTCCCCCGATCATGAAATTTATCTACATTTATTCTACTCCACGCAGGTGTAAATGGGTACTGTGAGGGATCACCTGAAGATGATTGCAATGATCAGGGGTTATTGTAAAAAATTGTACATACAATAGTTGGCAGAACATGTCTATGAAAGCAGTATATAGAACATCATGATCATTTGGAGAGCAAGCCTCGAGTCTTGATTAATCCATTTGGAGAGAAAGCCTCGAGTCTCGATTAATCCATTTGGAGACGAACTAGGTTTATCAGGTCAATATGTTTTCCTCCTAAAAGATCAGTTGGCAGTAGGATAAAAGGTGATAACTGAGTTTGTATGTTTGTATAATCATTATCAACATAATGGTAAAATCAACATAAATATAACATACTGGTACTCATATTATAGATAATGAAAGAGAAGACAGAAATCAATGATGTGGGGATCAAAGATGATTGATATACAAAACAAACAACCATTTATATAGTTCCGAGGTCAGAGCAAAACTAGTCTAACTACATGTATATAAAGAAGGATGTGACAAAAACCTGTTGCTGGAACCCTAAGTTAGATCATTAGTTTAGTTTATACTAAATCATTTTAGCTTGAGATTGAAACAAGTTTTTATAAGTTATATTAATTACTTTTGAGTCCACTTCCTAGACCCCCAGTACAGAGTTAGTAGGATAAAGTTTCTTGCTCAAGGAAACAACAGGGTAGGTTTTGGATCATACGACATACTACATTTTAATCATTTAAGACATTCAATCATGGTGGCATAAATCAGCCACCATAGAATACTGAAAAAACTATAGTAATGAAATATTCACTGGATTTACTGCACCCTCAGTAATTGTAGTATTGCCATATCAGAAAATTAGAAGCCATCTAAGTTTGGTTAAAATATTGCTGACAAGAATAATTAGGTTACTTGGATGGTACCACTCAGACATGAAATATTTTATACGACTTCAGACCTTTAATTCAACCCTTAGTTCAGCACCCTAAATGGACTATGTCCATTGGAGTTGATTTTGAAATATGGGACATACGATTTTTCAGATTCCATCAAGTCACAGAAAGAAGCACATTTTGTCTTATTTTAATCACTTGATTTAGGATTATGGGAAATACGATATTTGAGATTTCTTCAATTAAGTTGCAGAAAGTAAGTTTGTTTGTTTTTGTTGGGTTTAACACCATAGTAACACATTGTATAGGTCATATAACAGCGGTCAACCTACTCACTGTTCCTGGAAAGGCTAAAGCTCTGGATTTAGCTGTTAACTACTAAGTGCATACTTTTGTCAGTGACTGACAACTGCCCTACATAATTAAGAACCATTAGTGGGAGGGAGAATGGCTGTTGAAATAATTTCGTGACCAAGCACCACGAAAGTATGCCCCGCCCGGGAATGCAGAAAGTAAGACATTTTGTCTTATCTTGATCACATGACAGGTAGTCTGTACATTGCACCAATGAAGAGACAAGATTGATCCTAGTAATACTAATATGATAACATCTGAGGAGAATCTATGGATAAGTTTAATAAAAAGAAACCATCGAAATAAAACAATGAATCAGGCCATCTCTGAACATTGGAGCTACCATTGGTTTACGACAGTCTCCAGATATCACATGATCCTTCAATTGTCACGGTCACTACGAAACATAGCGGACTGACGGACAAATCTGGTAAAAATACAAAGTCTGGCTAGTTCAGCAAGTTTCCAAGACAGACTGTCCAGCACCAAATTTGATCTCATCAACAGTTTTCAATTCATCAAAATATGTAAAATGTCTCTGTTCCTGAAGACTTTGTTAGGTCCAGTAAACTTTTGAAACTTCACAAGACTTATTGTCCAGTAATTAACTGTTGAGTTTTGTGGTGACTGTTGTCATGTGATCAAAATCAGTAAGCTAAAGAAGGTCACACGATGTCAACAAAAATTTCAAGGTAATTAAATTTTCATTCAGAGTAGAATAAAAATTCACTCCATCCATGTACATAACTAGTCTCAACAGAGAAATAAAAAACACTTAAAGTTGAAAAAATGACGTCAGTTTGTTTTATCTTTGAAGTGACTTTAAAAACAAGACAAGACAACTGAGAGAAACATGATATTCATCTAACAACAATCTACAATACCCTGGCCCATCAATAAAACACATTATCTCCTAGACAAATAAAAAAGTACATTACATGTTAAACAATAGTACAGAAACAAAAACATGATAGACTGGGAGAGTTAGTCAGTCACCTTGATGTAGAGAGAGTGAGAGAGTTCATTCACATCTAAACATGATACAGTCAACAATCAATCAAAACAGTCAACTGCAGGTTTCAATTGCAACAGTCAATATACAAATATATGAAATATTCACAAAAACACGCCAAATATAACAATTCATTCAAAATTTACAAACCCTAAAACTTCATGTTTAGCTGTATTATCACAAAAAGTACATACACATTTTAGTCTAACTTTCATGGCAGACCCTTATGATTATCTGGGAACATTGTGCGGAGCAGTAAAAACTGAGAAGTTCCGCATGCAGGGTACAAATCAAAACCGATTAAAGAGTCCAACACCAAATGTAGCGCTCAACAAGAAACCTATAGCTCACTTAGACCACATGAAAAATTAATTGTATATCACTCATCCAGATTTTGAATAAATGATAGAATGCAGGCAGTTTTTATTTCTTTATTTTGAACACAATGAAGACCGACATGTCTAAGAAAAAGATAGCTTTGCAGATTCATATTTTTTACCATGCTATAATTGACAAATCTAATATCTGCAAACTACAGAATAAAGGACTTCAAATATATTGCCATATTGCTAAAACTTTAATTGCACAGATTACCAGAACAAATAAGAAGGTGTGGTATTTTAGAATAGGCGGGCAGGCAGGGTTGGACGATAAAAAACACCCCAGTTTTAACCACTCGCTGTAACTGCCGAGCAGGACAAAAATCAAATAATTATTTTGCTACAGCCTTACAAACTAAAGACTTACAGGATATTGCCAGTAAACTATATAACAAACCAGTAAATCATCTTTTCTTAATATCTGTACCAAACTACATAATTGATGATGTAAACAAACATATTGATAATGTATACAAACATATAAATAAACATGATTTATAGATTATTGATGTATTGGATATTATATAATGTTTTTGTTTTAGACAATCTATAGTCTATACAATTATAGATTGTATATGTTACTAGGAATATTGTTTAACGTACATGCCAGGGATGTATATAGAAAATATTTCCATTAAGTACCACCATTGCCAAGCCTGCAGTGTCTAAACCAACAGTAGACACTATTTCAGTGACCAACTTTAATGTTTTCTGAAAACTAGCTTCAGCTTGATATGTTGTTATATAGTAAAAGGCAAATTAAAAACTAGCCCAACTATATGAAATTAACTAGCCTGAATCATTTTTCACTAGTCCCTGGCTTCAAGCCAGTGGGTTAAGGCGATGACCATTGCAGACTCTAATGATATTTTTTATATAAGTCCCATTTTCAACATTTTGTGTAATTACGATTAGGAAATAATATACATGTAATCAGGGCACTAGACAATCCATATTCGGCCCCAAAATATGCCAAACGAGTTCCCTGAGAATCTGGACCCAGTTATCACCATAACCCACTAACCCAAACCTAGGGACTTGTAAAAGATTAATTTTGGTTAGTAAAATAGGAAATACTAATTTCAAATTGTCAGGAAAGTAGAGAATTTTGAATAACACAATATAACATAATAAATCAGATAAGTGCTTGAAAGAATGTAAGCTGTAGACTGGTTTTAAAGAAATAAATAGGATTTAAATTCTAGACGAAATGACATAAACAATCATCTTCTTGTTTCAGCATTGCATGCATACAGAGCTGGTATTATCATTAAAATGAATATCCTATCATTTTATCATGCACTAAAACGTGCAGACGATACTATACCAAGAAAGATTGAAAAATGTGAGAAATGAATTGTTTACCAGACACCATGTGGAAAAGTGATTTAATTATTTCAGACAGGGAACTCATTTGCATTGTAATATAGTCTTGTTAGACTTTTATATAACAACAAGTATCCGGGTAAGACCCAAAAACTACAGGAATAAATAGTATATAAACGGAAACACAGTATGCTTATGTAATAATTACCAAGAAATAGGTCTAGCTGTAACATAGGTACATGTATCACAGGGCTGGCACTCCCACTATCCAGACTTCAAGATAGCTTATATTGTACATGGTAGAGTGACAGCTTACAACTAGAAAGTAGGTGGGTTTGATCTCAGCTCAGACCATGGATTATTAAAGTGACACCTAACGTTAATAACCAACTAGGAACTGTATGCATGCATCCTTAAATTGTCCCACAGACATTCAAGCTTTAAGAATTTGAGGATGATTTCTGAAAAGTGGTGATTATGAAAACAAATAGTTTCACAAACAAATTCAAATAAATTGACCATAATTATGATCATTTCTAGAAAATGTCTTAACAAAATAAGAACTTAAAGCCAATTAAATAGGCAAAATTAACTCAATCAAACTAATTGCATAACCTTATAACTAGCCCACCTAGTATTAAATATTGGATTGATTACTTCAGACATATTATATTGCTTCAATATTGATAATTCTCAGGTTTTTCTATAAGGAACTTCCAAGAAAAAAAAACATCTGCTCATGTATTTGTTTCCTTATAAAATTACAGTGAGGTAAAAAACAATTCTGTAACTAGAATGTTCCTGAAAGACTAGTTCATTTAAATTAGCCCTAAATACAATATGGCAGTTTTATATTAATCTGAAATATGAATTTAAGGAAGTCTTGTACTGATATTAGCCAATGAAAACATGCTATTTTTTGTCGTGAAAATCATGTGATGTTACTTCTTGTCAAGGAAAACATTGAAATGTTTTTAAGCTGTAGAAATATTGTGCTGATGTAAACAAAAAAAAATTGTTAATTTTGCCAAGGAAGTCTTGCTTTAATTATAACAAAAAAGGATGAAAGGGTTTTGATTTGACATTTACCAATCACATGACATGGTTCTTGAATACAGGGAAGTGATTCTAATCTAAAATAAGATGATGTACCGACATCGTAATGATTAGGGCAGGATAACATCAACGAGGGACTTTTGTCAGTTATCTTTCCCTGATAAAATATGGAGCATCCCAATTGGTAAGTAGGTCCTTACAGTTGGAATCCTCGGATTTTATCATTGAATTTCTATGTAAGGATAACAAAATATTTCATCCAATATCTGTCTTCTTAAGATATTCACAGAAGTGATGAAATTTATATAGTTCTTTACCCTAAAATTACTTAGCTTGAATTTCAAATAGATTAAATTATTTACAAAAAAGTTATTTAAGATTAATTTTGGCAAATTGACATTAAAAAGTAACGATAAAATCTGAGTAATCCAACTAATTGGACCTACCTATTTGATGAGTCTACAAGGGGAAATAACTGACTAAAGTCCCTTATTAAGTGAGTTACAACAGAATATGAGTAATACTTGACACTTTACAACTCCAACATCAAATAACCATTGAACAAATGAATTTGGGTTTAATTAGGGTCCGTCCACTCCATAAGAATGCATTAAGTTAAAAATCAGGGATGTGAGTGTTCATCCATGAAAAAGTGAATTTAAGGGCTGAATTGACTTACATTCTGTAAAAATCCCTGTTTAATTTATACCTGGATAGTAGCATATTCACTAAATTGTTGTCAATTTCTTGTTGCCAAAGATGGTATATCTCTAGATGGCTAATTCAGCACTACAAAGATGGAGAATTCTCTTTCACTTCAGCTAATCCAGCCATAGCCTGTCTCAAGCCAGGTTGAGAAATAGAGAGGGTATCACACCACAGGAAGAATTAAAGTAAGAATCACAGAAGTGGAAGAAGGAAGAACTTCTCAAATATGTCTACTTCTAGACACTTAACTTTTGAGATAAGTTTCTAGCCAGGGTCTGAACATAATGCATCCATATGGAGCAGATAGACTCCGGTGAAAAACTGAACCTCAATCATCATCATCATCATCATCATCATTTGTTTAAACAGGCCATTGATTATTCCTTTGGCAAGGATGAGGCCTGTTTGTCTTGTCTGGTGTGAAGTCTTCCTTCCCATGACTGGCAGTCATTAGGGTTGGTGCCATTCATTTTGAGTGCCAGTCGATCGTGCTTAATCAGGTTAATCAAACAAAAATTCCCATCAGCTTATCAGTCCTACATGTAGTATTTAGCTACTTTAAAATGGTGTGATTATACAACACAGTATATAAGGACCATAATTTATGATATACATACATCAATGAGTTCATACTTCTACTATTTGTATAGTATATTACAATAGACTATATCTTTAAGTACAGGAAGTTTTCATCTTTATCTGATATAAGATAAATCATACACACAAACAGGCAATGTATGAAAGAAATTTAGAATGTGAAATATTCATTCATAGATGTATGTTGAGGCCAGCCAGGCTATGCTGACAATGGCACAGCACAAGCGTACTGAATGAGGGGTTGTGGGTTCATTCCCAGGCATGGTATACTTTTGTAGAACTCTCAACCATTTTTTCTCTTACCACTGATTCAAAATCATGTAGGGCAGTTGTCAGTCACTGACAGTGTGCCTAGTAACTAGTTAACAGCTAAATCAAGAGATTAATTCTTTTCAACAGAAGGGAAAAGTAAGCTCTGGTATAAAATATAATCCAGGAAAAAACTGATTCCAGGAAAATAAAACATCTGGTGTCATAGCACAATGGTGGTAAAAACTTGTTAATAACAACATTGTGCACTGGATAACATTAGAAAATATGCATAAATAATAGTAAAATTTTCTTTTTCTTTTTAAAACTCGCATTTGTTAAAAAAATGCAAGTTAACATATCTTCCCTACTTCGGGGCGAATATAAATTAATGGTTTTACTTATCGTTACCAGGGCCTGCTAATTCCTGGAATTCTATAAATAGACTCAATGGTTTTACATATCTTTACCAGGGCACGCTAATTATTGTATTCTGTAAATAGACTTGGAACAGTTTAAAACGCTGACGCATATAGCTTTAATGTTTTTACTCTAAGGAGAATACACAGCTAAACGGCGATTTCAAGCATTTTTGGAAATGCCTATACTTGTCCGAGTCATACAATAAGACCTTGGCAGTTTGTTTATATAGACAAAACATTCTGGTAAAATTAAGATGGGAAATTCTACACTAAACCACCTAAACATCACACTAGCTCCTGGGTGGAAGAGTCAATGAGATTATCTAAATTCTAAATGATAACAGATATGAAGTTTATCTTCTTGAAAAAGTGTGCCCTTGCAGTAATCCTGACTGAGATTTTTTTGATAGGGTAAAACTAGGTAGGTAGGTAGGTAGGTTGGATTTGTTTTCAGTTTTATTTCATGCAATAAAGTAAATACCACATCTAAACATCTAAGGCATTGCCATAATGCATGTAATTTTATACATGGGTCTGTTTGCCAAAAATGACAGAAACTATAATGTAAATGTTGTTGAAACCCGACCAGAAAAATATGGGACTCTAATTTTTTGGCTGTTGGACTCCAACTTTTCTCAGTAAGGGAGTCCTGCAGAGTCTAGACTCCTACTTGCATAATTCTAATGAGAACCCTGGTACAACTCAATAGTAAGCATTTCAGGGTAGAACATTTTATGGACATTCATACTTCATTGCATTTTTTCTCAACATAACAAAAAATAAATTCAAGACTGCCAATAAAATATATGCGAGATCAGCAATTCAGTAAGGTCAGTCAGGAAACTGCAAACAAACACATGTTCAAGGATAGCCTAATAATCTGACATCAAAAATAACTGTGAAAACATGTGGGAAATAAAAGATTAATACTGATGTCTGATCGGCATTGTATCAGCAATTTTGGTTATATTTTGTAATATTTTGGACAAAACAATACACAAAAACATCATAAAATGCATTACAAAACATTTCCCAATTTATACAAGACATAAAATGACAATATAATGCCCCAAGACAAATATCAACTATCATCGCACTTGTTTTAGTGCAGCTTTGAATTCAGAACACAATAAAAACATGTCATGATGATTCCAAGCTTTATTAGGTAAGGTCAATTGGTGTATTCCAAGATAATAACACAACAAAGGGAAGTAACAACAAGTTTTAACAAAACAATGGGTTTAACCGATGACTTGACATTATGACAGGAAGCAACTGATTACTATGCTTACAAACGTGGAACAAATAGAACATTCTTCGTGATGTGCACACGACAAACTTGCGCCTTGAGACAGGAGGCTTCCTTCCTGCAAACAGTCATTTTAGATTTTCTATATAATACAGGTTCTGGGTTTAATTTATCATCATGGTTGTCTCATTTATTTAACAAACATGTTTATACTAACAGCAGACAAAATAACCATGTGGTTAAAATACAGAAGAATGAATTTGCCAACTTCATGTTGAAGTGTCAACAACAAAGCACAGCTGATAATGTCGAAATGGCATGTCGACTCAAGTGCATCAAACTTTTAAGACCACAGATGTGCATGCGTATGCAGCGAGCAGCATGCACGCAGTGTTTCCTAATATGCTGATGGATGTAACAAAACATACTATGTCCTTGATGTATTGAATGTAAACATGCAAAGATAACATGAAACTGAAACAAACTAACATATCTAAATCACTCGTTTACACAATGTAACAACTTAAAATGTCCTTTTCTTTCAATATTTACACTAAAGCAGAATGCATGCATTGTAAATGCATAGCAACACAAACAGGTGAGTAAAATTTAGAGATGGACATGTAAAATGTCTTGATAAACTGGTAAGTGATTAAAATACCTAAAATTATAATAAAAATATCAAACAGTTTAACAGCTAATCAATTGATCTGTCTTATCAACAGTCATAACCCACTAGCCTGAAACTCAAGACTAGTGAAAATCATTTTGGGCTAGTAAAAATTACTTACTTTATATAGTCGGGCTAGTTGGTAATTTTGCTCCTTACTAATACTATATAACATAATATATTGAGCTAGTGCACAGACAAATAAGGCTGAAGACCAACATAAAGTAAAGTAAAGTAAAGGCATTTGTTAGTTTAAGTTTCATGCTTATGCACATTCATCGACTTTACAACTAATACCCCTGGTCAATAGGCTACTGGTATCTATCTATCAATCTCCCAGGGGAGTCTTTTACTCTGCTTAGTGCAGCCAACACATTGGTGCAACCGAAGTATACCACCCTTGCAGGTACCCATTTACACCTGGGTGGAGTGGCGCAATCGCAAGTTAATTTCTTGCTAAAGGAAATTGGCAGTGCTCCAAGTGGTGTTTGAACTCTAGGTCTCAAAGCACTCATCCTACCACTGGAGTCTGGGCTACTGCTCTTAACATGACCATTATATATGAATAATGAAAACCATTAGATCTACTGTATCAGAAAGTATGCAGAATATTAAAGAAGTCAAATTTTAATTAAATTGTCAGAGTGCAATAAAATATCTAAAGTGTAACACATTTATAACATGTTTTATGATCAATCCCTTAATCCAATTAGTGTAACAGTTTCAGTGACATTTCTTAAAGTAATTTCTCAGGAATCACATGAGCCATGTAACTGTTTGAGTGCAAAGAGATATGAATAGTAGTGAACGAAATAAAACCATACATTGTATCACCACCTCTGAAAGTTTATAAGTCAACGTGCCTTGCTACAGTCTTGTACCCAGAGGTAATCAAATTTCATATTTGATCGAGAATCTTAAAACCTCTTGGTATGAGAATGTCCATACTGTTAAATGAACAATACTCACTGAGCAGATGAATACGGAATAAAACTGCTCAAGAGTGTGCGCTGTCAAATAATCAAACTGATGTAAGAAGGATCTATCTCTTTCCAAAATACAGTCAGAGGTATTAAAAAGTGGCTTTAAATTCTAAGATTTGGGTCCAGTTTTTTTTGGTCCAGAAATGTTGTTCGTGCCATCACACTGAACATTATCCAGAGCCAATCAGTCATGCCCTGCACCCAGAATCCCAAAACTAAGAACTAGTAAAAATTGATCAGGAATCAGGAAAATTACATAACTCATGCCATAGGGCTAGTTGATAGTTTTGGTCCTAACATTGATCTGGCTTGTGCTCCGTAACATTGAAGACCATGATATAGATTCAACCCTGATATTATACAAATGTAACCATGCTTAGGCGTATAGAAAGGGAAATATAGACACCAATCCCTTCAGGTATCTAACAATGATATGAATCTCAAAAGAATAACAAAGACTTCTATACATCTAAACACAACTAAATTAGATGTACCTCAGATTTGACAACAAACAGGTGAAGCCAGAGTTTGTGTCACCTAAATTTACATAACACACCAAAAAATGGAAATTGTTTCTAGTTTTAGTCTAAACATGAAGTTCAGTCTACAATACACACCCCACCCACACGAATTTATTTCATAAAAGCTACAGAAGCCTACACCCAAATTACTGTCCCAAGTGAATGACTCACTATACACATACAGGTATATTTATTTAGCTAATTACAGGTAGATTTTGATTAAATCATACACAAAAACATTCATGGAATCAAGAACATCAAAAACCCAGATGAAGTTTTGAACAAGTTTATGGGCCAATCGAGTCTTTCATTTCAAAACTCGTCAAAAGTTAGCCAGCTTCGTCGGCTCGAGATTATAAGATATTATTCGCACCTGTACGCGCGTTTAGTCAATAATCATCGCCTGGTCAAATATGTCCCTTTATCTTACCTTTTGTTTATTTTCCTTTACGACATCGTTCACTTATAAAAGCAATTAATTCCAAAATATATCCCTGTCAAACAGTATAAAATGTCGCTCGTTCACACCTGTAGAGGGCGCTCGTCATTGTTGTTCCGCTTCGTTCATTTCTAGGTCATGTGACATATTAAAGTTCACAGGTATTTTACAGGTATTTACAGGTGGGTAATGATCCCGAACCGGTTAACGAAATTGGTTGTTACTCAATGATGAATTTCAACATTTCACTTTTAAAATTGAGGACCCATCGTAGAGAGGAACAATTTTTGTAAATGACAGTTGTAAAAAAATATAAATACATAATGTAAAATTACACGAATATCACGGACTGTTACAGTATGAAATTATAGTATTTGTTAAATAATATTTTTAGTTTAAGTTTATACACACGTAAGTTTATAACCACTTTAAAAATCTCAAAATTTATCGTTCTTATGTTAAAGAACCAATTTAGTCATTTTAACCGACCTACATACATGTATCCATTGTCAAATTTGAAAGGTAGTAAACTATAATTAGTGAATTCCTAGGCTGAGGATTGTTAGAATATCGGTTTGAATAAAATGAGCGAAGCGTTGTTTTTATCACAGTCAGTTGAAAGAATTCATTAAATTTTCATGCATTTATCTTAGCTTGATTGTGAAACAAGTTCTTACAAGAATAATAACTTTCGAGTCTGCTTCTTGCCCCCAAGTACTGAGCTAGTTTCTTGCTCGGGGGTAGGTTTTAGATGGGGTTCAAATCAACACGGAGTTGGCTATCCAATGACTGCCCCTCCAAAGTTGTAACCACCTAACACCCATTCAAATAACAAAATCAAGATAATTACATTGTTATTTAAAGAGAATTTAGTAAAGCAAATTAAATAACTAGTGTTTGAATGACTGGAATTTCTGTATGAAATGAGATGAACTCCAAGATCGTGAAAATTTCCATTATTTGATCTCACCATTCAAAATATAATTAATTTGGAACACGAATACTCTAGAAATGTTAACTAGACGTTTTGATTACGAAGTTACAGATCGATGCTATTAAAAAGATGTAGCACTTAACTTCGGTAAATATAAGAAAGACAACTCTTTCGGATAATTTGTACTTACCCGTTGGAGTTTTCTCCCTTGAATACAAAGTTATACAATCACAAACATGCTATGACTTAAATGACTGCAAAACTCCCTTTTCCTTTTTCTCTGCCAAACAGCTCTTGATCTTTGAATTGAATAGAGTTTTACACTGACTTTTACCTTGATTAGACTGTGTTTGGATTAGGCCATCAAATTAAAACCAGTGTTGTAGTCCAACAATGTTAACCTGAGCTTGACCTTTATGCAAGAATATATTAAACTCACTATTTACAGCTTATTTTTGTCTTTGTTTGTAAATCACACTTTATTGGAAGCTTTCGGCAAACTACATGTACTCAACAAATAATTTTGTTATATAAGAATAAATACTTTGAAACTGTGCCATTATATTCCTAACTTACTAGTTTCTCCCAAAACTAATGTGTCCAAAATTAAAAGTACAATAACATGCCACTTGTACAAAATTGATTTATAGTCGAAACTCAAGATTTAATGTAAGTGAAGTGTGTAATTATTACAATTAGGTAGTTCAAGCTCAGGTTAATATCGTCACACTATACCTTGTACCACTGAATTGAGTGGTGGGTTTGAGATTGGCTCTAAACGAGGCCGATCATGTGAGAAAGAAGATGAACAGGGATATTGATCAATTATCTATCCCTGATAAAGCATGAGGGGACCCAATTAGTAAGAAGGTCCAATCCTATCAGTTGGAATATCTATGTACATAAAGATATTAAATTAATCATCAAGTACCTTTCTGTAAATTAAGACATAAGGGTAATTTAGATAGTTCTTTACTCAAAAATACTCTGGTTGTTTTCAGTTAAATTCAAGGATTAATGTAAAATTAAAATCAGATGTTGAAAATTCGCATTGAATAGCATTAATGATAAAAATTAAAATAATCGAACTAATTTGGCCAACTTATTTGGAGAGTACCTGGTATACAAGGGGGAAATGACTGACTTATGTCCCTTTTAGCTTTATACACATGAAAGTTTTCTACTGGTGCATTCCAGGAACAATGGTTGGGTGAACAGTCAGGGTTCGAATTTAAGCTCGCATACTCGCAAATGCGAGTGGATTTTAAAAATTGCAAGTAACTCGTATTCTAACTCGCAAATTTTCGCTAGTTGAAATCATCACAGTGATGTTACTGTTTAAACTAATGAGGCTCAAATCAGCATAGAAACAGCCAGATAGATCTATAGTATAAATTACAGATTTAACGTAAAAATGTGTTCAATATTCTTGGTCTATTCCAAAATCTATAGCTAAATATATACTTTTTTGTTTTTATACCCCATAAATTAATTGTAACTATGTATGCTACTAAAATTTTGAGATAAAAGTGCGAGTGATTTTTTCATTTTGCGAATTGAAATTAAATCCACTCGAAAAAATGTGCAAGTCCAATTTTTTGTTTAATTTAGAGCCTTGTGAACAGTACTCGTCATATTACAGCAATGTTACAAAGAGTTGTAACATCAAACCCTAAAACAGATATACAATATACAATGTCGGAGACATCAAAACACAATATTTTTTATATTTATTTTTTTATCACATAAATCCTAACAGAGAGAACTATAATACACATCTTGTAATTTTCCAGAGATAAAAACTAACACTCTAAATATCAACATATGTATTAGTAATATATTGATAACTTTTCACTGCTACATTCAATTTAAAATTATAACTTAATTCCGCTTCCTAAACTTAATTCCTCTTCCTAAACCTGGGCTGATGTATAGTTGTATTGAAACATGTTTTTTATTTAATATAAATATTATCATCACAACAAAATATTCAGAAAACATGCAGTTCACCAACACACAAGTGTTTTCAAAGTCAAAATAATGGTGATTTTCTTATATGTTCAACAACAAATTCAATAAATTTCACAATAAAAATTGTGAAAAAAGTCATTTTTTTATTTTTAATTTTTAACATTTTTTAATTTAATTACTATCAATTATGATGTTCATTTCTTCAAGGTTACTTGTCTAGTTTTGAGGTAAGCCCACCTGTGTCTCTTGAAGAAGAATGAGGATACTAAGAATATGGTACCAAGTAGAGTCAACTGAAAATATATAATACACAACAATCAGCAATAGTTAGACAAGGGTCAAAGTTAAATTTTTTCAAAATCCTAAAATTGTGAAGTTCATGTTTTCATCCTAATTTACAAAATTTACTATGGTCCAAAGATACTGAACTTCAGGATCAGTTCTGAAAGCTTTCACGCACATGTTCTGTGGTATAATAAAAACAAATTTTTCAGGATTTTCAGGAAGAAGCAAAAGAAAACCTGTCAATGCACAATAAAAACAATCTATATGTATCCAAACATAGATTGTAGGACTGTCACAATGTACTGGTATATTGCAATACGCAGCTGCAGCAACACATACCGCGGTACGAATTTAATGTACCGGTATTCGGCGATATTTTTTGTTTCAATGGAAAATATTTCCCTTCGCAAAATGAAAGTAGTGAAATATCAATTTTTCCCTTGTTCATTCAATTTAAGCTTACATTACAAAATTTAACCAATGGGGCGTGTTTGATTGGTTGTAAAGAACTTGAGCAAAACATGTTTTTGAATCGAATACTTCTGGACAGGAAGTTGTGAAACAAGCATGGCGTCCAGGAGCTCGATTGCTAAGACGTTCTGCAGTTAAGAGGGCGGTTGTTTCTTTCAACTTAAGAATCTTTTTTATGCACAAAAAATATCACAGTCCTAAATGACCTTATAGACTTAAATAGACAAGATTTTATCAGTAGCTGCATGTAAGATATGCAATGTTTCTGTCAGCAGATGCACAACAAATCTAAAATCCCACAATATATTGTGGTACGTATCAAGGTATGCCTCTGGCGTATCGTGACAGCCCTAATAGATTTATTGGCTTTATTATTTTACCACTGATTGTATCCCTACTTGAAAATGCAAGTGATTCCTTTGCAGTGGTTGCAGACCCCCCAGCCATTTTTATTAAACTAACTCAGTAGCTCTTACTTTCATTTAACTTGACAACTATTACAATAATGCTGCTGGACAATTAAGTGAAATAGTTCTCACTATTCTCTTAATATCCTAGAATTATCAACTAGCAACCCCAGCTCAGTGCTTATAAGTGATCTGTTTACCTAGAAAAATGCCAAAAAATTGATAATATAATTCACAGTCTGTATTTTTACCTTTATAGCCATCCATTTTCTTAAATCATGTTCAGGAGCAGCTGTCCAAGCCAAGAAAGTGGTGATGTCCTTAGCAAGTTGACTCTGTGTAGCTGGGGTACCTGCAATATTGAATTATAGAACAAGAAATGTAATGTGGAAACCACATTTAAGCTGTATTTTCATCAAGATCTGACCATAAATGACAGATTTCTAATAAATTAAAAACTTTAACGCAAACATTATAAAGGGAAATAATTCATTATAAAGCCAGGTAGAGTTGTGGTTACTTTCTAATTGACCTTACGCCAGAATTTGATTGACAGCTCCTATTAGCCAATCAGCATCCGGCATTTGATACCCTGATGCTTATCTAAGATAAGCGGCTTATCGGCCGCCATTTTGTCCGACATCTGGTCTTGACGGACATCGAATTTCTAATGTGTTAGCATGAACCCTATGTACACTTACATAGGGTTCTCAGTGAAAGTTAATAATAAAATAAACTCAATAAAACAAATTAGAATGGTCAAAATATGTACACATGGGGTATATAAATACTGTGATAAAAGTATAAACTACATAATAATCTGACGACAATAAATACAAGTACGTAATAAATCGGGTTGAAAATTACATTTTTCATGCATGTTTACCCCCAAAATGTACCACAAAGATCTATGGACCCACTCCTTAACTTTTTATTTCTCAGCATATTTTATCACCTATACACCATTTTAATGGTTACATGTATATAAAGTTTTTTTCGTGTATATCCAACAGTTTTCTGATTTATAAAGGATTTCTACAAACGTTCAATGTGAGATGCGTTCTTTCATAATTTTTGCGCATATAATGTTTTTGTTGGAGCAAATGAACCTACCTTTATTTTTAATATATATCAATGGATATTATAAAACAGGGAATCATTTGAAAGTTATGACAATGCCATTTTCAGACAATCTTTAGGAAATATGATATCTCGTTAATGATATGCATGTATTTGAACACAACTCCGTCTAGATAGCCCTTAATACACACCCCTTAACTTTTTTATTTCTCGACATATTTTAATTAACTCTACATCATTTGATAGCTAACGTAATATAATATTTTTTGCATGTTTTACTGTTTAAAATCCGTACATCCAAACGACTATTACCAGCGTTCAAATTTAAGTGTATTCTTTCAACTTGCTCATTCTTTGTGCGTATATTTTTTTGTTGGAGCAAATGGACTCGCATTTAATTTGAATATTTATGAATGGATATTCATAAATAATGTATCATTTGATAGATGAGACAATGTCCTTTTCAAAAATATTAAGTTTATCGAAATCGGATGACAAGTAAGTAAATAGCATGCATTTGAACCTGTAACTTTTAAAACATAGATAATGGTTAGGGACATAGATTAATCCCTGATAATGTCGGACAATGTACCACGTGTATCGGTGGGCGGAGCATAGGTATTCTGGCGTAAGGTCAATTCTGTTCATCACATGGAATGTTATCATTGTATGAAGTTTTATAAAGATCTGACAATAAATGGCAGAAATATATGGTAAAGAAAAAACTTAAACGCAACTGTTAATGACACCAGATACCCGCATGCCAGTCTGCCCCTGGTTTCGCCAACCTATAATCCAAATTTTTTCGTCGAAAAATCCGCCAAAAAATTGTTATTAATGACGGTCTACTCTTCCATGTTGCCAAAAAGCTAGCTTGAAGACATGGGAGTAGAAGTTCTGTTTTAAATCTCTGCTACAAAATGTTTCCAAGTGGCTATATTGACATTTTCATTTTGAAAACAAAAAATTGAATTGTCCTATATTCATCAAGAATTTTTCATTCTTTTTAATTTCAATCTTGAAAAATGAAGAAGGACAAATGATTATTAATTTCAAAAGCAGTTTATAGAATTTTACAGAAATTTTCCATTTCAAACAACTATACTTTTAAGTTATTTCATTCATGAGATTTTTTCTTTCTAATACATCACTAGTTTGATGCTTTTGGATGCCTTTTCAAAATTGATAATTCTAAACCATTTTGTCAGCTGTCCATGGATAATTCATAAAAGACCGGTTAAAATTTGTAGCATAACTATTATTATTCAAGAAATTTACCCAAAAAGGGAAAATAACAAAAATATTTTTTGCAAAAATAATATTTGAACACAGTTGCTCTTCAACAATGAGCAAAGAATCCTTCACAAAAACCCCTAAGACTTGAAGATCAACAAAAGAAATCGATCGTAAATAAAACATGATTCTTACCGTCGGAATATTCAATGATTTCATTATAGAGAGCCTGAGCCATACTGATAGCGCCACCTGGGAAATAGGGGTTATAATGTACACCCTCTCCTAATTTTACACCAGCGGGAGCATCTTTATATCCTGTCAGCAAAGCGAAAATGTAGTCCTGAAAAATATACAATATAACAATATCAGTTTTATAATTTGTTCAAGGTCAAATACAACGAAGTTGGAAAACTAAGAATTTGGCTCAAATCACAACAATAGTCATCCCCATAAATTTTTACAAAAACTAAGTCTGATTCATAATGATTTATGATAAAGAGTAGGGTTTCAAAATCGGAAAAATTTATAATTGATCATCAGAACAAATCACAACAAAGTCATCCCCATTGCATTTTTACGAGAATTAAGCCCAATTCATAATGATTTATGGTAAAGAGCAAATTCATCAACCAGCCAGACAATACACAAAATGGTTCATTTTCACTTGCCCACATCAATTTTCACAAGACTTTAGTCAGTTATCTTTCCTTGATAAAATCTGAAGCAATCCAATTGGTAAGTAGGTCCTTACAGTTGGAATCCTCGGATTTTATCAATGAAGTCCTATGCATGGATAACAATATATTTCATCTAATATATCTACTGTAATTGAAGATATTAACAGAAGTGATGAAATTTAGATAGTTCTTTACCCTAATAATACTTAGCTTGAATTTCAAACAAATTAAATGATTTACAAGTTATTTAAGATTAATTTTGGCAAATTGACATTGAAAAGTAAGGGTAAAATCCGATTAATCCAACTAATAGGACCTACCTATTTGAAGAGTATACAAGAGGAAATGACTGACTAAGGTCCATTATTGGATAATTGGAGCCTCAAGCTAGTGGGTTACTGTGATGACCAAATTTATTAGACATAGACTATAGAGTTCTTACCTCCTCTCCGTGACGTCCTCTTACAATATAAGTAAGATCTGGTGGTTCTACACCATTGTTAGCTGCAGCTGCTGCCTCAGCATTAGGATATGGTTTAGGTAATCTATCAGTTAGTTTACCTTCTCTTTCATACATCTGTCCTTCATCATTAGGTCCATCAATAACCATATTCTGTAACAAAAGTTTGAATTTTTAGATTTTACGTTTTTTTTACACTTTTTACTAGTCAATGCACGAGGCTAGTTTGTTACAAAATTTTTCATAAAATTTTAATTTTTTACAGTTTACAGGCCTCATTATTCACTTGACTCATTTTCAAAATTAATCTCATCGGAATTTAGACAGTCTTATAATAATGACCATCATTTATTTTGGCACTCATTTGCCTTGTTAATCATTTAGATTCTGATTCATTATCCAACCAAATAGTTTCCTTACTAAATTTAGGGCCTTCAAAATTGTAATTAAGGGCCTTACAATGCAAATTTAGGAACTTTTCAGGGCCAGCCATGCAATTTAGGGCCTTTCCAAGACTGTATGAACCCTGACTGTAAGTATATCAATATTTAAGTAAATCATTATATCAATGATAAATATTCAAACCTCAGCAGCTTCAGCCTTAGCCTCATCCTCTGTAAATATTACACCAACTAAATCTCTATAATGTAGATATTGTAAACTATGACATGCTGAACATACATTCTTATATACTTCATAACCTCTTCGCAAACTGCAACAGAAAGAAAAACAAAATTATATCATAATACATATTTAGCACTTGATTTATTTTACTTGTCTATTCATAAAGATAGAATTGACCAATCAAAATACAGCTGTTTTTCATTACATTAACACAGTGTATTATAGTCTGTTTCAAAACTTCAACAAAATAGGGATAACCCGTTTTAAAAAACTGACCTCATGTATTTCGGACTTCTATTTTATTCATTCATTAAAACCCCAAAACAATATTCATGTTATGGTAATAACTTTACTACATGTATTAATTATGTTCTATTTGTTTAGTTAGCACTGTTATGAACAAGTCACCTGTATATTTATATTTATTATATTGTACTGTATACTCTTATATTGTAACACAATTAGAGGTAATAAAGATTTGTTATGTTATGTTATGTTATGACAATTAATTATTAAGTAGGTTGCTCGGTTTGACCACCAGGTATATACTTACTTCCCTGATCCATTTGTTTACTAGCGGTAACAAGTTGCCCAAACCCAAATATAGGTTGTCAGGGGCAACAGGACAATCTTTAATGCTGAGCCCTGCATATTTATTCAGAAAATAAAAAGCAAGGAGACACAAAGAAGTGTTAATTGACATTTGTTGAAATTAGATTAAATGCTACAATGTTACTAGTAAGTGGTCTTGTAGCGCCACATTGTATTCATTTGAATATATCTGTTAAATATATACATGGACGATTTCTCCATTTGAAATTCAGAATTTTGACATTGGAGGTAAATGGAATATATTTTAAAAGACAGCTCATCAAGCACATACACTGTCAAATTATCAATTTCAAAATCAAAAATTCTGGATAGGCTTTAGTTCTTTACTATGCAAAATAAATTAAATTGATAGCTTTAATTAGCTGAACACTCATAACAGATATAAGTAAAACTAAACAATACCAGTCATCGCCTTAACCTACTAGCCTTAAGGCTAGGGACAAATAAAAATTGATTTGAGCTAGTGAAAATTATTTACATAAATTACAAATAATTGGGGTAGTTGACAGTTTTGCTCATTTCTATTTGACACAAAAAATTGGGCTAGAGCTAGGGGCGATTTGAGGCAATGACTGAAATACACACCTATCATGATCAAACGCTCTCAAGAATTGTTTGTGTGGCCATGGGTACTTGGGTGGATGAAGTTCCATATCAGAAGCATATACTTTAGATTCATTTAAACCAGCCATGTAAAAGGTTGTTCCTGCAACAGCTGCACCACCTAGACCAACAATGGCCTGAAATAAATAAAACAATATATTGATAGATATAATTATAGAACACGTAGAGTTGATTGGTTAAAATCTAAATACAATTGAAATACACAAATATAATGAAAATGACAGTTTCACCTTCAAATAATCTTTAAATGAAACATGGACAAACCAAATAAGTTCAGCTACTGGTAAAATATCCTTTACAATCTTGTACATTTCATTGATTGCATGATAGTTACTTTTATAATTTAATCATCTATAACTATAAAACTTCAGTCTTATTACGAATTAAGGCAAAAAAACCCAACATTTGTAATTAATGGTAAAAAAGCGCCTCTAATGTAAAACAAACATTCCTTGTCATAAGAGGACAAAGAGTTAAACACAACTTAAGATACTGATGATCATTATGCTAAGTCACTCAATGAAGTATAAGTTATAGTATAAGCCACATTATACTTACAGCTCTTTTCATATTTCTGGCAGTCGTACTTGAAATCATTCTTACCTAAAAAATAAACATTTCAAGTGAGTTTTTTTGTATTTATCTAAAATTATTAATTGATAAATTTGGAGGTCACTATTGCCACTGGGGGCATATTTACTGCCTGGCAATGTAACTAATGGAATGTCTTTCATAAATTTCATTAAAAGTTTGCTGGTCTTTACTCTTTAAGTCATGGTTCCGACTATTTGTGGTGCATTAGTGTCACCAATTGATGTTGTACTGTACTGTGAACTCAGTATTCTACATTCATTACTTAAGACACTCTCCACCACTGCACATCTTTGTTCAAACTAGAGTAGAAGAATATTAAAATTTATTAATGCTAACAATTCTAACTCTTTTAGAAACAAGCAATTAACACCTTACCATAAAAATGTAACAATAATCAAATATTTTGGTTTCTAATTCTATATAGGAATGGCTAATGCCTCAGTCCCATAAAATCGTTGCTTGTAGCCGACCTGTACGTGCATACAGCCGTAGGTTGTTGGAAGCCTTGGGTATTAAGGTGATGGTACGCACAGGTCACGAAACAACACACCCGTACAGAGCCGTAGCTGGAAGATATGCAAGTTTAATCCATACTCGGCCACGATTTTGTTCACAATTTGACTTTGAAACTGATATGTGTATCCTAGGCTCATCTCACGGACCCTGGTAAAACCATAACAGTCTGTATGGGTACACAAGAGTTTGAACATGTCCTTGCGGAGCTTGATCGCATGGGCCTGTATGGTGCCCTCACAGCTATTTTTATGTTTATGGGACTGTAGCATACATGTAGAGATGAAAAAACCCCAGATTTTCAGTCTTTTCTCAACTTACAAATGAAATATTTTCATATTTGACACCAGTAATCAGATATAGATTTAACAAATGTGGTGGTAAACTTCGTTAACAGAAAACAGAAATTTACATAACTAGACTGTGATTACCTAACTTGTATTGAACTAAAGAACGTAAACCGGCAACGGACGGTCAAGGGCAAATTTTTGGAGAGCGATCTTTTCATCGATGGACCGTTATTACCACTCAACATGTATGATGAATTGTAAATTGTACTTTAATTAAACAAAATATGGAAGTAAAGACTCACATTTTGGCCCTGTACGGCACCAGGCACTTTCAAAAGCGCATCTCTCGTCGCACGTCCGACCAGCCCGGCCATTTTAAAAGTTTAGCAAACGTCCTCTAACAATTTTATGCGTCCTCCTACTTGAATTAGAGTTGTCGTTCTTTGCCACTTACATTGAACTGAGTGTACTCGCTGAAACTCAAAATGTATAGCATTTTTAAAACAAATGAGCGAATGTAGGAGATTTTATGTACTTTTTCTAAAAAAAAAGTAGAAAAAATCACAAATGACTGAAGTATAAATTTATGGAACGAGTAAAAAATTGGAAATTAGAATTTCACGAGGGTTTCTTTTACTCACAGTTGTATTTACTAAATAATAAATTCATAACCTTAATACTTTTCATATATATATTTTTTTTACTTAGCTTTAAAGTGTAAAACATAATCCACAGTACGGATACAACAAATATCTTACGCATTAGTAGGCTTATTTTTATTATCACCATTTGCATCAATTATCATTATAATAATTTTATAATCATTATCATCATCATCACCACCACTATTTTTATCATCAATATAATAATCATCAGCTAAATCATCATTATCATTATTAACTTTACCACAATTATACTCACCATCATTATCATCACCATTACTCTTCTTATAACTATTATTATCATATCATCATTATAATACTCATATCATTATTATCATCATCACCATCATCATTATCATCACCATCATCATTATCGTCATTAACATCATCATTACCATATAATCATTATCATCATTATCATCATCACCACCATCATTATCACCATCATCATTATCGTCATCACCATCATCATTATTATCATCACCACCATCATTATCAGCATAACCATCATTATTATCATCATCACCATCATTATTATCATCATCATCATCATTATCGTCACCACCACCATCATTATCGTCATCACCATCATTATTATCATCACCATCATTGTTATTGTCATCACCATCATCATTAACGTCATCCTCACTATCATCATCATCATTAGCATCGTCATTACTATATCATCATTACGAGGTTTTCATTATGAAATACATACAGGATTTTTAAATGGAATCATTCCTAGTCATATGATATAACAACATAACACACTGTATGAAGTTACCTCGAAATATAATGTCTTCTTTAATGACCCTTAGAAACTAGCCTAAATATCAATACAAATTAAAAGTAATTATATTTCTGCACTTGAGTATTCCCGTATTAAAAAATATTGCAAAGTTAAGTCAGTTAACCTTATTGCACTCAACCGTACACGCTAGATTATTAAGTTGTTGACCTCCAAACAAAAACATACATTAATTAACTTCTTTAGGTTATATGTTTACATCATAGGCTACATATTTTGCCTTTAAATTAATATGTATAAATATGTAAATATGTTGAATTAGTTCTTGTTTGAAAATACTTTAATTTAATATCAAAAGGATTTTTTTTCTTCATTAAAATCGTCATGGACGGATTACTCGATGAAGGCAATGGACAATGACGGATCTAGAGGATTTTTTAAAATGGGGCAGAGAAGTTTTTTTGTCGAGATCGAGACTGAATATAATTTTGAATCCCATTTTCAACAATTTGTGCAAGCAGTCTAAAGATTCCAGAGAATCTGGGCGATTCAGTTGCCGAACGCTTCCTTTGAAATGTTCAAAATGTGTACATTAAATGTCTTCCTCAAAGTATTTGCCCTTCATCTTTATTTTTAAATAAAACTAAAACGTATATTATTACACATGTATAGTTCATATAAAAAGGCAAGGTATACTGTATTCTAATGCACGAATATGAATATGCCATATGGTCTTTATTTTATGACAGTTACATAATGATGCATTTATTAACAACAGGTGAACTAAATACGTACAAATAAGTCAACAAATCATTGTACCATTGATGCAGAGTTACATCCCTTTGGGTGTATAAAATAAAGCACAGTTGAATAAATAGTGCTAGGATAAAATAAATTAATTGTTAATAATTTGAATAAATTATGCATGTGTGAATGAAATCTATTTATGGACCACACTTCAACATCTTGAAATAAATTATGTAACGTGATATTTACTATTATATAAGATGAGATGCACATGCATGTGCAATCCATAAACGCTTCGTCAAATTACATAAAAAATCAAATTCAAATATCATTTATATTTCACCAATAACTCCAAATACAGATTTATCATGTACTAGTAAAAATGTTATTTGCTGTTGATGGGATAATCTTCAGGTTAAAACGGTATTCATAATATTTATAAAGAAACAAAATTTTCACCGTTCCCATTTCTCCTACGATAAATACAGAATATATCCGATTATGTTTTAGTACCGGGTCACTTGTTTATGTTGCTATTCGAAGTTATTGATAATTATGAATAAATACATACAGTGCCATCCCAAAGTTATGGGGGATTTTCTCAGTTATCTTTCCTTCATAAAATCTGAAGCAATCCGATTGGTAAGTAGGTCCTATTAGTTGGAATCCTCGGATTTTATCATTGAAGTTCTATGTAAGGATAATAAAATAGTTCATCTAATATTTTCATTTTAGTCAAGATATTAATAGGAGTGATGCAATTTAGATAGTTCTTTACCCAAACAATACTTAATTTGATTGTCAAACAAATCATTTTTTTTTACAAAAAAAAGTTATTTTAGATTAATTGTTGCAAATTGACATTGAAAAGTTAGGGTAAAATCCGAGTAATCCAACTGATTTGACCTACCCATTTGAAGAGTATACAAGGGGAAATAACTGACTAAGGAACCTTATTAGACTGATTAAAATTTGAGAAAAATTGATCATGCATACTGTTAAATTTTATTCAACTGTCAGTGACCCATATATTAGCTCGGCTAATTTATATATATTTTTATCGATAGTGAGTACAGAAATACTGTAGTAAATATTTAAATCAGTGGAGTTAATGTATGCGTCCCTGACAGTTGAATAAAATTGAAAAAAAATACAAAGTACTTTTGTTATAATGAAAGCTTGTTACTTAACCCTTGTAACACAGTTTAAACCATAGTGTTGATAAACTAATTAAAGCTGATTTTAGAACTTGCTCATATGGATTTTAGATTGTGTTTTCATGGGTAAGGCCACAACAAGTTGATGATTATGTCCTACCGATTTTTCTAGAAAAAAATGGGGCGAGAGAGCGAAAAAAAAAATATTCTTAATTCTGTTGCTTTATATAGCGGTCTGACCAAATTTTTGTGAGCGAGCGAGGAAATAAAAATATTTTTTGTAAAAACCGTCAAAATTAAGGTGCGAGCGAATCCATAGAACATATGATCATTTTGTTGTGGCCTAAATGGGAATCGGTTTAAAAAAATAAAAACATAATTTGATCTAGTACTTTTGAAGGGAACTGTAGTTTTAGAAATATATTTAAAAATTCTTTGACATCATTTTTAAGCTGATGTTCTTGTATAGGGTCAAAAAAGTAAATATGTTTCCATTGAAGTCTCTTGGACCATGGATAATAAACGAATTTTAAAGGGCAATTGATACCAAGGTTTTTAGTTACGGAGTGATTAGTTACACTGCCTGATTAATTTCTAATAAATACAACCATGCTCATTTAAAGTATATCTTTTTAAAAATTAAGAGACTTTTGAGAAGAAATTTTATCAAATCAGTATGACGTAAATAATCCGAGCTTTGAGACTGAAAGAGTACGAGCAAATTCTTTAATGTTTTGCGTACCTAAAGGTTTTTGAACTCGATTCCTCACTTTTAATTTAAAAGCTTACAATGTTTCATATTCTTAAAAAAATGGACATTATGGAATAATAGTTATTATCTTATATTTATTTTAATATAAAACAATTTTTATCGAAAATAATAAGCGTGTGTCATAAATACTGTTGAATGATTACATATACGTATATACAATAATTAGTGCGGTGCGTTTTTATTTTGTACGCATTTTTTTCCAAATAATTTAAAAACAACATAATTTAAAATCTTGGAAAACGTGTCTGTTTTATTTATTACTTATCTCAGTAACTCATTTAGAAAATAGTGACTCGAAAGAAGGGATAGTATTGACTGTTAAGCGATATAACTGCTTTGTTATGTTTCCGAACGCTGACATTATGTTGTTTCTAGTAAAAGCGATATTTCTTTTACTGTACTCATCAACTACCGAAGGTAATTAACCTTTGTTTTATTTTGTTCTCAATTTTGTCTTGTTCTTTACTTAATTTATTGTTCTTATTTTGGCATACATAAACTATAATTATTACATCCGAATAAAGCATTCATAGAGAAATATAAATAGAAGGGTAATTTTTGTCAACTGACTCATCTATACTTATTTTTTAATTTTATTGAGCGAGCTTAAAAAACAATTTTTGAGTGGTAAAGCGAGTCGGAAAAATATCATATTCTGGACTCAAGAGTTAAACAGAAAACAAGATACCAAAATCGACAAATATGCCGTCTTTCACGATTTCCAGCATTTTAATGCAGTAAGGGTATATACACACAAATAAAATTATAATAACGTATACTACATGCATTTATATTTTCATCGCATTTAAGAATAAGGGTTACGTATTTTTTTGAATGTTTACTTCAAATTTAGAAAAGTTTAGAATGAATTCATAAAGTTAAGAATTCTGATTTTTTTCAACTATCACTCATTATAAATTAAGTTACTTCGATTTATTGTACTGAGCGTTTTTCAACGAGCTGAAATATTCACAAAATTGTGTCAAAAAATCGAACAAACAGAACTGTTACTTATAAATCTAATTTTGTTTCAAATTATCACTAAAGCAATAGTATCCAGTACATGTTGGGATGGTACCATAGCTGTAGATTATACTGGTACTATATCAACAACAATGACAGGACGTACATGTCAAGCCTGGAGTCAGAACACACCACACAACCATACATATCATGGTCCTCCATTGTTTCCTCATGACGGTGATGACGTAGCCGCACAGAATTACTGTCGAGATCCTGATGGTCTCACTGGATGGCCGTGGTGTTACACCATGGATCCATCACAGAGATTTGATTATTGTAATGTACCATTTTGTACAAGTAAGTTGATGAATACATTACTAAGATTTAGTTTATACTATAATAAAGTTTCGTTACATCAAGTTTGAATTTGAATTTTACAATGTATATGTTTGGCCAAAACTACTACGATGTACTGATACGTGAGTGAAATAAGATGATAACTGTATAAAGAGTTATAACTTATAGACTTATATAGTTTTCTACATTTAAGCTTGCGAATTAGTAGAACATTATTCCCCCCAAGTTTCTCCTGGTTGACTTGTGGCTTGATTCTTCTTGTCTGTCACAATAAATTCAAAGGAAAGTCAGCGTCGATGGACATCGACAACAATAGACCTTCACATTGTTTTTGTTGTACCCTAAGTACAACAATGCCGACAGTGTAAATTTATGTTTGTTTTACATTAAGATTTATTGCTAATTGTATAGTTGCTAATACACTGTCAGTACAGACTAGTAATTTGGACTCATTTATGAAGAATTTTACGTCAATTGTAAACTCAAAACCAATTCAAAATTAAGATGTTTTGGAGTAAAGATGTAAAAAAAAACATTGAATTTTTAAAAACCTTCGTGATAAAACTAATTCCCAATGTTTTACGCAGTTAAATTACTATGTTATTAGCTTGCTATATGACTAATAAAAACGCTACGTTTAACATGACGTTTTATTTTCTTGGACCGATTATCGAATTTCAAATCACCATAGCAACGTCATGAACTGAGATATTTTAATAAATTGTACATTTTTGGAAAGTACGAAGCCTACTCTTTTATTTTCTGTAAAAGTCTCAATTTCGAAAAAAAATGACCTTAAGGGCCTTTTTCTCATGTTGTGCATCATATATTTATTTCAGATCTTCCGTGTAGTGGTGGACAAATAATTGGACAAAGTAACACAGCACTTTTTAATACTAATATTGACGCTAACACGGGTATGGTATTTATTTAAATCTATTTATTAATTGATTTGGATTGACGCCGCTATGTGAGGCTTGCACTCATAACCTAGCTCCTTGGACCTTAGTCTATAACCAGTACTCACACGCCATTTCACCACACACAAGGCCAGTAACTTCTCCATATACCGTATTAATGGATGAAAATTGACATAATTATCCTATGGTCCTCTTCGCGTTGACTGGAACACAATATCGTCACTAACGGTTGCCAATGTAGCTGGGAAATTGTCCATGTCTATATTTGACCTACGCTTTATGTTACCTATTCAACTCTACTGCATATGAACTCCATACTCCATTTGAACATCCATCGATTTTCAACCAATAGTTGTCCATCGCCATGGCAACTGTTGTCATTTAATCACTGTCACCGTGGTAACCAAACCATTCTATAATTTATCACCAGGTAAAACCTATCTACAGAAAGGAGGAGCACCGTATGAGATTACGTGCTGTGGTACAATCAAAGATTGGAAAGTATATATGAGAAATGCTGGAACTATCAAACTACAAGCATGGCGACCGGATGGCGGTACCTCTAATTATATACTTCTTGGTGAAAATCAACATTCATATACTGCTGGTATGTAATGTTTTTATTGTATCTATCCTTATTTGAAACACAAATGTCACAGATATCTTATCCAACACTCCGTTGTAGTCTTATAAACCCAGACATGGTATGCTTAGCACAAAAGGGGCACTGATACACAACCGTATTGACAAATATATTGACAGTGATCATTTTTTGCTTATTGTACGTTCCAAAGCAGAAACCTCTAATTTTCGCTCAAGAACTTTGATTTATATCTTGGAGTCTGTGACTACTCCTTTCATAAATGCGCATCTTGCACAGCTCCTTAAAATGCTCGTAGATGTTTTTTTCTGATTGCAGTAGTAAATTACTATGTATGCTGCTTTGATTTGTATAAATAAACCACAGACTGTCGACATGGAAGATTAACAATATCTTTGAAAAAAAGACGAACCTTTGAAAATTGGCCCAGAAATAAAAACGCAGGAAACCTTTGAATGAGATTTTCCGTTTGTTCGTAAATTCTGAGGTGACGAGTAGCAAATATCTTCTATATACATGTATATATGTGTGGATGAGTAATCTTTTATGCCAGCAGTCTGTGGAATAAACCCGAATTCAGGCTGATCTTTTCATTTCAGGTGAAATAAACCAGGAGCATATTGAAACAGAACCTCAAAATTTAAGAATATCTGTAAAGGAAGGGGATCTCATTGGATGGTGAGTAGAAAACTGCAATGTCTGTCAAATAACATCAACATAAATTATAACCAACGTATGACAATGGAGTGGTAGACTTCAAGGCTACGAAGATGTACAATGTACATTATTTGGAGCTTAATCAACACTAAACATCGATCACGTACTAATTGAGTTTCGACCCTTTCTATTTACACATGTATTTCAATTTCTCATGTAATTTTATCTTTTTCCATGATATTGGTTGAATTATCTAAACTTTAATTGTGAAAATTAGATGTATCTTATAATGAGCTTGAGTGTTCCAAGCATAGATTAGACAAGGAAATATTGGTGTGTTTGAGCCAACTTTTCAAGACTCCATATGGTTGTTTCCAAGAACAAAGTATTTCATAATGGTGTTTATTAGTAACTTCACTCAGACAAATACGATGGCAAATCGAGAGTTGGTAGAAGTGGTTTTATGGAGGCGCTAAATTCAGTACAATGGGTGGCTTTTTTATGCTTTCGATTAAAATTGAAACAATTTCATTTTAAATAAAAAGCAAGATAAAATCATCAGATGATATATTGACGTCTTTAAATATTCTTATTATCTAATATAATGTATGTACATCTATGACAGGTATACATCAGGTATAGATATGGTATCATACAGCTCAGGATCATTTATAACAGCTTCAATAGGATCAGCCACAACAGTGGGCGTATCAACTGACTTCACATCAGCTACTGTTACCAGTTCTAATTTATATGGTATCGGTGCCATCTTGGCTGAAAGTAAGTTTCAGAATGTTAAATGCACACATAATGTGTAAATGGACTACCACGCAACGTAAAAATATTATAGATATTGTTGGGAGAAAGTGAGTACTGCACACTCTGAAAAGTGCTTTTATAGGCATGCATTGACGAAGTTGTTAAATGTACAAGAAGCCAGAATTTCTTGTTGTTTTAAACAATCTTCATTGTTAACAAAGGTACTAGTATTTGAATATACAAGTAGGTGCTATTTTGAATACAGTCGCCTCAGTTTTTGACAAGATCGCGACTACCAATGTAAGCATCTTCATACAACTGGACATCTTATCGAACGATAAGATTCTTCAACAAAGTTGTTCGTATGATAAACCTGATTCTCTTCCATTTCAGTAAATGCTCATTATAGTTGGTCATGCTATTGGGCTTATTACATATACAAATACATGTTATATTTCAATGTCATTCAGAACTTCTCGGCCATTCGCTACAAATAACCTAGGATATATTTAGACGCCATTTTGAACTACCGGTGTTGAAGTATACAAAACACGATTCCTAAGGCGATGAGTGATGTTTCATTTTAGTCCGTAAATTTAAAATAACACAGTTCAAAGATATCGCTGAACAATATTTGGTTCAATATATAACATAGAAATATGTTTTGACAAAGATATGTGTGTATACTACAAGAACTAGTTTGCATTACCGTTACGTGGTTCGCCTGTGCTTTGCCTCGCGTAGGTAGTAAAAAACTCAAGCCTCCAGGGTAGACCCCCCACGAATCCTTCCGAGAATATTCATTCATAAAAGGTCGAGGTGTTCCGAATGATTTCAATGTCTCAGATTACTCGCATGCTTAAAATAATATCTTTTATTCTAGGTTTGTCGCCTTACTTTACTAACACTGCCAACACGCTTACAATCTACAATGACGTAGCGGTTGGTACCACCATATTTACATTGACAATAACTGATGACGACATCAATGACGTCAGTAGCATTGTTGTAACCATGGATACAAATACGTATTTCAATCATAGCGGAATAAGTATGTATATGAACATTATTGTGTTTTATGTTGTTGTTTTTTCTTAACGTTTATAAAAAAACATGTTTTAACGATGGTGCTTTGTCGCCAATTTATGCACATAAGGGCCCGGTTTCACGAACGCATTCCTATCTTAAATTTCTAGATTAACCTTAAATTGTCTATTTTTAGCATTTTTAAGTTAAAGTGCGTTTCACAAACATTTTACAATTTAATCCGTTCTTAAATAGTCTAAGTTATGAGTGAAAATTTAATCGAGTGAACGGGTAGATTAAACTGAATGTAAACCTTACTTAAATATCAACAAATGGTTCACGTTTGTCTAAATTTATGTTTGAATGGCTATATAGTCCCTAGACGACGGGTATTCCTACGAAGTGACACTAAGTGTAGTTTGAAAGTACGTCGGAAGATAGAATATATCAGAGTTACAGATTTTCATCTACTACAATTCATTTCATCGTTGAACTTATTCGTCCCCTCACGTATAAGACGGAGTATGACAGTTTCTGCACTACTTCAAGACTTAGTGTTAGCGGAGTTGAGTTTCTGTATTATTACATAAATAATCATAAAACTAGCAGATAAAAACGAATAAATACTGTAATATCTAGATCGATCGTTATTCTGTTCAGATTTTAGAGATGACAGTCATTCTTACAGAAAATTGATGAATTAATTAGTTTTACAAATTCCATTAATTCTAATTTTAATACACATTCGTCACCTAGTCGCACCGTTATTCGAAGGTGTTTTATCATTATTATTTTTATCGTATTATAATACATTGTAATCAGACCTTTATTCAATTCAGGCTTTATTATTGTTTAAATCCAAATACATGTAAACAACAATAAATGGAACTTCGTTGCTTTTTTTCGCGTAAATATTTACACCTATATTCAGCATTTTTGTTTAAGAGGCATCACATATAAAATATGCTAAATTCATTCGTTATGGTTTTTTTTTAAGATTCATAGCTTGCAGATTTTAACAAAAATTTGAAATATAAACAGTTCAATATTTTCATATGCATGCAATGAAAGTCGAACCATTTTTAACATAGACAATGTAAACGTTTCTAACCACCATACTCTTGCAAGACATGCAATGCATTTAAACACACTGTCTAGGCAAGCATTGAATGTCAAACCTATTGTAAGACAGTTAGAGAATGTCAAGCATATTGCAAGGCGGACATCATTCGTCAAAAGCCATTTTAAGCGATTTTCGAACTGTTTATTGTAGGAATTGTTGTCACTCTACCAAACGGACAATGACTGATCTGTGCACTACAATTCAAGTAATGCTTTTGTGTAACTGCCTGGAACATTTACACAAATTCAAAAAGTTGTAAACCAAATATTTAGCAAAGTTTTTTTATCATACTAGTAATAAACTTGACATACCACCTTATTTTTAAGTAAGCCAAGACGGGAATCATAGTTCGCAATGCAATTATGCAGTTAGTGTTATTCAAATTAAATAAAGCTCGTCGCCAAACTTTGATAATAGCTCAAAGGATATGAGATTTCGTATGAATCTTAAATCTATACCCTGAAATCCTCCACTAATTACCTAATTATCACTTATTATTCAATCTTCGCTGATGCACAATATAGTAATTTCGAAAAAATACTAAACTCTACAAGTACAGTAATAAAGTGAATGTAATATAATTGGGCATAATAGGAAAACGCAAATGATTGACAAAAAATAAAAAAGAATGGACCACTAGAGAAAAAAATCAACATTCACGGCTCGAACCTATGCCAGACAAAACCAATGTTTCGAGCACAACAGTCTAACCGTTTACGCTATAGAGTCCATCAATTAAACACGTTGGACATTTAGTACTCTAATGTAATTTTGTTGGTTTAAGTTTGGGTCGCTTATATCAACCATAAATTTATACTTATGTAAGATAGGCTTCGTGAAATCCACTTAAAATACTTTATAAGATACTCATAGTTACGAACAAAATATTTAAGACAATCTTAAATTTATTTAAGTTATGAGAGCGTTCGTGAAACCGGGCCCAGGACTGGCAGCTATACTTAACGAAACATCTAGGCTAAGTACACCGATTTCAATATTGTAGATTATTTTTATTTTTCAACATTTATGTCCGATCATTAAGAGAAATGTGTTTAGAACTATACTGTCGTCTGCTTGTATGATTTTCATGCTTCTTAATTGATGCCAAATTGGTTTTGTCGTACATGTGCTGAGAAGCGGACACGTGCTTCGTGTGCAAAAGTTCCACGTTGTCAGTTTTGGTGAAACTCATTAGTGTGTTTATATGCACAACGAAAACTCAAGAAATGGTTCGAATGTCGGTTCAAGAACAAGAAATTGTCATAAGTCTTTTGCAAGACAGTGCGTCACTTGCAGGATAAGATTTCTTATTGCTAATTTTCTGTTAAATCAAAGCAATTAGAAACCATTCTATACCAACGTATGCATGGCAAACCGGTTTGCATCGATGAAGTAGCATGAAATCCATGCAAGCAAAGGTCAGTATGGTCCTATACACATTTCTATCATCGATCGGACATAAATAGTGAAAAATAAACATTTCCTACAATGTGGAAATCGGGGTACTTAGAAGTTTCGTTAAGTATATTATGCGATGTACTCAAATTATGATGGTTATAACCACATTGCTGGTCTCACAATTATGTTTTATGCTTTCTTAAACTAAATCAGCTATCTTTGTTAAGAATTGTTACATCAAAGACTATTCTTATACGAGAGGAAAACTAACACGTAGGGAACATCAACAGACTGTACAAATATGCACATGTACATATGGTAACTAACAACACGAATTGACCTATTGGCCGTTTTGGTCCTGCAAATTATCAGCATTATTATGACATATATCATATTTTATGTTTATCACATTTTTTTCATTAAATCATATTTTATGTTTATTAGACGTGACGGTGAAATCTGCTTTAATGATTGGAACATATTTGTTGAACTTCACTGTAACTGATCAATGTGCCAAAACTGGAGTATTTTCGCTGAATGTAACAGTAAACCCTTACGTGAGTATTGACGTCAACTGCTTCAGAAATACCATTATCATTGTTATAATTAACAGGAACAAATTCAGCTGCAGCCCATTCTATACAAAGGCGAAGTAAACTAGTCTATGAGCCTAATGATTGTACATAACCATTGCTTTTCCAATCTGCTCCCACTTTGCAATTTTCAAAATGGCAGATTACATTTTCAAAATGAGGCTACACCCAGAATGAGGCTTGACATGTTCCCAAACCCAGAAAGCACATTTTATACTTTAATCTACGTTAGTCTACTATTGTCTATAAAAACAATTCATTTAAAACGAAATTCTCATTTTCAATAATGTATACATTGTACTGTAGAATTCCGCTAAAATCACCCGTATTATTGCAAAAACATGCCCTCTTGAAGAAATTTAAGCCCGAAATGCTTATTGTCAGAAGAAAAATGGCCCTATATTAAGACTATTAATAAGACCATTGATTTTAGTGGAACTTTAGTCTTCACAAGTTTTCAATGTAAATATCTGAATGCACTTATTTTATTTCATCAGGGGTTCCCTTACGCTCCCCTCACAGCTCAGTGAATATACTACATCCATAAAGAAAGTGAACGAGCGAAATCTTTGAGCGATACTTGTAAATGAGAGTATGGGTCACTATTTGATCTTAATGGTCCTAAATTATGGAACTTAACTACATGAGTATATTTAACTTTTCCAGATTTTGTCTATAACAAGCTTACCAACTACAGCTAATGTATCAGAATCAATGACTGGTGAAACATTAATACATACATTGACATTTTCACCTGTAAATAATTATACATGTACCATTGATAGTTATACACCTACACGACCTGAAGGAAATCCTTTCTTGATACAAAATACACCAACAGCAGGTAAGTGTCAAATTTAAATGCAGAAGAGAAACTGTGAATATCTTTTACAACTTTTTCCTTTCTTCCCTTCAGTAGGTGAACCTAAAGAAGAGATGCCTTCGTATGCTTCTGAATTGTATGAATCATTGAGACTAAAAATTCGACATGTATTTAGCATGTTTAAGTAACATTGTCCTTTGCGATCCATCAGAGCAAAATAATTGTCATTCTTGTTACATTTTAAAAATAATTTTAGATAATAATGGTATTCTCTCTTTCACAGAATCAAGATAACGTATTTTTCTAAATTTTCACCGAATCTGAATCATTCCATTGGCTTGCATTTTTTCAAGACACAATGTATTGTATTGCAATAACACTTAAGGTAGCTTTAATGTGTGTTAACTCTTGCTTTAGTAGTTTGACGTGCTTTTGTGTTGCAAGTAAAAGTCACATACGATAATTTCTTATAAAATATTAATGATGAAGGCATTTGGTCGAAACTTATTGTTACGGAAGAAATATAATTAAATTTCTAAACACACTTTGTGTGCTTAATTACCTATTTATTAATACATATATGTTCTATTTTTATAATTTCAGATATTGGTATATATCTAAAGTCAGGAGCTAACATACGTTACAATGTGACAACCAATTATAATATAACTGTAACATGTAGTAATGGTGCTTTAACTAATGATACCAGCTATCTTATCATCAATGTAGATCCTAACATCATGCCTGTATTTACAAGTTTTCAATGTAAATATCATTACATTTTGTATACTCTTCTTTTCATCTTGGCCCGTATTATCAAAAGCCGCCGCCGTAGCGTAGTGATTAGCATGTCTGACTTCGAATCCGGAGATCGCGGGTTCAAGCTCGGTCGCGGTAGGTCAACCCTATACATGAGTTGTCGGCCTCGTTGTAGGGTAAGTTAGTATTGGTGATAGAAAGTGCCCAGGAAACCTATAGTAGGATGAGCTGGCCGTCGTATATATAACATAAATAAGTGTTGAATACGACGTAAAAAACAATTAGTCCATTTAGTCCGTATTATCAACGTTTGTACGACCAATTTTAGTTGTAAATCCGTAGTTTTGTGTTGTAAAACTATCGTAAGTTATTTGATTATTTGCAGACCGGTACCTTATTTGTTCAGATCATTAACTCTTTTTGCACTTTAGCAGCTCTTTTGGGCTTGCTTCAACATCTGTAATGGATACGATTACTTACATGTTTCACGGGTGTTTCGGCATCGTTTTCCAAGATTTGTGGTTCATTGAACATACATATTTGCTGACTGGCAACTAATGGTGTCGATATTATTGCCAGTCTATCTGAATTCTTCTATCGGCATTTCTGTCTGCCACCATTTGGATGGTCTGTAAGAGAATGCCAATGCGCTTATTTAGGTCAATTACATTAATGTTTATGAATTGTTTATTACACTGTGTTCGTCAGCATTGCCTCATTCTACTATTGCATTTCAGCATCATCAACTATAAATGCTAGTACAACATCAATGTTTGATGTAGTATATAATGCTACAATCACTGATACAGGTGGTTGTCCTGTTACCATGACATTACAGTGTGACCCTAAACTGGCCCTTAATTTATCCATGTACCTATGTCTATATTTCAGCATCACTAACTATAAATGCTAGTACTACATCAATGTTTGATATAGTATATAATGCTACAATCACTGATACAGATGGAAGACCTGTTACTATGACATTACAGTGTGACCCTTCACTGGCCCCTAATTCATCCCTGCTCCTACATGTATTTGTATATTTCAGCATCATTAACTATAAATGCTAGTACAACATCAATGTTTGATATAGTATATAATGCTACAATCACTGATACAGATGGTAGACCAGTTACTATGACCTTACAGTGTGACCCTTCACCAGCCCCTTTTGTCATCAACAATAGTAAGTTCATTATTGTGATTATATTATACTATTAATGATAATGGCAAACTGCAGCAATAGTAGATTGTTAGTGTAATCATGAGAGTATATGAATATATACTACCGACAGATTTGTTAATTAGAACAGAGTTACAGCAAACATGGCTTCTCGAGGAAATAAACAAGTACACAAACGGCAACATACGATGACGTTACTGATTTTTTTCACTAAAATTAAAAGAAATGATCTGGTATCGTTACAAAACATGTTATAAGTTTGGCTAAACGAATGCCTTGATAAGATTTTGTATTGCTTTTTTACCAAATGATAAGATCATAAGCGTGTATTTTTTCAAACTTAGTCGAACAAATAAGATAAAGGCTATCCCTACTTTTGTGTGCATGTTGTGGTAGTGTTTTATAGCTTAAAACGGAAACAATTTGGTCAACCCATGAAGTTTAGGCATCTCTAAAGGACATTGTATATTATATATGTCGATGGAAGTGACGTGTATACATTGAAGAAACCTTCTCCTTACATTTTAGATGGTCAAATAACAATTACAGTAGATCCACGGTTTGAGAGTCAGACAACATACTCATGTAGAATGATAGCAGACGATGGTTTTAACAATGTGACGTCATCAAATATTTCTGTTATGATAACTGGTATAGTATCTACTTTTAGTGTTTCTATTAAAATTGTTATACAATGTAATATGTAAAATTCAACACGATGATAAGGAGACGCTGTCCTTTTTTCAATCATTAAAATACATAATCTTGAATGTTTTCAATGAAGAGTTTGATCATGAAATAACGTCTTTTTTAATGAGACGTACCACTCTTCTGGCTATGTTAAGAAAACGCTGAAAGGCAATAAGGATTGTACAAACGAATACGTTGTCTTGATTGAAGAACAAGTCATTACAATTGTTCTGCTAGACTATGGTTTAGTACCAGTATTTGTTACCGGTGCTGGTATCGGTATGTACTGTAGATACCAGAATATTTGCTCCATGTTATTGGCATGCACTGTGGATACCAGAAAATTTGCTCCATGGTATCGGTATGCACTGTAGATACCAGAAAAGTTGCTCCATGGTATCGGCATGCACTGTGGATACCAGAAAATTTGCTCCATGGTATCGGTATGCACTGTAGATACCAGAAAATTTGCTCCATGGTATCGGTATGCACTGTAGATACCAGAAAATTTGCTCCATGGTATCGGTATGCACTGTAGATACCAGAAAATTTGCTCCATGGTATCGGTATGCACTGTAGATACCAGAAAATTTGCTCCATGGTATCGGTATGCACTGTAGATACCAGAAAATTTGCTCCATGGTATCGGTATGCACTGTAGATACCAGAAAATTTGCTCCATGGTATCGGTATCAGTATCGTTTGTCCTCTCCTGCACATCGGCCAAATGTTTCTCTCTCGTTCAGCTTCTGTAACGATAGAGAATACAATGAGCTGCGAAGGGAGCGTATATCGTTTGGAATACCGTATTATTTCATTGATACCAGCTCCAGTACCGTACTGGTTCATCCGTACGGAATGCAACCAATCGCTCGACCTCAAAGTATTTACTTCATTCTTAATTCATGAATTATGATAAGAACTGATCTTCTTTCTCTTGAAAAATGTGGAAAATATTTTCTATCTAAACATACCATTTCGGGTTGTATATTTCCAGGTTTCAATGTAAAGCCTATATTTACTAATCTACCAACAACTACACAGTTTGTATTAGAGAACCAACCAGTTGGTACATCTATATATAAAGTATCAACATCTGACCCTAATGGTGACACTGTTACATTATCTGTGGTATATAATAATGCTTCATGTGCAAGCCTGTATTCTCTTAATGCAACAGGTAAAATGGAGTTTTGCTTTTAACTTTCTGTATGTGACCGCTTTATTGGTTTGGGGAGATGTTTTAAAACTCTTTTTACATTCATTGTCATCGCATTTATTGCCATGGAAGCTGTGTATAACAGTTCAAACACTTAACTATTAATTCCGTAATTTTTAAAAAGCTAATTATATAATGTCATCTTTGAACTGTCTACAGTAGCTCAAAATATATTTTATTCAGAGGGTTGTATTTCTTTCAATGAAAATAACGAACACATACAAACGTTTGTAAAGTAACCAGATATGCAAAGCTCACAAATTAGATGCTCGAGACAAGTGATTGATAAATACAGATGAATCGGAACTAATTTCATTACGGATATCATTTTTATATCATTTTTTCCTGCTTGCTTAAGTAAGGATATTGCTTTTATAAAGATGATGCTTTACTAAGGGTTGATTGTGTAATATTCTTAGAATACCAGCACTGTTTTGTAGAAGTTGTTCATACCACATATGATACAAGCACCATGAGCAGAGCATTGATAAATGTGTTAATACAATAACTATGCCTTACTCAGGGTGGCCAAGAGCTCTGTAAAACAGGGAAATGCCGAAATGAAATTCCCTGCATGGAAAAATCAGGGAATTTTGAAAGTTTCTTAAAATTAGGGAATTTTACAACCAATTGGAAAAAATGTGTTTTGACATATTGCTTCTGTCTTTGATCGAGTTTATTTCATGGGCTGTACTTGTATCAGTTGTTATATAAAATTCATTTTATATTTTTTTATGGCTATCATTCTAAAGTTCACTGTATTTAAGTAAATATGTAACTAATGGTATTTCTTTCAAATGATGTATGCTTCCAATCAAAGTTTTAAATAGAATATATGCAACCAGGGTTTGAAATAAATACAAAGTGGTGAAGATTTAGCTTTACAGGATAATTTATTTATAACTAATAGTACAAGTAGGCCTTGAAAAGATCAGAGAAATTTACCATTAACTCAGGGAAAAATCAGGGTATAATCAGGGAATTTCATTTTAGAATTTCCGTGGCCACCCTACTTATTTTCATCCTTTTCAGATGGTACAATAAAGACATCCTCAGTGTTAGTGTACGGTGTACATCCAAACTGTACATTAAATATAACAGGGTTTGATGGTATAACTAACTCTGATACTAAATCTATAGATATAAATGTTATCAATGTTGATGAACCTCCTGTGTTTAGTTCTACAGGATATGTTATATCAACATTAGAAGTTGTGGTAAGAATATATTTATGTATATAGTTTGTATTTAGATATAAACCTCTTGAAACGGCTATTTCTCGATTACAACCACTTACTTTTCAATTATACCCCCTTATATTTCACAAAAGTAACGTCTTGAAGTGACACATGGTCATTTTGTTGTGCTATTGGCTAAGTGGAAGAGAAGTTTTGCTGTTGCCCTTAAATCATATTGAGATTAAATCAGCATGAAAAAGCACAAAAAATAAAAATACTCACTGCGAGCTTTCAGCTTAAGAGCTTAAGAGATGCTGGCAAGCTAATGAACATGGCTTTTTCAGAGCCATTCTTTTCCTGGGCGATCAACATGACCTCTAACAAACTTCTGAACCATGTCGACTGCCTTCGATTCCGATGGCTAGGCACACACAGTCTTTTATTTCAACAATAATTCGCAGTTTAATTTGAACTTGCAAATCAACTCCAAGATGGAACAAAGGATCATAAACGAGCGGATATTAGATCTATTACTTCCTAAAATATGATGTCATTGGCAGTTTAGACTTGAAAAAAATGGACTCAGCGCTACACTCGGTTTTCTCTGCTGTAATATCACATAACTCAGGGTCTCAAGACCCTGCATAACTTAAGCTTCAACGAAACAATGCATCCTGCAAATATAATAGAAAATGCCGTTGGTTTTACAACTTCTTTATTCACAAGTTCGGTATACAGGATAGTTTTACATGTCATTGCCTTTTCACATGAGTAATCCAGGTGATTTATTTCCTATTTATTTGCCGATTTATTTCCGATTTATTCTTCAGAATGGGACTGCTCTACCAAATGCCAGTATTGTAGCCACTGATCCCGACAATACGGCTGTTACATTATCATTAAATTGTACAACTGATCCTGGTTACCTAACAATACATCCTACAACTGGGATTGTAACCATGGCAACAGCGTATGACATAGAAACAGCACCGACCAATCCATATACAATATCATGTGTCGTCATAGCAACTGACGCAACCAGCCAATCAGCGACGGCGACACTAAACGTCATCATTTCTGATGGAAACGACAATGTACCAATATTCACATCGCCTTCATACACATACTACCTCAGTAAAGGTAATACTATCTCAAATGTAATTTGTTTACGAAAAGTCAGGTGAATTGTCTGTCTCATATGACCTCCATACTGTTGAAAAGTAAAGAAAAGCAAAAATGAAACACTAACATAACTAACATGAAACTCCAATTTAAATAATTTTTACCATAGCACCTGCCTGAGAAAAGCAAATTTAGAGATTGGAACATGCCACGACTCGTTATATACTATGATAATTTAATAAAGACTGTAATTATGAAAATTCACATTACATACACTTTCGTTCCACTACTAGGACCATCAAAATCAATGGTCTTAATCTAGGGACCTTTTTTGTTCTCAAATTAAGCATTTTAGAATTAAAAATGTTATGATTTTTGCAATAGTCAAGGGGATAATAATAAAGTGGTCTGTAAGCGGAAATGTGCTGTGTTTTAGTAACAACCTGACTTCATATTTCAGGCAGTACAGGTATAAACATAGTAGGTACAGTAACAGCTACTGACGGAGATAAATCTTCACCTAACAATCTAGTATCATATACTGTCACACCAACAACACATTTTACTGTTGGTGCATTTGGTAGTATACATAATACAGTAAGTCATTGTTTTATAATTATTCAAATTGACATGTAGTTTAGTTCAATTTTAGTCACTCTTTGAAATCCGACCTAAAATGGCCGAGTTGTTACGGTAGCTTACTTCCAATCGCTGTAACCTTTCGCTTATGATGTGTTTATTCGTTTTTATTTGTTCAGAAATCCAGTTTCGATAAATATATTTACCATAATTCAGCCCCTTGGCTATTTTGAAATTTACCGAATCCAGAAGTAGTCCCTCAGTATATAAGTATAGAGCAATTCAAAATGATCGCCTGCAATGACAGTCGCAATAATTTACATCCACTTGAAATCCAGACTACTTCTTGTGTGGAGTTATGTATACGCAATGCGTGATGCGTCTCAGTAGAGATATTTACGTCGTGTTTAATAATATAATTGTTTCAACGATTCAGTCACGACGCATTGTGCATCTCAGATGTCAGTAAAGATGATTACATCGTCTTAGTATGTAATAGAATAGTTAAAACGAGTCCTTCATATAGGCAAAGTTTAAAGATAGTATATCGGAAAGTAAAACTCCTGGTCAGTTAATAATTTTGAATGATATCTAAACGATTGAGGTTTTTTTTACATACAGTTGAAGTCGAATAAATGTGCATGAATAATAATTTCAAAACTGGGGACACTGAATTGTGTACAAACGTTGTTTAAGCACTCAATTTACTTTGAATTTTCAAACCCGCACAAATTCAGTGCCTTCAGCGCTTTGATTTTTCAATTTTAGTTAATTTGCACGCATGCCTTTATTATGAAAGTACAGGACATAGTTAACAATCAATAGATTCAGCAATTTGCATTGGCTCTTATGAACAAAACCGAGTGTGTCTGATCAAAATACAGCAAACTCTCATTCGAATTACATGAGAGATTTCATTATGATTACAGTCCAAGAGAAAAAGCACACTCACCTTTGATTTTTACGCCATGATTATTTTTTGCAAGTTCAGAAGCGCCGTCTCATCAATACCATCGTACTTTGATTTCATGAAAACAACTTGACCTACTTTCCAGCACGTAACCAAGTATATGGCCTTGACCTGTATTCCAGGAATAACATGTCCTATATTTCAGGTTGATCTATCCGGTGAAGCAGACGGTACATCATACACATTGACTGTTACTGCCACAGACGCTGGTACCCCTCCTCAATCTGCTACTGCCACAGTCATAATCACAATACTGTCAGTCTTACCGCCAGCAAACACAACCGGAAGTTCCGGAAGTCAGCAGTCGGAGGATGACGGGTTTTTCTCTAACAACGGAAATATCATCTTCTTGGCGTTAGCCATTTTTGTAGCGGCAGTGATGGCGGCGTTCTTAACATTCTTGATCTGCAAATATTGCCGCACGAAACCAGTAGGAATTGATAAGTATGTTAAATTTTTGTATAAATACATTTGTAATATATAAAGAAAGGAAATTAAGATTACTGTAAGATTTTATCGCTATAACGGAATTTAGTTAAAACATTTTCATGACTGCTCGCGCAACTTTTATATCACACTTAGCTTCTTAATTAATACTCAAACGAGTATCTTTTAAAAAATACAAACGCATTTTAAACAATTTTTATCATATTTTTATATCCTATTGGCATTCATGCTGAAGATCAATATTCCGTCTGCTCCCACAATGCAATTTTCAAAATTGCAAACTAGTGTTTGGCTCATCTATAACGAGTCTTAACCCGATTCTCTTCATGGTGCAGTCTGTAGTTCAATCTACATTTATTTATTGAAGCATAAGAATTACTTTTAGTATTTTTATTTATTATAATTTGTTAACATGATACCAATGGTAAAATTTACTATGAGATTTGTTTTCGTGCATTTAGTCCTAAAATCAATTGTTTATTTACAGTAGAGAGAAACTGCCAATGCAAGATGTAAAGAAACAGCCACGCCAAGGTATGCAACTCACTTATTAAGACGACTCTTTATAAACTATGTTTGTTAATTATGTAAAGTCTTCTGATCGTTTTAAACAAGATGTAAAACCCCTTGTTCTATTTTTTAAATAAGTTTGTCAAAAATTCTTCTAGGTTAATCCTAGGTAGAAGATTGCCTAATTGCAAATATCGGCGAGCATAAATGAATATTGCCCCGAGAACACCAGCAGCATGTTCAGTTACCTTAAACGTTCCAAAACGTTCCTAAACGGAAGTGTCGGAACAACTCAACCCATAGACAACTCAACCCGAGACAATTCAATCTCCTACTAACGAATTGAGTTGTCCCAACTTTAAGTTGAGTAATGCACGGTTTGAGTCGTCTTCGGGTTGAGTTCTCCCGTTTCATTAACGTTAGCTAACAGTAGTTACTGAACCCGTAACGTTAGCTAACAGTAGTTACTGAACACGGGGCAGTTGTCGTTTACAATTAGTATAAAAATGTCATGAGTATTAATAGACATTTATTTCTATTTTAGGTTCACCTGATTCTTTCACAGCGGTGTCACAAATAAATTCCACACCATCCCCAAGCTTATGTCCGACACCCACGAGTCCTCCATCGCCTGCCTTCCACCCATCCCCTACACAAAATAACACACAACCCACGAGAGTTCATTCAAGTTTTCAGCGAGCACGAGGAAGGTTTAACAAAATAAGACAATGGAGCGAAAAAAGACTTGATTGAAGTAACTAATGATATAAAAGAATTTAAAAAAATGATAATTCGGGGTAACGGGTATTGACATTGTGTATTTGATATAAGAGATATAAGATTTGTTATAAAACACCATTTTGTCATTTTTAAATACTAATTATCTGTTTGAGTAGGCTAAGGGAAATGTCATTTGGCCGCATGTGGTCTTTCCTATCACTTTGACCAAATAATAAATGTAACTGGATCGATGATTCCAGGGTACGAATGTTTCGTCTTTATGTTCATTATTGTTCTTTGGGTTTTATTTTTTGTTGTCTCCCTTTAGTTTTCGCGGCAAAACAATTTAAATACAACGGTTTGCTCTAGATTATGTTTTGCTTATAATTATTGTATAAAAATCGGTTTCAGAACAAACAGTATTAGAGCATAATTCGGGTCAGACATCGTGTTTGTATTCAGGCATCCTGAATGATCAAAACAGCTCATTGTATATATATGCTGGAGTGGTAATTCATGGTAAAAGATTTTGCTTCGAGACGCCTTTTGGAACTCCGTTTAGTTTGACATAATGGAACACAGACTGAACTCCTTTCTTATAAACACATACTCTATACTCTAAAGTAATTAGATAGATATTCACTTTAAACTATGGTTATTGACTCATAGAGGACAATTACTTCTATGTAAACGTTTTAATATTGTTAATATTGCATTTCATGTTTAGTTGTATTCAAATGTGCACAGAAATACAATTGATATTAATAATCTTTTTTTATCATTTTCGATATGTTCATTTCATTCAAAATCGTTGAAGTATTACGTTTACTCGGAACTAAAAGTCTTGTTAAGTTGTGGATTTTGCATTTTTTTCATAACGTAAAATTCTCATAATAAAAAAGAAATCATTTAGTTTACAGCTTTTTCTTTGTTCCATGTCTATTTTTTATTGAAAGTTAAGAATTTGTGATGCTCATCGTGAGAGATTTAGTTGCTGCTCTGGTATTCCATATTTACAATTACAGCCCAATTATGATTACAAGATTAAAGAGCTGTTGTTATAGACTTCCTGTGAGTTTTCCTTGTAAAGACACAAACCAGAAAAAAAAATAAATAAGCAAACATATTTCAAACATAAAAAGAATGTAAAACAAATATAAAAAATAACAAATTCCAAGTTTCCCTTGTTTAAAATCCATTTACAATGATCGCATTTCATGATTATGACGTCAGACGTAATTTGACGTCACATGACGTCGTTTCTAAGAGATTAGATTGACGTTATCAACAGTCATAACAGTAACAGATATCGACGAAGATGGGACTTAGAAAAACTCCCAAGGATAAAAGATTTCAACAATTTTTTAATTTTATATTCTGTTGTGTCTGGTGTCCTACAAAAGTTGACGACAATGTTGCTGACATAAACACCATGAATAAAGACAACTCTGAAGTTAATAATGGTGATGAAGATGACATATATGTAACTCGTACCTTCGTTTCGGCTAGTGCTGAAAACATTGTTAGACAACATGACGTACTAAAACAACACAGATGTCAGAGTGCTTTGTCGGTGACTGGATATGTGGGTATGAAAGTGAAAGAGAAGCCGAAGAAAAGGAGATGGTATAAAAGTTTGTTAGAGAGCAGACGGACAACAAAAGCTGAGAAAGTAGATAGTTGGTGTGAAGTTTACACTGAGATAAATGTAGAAGTTGATGGTGTCGATGTTGGTATGCTAGCTGACGGTTTGTTAGTTGAAGATATTGATGATTCTAACCATTTTGTTTACGATGGCGGAGAAGGTCCGGATGTTGAACTTTATATAGACTGAAGAATCTGTTTTTATTAGACTTTATTTATTAATTTATAATATGGTTTTAAGTTATATTTCAAAAGTTCTGCAACATTTTATTGTACATGTACATGAAGACAGTTTTATAAAAACCTAATTAATAAAATTTGGTTAGAAATTATTATTATATTTTGTTTTGTTTTGTTTTGGATATTACGTTTTTTCTTCTCTTCGAAGGGAGTTAACTCAAGAAATACAACATTGTATTATTTTTTCATTGAATATGCTCCCTTTGATTCTCTGTGATGTGGTGATTTGAACCCCTGATAAAGAGGTGCAAATTTGGGAACGCACCAGTAATTTGAGCAGAAATGAAGTAAACTATAAAAAATTGGCTTGACTAGTGTTCTGTATTGGTAGGAAGTATCTCTAGTCCTAGTTTTAGGACTGTTAATCCACAGGAGCTTGACATTCCATATCGTAGTATGAAAATTTCCCTCCTTGTGATAAAAAATATTATAAGAAGGGGGGGGGGGGAGGGGTTCAAATTACGATACAGAATAAAAGCTTCTGTGGTAACTCAAGTTCAAATGTCAGGGTGTTTTGAGTGCTTTCAAAGGACAATAAATTAGATTAAGTTTTGACCTCTGAGCAACCAGGCCACAACCATTACATTGTATTAAATGTTTGTTCATACTAAACATAGCTAACATACATTAACGACATTTGTTTGCAAACATTGGTGGTATTAGTAATAGAGTATTTGAGATATTGTTATATGCCACGATTTGTGTCAGAGTTTTGTCTAATGCCAGTGCACATACATGGGCGGATCCAGCGGGGGGGGGGTGTCAGGGGGGTCCGGACCCCCCCCCCCCTAGAATTTGGAAAATGTACATGTCCATTAGTGTATTTCTTGCTTATAAGTCATTTTTAAGTAGAATGAAGCAATTTTTCTCGGTAGATTTAATGGTTATGCAGTTTTTATTATCAATATGTGCCTTTTTCAGCAAATTGTGTATAATGTGGTTGTGGTTCGGACCCCCCTAATAAAGTTCGGACCCCCCCCCCTTTAGAAAAGTTCGGACCCCCCTAGAAAAAAACCTAGATCCGCCCCTGACATAGAAACTAAGTTACTAACCTATTATTCTAGTAAGATAACTTATTTCCCATCCGGGGAGGTTATACCACTTTCATGAAAATTTGACTATAATGTCAATTTTCCTCCATCAATAAGGTATATGGAGAAGTTTACGGCCTTGTAAAAGAGAAGGTGAGTACTGGTTATAGACAAGGGTTCAGGAAAGCTAGGTTAGGTGCGCTTTACGACGTAAAATAACCTGAAAAATTGTGTTGACACGGTGTTAAACCCAGTATAAATGAAATAAATGTATAACTTATCAATGAACATATTTAACTAAGGTACAGTACCCACCAAAAGTTTGGAGACAAAAAAATAGATACAATTCTTGAATTTTAATGATTTATTTTTAGAATCCTTATTTTAATACATTTAAGTATGGGTTGCAATAAAATGAAAACAAATTTCATGAATGCAAAACTTTATAAGATTCAGCATCTGACATTGTAAAGCCTCCAAAACCATGTTTATAGTAATAATTTTCCATAACAAAGTTTTCATGCTATTTTTGTAGCCTCAGTTATGATAATAATGATCCCCAAGAAATGATGCAAAACTCCAAAGCATTTCAAAATAAACAGTTATCAAATTTAAGATAAAAGCTATTCAATTGACCTTTAATCTGAAAATGTCTCCAAACGTTTTGTGGGTACTGTATATTGCAGGTATCATAGCCTAAACTGTATGCAGATAGAATACTGCTTCCTTTTCTGAATTTACTCTCCTGTTGGTTACCAAACCACCAAACCGTAACAGGACCACGTTTTCTCAGGCACGCTTTCATTGGGCCATACTGTAACAAGCTATCAATGGTATCGCCATATCATTGATACAGAAGATTGTATTGTTACAGTTAGTACAAATAGGTTAGATCAAAACGTTAACTACAAGGTCAAATTAACCTTATATTCAATCAACTCTAGTCTAGGTCACATATATATCATTCAAAAATACAAAGATTGAAATGCAATATGCCTTTACGACTCTTTGTACTATTAAATTGATACAAAGATCGTATAAGCACATTATACATCATAAAAGGCGCCAACTATTTAAAAAAGAAATATGTTAATTTATGTTCATCATTTACATGTAAAAAATGGTGTATTTATCCAATGTATATATAATGCCCCATGAAATCTTCACATAAAACATATAAGATCTGCAGATCATATTCAGTTAAGTTTAGATTTACTTTACGGTCTTATAATTTTCAATAGCTTCAAAATACATGTACATAGGCGGCCCTAGTGAGGGAAGGAGTACGGACCCTATAAAATAGATAGGATTCTATTCTTCTTATATTCGTATGCATTAATGTGTTCATACATTTATAACTGGAGGGTCATATTAAATTAACTTTACATATTGAAAGAAAAATATTATGTTTTAATCATTTATCATTATTTTCAAATATAATAATAAATGTTAATTATTGGCATTTGGAAGAAGTCAACGCTAAGCAATTAAAATGTTAATACCAAGGTATAGTTGTTATCTCCTGTCCTTTATATTGAACCCTTGAGGTCATGCAAGGTCATCAAAGTAGTAGTATAGCATTCTCGTACCCCGAGGTTATCAAGATTCTCGATCTAGTACATTGAGAATCCTGCTAGACACTGGGTACGAGAATGTAATTTAGTGACACAGTGATACAGTTTTTGAACTTTTAGTAGATGTATGACGCGTTCTTTAATCACGTGATCAGTTTACTATCTGTGTACCTTGATCACATGACCATGTTACTATCAGTAACTGATATCTACAAGTACCTTTCTGTTTTATTTCCGGGTATATTGGTGGCCTATTTGAAATGTAACCCGATAAAAATCCTTGGTCAGAGCTCATTCGGAACCTCGGTGATATTTACGCAGATGATCGCCGAGGCTGTTCCGAATGGGTCAGAGCTAAGATAAAACCCACGAACTTTAAAGTCGTAAACAGACAGTCTACACCGTCGCAATAAAAGCTAGCTAAGTGACAATGGAGTACAAATGGGTATCAGGACATTTGTCTCCCGGACATTTGTCCCCCAGGACATTTGCCCCCCTCTTTTGTCAGGGCGGACATTTGCACCCCCTCAGTTTTTTGAAGGGCGGACATTTGCCCCTTCGTGTGTTTTGACAGTGCGGACATTTGCCCACTTCTTTTTAGGAGGGCGGACATTTGCCCCTAGTGGCAAATGTCATAGAATCATACCAATGTCCTGCTATATCTACTGTAGAAAAAATAAACAAATCACGTTTTTATTAGAGTAAAGTTCAAGTATTAGGGCCATCAAATCAATCTAAATAGCGGAACGGTCCTAATATAGGGGGATTGAAATCAATCACTGTAAAGATCCATTTATATGAATATCAAATTCGATAGTCTTATAAGCGGAACAGATCCTTTTGCTATTACCAAGTTGGTTAATAAAGCATAACTTTACCTTATGTTACAAGAAAATCGAAATTGCTGTTCCTTCCCAGACTTATGGAACAAAACTTTATACACGCATTCATACATACATTATATCAAACTCCTCACAGTGCTTACGCCACGCTTTGCTACTTAATTGATATGATAACCGCTGCGGGGAGTTTGACATATATATGTAGAATGCATAGGCGGATCTAGCGGGGGGGGGGGTTTCAGGACCCCCTGAAACCCCCCCCCCTAGAATTTGGAAAATGTACTTGTCTATTAGTGTATTTCTTGACTGTAAGTCATTTTTAAGTATCATGAAGCAATTTTTCTCGGTGATTAATATAGATTTAAAGGTAGTGTAGTATTTATTATTAATATATTGCATTTTCTGCAAAATATGTTCTATATGGATGTGGTTCGAAAGTTCGGACCCCCCCCCCCCTAGAAACGTTCAGTCCTCCCACTAGAAATGTTCGGACCCTCCCCCCCCCTAGAAAAAATCCTTGATCCGCGCCTGGAATGAATTCATATTTTTACAGGGGAAACGTTGTACATGTATAAATTGTTATAAATGTACATACAATGTAATATACATGTATAATTATCAAACATCTCGTTCCCAATCACTATTATTTCAGTACAAACATATAACACAAAAATTCGCTCTTAAAACATTATAAACATAAGTTGGCAAAGTACTGCATATAAATGTCAGCTGCCAATAGTACTGCTTCTTTTATTGCCTTTTTACTACCTACATTAGCTTAGGGAAAGCAAAACAGAATTATACATTTTGCTTGTTTGAAATGATGCAAGCATGGGGCCCGTTGCCTAAGCATATCGCCGGGTATCGCTAGGTAGCAAAATCATAGGAACGACTTGCTACAAGATATCGCTTCAATTCGCTACGTAGCGAGAGATAGCGTAAAAAATCTTCGCTACCCGAGACCAAGATCGCTGTTACGAATCAAAATGGCGGCCTCCAATTTGTTTTAATGTTGGGCTGACTATAGATGAATAACTATTAAACTTCAATTTCATTTGTAATATAAGCATATGTTTTTGCAATGATTTTCTAATTTATAAAGGCTTATTTGGTTTGAAAATCGTCCTAAAAACATGCAATTGCAATAAGCGCTTTCTGTACATCAGCACAGGCCGCCATCTTTGTTCGTGACGAATACATGTATAGCAAGCCGTTTCCTAATGAAGAATAACTACAAGAAAGCGCTTTTTCATAGCGATTCGTAGCGAAAGCGTTAGGCAACGGACCCAACGAAAAGTGACAAACTGTAAAATGGAATTAGATGATGGCAAGACAGAAGCATTTAAAATGGTATAATACGTTCAAAAAGTAAAAGTAATGGCATTTTATAGCTTACACTTCATGCTAATGCAAGGTTTCTTGCTCAATGATATAAGCAGTACCCCTAGTTGGGCTAGAACTTTGGAACTCTCGATCCCTAAGCACGAGTCCTACCACTGAACAACTGCTCCGGTGTTGACGCTCTATTTCTTCACGTGCACGTGACGCATAGTATCTAACTCGAAAACTAGTAATTACCCAATCTTATTAAAACTCGATCTAAAATTTTCCACTCGCCTACTCGATACGCTCTACAGGATATCTGGTTACGGAGATTGGTAATTACATGTACCATAATAACTGCATACTGCGTGCGCAAATGACAGCGTCTGCACGTGCATGCAGTAAAATAAAATAAAATCCCAATGCCCGTATGATAGACGTGTGATATAAGTCTCAAGCAATGGAAATTTTCAATAAAAAAACATAAAAAATAAAACATCATAATTATAACCATTAATCACACTCTCTGGCTTTTGACCTAAAAGTTAATACACGCTTTGCAGCCGTGTTTCACTAACAGGTCAATAACTAGCTTATTCCCGTACAGTCAATGCGGGCTTGTACTGCTGCAGTTCCTGCCAGGTCAACTGCAACCGACCGGAAATTTCAAGTCACTGAAGTGCATCGTTGTAATTTGGTCGCAGTGGAATAGGGGCGCTTAGTAGTGTAGCTAGCAGAGTAAAGAATAATTGTTAGTTGACGTGAAAGTTAAGAAATTTAGTCAGAATATAGTGAACTTGATTTAAGGATTACAGCTTAGCACAGATTATAACAAAAGTATGTTTAGATGTTGATGATTATTTTTATAGTTTGTTATTTTTAATTCGTTGGTTTTTTTTTTCATTTTTACTGAAGTTTTAAAAATGTTTAAAAATGTTACTGATTTATTTATAAGTATCATTTTAATGAGAACTATTTCGTTACATAATATGTTTAAACTAACTATGGTATAAATATTTTCTATAATCAATCATTAGATGTATTTTATTGATACCATACATTTTACAATAGTCATATACATGTACATAAAACATTATTATATTCTATAATTGTCGTACACCTAATTAATTATTGTCAAGTTTTAAGTCTTTTTTTAACTTTTCTATTTTTAACCTGTTTTATAATATGTTTGTTGAAAATAACTATACTGTTGAAAAATGTGTGATAGTTTTAGTTATTTAAAGCGTGTATAGTCTTTTATAACTCTATTAAAAGTAGCAATGTACATGTTTTATATTGTATAATATATATGTTTTATATACATGTTGTACATAGATAAGACTTAAATAAATAATTAAAAGAAAATATTCATACTATTCGTGTTAAAGAAAAAACGTTTAATTTTTATTGTTTTTTTTTTATTGAAACAATTTACTTTTGCTGAAGCTATTCTAATTTGTGGTTTTGTGGGGAAAATCACGCTGACACCTTTTAATTATTTTGGAAAAGAAATTGTTTTTGTCACGCGCAACATTTTCAGATAAAATGTAATTATTTAAACGTTATTGGTGTTTGATTGCAAAACACTTTCAGAAAATCACATGATTTTTACCAACAAAACAAGTTTTTAAAATTACCATAGGAACGGCTGATTAGTTTATGTCTAAAACTTGTTCCATCGATAACAGCACGCCATTGATCATAATAATCGGCCGATTATTGTCCGTGGGCTTTAGGGCCGTCATCGGTACTCATACGTTATCTTTGAAGAATACTAATACCCTTGGTTACCGAGGATGCTTTAAGACACATCTGTTTTACTTTAATTTGTGATCTGTTATTGTTTTTGGAATTCTGACCGTATACATCAGCCGGTTTATCGTCTAGTATATTGTTTACAATAAGTATGTGTTATAATTATTATGGTAGGATTGGTCTAGCGTTCCTTACCAAAGTAGTCTCTCATGATCATCTAAGCCATTTATTATTTTGTTACATACAGCAAAAGTTACACTCTAAGAACCATCAAAATTGGTGATCTTAATAGTGGAATTGCCTTAATAATAACATGTAAAGTAAATCAAAGCAAAAGACTTTGTAATGTAAATGATTTGGCCTTTAAAATCACACCTACGCGTATTCATTTCAAGTTGTGCTGATAAGCCCATAGGGCTTGTGTAAATATTCATGAAAGGTAAGTTCTAACATAATGAAAACCAGCGAATACATGTATGCCGAAAGCAAATAGAAAGTTTTCTTTATTTACCAAAACTGTTTAGATGAAATTCTTGTGTACAGTGCCCTCCAAAAATTCATAGAAGTTTTTTTTAGAAAAAAAAAACAATAACGAGCATACCTCAAGTAATTTACTGTAATTGAAGCCCATTCCTGTATTATCTTTTTAATTATATGCAGGATAAACTAATCAATGCTGATTTGTTTCAAGTTCCTTAGATGACTTTTTTATGGGTTAAATGTGAATTAGTTTTATCTTAAAAACTTGATTCTGTTAAAAGACTTTTGAAGCGAACTGTATATTGTATAAAAAATACATGTATAATTGATTATGATCGAAAACAAAGATTATATTGATCTATGTGTCCATCTACTGGGTCAGTCTGTAGTATATAGATCTAGAGTCAGGTTGACCTACTGACTTAATGAACGATAATGTATGTATAGGTCATATGATAGGTCATGCGTCTTTATGCACTTGAAATAATGGATTTGTTCACAAAGTAGGTGAATAAGACAAAGCACGTACGTCATTTTCCTGATTAAACTACCGATTTTGTTGGTATTAATTGTGGATTTTTACTGTATGAGATTGAGATCACCAAGAAGTTGAAACTAGCCGTGTATAAAAGTGGAATCCCGCCTATCTAGCTCGGTCTGTAGCACACACGTCATCTGATCGAGTGGTCCTGAGTTCGATTCCTGGGCGAGGTATACTCTCGTGGAGTTTAGTCATTAAACGATTTCTACGGCTATTATCCCTCCAACTTCTGATTCTAAATCAAGTTGGACAGTTATCAGTCACTGACGAAACTATATCACTTGTAACTGGTTGACAGCTAATTCCAGGGATTTAGCCTTTCTAGAAACGGTTAGTAGGTTGACTGACCGCCGTAGTATGACCTATATACGACGTTTAACACAGCATCTCCCCCCACCCCCCACTCCCCACCCCCCACCCCAAAAAAACACAACTAAGTGAAATAATTTATAATAATGTCATTCTTAGTAAAAGTGACATCAATAACTTTCGAACAAAACAAAATGGCCATTTTCTATGACGTCCAACAAAAGTTCAGGGTTGTACACGCAGTCATCGTATCTTAGTCATCTGAATTCATTGTATCCCAGTGCGCATCATAGTGCATGCCTCAATGTAGCTAGCTACATCTCTGATCGTATTTTTAAGTACTTCTAAGTCATGATCACTCGCTGAACAAGAGCACAATCTCGCATAAGAGAACTCTCTGCATCGATCGGTTTTTCACGTTTTAGTTCATCTCAGCCTCGATTGCATTTTCAAGCAGGCATCTACTCTGTACAGTAGGTCAGAGTAGGTCTACATCGTGTCTCACTAATTTTACTTAGTATTTCCCACACTGTCTGTGTGTCTCTCGCTCTCTGGTGGTTAAAAAAACGTGTTTTCCTTTCTTTTTTTACAGAAATAATGGTGATTCGTGTCGGAGTATTAGGATGCGGAGCGGCTGGTATGAGTGCCTTGAGGCACTTGTCTGCAAGGCCAGCATTGTTTCAATGTGTAGGTTTCGAACAGTCTTCAAATATCGGTGGAACTTGGAGATATACAGACAAAACTGGTATCGATGCTAACGGTATCCCGATACAATCCAGCATGTATAGGAATTTACGGTAGGAATTTTGATATCATTTAAATTTTTTTATCGGCACTTTTGGAACTCCTTGGGGATATTCTATGCATATACATGTAATCTTCCTAGAAGATCGCCGTGGTTTTCTAAACCACCTAATGATACATCAGTACTAGTACCTTTAAGGCAGTCATCGCCTTAGAGGTACTAGTACTGATGTATCATTATTCATAGATTAATTTATTCTTATACGTGCTTGTTCATATATATTCCTTATGATGTATTGTCATAACTAATAATTAACATGTATGTATGTATGTATTGTTGCTGCCAATTGACGGCAGAAACGTACATGTGTGCTTAATTGCTGAAATAAATATATTTGTTTTTGTATATTGTAAAAGTTCTCAGATTTGGTATATTTTTTCTATAATTTCAAAATACCCTTCAGTGTCTGTAATTGTGTCAAAAAATAATTCTTATTTTTTTTAAGACAAACTGACCAATATGTTGCAAAAAATATTCAATAATAGTCACAAAAATGCACTGAAAGTGTCTTTACCATGACATACGGGGTAGATGTTTACTTCTTGAAACACCATCATTTGTACTTGTATGTCAATTTGCACTTAAATTGTCATTATCAGAACACTACTTTCCTGCTTCCGAAAATATTTCCATACAATTTCGATAGTTTTAGAAAAAGTTGACATTTAAGTTGAAATCTGTGAATGAGTACCTTTAATCCACTATAGAGCAAAGTCAGTGACTCGTAAAAAATGATTTGGGCTGGTAAAACTTTTAAACATATGCTGTTGGGCTGGTTGATTGTTTAGCTCATTTATTGTCGGGGTTCAACTGTTATGCTATTTTTACGACTGTTAATCAAGTACTCGGTGAAAATTATTCCGATGTTGTTGTCTCTATAGCGACTGATGTACGCATGTGTGATTGCGTGAAAGTTTTATATGCCAGAAAAGTCATTGTTAGTATTCTACGGAAAACTAGTGCCAATATGTACAGTAAAGTTCCGTTAGATAGACGACATTGGTTAATGCGATTTCTTGACAATATGTAAGTCCTATGTAAGCTTACTTCTGTAAGAAAAAGGTACCTTTAATTAGATTTTCCGCTACTGAAACTATCGATTTTCATGGTTCTATAACTGGAACTTACTGTATATGTATTGTCTTGAATCGTTTTCCCTCCAGCTGTATGAAATGAAATTTTTCTTCACATACGATTCGCGAAACGATTAACATCTTTCAAAAATCAGTACCTTTTTCTCTTTTTCTTTTTTGATGTTTTAGTTTCAGGCTCGTGTGACTTTGTATCACTTTACTTATCTTTCTATTTCTTAATTCATTATATGTATTTCTATATGTAAATGTTGTAAATAACTTGTATACAGGTTTTGCCAGAGGTCAACATGGAAGATTGGATTTATCCAAATGTGTAGCCTCTTAAATAAAGTCTTTATTTTATTATTCCCTCAATCTATGTGTCTACAGATAAATAGCTAGAATGCAGAAAAAACATAAGTTATGTTTTATACTGTTACAGGACTAATATTCCTAAAGAAGTGATGGCGTATCCTGATTTTCAATTTCCTGATGACTGGCCCTCTTTTATGGATCATCCACAGGTCTTGAAATATTTAGAGGATTATGCCGATAAACATGAACTTCGTCAATACATAAAGGTATAGAACTATGTTTTGTTCCTTTTTTATTTCTCTTACATATTTTCCCATTTATCAATAACATAAGAATTTTGGGGTAGGTTGGTGCAGAAAATTAGTTTAAGAAATGCAGATGTATGGTGCCGTATTTTTGCCTCCAGATACATGTAGCTATACATACTTTACATTCCATTCAGTGGTTAACTAGTCATATGGTTAGTTAACCACTTATCTGTTATCTAAAATCGCTAACGGTAAGTGGTTATCTGGTTACGTAAATAGTTAACCACTTAATTTATTTGTTAAATATGTAGTTATCTGGCGGCAGAATGAGATTTGTTTGTATTTCTGGATTAAATGTAACTTGGTTTTAAAAGTTGCTCTCTGGCGAATTGATCGCTTTTCTGAATTATGTATTGTACACTCATAGTATCATATTATAGTAGACAAATGAGCCAGTTTCGATCAGTTGGCTTGCATCTTCGTGGTCTTAACATCTGATTTAAAAGGACTCAAGTCTGCTTTATGGCAAAGTGATAACTATCCTAAACTAATTCATTGTTCACTCATTGGAAACATGTGGACCACATTCGAGAGTACATCAATCACTTGAACCCTGTCCACATTGATTTATAACCATTCTCACATTCGGAACTCATCGACAATTTTCTAAACAAATATCGATGATCGCCATAGTGTTCCAAATGCCATTTTCATAAACCACGTTTCTCACACACCATGCTCTCATACACCACGTGAGTGTAATCGAGACTCTTGTTCGCCGATGATCAGGTACCTTTAATCATCTAGATGGCGTTGTGCAAAAAAGCTTAAAAACTTGTGTTTAAGTGATTCTATTATACCCTTCTTGACAGTTTCGATAATGCTGATTTCTAGTCTCCACGTGACATTTTGATGCCGTCGTCTGCTGCAAAATATTTAAGACCAACGCACCTTTTGCAAAACTAAGTCTTCAATTTGATACATTGAATTTATGGACCCATATCTTTTGTGATCTACAAAGAATTGTCTGCAAACATTATTTCATACGTAACATTTCATCATTGATGCTCGTTATCAAATACTTGTCGACCAATCCTTGTGGTACTAGCTTATAAACCATTTAGTCTTTACTCTAGAACCCTAAAAATGCCGGCACGGTCCCGAGCCCATTTGGTTTTTATTGAGTGTCCGTCTGCTCCTTAAGGATTACCTAAGACATTAATTATAGTCTGTATTTTTTGTGGATCGAGACCCTAGGCCGCGTAACTGAATTCATTTGAAGATTGTTTAATATATTATTATGTTGTTTACAATAAAAGTCAAAGAGTTATTTTCCAGCAATTTTTGCCGATATTAGGATGTAAGGTAGCTAGAACATTTTTTGGATTTGAGTCAGCTAAAACTGTTCTAGAGTTAGAGCTTGAATCACTAAAGTGTTCTAACATTTGCTGGCTTTACGAAAAGCAAAATCTCCTAATGTCATTCTCATTTGATATTTTGAAGTCAGTCGGACCAAATCAAGTTTGGCATTGTTATGCAGTTGCATTTTCCCGCACCGATTTAGATCGAGCAAATTTGTGTACATTACGATAGCAATGTCCGTTGATCACCATCGTCGGCAACCACAGTACTTTCTTCCGTTACAATCCATACGTAACGCAGCACAGCGAAGTAATGTATCGTGGGATAACCGACGATGGTTGGTCACGTGACTTTAAACAATGTGTTTTTGTTAGTGGTTGAGAGTAGTGTAACAAATGGTTTCTTGTGGTAAGTTGTTAACCTGAATTGGTCAACTGGAATTATGTAGAGGATGACACTAGTGCAAAAATTAGTTAACGTCTTTGTAATAACAATAATAAGTCATATGCAATCACTGAACTATTGGGCGTTTGGCACGGTCCTGATTCTCTAAGCACAAAGTACATACATAGTTACATATACATATGCATGAAAATAATGTGTTGCGTATGTGCCGACCGTCTTTGCGTCATATTATTTAAGCAATGAATGGTAGTCAAATTGAAATGACTGTTGGCCTTGTACGTTTGGTCTCTGAGTAGTACGTGTGGAATTCAGATGATGTTTTGAGTTAACAGCTTTTCAACACTTAAAATTATGTGCGAGCAGCTCATTATTTTCGGAGAAAAGTGTGTTAACCATAGTTATATAGTCATTTGTTTAGAACAAAAAATAGAAAAAATAATCATTGAAATAATGAGTACATGTACAAGCATGGTAGGTGTATCTGAAATTATTTGTTTTAAAAGTTCATTTCATTCTTAATATTGAAATGAGCTTATCAATTGTTTTGTTGAATAGATCGTATGTGAACAACTTTTATTGCAGTTTAATACGAAAGTCGACAACGTGGAGCCCTTAAGTACTGACGAGTGTACAGCATGGAAGGTAGACTATTCTTCCGTTGGCTGTACTGACCAATCACAGAGCACCATCGAGTTTGATGCTCTCATTATCTGCACGGGGTAGGTTTAATAGCTCAACCGAGCTTGTACAGCTCAACCGAGCTTAAAGGGTATGACGATAATTTGGTAAGAGCTCGCAGCAATTCACGGCTGAGTACTCAATATCTAACCAAGTTTATCAAGCTGTCGGTGAAAGTGTTTTTTTTTCTCTTTTATTTCTTGAATTTTAATAATCTCGCCCTTTTCAATCATCATTAGCATGTTTAAAAAGGCGAGATGTATTGTGATCACCGATTTGTCTTTTCTGTCTTAGTAACTTGAAATTTCTACTCAGTCACGACTCACGAGTGACTTCAGTAAGTTAAGAATCTTTTACGATTTACGATTTTCTTAACCATGATTATAAAAATGCTCCCGTTACTTTTTTCTTCAAAGTATAAAGCTTGATAAGATTACTTTACGAAAAACTAAATTTCCCTTACGTATTTTTTTTATCACATTAATTCTATTTACAGAAAACTTTCATTAAAAGTTACCTCGCAATAGCTGTCACCTCAATGCAACAGTTTCTTTTCAAATTCGTTCTCTTCTTTTAAATGCATTTGCCATTCGCTTCAACAGTCATCTCTACCCTGTCTTCCTACTACTGGCTATTGTTGTGAGTTTTTACTATGGAGAGGGGTTGGTCCATTCCACGGATTTAGCGCAAAACGGCCGTAACTCAATATAGGAAAAGAGTGGGTTACGTCTGTTTGGCGCTAAACCTGCGATTTATCAACGTGATTGTCATAGTTTCGAAGTACCCTTGGTAGTGTACAAAAATATGACAAAGAATTATGTTATTCTCTAATAAATTTAGTTTTGGCCTATATTTTTGTCAGGTGAGCGACTTTGGCCTTTTTGGCTTGTTTCTTTTATCGGTGCGTGTAGTTTCTTTAATGTTCACATTTTAAATTACATTAGATGCCTTACTATCATTGACGTCATTTATTAAATATTTCTATAACCCGCTCAATCACTTGTCATTGTTTCATAGTAAATACAAGTAAATATTCAAATAGGAACTCTTAATTTCATAAAGCAATGTCGTAAAGCGACAATACCTTTAAAATTTTGGAGTCTTCGCTTTGTTCATTTGACATCTATCTCTTTATTCCACATCAATCATTTACTCAGTCTAGTAACATCAGGTATTATGATTTAGTCATCGTCGGATTTTCACATTCGACTATTCATTGTCGTAAACGCATAAGGCTTTGTAAAAAAGTAGTTTGGGCATGTGACGCCAAGGTAGTTGTAAAATGGCGTTTAGATTTGGCCGAGGTTGATTCTAGTGAATGGCCGAGGAGTTCCGAATGAACTCGTCAGTCACATGAAGGTTCATACCTTTAGTGGTTCTTCCTAAGCTATGACAAAGCTTCAAAAAAAATTTTGACGATTGATATCGGTCGAATATCGTATTATCGATTCACAATGTATCGATACTGTTTTACAGAGAATCCCATAAACATATTTGTGTATTTTACATGTATTTGAATCATGTGTTAGGCAGACACTTGTCCTTTAGCAGCCATATTTTGTTTTTTCTTAGTTCGTCTGCCAGGCGACCACTGGGTTGAATGTACGATAATATATTGATTTTCAGTGTCAAAAATCAGTATTCAGTCAATTACTGTTACGGAACGAGCACTTAAAAAGACATTTGACGGGTTTTTTTTCAATATTCCTTTGACACTAATCTTTTTAAAAGAAACGAATGACCTTAAGTTGAGTTTAATGATCCAAATATATAATACATGTAATTACAAAAAAAAACGATCTTCAAATTGTTTGATCTTTTTAAAGTACAATATATAGTATAGACGACAGTCTGACCTATTTACGAGTAAGTATTGTCTTCAACACAAGATACAGTGCTCTCCAAAAGTTCTTGAACAAATGAAATTTTGAGAAAAATGATCATGCATACTGCAAGCACCTCGACCTTTCATGAATGCATAATTATTCGCAGTGAATAGCCGAGGAGTTCCGAATGCATGCTTCTATTACATAAAGGGTTTCTTTATTGATGAACTACAACCAGTTCTTATTACGAATGAATTATAAAAAAAGAATATTGTAGAGTTAAAGTTTAGTATTTTTGTTCATGCTTCATGATCGTTCGAAAAGACGTGATCTTATATATAATAACCGGTCTCTTTCTTTTCCCGGAAATACAAGAAAGACCTCGTTGAATTTATTTTTGAGCGATCATTTACCAATAAGCTGTAAAATCAGTCATGCTTTATTTTGATAAAAGTATCCACTATACATGCGATTGTACAATTATGATATTAAACCGTTTATTTCACTCAAGTACCATGTATACCCTATATGTAGGGCCATTAGGGCTGCAGCGAGTATCCGAGTGAAGATATGTGAAGAATTACAGAAGCTTTTATTATATGGCTTTCCATATAATAAACGCTTCTGTAATTCTTCACTTATTTTAGTTATTACGTGAATTTCTGTATGCTCCTCCATTTACAAGTGATTCGTGATTCGTGGTTCGATTCGTGAATCGCTACACATGAATCGTGGTTGGGATCAGATCGCCACTTGCTAAACGATCCACAGCCCTAAAGGCCATTATTTTACTACTTTGTACATTAAAAGGTCTAATAAAGGGCAATGGTGCTTCGATGAGTCTGACAATTACGAAATATTTCATTTTGTCATTATTTTGTTCATTATCAAATCACATTAGTCAAAATTAACATCGAACTTTATTATATTATTTAATTATAATATTAATTAGCTTTTATTTTCTGTACTAGTTAAAACTTATATTAAGCACAAAACAATAATTAGCCAAGACTTACAATTTAAATCTATGCACAATGGTTTTTTAATCCAGATATACAAAATAAAATATTATATATTCATTTTATTATATCACTAACTTTGTGAAAAGTTTCATCTTATAATTAAATTGGACATACTTACCAAGGAGGGGAATCTGTCCCTGGGGATAAAGTTTTAACAATACTATTGTATGGCATTAAGTATCATGATGATTCAGGGTTTACCTTTTGCCAGGGTCCGTCCTCAGGATGTCTTCTATGCAGACCACGGCTAGACTTCGTTTAATGGTGATATTATGAATCACATTTTCAATATCTTTTAGTCTTCGGGCCTTAACTGGACACTGGAATGACGAGCAAATTACATTCTTATTGGGGGCCCCTAATGTGCAGATGAAATAGAGACAGATACAATGTAACATTGGTCTTTAAATTAAACATACCTGTATATTATACATGTATATATCAACTCCAACAAATCCAATGAACGCTGAAGAGTTGTGAGAGTGCCATCCGCAAACTCCACACAGCGGTAATTTCCCTTTGTTGAATAAAGGAGTGCTTGAAACGCGTAACGTAACCGCTGAGAGGAGTTTGTGTCATCATCTCTCAAAGTCCAAACTCCCCGCAGCGGTTATTTCCCTTTATCAAATCAATAAAGTAGCAACGCGTGACGAGTTTTCTTAAAGTCCCCACCGTGGTTATTTCCTTTTTTTGACAGATTCAACTCTTGACCTAACCAGTGCAAAAAGGGTTTGGTTTATTTCTACGAAAAATGTATTCAATCTATGCTACAGCAAAATACCAAAATCGTTGCAGCCAGGCCTACAAGGCCTACAATAACCCTACGAGGCTAAATATCACCGTCGCGCTGCTCCGTATTTCTTTGTTTCGTCTGTCTTTTTATATGCTTGATTAAATGGATATTTTTTACCTGTGCTTTAACAATTGATTGTGTTAAAACACAGAAACTAGGAGTAGTAATGAGGAAATCATTAATTGGTTTTATCTATTATTTACAGGCATTATTCCGTACCATTGATGCCAAAGTTGGAAGGTTTGGACGAGTTCCAAGGGTTAATAATACACAGCCATGACTATAGGAACCCCGAGATATTTGATGGTAAAAAAGTGGTCTGTCTTGGAGGGGCTGCCTCGGGGCAAGATATATGTTTGGATATTTGCAAGAACGCTGAAACGGTAATTATCATTGAAACACTTTGTTACTAAAAATAAATGTAGTTACACAATTTCGGAATATTTTTGCAGTCTACGAAATTTGGTTATAATGAAAGTAGTTGCCCGAACAGGTCATTTAGCAGCCAGTGCTATATTTTGTTTGTGAATTTTTGTTTGTCCAAAAGAAATTTTTTGTTGCCCAAACTAGGAATTGGTTGTCCCAGGCAACCGGACACTCACTAATTTCGTCGACCGTTTTTACGGTGTATGTAATTGTCACGTGACAAATAAGTTCATGTTCTGTCCTTTCTTAAGGTGATTATTGTTCATTAATTAACATAGATTATTATTTTACCTGGGATGGATCGAGATGGAGCTCTTTTGTGACAAGTTCGTATATTGTATATTTGGAGTGGACTGGATGGCGTCTAAATCCCTGGATTTTTAAAACATTGAACTTGCAATACAAAAAGACCTTTAAGAGTCCGGACCCTTTTTTTGGTTAAAACTTGGATAGTGCAACCTGATATAACAATGATCCGCTTCTGTCAGTGTGTTTTCAGCAAAACTTTGTGATGTTGATGGATGCATTGATCTTGTGAATAAGGATGAGATAGCTTTCATTGTGTAATGATGTACAGTGCTCTCCAAAAGTCGTTGGAAAAGTCAAGTTTCTTTTTTTAGAATAAACAGATTGACATGATTCACATTATTCGTGAAAAAAATCAAAGAATGGCAAATTCCAAAAATCAGCATTTATTTATCAACAAATGGTTCAATCTATATTATATGAAAGAATTCAGTTATAATGAAATCACTTGCGGTATGCGTGATCAGTTTTTTGTCAAATTTTCATTTTGTCCAAGAACTTTTGGGGGACGCTGTATATGAACAGTATAATGAATATTTACCAATACATATTCCTACCAGATGTTACTTATAATGGCATTATAATGCATTCTTCCATCTTTGTTTAAACATTGATTCACAAAATGTTTACATGGAATGAAGTCAAGTTGATTTTCAAAGGCCTTCAAAAACAATATTATATTATTTTCAAAGGCCATTACAATCGAGTTTATTTTCTTTTCAAATGCCACATACAGTAATTTATGTTTTGTATTTTACAGGTGACACTTAGTCACAACAAACCTCTGATACAATCCCCTCTACCAGATAACATTAAACAACAACCTGGTATAGAAAAGGTCAAAGCTAACTCTGTGGTATACAAAGATGGCGTCGAAGAGGACTGTGATGCTCTATTGCTTTGTACAGGATATAGGTACAGCTTTCCTTACCTGTCTGAAAAATGTGGAATTAAAATCATCGAAGAGAGGATCACTCCTTTATACAAACACATCATCAATACTAAATTCAACACTATGTCCTTCATTGGAATGTGTAAAATCATTTGTCCATTTCCTCAATTTGATAGCCAAGTGAAATTCGTCATCTCCACTCTAGATGGAACACAGAAATTACCTACACCTGAAGCCATGAATGCTGAAATTGAACAGGATTATCAGAAACGGCTAGGAGAAGGTCTACCTCATAGGTATGCACATTTTATGGGACCCAAACAATGGGACTACAATGACAGTCTTGCAGAACTTGCAGGATTTACTCCCATACCAAGAGCTATTCAGACTCTTTACAATGAAGTACACAGAACACGTGTACTTGACTTACCAAATTATAAAACAAAACAGTATCGTATCACTGGTGAAGATACTTATGAAGTTTTAAGTGCATAATGATGACAGCACCTTCTGTTTGCCGAATGATGCCCTTGATGCCCTTTGGTTGGTTCGAGAATGATGTCAAATAATAGAAAGAATGTCTTTGATATCTTTTATTCTTTACCTCTTGATACCAAACATTTGTTTTAGAGTAATAATCTCGTCTCATTGTCATTACTTTCATTTTGTTGTTCACTTCGAATATCACAATGTGTCAAGCTAAAATTCAAAAAAAAACTTTGGCCAAAGTGTTGTTCTACATTAACCCGAATAGGAAACTTGGAAGAAAGTTTGATCTCAATGAATCATAGTTTTACATGTAAACTATTGAACAATCTGTGATGTTACCTTAAATGTTGTTCGAGTAAAAGACTTTTCAGACAAACGTCCATTTGTTGTCACTCAACGTGTTCAAAATACATTAACTCCGCGCTGCTTCAAGGAATTATCAAGATACATGTATTATATAGGTCCATCAGTGCAGACATTCAGCTCAAATAAAATACTTGTTTTAGTTCTTCTTTGTTGTCAATAACAAAGAAAATACATCGAACACAAAATACGATTAAGCCGCAACGATCGTTTCATTTGAATCATTTTGTTCATTACATCATAGCAGAGTTCGTCGCCATTTTACTTTTTTTGTTTACTTCCGGTGACAATACCGGAAGTCGTAATACGTTGCATTCGAATATTATTTGAATAAACATTGATTTGTGCTTATAAATACGTGACAGGTTTCTTGACAGTTTATGTATTGTCCAACATTATTATGAGACTTCACATACAGGGTCGAAATTGTTTGGATGAGATATACATAACAAAAACAAAAACAGTTTTGATTTATTGGGGATAGAAGCCTGAACATTATACATATACATACATGTAGCTCATGAATGTTTGATTGGGAACTAATATGGCGGATCATGTATGTTGTTGATTTGAATTATCAATCTTTTTCAGGCAGAAAATATTTTATTAATCAAGAAGATGTTTAGATAAGATTGCTTATCACCCTTGATCATTGTTCATCAATGATACTCGCACGTACCATAAGCATTTTTGTTTAACATTGGGAATTCCTCGGCCATTAACTACGAAAATGAATGGTCGAGATGTTCCGAAAGTATTTGGTAGATAGCATGTATAAAATTTATATTATTTCAACCATACACTTAATAAATTTTTACATATGTCAATTCACTTAATGTCTTGTTTTTATTTATTATTTCAAGTGCGTGCTGCACTTTACTAGAACAGTATTGGCGGATACAAACGTTTAATGTTAAAAATGGTGAAAGAAGTTAATATTATTGTTAAATTTCATTCAACTGTCAGCGGCGCATACATCATCCCCGTTGATTTAAATACTCGAAATTTGTTCGATAATTCCCATACATAAATATGTATAACTTTTTTATCAATATAGTGAGTACAGAAGTACTGGAGTGAGTGTTTAAATAAGCGGGGTTAATGTACGCGCCACTGATACATGAATAAAGTTTACAAGATGTACTAGCATTACAAAATGATCAAGTCATCTTGCTGCAGATACAACTGTACCTATGTGTACTAACCTATTTCTTATTCAGCTATATTCATGGCCTAACATAGTTATGCTTTTCAACCAAGATTAACAGCTTGCATTCATGTGATAAATGTAAAAAGATAATATCTTGCATGTGATAAGATTTAATGGCCTGGAAAACTGTAACCACACGTTCATGTAAATGAATAATTTATATTTTGTATGAGCTCGATAGTTGAGCTAGCATTCAAAACTTAAGTTAATTACTCTCAAGTCTGTCTGCTGGTGTAAAATGCTTAATATTTTATTTAAGGAAACACTCTTTGCATGACTTGAGATGAGATTCTAACCAACACAAAGCTCATAGGTGGATCCAGCGGGGGGGGGGGGGGGGGTCAGGGAACCCCCTTAGAATTTCCGAAATATACCTGTCCATTAGATTTAATAGTTATGTAGTTTTTTATTATTAATATCTTGCATTATTCTGAAAATATTTACAATGTGGTGGTAATTCAAAAGTTTGGACCCCCCCAGAAAAAGTTCAGACCTCCCCCCTAGGAAAAATCCTGAATCCCCCCCCCCTGAAGCTGTCTAGCTAATGATGTCCAACGTCTTTGCCACTCGATCACATCGCTTCTTAAGACAATATACACTTTCTGAAGTTGAACAATATAGTTTGTCAAGTAAATCCTTTTCTGTTTCGAGCATACACGATAAAAATATCATAAATGTAGGTAAGCGCTGCTAGTTTTTTCCAAGAATGAACAAAGGGAGGTAATGCGGTATTTACGAATTTTACAAATTACAATCTATTGCCTCCCCTGAATTTATGATGGAAAGTATATTTTTCTCTTCTTCTGTTATTGACCACACTTGATAAACGAATTCAATATTCAAAGAGGTTCAAAGAAACAGAAGAAAATCCACGAATGAAATGAGTATAGCTTGGGTTTTGAAAATTTACACAGCATGTAATTAAAAGGCTCGTTTATACATTTTAGTACAGGTTAAATAGTGGTGTAGTACACAATTTTAGTAGAGGTTAAATGTGGGTAGAATGGAAATATTTTAAAGCTAAATTAAGACATGATTATTACATAAAAATATAAACACAGCTAGACTAGCTTATGTTCCGCATTTTCACTAAAACAATCCGTGTTATACACATTTCAATACTTTTTACACGACAAACCGTTTACCACGGTGCGCACCGGAAGAGAAGTGCGGGAATGAAGAAATACGTATTTCAAGAAGAAACTAAATTGATGCTCTCACTTATTCCATAAGACTGGAATGCATGAAGCTTTCTTCATTTTAACGAATATTTGCTGTGAATGACTCTAGAAAACACAAGGTAGGTCATATGTTCTTTTATTGCATGACATTAAAGAGTTGCGTAACTGATAGACAAGGACGAGCTCACAGGTCATAATCTAGTTCAACTTCAAAACGTGAACCCAACTTCTATATTTTTGACGGGTCCAAATTGGTTTATGAGTTATGAATGAATGATTAAATAAATGCATTGTCATATTTACAGGACTTGTCTTTCACAAGTAAAATTGCCATGATATATGTACACATGATGGACATGTATGCAATTTTGCAGCTTATTATCTTGTTCACTAACTTGGCTGCATGTTCAGTAACGACTGTTGGCGAAAGTTACTGGTACCGGACAACTCAAACCATGGACAACTCGACCCATGGACAACTCGACCCATGGACAACTCAACCCATAGTCCTATATATAAGACCCTCCGTAACTCATTTCACATTGGGACATTATTCTGTTACGGCAGGGTCTTATCGGCTTCCATATAGTTTGATGTAGCAAAACGTGCACAGATTTAGTGCACGATTTAAACGATTGTAATTTGTTATTATTACGCAATTTTCTTAACAAACTCTATTAGACCGCTAGTATATACAATAATTAACCACATTGTAATATAAGAATTACTATAAGTCACCTCAGCAAGTAGAAATATTCCATTGTTTCCGTCAAGTCCAAAAAATCATGTCTTTCGTATTAATAACAACGCTAAATTCCACGTCACACGGTACCATTTCCGGAATCGTCACTGATAAACGCCAAATTAGACGAACCAAGTCCGGATTACAAATTTGATTATTTTTAATTTTCGGGAGACAAAAAATATAGCTAAATGTAACAATTGTGTTAATTGAAATTGTTAGAAAGTTTAGAAAGTAGAAATTTTGTTTCAGCGACGACGAAAAAAATGTTTAGCATAAATGTTTTGAATTTGTAATCCGGATTGGAAACGGATTGTGCGGCGTTTATCACGACCAATCCGGTATCGGTTACGGCATAAACGGCGTTTAGTGTTAAAAGTATTCAAAACGAAAGTCTTGATTTTTGAGTTACGGAAACAATGGATTAATTCTACAAAATAAGGTTGGTTATTTTAAAACTTATGTTATAATATGTTAGATAAATGTGTCTGTTAGTGTTAGGAATGGGTAAAACAAAAATATTTTCGAAAAATATTGAATTATGTTCGCTTTTGTCGCGCGAGGGAATCCTTGCGCATTTTGCTACATCAATATATACGGAAGCCGATAAGACCCTGCCGTAACAGAATAATGTCCCAATGTGAAATGAGTTACGGAGGGTCTTATATATAGGACTACTCGACCCATGGACAACTCGACCCATGGACAACTCGACCCATGGACAACTCGACCCAATGTTGGGAAAACTCAAACTGTTAGTGAGGTATTGAGTTTTCTCGGGTTGTGTTGTCTTTGGGTTGAGTTTAGTCCTAAATATAAGACCCTACGTATGTTTTTTATCATTTGGACATTTCTCTGTTACGTAGGGTCTTAACGGATTGCTTCAAAAACGCATAGCAAAATTTTTAGTGTACAGACGTCGAATCAGGTCTGGACGTTCTACTCGTTTTAATTCGAAAAATTTGCAATAAAACGATACACCAATAGAAAGATAAACGAAAAATACACATGATAAAAGTGAAATTATTTCAAATTCTAACCTTAGACAGCCAAATAATCCATTTAAACTCCTTAATTGACGAGAACTTTCAGTTTGTCACAATAACCATGCAATAAAAGCCAAAGCAATCAGAATTCAAATTGGGTCACGTGATTTGTAAGAATTGATTTTGAACGAAATTATAAGGTATGCTATTGAAGGCAAGAACGACAACTCTGGAAAAAAATTTCGTTTAACCCAAGCGACACTTTATTTACCGGCAAGAATTCAGTTCAAAATGGCGGCGAACGGCGACAACCCTGGATAGCAGTAAAAGTAATTAGTGTTTCTGTAAGCGAAAAACCTGATTATTATCTTTTGATTTATGGAAAGAATAAAAGTAAACTTTTATCTATCGTTCGGTGCTAATTTGACCCACATTCATTTACTTTTTGAAAAAAATATTTTGCTATGCGTTTTTGAAGCAATCCGTTAAGACCCTACATAACAGAAAAATGTCCGTATGATAAAATAGTTATGTAGGGTCTTATATTTAGGACTAGGTTGAGTTGTCTTGACCCTAATGTTACGGAACATTTTGGAATGTTCGGGGTAATTGAACACGCTGCAGGTATAGCACTTAAAATATCTATGATATATCGGTACATCATGCTGTCAGTATTGACAATACTAAGATGGTATGCTATGTAGAAAGAGAATACCGTTTTGTTTCTATAAAACGCCCCCGCTCTAATAATCGCCCCCCTTTTTTTCAAAAAAGGAAAAAATATGTTATGCAAAACTTAAATGTAACTCAATTACTAATCCATAGTTAAAAAACCAACAGGGTTTAAATTGCAACACACTGGACACACAAAAAAATCTTCCCAAGAGGGACGTTTAAAAGATTAAATTTCAATGGGGTCATTACTAGATTAAATACAGTATGATTATTGTACTCGGTAACCAACTACACTTGTGTAAAAAAAAATCGATATGAGATGCTGTCTACCTATACCATTAGTACTACAATGTCGGGTATTGTCTTTGATCACGGTCGCTTACAGTTTAAGCAACGTCATCAAAGACGCCCACCGACATCACAATTTAGAAGGAGCACAAAGATCAAAGAAAGCCGACATACCTTGAAACAGTCTCCTAAACTATTCAGGGCATTAACTCCTAAACTATTCAGGGCATTAAAAAAATCACTAAGTAACATTTAACACTATACTTGTTTAATCTTTACTAAAGTTGTGCACATAGTTATTACGTTAAGTATTGTAAGTAAATCTATACAAAATTTATAACACGCTTTAATTGAATCTAATGTCAACTTAAATCCAGCTGTGAATTTCCTGTGTGCTTTGTTCTCCGATAGTTTACTACACAGTAACAGACGTAACACATGTTAACACGTCCAGAATCTACTGTGGATCGACAAGGTATATGACATCACACCACAATGACATCAGCGAGATACATTCAGATAGTCACATACACACTACCATGTTTACTCAATTATTAAGTCCTACCGTACTTATAACCATTGTTATTTTTGGTTATATGCATGAAACTGTTTTGGACTCAAATTAATATGTCATTATTATACAAAAACTTACTGGAAATAGCACATATGGAAGAAAGAAAATTTGCTGATTTTTTCACCCCTATTAAACACCCCCTCTGCGGAAAATGTAATGCCCCTGGGGGCGTTTATTAGGAACAATATGGTAAAAAGAAAAAGTTAGAAAAAGAGCAGTCAAGAAAATAAGATGCATATGTACAGAAAAGACAGAAATATAGAAAGATTTGCCCAGTACAAAATGAATCACTGCAGAACCTAATGTAAGTTAGTTTGATGTTTGAATGTACACTGTAAATTTATTTATTATACCCCCGCTTCGAAGATGAGGGGGTATAATGTTTTACCCTTGTCCGTGCGTCCGTCCGTCTGTTACAAAATTTCCGTCGCAGTTTTCTCAGCAACTTTAACATGCAGCAGCCTAATACTTTGCATATTGCTTCATCCTATAGTCCCATGTGGTGTAAAGCGATTTCATGCTCCTTGCTCATCTACTTCCTGTTTGTCGCATATTTTTAGATTTCGTTAAATGAAAGTTACATTATGATAGTCATATTTCTCACTGCGGGGGTATCACTAGTGAGCATTAGCTCACAGATTTATATATGTCATTTTGTTTCAGAACAAAGTGATATTGTCAACTAGAGGGTTGTGAAATAATGATGAAGATTCGAGTGGCTGTGATTGGTTGTGGAGCTGCTGGTCTTTGTGCTCTAAGACATCTTACAGCTAGACCTGAGTTGTTTGATGCTGTAGGTTTTGAACAATTAAACAATGTCGGAGGTACATGGAACTATACTGATAAAATTGGTACCTATGATAATGGAATACCTGTACAGTCCAGTATGTACAAAAATCTCAGGTAGATATTTTCGATCTTAATGGGTAAAAGTTTCAGGAGTTTTTAGAACCTGAAAAAGGGTCCTTAATCATAAACAAACAGGATTTTTAGGCTCAAATGGGATTCTTTCCTATGTAAAACCTGCTGAACATTCGGGAATTTCTGGATTATAAAAATGTTGATCTTTCAGTCATTCATGAGTCTATCGATCAATCTAACTGTGAAGTTCTTTAATCCACTTTTAAATCAAACTTATGTCATAGAAAATTATACTATCTTGCTTGTGTCCATTTGCATCTTAATGTTGTTTGGTGTTGTGAAACAGTTGCAGCATTGTTGATACAATTGTTAGTGTTCAAATTTATGTCCCATCCTCACAGACAAACTTTCATCCTTTATTTTTATACCTGGGTGAACTCTTCAAAGGTTGGGGGGGTGTACATATGATAAATGATTATTTATTGTATATTATTTTCAGAACTAATTTACCTAAAGAAGTGATGGCATTTCCAGATTATCCATTTCCTAGTAATTTACCATCATTTGTGAGTCATGAAGTTGTTTTAAAATACTTAGAGAGTTACTGTGAACATTTTAATCTTCATCAGTATATAAAGGTAAGATGCTTTGTTTTCATTGTCAAATATTTGAAGTTATAGCAGTACAGTAAGGTTCCAATATTAGGACCATCAAAATCAATGGTCTTAAGTTAATAGCGAAATGGTCTAAGTATACCAACATTTTACTTCTCAATTTAAACATTTGGGACTTAGAAATCATCAAAAATCTTAAGATTTTGCAATATCTTAGGTTGTCTTTATAGCAGAACTAATATTTTCTTTAATACACTTTTTAGAAAGTACTTGACTGTAAATCACAGTTACCTGCTTTAGTACCTCTGTTTAATCAGTTTGAAAAAGCTGGGGTTTTTTGGTGTTGTTGTATTTTAAACACTGTGTCAACACTATTTAGATCATTTTACAGCGTCCAGCGCACCTAACCTAACTTTCCTGGATCCTTGTCTATAACCAGTACTCACCTACCCTTCCACAAGGCCAGAAACTTCTCCATATTATCTAATCAATGGAGGAAAATTTACATTATTGTCAAATTTTCATGAAAGGGTATAACCTATACCGTTGGGATTCGAAACCTGTACCCCCTTCAGGACACGAGATTCCAAATTTTGACGCTCTACCAACTGCACTATTGACCCGGGTTTTTGAAAAAGCTGTATTAGACATCAAATGTATGTGTTCATTTAAAACTGAGTTTGAAAAAAATATTGTTTATATTTTGTTTAAGTTAGAGACAAAAATAGATAAAGTTGAACCAATTGAAAATGAGAATCAAACTGAATGGAAAGTTACTAGTTCATGTAATGGTACCAAAGAATGTAACATATTTGATTCTGTGATTGTATGTAATGGGTAAGTTGTTTATATTTATTATCTTAAACTTTCTTGCTGACTAGTAGCCAGATTTATTATGCTATATAGCACAAGACAAAATTATCAATAAGTTCAATTATATAAAATAAGTAATTTTCACCAACTCTAACCAATTTTCACTTGCCCCTGCTTTTGACTCGTGGGTTAAGGCTTATCAATTAATAAATCAAATCCTGATTTACTTGCCATCTGCTGCTGGCATCCCAGGAATGGGGTAGGTAGCAGACGGCTAGATCATCTGACATCTGATCTCCATGAAACCCTGTTTAGAGACAATCTGCGTAAACAGATATCCTGTAGAGCATTGTCGTACACGATCTTTACTGTCTCCGTGGAATGTCACGTCTAGATGAACTTTGTGTCAACCAATCAATGCGTAGCTTTCATCTTGACGAAACACTATTAATTACATTTTGAGTTCATAATTTCTATTTTTAGACCAAGGTTGGCAAGCTAATTTAACAGCGGTTTTATTCACAGTCTGCGATTGGACGGCTCATTTCAAATTGCGTGACGTAGACGATGTAAACAAGTTACGTATCATAACAATCTCGTCATGAGTATTATGATGAGAAAAGGTCACTTGAACATGACGTTCGTTTGAAAAAGGCCAGATCTAAATTAGCGAGTAGGCAAGCAGAAAATTTTAGATTGGGTTTTAATCAGTTTGGTTTAGAGAATGTTTGTTCTCAAGATTGTATGCTTTTTAAGGTAATGTGTGTAAATAAACCACTGTTTTGAAATGACATGATATTGAAGCATTAATAAATTTTATTTAAAACTCAAGCTAATGCATCCGATGCTGGAAAAAAATTCAAGTTCCGAGTTTTCCACTAATGATGTATGTGGTCCTAAAATCATTGTGTTTATATTTGTAGACATTATGCTGTTCCACTTCTACCTAACATATCTGGTATGGATAAGTTTACTGGTACAATTGTTCATAGTCATAATTACCGGGTACCAGCAGAGTTTAAAGATAAGACAGTACTTTGTCTAGGTGCTGGTTCCTCAGGACAAGATATTTGTTTAGACATTTCTACAACAGCCAAACAGGTAAAACTTCCTCAGCATAGTTTCATTATACATCCATGGGTGAAAGTTTTTAGTTTTAATATTTACCAGTATTTTGAGATTAAATATCTATCTTATTTGTATGAAACCTGCATATTTTGTTATTTTGAAGATTTTTGAAGGTTTTCAGTATTTTTCAAATCTTCAACTTCCATCCTTCTAAGTCTGAATGGAAATATTATGTTATTGTCTTCATCCTTTGTTGGTTTGCAATTTTGCATAAAGACCACATTGGTTTGATTACGTTATTGATGAATAGTTTTTCAAATTACTTGTCCCAAATCATCCGGACATTAAGATGATGTGACTCAGTATTTTCAGAACTTTACATTTCTACCCACTTCGCTTAGGAATTGTATTTAGATTCCCTATAGACTGAGGTAATCTAGTTAGTTATCAACATTATACAACTACTTAATTACCTATGCAATACCTTTTTAAAAGAGTATGTAAAATAACACTATAGTACAATGTATTTTCATTTCAGGTGATACTAAGTCATAATAATCCACCATTAGTCACTCCTCTACCTTCCAATGTCTCTCAGAAACCAGGTGTCAAAGAATTAATCAGTGATAGTGTTGTTTATAAGGATGGTACAACAGAGAAAATAGATGTATTACTTCTATGTACCGGCTATAAATATGACTTTCCTTTCCTTGATGATCGTTGTAAAGTTGGTACAGTTGACGAGAGAGTTACACCTTTATATAAACACATTATACACGCTAAATACCCTACTCTGTCTTTCATAGGAATCTGCAAGCAGATATGTCCGTTCCCTCAGTTTCAAAATCAGGTCCAATTTGTGCTTTCGATGCTAGATAAGAGTCAACCTTTGCCTTCTTACGAAGATATGTTAGCTGATATAGATAAAGAATTTACTGAAAAATTGGAGAAAGGTATACCTGCTAGGCATGCTCATCATATGGGAATGACTCAGTGGGATTATAATGATGAGATAGCCGAACTTGGAGGATTTCAACCGATTCCTAATGTTTGGAGGAATATGTATGCAAAAGTTAGTACAAGAAGAAAAGAAAATTTATTGACATACAAGAAGTTACAGTATGATATTATAGATGATGCCACTTTTAAGGAAAATATAGATGTATGAATTGTTTGTTTTGTTTGATTTTAATGAGCCTCTCCATAATGATGCATTATGTGCAGACCACAGGATGTGACTCAACATCCCTTAAAGATTATTTTTTTTTAATCTAAATTGAGTCAATTTTTTGAAAAAATCTTGATATAATTCATATCAGGATAGTTTCTCATTTGCCAAAATGTGTTATTGTTATTCCTAGGGGTGTAACGGTTAACCGATATACCGGTTTATATTGCAATACGACTTCTGACGTTTTTTAACCGGTTCGTTTTTCTCTGAACCGGTTTTTCTAGTTATGTTCCATACTGATTGTTTATATCAGAGTCCGAAATTTAAGTGTTTGAATAAATGTTTAAATGTGTTCGGAAACTTGAAATATTTTTGGTAATGTAGAGAATAATAATCTTTGAAAGTCCATTCAAAACCTTTTTTCTAACTTATTCAAACATTTGCATGTGTATATCATGTACAAATACAAATATCTATGAACAATGTTGATCAAATTAAGACGATGAACGTGCATTAATTCATGCTATGCATGTATGCGCAAAGAATAATATTTATCACAATATATTGCAATACGGGTTTGGTGTATTGCAATATATTGCAATACGGTTTTTACGGTATTGTTACACCCCTAGTTATTCCCCAATGTAGGTGATCTCCTTGTTGCTTATTTTGCACCAATAAGTTGAAAATTTCCCTATAAGTAGTGACTTTTTATACTCGGTACTTCCAGTGCATTCATTAATGAAGACTTATGAATAATTTGTTGTCAGTTTTATATGCAATGCCAGTGCCCTCTGCAAGTATGAAATTATTGTAGGGATGGCTTCTGTTTCTTTTTTCATTGATGAATGATGACTCAGTAGGACGTTTAAAGGGCTCTGTATTTTATGTGATGGCATTATTACATTATTTTTAATCAGGTGCTTTATTTTTATTTATTTTGCTATTTGCATGAATGATTTATTTTAGATAAAAAAACCTGTGTAACAAATATGACTGCAAAAGGTTTTGTTGTGTAAGCTATTCCACATTTTTTCGGTAATAGGGATTATATACCTCAATTCTTAATTCACCGGCATCGTTTTAAATTTTTAACTATTTTTCCAATTGTTATATATGCCTTTTTAAGGATTTAATTTTATTTTTGTGATGAATAATCTAATTAGTTTATAATGTACTGGTTACAGGAAAGACAACTGTGATATTTTAGTATTATATCCCTAATTTAGATTTACTAGTCATATTTTGTCTTGGTAATTTTATGAACATGGTTTTTCGTGTTCTCTGATTATTAAGTTGAAATGGCTGGACCATTAAGTTTAAGGCTGTAGTCTGATGAATTTATTTATTTATAGTAAAGGGAGAAATCATAGTTGTATTATGTCAAGGACCCTATATAACATAGAATATAGGGTCCTTGGTTATGTAAAGTAATGGGTCAATTTGTCAACTATCCTATTTATATGAAACAAGTAGCTTTCACCAGTCCAAATCAAGGCGTGGGCTTGGGGATAGTCAGTGGATTAAGGCATTGACTGAAATGGTTGTTATATACCGGTATAGTCCGCTTTTTCTAAACTGTTAAAGCTTGAATATTTTCACAGTGACTGAATGCATTGTTTTTGTTCTGGTGGCCTAATTGTTATTAAATATATCTTGAACTAAAACATAACATACGGCATAAGCCGCTTTACTCGATCATAATACACACTTTTGGAAACTCATGAATGTATCATGTCGATAATTTTAACAAAAGCATTCACCGTAAAATTATTCATGTTTTGACAGTTGAGAAAAAATGCACTATAGTCATATATTGAAATCAAAACATATCATAATTCTAATTATTGAAAGCATTATTTTTAATATTTTCTAAACTATGATTTTGTTATTTAGTTGTTGAATTTTTAACCTACCTTTTTAATGTTTACATATGTATTCAAGATTGTTTTTTTAACTTTTATAATTATTTATATTTGTTAATGTAACACCCTGAGAAAAATATGCAGCCTGACTGGGACTCGTACCCAGGACCCCTTGCTTACTAGGCAAGTACTCTCACGACTGAGCTATCCTTTCACTTACATATCATTCTCCCAATTATGTAAACAGGTATGTACCGTGACATTAAGGTATTAGTTTCATTTAATTATTTCCTTATTATGCATATGATTGTGAAGTGCTTTTGAGCTATATATTCAATATGAAAAGGGGGCTATACAAATTTGGTATATAAAAATAATCAAGTTATTCTTTATTCTATAGTATTGTTGAATTTAATTCAACTGTCAGTAGTACATACATTAACCTTACTGATTTTAATCAATTTAGATACCAAAGTACTGTTTTTAGTACTCAAATCTGTTGGGTTAATATAATTTATGCACCACTGACTGTTGAATAAATTTCCATTCAAGACTGTGAAATAAGCATTCTGTGTAACAGGTTACTTTGTAACTCGACAGTGAACTTGTTATTGTTAATAAAATGTTTGTTATTTATATAATTTGTTGAATATTTCCATACTTATGAAACTGGGGTCTTAGCCACAGTAGGCTACAGGCTGGAATTTCCAATCTAGTGTCCCAGAGGATTCACTGGTTCAAAACCAATCTAGACTGGTAACTTATACCTTCCATGAAAATCAACAATGTTAATTTTCCTCTATTATTAAGGTATATAGAGAAGTTGTCTACCTTGTGAGATGGTAGGTGAATACTGGTTAGCCTATAGACAAGTGTCTAGGAAAACTAGGTTTGGTGAACTGGTATCTATTAACAACCATAATAAGGTATAACATGGCGTTGAACCCAACCAAAAAAAAGGTACCGGGTACGTATGGGATAATGACGGTACAATGCTTCAGATATCCTGCAATTAAATTGGATTTATACTGATTTATTCTGGCTCAATTGTAAGTACTTGCATCAGATTTGTATCATTCTCCAGTCAGCTTCCTGGCTGATCCTCTAGAACTAAGCTAGCAGACTGATGATATCTTGCTCAAGGAAATGTTGAATAAAGGTATTACATCAGGGGTTGCCCTCTAGGCTGTAGTAAGTGCATTATGTAAAAGAGAGAGTTACTACAGTCTTGCGGGCAAACCTTGACATATAATAAAAAATCGAATCAAATGTCAATATCTTTCTGAAAAAATGAACTTAGATTGAACTTAACATTTCAAAAATGTCTATTTCAGTAAAGTTCTAAATTCTAGTTTGATAAAATCTTCTCAGTAATGATTTCAAAGCTAGATTACCTGGTTTTGATAGATTGGTTTATTTTTACATGAAATTAGATACATATTGCAGTGGAAATAAAGTGGATACATTTATCATGGTTCTTGTTAGATTCCTATCTCTCAAAGCTGCCTACATTTGTTAACATTGAAAATACTGTAGAGTTTTGCTATTAGGACCATCAAAATAGATGGTTTTAATAATGGAAAGGTATTAATATGGAAAACTTCATCGCACCATGCACTTAGTACTAAAAATCATCAAAAATGATTTCGTAGTAACCAAGGTGGTCTTCATCGTTTTAAGAGGCTCACTGGGAAGATTGGGCCCTGCCTGTGTTGCCTCTGTAAATAAAGTCTTTATTATTATTATTATTACTATTATTTTTACCATTATTATAACTATTATTATTTTATTATTATTTTATTATTATTATTATTACTATTATTTAATTTGGATTACTATTTGGATGCTTTATTGCATATCAAAGAAATCTACTGTTATTTGTTTTCATTCATTGTTTGTGGTAGAAATGTTTTATTCCAAGACAATTCTGAAAATGTGAAACATAAAGCCGTCTAGAAACGACCTTAAATTAAGCTTGCATGGCTATTATCAAAAGGTTAGGCTTACACTTGTAGGGTTTGTTTTTTGCATAAGAAAATAGCATGGCAGGTTAAAGTATATTCACAAATAAAAATGACAAATTCAATTACTGAATTATTGTCTGTATTCGGAAAATATTTACTTTCAAGTTTGAAAATATTTACTTTAGTACTGAACAAAGTTCAAGGATTAATTCTGCAGAATATTTCAAATAACTGTTCAGTGATTCTAACGGTTTCTAGCATACCAGCTGAAGTTTTCAAATTCTAAATGTTGGCGTTGTTAATCTTGTTTGGCTTAAAATCAAAGGATTCACTGTTTTCAAAGCTATAATTAAAATTAATGAGGTGGTAATTGTATAAGCCAAGTTTAAAGCTGTTTGTTCGCAGATTTTATCATTAGTATCAACTTTTATAACAATCTCAAAATTGTATAAAAAAATATGGAAGCAGAAGAAAGCATAGTTCACAGTTTTTAACATTAGTATCAACTTTTATAAAACTTTTATAAAAACCCTCAAAATTATATAAAAACATTTCGGAAACAGTAATGCAGTGTTATTGTAATGACAATTTTGGTGCCAAATTGACATACAATTCACAAACATACAAATGTACATATGAAAAAGATTGGGGGATATTTTGTATAAAAGCATAGATAGATAGATGGATTTATTTTGACATACAATGTTACAACATGACACAGATAATAACATACAAATTACAATAATAACATACAAGTTACAATTAATAACATACAAGTTACAATTAATAACATACAAGTTATAATAATAACATACAAGTCACAATAATAACATACAAGTTACAATAATAATGTACATGTTACAATGATAACATACAAGTTTCAATTAATAACATACAAGTTACAATAATAACATACAAGTTACAATAATAACATACAAGTTACAATAATAACATACAAGTTACAATAATAACATACAAGTTACAATAATAACATACAAGTTACAATAATAATGTACAAGTTACAATAATAACATACAAGTTACAATAATAACATACAAGTTACAATAATAACATACAAGTTACAATAATAACATACAAGTTACAATAATAATGTACATGTTACAATAATAATGTACATGTTACAATGATATCATTCAAGTTACAATAATAACATACAAGTTATAATAATGACATACAAGTTACAATAATAACATACAAGTTACAAAAATAACATACAAGTAACAATAAAAACATACGAGTTACAAAAATAACATACAAGTTACAATAATAACATACAAGTTTCAATAATAACATACAAATTACATTACTAACATACAAATTACAATAACAAAATACAAATTACAATAATAACATACAAATTACAATAATAACATACAAGTTACAATAATTAATAATCAATATGTAAATGGTATAGATGATTTTAGTGTTTTTTGTCACAACTTTTATTTCATACTTCTCACAATTTATTGGTCGTGTTGACTTTCAGACACTGACAGTTAATTTTAAAGTATCAAAAATTTCCCAAATCTGTGAACGAGTAGCTTTAATGAAGGTTTGTTTTGGCTGATATTGATTGAATTTATGATGAAACAGATTAAATGGTTACATATGATGTTGTTTTAGGATACATTGAAGTAATCTTACAACACAGTAAACAAAAACATGCATTTCTTTACCAGCTTTTGATGTTTAAGATGTTTTAAATCTCCAGATGTATCAATTATACTTTCATTAGTTTAAAAACATTTTCGAGCTCACTAGAGACAGATGTTAATGAAATAACTTACATCACCTGGTTCTATAAAACCATATTAAAATTATATCATTTGACTAAAGGTCAAAGTTAATATGCTATAAATCATATTTCAATGATAAAATTGACCCATGTTTTTGTGAACAAACTTTAAATGATATTTATATGATACTCTTCAACTCAAGCCAAAGTGAACAGGCTGTAAGTTGAGTTAAACAACAATGTTGTTAATTGATTCAGGCCTCCAGCCCATTATATAAATCATTACTAGTAGGAGCAGTAGTGGTAGGATCCAGGCTTAGGGATGGAGAGGTCCGGGGTTTGAATCCAACTAGAGGCACTGCTAATTTCCTTGAGCAAGAAATTTAACTGTGGTTACTTCACTTCACCCAGGTGTAAATGAGTACCTGCGAGGGTTGGTATAATTCTGTTGTTCCAATGTGTTGACTGCGCTAAGCGGAGTAAAACTCTGCCCTGGGAGATTGATACCAGTAGCTAGATGACCAGGAGTTATAGCTGTAAAGTCAGTGAACGTGCATAAGTAATCAACTTTGACTTCAAAAATTAAAAATGCAATTACGTTTTTACAACTATTGTTCTTATTATATTTTTGATATTTTTTGGCCCAAGACAATGTTAACAAGCTGCCAGAAATTTTTCATCACTCACACACAAACTGGTGCTAGATCATCATCATGTTTGTTAGCATTCTACAATTTTATGTACAATAGAAGCAAAGACCCTAATCTCTGTATATACATTTATATCATGTATGTTATATATTGTTACATTCAGTCTCTGACATGGTTTGTAATTATGTGTCAGTTTATATTTATCTAGATATTTATTCCTGTTATGATTACTATCTATACACCTTTATACAGTTTGTTTATCAGGTCATGCATATTTATACACCACAGTTTGTTTATCAGGTCATGCATATTTATATACTATAAAGTTCCACTATGAAGACCACCTTGGTAATTGCAAAACCATGCCCCAAGCTGCCTATTTTGAGAAGAAAAAAGGGTTCTTACATTAAGACCGTTGATTATGATGGTCCTAATAGCAGAACTTAACTGTACTGAAACAATGCAAATATTTTTGTTGTTGTTGGTTTGTACGCTGTAGCAGCACATTGTATATGTCATATAAGGGTGTCCAGCACACCAAATCTAGCTTTCCTGGACCCTTGTCTATAACAAGTACTCACCTACCCTTCCACAAGACCAGAAACTTTTCCATATTATCTAATCAACGGAGGAAAAAATTGACATTATTGTCAAATTTTCATGGAAGGGTATAACCTCCCCGATTGATATTCGAATCCATAACCCCATTCAAATGCAAATATAAACATGGCTGGTTCCATTAAAAATATATTTCGGGGGGGGGGGACGTTATAGGACTACATGTAGCAATCTAATTATTAAGTTTGTAAACATGATTCATTGACATAATTATCGTCATATAAAATTTACAATGTTTTTTTAAGAAATGTGAATGTCAAAGAGGTTTGTTTCAATCAGTAAAATTCTGTCCGTGCGTCACATGTTATGTGGAAGATTCCATTATTTAAAGTATAAAATATGTACGAGGACATGACCTTATACACGAACTGTACCTGGTATCAGATACTATGGAACCCGAGTTTATAAATACATTCTGTTAGTATTTATGTTTTCAAAAATTATCATTATTATCAATCATAACTGACATTGACCACGTGACTATATACCACGTGACTAAAGCACGTGCACTTTATACACTGATTGGTAATTAAGGTTGATTAGATATCTAATGCTGAAATTAATTCGAGTATGGTGTACTACAGTCGCCATTTTGTGAATACTACATTAACATTGCTTTCATCAATATGTCAGACTTAATATTTCTTCATTGGCTCGGAACACAAGGAGAAACACTCAACTATAATGAAAAAATGAAGAAATCAAAAAGAAGATCTCAGAGAAGTGCAGGCTCCGTATTTACTTATTTTGATTAAGATAGAAGCAAGGAACTCGGATCTGTGGCACAGTATTTATTTATTTTATTTTACTGGGTTAAACGCCGTGTCAACAAATTTTATGTCATTTTACGGCGTCCAGCGCACCTAACTTAGCTTTCCTGGACCCTTGTCTATAACCAGTACTTACCTACCCTTTTACAAGGCCAGAAACCTCACCATATACCTTATTAATGGAGGAAAAATGACATTATTGTCAAATTTTCATAGAAAGGTATAACCTCCCCCGGTTGGATTCGAACCTGTACCCCCTCGGGACACGAGATTCCAAATCCCTACGCGCTACCAACTGCGCTACCGACCAGGGTTCTGTGGCACAGTAAGCAACTTCAGGATTTCAAATTTAATGTCTTGTAGTTACAACAAAGTTTGTTTGTCTAAGGTCAATATACATTTTTTTTTAAAATATCGTGCTTTTGACAACGATTACATTTAAGCACTCTGTGATATAACAGTTTTACTTAGGCGAGACTAAATGTCTTGTACATTGAAATACCACTTTGAAGACCATTAAAAACGATTGTCTTAAAAGAATATGTGGACCCTTTTTCTTCTAAAACAAACCATTAGGGATTTGGAAAAAACGTCAGAAATTAGCATGTTCCTGCAATAACCAATATGATCTCTATTATGGAACATTGTTGCATCAAAACAACGAAGTTATACGGAGTCCTAGTAAAGCCACAATTACAAGAATGCTTAAACCCTCATTAGGGTCAACATATTAATGTTGTTAGTCGATGTATTACTAATGATCATCACGTGACATGATTACTTGTGTTAGTAAAGCGGTCAGTTATTATAGTAAATTGTTATAGTATATTGTTCTGTAACAATGAAGTCTCACATTTACTGAATTAGTGTGTCATTAACTGCTTAATTAGATGATAGGGTACTTTCAGGACAGACTAGCCGTCTAGCAGACTTTACCAGAGAAATATTCCTGTCCGATCAAATAATACAGTAAAGTTCCAATATTAGGGCCATCAAAATCAATAGTCTTTTTTGTTGGATTTATATCGCCGTAGCAACACATTGTATAGGTTATATCACGGCGGCCAGTCCACCTACTCACTGTTCCTGGAAAGGCTAAATCTCTGGATTTAGCTGTTAACTAACTACTAGGCGCATACTTTTGTCAGTGACTGCCTACTGCCCTGCATGATTTACAATAAGTGGTGGGAGGGAGAAAAGCAAAATAGTTTTGATATAGTACCTCATTCTTTACTACAGTAAAGTTCCAATATTTTGACTAACAAAATCAATGGTTTTTAAAGCTGAATAGTCTAATATAGATACATTTTTCATCAAATTAGACATTTAGGAGTTAACTATCGGAATAAAATGTCATGATGTACAATAACTAAATGGTCCTTATAGACGAACTTGACTGTAGCATTAACTAAGGCCTCGAAAACACGGAATCGAACAAAACGTTCGAATTTTACTGGATTTTATTTGCGTTTCTTTGAAATTGTCGCGGTATGTCGGGTGTCAAAAATTTGTTCAGCGCAAATCCTTCTGAATTTTGATGATTCCGAAATTCTGAGGGTAATGTGCCTGCATTCTCATGTTTCACTGTATTTTATCGTCTGCTGTTACACTGTATCCTGTCGTCTGGAAATAATTGAATAAATAAACTCTGTCAAATATTGACATAATTTCATTCTTTATGAGATTAACCTCAAAAACCAAGATTCTGCGACAAAAAGTTAATAATACGAAATTCGGTGAACAACGTTTCTTTTACTTTCTTGTGATACTAGTTATGTTTTTACTTAGTATAAGTATGATAAAATACCCAGCGTGCACAGTAATGGAACTAGCAGGGAGTTCAGGGGTGCCAGGGTCCCGCGGAACTTTCAAAATACAAAATGTAACGTTGACAATTGCGTTCAAATTAAAACAAAAGTAGATCAGACCTGTATTGTTATAATTTTTAGCTCTGAGCCCCTTCCCCCTCAATGAAGAACACAAATCTGGGCCAGGAACGACATGTACGCGCATTATACCTGCGTTTCTACTTTGTTCCCGCATAGGTAGAAATTTTTGTGGAAACAATTTGGTAGTGAATACTCTTGCTGTATACCTTCTCTCTGTACGAACATTAATTCTCTGAACGCTTCCTAACCGTAAGAGCATTCATCTTTAGTTTTCCTTTAAGTTACATGCTGGAAAAATTTGGATACATCCGCCCTGTCTTATTGAATAGTTAATACACGAAATCTCCACCTTATTGTATTTAGTTAAAGATCTTCGCCAGTGCTGGACTTATTCTGTTAAATAAATGAAGTAGTTGTGTTTGTTCTGTGATATACTCGTGAAATATCGTAGAGAAACTCATAAATAATTATTAGTGTTAGGAGAATACGTTGGTAAACAATATCGGATGTTATACTGCACGCAAGACACACAGATTCTGAGGAAAAAAACAGAGATTAGTAAAATCGAAGTTAGGAATAATTGCTTATATAGTTTTGCGGATTTTTTCGAAAAAAGGTGGATGTTTTATAGCGGATTGTGTATAGCGAAGTGAAGTATTGCTAGGAAATTGAATTATTTGTTCAGAAATTCGGTTAATCAGTCTTTGGATATTTTTTTCGTCGGGAAAGTGAATTTATGAATATATTTATTAAGGGTGATTAGTGTTGATTGAATAGAAACAGCGCTAACTTATTTCAGACGCAGTTTTAAGATCACGTGATTTTCGTCCTATTTTGTAACATATTTCTGTGGATTGCCTTTTTCAATACAAAAACAAGCCAATAAAATTGATTTTAGGAAAATAGATATTTTTACATTAAATTCAAATTTTCTCCTATAATGATTTCGATGTTTGTGTAATATGACTAAATACGACATGTTAGAGGCACGCGGACACACTCACAGTGATGGACAGATTGATGTTGCAGCATCTAAAAGAAAGCCATACCAAGCACATCACCCTCACAGCCACCACCATAGGCGAGTTCGAGCTGAACCGGTGGCGCCTTCGGAACCGGAAATACAAATAATCGAGGATTGTCAGAGCCCGGAAGTGGAAAGTAATCCGAATGACATATTTGAACAGCACTTTTTAGCCGCGCAGTTAAGTAGTCCGCCATTATTGATACCGTCCCCAGACGGTAAAGTGCGTTCCTCCTCGTTCAGAAATGACAAACCGAAGCCTCACGTGACAAAACGTGATCAACCGTTATCTTCGTCCGGAAACTGTTCAAGTTCACCGAATCTGTTGTTTCCTAAGGATGATATTCATGTTGGTGCACATCGCTTAGATGCAAGAGATGTTCCGCTTCGCCGAGTTCGATCCTTCAAAACAACAACAAAGGGTGTTGTTAACAGAGGTGACTCATTTCGTAAAAGGTCATCAAACAGAAACGTGGCGTCGGGTTCAACAAATGGACATGATTCCCCGGCTCTTGTACACGGTTCTAGTCACAACGAGTTTGTGCAAACTCCTGCAGCTGACGAACCGTTGTCATCGTATTTTAAAGTTCAAATCCTTGGACCTCCAGGTTGTGGGAAAACTTCAATTACGAATCAATTTATGTCGTCGGATTACGCCAATGCCTATGACAGCATGAATAGTAAGTTAACTTTGTATTACCTTCAGTTACTAACCTGCCCTTATGAAAACATTAACCTTTAACATATTCATGTTACAATAAAGTTCCGCTATCAAGCCCACCTTGATTGTTGCAGTCACACCAATTTCGACGATATTTAACACTGGCACCAGAGTTCTCACACTCGTTAAATACGCACACATATAATATTTTGTCAACAAACACAATTAAAAATTGGTCCCGTGTACATTATCGTGCACGAGTTAAAACTATACTTTCATTATAATATTCAGTATATAAGGTAGTGTCATGTATGTATGCACAGAGAACTATATATTGAGACGTACGCATTATTTTATGATCATAAGATATGGACTCTGGTGCCAGTGATATTTAATCCCCAAATATTGTTTATTTGGGAAGAAAATGTCCCTACATTAATATCATTTCACTATAAAGAACATCTTAGTAATTGCAGAGTCATGCCATTTTCCCCCAAATGCTTAATTTGAGAGGAAAGGGTCCATATACGAGTATTAAGATCATGCCACTATTAAGATTATCGATTTTTATGGTCTTAATAGTGGAACTTCACTGTATTAAAACTAGCAAATAAATTGCCTGATATTTATCGCTGCTTTATTTGTTCCATTTAATCTTGAGAAATTATTCAAATTACGATGTGTTCAGACTCTGTGCAGCGTACGATAAAAAGATAGTTAACATCCTAAGAGATTTGTTCAAGTGATATTCAAATTAGTTTGGTATTTGATTGTCTATGGTAAAAATATACGACATACAAGCAAAGGAAGACAAGGGAGTAAAAGACATTAGTTATCAAGAATTATTGTGGTGACAAATCAAAGTATTAAACATACATCTTTTGTTTTAGAATTAACTATATCAACTTGCCACTGTGGAGCTTTTCACAAAAAATCTTACGATAAAAATCATCGTAAGTCAAAAACAGGAAATAATCATAATCCTGTCATTTCTATGGTTTCTCAAATCAGAATATTATTGAATTATGTGGAAGGTTGTATACCTTTTGTACATCATATCATAGTTATAAATTATATTTATTATCCTTCTGACTTTGAACTGCAAATTTTATGAAATTGGCTTACAATTTTTTTGTGTTGTTTGGAACCCGGGTACCCTATGTTATCATACACAGTCATGACATTTAATGCGCACGGCGACTAAACTACAAAGCAATGCACTTGCTGGGTAATGTGAAGACATTCTGTAGAAGATTGGCATAACAACAACGTCAGATTAGATAATCTGATATCAATCATGATAAAATGATTTTTACCCCGATTGTTACAAAGAATTAGATGGCTGCCTGATAGAATGCTAGGCCTACAATACGCCTAAAGGGATGTTCAAATATTCGCGTATGGTACAATGGCACTTATGTCTCCCCATAGGTTTATCATGTTGATTTTACATTCATTATTCATAGTGAAAGAAATATCAAGTCAATCACTGACAGTTTTATTACAATTTTTATGGAGTTTGCCCCCTACATGTCGTGATGACATGGTATGCAAGAGCTTGATTTTAGAGAAAAACTTATTGTGGAAAAAACCGCTTAATTGTGACACAGAAATTTAAAATTAAAACAAAAACTTGATATTGAAAAGAAAAACTTGATTTAAAAAAAGAAAATCTTGATTTAGAAAAAAATGTCTTGATTTAGAAAAAAATATCTTGATTCTGAAAATAACGGAGTTGTTGAAAAAAACTTGCTTTCTTATCGAAATGTCAATGTTAAAGACTTGATTGTGTATTCATTCGTCGTAATGGATCATCACCAAACGATATTGGCAGCAGACGATAATGAACGTGTAATTTGGCGCCATTTCTATCTAACGATGAGGTAATTAATAGTTCAGGATTTGGCAAGATGGTAAACAATAATTTTTATTTCAATGATAAAGTTTAGATTATTCAGGATAAACGTGATAATTGCCCCATAGTTGGTGTATAACTACATCGAAATAATCTCAGAGATGGTGCCATCGCCTTATGGTACAAAATCGCTCGTGAAATTCAGACAACTCGATGACGTCATCAACAAAAAACCGCCATTTTGTTTTTTTGGCTGTTCCATTTTACATTTAACGTTCGTATCATGGTAATAAATAGATCAGGAATTTTTTTAATTATGATCGCATGAAGTAATTCCTTACTGACAATAAAAATTCCATATACATGTAGACAGTTAAATCGATACATACTTCTTTTAACTCCACTACTATTCACGTTCTGGCTCTGTCTTGTTTGTTGACTGACCACCGTGATATGGTCTATACAATATTACAGGAGCTTGACATTCTGTAACGTAGTTTGAAAAATTCCCTCCTTATTATATAATATTAGATTTTTCAAACTACGGAATGACAAGCTCCAGTGACAATATGTTGTTATGGCATTAAAGCCAACCAAACAATGCTTATTTCACAGAATTGTAAACCGTCCAGCAAAAATTGTCATACCATGTCTACTTGTATTAGGTACTCCCTTGTCGTATGGAATAAAACACGTACAGTTTTGTCAGTTCTCTACGGTTCCGTATTAACACTGGAAGCAAACAAATATTTACAAAAACAGTCCAGAGACAAACTAGGAGACTACTATTACAGGTGTGTTCTGGAATAATCCTAGATGGCTGTTTAGTATATTCTATACCAACAAAACAATACAGCTTGTACAGTGTAACCTGAGAATGCTGAACCCTGGGATATCTAGATTTTTTTACTGCTAACGGTTTCCTTGGTCTTATTTCACACATCCGAATGTTTACGAATGCCTCCGATCTAAACTGGTTCCGGTTTGTCCAACGTTCTGTCAGGCTACGGAAATTGTCGAATAATTACGGTTGATAATCTTTAAAGGAATCGTAAGTACTCGTCAATTCCCGTGACCTTTCATTGGAGAAGCACAATCGAGTTCAGAGTGTGCTTAAATAGCATTCGGAACTCCTCGGTCAGTCGCTACGTTCCGAATGTTTAAAGACATCCATACGTAACTCATCGGCGATTTTCTGCGGAAATATACTTCGTAGAAGATTGCCGTGGTGTCCCGAATGTAAAACGTCAAAGAAATTTGAAATTCTGTATACTGTACGTTCCACTATTAGGACCAACAAAATAGACGATATAGCGAAACGGTCTTAGCACTAGTATTTGGATCTTTATCTTCTCATATTCAAAAGCATTCGGGACTTTCAAACAAGTGATAATATCCCACGATTTTTTCATAAAACCAATGTGGTCTTTATAGTGAAACATATAATTGTAATTATTAAGTATAGAATGGCATTTACTGCTTCGATATATCGGGGAAATTCGAAACCCTGTATATATAGTTCGAACGTTTGACATACCATACGGTCCCGGAGGTGTCCGAGTTGTTGATGTTATACTATATTTCTGGTGATAATTACAGAACTATTTTATGGTATCGACAATTATTGTGTGGTAGTTAGGTATGTCATACTAAGATTGTTTTGCTATTTATTCACGTTACTTTTCCAGTCTTCAGGTATAAGCTGGATCCAAGTAGAACATGGAAATAGATAAAAAATGAAGTATTTTTTGTAGGTATCTTTGACAATATGCCAATAATATATTATATAGTATGTACATTCTATATGTGTCTCGCCTAGTTAATGTGAAGCATTTTTTTCATGGTGTAAAAAGCGAATGATATGATATTCATTGGCCCTAAACATTGTACAAACTTAACACAAGTGGTCATGCAAAATTTATCTTAAATGATAATACAGGCAAGCGTTGTTTTCTCGTCATATTGTTTTTTACGTACGATATTGTTTCCTATGAATGAGTAGATATTGTGAATGTTCGTAGTATACAGAGAAAAGGGTGTGTCCCATCTTGTGACTTTGGGATTGGTGCTCAGTGCTCGGTGATATTTTGAATGGGATCACGATGGAACATCTATTTATGTTTTATGAATGATTTACGTTTATCGTCTTCACACTAGATAACCTGCTATTAAAGTGGGACGCAGGGGCGCAGAGGGCTTAAAGAGCCAAGTTGGTCGCAGTATTTTTTATCATATCATTCTCAGTTGAATTATTTGTTTCTAGTCAACATCGGCTACTCTGTCTTGCAATAATGTTTGGTACCGATAAGTCGAGTTTAGCATGGCAATTTTGATCATTGCTTCATATTTTTTAAGATTGGGTAGCTCCGAGGATAAGACAACCGCGTTGTAACTGAATAAAGTCAAAAGAGCCTGATCAAGTGATTCAAGCCTTCGAAGGCTCTCACCAGCCACAACCAGCCTAAAATGTGTTTTAAAAAGTGGTATAAACACCATAGATACCCAAATCAAATCTTCGGGAACATTGAACCGAAGAAAGTTCGTTAATTTACGGAATCACCCGAGTGATTATCCTGGATGCTATCGTTTAGTGATTCAGAGGAAAAGCTAATGTTTATAAAACAAGACCTTGACGTAGGTAATTATCCTAAATCATACCACCGTAGATTGTAAGAACCTTGAGTAAATTTGTTTAACACTTTAAAGTTAGACCAATTATGCGAGCCAGAAGAAAATTAGTGAGATAACAGTAAGCAGTCTGGGAGATTTCATCAATTAATCAATCTTTGTATATTATACTAATACTATGTCTGTCTAAATATATTTTCAATCAATTCCATGTCTTATAAGTTATATTCATAAATACACACTCCAAATCAGTTTGAATACTCATTTTAGGGTCTAGGGGTCTTGAATGGGTTCTCCGAAGGGAGAAGATAATAAAGATTCTCATACAGGGAACGTCGACGAAGGTCCAGTGGGGGAGGTTTTTATGGAGGGGGTCATTGAGTTATAGGATGATCTTATGAGGCGGATTTACAGTTGAGGACGCAATATGCAACTGGTGGACACGTTGTCTGTACCGATTTGAGAACAATGATTTGATGGTCCTAATACTGTATTAAAAATAAACTTGTATAACTTCTTGTCTATAATATGAACACACAAAAACGTCAAGGATGACACAAGAGGGACAAAATTCTAATTTCCATTGTTACAGTACTAAAAGTATTATATGAACAGTCTGTATATTCAATTAAAACTTGTAGTCAATTCAATTCCGATTCATTTCACCTTGATCAAATTAAATCAAGTGTGTAACAGGTCGTGCTGAAGGTCTTCCCAAAACCACTTACCGGTCAATCAGTAAGAAATGATCATTATTGTTTATACCACAGGTAGGCTGGGATTCCTGTATGTTTGTGTACGGCGAATATACAAACAGTCAGAATAGTTTAAACTCTCAAGTCTTGATATATTCATATAAACATCCGGGATCATGTTAAGTTTCACGTGAAGAGTTTAATGAAGGGGAAGATTATAATGCAATAACTATCAGCCAGTTAAACGATCTTTAACAGCTGAATACTTTACAACTCTGATCTGGTTATTATCAGATTATTTTTTTCTAACATTTGATTGAAAGCCTTCAACTTGCTTTCTATAAAGTCTTGTAGGTTCAACTTTCTTTTTAAAAACATCAAGTAGGCTATTGACGTTTTTGTCATCATTTAAATTGATGAATGACGTTGTAAGTTTTAGTATTGGCGAGGTGGATTTCATCTTCAATGTTCATCATGCTACACACTTTGCTCATGGTGATCTTATCTTGATATAGGTTTTTAAAAACACCCTCAGTTGCCAGAATTGCTTCAAATAGTGAAACTGCTATATTAGAAACACCCATAAAATATTTATTAAAATTCTTTCACTTGATTTATTTAAATGATATACATGTATACTATTACATAGTAATGTGTCTGCTTTTGATCAATATAATCATTTCTAGCGAAGGGTTACCTATCTAATGTCCCGAAAGGGGTTGCTAAGTTGAGTCACTCTAGGGCTGGTTATACTCTTCCGTGAAAAGTCGACAATAAAATCGATTGTCTGCCATTATTAAGGTATTTGGAGAAGTTATTAGCCTTGTGGAAGGGTATAGGTGAGTTGTGAATTCTGGTTATTGACAAAGGTCCAGGAAAGCTATTTTATTTGAGATGGTCGTCGTTAAATGACCATAATTTGGTTGACATTGCCGTACTGTATCTTTTATTATGAAATATCTACATGTATTTAGTACAGGTGTTTTACCGTATGATGCAATGATCAAGTATATTATACAATACTGTGGTTTGAACTTCACAAAATGTCAACGTCTTTAGTTGATTATAACAAGTTACCTATTACATTTATATCATGTGGCAATGATAGCAAATTCTCTTGGATGTCTTCCAGGCATTGTTACAGCTGTTAGTTACTGTTGAAATACAGTTAAATCTCTCTTCATTGGCCAGGCAATTGAAACACATGACTGGATTCCTAAAAGACAGGTGTCTGCTTAATTAAGGCGTACATCAGAATAAAATAATCATGTTTAGAAGTATAGATGTAAGTTTCATTATGTGTCCATCAAGAAAGATCACCTTTGTACCTCGATGTTCCAATATAAGAATCTTGGTTTAATTAGTGAATTTGTTTATAGTTTGGGATATTTTTTCATTTCAAATTATGCATTTATGACTTTATGAAATTGTCAAACTTCGCATAATTGTACAAAAACCAAGATGGTCTTTACAAGCAGAAAGGTGCGGTATTAACGGATGTATTTTTGTCATACCTAATGAAACAATGACATAATAATTACCCAAGGGGGTCTTCACGGAGAAACTTGACTGTACCTGATTGCTTATAGACAGATGCCTTGTTATAATTAAAGTGTACGACAGAACAAAAACTCATATTTTGAAGAAGTGTTGCTTATCTACTCAAGTAAGTTTGGCTTTATAAAAGGTGGTTTCTAACTCAGGTTTTACTGTATATAACCGGTGTATATTATAAAGTGGGTACAGTGTGCAGATATGCTAATATCACAAACATATAAAAACGTTTAAGATTGTAAGAAACTACTCTTTTTTCTGGAGGTATATTTAGACTATGTTCGTCCTTGGAATATCCTCAGGATATCTGTTATTGTATTCCTGATGCTTAATTCTTGATTTCTCCCTGAGGAAGATACCATATTTTACGTCTTTGAAATTATTGTTCAATTGAGATGTTCAACTGTTTAATTATATCAATTTGCATTTTCTATTATCATTTTTAACGATGCATTTTGTACTCCAGAATTGTTTAAAGTATTGTAAAATACGTTTCAATGTTGACTCCTGTTTCTAGTTTTCTCGTGCAATGGTTTTATTATTTCTGGGTATATAGTCACGTGATCTTCAGAATACTAACAATCTCTTGTTTCTTGTTAAATTATTGCAGAAGTGAATATTCAAAAACTGCATCAAATAATTTTGAAATACCTCAATCTCCGTAAACAGATGTCCTGTAGAGCATTGTCGTACAGGATCTCTTCTATCTCAATGGAGGGTCACGTCGAGATGACCTTTATGTCGACTATTTAATGCGAAGCTTTCATCTAGACGAAACACTATTAATAACATTTTGATTTCGTAAATTCTATTTTTATACCAAGGTTTGCGAGCTAATTTAACAGCGGTATTATTCACAGTTTGCGATTGGACGGCTCATTTCCAATTGCGTGACGTTGACGATGTAAACAAGTTACGTATCATAAGAATTTCGTCATTAATATTATGATGAAAAAAGGTCAGTTGAACGTGACCCTCGTTTGAAAAAGGCCAGATCTAAATTATCGAGTAGGCGAGCGGAAAATTTTAGATCGGGTTTTAATCAGATTAGAAATGTCTTTGTCAGAAATACCAGAAAAAAGCCCGTGAGCTGTAACTGTTTGCTGTGAATCCTCTGCACAAATCAATTTTGAAAAAAACCTAATTCATCCCTCGCTTTAAAACGGTAAGTTTTTACTTTAAGAGACATCAAAATCGATGATCTTAACAGCAGGATGGTATTGAAAAAGAGACATTTTCTTCTTAAATTAAACATTTGGGATTTAAAATTGACAAAAATCGCACAATTTTGCCAATTCAAAAGTGATCCTAATAGAGAAACAAAACTGTTCTTATCTTTATACACAGCGTCTCGTGGCCATCGTGTCTGGAAGGTTTTGATGCCAACCTCATTTATATCAAATGTCAAAAACAATACATCTTATTGTTTGGAACAGTCTCTGGTCTTGAAAAAAGTAGGATTATAAAATTTGATAGACGGCTTTTCATTATTGGTAACATTTTTTTGCTATTTTTGAAACATTCATTTCAAGCTAAAGCAGTTCGTTCACAGATTTCAACTTAAATATAACATTTTTTCTAAAACTCTCAAAATTGTGAAGTATTTTTGAAAGCATTAAAGTAGTGTTAGATCTGATAAAGCCAATTGTAGTGCAAAATAACATACGGAACAGAACAGAACATGCATATATCTGTTGATGTTAATTTATGTGTAACAAGAAATATAATGTAAAAACCACATTAAAGCCGGGCATGATTTTTCCGCAGGTAACACAAAAATTACAAAGGGAAATACTCCATAAAAAGCCAGGTAAAGCTGCGGTAATTTTCTAATTCTCTTTATCACATGGTATTTTATCGTTGTATGAAGTTTTGACAATAAATGGTAGAAATACATGGTAAATAAAAAACTTTAACGCAATTGTCAATGACACCGGACGCCCTCCTGCCCAACCGCCCGCCTGGTTTCACCTAAATATAAGCCGATTTTTTTTCATTGAAAATCCAGCTAAAACCTTGTCGGTTAGTTATTAATTAGATAATAAAATGCTTTTTATGACATTTATATTTCTTACAATAAATATGCCAGTTTGTCCTTAAATACTTAGAACTAAATTTCCAAACCCAAATACAGACACTGAGAAGGAATTTTGAAACATTAAAAACAAACCAAGTCTGTGCGCATGTTGCTTTAATTTGATAGACAAGTATTTCTTATTTGAATAATACAATACTATTGTTTTATCTCGATTTCAGACAAATGGGTATTGTAATGATATTTATGTAACAATTATGTTATTTTGATGTTATTTTAAATGTTATTATTTATGTTATTATAAAGAAACATATCACTTGATATCGTACATCTGTTGGGTTATATTTGGGATGTATTAAAGGCATGAAGTACTTTTTTATTACAAAATTGCACAACAAACGTCTTCGAGTTTTGGCATCTGACTGATGCGGTTTTTGTTAAATTGCTTCGCATGTGAGAACACTCTAAAGATCAATTGTACCGTTCTGATCACGCGATTAAAACAAAAATTGATGTTATGTTAAATTCAACGCTTTTTTGGTAAATATTATCTTAGTTTACATGCAAAACAACATTTCGAGAAGATTTTACGCGTTTATTCTTGTTTGTCTTTGTACTGAGTAAAAAATCAAGTTCCGTTTTTATTTTTGCTTGTGCATGTTTACTTCAGTAAAAAATCTAGTTCCGGATATCCAACTTTTTGCGGATTTTTTGTCTCTTTCAAACAAACATTTAAATATCAAACTTCTGAAATATTCCCCAGCAGACGTTCTGAAGAATTCTCGCCACGAGCTATAAACTCATTATCATGTCAGAAAATTCTGTAAAACAAAAAAATAACAACTTTCATAAAACCCAGGTAATCAACGTAATTACATGAACACGTAATCAATAAGACGTTCACTTAATTCAAAACATCAGTCTAGCATCTCGAGAATTTATGAAATTATAATGTAATACAGTAAACCCTCTTTAGAGCAATCACTATCAGAGAGCGCGATGATTGGTTGTTTTAGACACATGACAATTCTGTATCAGGGAGCGCAATGATTGGTTGTTTTAGTCACGTGACTGTTATGTATCAGGGAGCGCGCTGATTAGTTGTTTTAGACACGTGACTGTTGAATTTTAGACACGTGACAGTGGTAAAAATGGTGCTTATAAAGTAGATAAATAGATACAGCAAAGTATCGCTATAAAAATAGCTTGGTTATTGCAATATCAATGTTAAATCATGCTTTTTGTGAAGAATTTTTAGTTCTTCATTCTTAGTAAGAGAAAAAAAAGGTTCCTATATATTGACCACTCAGCTATTATGTTGATGGTCGCAACAGCGGAACTTAACTGATGACACGTTTCTGAATTCCCTTGTTGTTGTACATCCGGAATACCACGGCAATTTTCTACGATATATATTTGGGTAAAAAGCGCCGAGGAGTTTATTTGAATTCAGCTGACCACAGGCTTGGATAAACTATATGTTATGATAGCATACAATTTCTACTATTATGTTCCATCAATATAAAGACATTAATGATTTCATATGGCATATAAGACCAAAAAAACCAATGGAATAATGCATGTCACTCATACATTGGTGTGATGAAGCTGTTGCTCAAAGATGTTGTTGTTATAAAAATGCAGTCTTTTTTAAAGGTTGCACTGTAGTAGTACGAATGTTCTGCAAAGAAAACAGGTAAAACAAAAACAACAGCATCAACAGGAGCAGCAAGAACTATGGGCGTATACTTTAATCCAGCAAGTATTTTATGCACAAAGAGTGTTTAGTCTTCCTTCGTTATCTAAACCTCCCATCGGATGATGCTTCTCACATTTTCTGTGAAATAGTTCCAGTAAAATGATACAACATGGTAGGGGGTGCTAGGTTTCTTACATGCGTTCATTCATTAGTAATGAGAACATATGACTGCTTTCTGCTTTTAACGCACAGAGCATTTATTATATGCACAGTTAAACGGATGTCTTATCAAATATGCAATAATTATGCATTCTTTCCCATTTGGCTTGATAATCGATGGTTGTTTCCAAGAACTGTAAGCTAGATATATAACTATGGTATGCTGTTATTAACTGTAAATGTCAATTTGGAAAAAAGCCGATCATTTTCAGGAAGTATATTTCTAATTTGTACTTGTTTTGTTCAGCACAGCCCGACTGCTGTGCAAATTGTGGAACGACTTTCAGATTGTACCATGTTAGGAGCGGTTATTAGTTAGTAGGGCTGTCACGATACGCCAGAAGCGTATCGCGGTATATTGCGATGCGCTAGAGCCGTATTGCGATATGTACCACGATATATTGCATTGCAAACAAAAGTCAGGGTTGCATAATAGTTCTGTCATAAAGAACAATTCAACTGTTTAATATTGAAGTAAGTTATAGGACTTTTTGGGAAAGTGCCAGGAGAAAAACAGGGCATCTTTAGAGTTATGGGAACATTCCGAATGCGCCCAGATTGGGTTTTTTAACTTAAGCTTTTATCGAATGAGCCATGGAAAACAGACATTTCGCTTCTTTCATTTGGCGAGGGAAGAATTTTTCAATGAAAATAAAAAAATATCGCTAATTACCCGTACGTTAAATTCGTACTGCGGTGCGTATTGCCGCAGCTGCATATTGCAATGCATGTATACCGGTGTACCGGTATATCGTGACAGCCCTATTAGTTAGTTCTATAAACAAATTCTAAATATAATAATTAATACATAATAAAGTTTTTTTTAAAAGAATAAAAATGCAAACAAGGATTTACTGGGATAGTGTTACAAATATATTTATTGAAGTAATTAAGCATAACGTGGTTTTCTGTCGTCATTTGGCGTTGCTTGCCCTTGCTATTCCTTGTACATCTGCTGTGTTTTATATACCGGAACCCCCCGATGTATACCGACTCTCCACGAGTTAAGCAATCGTAACTTCTCGGCAATTTCCGTGACCTGAAAATATACCTTTGACCTCAATCGACTTTGTATAATGACAATGATATTTTCAAGTCACGGAAATTGCCGAAAAGTCACGATTGTGAGTTAAGTCTCTCATACTATGATGTAGTGACGGACTTTTATAGTGACGGATATCTCCGAAATATTTCGGATGTTCACGAAATAAGTCTGTCAGACGACAGTTTAATGTATTGATTCGGCCGACGAGATATCACCATTAGCCCGTAGACACCATTCCATAAATCAACAATGGCTTATTACGATGATATTATTTGATAAAGATGTTTGATAGATATAATAGGATTCACCAGTTTACCACACAATACTTGACATTCTCTGTTGTCATATTGTTAGGAATTTCTGTGTTGTAGAGTGCCTAACTAAAGTTCTTGGAGAACTGAAATTCTAAATGATGATCATGCATATTACAGATAATTGGTCTAAAATAAAAGTTTATTTATGCTGCATAATATGAATCATACATTGATAAACCAAAAATTGTTGATTTTGAAATTTAAGTCGATGGCTATTTCTTTTTTTAATGAGTAAATGTTAATCGGTATAACCCAGATACAGAATTTTGTCCAAGAACTTTTGGGGAGCACTGTATATTATTGGTGTCTATTTTCTAGAACAACAACATAGAAAACATAAATGTATAATACGTGACGCTGCAAGACATTTCATTATATTCACTGTACGGAAATTGTCATCAGGAACAGAACAGAACAGAAATTTGTACATGTTTATAGTTCGTATAGGATAATTTAAGACAAATCTAAACAATATTCTATGAAACAATGTCTCATATTATCCTAAACGAGCTGTAGTAGGTTCTATACATAGTTATAATATTATTTTTCATATATACATACAATGTATACGAACGAATTCTCAAAGAATCTTTTCGATTTAATTTATTTATAAATACATATAAATTATCAAATGAAAAATGGAAATAAAGACTAAGTTCTTCTTTTGTGGTATCCTTGGTTTTGGGATACATGTCATAGTACTAAACTTAAATACAATTTTTAAATGTTCTGCTTTAATTCATTGTCTTAGTAATTAGAATAATATTTTACATTCATATTCTGTCAGATAATTAATTGTACCATTTATATGTGTTACCTAATACCGAAATAAATATATATAAATAATATAAAAATAAATATATATAAATCTATATGACCTATTAAAACCTAATACAATCCGGAAATGGGTTCGATTTTAGCAGACCTGCGGATTGTTCCGGTTGTGTCCAATGAAACGAAGAGAATTGTTCGTAGTTTCCAGATGATTTCATTAAGGCCAGGTTACGCTGTACTATCTAGATTGTTCACTAACTCTATCATTAATATTCTGATCAGGACTGGTATTTGTCTTGTAATGTCTGGGACACATTAGTGTTTACATCTCTTCTGTCAAATACAGCAATTAGAATAATAAATTAGAGGACATCAATTACTAAAAAGACGTTTGTCATAGTTTCACGGTTAGGGGTAATCAAAGCGTTGAAAGCACTGAATGGAAGATTTATTTGCAGGTCATTGTTCGTAACCAATCATATAAAGGTCAGAGGCGGATATAGGATATTTTTTCTAGGGGGAGGGGGGGGGGTTCAAAAAAATTCTAGGGAGGGTCCAAACTCGCAAACAACAATCACATTATACATTGTTTGCAGAATAACACTACATATTAATAACAAAAACTATATAATCATTATATTTATATAAAAACACAAAGGCGTACTAGAGAAAATTGCTTCTTGCAACTTAAAAATGGCATTCAGTTAAAAGATGCACTCATGGACAGGTACATTTTGGAAGTTTCAGGGGGGTCCGGACCCATCTGACCCCCCGCTGGATCCGCCTATGAAAGTAAAAATGCAAAAATGACTGTTAATAAAATTTTAAACACTTTGGTGTCTACATCAAACTGTGCATTGGATCTTTTAATACATTTATATATATTCTTAGATATTTTATACGCAGATATAATTCAACCATAACATTTACTGAATAAGTTTACTTGCACTATAGGCACGATACAGGTAAAAGGCAGTATGCAACGTCCTATGAATATTACTTAAGTTCGAAACATATGAGCAGCCCCTTTATCATTTATCAGGGGTTTTGTTTAGGGAATCAAGGTGATCGAAACATAAACATACCCAGGAATGTTACCAAAGTACAGAAAATCCTTATAAACTCATCTTTCGTTTAGAATTTATTAACTTTGCGAAGTTTTAATCAACAAAAAGTCAAAAACCTGTTTAATCAAACATTCAATTATGATTGTTTACGTAATACAATTTATTTGTTGTTTTTCTTAGCATGTTTTCTATTAACATAAAAAGAACAAACACACTATGATTAAATGTCAGAGTACATATGGTGTTTTAATGCCAATACTTTCATTTCACAGACAATTTGGAAATATTTAAATGATCCAGAACGCCTCGGAATTTCTGTGTACGTATGACGTCATCAGCTAGGTTTCGATGACTTTCTGTTATGAATGTTCTAGAACTTAGAAATCTACGATGTATTTTAACTATTACTGCAATGTTCGATGTAATAAATTCAATATGTTTTAAATGATTATATTCATATTAACAGGCACCGTGGAAATTAAAGAATGATAATGAAGGGGGGCGTGGTCAAGTGGTACGGTGTAACATAACCTTCTGTACCGGAAAAACAAACAATCACTTAAGTTTCCGGATTTTCTCATTTTTGTACTCGATTGACCCAACTTGGGACAGGATTTTTATATACAGTCAAATTCCACAATAAAGACCAGCCCCGTGTTCAGTAACTACTGTCAGCTAACGATACGGGTACTGGAGAACTCAACCAAAGACAACTCAACCCGTGCAAAACTCAACTCAAAGTTTGGACAAGTCAATCCGTTAGTAGGGGATTGAGTTGTCTCGGGTTGAGTTGTCTTTGGGTTGAGTTGTTCCGACACTTCCGTTACGGAACGTTTTGGAACGTTCAGGGTAACTGACCACGCTACTGGGCAGCATATTATCAAACATATTACGATAATTTATCTATACATTGTAGAGGAATTTACGACTAAAATCGGTCGTAAGATGCTTGATAATACGGACTCCTTCTTGTTTATTACAGAATCATACGATTTGACCACTTTAAGTCCAAAATGCTTGTCTGAAAAAGAAAGATATCCATATCCCACAGGAGATTTGACATTCTGTATCTTAGTTTGAAAAATTCCCTCCTTCTTATGATAAAAAACTAGTTTTATTATAAGGAGAGAATTTTTCAAACTAAGATACAGAATGTCAAGCTCCTGTGCATATACTAACAGACTAAGAGCACTTAGTTTTTACGGCTACATTTGTATCAATTTTGATGGTCCAAATAGTAGAACTTGATTGTATTATGGTTCTTTTCTTATGTTATTTTGTTTCTATAGTGTTGTAAGAATATGATTAAATATACTGCGTGACATCAATACAAATACAGTACACTGGAATGGTTTTCTTCTCAGAGTCACCGAGTCAATGCCTTATAAGAATGCCATTTGTAGTGATAATTGAATTTATAAGAAAGTGATACATGTATGCTAGTGTTTATTGATGGAATTACTTCTAACAAAAATATGTATGGTCTCAAAAATGTATTCCATTTATTACTTTTTTAGTCCCGGTATTGTACAACTTTGGTAGAAGTTTTGGGTTATTCTAAGTTCTGGAAGTATTTTAGCGTCAGTTCTGTACACATTATTAATTCATAGTTTTCATAGATTCACAGTACCCCCAAAAGTTTAGAGACAATTTCACTTTGTAAGCCTACTACATAGGTTTTATAAAAAATGAATACTATTTATTTTTAAGTGCTTTTTAGTTTTGCGTATTTTTGATATGGTACTATATTTGTACACATGTAGTTGAGAATACCAAAGTAGCTTAATTTCTATGTTATAGAAAATATTACATTGAATTTGGTTTTGAAGGCTTTGGGATATTAGATCCTGAATCTTATAAAGGTGATGCACTCAATAAATGTGTTTTCATCTAGTCACCAGTCGTACAAAATATTTTAAAAATGATAGTTCTACCGAAAACAATCAATGAAATTTTAAATGATTTTTATTAAATTTATTATGTCTCGAAACTTTTGGTTAGTATTGTAGTGTGCACACGTATACTATAGTAATTACAAACAATTGACTAGAACTCTAGAACTCTGAGAGTCTCTAGAACTAACTATACATTTATTTCAACTTTGACATTTACCAGTTTTGAGATGAAGCCAAAATCACGATAGTAGCTGAACATTCCATAGATTTTACCAACATCGTCGTGTATAAATGTCATAAATCTGCTTGGAGAAGAAACATACACCAGTCTTAGAGATGCTTATATTATATAAGAGTTCTTTATTACACAATATGAGAACCAATATTGACCTTTTTTATTATACTAATGTGAAATACTAAATATCTCATAATGATATAACAAGCTTAAGGTTTTTATACTAACAATGACGTACATTACAGTCTATGGGGGGGCGGGCCTAGTGGGAGGGTCAGGGGAGTTCGGACCCGCCCCATTGAATTTCCAACTATTAGTTATATTGACATCATTTTCGGTGTCATTTAACCCCCCCCCCCCCCCTGTACACTGTGAACTACAGCCGCTATAAAGACCGCATTTCTTATCGCAAAATTAATTGATTTTTTACGTTTTTTAAAAGTCCCAAATGGTTTATATTAGAACAAAAAATGTCATTCTATTAGCACATCGATTTTAATGTTTCTAGTTGTGGAACTTTATATAACTTTGTATAAGACTTTTAGTGCAATGCGACTTTGACTTCAACTTAAAATTTTAACGTTACTATTATTGCATTCTGTATATCAAGACCCCTATTCGGTAAATCTCACCGATAGTCTTTGAGTACAGGTTTTACTGTATATAGACAAACAGCGAGCATTAAACAATAAACATCTGTAAAAAATTGCATCCTTAAACATATGTTAAACATCTTTTTTTTGTTGAAATAAATCTATTTGTACAAAAACGTTTGATACTTTAAGCGGACAAGCCATGAAAGCTATCTATAAAATTAAAGGCTATTTATCAAAGTTTCCCGATATTTCCATTAGCCATAAACTAGATCTTTTTGACAAATTAGTATCTCCAATTTTAAACTACGGCGCTGAACTGTGGGGGTTCTTAGACGCAAAGTCAATCGAACAAGTTCATACCAAATTTTGTAAACAAACATTAGGGTGTAGAGTTCAAACTCAAAACAATTTTATTTATGGGGAACTGGGGCGCTTACCTCTTAAATGTAATAGACTAATACAAGTTGTTCGATACTGGTTAAAAATCGTAACTGATTCAGAAAATAAATACAGAAAATTGATATATAATATGATGCTAAATGATTTTAATCTATATCCGGACAGAAATAATTGGGTGGGTAATGTTAAACATATCTTGGACTCATTAGGATTTAATGATGTATGGTTATTTCAAGGTGTTGGAAATATTCCTCATTTCTTAAACATATTAAAAATACGCATTAAAGATAATTTTATTCAAAAATGGAATGAAGAGATTAATAATTCATCAAGAGCATGTACTTACAAGCTTTTTTTCAAAATTTGACTTTAAAATGTACTTAGACTGTATCAAAGTTAACAAATATCGTTTAGCTCTCTGTAGGTTAAGAACGTCGAGTCACCATTTAGAGATTGAAACAGGCAGATGGACAAAACCTCGTAAAACACCTAGATCCGAAAGAAAATGTCAATTATGTAACACACTCGAAGATGAATTCCATTTTATATTAGAATGTCCACTGTACTTTGATTTAAGACAAAATTTTATAAAACAATATTTCTGGAGAAGACCAAATATACCTAAATTTATTGAACTTATGTCATCGGAAAATCGATCTATTATTTTCAACTTATCTAAATATATATACAAGAGTTTACAACGGAGAAACAATGAATACTATGTTAGATAATCACTTTCTCCCTATATACATAAACATATTTATACATGTATCTATGTACTTATCTTAATATCTATATACTCATCTCCAACAATATATTACACTATTATAGAACGCACATGTCGATACTAATATTAGACCATTGGAGCATTCTAAGAAGTAATTAAGAAAATATACTTTATAGGTAATTAGCAACTATTTATTTTTATGTATTGATATAATGTCACCAAACATTCATATATTCTATGGATTGATTTTGATTATGTATTTAATATTAGACATGATCATATATTTATGTTTAACATTGAATATTGATTTATATGCATGCCTTCACTGGAAATGTAAATGTTGAAATGAATGTATTTTAATGTATTGTATAAATGTAAAATCATGGACATATTGTCTAAATTTTGAAATAAATTATCTATCTATCTATCTTTGTTTCATAAATCTCTTTTATGTTTAAACACAAACTAACAGATTATTATTCTAGAGATAGTTTAAACATGTTCATTTAAAACATATCCAGTTGTTTTTTTTACAATTTGTTGATAGAAATATTGTATTGGTTATGTATCAGGTTATTAAAGTAATGAAGAGATTGTGCATTCTGCAATAACAATTTTATTGAAGATGAATTTCATTTTGTAGCCTTTATGCACCAAAGACTTTGGCAGCTGTAATTTATGTAAATATTATGATAATGCCGTAAATTTAAAAGGAATATCTGCCTAATTTGTTCAGTACTCATATATGTATATATATACTTCGTAAACTGACATGTTCAAAGTAATGGCTCGAAAAAGTCAGCATAAAATGAATTCACATGGTCCTCTGTTATGAATAATTTTGAATTACTTTCTAATGCAATGCAATTACAAATATAATACCATGTTAAGATGCACTCTGTGCACCGTAAACAAACCTTTCTTGTTTCGGTATTACAAAAAGTAATACATTTTGACTTGGGTGAAAAAACACACTTATACTCAGAAAAATAACCTTCGAATTCTTAGGTACCAACATTTCTAAACTTCAAGATTTGTCCTTAAGACTTTAATCCTTGCTTTGCATTGGTCTTTTAAATCCAGCAGTGAGCCGCACGGCGATTTCGTTTGTATACTGGAATATAGTTTTAAAGTGTTTGAATACCCATAAAAACTTCAAGTATGAATGTTCGAGTACTTGTTCATAAAACAACTTTGTTGACGTACTAACTACCTTTGATTGCGAAATGATTTACGTAACCGAATGTTATGAAGAAATCTCATAATCTTAAGATTTTCATAAATCGAATTAATAAATAATGCAATAAATTCTCAAATTATTAAAAGTTTACTAAATTTTTTGACTTAAAGACAGATGTTTTAATCATTTTGATGAGAAAAACATAAATTTCAAAGATTTTCGAAGATTTTGAAGTTTGATTTCCCATAAATATGAAACAGCTGTTTGTTCCCATGGCTATATAAACAATGTTTTATTGTGATGTTTACTTCTTTGTTTTATTTTAATGTCTGATCCATGACGGATAGACGTAAGCAGATTTTGAAAAGTACAAATAAACTCAACCACAAATTATATGTTTACTTTCTATCATAATATTATTTTGATTTGTTTTAAAGGTGCTTGTTCACAGATTTCAACTTAAATATCAACTTTTCTCAAACTCCCCAAAATTGTATAGGAACGTTTTAGGAGCAGTAAACAGCGTTCAGATCATAACAGCAGTAAAAGATGGTGATATTATGTATTACAACATTCCCAGTCAGAAACGGTGTACAATATTGCGACATTTTGCGTTAGGGGTTGCGACATAATGCGTTAGTCGAAAAAATTGCGACATTTTGCGACAGCGCTGCGACATTTTGCGAGAGACGATTGCGACATACAGCGTCGATTGCGACATAAAGCGTCGACATTGCGACATTTTGCATCAAGTGCGACATAATGTGGCGTTGCGACATATTGCGGCGGTACAAACGGTATTGATTATTTTGGTGCATATTTTGTTACTTTCGGTGAATATTTCTCACAATCTATAGGTCATTTTGCTTCAACATTATTAAGAATTCACTGTCTTAACACTATTACAAACGCCGACAGATAATTTGAAAATATAAAAAAACAAAATGTGTGGACGAGTCTCTTTAATGTAACATTATCAAATACGATTCGTGTCGTGATAAAACCAATTCAACGTTCTCCCCAAAATCTACTCGTATGAGCCGGAACCTTTAAACATACAGGTATAAACAAAATAAGTAATCTGGCTGATTAGTTCATTCCGATTAATTTTGTTTTCATTTGAAAACATATATCTTAAAACTTATGTTAATCTCTATAGAGTACCTTTATTAGTTCACCAGTACTAAAGTCTAAGAAATTAGTATTTAATCTTGCTCAAGAAAACGAGATGAGCTTTTAATAATGATTCTGGGTTTTGAATTTCGTATGCTTGTAATACGAGTACGTTTGTCACGTATCTCTTAATTATTTCATTTCATTCAAATTGTAGTCAATTCTCAATTGAACAACAAAGATTCCTCCGTATAATAATCAAGATTTTAACAAAAATGATTGTTAAAGGAATCTTATTGTTTTAGTCAGATTTTGAGGTGGGCTTCAAAGCATACATTCCCGTCTGAAGAGGACTCTATGACCTTGATATAGTTGTTGTTTTGTTTTTGAATGGTAAAAACATGCACATGGAATGCTAACAAGTACACTATGAGAAATATAACAAACACTGTTAGCGGTTTTTTGGCTTGATTGAGTGGTCAGTCGTTGTCATTATATTTGGTTTTCATGACTGAGATTTTGTTAGTCGTCCATTTTACCGCCTTTCTTAAACCGCTTTTCTAAAACCGCCTCGAAAATAGTTCCATTAAAAAAACACAAACACCATATTGGTATATCTGCTTGTATTATTGATATATTATCGCTTTGATTTCAGTTTTGGCAGTTCGTCGTCCACTCAGGATAAATTTCAGGTTTATTTCGGTTGAAGTTAGTTTAGCTCAACGTGTGGTATGTTTTGGCATTTAGAAATAGATGCACGTATCAGTCAATCAAAACTGTGTTTATGTTTTATACCTCATTACTTCAAGTTTAATCCTGTCTGTGCTATGGGGCCTATTATTGATTCATACCATGGCTCGCCTACCTTCGAAAAAAAATCCATTAAATGACCAAGTCACGATCGCTCGAAGTTCGAGCCATCCCATCTCTTAGTGTTTGATTCTCTATTCAAACCTAGTTACAAAACATGCGTCAATATAACAACATGTGTTTTCAATCAATACCTCTACTTAGTAGGCCTCCTACAATTCATAACTCGTTCCAATTTCTAAATACTTCTTGAACAACCCGTCTGGTTCGAGAAATCCACAACAAACCGTATATTTCTGGAATCAGTCAGTTTTTGCCATCACTGTATTATGATGATGTATGATAAAATATCTGTATGCTATTATATAATTGCTATACAATATTATCGTGTTGTAATGCATTGTTGTTCCTTGACGCATTGGTGGATGGAAACAGCGGCGGATACAACTGAGGGTGGATTGGGGCTGTGAAAACCCTCGGTCTGAAATTTCACACATAGTTGCAAAATGGTTGGAATTGAAGTTTTATAGAATGTAATCTGAGAAATTCCAATATAAGGAATCAGGAATCCTTTGATTTCTGGTTGATTATCTGGTTCCCATTCCGGACATCCGAATGCGGTGAGAAACCTAGTAAATCCGGCAACCAGTATATTTGGAATATCTTTTTGCTTCCAAAGATACATGGTTATATTCATATTACGATGTTCTATAAATGGAAATAGCAAAATCATGCAATATTTGATGATTTAAGTCCCAAAAGCTTTATTTGAGAAAAAAAGGTCTCTATATTAAAACATTCGGCTATTTAGACCAACTACTTTGATGATCATGAAAAGTGGAACTAATCTGTCAGAACCAAGTCTTTCACATGGAAATGCGAGAAATTCTTTTCAATTTAGCGGAATACTCAAAATACAGATTGGCGTTGAAGTTGAAGAATTTTTTTATTAAAGTTGTCCGGAATTCAGAGCTATCCGGTTTATAGGAGTGAGATATACAGGGAAGAAATGCGGACCGGACGATTTGTCCAGTTTGGAGAGGGATCGGGTTTATGGGGGAACCGGTTTCGGGAGGTTCTATTGTACAGGGACATCGTATTTGATAGTCCTAATAGTAGAACTGCAGCCAAAAAGGTAACGTCACATGCGGAAGTCCTCTAGATCTGCCACTGATGCAGTTATAAGTTTGTTATAACAATAACAAGACTAAACAGTTTGGCAGATGTCATTGTATCAGTTACAATGTAATATGTTTGATACCAGGCGTAACTAATTAATTCTTCATTATAGACACTATCTCATTATCAACTATGATTTATTATCAAATAATGTATAGTAACTAACATCATCTGGCATTTTAAATCAGACATCATTACATCATCACCTGCCTTTATGCATGGGCGAGTCCATTGTAAGCGTTGATAAATGGAGGGTTACCACAATGTGCACATGGGCAAGTCCATTGTGTCTATTGATGCAATGAGGGGTATAAGTGTTGATAAAAGGGCGAGTTCATTATGTTTGTTGATACTTTTGTTAAGGGTCTTTTGTGTCCGTTGATACATGTAATGGTTCATTGTGAGTGTTGATTCATGGGAGAGTCTATTATGTGTGGTGATACGTGGGAGAGTTTTTGTGAGTGTTGATACATGGACAAGTTCATTATGTGTGGTGATACGTGGGAGAGTTTTTGTGAATGTTGATACATGGGCGAGTCTATTATGTGTGGTGATACGTGGGAGAGTTTTTGTGAGTGTTGATACATGGGCGAGTTCATTATGTGTGGTGATACGTGGGAGAGTTTTTGTGAATGTTGATACACGGGCGAGTCTATTATGTGTGGTGAAACGTGGGAGAGTTTTTGTGAGTGTTGATACATGGGCGAGTTCATTATGTGTGGTGATACGTGGGAGAGTTTTTGTGAATGTTGATACATGGGCGAGTCTATTATGTGCGTTTATACAAGGTCGAGTCCATTTTGAATGTGCTGATACATGGGAGAGTCCATTATGTGCGTTTATACAACGGCGAGTCCATTTTAAATGTGTTGATGCATGGGCGAGTCTGTTGTGTGCGTTTGTACCACGGCGAGTCCATTTTGAATGTGTTGATACATGTGCGAGTCCATTATGTGTGTAGATACATGGGCGAGTCTATTATGCGCGTTTGTACAAGGGCGAGACCATTTTAAATGTGTTGATACATGGAAGATTCCATTATGTGTGGTGATACATGGGCGAGTCCATTTTGAGTGTGCTGAAATATGGGCGGGAATGTTGTGTAGAAATTATATAAAGTATTCCCTGGATATGTTTTAATTTCTTCTATATTTTAATGTTAGGCAATGAAACTCTTTATTTTCACAATAGTTTCTATCTTTAGTTCATTCGGAACGCCACTTGTGTAATTCCGTTACATCACATTCAGTGACATTGACTATAACACTTCTAGATTAGGACTGTGTTTTAATTAATCAACGTCATGTTTTAATCAGTGAAACAAACACCACATGATGTAACGTAAAATTAAAAACTGACACTGATCAAGAAAATGTACCTTCTTGATTGCCCATGGCCTTAAAAGACTTAATACAAGCAACAATGTAACTTTAGTCGACGTTACCATTTTCATTAATGGAACTCATATAATTAAATGAATAGTGCACTGGTTTTAACATTCGGAACTACCTCGGCGATCTTCTACGCTGGTAATATCTTCGTAGATGATCGCCGAGATCGTTCTGAATGTGGTTTTAAAAGGTAAAATCGGTGCAGAGTTGTTTTTATCAATGTGAATATTTTGTGGAGGCAAAGTTGTGAATATACTGTGGTAGGCTTGCCAAACATAGTATTTGGTGAGGAGTCCCATAATATTGCTACCAGTGAACTCAGTCGATTTTCTTCATTAATTAGGGACTTTAGTCAGTTATCTTTCCCTGGTAAAATCTGAAGCAGTTCAATTGATAAGTACATGTAGGTCTTTACAGTTGGAATCCTCTGAATTTATCATTGAAGTCCTATGTAAGAATAACAAAATATTTCATCTAATATCTTTCTTGTTAATGAAGATATTTACAGAAGTGATAAAATTTAGATAGTTCTTTACCCTAAAAATATTGAGCCTGAATTTCAAACAATTTAAAGATTATTTAAGTTATTTAAGATTAATTTTGGCAAACTGACATTGAAAAGTAAGGGTAAAACCCGAGTAATCCAACTAATTGGACCTACCTATTTGAAGAGTATACAAGGTGAAATAACTGACTAAAGTGTTCAACTAGAGTCGGTAAGTCTCTGAGATACCCTGCTCCTCTTTAACTGTTGTGTAACTTACATAACGCACAGAGGTTATACAAAGGTTATTAACTTCAAATCTTTTTTCAGACTTTTAAACCTATAATAAAATCACAATTCTACTTTAAAATCCTCTAAATTAAGGCGCACCTGTTCCAATGTGAACAGTAATCACTTTTTAATTGATTTCTCAAAGAGCTAGTGAGTCAGCTCCTCTTTTTTCGTGGCATGTTGAAGTATATAATTGCCCAATTAAAGATAAACAGATGAAATAGGTTATGAAAACAATCTTTGAAGTGAATGAATACAAGAGGCATGTGAAAAACAAATCGTATTATGATTATGGCCTAGAATTTGTATACACATGTTTTGCATTATGAAAAAAGAAAGGTAATATTTATTAGTATGTCTTAGAATTACAATGTAGTTGAAATGCGTAGATGTAAGATTGACGTCATTTTGAAAGCGTCTCACGGTAATCCGTGCAATTAGCAGGTGAATGAACTTCGTGGAAACATTTATTGGCTTGAATTTATAACAATTGGTTTGAAGTTCTTAAGACGAGTGAGTTGAAGTATCTGTCTGACGCTTTAAGTATAATCAATAAGCAATGCTGTCTCATTTGAATGAAGTTTTTATCGAATTTATTCTTCTTTGCAAAATTATCTTAAATGGTTTAGACGCGCTGTCAACAATTTCTATGAAACCCTGTCTGAAATGGGTCGCTACAACTCTAGTATAATAGCATACATTTCAAAACGGTGCTTTTTTAGTTATCAGTTTGTATTGACTCTTACGAACAAAACCGAACAAATCCAATTCAAATTACTGCAAACTCTCACGCGGATCACTCTGACGATATCGTTATAACCGCAGTCCGAGAGAATGACCCTGTCTTATGTTTCTAAAAATAGACTGTAGCAGATTATTAATCTATTATCAGACCAGCGTATAATTGTCTTTGCAGTGACTAGCGATGGCAATTGCAATACAATGTACTCATTTTAGTGCATGTTTATTTTCATTATTGCTGTTACGTAACTCGAGAACACAATGAGGGCGGCACTTTGTACTTGCACTGTTGCTAATTCGAAATACAAATGTATGTGCATCTGTTGCTTTTATTATAAAGTTCCCAGGTTCGCCAAAGTTCCCTTGAGAACTTTGCTAGAAGCATTTCTCATATACTTTTGCAGTACAACTAATTATAAATTATTACACCCACGACTTTCTAGTGCACGTGTACTTGTACAGAAATCTAAAGATAAATCTTGGTTCATTATTTACTTAAATGTCAATGACATGGACGTGAATATATAAACAAAATATGTCGGATCATCAAAATCGATAGCCCAATTGTCTAATATAGGGCCCTTCACTTCACAAATTAAACATTGGGACTTAAAAATCGTCAAAAATCGCACGATTTTGCTAGTCTTCATAGTGGGACTTTACTATAGTTGAAAAAATCAGATTTAGTACACATCGCAGGATCAAAGTGGTTTTTATAATGTTTGAGTTTTACTGTAATTGTAAAGAATTCCTTAAATTTAGTGCTCACAGCTTAATTTAATTGTTGCAACTGTTCTCTTTTACATTCATCGTAGGCAACCACAGTACTTTCTTCCGTTACACTCCATACGTACCGTGGTTAATTTGACTGGCAAAATCTCGATTTTATGAATATACATGAGGCAGGGAAGACCAATCTTCTTCCAATGAAATCGCAAGTTACAAAATACTCTTCAATAACAATGACGTCATGAGGGTTTTCTTACTTAAAACAGAAACCAACGCACGTGTCTTTTTTCTCAAAATGGTTGCGTAATTTTATTGGCTAATTTTCCGCAGTGGTTTCTTAGCGGAACCAATGAAAATGCCTCATTAATTATTCATGATTACGAGATTTTCCTAACCAAATGACCCACAGTACATAACGCAGAATAGTGAAGTAACGTATCATGGGATAGCCGAAGATGGTTTGTTATAAGTATATGGAAACCAACAGGTTTACTCAGTTGGTAGCGTGTCTGACTGCTAACTCATAAACGAATGGATGATGTTGTGTTTAGTTTAAATTTTTAACACTTGTAAATATCTTTGAGATTTGAAATTCATCCACAATCTTATCAATGACGCTGCGTTTAGATTTAGATGTGTTTTAAAATTATAATTGATATATCAAACATTTTACTGGCCTTTCATCAAAATGCCACTTGCCATTTGAGACGCACTTATTGTCGATTGAAACTGTTATCATATCCAGGATATTCAAACTTGTTTATAAGTCGTAGTTCACCTGTTCCATGAAAGTGGCTGTTTATTTATGATTAAAGTTTCGGAACAAAAATGTGTCATCTAGCCGTCTTTTATGATATTATATAAAATAATGAAGTGTTTATATAACGTCTAAATTGTCGGAACAAAAATAAGACTTTTATTTCTAAACAGGTGTGTCTAAACAAACTTTTCAAAACTTGATACAAATATTATCTGAATATATAGAACATTTTGATATATGATTACCATGGTTACGTATACAAGTTGACAGGAACTTCCGAAAAGAAGCCAGATATTTCACCACGTGAAATCCTGATTAGTGATTACTGAACATAAATTCCAAGCTGAAATTAGATAAGCTGCAAAATTGCATTACAATATATTTTCAATTTTCTCGCTAGTGAAAATTTAATGATGAAATTATTTTATAAATCATTTTACAATTTTGTCTGGTTCCCGTAGAGAGCAATAGATCGTGTGTTATTTAAATATCAGATATGCACGTGTAAGTATGTATGAAACATGAATAAAATATAATTGAATATTGATATTGAATGAAAACCATATTGTTTGTAAACGCATTGTTTACATAAACGACCTGTTTGTTTTGTTTTTGTTGGGTTTAACGCCGTATCAACACATTGTATAGGTCATATAACGGCGGTCAGTCAACCTACTCACTCCTCCTGGAAAGGCTAAAAGTCTGGATTTAGCTGTTAATCAACTACTAAGCGCATACTTTCGTCAGTGACTGACAACTTCCCTACATAATTAAAAATCAAGGGTAGGAGGGGGAATAGCCGTAGAAATAATTTCATGACCAAGCTCCACGAAAGTATGCCCCACCCGGGAATCGAACCCACGACCACTCGATCAGTAGACTTGCGTGCTACCAACTTAGCTAGCCGAGAGGCTAAACGACCTGAATCGATAATAAGAAAGCCTTTCCAAATGAAAGTATTTAGTCCTTAAAGGTAGTTCTTACATTAGACCTTGTATTTATTCACTTTTAATAGTCCTACTTTCAGGGCTCGAATTTAACAAGATCTTGGACTCGCAAAATTATGAAAAAATGAAAAAATCACTCGCATTTTTCCTCCAAATTTTAATAACACACACAGTAACTATTCGTATATGCAATATGAAAGCAACTTAGTTCCATACTTAACTACAGATAGAATAAGTGCATTATGGTGGAATAAGCAAAGAATATCAAATATGTTTTTACGGTGAATCTTTAATTATATTATACCATCAATCAGTCTGGCTGTCTCAATGCTGATTACAGTCTCATTAGGTAAGACAGTAATATTCATAAAGTTTTGCCCGTGATTTCAACTTGCAAAAAAATGCGAGTTAAAGTAAACGTTACTCGCAATTTTCAAAATCCACTCGCATTTTGCGAGTATGCGAGCTTAAATTCGAGCCCTGTCTACCTTAACTATTTCCACCCTTGAAAAGTACATGAACTGATAATGTACTTTTGATTTTGTACTTACAAATAATATGCACGTGATTTTATTCAACAATTATTGTATGCATGTTCTTGCTTAAACTCATGTTGGGCGAATTATAAATAATCGCATCAAAGTTTTAAATATTAGTTAACTCATAAAGTACGATATTATTTCTTATATTTTATTATTATTACATGTTATAAAATAATTCATTTTAACTAGGTTTCTTTATTACTTAAAGAAATTCAGTGCTTAAAAGATATGAAACTTTAATAGCTTTTCAAGTCTTGTTTACCAGAAATTTAGTTATGATTCATTGCTTTTCTGATGTATTTATGTTTGGAACAAAGCCTCAAACATTTCAAAATAATGTTCCAATACAGAAGTATGTTTTGGCAACTGTTATCAAAGTTTCAAACTAAATCGAACACCTACGCTTTTGAAGTTTTGAAGATTTATAAATTACCTCATATGCGAGGAGATTATCAATATCTGAAGTCTGAATGTTTTACTAATATGCGGCTTAAAAGAGAAACACTTCGTACTGTGCCCTCTGACATTATGGAACACCTCGATCATTCATTGAATGAATTCGTAGTGAATGGCCGAGGAGTTCCGAATGCCCTCTGACAGTTCTTGTACAAAATTTTGAATAGCACAGTATTTTTCATACTGACATGCGCACCACAAGTATTTTACTACAATGTAAGATAAAGCTAATTCATGTTACAAAGCTTGATTCAAATGTTGATGAACTAATTAATTCTTACTTTCAAACATTCTCGTACCCTGAGGTTATCAAGATTCTCGATCTAACTAGTATCGAGAATCCTACTAGACTCTGGGTACGAGAATGATTTTCAAACTAATTTACCTAAATATCTCTGCAATCGTGAGAGTAGTAGTCCAGTGATAGGGTGTGCTTTAAGGATTCAGAGGTCCAAGGTTCGCTCCCAGCTAGGGGCATTGCTAATTTCCTTGAGCAAGAAATTTACCTACAATTGTTCCACTCCACCCAGATGTAAATGGATGATACGTGGGATCACGTGCCTGAATGTGATTTCAATGATTAAACCACACTTTAACTTTTTTTAATTCTGTGGGGTTTCAATCCTAAACGTGTTATGATTTTATTATTTTCTCTTTTCAGCTGATCTTGTAGAAAGAACGGTAACTATACAGTTAGATGGTGAAGAATCAACTATGGAATTTATAGATGCTCTCCCTTGGGATGTAAGTATTTTACTATTCAAATCATTTGTCTTAATGGAATCTTTTCTTCACAAACAAAGCTTTGATTTGCAATAACCAAAGTAGTCTCTAATAGTAGAACTGTAGACTTATGTGTTATTAGCGTAGTTACTGTCACAGAGAAAGATTAAACTGTATTTACGATGGCCAATTATCTGTCCGAGCGTGCGTGCGTCTATCCATCCATCTGTCTGTCTGTCCGTCTAGCCGTCCGTCCAGCCGTCCGTCCGTCCGTCTGTCTATCTGTTTATCTGTCTGTCTGTCATCTTTTACTAAGTTCTATTTTACATCAAAGGTGTCCTTCAGCAGTGTATGGATATATTGTGTCTTCATTTGAACTATTCCGTGCTTGTAATAAAATTAACAGTGCTCTCAATTTGAACTACATGTATCTGGCACTTCTTGAAGATTTTGTATTGTTTTTGTACAGCTTAGTATTAAATCAAGCAATACTCTATTAAAAAGGAAATACAGTTACATAAATACATGTATTACGTTTAATGTTTGTTTCTTCAATGGTTGATGATTTTTATTACTAATCATATACGTCAGATTAATTACTCTTGAAATGAATTAGTACTTCCCAGATACTTGTAAACTTTTTAAAAATAACTTTACGACATTATTTTTTTTAAAAACACTTAAAAGCCAATTGAAAAAAAACATAAACAACTTTTTTAATAGCACCTGTTTTATCTGTTGGACTCATTTGAACTGAAAGTGTACACATTTTAGCACAGAGAATTTACTGGAAATACTTTGTAGTATATACTAGCTGTTTACTGCAATTTTCACGTTACTAACAAGTAACTTGGTCATTATGACAAAACTGGTCTTGTTGATAAGCTTACTTGTTTTAGTTGAGTTTTACACCTTTTACATCTATTTCACTATGATCAAGTAATCGGCAATGTTTTTTTGTTTTAAATTAAAGAGGCAACATGTGAAGTTGTAATTTTAAACGCATATCAGATTTACCACGAAATTTAACTATCTCAAAATACCATCAAGCACTGTACAAGTTAATGGTTTCATTAATAAATGGTTTATCCAAAGGATTTTTTATTTATAACTAATTGCGTGTGGGTAATTTGTTAATTACCTTTAATCAACTATGAAATTAGCTGTCGTCTGGGAAACTAAAATTCCGATTTGATAACCTAACTTTGGAACATTAACCAATAGTACATTAGTATTATAATGCACTTTTACAACGTTTTTTTTCTTTTATGGGCAAAAAATCACAAAAACTGCCACAGGCCTGAAATTGTTTTTTTTTAATTTATGTAAAATATGCTATAAGGTGCCTCCGAAAATTGGTTTTCAAAATTGTTAAGTAGTGATTGTATTACATGTCAATGTGGTAACCAAGAGAAGTGATATGTTGACGTGAGAGACTAGACTTGTGATTGATTTCTCTTCTACTATTTGAGACTAATGTCTGAATAACTTCAGATTTATCAAGATATTAGGATGTATAAATCTATGTCTGATGGAGGATTCTTGCTGGTAATGAATAAAAACTAGTTTGTGGCGCACCAAACGTTCTATACATAGACGATAAAAAAACAGTCTGTAAGCACACTGTGGAATCTAATACTCTTACTGAAATCAAAGGGAAATAACTGTGTATGTCTACTATAAATATAGGATATTCGGAATTAGCTCCCTTTGACAGTTAATAATCCTCATCAATGGATTTTTATAGCTTGTTCTTTTTTACCTAAGATAACGGCATTACGCTTCCTATGTTCTATTCTACAACAAAATATTATCTGTAGTGTGTTTTCATGATTTCATTGGTAAGTTTTATCAACTGTCAGTGGCACATACATTCACCCACTGATTTTAATACTGAATGATCAGTAGTAAATACAGTAATACTGAGTTAAGTATTTAAATCAGCAGGGTTAAATTATGTGCCACTGAAAGTTGAATAAAAGTTATCATTAAAATTGTGTTTCTATCAATATTTATAATTGTAGTCTTACTTTCAAATACCAGTATGGGCCTACAGATTGCTGCAATATTTTATATTGATTATATCATTCAGGAAATAAATATATGGGGGTGTAACAATACAGTAAAAACTGTATTGCAATATATACAATATGCCAAACCCATATTGCAATACGTTTTTTGTGTGTATACAATTGAAGCAGTAATTAAAACACATTAATGTCCTCATTGGATCAGCATCACATAAATATGTGTATTTTAAATGCTCTCTTATATAAATGTTTGAATGAGTTGTTTCAAACCTATAAATTTCAAAGTCTGATGGCAAATAATTGCATACAAAAACCAGTTCAGCGAAAATCGAGCAGGTTTAAAACCTTAAGAATTGGTACTGCAATATTAACTGGTACATAGGTTAACCATTACACCCTTACAAATATCTGTATGAGATTATGGATTGTTGTTATATCTTATAATAATAATATAATTCAATCTTCTACAGGACTCAGATGATCATGAGATAGAGAAGACTGCTGATGCGTACGTTGTTGTATATTCTGTTATTGATAGATCAACGTTCGATGCTGCCGTACAAAGTTTATATAAATTACGTCATGGATTCGGTACAGATAGACCTATCATCTTGGTTGGCAATAAAATAGATCTGGTTAGAAAAAGAAAAGTTAAAAAAGAAGGTATGTATAGTTATATATATTGTGGGACCCAGGTCTGTAGTGTAGCACAGTTGGTTGTGTGCCAGGATTTCGACTCTAGTTTCCTGAAGGGAGAACTGGTTGGAATCTCACCAGGGACGGTTATACCCTTTCATGAAATTTGACAATGATTTCAATTTTCCTTCATTAATTTTTAGGTATATATAGTTGGATGATGTTCACAATGTTTTAAGGTTTATATCCATTGCTTGTATTATATGACCAAAATTTTAAAACATTAACACAAATTACAAAGTGATTGCTGTTTTAGCTCTAAACATTAATCCTTATATAGAATTAACGGCCAGGTTAGAGCTATTGATCATAATTCTACATTTTTCATTGCAGACGTACAATCAATCTCAAGAACATACGATTGTCTTCCGTTTGAGACGTCAGCTGCTCTCAATCATCACGTTGATGAATTATTGGTAGATATACTAAAACAAATACGACATAAATTACGTCCTGACCTTCATCCATCACCGTCAGGGCTTCATGATCAAGATAGAAAGAAAGACAAACAAGGGAACTTTCTTGTAAAACTTTATCGAAGATTGAGTCGAAAAGGCAAATCAAAGAAATGAGAAAACTGAACAACTTTGAGTCTAAGGTTCTTGAACACCAGTTGTTAACTAACGTGCATGGTCTTGTATTGAACCTTGGTATTGTTTAATTTTATTCAACTTTCAGTGCCGCATATATTAGCCCTGCTGATTTTAAAACTTATTACAGTACTTCCAAGGGTGCTTACAACTGATAAAAATAAATAGTTGTATGTATGTATGACAGAGGGGTAAATGTATGCACCAGTGAGAGTAGAATAAAATTGAGTGATACCCTCTGGTGTACAGTCAAAGTTCAAATATACAGTTCCCTCCAAAAATTCTTGGATATTGAAAATAATATAACTTTAAACGTATATCTGTGTACACTATTGGTGATCACAAGGTCAGGGTGAAACTTTGCAATTTCATAACGCCTGGTGTCCAAGACTGTGAATGAGTCGGATTGACGTAATTTTGAATCACAAAAATATTCAATGTATTTTTTTAGCACTGTGAAGAGAAATGATTGAAATTTTGTTGTAAACTTTTAAAAACCTCATAGAGGTACACACATGTACTTATTATTGTTTTTTTTTTTCTATATTTTCCTATATTATCATATCATCACATATTATATCATAATTGTATTAACTTAGTAAACTGCAACTTCTAGCCAGGGATGTGTTTCTTTTTATCAGGTGCATATTGGTGATAGTAAAGAACCGCAACTCTGGTAGAAATTTGTCTTCAACCACCATTTGGAACTACCTCAGCATTCATCTACGAAGATTATCTACGTAGAAGATCGTCAAGGTAGTTCCAAATGTTCAACAACATTAACTTTAGCCAGAGTTGTGGTTCTTTTTCTTTGATTCAAGTGACAGAAAGGAACCAAAACTCTTGTAGTCATTGATTTAATATCTTTAAAACTATCAACATTTTGTTACAGTAACTATCTTTATTTTTTGAATATGTTTATATCTTGTAGGAATACCAAATAAATAAATAAAAGACATTTTTTTAATGAAGGCATAGACAATGAATAGTACCAATTAGTTTTATTTCTGATTGAATTTTATTAGATTGTATTCCAATTCTGAGACCTTTTTATTGGAGTTATATGGAGTATTAATTTATGATCAAGACACCTGACCATCCAAATACTGTTTCATTATAAGATCTCAAAATTATTTTCCATATTATAGACAATCAATGATCAGCAAACCCAGATCCAGTCCCCTCTCCATGTTCCTTTTGATTTTCTTCCAAATTTGGACTTGATTGTACCCTATATGGAGTTCCTGGGGGAATTTTCAATACTTTTTTTTATTGCAAATACAAGAAAACAAATCACTAAACATGCTTTCGTTTTCGAAAAAATTAAGTTTCAAGTCAAAACTCCCTTAAGACTACCATTCAAATTTGGACCCCCTATTGTACCTCTTATTTAGTTCCTAAGAGATCCTGGATCTGTGTTCAGCTCGGCTTAATGCAGCTCACCCACCTGACATTATTACAAATACTGGGACAATACTGACTGTTGTCTATTAAATAAGGCTACATTAAAGAGATTTTTTAGGTCAAGATGATCCAGACACCAAACCCTTTACTGTAAATTGCAGAATAATTTAACAGAAACAAGTTTAATTATTATGAAAGATTCTTTCTGTGATGTAATAAAAACAGTTAATTAATGTTTATGTCAAAATAACAAAACATTGACCAACAGAAAATCATCTATGTATGGTATGACTTAAAATATGCTATTGAAAGTAAGTAGATGTCCACAGTTTGTCTCAATTACGGCCTTTCAAATGATTCTAATGAATGTATGAATATCTATTTTGTCAAATTTATTTCATCAGGTATAGCTTTTAAAATATATTTTATGTTAAGTATAGTTATTAATAAAATGTAATCTAAATGTAATTATATCAATAACTCGCCTGTATTAGTTTATAAATTTGTCATATACTCACATAAATTGTTGTTGATTAAATGTTTGTTTTGTTGAATTACCTAAATCAGATTTTCATCAAATACTTTCCTATTTAACGCACAATGTTTCTATTATGTACTAAGCATTTAAATGAATATCTATCTAGAGTCTTTCATTATACCGGAACCCTTGCGAACCCTTGCGTAACTCAGTCCTTAGTGAGTCCCACTACATATTCATGGTTGTGGGTTTCATTCACGGGTGGGGTTATGAATTTGTTGGTTCCATTTCCAGGTTTGACCTACATAATTTTGTCAGTGCTGAACGAAACACTATTGTAACTCCATTTAAAAAAAAGCGAGTTACAATAGTGTTTCGTTCAGCACTCGAATATCTTTGTGGAGTCCGATCATAAACGTTTTCTATGGTCATTCTCCCACTGACCTTTGTATTAGGACAATTGACCGCTGCAATGTGGCTGAAAAAATTAATGCAGCTTTAAACACCATTTATAACATTTTTTTATCATTATACTGATTTTAAAGAACCCCTAGATTTAATTTATTCAATTTAACCCTTAACATTATTTAATTCTTGTTTGTTTTATTTTTATAGTTGATATCTAAAGTGTTTTTATACATTAAAAAATGTCATGAATCATAACTTTGACATCTTTATAAAAATTTATTAATATTAATTAACTATTAATAAAACTTTACGGTAACATTTATTTCTATATTTTGTTGTAGAACAAAACATTAGCACCAATTTTGGTGTGCTTATTAAATAACTTTTGCTAAAGCACTCTTTATTTGATTTTGGCGCATCAAAACTTGTGCCTATGTTTTTTTCATCAATAAAATATAAACAACTCTTTTATATCTTGAATTCAAATCATACGATGTCATTCATGTATTTTCTAATTTTCTAAGACTTTATGAATCATCAGATGGTCATGAATACTTTTTGCTAAATCATATATTCACTATAATCATTTCTTCAGTTTGTTTTTAATATCCCAGAATAATTTAGTTAATTTTTCATTTGCTGTCACTATCAGACTTAAGGTAGAATTCCCCTTTACACAGTCATTACCTTAATCTTTTAGCCTGAAGCCCAGGGCTAGTGAAAATTGATTCTGGCTAGTTAAAAGGTTTTATTTTATACAAATAGGCTAGTTGATATTTTTTACCATTAAAATAAGAGCAAAATAAAATGGTGCTTTTGAAAATTAAGGGCAATGACTGTTTAATGTGATCCGAATTAAGTCACAAATGGACCTTTCCATGACCTTACCTTAACATGTTTAACAAAGGTTTACAGTTACTTTTTGTCTCACAAACAAGGTGTTAACTAAAGAGCACAGTGTTATATTTGTGGGTAAATGCATAGTTATTCAAATAAAAAGGTCGCACTCAGAATGGTCCATTGTGATTAAAGGTAGTAAGTTTCTGGATAAATTTAGTTGTCCAAACTTTACATAACATGGCATCCTCCAAGACTTCCAAAATGGCAAGACATATATAATGGCATGTCAATATACAGTAAGGGAGATACTACCTTAAGCAATCAGAAATCTATAACCTGTAATTTGATGAATTGATCAATCTTGTGTTTTTGTTTTGTTTGTTTGTATGATTTTTTTTATATTTTTCATGTGACAGCGAGAAATACATTTTGTGATTCAATAAAGCTGATCTATGTTTATATCTATTTGTTGTTTCTAAAAATTCTTACACAGACGAACAAACAAATAACTCTCTTCACAGGATATCTCTACAAGATTTGTTTTTGTTGGGTTTAACACCGTAGCAATACTGTATAGGTTATATCACGGCGGTCAGTCCACCTACTCACTGTTCCTGGAAAGGCTAAATCTTTGGATTTTAGCTGTTAACCAACTACTAGGCACATACTTCCGTCAATGACTGACTACTGCCCTACATGATTTAGAATCAGCGGTAGGAGGGAAAATGGCCGTAGAAAATTATTTTATGACCAAGCCCCACAAAAGTATGCCCAGACCAGGAATCAAACCTACAACCCCTCAATCCATAGACTTGTGCGCTACAGACTGAGCTAGCTAGGTGGGCCATCCCTAAAAGAAGTCTAGATATAGGTACAAGGGTCATAACAGTTTGTAGAGTAACTTTCGCCAAAATCTTTTTCCACCAGCACTGACAAGGTACAAGGAACTTTTTAACAGTATTGCTCAAAATCATGTATAACAAGGTTAATGTTTTGGTATTGGTATATTTTTTCCGCAGGTAAAAACACATAAATTTGGATTCTAGTTTAAGTCCATTTCATAAAAGAATGTAACAAAAAAGACAAATGAAAATAGAAATTATTTTACTTTTGAAGTTTTTTCATAGTTAAATGAAAACCTGGAATAAATACAGTGAATACAAAACATGTGAGTAGAAAAATTAGGTACAAAAAACATAAATCAGTGCCGTGTCATGATACAATATACATAATATACATAGACCGGATGGATATGTAGTCAAATTAAAAAAAAACCACATAGTAAATGGCAACCATGTTGATCAAAGCAATATCCCAAAAGCCCATATGACTGCCCCAGACCATCTCAGATCACTCCTAAAGTAAGGAGCATTTTTGTTTTAAGAGTTCATTTAAGAATTTTGTTATCATGATTTTATGATCAAACCTAATCATAGGAATGTTAATGAAATGCATTCATGATTTCAAGACCATTTAAGTTATTAAGTGAAAACAGATCTAGTGAAAACAATGTTTAAATGAGGATTTCAATCGCAAGGATTCAGACACTGATCTTTAGTTAATAATCTATTATAATACAGAATATCTAAATGAAGTTGTACATGTATACTCATTTGTATATAACATAAATATTATAGCATGCACCAAAAATATAAATAACTGAACACAATATAATGATAACATAAAATGTAACAAAAACCAAAAACTAAGGATTCTATCCAGTAAAAATTGTATACATAATGGTGTGTCTTGAAATTTGAAAAATGAAAGAGAATTTGTTCCAACCTTAAAATAAAAATCATAGCAATAAAAGGAATGGATATTTAGCAAACAAGAGTACAAAAATACAGACAAGTCACGGCCCTGAGGTTATGGGTTGAAATAAAGACAGGTACAATATATTAGAAAGCACAAATTAAACATAAAAGCTGGTAATGGAAAACAACATACTTTGTTCATAGTTTTGTCATTATTTGGCACTGAATATAAAGACTGCTTGAAACAAATAAGAAATGCTCTGATCAAAAAAGAACCATCACTCATATAGTAGGCAACTGATCTCAAGCACAGATGGCTGGCACATATGTACATATAATGTTTTTGATCCGGAACTGTGCAAGACATCTATGGTCTCAGGTACTACTGTCAAAACATAATAAAGTTAATATAATTTATCTATCTATCTTTTCACAAGCTGTAGAACTCATTTGTCTCAAACTGTCTCAGATTCAGTGAAATTTCAATGTTTCAAGTTTTGATATTATATGAGTTTCTTAAAAAAAATGAATAAGAAAACAATCTAAAAATCATTGCCTTAAAATTTCACAAGCATTTACCTGATTTATATTGTTTTACAGTAATGGACAAAACAATCGACAAGCCCAACTAAATAAAATTTTCGAACACTCATATCGAGGATTTAGCAGAAAACGGTCATAACTCACTCTTCTCTTACATTGAGTAACAACTGTTTTCCTCTAAATCCGTGATACCAATTTTAACAAGTCCCTAGCTTCTGGCAAATAGGCTAAGACTAATTTCTGAGCACATTATTCTGACTAGGAATAATCAAATTTGAGTCCAGCACTTCTTAATAGATCACATAATTGATCCATAACTCTTAACTCCATCATCACCACTTCCATCTTCACACAGCTTCACAGAAAGATATACCCCACAAAGTAAGCCAGTTAGGTAACACAGCGAAACTAAACAATGCAAACAACCAGCTACCAAAGAAATATTTATCCACCATAGAGAGCAGTAGACCATGACTTAAAGTATTCCATCCGTTATATAATAGACCTAATATTCCTCCGTTATCACGATCAATGATTGATATAATAGCTGCGATAAATAAAATACTTAATGGTGATATCAATAATAGTAGAAACTTCTGTGACCATCTAGATAATCTGCAATATAGAAGTTATTATACAATGTTACTTTGTCAATGTAACCCTTATGCACATTCACAAATATGAAAAGTAAATACAACACAAACATTATAAGGAAGGTAATTTGCTATATGAATCAACGACAATGTCGGAACATGCCAAGACTATCAATTCTTATAATCAATTAAAAGGGAGATAGCAAGTATGAAACAAAGGGAAGTAATATGGTGGAGTTCAAACAAATTGCCAGCTTGCTTAAACTTTTTGTAATGTCTCCTCAAGTTCAGGCCTTCAAACATTTACTGTACATATTTATAAATACTTGGATCGAATTTAAAATATCTTTAGAGACTATTTTAAAGCTGTAAAGCAGGACAATACACAACGCCTTAGACTTAGGTAGAATAACCACTAGACTTAGGTAGTTGCTTCTTATTACATTAAATAACAATAGAAGCACTGCAAAATAGTTCTTCTGTGTTTTCTTATCAATCAAAATCTAATACTGTGCGTAAAGTTTGACCCCAACCTGACCTTTATGCAAGAATATTCATTACATTGAATACGAATGTAGTATTAATGCTCGATTACACTGTGGCCGTGAGGATTATGTGTTGAAATTTAACACATATACATACTTCTATAATTTTAAGATCGCTGCCAAAGTGTAGAAGAGGTCTGGTACTGATTTTCGTCGGGATATGTGTAAGATAATTATTAGATGCAAATGTGAAAGGTCAGATCGGGGTCAAACTTTACGCACAATATATGTGTACAGAATACTTACTTATTTTTGGATGGATGTACAATGACAGATACTGGTACAAATATAACAGCCAAGAAGAAAGCCAGTGATATATTTAATAGAGCTAACGAGAATAAAACTAAACTTTGAAATATTAATGTTATAGCTTTCAATAACGCCCAGTCAAATAATAATTTATTATCTTCTGCAGTACGTCTGAAATAGAAAAGTAAAACATACTTGTGAATATTTTGTATCTGAACAATGATAAATATACATTAAAACTTTGTACTTAATGTAATTAATATAGAGGGGGCGTGGCCAAGTGGTTACAATGTTGGAATGGTAATCATTGGATCACCAGCCCTGCATTGGTTTGAATCACAGGTTACTGGCACGGTCCCGAATCAAAAGCACTATATATACATATGTATATATAATGTTTTTGATTAGGGACTGTGCCGGCTGCCTGTGGTTTGAATCCCATTGTTTCCTTGAGCAAGAAACTTTATTCTGCTAGCTAATAACTGGGGGACCAGGAAGCGGACTTGAAAGTGATTAATCTAAATTGTAGTAACTAAGATTGGGCTTTTCTAGGCAGTTGAATTGTCTTGTGATCAATTATTTCTTTTCTGTCTTGTCCAAAAGCTATTATTATTTATAATCGTTCTACTTTATTAACTGGGTTTAAACAACTTTAACAACCATACAACAGAATTTAAATTAAAAGTATGCCCCAGTATGATACTTGCATCTTTTATTCAGAAATTATAAAGTTACAGTAAATTTTCTGCCACAATATATTGCTGCGATAAAATATTTTAATGCATAAACTGCCATAACACCAGATCAACAAAACAAGAGTTCTAGAAGTGTATATTTTTTTTTAACATCGTATTCAACACATATATAGGTCATATATACGACAGCCAGCTCTTCCTACTATAGGTTTTCTGGACACGTTTCTAACACCAGTACTAACTTACCCTACCACGAGCCCGACAACTCATGTATAGGATATGACCTGCCGCGACTAGGTTTTGAACCCACTATCTTTGGATTCAAAGTCAGACATGCTTACCACTACACCACGACCGTGGCTTGGAAGTGTTAATACATGGTACAGTTGATCGAGATGTTGATAATCATCCCAGAATGAATTTTGCCCTCTTGCTAATGTTCTAAGGGCATTATTCGTACCAGCCTTCTAAATACTAATATTCTTAAAAGCAGTAAAAAAAGCATGGATACAAAATTAAGAAAACCTTTTAAAAAGAAAAAGAACTTATTGTGGATGTATTTAAAATACTTGTATGCCACTTAAACAACAAAAAATTCAAACTTTAAAAGTAAATAAAAATAACAAGAATATACCCTTACCTAGCAACCATCCTTGGAAACAATAATGAAGCAGTAAACAATGCTAGGAAACCATAGAATAATCCATCTTCTATATTCATCTTAAATGGTACAGCCATACCAGCCAGTACATCTGGTCCAGTATAACATAATATAGCCATTATACAACTACTTAATAATAATGGTAATATAGTTAATACACCATGTGGCTTGTCTTCCTGTAAAATATAACATAATATAGCCATTACAAAACTACTTAATAATAATGGTAATATAGTTAATACACCATGTGGCTTGTCATCCTGTAAAATATAACATAATATAGCCATTATACAACTACTTAATAATAATGGTAATATAGTTAAAACACCATGTGGCTTGTCCTCCTGTAAAATATAACATAATATAGCCATTACAAAACTACTTAATAATAATGGTAATATAGTTAAAACACCATGTGGCTTGTCCTCCTGTAAAATATAACATAATATAGCCATTACAAAACTACTTAATAATAATGGTAATATAGTTAATACACCATGAGGCTTGTCCTCCTATAAAATATAACATAATATAGCCATTACACAACTACCTAATAATAATGGTAATATAGTTAATACACCGTGTGGCTTGTCTTCCTGTAAAATATAACATAATATAGCCATTACACAACTACTTAATAATAATGGTAATATAGTTAATACACCATGTGGCTTGTCATCCTGTAAAATATAACATAATATAGCCATTATACAACTACTTAATAATAATGGTAATATAGTTAATACACCATGAGGCTTGTCCTCCTGTAAAATATAACATAATATAGCCATTACACAACTACTTAATAATAATGGTAATATAGTTAATACACCATGTGGCTTGTCATCCTATAAAATATAACACAATATAGCCATTATACAACTACTTAATAATAATGGTAATATAGTTAATACACCATGAGGCTTGTCCTCCTGTAAAGTATAACATAATATAGCCATTATACAACTACTTAATAATAATGGTAATATAGTTAATACACCATGAGGCTTGTCTTCCTGTAAAATATAACATAATATAGCCATTACACAACTACTTAATAATAATGGTAATATAGTTAATACACCATGTGGCTTGTCATCCTGTAAAATATAACATAATATAGCCATGATACAACTACTTAATAATAATGGTAATATAGTTAATACACCATGTGGCTTGTCATCCTATAAAATATAACAATATAGCCATTATACAACTACTTAATAATAATGGTAATATAGTTAATACACCATGTGGCTTGTCATCCTATAAAATATAACACAATATAGCCATTATACAACTACTTAATAATAATGGTAATATAGTTAATACACCATGTGGCTTGTCATCCTATAAAATATAACATAATATAGCCATTATACAACTACTTAATAATAATGGTAATATAGTTAATACACCATGTGGCTTGTCATCCTATAAAATATAACATAATATAGCCATTATACAACTACTTAATAATAATGGTAATATAGTTAATACACCATGTGGCTTGTCCTCCTGTAAAATATAACATAATATAGCCATTACACAACTACTTAATAATAATGGTAATATAGTTAATACACCATGTGGCTTGTCATCCTGTAAAATATAACATAATATAGCCATGATACAACTACTTAATAATAATGGTAATATAGTTAATACACCATGTGGCTTGTCCTCCTGTAAAATATAACATAATATAGCCATTATACAACTACTTAATAATAATGGTAATATAGTTAATACACCATGAGGCTTGTCCTCCTGTAAAATATAACATAATATAGCCATTACACAACTACTTAATAATAATGGTAATATAGTTAATACATCATGAGGCTTGTCCTCCTATAAAATATAACATAATATAGCCATTATACAACTACTTAATAATAATGGTAATATAGTTAATACACCATGAGGCTTGTCCTCCTGTAAAATATAACATAATATAGCCATTATACAACTACTTAATAATAATGGTAATATAGTTAATACACCATGAGGCTTGTCCTCCTGTAAAATATAACATAATATAGCCATTACACAACTACTTAATAATAATGGTAATATAGTTAATACACCATGTGGCTTGTCCTCCTGTAAAATATAACATAATATAGCCATTATACAACTACTTAATAATAATGGTAATATAGTTAATACACCATGTGGCTTGTCATCCTGTAAAATATAACATAATATAGCCATTATACAACTACTTAATAATAAAGGTAATATAGTTAATACACCATGTGGCTTGTCATCCTGTAAAATATAACATAATAGCCATGATACAACTACTTAATAATAATGGTAATATAGTTAATACACCATGTGGCTTGTCATCCTGTAAAATATAACATAATAGCCATGATACAACTACTTAATAATAATGGTAATATAGTTAATACACCATGTGGCTTGTCATCCTATAAAATATAACATAATAGCCATGATACAACTACTTAATAATAATGGTAATATAGTTAATACACCATGAGGCTTGTCCTCCTGTAAAATATAACATAATAGCTATTATACAACTACTTAATAATAATGGTAATATAGTTAATACACCATGTGGCTTGTCCTCCTGTAAAATATAAAAACTTTTTCAAATGTGCACGACGATAATCAAGGCAGGGTTGAAACTGACAAACAATCTGGCATCATAGTCGCAATTTTATCACTAATGTCTCTGAAGTTATTTTTTAATTTGGTTGTTCACATGGACACAATTTCATCATGACAACTTTTGTTTCCCAAAGTAAATTTCCTGAAAATCTACATTCCATATCTAATTTTGTACAGACTGTGCCAAGGTAAAGCAATCTAACAATTAACTTTATGATATAATTATAATTTTTGGACTGGGTCACCACCATGAACAAATGCTATCACTGTTTTTCTAATAATATGTAATACCAGTCAAAGTTTGAGATAATTTTAAAAACAAGCAAACATGGGAACAAATGAATAAGGATGACACCGTGGCAGAAGTTTTTTTATGATGTAGCTGAACATTATTATAATATTATATAACTTCCTAAATTTTGAAATGGAGATAAAATAGTGTTTCGTTCAGCCCTCAATTTAACAAAACATGAAATAAAGCAACAAACTATACAACATTTCAACCTCCATTCTGCAGCAGACGTAAAAACTTAACATTAAACAAACCTACCATATCATAATCATCTTCTTCATCAATCAGTTTATTTAAACTCTCAGCATTAAGTTTATCACCACTAGTAGTCTTAGTGGTATCTTCTACAGTATCTTTAGTATTGGTTTTATCTTTATCCACACTTTTATCTTTGTCGTCTGCTTTCACATCAGACGTATCTTCTGATATGTTTTTAGCATTATCTGATTTCTTACTGGATTTCTCATCTTGTCCAAGACTTACCCATAATGCAATTGCTTATGTAAGGTTAAGGATTGTATATCAATTACTAATGATTATATATCAATTATTTAATTTACATGTTGGTATAAACTAAACCAGTTTACTTAAAACTGTCTGGCTAGCTCAGTCAGTAGTGCACAAGTCTACTGATAGAGGGGTCATAGGTTCAACTTCAATACAAGGCATACTTTCGTCATGAAATAATTTCTACAATCATTTTACCTCCTATTGCTGATTCTAAATTATGTAGAACATTTGTCAGTCAATCATGGAAGTATGTGCCTAACAACTAGTTAACAGCTAAGGCCAGAGATTAAGCCTTTCTAGGACCAGTAAGTTGACTGACAGTCATGATATGGCCTATACATATGTTGCTACAGCAATAAACCGAAACTAGACCTATCACTGAATGTGATAAAATAACCCCCCCCCCACGGGTGTTTGTAAAGAAATTAGGAGCTAAGAAAGTGAGCAGACAAGATTTTTCATTAAAGAGCCATAATTCAGCAAAAATCAATAGACCGTAACCAAAGTGGGATATGCACATGACTGCCTGATTGATATCTGGTATATAAGTTAAGTTTGAATCAAATCAGTAAAATAGGTGCTGAAAAATTGAGGGGACAAGAAAAAGCTACAAGCTGACTGACCAACTAACCAAACGACAAGCTGACACCTATATACCCCCAAAATTATTTTTTGAGGGGGTTATAAAAACAAAAAAATTATCAGTGGAAAAAAAATGAAAGATGTACATTACACACATACAATATAATCAGCATTGTAAAAGGATATTTTAACCAGGCATGATGCACATATAATAGCAAATGGTATCATATATAGACCAATAGAAACATAACGTTGTGTACCAGGTAGTATGTAGAAGAAAAATGACTGATGAAATCTTTCTAGTAAATTATTTAAACTACGATATATTCCTTCAATTATTCTGTAAAAAAAAGAAAATGTATAAACTTCAGTGAGAAAATATATCAAAAACAGCAACAGTAAAAAACACAGACTTTCCACACAGTAAAAATAACAAACAGGATTCTCATTATTGACCAAAGGTCAGGAAAATAGCTTATGCATCCAGATTTGAAATGGAACTTATGTGATAGCATTCTAATTGCATTTTATAATCTAAGTTTCATGCTTTGCACATCCACCGACTTTATAGCTATTACCCATGGTCATCAGGCTACTGGTATCTATCAATCAATCTCCCTGGGGAGTCTTTGACTCCACTTGCTAGTGCAATGTACAAATTTGGGCAACATAATTATACCACCCTCGTAGGTGCCCATTTACATCTGGGTAGAGTGAAGCAATCGCAGATATATTTCTAGCTCAAGGAAATTAGCAGTGCCCCAAGGGGATTTGAATCCAGGACCCCTCGATCCCCAAGCATGAGTCCTACCACTGGACTAATGCTCCTACAAGCTTATATACTTATATTAAATTATTATAGTAAAATAAGATGAATAAACATATGACAGACATTATTTATGAAACTATCTTAATCACTAAAAGTATTAAAATATACTGAACAAAGCTCTTACCTTCCAGTTGTAACCAATGAGAGTTTTCCAGTTTTCTTTTTTCTTACACCTTCTAAAGTAATAGCTTCAATATGGTAACTGTGACAATAGAAATAACAAAAGTATGATATTTATGACATGGAGACTTAAAAATAATAAATTTCATTTTATACACAGACTTGTTTTACATTAAAAAGACATTTCATAATAACAGTCTTCAAATTTAGCCAATAGACTGTGGACTAAATCCACAGATATTGTTGTCAGTATAGAGACTTTTAGAATGTAAAGGGTCCGATTGTCCACCAACTTTTTACAGCTACCATTTTCCATATTCAATTTAAAAAATCATAATTAGTTGTTATATTGTTTATTTAATTTAGGGTATAGTTATCATGCTAAATAATTAAACCAACTGCAAAATTTAACATATCACAAAGAATTTTTAGGTCAAATACACTTTCATTCAGTCCAGTAAAAATATCTACTTCGCTGGACCAAATGTCCATTGCTAATGTAAGTTTGACCTAAAGACAGTACTTACCGATGAAATAGTCCATGGTTGCCGGAAGGTAACCCTGAGGCTTGTGACCACATCATTTTCATCATTGTTTTAAGTGATTGTTGATAACCAGCTAAACTCTCAGCTGTATAATGTGGAGCATCTTTCTGCATGTAGAAATATACTGTTCATGCAGAAAATGATATAGATAGTAAAAATGAACAACTAAAAACTTATAAATGATACATTCAACATAATAAGAATAGTTTCCATATAACAATAATAGGACACTTTTATCCAAACCTCTGAAAACTGATATACTTAAGACCACAGACAAAGGATCTCTCAGCAATGCACTGATGACATTTATATCAACCAATTGGGGACTTTAGTAAGTTATCTTTCCCTTATAAAATCTGAAGCGATCCAATTGGTAAGTAGGTCCTTACAGTTGGATTCCTTGAATTTTATCATTGAAGTCCTATGTAAGGACAACAAATATTTCATCTAATATTTTTCTTGTTAATTAAGATATTTACAGAAGTGATGAAATTTACATAGTTCTTTACCTTAAAAATACCTAGGTTGAATTTCAAACAAATAAAATGATTTACAAAAAAGTTATTTAAGATTAATTTTGGAAAATTGACATTGAAAATAAGGGTAAAATCCGAGTAATCCAAGTAATTGGACCTACCTATTTGATGAGTATACAAAGGGAAATAACTGACTAAGATCCCTTATTGATGAATAGCTAATATCAAGATGAAACACTTCAAAGAGCATCAGAATTTGTGAGTTTTTACTTTTAAATCACATTTATGGCACAAGTAATTCAGGGGCTGTGATTGGATTTTTGTCATGTATATAACAGTACAGATCAGCTGAATGTCTTGCCAGATGTAAAGTTAGCAATTTTAACTACATGTACATGAACATAAACACCAGTGTAATGCTGATAATTACTATATTCAAGATATTCATGAAACATAGTTTGAATCATAAGTTGATGAACTAAATAATTCAGAATTTTTGTTGATTTTGTTTCTTTTTTATCAGTGAATGTGAATCAGTTAATCCCAAAAACAGGATTAGGAGGGGGGGGGGGGAGTCGGGGTCTGTTATATACTTACATTGTTATGTAACATAACTTCAGCATCATGTTTCTGACACAATCTAACTACAAGATTGACGAGATCTAAGTTTGGTAATTGACCATTTAATCCTTCTATTTTTATATTAAAATATTTGATATTACCAGAGGGTATCTCAAGATTTATAGCTGCTTGTATAGGTCCACTTCTACCTGCCATCTCACCTGGTCGAATATCTACGTAAAAAAACCAATAATAATAATGATAATAATGATATAATAATCATAATAAACATAATAATATAATAATACTGATAATAAAATTAATAATAATAACAACATAATTGAAGTCAATTAAATAATGTTAGGAGAAGTTTTCCCAATTTATTTCAGTAGGAGCAGAGGTCCAGTTGTAGGATGTGCGCTTTGGGGTCAAGAAGTCCTGCATTCAAACTCCCACTAGGGGCACTGCTTATTACCCTGAGCAATAAATTTCTCCTGCACCTAGGCGTAAATGATACAATGAGGGATCACCTGTCTGAAGGTGATTTCTATGATCAGGGGTTTTTGTATAAAATTGTGAAGTTGGCTTAACATGTATATAAAAGCTGACTTTAAACTGTGCTTTAGCTTAACTTTTTAAATTTTATATAACAAAAAGGGGATAATTCTGTCAAATATACAAATATTTAAATCTTACATTCAGAGTAAACATGATGGTAACCATCTAGCCAAGCTTGCATTCCAATCTGTTCATGATCTGTTACTAGAAATATTATATCTTTACTCCAATATGGTTGTCCTAAAATATCAAATATATACATGATATAATAGTTTTACACAATACCTTACAAAAGTCCTTGGACATAATTCGAATTTTAGGATCAATAACTGATAAGAGTGCATTGACCCATTTAATCAGAAACAAAGAGCCAGCTACACATATTATTCAAAATCAAAATCTTAAAAGCTTAATTTAAAACAAATAATAATCACATCTACATAAAGTGTAATACAAGTATTTTACTACATGTACTTGTAGGAGCAGTGGTCCAGAGGTAGGATCTGTGCTTAGGGATCAAGAGGTCCTGGGTTCAAACATTACAAAGGGCATCGCTTATTTCCCCGAGCAAGAAATTTACCTACAGTTGTTCCACTCACCCCAGGAGTCAATGTATACTGTGACAGATCACTAGTCTGAAGGTGATTTCAACAATCAACAGTCATCATACAAAATTGTCAAGTCAGCTGAACATATACATGTATATAGAAGCTGACTTTTTAACCTGGGTCAGTAGTGCAGTTGGTAGCGTGCCTGGATTTCCAATCTAGTGGCCCGAAGAGGGTACGGGTTTGAATCCCAACCGGAGAGTATAATACTCTTTCATGAAAATTTGACAATTGTCAATTTTCCCCCATTAATAAGGTATATGGAGAAGTTTCTGGTCTTGTGGAAGGATAGGCGAGTACTGGTCATAGACAAGGGTCCAGGAAAGCCAGGTTAGGTGCACTGGACGCCGTTATAAGACCTATACAATGTGTTGCTACAGCGTTAAACCCAACAAAATAAATAAGAAGCAGACTTTAAATCACACTTAGCCTTTTTTTCATACTTACTAGAGAAATATTTAGCTAATCCCAGCATCAATACTATACCACCATATGTAGGTGGTAGATCCGATGATTTAGCTCTCATTGGTACTGATAATACAACAGCTTCCGTACTAGCTGAACGCCTAGCTCGTAATATACTGTATACATTCTGTCCTGGTACTATCTGTAATTATGATGTAAGATTGTTTTCTCTTCATGATTTACAATGCAATGTACTGTTATTTGATGAAAATATATGGTGAAAAAAATATTTAAAAATGATGTCACAAGAAATGAAAGAAACAATCCTCAATTATGTCTTCTTGTGCATAAAGAAAATGATATTTTAAATATGACTAAACAACACATGAAACTATTTTCTAAACTCATTCAGACAAAAAGAAATATAATGTGGAAACCACATTAAAGCCAGATTAAATGCAAAAATTATAAAGGGAAAAATCCATAATTAATAAAGCCAGGTAGAGTTGCAGTTACTTTCTAATTCTGTACATCACATTGTACATTATCATTGTATGAAGTTTCATAAAGATCTGACAACAAAAGGCAGAAATACATGGAAAATGTATATGGTGTATACATGTATATGGTTAACGCAATTTCTAACGACACCAGACAAACGCTTGCCCACCCGGGTTTCACCAACCTATTAGCTGATTTTTTTCGTTGAAAAATCCTGCTAAAAATCAATCTTACACCAACATGGACAAGTGTTCTTATTTATTACACATGTAGAGCTCGACTAGTTGTCGGATTGCCTTTGAAAACCTAACTTTGGGTTCTGGTTACAAGTTTTTGCTGCAAGTTGTCATATTGGGCATAACACATCATAATCTTACTGACCATACACTGTAGCCGAACAGATGATATCTGAAGCTCAAAATATTAGGTTTTCCAATCCGTTTTGAAGGGGTACAAATTTTTAACATAAAAATCATGAGACTCTAAGCTAATACTATAGTACTTTGTAGTTGAACTTAACGATAGTATGACAGAGTTAACTAACCTGTCCTCTAACAAGATGTAAAGGATATTTAACTGTATAATTCTGTATGTATGTATCTAGACCAATCTCTCTAAATCTCTCATATACCCATTCTCTTGGTACATTTCTATAAATAAAATATCAGTTTGTTAACTTAAATAGCAAATAAAATATAAGATTAGTCCCAAGAGTCAGTGAGCCATCAACCCATGAATTTAACTAGCAGTAAGTATAAAAATAATCAATAGCTTTATGGAACTAATACAGTACAAGTATAATACTACACTGCCATCCATAAGTTTCTTCACACATACACAATTTACATTTTACTAAATAGAATCTTAAAAAATTGTAGAGACAGTTTATTGGTAAATATTTTTTTATTTTGTATTTTGAAATCAGAATATTTTTCCTATGGATATGAAATTGAAAAAATTTATCCAACTTAGTATTGATTCATTGAGACACATTGACCACAGCTTTGGAGGCTGATCGATAAATTTTGCTGCAACTCTGGGGAAAAAAGTTTCAAACGAAAATCTGTTTCCATTGCATGAATAATGTATAAAATATACAATAAAAATAATGATTCTTAAAACATTGAAGTAAAAGCAATTCAATTAATTAAATTGTGAAGAAACTTTTGGAGGGCAGGGTACATGTAAGTATTATCAGAGTTCTATATAAAACCAAGTCATTGTTTTACCAACAAGCCTGAAGCTCAGAACAAGAAAAAATTGATTTGGGCTAGTGAAAATTACTTATTTCAAATAGTTGGGGTAAATGATACTGTGACTAGTGGTACCTTTTATCTTTTTTCAATTCTTCTTTAAATTCAGATATAAGTTCTTCCTGAACATCATCAAAGGAAAATCCACTGTGAACAACACCTGAAAATGTAGTCATTTCGCAAACATTGTATACAGTTAAACCATAATCTACTTATATTATAATTGTTTATTTTAGTTGATATAATTACTAATTGGATGCTACTTAACAGTCTCCTTTCAAAAATTTGGTTTTCAGCAGAAACTCCTAAGCCACACAAGAGATACTAGTGTTCCAACTCAAGATGATGATACTGTATAAATTACTCAGCTATTTTGAACATTGAGGGAAAACTGCATGATTTTTAAGAAATTTTAGAAGGGAAAAGGGTCTTGACAGGACCATGTGACATACAGAACAAGTAATGTAATGTGGAAACCACATTAAAGCCAGATTTTCATCAAGATCTGACCATAAATGACACAGATATCCAACATATTAAAACCTTTAACGCAAACATTACAAAGGAAAATAATCCACAATAAAGCCAGGTAGAGTTGTGGTTACTTTCTTATTCTGTTCATCACATGGTATGTTATCACTGTATGAAGTTTCATAAAGATCTGACAAAAAACAGCTAAAAATTACCAAGGAAAATAAGGTCAGTCTTTAACATACCTGGTAATAGAGCATTCTCAGAGAAGTATGTTCTTGCATTGAGTGGAGGATATGCTAGAGCCAGGAACCATACTACACCAACAACATAACATAGAGCACAGAGAATATTGTTGTACTTGGTTACAGCATCCACAAGTTTCTGTCTGGATTGTGGGTTAGATAATAACCCCATCTTCAACTAATCCTTTTCTGAAATACATGTAAGTTCCATATGTACATCAAGGTAAAAAAAGTGTATTACACAATTATCTGCGTTTCAAACCAGTGGTCCCTGGTCTAACAGTGATGTTGAGATGCTCCTAATGAAATGAGTTAGGGACAAGCCGGAAAAAAATATGGTCCGCTTTGTCCCAAAATATGGTCCGCTTTGTCATGGTCAGCTTCATCTCATGATCCGCCAATGAAATTACCTAGATCTAAATAGTTGACACAATGTGCCTTTACCAGGAACAAGGGTTCATAGGATAGGCAATGGCTAAATTTACAATTTTGTACTATTTACAATACCCTAGCCTCTGAGTTAGAGTAACTGGAGTTACAGTACCACTGCCAATAGGATAGGGGGGACATACATAATGACAACATTAGCAATATATATATCCTTCGAGGTCCTTATTTCGTCCCTGTCCTAATTTCGTCCTCATTTTTGTTTTGGTTGGGATAGCGCAAGATTTCAACAGGTGGGCGTGATTTGCAGTGGGAAAAATGAGTCTATGCACAGTATTCAACGTTCGAGTGATTTCAATTGCGAATAAGCAGTTGCAATTATCTTTCCTTGTGTTTTTACTTATTTCCTTTTAAATCCTTAAGGCGACGAAATATGGACACTTGATTATTCATTGTTGACAGTCACAATGTCATTGATTCAATGATTGTGTTAACAATTCTAAGGTCTGTCATACAGACAGAGGTTGACGATGCCAAAACGTGTCAATGAATCTTCCATACATAAAATGTCAATAAACTATAGAGAGAAGGATAGATTCAGGCAACCAATGATTTACACATGAAATGGGCGAAGGAACCATGGTCCGAAAAGCGAGTTGAGAGCCTTATCAGGAAGAAAACCGATGCCGGTTGAGCAAATAATAGCGAGCTCGAAAAGCGAGCTTTACGGTAACGCGAATATGTTTCTATACAGTATCGTATTTTGACAATGTACCGGAAGTTGATTTTTGAACCCGCCCAGCGCATCCGGAAGAGAGTCAACGCGGCAAAGCAAGTGGCGTCTTTTCATTGGCTTAAAAGATTAACAGCTGCCTCATGGCCCTTTTCACTTACAGAATAATTTCAAAAGTGTTTTTTACGATGCTTATTCCATAATAACAATTCAAAATATATTTTGTCGTTTTATTCGTTCTTTTATTCTATTTATTAATGACTTTTTTTACATCGAATATACTTACCAACGCACCGTTTATGACGTCGCTAAGAGACGTTTATGATAAAACCAGCACGTTTCCGTAACTTAACGGTACCGGGCATTGTTTAAAGAGGAAAAATATATCTATTTGAAAAAATAAATGTTTTATTGCGTTTTTTTATTTATCAAAAGATAAATAATAATGTACAATACATTTCTTTCAGAATTGAAATATGATTCTGACATAAAAGAATGAGATGTTGTCAGATTTTTTTTAATACAATTAATTACGCAGTTATCTCCCCTAGCTTGTTTGATTAATAGGTCCTCGAATAAATATATCACTGAAGCAACTACAATAAGGCCATGTTTAAAAGCGTGGATCTGCAAGTTCATAAAAGTGACATTTTTAAAAGTAAAAAAATACAATAGAAACAGGGGATATGTTTTGTGGGTTGAAGCCGTATATATAGTCTAATCAAATGTTTTATTTGCATCTTGGAGAACATGATATTTTTTTGAGGATGCAGGTGTAGTCCTACCTTCCATTTCTCTGTGATGTGACGCTTTTAAGTACGGCAAAACACATAGAGTGATCATAGTGTATAAGTAGTGTTTCGATGATTGGTCTTGAAAATTGATTTCCTTTAGAAGGTTCTTTTCTCTCTTTTTAATCTCCATTAATTTCAGACTTTTATGGGTCTACAAGCTAACAAGTAAAAAAATGTGGTAACGTCTCCACATATCTGAATCTGAATAGATACGTTGAAGTAACCAGTCTTGGCTTTAATTCAACGGGGAGTGCGCATAAAAGTTTAAAGTTCTAGTTAGGCAAATGTCCCACTTTTGCCGTTAATAAAGATGATTTAAAACACTCTGTTGATGGTGAGTTAACAATATCGTCACTAAGTAAATTCCAATCTTGAACAGTTCTAGGGAAGAATGAATATTTAAAATTATCAGTTTTTGTATGTATAGGTTGGTAACACTTAGAATTATTGTTCACTGATTTTAAGACAATGTTTTTATGAATATAGTTCTCAAATTGTTTAGCCCTAATAGTGCGTTTCGGACGTAAAGGTAGCAAATAGTGTTCAATATTGATTGCTGGTACGTGCCCTTCCACTACCTTGTACAGAAGTGTGAGCCTCTGGTGGCGCCGTCTCTCTTGTAGCGTGGGGAGGTTCATGTCCTCTAACATGGCTGTTACACACCTGTCTTGTCTTGACTTATAATCCCTGGTGATGAAGCGTGCTGCAGATCGCTGGATGCGCTCTAAGCGGTCAATATCACCTTGTAGATAGGGATCCCATACAACACTCCCATATTCGAGCTTTGACCGAATCAAGGCTTGGTAGGCTGATTTCCGACAACTTTGAGGGCAGTATCTAAGGTTGCGTCTAAGAAAGCCTAGTGTAGAGTTGGCCCGTTTTGTGATATTAGTGATATGAGTTTTCCACTTCAGATCATACAGTGAACTCGACAGTTCCGGGTCAGTAACGAAACAAACGATGCATGTCTCTTCAAAACGAAAGTTGTGGGAATCATACCTGCATAAATTGATAAACAAATACTTCCACATTACCATGCTATAATAAATTAATAGTGTTTATTTGCTTGTAATTTCCTACAATTTTCGAAATTGCATGTTGCAAACTCGATAGTTACGGGTCGCACTTGCCAATTCCGGGTCATGTGACAGATGCTTGTCTCTTTAATCTGGAGTGGTCTCAACAGGGTTAAAATCAAGAAAACAGCCGACTTTCTGTCAATAAAGACTTTATCTCATATTTTCTTCCAAGTTAAGCAAAAATAAAGCTCGTAAATTAAAGATCTAATCATGTCAATTGCAATTACCTATTGCATATAAAAACAAGTACCATAAATACAATTAGTTGCGTGTAAAAAGTAAAACTCAAAATATCAAACAATAATTGTATATAATTGACAAATATCTTACATATGGGATAAAATTATGTATAAAATCAATTTTAAATGTTAAAAAGATACTTTTGAATTAAAATAAATGATTGTATATAAAACCGGTTAAGTTTTGACCCGAAATTGTCACGTGCTTACCAGGTCAAATTGTCTGCATTATTGTCTAACAGTAATTAGGTCAAACAAATCTATGAGTTAAATCGTGTTCACCGATAAATTTCCAGCAAAATGATGTGCAATAAGGACTTATTTTATCTAAATTGTGGATATAAATCGCTGTTTTTTCGAACGCATGGACGAAACGTTCACGTACTTTCGCATTGGTTGGAAACGACGCTGTTTAGTGTTTCATGACTATGACTCCTGATAGAGAAATGTTTACATGGAAAGTTTGTGTAACGGTAGCTAAGTGGTTAGTGTACATGACTTAACTATCATATAATCAAAATATTGAATTATTAAGGAATCATCTGTACTATTTTAAAAAAGTGACCCGGAATTGTCGATGACCCGGAACTGTCGAGTTCACTGTATAAGTTTTGATTCGTCGAGCTCGCTTTGAGGCTTTGCCTTAGTCATATTAAGATTTGTAGTGATACCGGGATTTGGGGCGAAATCCGGATCATAGACCCAACCGTTCGGTCGACTGCGCATGCGCACGAAGAAGAGTTCTCTTCCCGTTTCGTCTTGGAGCAACGGAGACGCGTCCTGGAAAGTCGAGTGGAATCCGAGCCAGGGATTCGGTCGTCATTACTATCGGAGCACAGAGCCGACGATTATCGTGAGTACGCAGCTTTTGATACCCCTTAAAACACAATATTGGTGGCAGCGGTGGGATATGGATATTTTCAGACGAATATGCGAACCGGCGTCTGCCGGCCGTAAATCGCCATCTTCCTTTTGAGTGATTTTCATGCAAGATGAGGCATTGTTTGAGAATTGGTTGTGTTCAGGGGAGGTTGCCCGATCGCGTTCAGAGAAATATTAATCCCGGGATCTCTGTTCGGCGGATGTGGGTTCAGTGGTTGGTTGGTCTCATGCGTCACGATGATTGTTGTGGTGTCTGGTGCATTTCCGGTTGACGGCGGTCGACGCGCATCCTTGCAGTGTCTAATATGGCACTGTAGAGGGAGTAGAGTTAGCTAAAGCTTCTCTGCTGCGTGACCGGCCGTGTGTAGAGGTGCCAGTGTAATGGGGTGCAGTGTGTGCAGGGCTCAGGGGCTCTGGATCAGCAAAGTGGTATTCGCTCTCTGGTTTAGCGGGACAGCTGTGGGTCTAAGTCTTGACTCAGGAGGTGCCAGCTTATGGCATCCAGCAGAGAGGTAGGTAGTTTTTGCTGTGTTTTGTCAGGAAGTGACATGGTGGCTAACTAGGTTTGTGGTTAGGCCACGGTGGAAGAACACCTGTGATCTGGCATAGGTGGGGCAGGACTGTTGCTGAAGGGAATGGAGCGTTTCTAGCAACCGTGGTTTGATGACCTTGACTTGAAGTGGCAATTGAGTTTCTACGAACCCCAGGGGCAGGGGAAATGATGATTGAAAGACATCATCGGGGTTACTAATGCTGCAGCATTGGGCAGGTTGTGTGCATGAAATGGCAGGTACCTTGTCATTGGTTGGACAGGGGGGGATGCCTGTGGAGGTTTCATGTGGATGCACACCTGGATTTACTGCCATGTGAATGATGCCGGAATTACATTGGCGGGGAAGGGATTTCTGGGGGTCCTGTGAGATGGTTGTTGACAACCTAGTGTCATTGGTGATATGCGGACCATAGCTATCAACCAGGGGTTGGTGCGGTAAAGTTGTCTTCGGTGTAACTGGTAGTAATTCAGGTGTCACGGATGGTCAAGGTGGTCATGGTCACTTTGTGCTGAGAAAGTGGAAATGGAACCCGTAGGGGTGGTGGTAGTACCTATGAGAACTTTTATTTGAGTGTTTAGTGGCAAATGAAGCATTCTGTTCTACAGATTTCACTAGATTTTTAAGTTATTTGTTGAAAATTTTAGAAATTTGAATATTTGAGTTAATTTTAGGACATTTTGGCCGGTTTCATTGTATTAATATATTAAAGCTAGCTTTGAATTTTGACATCCAGTCTAGTGTGAGTCATCATCTGTAGGACCATGGTATGGTGTGTGTTATTTGCCATTGAAACATCAAAAGTCGCTTCAGGATGTGTTACAAACCTTGGGAACTCATAGGCCCAGGAGACACATGACTGAAGTGGGTGTGTGCTGTCCAGCTTGATTGCTTGCGATAGGCACATTACCAGGCAGGAGAATTGAGAAGAGCACTGGTCTGAGTGACGGGGTAGTTTTTTGGTCTCTGTTGTTTATTGGAGTCCTATTCACTGCTTCGTCAAAGGACCAGCGTCAGTGATGGTGTTCTGCATATCATTTTGGTTTGGTCGCAGGATGGCTAGATTCCGGAGTCTGCCTTCTTGTTAATGCTTGTTGGATCCACTAGTTGTATTTGCAAGGTGATGTGCGGTTCACTCATTGCTGGCCGGGTCATGTTTATTCATGATCCATGGAATTTTAGTGATTTTTCTAGATCCTGTTTTATCATTTAAAGCAGGGGGGTTGGGAAAGATCATGTATAGGTAACTGTTGATCATCTAAGAATGTGGGATAGATATGGACGGGTGAGGGTTTAAGTTTTGGTAAGGGTTGGGCTGGGACAGGCTAATAACCAAAAGTCAGATTGACCAGGCAATGGTCATCTGAGGGAGTACCAGACTGGTTCACCCAGTGTTGAAGTCCCATGGCCTTATTAGATTTTCTAAATCTTAAGGACATGAGATGGTTAAGTGATTTGTGGCTCAGGTCACAATGAATGTTGTACATCTCTTTTTGATCAACAGGGCTGTATTCACAGCACAGGGGCCTGTAGATGGGGTTTGGTTCAGCCAAAGGTTATATTAAGTTTAATATATAGGGGTTGGTTCAGCCAAAGGGGTATCTTAAGTATAAGTTATCTACAGGGGCAGTAGGCAAGTAGAATTTTGGGCCGGTATTACTGGAAATTACTGTCTGCTAATGGCATGGCTAAATTCAAGGTAAAGGGGATTATGTCATTAGGAGCTACATGTTAATGGGTATGTCTTGGATTGTTATAAAAAGACTAGCATTGGTTATTTAAATGTAGGTGTGGGGTATCCTCATTGAACAGTTTTAAAATGTGTTCATGCCAATAGAATAATTGGGGGGAGAGGATTGGTAGGTACTTGGTAACTAAAGGACCTATGGGTATTGTCGGTCGCAGTGATAGTAAAGTCTGCGAGGTGACATTGATTGAAACTATTGACCTAAGTATTGGGAATAGTTGTCGGGGGAGGTTATCGCAAGGTATAATTTTGGTTTAATTTGGTTGCGATGTTGGAAGGGGAGCTATGGGTTTAGCATAGCTAAGGTAATTACAAGTCACTAGGTGAACATTTTAGTGAACGGTAATGGTTCTTCCATGAAGTTCTGGATTATAGTGGTTGCTATTGTCATGTTTCAAAATCATGGCTATCCTGTCTGATATCAGTTGTTTATGATCAGACGGTAGAGCATCGGAATGTCAGATGCTGTGGTTCCCATGGAGGGAATGTTTTGGGGTTGATTTTGATAGGTTAGTTAGCGGGGGAGCTTGTTCAGCTGTGGTAAGCGCGCTTAACTGTGAGTGGTTTTATGTCAGAGGTTTTCTGGGTCTAGGTCCTGGTCCTGTATTTGGGAAGTGCATAGTTGTTGATTCCCAGTGTCTATAGGTTTCAGGGGCCTAGTGTAAGCTTAAGCTCTTTTAAGCTGGTCAATGTGGTGTCATTGTAGGTCATTGATAGCTGTGAGGGGGACTATAGGAGAATAGATATTGGTCTATTAGTAGTTTATAGGGACTTCTGTGAAAGCTTGACAGAAATAGCTAAGTCAAGATTTTAGTTTTCTGACAGATTGGGTCTGATCACTTGAGTAAAGCAAGTGACTGCCACTGTGGAGAAAATTAGTCAAATCATGTAGATTGATTTGTGGTGTTGAAGACAGTAGGGTATACTTCTAGTGTTGGAAAGTATTGTCATTGTTGTCTGTCTGCTGAGTGGTGCTAATCTCAGAGACTTCACAAGTGTGATTTGGCTTGTGATGGTTATTAGGGAAAGAATTAACAAGTCTGGTCTTCGTTGCCTGACTAGGTCAGGGCTGTTCTTGAATGCCTGACAATGTCAGGGTTGTTTTAGGGTTTCTGAGGAGGTCAGGTTGTTGACAAGGTCAGGGTGTTATTGACAAGGTCAGGGTGGTTCTTGTGTTATTGACAAAGTCGAGGTGGTTCTAGGGTGCCTGACAAGGTCAGAGAGGCTCTTGTGTGGTTGACAAGGGTCAGGTTGGTTCTAGTGTGCCGGATAGGGCAGGTTGGTTTAAGTGTGCCAGTAAGGGCAGGTTGTTCTAGTGTGTTGACTAGGTCAGGTTGTTATAGCTAGTGTGCCTGGTAGGTCAGGTTGATCTAGTGTGCCTGGTAGGGCAGGGTTGTTCTAGTGTGCCTGGTAGGGCAGGGTTGTCATGTGCCTGGTAGGGCAGGGTTGTTCTAGTGTGCCTGGTAGGGCAGGGTTGTCATGTGCCTGGTAGGGCAGGGTTGTTCTAGTGTGCCTGGTAGGGCAGGGTTGTCATGTGCCTGGTAGGGCAGGGTTGTTCTAGTGTGTTGACTAGGTCAGGTTGTTATAGCTAGTGTGCCTGGTAGGTCAGGTTGATCTAGTGTGCCTGGTAGGGCAGGGTTGTCATGTGCCTGGTAGGGCAGGGTTGTTCTAGTGTGTTGACTAGGTCAGGTTGTTATAGCTAGTGTGCCTGGTAGGTCAGGTTGATCTAGTGTGCCTGGTAGGGCAGGGTTGTTCTAGTGTGCCTGGTAGGGCAGGGTTGTCATGTGCCTGGTAGGGCAGGGTTGTTCTAGTGTGCCTGGTAGGGCAGGGTTGTCATGTGCCTGGTAGGGCAGGGTTGTTCTGTTCTAGTGTTCTTGACTAGGAAAGATCAGTTTTAATCTGATGTTGTGCCTGACTAGGTTAAAGAGGTCAGGATTCTCCTGTTATTTAAGATTTGCCTGTTAGTGGCACTGTGTCTGACTGGTAGTATGGTCAGAGTCCTCCTTTTATGGAAGGATTTCAATGCATGCTGTGTGGGTTGTTGAACAATTGATAATAGAGTTGTTCCGTTGACTATGCTGTCTGGGTTTGAATCCCAGGGGTGGCAGCTTGATGTATAGATCTGGTGAATGGCTGGTATGAATTGATCATAACAAACTCCAGAGGTTTTTGTTAGTTAGTACTGGTTAGAATTAAGTATGTCCAGGAAAACTGGGTGTTGCTTGGTGTATGGCCTGAAAGTTGCAACACTGTTAGGGAGACTGCATTGACCTGGGCTCGTGTTAGAGTGTCAATGTAAAACTAATTTAGGCAGAATTGGCTTAAATGGTTTCAGGTTCAGAGAAAGCATGGCAGAAACGGTCTGGGGGTAAGATAGCACTGGCTGGTTTCAAGTAGTAGTGATGGCTGGGGGTTAGCCAGTGGCCCACTTGTTTCTCCCAAGGCCTTATTTAAGGTGGGGAGAAGTGTAGTGATACCGGGATTTGGGGCGAAATCCGGATCATAGACCCAACCGTTCGGTCGACTGCGCATGCGCACGAAGAAGAGTTCTCTTCCCGTTTCGTCTTGGAGCAACGGAGACGCGTCCTGGAAAGTCGAGTGGAATCCGAGCCAGGGATTCGGTCGTCATTACTATCGGAGCACAGAGCCGACGATTATCGTGAGTACGCAGCTTTTGATACCCCTTAAAACACAATAGATTTAAGCAATAATTTGGGACATTTATGTCATTATTTCAATGTAATTAAAAACTATTTTCAAGAACAGAACGCTTGGTAAGCATACTCACCTCCTAAACGCTGAGAAATGAATTTTTAATGAAAATATTTGCAATCGATTTTCCCGTGTTTGACAAGAGTGACTTCCCTTGTACTAAATTACGGTGCTTCCAGATTGAATCTCCTCTTCAAAACAATCCTAGCAGAGTAGTCGTTCTTGTCTAGACAAATGTTAAACCTACAGATCTCATTTAATTTGTTCCAGATCTCAGGCGTTTGATGTTGTAAAAATTTAAACTTTAACTCAACAATGAAAATATGCACAGAGAAAACATTTGTACATCTTTTTGAAAGCAATTTTTGTAGCATAAAGAGCCCAACAGAATGGTTGGCTTCAAGCTAGCAAACCGAAAATGGTGACTTTCTCAAACAAAAAGTTCAGAATTGTAACAAATGAAAATTATTCATATCAATTTTGACCATGATTATTCTATTTAACCACTTTGAAGAAATATATGCATTAAATAAATAGTATTCTTGAAAAAGAAACACGTTCCTACAGGGGCAGTCATTTTGAAAGCAGACGGTTCTGAATTATAAGGCTAGCAAGAAAAACTGGCTATGCAACTTCAGCTATCGATTCAATTTGCTCGATTGTAGCAGACTATTCCATAGGAAATCACTAGGTAACGATTCTAAGTGCTCCCCTAGCAGAACGGGCCTATCAAAAAGACATGTTAAATAAGATAGGGGAGATCACCGAGTAATTTATTGCATTCAGAATTAATCTGACAACATCTCATTCTTTTATAATTGAATTATCTTCTAATTTTAACAAGAAATGTAATGTGTAACCACATTAACACTGGATTTTCATCAAGATCTGACCATAAATGACAGAGATATCCAACATATTAAAAACTTTAACGCAAAAATTACAAAGGGAAATAATCGATAAAAAAGCCAGGTAGAGTTGTGGTTACTTTCTAATTCTGTTCATCACATGGTATGTTATCATTGTATGAAGTTTCATAAAGATCTGACAATAAATGGCAGAAACATATGGTAAAGAAAAAAACTTCAACGCAATTGTTTAAGACACCGGACCCCCGCCCAGGGCTTCACCAAACCATAGGTTGATTTTTTTCGTTAAAAGATCTGGCTAAAAGAATGATTGTCTTAGGTCAATGTGAACATGCTATACATGCTGAGAGACCATTCAATGAATAAATGTAATGATCATAGAAGAAATAAACAAGTATTATTATATTTGTATTTTATTACCAAATAAAAGAGAAAGCACATTGTAGTACATATATAACAGAATATAACAGACTTGAAACAAAAAAAAAGAAATAAAGAATAATAAAATATCACATTCTGTAATGAATAAACATAGTATTACTGTTATAAACATACCACATAATGTACCTATCTATCTCCCATTAATAATGGTAATCCCTAACATAGACATAGACAAGGAAAAGTATTAAGAGGTGTGAGGATATTCCAAGTATTTTCAGCTGAACCATCCATGTGAAATCTAAAAATAACTTGTGATAGGTTAAATTGGCCTTATTTTTTGAAATTCAGAAAAAATACCATCCACAATTATAATTATATAAGTCATACAGTGAGGAATGAGCACTTTGTTGTTCAATTATTGTTCACTGTTGGATATTGAAAATTATTGAAAATATAGACAAGGAAATATTTCATTTTATTGAAGTTGTTTCCACATAATTTCATTGATTGAAGAGTTATCTCCCCTATCTCATGTATGTTTATGAAAACAAAATTTTCACAATCAATATGAATATGGTTTCAATATAAAGTAAAACAGAAGGGTCAGTATTGATGTATTTCATTCAGAGAAAGCTTCCTAAATAATGCAAGTCACAGTTTTAATACAATTATTGTAACATTATAAACATGATTATACTTAGAAATATTTAAAAAAGAAATAAAACAAGAGCACTGCTAGGCCAAGCAAAATGCACCCATTGAATATGCAGATTAAATGCACCACACTTTGTCTATTACAATCTAACATGAAACATTTAAAGGGGATTAACTCAAAAACTGCACAAGCTAGAGTTACTGTTCTTGTCCACAACACTTCCAATAGACCTAATTCAGGACTCCAATGTATGGATTTGTCCGTCCATGCACAGGCGGTACAAACAATGCTTTCTACATATTATTGCTGGGAATGAACAAATTATGAATTAAATCCTTTTGTTCTTTGCACAAATGTTTTCTTGGTGACGATGAAAGTTTGTTTGTATTGCAGAGGAAAACCCAAATTTTTGAATTCTGGATATAGTCTATAGTGGCAAGTTTCAAGTCATTCTGCCATCAGTTGACAAAGTTATGCTCCCGACAAAGAAGCCACCCACCTTCAAGTCATTTCAAGTTTCAAAGGGCATGTGAACAGAAATGAAATCATAAGATATACTATATTTTCTGTCACCATATAAATACAAGTATAATATTGATGTAAGATTAAAATATACTGATATATATATATGAATGAAATAACCTTTTCCCATACAACAATCAATGAATAATAAATAGTTAATAATGATAAAAACGCAGTCATCACCTCACCTACAACCCTGGAACCTAGGACTAGCAAAAATTGACTTGGGCTAGAGAAAATGACTTATTTCATATGGTTGGACTAGTTGACGATTTTGCTCTTCACTACATAACATAATATTTCAACTGGCCCATAGCCTGGGACTAGCATATATTTATTCAGGCAAGTGAACATTGTTTCATATAGTAGATCTAGTTGATTATTTTTCTCTGTTCTATATTATGCTACAGTCCTATAAACATAAAAATACCCGTGAGGGCACCGTAGGGGCGCTATGCGATCAAGGACTCGTACAAACTCTTGCGTACCAGTACGAACTGTTGCATTTCTACCAGGGTCCTTGAGATGAGCTGTGGATACACCTAACAGTTTCAAAGTGAAATCGTGAACAAAATCGCGGCCAAGTATGGATTGAACTTGCATATCTTCCAGCTACAGCTCTGTACGGACATGTTGTTCTGTGCCATGTGCATACCATCACCTTAATGCGCAAGGCTTCCCACGGCCTACGACTGTCTGCATGTACGGGTCCGCAACAAGCCAAGATTTTATGGGACTGAGGCATTACATAAATTTGGCTAGTGAAAAATTACTAATTTCATATAGTCGAGCTAGTTGATCATTTAGCTCTTTACTACATAACATAATGCATCAGGCTACTGCTTTAACAAATTTAAGGCAATGACTGCAAACATGGAAATATCATATATATTATCACATCATTCATGCAAACCTTACACCAACATTTATACAAAAATAAATAGATTCATACACTGCACCATAATTTAATCAAATTTGGCTCGAAGGTTACAAAGAACATCTTTAACATATTGTTAGACTTGAAGTTATCTAGACTTCAATAAAAAGATGATCAGTTAACCTATATCAATCAACTTATAGCACTTAGTTCAATAAGACTGTGAAACTTTCATAGTTCTTAAATAATCCCACATTGAAAATAGTTCTTATGCAATCCCACATTGAAAGTAATTGTCATACTACCTAAAAATACTTAATCTTCAAACTGAACAAGTTTTAAAGTCTATATACATCAAAGTTTTCATTCAAGGAAGTTTCAATGTATATATTGTATTTCTCCGAACTTTTTCTTTCAAACATCTTGAATTGTCAACACACTCTTTTCTTTGTTGAATAAATGGGATTTCCAAATTTTCACTTGAAGTTCTTCAACTTTCAAAACCTAAAACCCTTAAACCTAACAAAACCCTTTACATGTTTTTATGGATTTCAGATCAAACAGTTATTTGAAAACAATGCTATTAAATTAGGCATTCAGAAATATATAGACTGAATATTGTAGACCCTTACTGTAGCTCTCTAGAAACAATCTTGTTCGTGATTTTAAGTATTTCCACATCCACACATTAAAATTTAACGCCAGCAGGTTTTTGAAGACAATGTCACGTAATTTGGCATTCAGAAATACATAGGTAATGTATTCAAACATTTTCAAGTCAATTTTGCATACACGGGAGGACTGAATTTTTTCCGTAAAAATTTCACAATGTATAATGGTATACAACTGACTGATGTAATCACAAGAACTTTCCAGAAGAAATTCCAGGTTCCTAGAAATACTGGATCTAAAAAGAAAGAAAAAAATATATATTAGACAATTAGTCATGTAAACAGATTGAACACACTACTTACATGTTCAGAGACAACCAAAAGTTTGGAGACACCAGAAATTTTCTAGAAATTTTAAATTTTAATAACTGTTTTTGTAGAATCATTATTTTATATATTTAATAAGATTGGTGATAGTAAGGAAACAAATTTCAGGAAAGCATCACTTTTATAAGATTTAGCCACTGACATCCCCAAATCTCTAAAACCATGTCTATATAGTGGAATAGTCTAGTCACATAACCTTTTTCTTCACAAAAATCGTTAAATAATCCTATAGTTTTAATTTTTAATTTAAAAACCAAGGTGGTCTTTAAAGCAAAACTTGACAATACTTAAATCTAAAACAAACTAAAACAAGCATAAACACTTACCAAAATGATTTCTCAGTATAATGAGTGAAGCTACATATGTAGCTAAACTAATGATTTCAGCCAGTATCATAGCCCAATGCCATGTCCTTATAGTTAAAGCTACCATAATTAACTCAGTTAATATTAAAGATGTAAATGTTATAGCCACAACATGGAAGAATTCATCTTCAAATAATAGAAATGCTCCATACATTATGATACCTCCTGTAAATATCAATTATGATATAATTAGAGATGAGACATGCACTCAGATAATATATCAATGTTTTAAGGGAAAGGGAATGCTTTAGTGAACACACAAGAAACATAGTTAACACTCCTTAAAATAGCTTGAAGGTGAAATGAAGGTTGCATAAAAACTTTTACTTTGCCTAACTGTGTTGCCTCTAAAATCAATATTGTATTAGTTTTATTATTAATATAATAATAAATATTACTACGATCAATACAAACATGAATAAACCCAGAATTCTACAGGTGTGGTAACAGCTAATGGTTTTGTGTAAGACAATGAATGATAAAATAAAACAAATAACAACTTTATTTTATACCATTACTTATGTCTTGACAATTGGTGACAGTAGAAATGTGTCTAAAAGAATTTTAATGACTAAGTTTAGCTAGGAACTTAACAAAATCCAGAAAATAATAACAAATAAAAAACTTTTATAACATTACCTTGATAAATGCTAATAAGAACCCACATGAAGAAAGACTTAAATGACAGTGATCTCCCCTGAAATAAAAAATCATGCATTTAATGTCTCAACAGTAATTAGTGCATAATAAAAATATTTATAATTTATTTATTATTATTTATTTATTAATCTTTTCCAAACTTGTTCTGTTATGCCACAGAGGTTAGACAGACAAGTATATTTTATTATCATTGATCCATTTGGTTAAATGATGAGGCATTTGTCTTCACTTTGATTAAGAAACAACTAATACTATTTTCAAAATTGAAAATAAAAACATTTTAGTGCTTGATTTGTTCTACACATTGACAATGAAATAAGTCTGTGACCAAGCTTCTTTGCTCATGAAAATTCAAGAAAATAACCATACTATAGATTTTTTAAACAACTCTGTAAATAAAACAAAACAATGACTGCTTATTTCACAATAGCAATTGTAACAAATCATTAGCCAAATTAAAAAAAAATATTGCCTTTAAAATGAAATTTCAGGATATATAATAAAACACAAGAAGTGATAAGCCTAATATTAACCAGAATTAGACCACAGTTATTAATAAATAATATAAATATATACGGTATATATAAATAAATTGTAATACCTTAGTTAAATCTTTATATAATTCCGGATACATTAAAGCTGTCTCTGGTTGGACATCTTTATCTAAGACTAGTGAGAATACAGGTAATGTCGTAAATATAGTGGAGTAGCTGAAATATATAGATAGAAATATTAGTATGACATAAAATAGTAATAATCTATATGCTAGTTAAGGTAGTATTTTAAAACAGAAGTGAAACCAACAAAATCCCTAAATCAATCAAGTCAGACATGGAGTGTAATAGAAGCCACTAGAACTCCAGTATATATATACTATATAATGCCCTCAAGATGTTATGCATGATGTTAAAAGTTGTTACAGACATAAAACAAACTAAAACAAACTGTATTTTCTTGTTTTCAATACTTAACAGAAAACATGAAGAGTCCTTGTAACTAGAAAAAAGACAAAAAATAATAGCACATAAAATAAAACTGATTTTCGTTTAGTTTATAGCTTTATAAAATGCTATATTGTATTGATATTCCAAATTGCGAATCGATATCAGATTGTCTGTCAAGAATCGGTGATACATTGATATCGCAATTTTTGATGACGGTCCTATTTATATGTGCAAGATAATAAAATCAAATCATTTACTTACCCAACCATAAGGAATCCAGGAAACAGAGCAATAGAAGCAAAATAGAATACAGAACAGAATACAGCTTGCATGGTTGATATAATTAAACCTCTATGTATAACAAATTGTCCTAACGAGGCTGATCTTTTATAACTGAAATAATAATAACTAAGTATCAATTATATACAAGTAAAACAACAACCAGTTTTAAAATGTGAGCCCAGAAAATATTTTTACTCGTGACTTAACTAAACCTGAAAATGATGCAGGTGTGGTCCATCAGTTACCATGTTGGGCAGGTAATCATTGGATAGCCAGATCAATGTTGGTTCAAATCACATTTAAAACCTACCTACAACCTGGGGAAAGCAACACATTTAAGTCCCTCCCTGTGAGTGTTGTTCAATAGAGATTGTACTGTATGTTTTAAAAATGATTTCATGAATGAATTTGGATTTCAATTTACCATGTTAAGTAACTTCCTTAACTTCAGGCACTGTGTTTCATCCCTGAAGAAACAAACACAGCAAGTTTAACAAATATAAATCAAACAATACATACCTATCTCTACCATGTACCATTAACAATCTACCAATATAACTAAATTGATTTATAGAAAAATCAGCAGCCATAGATGCTTGTTTACCTTCCTGTAAAATAGTTAATATAAACATGTTATTTAAATGGTTTACCTAGATATTTAATAAAGTTATACAACTTAGTACTTGACCACTAATAGAATTCCAAAAGACAATCGTGAACTTAACAGTTGCCTTCAGTGATAGCCTGGGCATTATACATCTCAAGTTTTTTAATGCACACCCAAAAAAATGATGAAATGACATTGAAGATTTATTCAAGTCACTTTGTTTTATTCCGAGTTAGTATCAAGTTGATTAAAATTTATACTTCAACTAACAAGGAAAAGTGTAGAAGTAATCATTATTAAACCAAACAACATGTGTGAAGTTTCAAATGAATACCATAAGAAGTTAATGTTAAATCCAAAAACTTAGTAATTAATCAAGAAGGGTTACTCTAACAGACAACTGTGAAAGATAACAACACTACTCACAGAAATCTCCAAGCTATAAAATACAACTCACCTTTCCAACAATACCAATCCCAGCATCAGCAGCTTGTATCATACTGACATCATTACCTCCATCACCTTAAATATATTGTACATGTAACTATAAGAACTGAGTACAGGGTGTAAATCATGTGATCCTCTTAATGTAAATAAACTTGTCTTTTTTTACTAATTCTTTCAACAGCCAGACATAGAAAAAATCATAATAGAGCACAAAAACTATTACTTTTCTTTGTCCGTAAATTGTGAGTTAAAATTGTTACTTTGAATCCTCTGCACAAATTATTTTTGCATATGACCTAGTTTGCTGCTTGATACAATTATTGAGTTACGAAGGATATGAAGCTTAAAATCAAAACTTACAGGGTAGCCCACAAAGAAATGAAAGTACCGATAAATAAATAAAATTTTTTACAAACACGACCAAACTGTTTGACTTACAGATTTTTACAAGTTAAAATGAAAGTAGAAATGAAAGTTGAGATGTATGAACTCACCTATAGCACAAGTACGTTTCCCAGAATGCATCTTAAGTAATTTAACAATATCAGCTTTCTGTGTAGGTGAACATCTACAAACCACAACACATGGACATTGGCACGCTAGCTCCACAAACTCATGTTCATAATATTCTAAACATACCTGAAAAATAAAAATAATTACAAAACAATTTTCTTTAGGCTCTAGCTTCAGGTTAGTGAGTTGAGGCATTGACTTAATTCATTGTTATTTAGTCAGTAAGACCACTTCATTGCCTTCCATAGTATTTGACATGAAACCTAACAATTAAATTAGTAATTGTTACACCTCTTGCCATTCCAAGAATCCATCAGTCAAAATAATATAAGGCTGACAGCCTTATCATTATTAGCTGTATTATACTTACATCCTTCTCTTTAAAAACAAGACTGTCCTAAGGACCCTTGACCCCTCACATGAGAAGTAAATTCTAAAGGCATCAGACACAAAATCTTTTAACACTCATATTTGGCTGTATGAAAACTGTGACAGAGCCAATTCTGACCACAGGGGCATAATTTGAACAACCATTTGTTGAGAACCTTAATGTGATGTCACATGCTAAATATGAAATCTCTAAGCCTAACATTTTTAGTGAAGATTTTTTAACAATTCCTTATATAACTGCATGTAAAACTTGTGACCATTGGGCAGGGGCCAATTTTGACCCCAGGGGCTAATTTGAGCTAAAAAATGTTAAACATAAAGAGTCACAAAATAAGAGTTAACCAATAACCCTATATCAATAACAAACATGGGTGGAATTAGAAGTTTTGAAAATAGTGAAATTCTACTTCCAAATACTAAAATAGCCAGACGTAGTACTCAAAATATTGATATTAGTTTTAATACTGAAATATTTTCACTATTGATAACAAAGTATATAAATACCTGTAGACTGTCTCCAGTAATAACTAAAGCATTATCTTGTTTCTTTCTAAGATTATTCAACTCTAAATGTGCCTCTGTTCTACCAGTGACTTTTTTAAATGTATAAATATCTTGACTTCTAGATACTAATTTAGAACTTTTAGCTATACATGTAGCAGTCTCTAATTTATCTCCTGTTAACATCCAGATCTAAAATAAAAATTAAAAAAATGGAATAATCTAAATATTAGGACAAATAGAGTTATGGCTATTTCGTAATTCTGTTTATCATATGGTGTGTTATCATCGTATAACTTTTAATTAAAGTCTACTTATAAATGACAGATGGGTCAGGACTAAACATTAATTTTTAAAGTAGCCCATTTGGACAACCAGCTATATATTTTACTTGCCAAAACCAAATTGTCTTCCTCAGTGTTCCTGGATAGGCATAGATCTCTGTGCCCAAATTTACTTTGTACCAAGCACAAACCCTCCAGTGACATACAACAATAACTGCCCTACTTGGACAAAGAGGCTTGTCATAACTAATGGTAGCTATAAAAAGAAGTAGATACCTTAATTCCAGCATTACATAACAATTTTAAGGAAGGCCGTACAGTATCATGTCTTACCTTAATTCCAGCATTACGTAACATTTCTAAGGTGGGCCGTACAGCATCTTGTAACCTATCTTCTACACCAGTCATACATAATAACTCCATATCTCTTTCTAAACTTTCTATAACAGCTTGTACTTTAACATTTCTATCTTGTACACTCATCTTAGCTTGATGATGACGACTCTACAAATATATAATGCATAGCATAAATAAGAGTGTCCTATAACTTTAGTAGATAAGCATGGGCGAAAGTTGAAAGTTTTGAAAATACTGAAATCTACTTTCAAAATACTGAAATAGACAGATCTTATTTAAACTACATAGAGTAAATAAAATTTATTCATAAAATACTGAAATCAGTATTAATACTGAAAACTTTCACCCTTGGATAAGGAAGACAAAACTTAAACCTGAGCTTAATTCTACAAAATTATAATGATTATAATGATTATAATAGTGATTATTCTAAAGCAGAGTAGTAGGGCGTTGCACCTATGCCCATTTTCTTCTCCCAAATGGTCTATTTGCTCCACTATATGCAGAAACAGTTACTTTAAAACCTCATTTCTCTGATGCGCCCTATGCCTTATTTCCTGCTGCCCTGCCTCCATTTTTTTGTGAGCTCTAAAATAATAACAATATAATGAATAGATTACAACAAGTTAGAGATTTTCTAGATTTCAGTTGACAGTCAAAGAGACTTTGACATTTGTTCCAGTCACTACAATATGAACTAGGTCAATCATGAGTTAACATATTATGGCTAAACAGAGAAGAGCAAAGTTAATCCACGACAGACATAAACTCACCTGAAATTCTTGATATTGTTCTTCAGTTAAAACTTTCTTAGCAACCACTAATGTTCTAAGTCCTTCTCTAGCTAGATTACCACACTGAAATATATAGGTAGATAATAGATAATACATATTTTATATATCAGTAGTTTAAGCCTGAGTGTTCAAAAATAGAAAAATCAAATTTAATGAAAAGTTGACAAGCATGACTATGGGCACGTTTCGCAAGGCGATCGCTAGCTAGCGCTTTGTAGCGATTTCCTACGGAACGGCTTGCTACGATGGAGCAAATTGAATCGCAAGCTAGCGAGTTTTTTACTTGCTAGCCGTATCATTCAGAACGTTTCTGACTTTTTCAAAATGGCTGCCCCCTGTGGGAATGTGTTTCTTTTTCAAGAATACTAATATATATTTCATTTAAAGCATATGTTTCGTCAAAGTGGTTAAATAGAATAATCATGGTGATAATTGATTTAAATATTTTTCATTTGTTGCAATTCTGAACTTTTATTTTTAGAAAGTCGCTATCTTGGATTTGCTAGTTTGAAGCAAACCGTTCTGTAGGCCTCTTGTGCTACAATAAATCGCTTTCAAAAAGCGCTAGCTAGCAATCGCCTAGCGGAACGTGCCCTATGATTTATAAAAAAAATCTTATCATGCAATACAAAGCTTTCCATCTAGAAACTGTCTGTAGAATCAGATGCCAGATGTTGCTGCTGCGACATTACAATGGCATATTAAAGTTGTATTGTTTTCTAGGTTTTTATATGCATGCTGTGCCTTACACTTTATAAGGTTACCAAGTATGTTAATGCCCTAGCATTGATCGTCAAACCAGAAGTTTAAAAAGTCTCTGTTCTTGTTTCAAGGAATTAAATAAAGTTAGACTTACTTCTTCCTCCAACCAATCATTATATTGTACAATAGATGTCATCACTACATCAGCTCCTTTTAAATAAAATATTATCTCTCCACTTTGATCATCCTGCAATATATAAATGTAACATAATGCCACATAAAAATAAACACAGTCATTATCTAGATACAAGAAAAACATTCAGATATCAAAATAGAATTCTTAACTGTCCTAACACAAGTATGGTGACAATTGAAAATCTCAGTTCGGACCAAGGATTTCATCAAGTTACATTCGGCGCCAAACATAAATAACCCATTTTGGTCTCGCATTCTAAGATTGTCGAACAGACATTCAAGCTCCAAGAATTCAAGAACAAATTCAGTTAAAGAGGGGTTGTATGTAGCAGAGGTATAATACCACACTTGTACTCCCTTGCCTTTAAGCTAGCTTTTATGTTAACATGGTAGTGTCCACTTATGACTACAGAAGTTGTGCGTTCCTATCTTAGTTCAGACCATGAATTTTTATCAGGTTACAATATAGTTATCAAGCAGCTACGAACATGACATATTGTAAACATACCTTCAGTATTATTCCCATACGTTTAGTCTCTGAAGTAAAAGGAAATATTTGTAATATAGTATATGATAGTAAAGTTCCATTTGGTGCTTGTAGTTGCATGGAATTTAAATCTCTTTTAACTAATGTTAAACCAACACTTTCTGTCCATGTAACCAAAGCAACCTGAAATACAAAAAAAAAAAAAATTTTGATACTTATATATGCTTGAGATAGAGATATGAAACAAACTTAAATCTCTTTTGTAACAGTCATTGGATAAACAACTAACCAATCTCTAAGTGATGGTCAGTGATGATTTGAAGATTAATCTGTGTGTCTGTCTGTCTACCTGCCTGCCTTTCTGTCTGTTTGCCTGTCTGTCAAAAGTGTGCAATCCTTTAGGTGAGGTTCATATCACTTAAAATCATTTCAATGACCAAAATTGGTCAACCTTTAAAACTTGAAAAAACTTAAAAATTGAAATTAAATAATAATCATCATGTTTTGTGAGCTAATTCAGCTTCTATAATGTTAAGAAATGAATTTAAGTTTCACTTGCCCATACAATTTGTTGAACAGAACATGCCTCATTTGAACTAAAACAGTTTCAAAAACTTAACTTTTAGATCAATTGCAGTATAAATATAGATGAGTATTAAGTACTTTCATTGAAATGAGATCAAAACAGTAACATACCTCATCTGGATTAGAAGCCTGGTAAACAAAAGTTTGTAAACAAAACTTTAATATCTACTGCAGTGTAAATATAGTGGAGTCTAAAGCAAATTAAACTACATCAAAATGGTTACAAATCTCATCCGGACTGGAGGCCTGGTTCACAACAGTTAGTAAACAAAACCTTTATATCTACTGCAGTGTAAATATAGTGGAGTCTAGGGCAAAGTAAACTAGATCAAAACAGTATCTTACCTCATCGGGACTAGAAGCTTGGTACACAACAGTTTGCTGACTTTGTTGATCAGCTTCAACTTGTAACGACGTCTCCTCAGACTTGGTATCATCATACACAGGTGTTACATTATGACATAGAGCTAAGGCTTGTACGGCCTCTAATACACGTGTAACAACTGTACGTCTAACTGGTGTACCGAGACGTGACGGGGTAGATGCTGACTGATTATGTGAAAATGCCGTCTTTAGATGAGCTGTTACCTGAAATATGAGACAGTATTCTAGTAGAATAAGCTGAGCATATTTGTGCACAATGAATATGAATAGTCTTTGCCTTGACTGACTAGAATGATGCCTGGGGCTATTAAAATTGATTTTGGCAAGTGAAAATGACATACTTTACATAAATGGGCTAGTCCATAAAACAGAAAGTACAATAAAATTTGATAAATTGGGCTAGTGCTTATTGAAAGAAGTCTGAACATAAAAGCAAATTATAAACTGAACTTCAACAAACCTTTTAGCCTAACAACACACTTTAAACTGCACTGTTAACTTTTTAATAACATCATGTGTATGCAGTCAACACAATGAAATTTTGTATTTCAATTGTATGCATATTCTATAGGAATAACAATAAGTTTCACCATAGAAATAAAAAAAAAGATACATATATTTATGTTACCTCATCTACAGTTTCTGGTGTATATGCTACAGTTCCTAAATGTAACTTCTTAAAAACCTGAAATACAGGGATAAAAACTTCTTATATAATAAACCAAAGCATAGATAACAGAGAAATCACAAATAGAAGCTTTAATCAATTCTTAAAGAAACATGCACAAAGCTAAAATACTAAAATCCCAACTGATTTTTAAAGAAATTATATATATTTCATGAACTTCACAATCTAATTTTAGAAGGAAATTAAAGTCAAGTTATCTGGATATCACTGAATGGACAAACCATTAAACATACTTCTATATATCCCTCTTTCATTAGTACTATGATAAACTAGACTATCTATGTAAGATTTTTACATGGGTGTAAGTTGAAAGTTTTAAAAAATATTGAAAACCTACATTCAAAATACTGAAATTGACAGATTTAATATAAATTACATAGAGTAATTTATTCTCTAATCACTGAAATCAGTATTAATACTGAAAACTTTCATCCATGTTTTTACAAGGTAAACTCATACACAAATTCTAAAAGAATCATATGAAAAGCAAGACATAAAGGACATTACAAACATAAACTACTTACCATTTCATTTTGTGTAAGTGTACCAGTTTTATCAGTGAGTAGATAACTAATTCTACCAAGTTCTTCTGGTATTGTTGTACTTCTAACTACAGTTCCTTGTATATCTTTATCTCTTGTAATCATATAAGAATACCAAGCTTTACCCATGTCTAAATTTACACGTAAACTGAAATATATACAATATACAGTTATAAAACATCCCAAAATTACTTTCCAAAAATTTTCAAAAATTTCACCATATTTAGTTTTCTGAACTAACCATCTATCTAGTCAGATGACAAGTGTCAAGTCACTGTCCCTACCTGGAAATCAATTTTATGGAAATTTGATAAATTGAATTGTGAATAAACCAGTTAAACGGAAGTACTCCAGTCTTGCAGACAGCTAAATATCTTCCAGTGTTGTACATGTAGTAATTATTAGATTTCTATTAGAGCAATGAGTGACATAGCCTGAATTCTCACATGATGGCAATATCAAGTTGGTTCAAATAAAACCATTTCTTTCACAAGGCAATAGTATACATATACTGGCTATACACTGGGGTCCAAAAGTTTATTTACACATGTAATTTGTTTAACATTTTCTTTTCTTTGTTTTAATGCAAATATTAATCCAGACCCAATTTGTTTCAAATCTTTATTGTTTATTTATAATAAAAATATATAAGGTAGAACATAATTGACGGTTCATAATAAACTGTATATTGGTTGTAAAACTAATAATGACATGTAAAGTATACCTCAGTATATTCCAAAACATCAAAATTTAACAATGTGTAAAGAAACTTTTGGACCCCAGTGTAGTTTCTAAAGAAGCTTGCACATATTGTAAGAACGATGGGAAGAAACTAAAAGCAATTAAAATACTACCTACCTGATAGGAATGATGTATGAAAACAGCAGAATAAATCTAAATAGATATCTATACCATGGTCCTCCCCAACCCTACAATATAAATACATAATATAAATCAAAATATTTCAAACATGTCAACTAACACACATCTTAGATATGTTCAATACTGAAGGCACATAAAAATGTTCAAATCAAGACATATAATTTTAATACTTGCTATGTAATCTGAAAATCTGAAACATTTAAACTTACAAAAAAGGTAATATTTGGTGCTTTTCCTAAAGTTTTAAGCCATATTGCAGCAGTCAGATATCCTATCCACTGTCCCTGGAAAAAGTCATGATCTTAAACCCTAAGCTTTATCTCATACTAATAACATGAATTTTCCAGCGGCAGAAAATTGCCCTATCTGTTACAGAAGAGGGAGAAAGAATAGTCATGCAGCATAACATTTCTGTTATAGCTTTACACACCTTCAAGTTAATTAATGATAATGGACACAGGGTACCAGCAGAGGCTCAAATTATCAAGCAATCTCCGTAAACAGAGATCCAGTAGAGCGTTGTCGTACTGGATCTCTACTTAGTCAATGCAAGGTCACGTCGAGATGAACTTTGTGTCGGCCAATCAATGCGTAGCTTTCATCTAGACGAAAACACTATTAATCACATTTTGATTTCGTAATTTCTATTTTTAGACCAAGGTTTGTATGTAAATTTAACAGCGGTATTATTCAGAGTCTGCGATTGGGTGGCTCATTTCAAATTACGTGACGTAGACGATGTAAACAAGTTACGTATCATAACAATTTCGTCATGAATATTATGATGAGAAAAGGTCACCTGAACGTGACCTTCGTTTGGAAAAGGCCAGATCTAAATTAGCGAGTATGCGAGCGGTAAAATTTTAGATCGGGTTTTAATCAGATTGATTATCAAGCGTCTTAAGACTGATTTTAGTCGTAAATCCTTCTATATTGTATTGTTAAATTATTGTAAGATTTTTGATAATATGCTACCCACATTCTAACAGATCATTTTTATTCCAAAACAAAGTAAATAAAGCCATATTTTACCTTTAAAATCATCATAACAATTGATAATACAACAACAGCAGTAAATAAAACCTTAGTTAATGTATTTATTTCAAGATCTAATAAACCAACCTGTAAATAAATAACAACAAGGCAAATTATATTCCTCATTCATGAAATAATTCTAAGTTTCAACATTTACTGTCTTTCTTAGTACATTTTCAATCCACAAATTCTGATTATATACCATTCTCAGACATAAGTATGGGAACTTTACTTCACTTTCATAAATTTTTATAAAATGCCAACAAACAGTGTTTTTTGTGGGTCTTTTTTATTTCCTTCAATGACTGAAGAGCATAAATTATGTTAATAATCATATATACATATACACAACAAATCTAAGATAATATACAGACACAAACACTTAATTAAAGCAGGTCATGTAATATATAGAACTATCTATGCTTTACAAGCTATTACAAGAATAGATTGAATACAAAATAAATATTTTAATGAAATTTTACATCTTACACCAAAGATTTATTACTGATCAGCTCACTTCCCAAGTCACAAAGAAGTACTAAGCAAATAGGGATAAAGTCACCAACTCTTAAAAGCAAGATGGTTTTTGAATGAATTAAATTACAAACCAAGTGAGAGCCAGCTTAGAAATTTTGTAACAACTTACCCAAACTACTAACAAATCTAGATGTAACTATTAGAGTACTTACTTTACTTTTAGGTTGTGATGTATTCATAACACTTCTACTTTCACATCCAGTATATATAACCATACCTAGTGCAGTACCTGATGCTACTACAGTGTTAGCCCATAATGTATTCTCTATACTTAATGATTCACTGATACCATCAATGTCTGTCTGTAACATACAATATCATCATCAACATCATCAACATATTTATCATTATCATCATCAACAACAACATCCCCATCATCATCAATGACATCATCATCACAATCATCATCATCATCAACAACAATAACATCGTCATCATCCCCATCATCATCAATAACATCATCATCACCATCATCATCATCACAAACAACAACAACATTATCATCATCAACACCATTATCATCAACAACAACAGTATCAACATAATCATCATCATTACCATTTTCATCATCATTAACATTATCAACATCATAATAATGATAATAATAATAACATTAACAAGAAATGTAATGTGGAAACCACATTAAAGCCGGATTTAAAAACTTTAACGCAAAAATTACAAGGGGGTAATAATCCATAATAAAGGCAGGTAGCGTTGTGGTCACTGTCTAATTCTGTTCATCACATGGTATGTTATCATTGTATGAAGTTTCATAAAGATCTGACAACAATAAATGGCAGAAATATATGGTAAAGAAAAACTTTAACGCAATTGTTAACGACACCGGACGCCTGCCTGTGTTTCGCCAAACTATTAGCCGAATCTTTTTGTTTAAAAATCCGGCTAATAAAATCAATAATGATAATGATGATATTAATAATTTAGGAATTAATATTTCTCTTTTATGGTATATTGTCAAATATATAATGAAGAAATATGTATGTAATGAAAAATATATATAATGAAGGGTCTGATATCAACCAAGGAAGTAGAAAGTTTGACATACTCTTTTATAAGTTCCAACAAAACTATGAATATCTTTCTGTGGTGGTTCAGCGTATACTTGAGCTTTAATATCTAATAAATCCTGAAATATATATATAGTAATGTGAATAGACTTTTAATTATCATAATATGTCATAAATAGCATAATTTCCTTAAAAAAAGAAAATTGAAAAATGTGTTTAAAGCATTAAGAAAGGGTATGGTCGAGTAGTTTATTGTTGGCATGACACATATTTAACCTATTAATAGTCAACAAACAAAATCTATCATTTCATCCCCTTCTTATAAATGGCTGTCAAAATACTAAAATTACTTTTTTTCAGCTGGATTTTTTGCCAGAAAAAAAAAATTTCAGGGTCTCTGGGCAAAATCAAACAATAGGGGGATAGGATAGCATAATTTCAGGCTCTGAGAAGGTTGGAGCATTTGAAGCTTCATTTTTGAGAACCAACAGTTTGAAGTGGAAATTGGATTTTTCTGCAATTTTGCCCGCTCCAGTGTCATCATGGTAATCAAAATTGGGTTCAAATGGCATTTCTCTCAGACAATAACCTATGGAATAATCTGACTAAGTTGCGCCTCTGTCACACAAAAAGTGACAAAATAAAAGTATTTGAAAAATTCCCAATTGCATTAAAAAGGTCCATGTTTTGTCAAATCAAAACTAGTTAAGGGTTATAACAAACAATAACAAAATTTATAATTTACTAAAATTAACCTTTAGCCTGCTGGGGGTAATAATAAAGTTTGTAAACTGCTTGGAACTAAACCAGATGGAGAATAACTTGACATTTGGTCAGGTTCCAAGCTGTTTGTCATTCACACTGTATTTCTACGTAACTTAATGAAAATGGTACAAAATTTTAAAATTAAGCAGGCTGGTTTTACAAAGCATGCAAAGTGTTAAACTTACAGCATTATTAGACAATCCTTGTGTATTTTGTATAGCTAATCTTAGTTTCCAATCTGTTTCTCCATCTAATTGATCAGTTCTTATAAAACATGAACCAGTCTTCTCTGTGGTACGTAGAAATATCATATCAGCTGGTACACGTTGATCCTGTTATAATAAAGTTAAAGTTTATGTGCCATTTAACATCGGATTCCATATACATGTTCAGCCAACTTAACCATTTTGTATGATAACCCCTGGTTATTGAAATCATCTTCATGCAAGCAATTATAATAATACTAATTTTAATAACGACTTTATTTAAAGTGGATAACATATTTGGCTAAAACCAATTTTCAATATGGTCCGCAATGCCTCACAGATACCATTTAAATCTGGACAGAGTGGATCAACTGTAGATAAATATCTTGCTTAAGGAAATTAGCAGTACCCCAAATGGGTTGGAATCAAGATCGCATGATAATTTTAATAAGAATAAAAAGGGCATAACTGCATTTAGAAATACACCTAGAGTTATGGCCCTATATTGTATGTATGGTGTGATAATTACAATCGACTTAAATCAAAGTATACAAACTATAAACTTAAACATATCTTTTCAATTTCTCAAATGAAATTCAAGACTTTAAAGCAATACTAATGCAAAAATGACAATACAAAATGTCGAGCTGAAATCATACAATGATAAAATAGTTAATACCTTCTCAACAAATACTAGATCTCCAACTTTGATACTAGAACTAGGTACTTGTACAATACCACTGCTTGTAAATATTTTAAACTTCTGAGAGTTGGCTTCCTTATCTCTCCTATATCGTCTGAAATCATCCAGAGCTTCACGACACATTGTTACAAATAATACAAAACACTGAAACCATGGAAACATATTAATATAAATCATGGGGCTTATAAACAATATCAATGAAATATGTTTTTGTTCTGGAAGATAATTAATAATCTGGGACAACACAATGTGAAATCTGAAAAGCGGGCACTACTACTTATCTACATGTATTTAATACAAAGGCTGGAGTAACTCCATTTTTGGACAGCCATTAATTCGGGCCATTAATCCCACCAAGGCTGGTATGCAGTTACACCTATGTGGAGTGACGCAATATTATAGTTCTATTTAATTAACTTGTCACAACTTGAATAATTACATGGTCACTGAATGTGTTATTATTCAACTTCTTTTTAACCATTGAGCCACTGATCTATATTAATTATATTGATAATCTAACTATATATGCAGCCATTTTGAAAAACTGAGTTCGAAAGGAGATAAAAATAACAGATTCAGTGACCTTGTAATTATTTAAGTTATGACAGGTTCATAAAACAGAACTATAGCCACTGGCAAGGGTATGTAGTAACTATCAGGTTAAAGACTAGGGTCAAAGACCTACACCTATTCACTAATCACAAGTAGGATAACTGAGCTGTAATAATGTGGTATAAAACATCATATTTATAGAGCAATCAACTTACCAATGGTCCCCAGTAGGTATAAAGATATCCTATCCTAATCTCTGGTATAAACTGTGAGGATGCCATGACAAGAAAATATAAGTTCAAGAAAAATCTGAACTGTTCAAAAAGCACCTACAATACACAAATAAATAATACCCAAAATTATATAAAAGCAAATAATTAGAAGCAAATAATCAGATAATAAAACATTATATTTGAATTATCTATTAAGGTATCTATAGGAAATACAAAACCAGAATTTATCTCAATTACACATGGAACTAAATGAGAAAAAGTCTCACATTTTCTAACAGTACATCCATTAAAATGGAGAACATTGCATCAGGGATTATTTCACAATTTCTTGACTACAAGTCTAAAGAACAAGGGCTGACCAAAACTAGCAAGTCCACATGTATATTAAAAGAGTCTGAAGTCAGTTTCTAAGGAAATAGAAAAGTTGTCAAAATGCTATATACCTTTGGAATAAAAGAAATAACACTATATTTTTGGTTGCGTACAACATTTTTAGGATATCTTTCCTCACTTAATTGTTGTAAACCCATAGGAACTGTTCTTGATTTTAGAACTTTTTCCTTACAGCAACATCTGATACAACTGAAATATAGAGAAACATTTTACATGAAACAGTGTTACATATATCACAGTCTTCAACAAACATCATTAGCACATTCCCCAAGGCGATCGCTAGCTAGCGCTATGTAGTGATTTTCTACAGAACGGTTTGCTTCGATCGTGCAAATCGCCAGCTAGCGATGCGTAGCAATTTTTTTTTTCTTGCTAGCCGAATCATTTGAAATGTTTCTGCCTTTTTCAAAATGGCTGCCCCCTCTGGGAACGTGATTCTTTTTCAAGAATACTGATATATATGTCATTTAATGCATATATTTTCGTATTTTGAATTGGTTACATTCTGAACTTTTTGTTTAAGAAAGTTGTCATCTTGGATTTGCTAGCTTGAAGCAAACCGTTCCATAGACCTCTTCTTATGCTACAAAAAATCGCTTTCAAAAAACGCTATCTAGCGATCGCCTTGCGGAATGTGCCCCATTATAACTTCATATCAAACAAAAGTGTGTCTGACTGTGTCAATGAAGACATTTATTTTACAGTATATCACTCCAAGTTTTGATAATCATATTTTTTTTAATTCCTTGGTTAGCCACCTAGTTTTAATCCTAATGACATTTTTTTTAAATATTCATACAAAAAGTTTAAACATTCATTTCAAACATTTAACCTTCAGAATTCTGAAATTTTCAAAAGAAAGACATAAAAGGCTAGAAAAGTAATTGTCCAAAAGAGCCTTTAAATCTACCATTGTATTTCTTGGTATTATTAATATCATTGAGTTGACCAAAACTGAAGTCTGAAAGTCAACAGCTTATTTTGCAAGCTGAATTATAGAGATATATGAATTCAAAATTCATTCTAACAAGTTGAAGCATTTTCTTACCAACTACAACAATTGCTCCAGATGTTCGAGCACCAATATGAGATCCTTGACTGTCCATACGGCCTCTGTCTTCTTGGCCTAACTAGAGATTCGTTTTCCTCCATATCAAAATGTTCACTTGACATCAATGGTATATCATCTAGAGACTCATCATCAGATGATCTGAAATTATTGAATGACACCATGTACAACTTTAAAAAGATTTTTGACGCATGAATTATTTATATTAAGATTTATAGGAGCAGTGGTCCAGTGGTAAGACGTGCCTTTAGGGTAAATGTCCCAGGTTCGATCCCGACTAAGAGCACTGCTAATTTTCTTGAACAAGAAATTTACTTACAATTGTTCCACTCCACCCAGGTGTAAATGGGTACAGTGAGGGATCACCTGTCTGAGGGTGATTAAAATTATCAGGAGTAACCATACAAGATTGTAAAGTCCACTGAACATGTATATGGAAGGAGACTTTAAACCACACTTTAATTTTTTAACTAATGATTAGCTTTATAAATGACATGCACTGGATAAAGATCCCTTCCAGTGCAATTTTAATTAGGTAGAGTCATGGCTATTTCTGGCTTACAGAATATTGTTAGCTGATTTTTTTTTACATTTTGGTTTTTAGATTTGCCATTACCCGCTATATGCGCGAGTTTCTTGAGAACCTTAAGGCTCAAGTTAAGCAAAGTTGTAACCAGACAATTCGTCACCAGTTCAATTTTCTTGTGCGCAATCTTGGTATACTAATTGACATTAGTAACTTGAGTAAGCTCATTACCAACGCCAAAATGACAAGTCTGAAGTTAAATTATCCTACATATTAACTAAAAACTAACATCCATAAAATTAGACACAAAATCATAACACCATATGACTCATTGTCAAATGTCAAAAAACGCACATTCCATTTGACATTTTGGGCTGTCATTTCCAAAGGCCGAAACTTCAGAACCAAATATTTCTTAGACAGATTCATAATCCAGAATACAAATAAAAATGAATATGTTATGAATGTACCTAGATCTTCGCGAAACACGTAGGTATCCGCTTCTGTGTTCAGAAAATCTCTTGAATGGCATTGATTTTGCAATTTTCTTCCGCCATTGATGCGGTCGCGTACATCATAAATAAATTGAAATAAGTGTTAGTTCAATAAGGCGAGTATGGAAATGGAAATATAACTTACAGTAAAAGTTATATTTTCTTAATTTCAAATTATAAATTCGTTATGATACGAACAAGAGTATATTATTTTGATATTAATAATGATATAAGCGATTAAAAACTAAACACGGAATTCATCCGAAAACCGAACTATAACCACACCGGAAATGACCAGGTGCACTGCCTAACAACGAGACGCTATTCTAGATTTCTCACGGTTGAAATTAACCTTCTGGTAATAAATATATGGTTTAAATTATGACGTAGACATGAGGAATCAGGATAATGAGGTGCGTTCAAGTATTTTTACGACTTCGTGTCACGTTTTTCTTCTGTCATTGAGGTTAAATGAATTTAATTTCAGATTTTGTTTACCAATTAAAATTCAATTACTATTTATAACCTCAGGTATTTGGTGCCAATGATGACTTATTGTGCTCTGAATGAGGTATTGTTATCATTCGATCAAAATTACTGAACCGTTAAATTTTCATAAAAGCCTTGATGATTGTGTTTCAGATAATAACTACTTTAGTATGAGTACGTCAATTTTGATAAGAACCCCGAAAAAAAAGTATCGACCTGCTTCTGTTAGATTTGAACATTATCCCGAGTATAAAGATGGTAAAATATGTCTAAAATGTGAAGCCAAGGTAACAAATAGAGTAGATTAATAATACAACACAGCCTTACTGTAACATTAACCACAATTCAAAATTTGTAATTTAAATCTTATATGCTGAAAATGTTATTGCTATGTAAACTGACCTTCCTATATTCATAATTATCTATAATTAGCTTAGCGTAAATAATTTACAACAGAAACTAGATTATATTTATAGTAAATATATACATATTTAAAGCTTCATGCATAAGATAACTTAATTGCAGCTTTTTCATATAGTGTAAAAATTGATTACATTTTATGTGCGATATATTTATGACAATATTTATTTTGTTATTTTGATTATATTAGTGCCAAAAAAGTTTCTAGGGGGAAAAGAATCTGGGAGGTAAGGGCTGGTCCATGAATTAATCTGCATGCTAGGATTATTACATGTGATATTTGCTCATTGTGTCATATTCACCATTATATATAATCGTTGTGTTACTTTTTTGTATTATTCATTACATTACATTGTTTGTGAAAACATTTTGATACGATACTACTATATTTAATCAAACTTGATGTTTATTTGTTTAATCTTTAATTTGGTACTTTGTTCTTTCATCTTTTTGTTAACCAATTCTTTTCCTACAATGACATAATTTTTACTGTCACATAGTTAATAGTATTAAATTCAATTATCATATTTGTTTATTCATATTCATTTTAAGACAACATAATTATATAGATAAGAAATTCACATCACATTATGTCATTTCAAATCATAAGCTTCAGTTTTGCTAACTCAGATATTTTGAATATAAGTACTTCCTAAAAATACCAAAAAACAATGTTCCTAGCTCTGCGTTAGTATTGTTGATGAATTGCTAGTGTATATTAAGTTTAAATGTACACCGCTAATAGTCTTATATGAAATTACAATCTTTTTGTAAGGACATGTCTGACCAAGGAAAACAGGTAAACTTGTAACACTGTGGATTTAACTGCATGGAAAAAGTTTAGAAGTTTAATACATTAAAACTAGTTAGACTTTTGATTTCAGTGAAAAAGGGGATTGTGAAAGCAATAGAGACTTCGGGAGTAATAAAGATTTTGGGAGTCGAGAATTAAGATCTATATATAGCGTATGTATATAAATGTGAATGATGAATGTCAGGCTGAGGGTTAAATGTGGTTCTGTATATTTGTTTAATGCTACTTTTTGTTTTTACAGCGAAATGTGGTTTGTGAATATTTTTATTTGAGTTATGATGCTTTTAATGTTACAATGCTTTTAGTAAATCATAAATATGCTTAGGTTTATAATTGTGTAAATGTAACGTATCATTTATGTTTACAAAATGTATATTGATTTAGTCTTAAATATTGTTCATGGTTGTCAAAATTTTGTAATGTATTGTTCTTTCACTTGAGTGTGTTTTCTTTACTAAATTATGAATGTTACTTACATTGTATTTTAATTGTTTGGGGCCCAGCTGTAGGTTTGCATTGTTATTAAACTATGTAACAGTTTAGTTAGTCAGCTAGAAATAATTAACTATAGTAATTCATAATCAAAATTGTAGATCTATAAGAAAAAAGCTCGCTTATCTACTGGCCAGTGTCTCAATACTATGACATTAGTCCATGTAAATTTGTACATTTCGTAACCTCATATGTTTATAAAATTATAGATAGTGACTAAAGTTTACCTTACATGCTTGTAGCAATTAATATTTCTCAGTATTTTAAAGTACTTCAACTATTTGAATTAAAGTAATGACAATTAACTTGTCTTTAAAAAATCATACTTGTTTGTAAATTTTCTTTGTAAACTGATGGAACAGTAAATTTCAATATTTTAGTTTTGTGTGTTGTATACTTTTAAAATTTTGAGCCATATTATGTTGTCAACTTTCTCTTATAATCTTCGAATGATTTTAAGATGTAGCTATATTCTATTATCATTGCTTTATCTTATCTAGTAGGGTTGTCATGTTACGCCAGAAGTGTATCGCAATTATTGCAGTATGTTAGCACCATATCGCAATACGTACCACGATATATTGTGGGATTTGTTGTGCATCCACTGTATTTAACAGAAAATATGCAAATGTTACATGCATAAGAGCCGATTTAAGTCTATAATGTCATTTAGGGCTGTGATATATGTTTTGCATTTAAAAGAGATGCTCAGGTTGAAAGAAACAATCACCCCTTAAATGCAGAACATTCAAATAATCAAGCTCCTGGAAGCCAAGCTTGTTTCACAACTTCCTGTCCCAAAGTATTTAATTCAAGAACATGTTTTGCACAAGTTCCATAAAACAATCAAACAGGCCCACACAGTTAGATTCGTGTAACTTAAGCTTAGATTAAATGAATAATGGAAAAGGTGACGTTTTGCTACTTTCATTTGGCAAATGGAAGAATTTTCCCATGAAATAGAAAATATGGCCAAATACATGTTTTGTTAAATTCATTCCATGATACGTATTGCTGCAGCTGCATATTGCAATATACTGGTATATCTTGACAGCCCTATTATCTAGTTATTTTTATTTTACAGGAGGCCTATTAAATATCAATTTGTATTTAAATGGGTGTTTTAGTTGTTAAACAACAGTGACTTTATGGTTGTTAATGTAAACATTTTTGCTTTCTTGCTTTGACCTATGTGTTATTAAGTATTTTTTTTTTCTCAATTTTACACAGCATGAACAACAATGTATAGTGCGTCAAGTTTGACCCCTATCTGACCTTTCACATTAGCATCTAATAATTATCTACACATGTCCCGACGAAAATCAGTACTACGCCTATTCTACACTTTGGCAGCGATTGTAAAATTACAGAAGTATGTTTATGTGTTAAATTTCATCACATAATCCTCACAGCCACCGTGTAATCAAGCATTAATACTACATTCGTATTAAATAAATATTCTTGCATAAAGGTCAGGTCGGGTCAAACTTTACCCACAATATCTACTGTTGATTGAACTGGCCCTCAATTTTTTTGTTATTAAAATTACCTTACAAGTTCTTTTTTACCAGTCATTTATATGACACGATAATTGACTTTAAACATATTCACAGTCTTCAAAGTGAGGGTTGTTTAGACAGGGCTCAAATTTAAGCTCACATACTCGCTAAATGAAAGTGGGTTGTGAAAATAGTGAGTAATTTTTATATCAAATTGCAAATTTTCGCGAGTTGAAATCGCCACTAAAGTTTTACTGTCTAAACTAGTAAGGCTCAAGTCAGCTTTGAAACAGCCAGATAGATTGATAGTATTAATCAAAGGGCGCGTTGCCTAACGAAAATCGCTACGTTTCGCTTTGAAAAAGCGCTTTCTTGTAGCGATTCGTCTTAGGAAACGGCTTGCTATTTACCATTTGGAACAACTCGGCGATCATCGCCCAGGTGGTTCCGAATGTCTATTTACGTCACAAACCAAGATGGTGGCCTTTGCCGAGTAAAACTTTTGCGCTCATTGCTATCGCATGTTTTCGGGGCGATTTCAGACTCAATAAGGCTTTAACAAGTACAAAATCACTGCAAAAACTTATGTTTAAATGAACAATTACAAATATTTATTGATTTCAATTCATGATTAGTCAGTCACACGTAAAAACATAAATTGTCGGCAAACAGGAAGTTACATTTCGGCGGAGGCAGCCATTTTGATTTGTGAAAGCCGAGGTAGTTCCGAATGGGGTAGCGAAGAATTTTTTCGCTAGCTTTCGCTACGTAGCGAAATGAAGCGATATATTGTAGCAAGCCGTTTCCTAGGATTTCGCTACGAAGCGAAACGTAGCGATTTGCTTAAGCAACGCACCCATACATTCACTATAAAAGCATATTGGGATATTTAATTTTGTCTATCCCACAATAATGCCATTGTTCTATCTAGTTAAATGTAGCACTATGTTTTTTTTTTATATTGCATATATGAATAATCTCTATGTGTGCTATTAAGATTTGAAGGAAAAATGCGAGTGATTATTTTCATTTTGCGAGTTGAAATAAAATGAACTGGCAAATATTTGCGAGTCTAATTTTTTGTTAAATTCGAGCCCTGGTTTAGATCAAATGTAAACTTTCAAATATGCATTGAGTGTTTTGACTGACTAACCTTTGTCTCCTATTTTACTTGTTCTAGCCTGAGAGGGACCCATTCCTATGTACATGTGGTCCGTGTAAGAAGTTTTGGAGGGATACATTCAGTGAGAGCGGGGACTTACTGAGAGAACCTTCACAATGTAGAGCTCAACATACAGCCATATTATCAGCACAGACTAAAGTTGTTAAAGTTGGAGACAGAGTCTTGGTACAGAATAGATTTGCAGGTAATAAATCTGTAATGGTTTTTAGCAATGCTTTTTCATGAAATATTTAGGGCTGCAATGGCTTGATTCATCATAAGTTGATTGTTAAGGGGCATTGACTTGATTTTGATTCTGGACTAATGATTTCCAATTCAATTCAATTCTGACCTTTAAATGTGCCAAAAAAAATCAAATCAGAAGGGGAAAAAATTAAATCTAATCAACATCTTAGTGAAGTGTTGCTGACTTAAAAACATTATAGTGACAGTTTTCCTTCTGGCATGGTTAATACTCATTTCAGGATAAAGTTTACACAAGTAAGGTGAAGACTGAAATTTACAAATTATATAGGTTAGATAACATGTTTTGAAAATCTCTCAGTAACACTGAAATATTGGCCAAAACAATTCATTCATTTGTAAATCTTTGTATTTTAAATCAATAATCAGTAAATAAATATTGTGATACATGGATATTTTTTGTGTATTGACAAATGTAACTAGAACATTTATTCTTTAACCTGAATACTGAAAATAAAGTAATGAATGATGATGTAGGTCAGTATTTTAGTTCCTATTGTACTTTGATGTACATGTATATACAATGACAGACATGATCTGAGTTTGATGTTTACAAAGTATTATGTTCTGTTATTGTTTGTTTTTTCTCAACTGTCAAAACATGAATAATTTCACGGTGACTTCGTGCTCTTTGTCTAACACTCGTGATATTGAGATAGTGTCTAATCATCCACCATGAAATTATTCAAACTTTGACAGTTGAGAAAAAATGGACAATAGTTTATTGGTTAAATGTTTAGTTGATAAGTATTAACTGGCACTCATACATATTCAGTGAAGTCCCAAGATTACATAAATGAGTCATAACTATTACAATATGTCTGTAATTTGGAACCGTAGTCCTTTGGTATCAACCTATAAATCATTTATCACTTATCATACAACTTCATTATTTTAAAGATTTTCATGGTCTACAAGGTATATATCATTCATGTTTTTGTTTGCTGTAAAACTAATACTGTTTACGTGTATATATGTATATTACAATCACAGGTGACAGACTCAAAATTTCCTTATAACTATAATAAGGAAAATTTGGGTCTGTCACCTGTGATTACAACTAGAGTTCTTCATGTAATTTTAGTACATCTTGCAGGAAAGTCTGAGGTCCTGAGTTATCTGCTTATTGCTCATATTGCTTGGAGAAATGTATTCTAGCAGTAATTAGTAATTGGTGCAAGTACTAGGGCTCTATATTGATCAGAATGATCGATACGATATTCGAATCGATACGAAATGATCGATATTCGATATATCATATGATATTTTAATAATACATATAATTTTTATAAAACAGCAAAACAGAGTTGTTTAATTCATTTAATTCATTGTAGAAGCACCATACTAATAAATTCACAGTCTTTTTAATATCTAAATGATAAAATCTTTGACGTTTGCATATTTTTAAATATGTAGCATTGCATCCAGTGAGTCTGGGTCTAGATTCGGCAAATGAAAAAACATACTTTTCAGAACCTATGCTATGATTATGACATATCGCTTCTGTATAATCAAGTTCTCTTTACATTGCGGATCTGCTGAACAAATCCGAATGCTTACTGATTCCCAGAATTGATCTGCAGCGTGTTCAGTAACGACTGTAAGCGAACGTTACAGGTACGGGAAAACTTAGCCCGAAGACAACTCAACCCATGGATAACTCAGCTCGAAGCTGGGTCAACTCTACCCGTTAGTAGGGGATTGAACTGTCTCGGGTTGAGTTGTTCCGAACCTAACGTCCGGGGTAATTGAATAGGCCACCGTATTCTAAGTACTGATTGTTGTTTCCCTGACTAATTGAAAACGAAAGTATAATACATATAAAAAACCTTTCTAACCGCAACAGTTACTTCCCTTTGATTGAAAAGAACAAATTTTAAACATGACGTAACCGGTGTAAGACGTTTGTGGAATGTCGTCATATTATGAGGTTGTTCGCCCACAGATTAGTTTATACCGTACCAGAACTAGTGGAATATTGATTTGGCGATACAAAATATAACTGATTTGCTGGCCATGGATTTTATATATATGACCATCTTTGATCGATATTTTATTCGATATGGAAACGTTCGATCCGATATATCTATCGAACCTACAATACCGGTATTCGATATATATCGTATACCGGTGTAGAGCCCTAGCAAGTACTATTAATGTGTGAATTGTTTTATTGTATATAATTATGTACATTTATGTAGAGATGGATCCAGTACGAAAGCATTCATAGTCCAGCTGGCACTTCTTCTATGAGGCAGATTCAGAGACTAAAACCATTTTTAGATCCTTAATCCATTTTTCATTTTCTGTTAAATTAAGGGACTTTGACTCCTTGCTCTGGAACCCCTATTGTATGTGAAGAGTAAGACAGTTTGTTGTCCAGTGTACATGTTTGTGTTGCTCAGAAGATCTGCTGTCCAATGTTGTTTTTATGTTATTGCTTAAAATTGCAGTGGTATTTAAAGAGAATATTGGTTGGAATATTATTTCTTAATGTGACTAATTTTTACTGTGTTACATTATACCTGACATATTTTTCACCTTCATTCAGAAATAAAATTCATATTGTATATCTCATTGTTACAAAGATAGCCATTACTAATATGTAATTAGTTTGATGGTTCAGCACAGATCTAGTTTACATTCATATTTACTTATATGAATTAGGACTTCGGCTGACCCATCAATTTGTTAACTCCTATTTTCAACATCCAAACATTTTAATTTTTATCATCTTATTTTTCTAACACAATGAACTATTATTATTATAACTCTTACAATTGACTATGTTTGAAAGCTCACAGACCATAAATTCATTGTTTTATCTTCAAAAATTTTATCAAAATATTTTTAAAAATGTCCGCATTTGTCATAAACTTACAAAAAGACAAAATCAGAACTTATTGATATGAAAGCAAATGTGATGTTTCTGAAATTGCTGTATGCACATGTATACAATAACAACCTCTATATTCTATATTCTAGGTACAGTAAAATGGGTTGGTGTTTTAGATGAGGAGTCTATTGCTCCAGAATTATATGTTGGTGTAAGATTGGATGATAATGGTAAATTTATTTATATTTTTTTCATGTATGCTCGAGACACAGATAACTATAATTGGCCAGATATGGCATGCATCCGTGTAAAAAAAACACATTAAATGAACAAGAACAGAAAATACCTAATCAATAGTCACAACAAATCACTATACATGTATATAGTTTCAAAAACTGTAGCTTAATTACTGATTTCACTAGTTTTACCCCCACCTCATAGTGATAGGAGCTGTATAGGAGTCACCTTGTTGGTCCGTCTGTCCGTACGTCCTGAATCTTGTCCAGGCAATAACTCCACCATGGATTGATGGATTTTAAAATAACTTGGCACAAATGTTAACTGTGATGGGACGGTGTGTCACCTGTAATAACTGTGTCAATACTTCAAATGGCGTAGCCCATGAATGAGGTCAAAGGTCAAATATTGTCGAAAAAATTGGTTTGTTGGGACGAGTTCTCCACCATCCACTGATGGATTTTAAAATTCTTAGCACAAATGTTAACCATGAAGAGTCGGTGTGTCGCTTGCATAAACTGTGTAGATACTTCTAAGAGTGTAGCCAATTAATGGGGTCAAGGGGTAAATTTTGTTGAAAATTGGGTTGTCCAGGAAATAACTCCACCACAGATTGAGGGAATTAAACATGATATGGCACGAAAGTTTACTTTGTTTAGACAGTGTGTCGCCTGTTACAACCGTCTCCATACCTCAAACCGTTTGGCCAAATTGTTGGGTCAAATGTCCTACCCCTTGGACATTGTGCCAGGTGGGGGCATAAAGCACTTCAGTAATAGCTATAGTCTTGACATTAACAAGATAATTTTAAGTTCATTATAAAACATGAGGAAAATCTATCTGTAAGACTTTTCAAACGCTACTTTCTATATACATGTAATTCAATTTGTATCTTATATTTTATGTAGGGTTCATGTCGAGTCTTATGATTTTCATGAATAATGTGTAGAAAAGCTTTGCTGGTGAAAAACCTTTCATGTTCCAAATATCATCTATTTTTCTGTATTCGTATTTATTTCTACTTTCAGTAAATTCAGCACATAATGGTATATATAATGGTAAGAGATATTTCCATGTACCACGTGGTCATGGTGCCATGGTTAAATATACAGAAGTTGTTCCTTTAAAACAACCTGATAAAAGACCACCTATCACTGGGAATTTTATGTATCCAAGTTTTCAAGAAGTTCAAAAACGTCGTAGAGAAAGAAACCAAAAGTAAGTTAAAACTCTCTTCTGTCTCATGATTTATTCTCAAGTATGCTTATATCTACATTGTTACAGCACAGCCCCCCCCCTTTCCCCCGTCTGAGGAATAATATTGGAAAGACTGGGAAATCTGATCAGTGTAGTGATAATGATAATACTGACGATGATAATTGAGCTCTCCATCATAATTATGTAACGTAATTCAACACTTATTCCTTGTGAATTCAATTGACCGTCTGTTTATTGGTCTAGCCTAAAACACTGAAAACTGGTTTCAAAATGATAAATTTGAAAAATTATCTCCCGGGGAAATTATCTCCCCTTATCTCCTCAACAAACCTCAGAAAAAAATACAGACAAGAATCCAATCAGAAGTCATGTGACATCCAATACATAAATTGATGGTTACCAACTTGTTATATTTTACAGATTAAGTTCAATCTATGCAAGTGCAGGTATGACTGGACCCCAATTTGAAGAACCATATGCTAGTCCTTCAAGACAAGGAACTCGTGGTTCACCATCTAGATCAATGAGAGAACCAACTATACATATAAGTGACCCTCATGATATTGCATTAAGAGTAAGTTTATATTATTCTATACAATATAACTTAATTCTGCTTACCAGCCCACTACTGAACAAATCCTCTGCACATCAACAATTTTTGATATCTCTTTTAGACAACCTCAAACCTGCAACACACTTTGGTTCCTTCTAGTGGGTGTTGTTCAAGAGAGGTTATATTGTATTTATAAAAATAAAGACCCATATCAAGAAGCTTTTTTATTGTAAAAAGCAAACAATTCATTAAAAAGGAAATGAAAAGTGAAGTTGTTTATAGTGTCTTAAAGAAAATGTCTGTATTGCTCACCTAAAGAAATGCATGATGGAATTTTTGATAAACATTCAGGTCAGAAGATCATGATGTTTTTACATGGGGTTTCCCCATGTTTAGTAGCGAACTGTGACAAATCCTCATTACAATTTGTTGCAGACGTTTTCATGTACATGTATATCTAATCTGGCTTATGTAAGGTAAAGCAGTGACCCTAGGTCCATGAGTAAACGTCCCTTATATCACTTCCGTTTGTTGTATAATTCATATATTCCCTCAAACCCCATGTCTGACAACGCTATTAGCCCTTTGATTTATACAATGTCCATGCATTAACAAAATTTGATTTTGACCTCTGTGACAATTCAAACCTTCAATGTTAATGTCTGAACCATGTACCAAACCATAATTTTTGAGCAGCGATATATTGTCACTCAGTAGGCTTATACTGCTGCAGCCCTAGACTGTTAGTTGAATTTCTCTTTTCTTGAAGTTCTTTACATTAAGAGTTTTGTTTGTAAATTCAACATTTGCATGGTAATCATGCCATCTTCAGGAAAATTGTTTTTTTATTTTCAATCTGATTTTTAACCTTTCAGGATGTACAGAAAAAATCACAAATAGACACAAAACGTCAAGTATTGCGAGAAGATAGAGAACAAAAAGAAATGGAGAGATTTAAACAACATTTTGGTAGTGCACCAGACGCTGATAGACTTGCTTTAACTTTGAGAAAGTTGAAAATTGCTTACCAAGAAGGCAGAGAATTAGTTAAGAGACGAAATACTAAAGATTATGATGGATCCGAGTCAGGGTTTAGCGATTATTAAGAAACTTTCATGACTTCCAGAAATAAAAGGACAAATCTTCAGGAATTCTTGTGTATAGATATTATTGTTTTTGATATAAGTATATACCATGTTTGATGAATTTTTTGTGAGGTCTAATTTTCTGCTGTATTTAATTTTCCCTAACAAAACTTTTGGACATGAATACATTTAAGTTATCAAGCATACTGTTTGTGGATTGCTCTTGTTTATACTTATAAATACAAATAATTTTGTGGTTTGGCCTACAATCAGGGGAAAAGGTAGAATTGAAGGTCTCACAGAAATTTCTACTTACATGATATTACAGTGTCTGTGATTGAACATTTTAAGTTATAAACTTAACATATATTAGTTACATCATTGTTTTAACTGCCCATTTTAGTTGTAACTGTTGTGCTAAACTTTAACTGTACAAATTATGAATTTGTAAGTTTGATAAAGTTTTATTTCATGTAAAAAAATAACAAAAACTTTAAAACAGAAGAAATTTCATATCTTTAGCCTTTAGTAATTGAAGCTTGAAACTTTGCATTAAATAGAAAAAAAAACTTAATTTTAACATGCAGTAGCAATTGCTATATGTACCATAACAGTTGATGTTCATCATGAAAAGAATGGAAGTATGGAAATTGCGAATAACATAAGTTATACAAAATGCTTTGTGTGTTTTAACTTTTGCTACTGCTTACAAATTTGATTAAAATGATAAAAAAATGTACAAAAACATTATTTTACTTTGCCAAAAAATTTATACATTGTTCACTAACCTGTATGTATTGTGCATAAAGTTTGACCATGACCTGATCTTTATGCAAGAATATTCATTACATTGAATACGAACGTAGTATTAATGCTCGATTACACCGTGGCCGTGAGGATTATGTGTTGAAATTTAACACATAAACATACTTCTATGATTTTACAATCACTGCCGAAGTGTATAATAGGTGTGGTACTTACTTTTGTCAGGATATGTGTAGATACTTATTAGATGCAAATGTGAAAGGTCAGAACGGGGTCAAACTTTACGTACAATATTAACATTCATGTTATAAATGTAAGCTTATTCTATTTCATCTATCATATAAAGTTTAAAATCACTAAACCATAGAATTTTAGAATACTCAAAATTTCATTTTTGTTTATAGCTTTTACATATTGACCTGAGACAATCTATACAAAATGAATATTATGACAGTGATACACTTATTTGACAGACACTGGTCACCAGGGAAATTTACTTCTATGATTGTTGATCATAAGAATTTATATCCACTTAAAATTTAAATAGCATCATAAATATCTAAACTTTGTAAAAACGGCAAACATTTTGACCGCAGAAATAAAAAAACATTTCTGGAGAAAATGCAAATTTGAATTCAGTGATTTGAACTGGAACAGTAATTGTTTTAAATTTACAGCATTATAAATGTAACTGTGTTTATTTATATGTTTGTTATCATGTGTTTTATGATATAGATAATATATTAAAGTTTTATATCAGTCAAGTTTATGCATTTAAAGTTTTAGGATAAGGGTAATCAGTTTTGTTAAAATGTATTTTATAATATATTTGATACCACTAGAATGAAGAGGGGAGAGGTTTTATTGAGTCTTAGACTTTTGAATGGGTTGTAATTCTTTTTTTTTTTAAGAATTTATTACCACTAATTTAGTAATTGCCTGTAAGAATGTAATCTATGTAACTCTTCAAAGTTGAAGGTAATAAAAATACAATTTGAAATAAATCTATCGAAATCTTTGTATTCTAGAAAAAGGGCAATGGGGTATGCAGCGGGGAAATTAAACTAAAAAACTGAATTAGCTTCTTGTACATTTTAGAGCTGTAGACAGATTTTAAGTATTATAAAATCCTTCAAAGCTACATATAACAACTTGGCTAATGCCTAAGGGTATATGTACCCTTGGGGTAGAAGGACCCATATACACCGTCAAAAATCTTTATAATTAACAGTATGTGATAAGAAAGTTGAGTATGTTTACAATGTTTCTTTTATGCAATTGACCTTACGCCAGAATACCTATGCTCCGCCCACCGATACACGTGGTACATTGTCCGACATTATCAGGGATTAATCTATGTCCCTAACCATTATCTATGTTTTGAAAGTAACAGGTTCAAATGCATGCTATTTACTTACTTGTCATCCGATTTTGATAAACTTAATATTTTTGAAAAGGACATTGTCTCATCTATCCAATGATACGTTATTTATTAATATCCATTCATAAATATTCAAATTAAATGTGAGTCCATTTGCTCCAACAAAAAAATATACGCACAAAGAATGAGCAAGTTGAAAGAATACACTTAAATTTGAACGCTGGTAATAGTCGTTTGGATGTACAGATTTTAAACAGTAAAACATGCAAAAAAATATTAAATTACGTTAGCTATCAAATGATGTAGAGTTAATTAAAATACGTCGAGAAATAAAAAAGTTAAGGGGTGGGTATTTGGGGGCTATCTAGACGGAGTTGTGTTCAAATACATGCATATCATTTACGAGATATCATATTTCCTAAAGATTAATTTGTCTGAAAATGGCATTGTCATAACTTTCAAATGATGCCCTCTTTTATAATATCCATTGATATATATTACAAATAAAGGTAGGTTCATTTGCTCCAACAAAAAGCATTATATGCGCAAAAATTATCAAAGAACGCATCTCACATTGAACGTTTGTAGAAATCCTTTATAAATCAGAAAACTGTTGGATACACACGAAAACAACTTTATATACATGTAATCCTTAAAATGGTGTATAGGTGATAAAATATGCTGAGAAATAATAAGTTAAGGGATGGGTCCATAGATCTTTGTGGTACATATTGGGGGTAAACATGCATGAAAAATGTAATTTTCAACCTGATTTATTACATACTTGTATTTATTGTCGTCAGATTATTATGTAGTTTATACTTTTATCACAGTATTTATAGACCCCATGTGTACATATTTTGACCATTCTAATTTGTTTTATTGAGTTTATTTTGTAACTTTCACTGAGAACCCTATATAACTGTACATAGGGTCCATGCTAACACATAAGAAATTCGATGTCCGTCATGACCAGATGTCGGACAAAATGGCGGCCGATAAGCCGCTTATCTTACATAAGCATCAGGGTATCAAATGCCGGACGCTGATTGGCTAATAGGAGCTGTCAATCAAATTCTGGCGTAAGGTCAATAATTTGCTTACATGTATTATACTGTACCAGCCTTTCTAAATAATTAAAGTAAAATCAGTTTCAAATTAATCATTTCAAAGATTTAAATAAGTAGAAAATTAATCAACTTGGAGTCAAATTATTCATAAAATTTAAATACTACCCCCTCTCCATTCTAGCATTGTCAGATGACTGCTTGTATATTGTATCACTTTCTTTATCATAAATAATCTAAATGCCAGCACAAACCATGACATGAAAGTACAATTTATTATTATATTAATTTTTTCAAAAGTAGACAGACTGACACTAAAATAATTAAATCATATGCTTTGAACGAACATGAAAATGACATTATTGTGATCATTAGATATTAGGGACCAGTAGAGAGATTGAACATACAATCTGTCTGCGAGTTAATCACCAATAATCATGGTTATAAACCCTAGTCTAAATAATTTAGGACTGAATGATTTAGTACAAATAGCATTTTCCATTGTAGCTGTGTCAGTGAATTAGTCATCGTCGGTTATCCCACGATACATTACTCTTCTATGCTGCATTATGTACCATCCCAGGGCCATTTGTTTGGGAAAATCTCATAATCATGAATAATAAATGAAGCAGTTTCATTGGTTCTGCAAGGAAACTACTGCGGAAAACTAGCCAATGAAATTACGTTTTGTATCTAAGGTTTGGTTTACCATTCCAAATGAGAAAATAAACATGTGCATTGATTTCTATTTTAACAACAACATCTCAGTATGACCAGTTATTGAAGAGTATTTAATTGTAACAAGTGATTCATTGGAAGAAGATTGGTCTCCCCTGCCTCATGCATATTCATGAAAACGAGATTTTGCCAGTCAAATTGCCCACGGTATGTATGGAGTGTAACGGAAGTAAGTACTGTGTTTGCTGACGATGTGAATTTGTATGATACTTATTATCAATGAGTGTCATGTATGAAATATTTATTTTTCCCCATCTTGTTTCATGTTTGTTGTATGTTAATGCATTTCATGACTTATTGTATATCATATTATAGTGTGCTTATAATAGATAGCTTGTATATTTTAATCTCTATCTCTCATTCTCAAATATGTACTCGACTTTTTTTGTTTCTGTTTTTTTTTTAAATTTTGGTTTTAGTAGATTAGTCAACTACTTTTTGTGTGCTTATGAAATTTTGATTCAATTTATGAGAAATTAAAGATTTGAGAAATGATATATTTTTGCTGATATTGGCCTAGCTTGCACTCATTTATAAAATCACATTATCTCTGCTTTTGTGCTAGGTCTTTTTTCTCTGCTTCATTTTGTGCCAACTAATATAGTTTAAATTGATTAAGTTATATAAATATTATAAGTGATCGAGTTGTTAATAAAAGATTTGCAGTAGAAACCAAAAAGAAATATGAAAAAAGCATATGATTTTATACATGATTGAACAATTTTTGATATCTTAAACAATTATACCCGACATTAAAACACAATTTGTATGACCTTGAGATTTAACCTTGTGTATCATGACCTTGAGATTTAACCTTGTGTATCATGACCATGAGAAGTTTGTCCTTGACTCAATTATGACTTTGACATTAAGGTTGTATGACCTTGGGTAATATGACCTTGATTCAAGTATGACATTGACCTTGAGAAAGTATGACCTTGAGAAAAGACTGTAGTTTCACTGATATTAGATATTACAGACTGTGATTTGTTTTGTTATAAACTTCTGTTATATTTTCATTTACAAGAAAATAAACAATTTCATCTTGAAATTATGCTTTGTTCATCTTTTGTTTTTCTTTTATCATTCATGTTGTTGAACTGTTTTTACTTGGCTTGTGTGACTATGTCATAAACCTGCGAAAAAAATCTGAAATTTAGAATCTACTACATGTAATAATAATAACAATGATAGTAATAATAATGACCTCCTTCAAGAAGGCTTCACATTTGGATAACAACTATCATCCATGTGAGCCTCAGATTTAATGAAATGAATCACAATTTTGGAATGCTACTGTAGGCTTTCAAAGAAAACTATTCTAGCAAATATTTTGTTCCAATGTATAGAGCTGCTGGAATCTTAAGATTAAACACGCTCAATTTGAACAACAGTCATTGCATGTATTTCCTGACCAAAGGTATGACAGGTCCTGCCATGGATTGGAATGGACCTAGTCCCACATATGACCAACTAAGCTTAAGGATAATTTCATGCTACGAGATAGCATGAGATTTCATGCTCGTATAGATGCTCTCGAAGAAGACTTTTTGGGTTGGCTTTAACACCATTGGAACACATTGTATAGGTCATATTAGGTGAGACATACTCGCTATTCCAAGGAAAATCTCTTAATCTCTGGATTTAACTGTTAACTTGCTACTCGGCACATACTTCCATCAGTGACCGATAACTGCCCTTCATGATTTAGAATCAGTGGTAGAAGGGACAAGGCCGTAGACATTATTTCACACCCAAACTCCATGCTTAAGGGAGAATGTAGAGGATTAAACAACAGAACACAAGTTAATAAAGTAACTGTAAGGTTATATCTGATAATAGTTATTTTATTACTTTATATTTTATATACAAAATGTCATAATTAAATAGAAATCCATTAATTGCACAACTTGAAAATTTAACTTTAACATAATAATATATTATGTCTATATTTATAACTGAGACAATATTTAACAGTTTGACATATCAACACAAAAAAGAGAATTATAACAAATACTTAATTAGAATCTTAACTGACAAATTAATCACATATGCTGGGCAGTGCATCCTTGACTTAAATTCCTGGTTTAATTTTAAGACTTTTCAGAAGGCTTAAAAAGTGCATTTCTTTCTTTGTTAAGAACATATTAGTTTTTATTAAGCTAGAATCAAATGTGGAGATAATTTCATTGAAATGAAGAAATCTATCACACATTGATACAATGTGACTTGATAATTATTTCTTCAAAATCATATACTGTCACTAGCAAAACATCACCATTTTAAAACATCATAAATTTGCATAACTAAAGTCATATTTTGTATGCAGTTTATGAAATAAGGTTCTAGAACTTTGGCACTCAGTATGATCCAGTTTTATCCGAATAGCTTTCTTCGTCAATTTTTATATTTGCAAAGTTTGTTCAGATTCAGCAAGATGTCATTAATGCCCCAAAATACATGATTCAAGGGCTACAACTCTTAATTGGTATGAATAATCTTCAACAGGGATGTAAATACAAAATAAAAAACAAAAATCAACATCACCTACGTATGAGAAGAGATTCAATATACAGTAAGTTCTGCTATAAAGACCATCTAGGTTTTTCAAAAACATGCAATTTTTAAATATTTTATGTCTTAAATACTTCATTTAAGGAAGAAACTCCCTATATTAATACCATTCTGCTATTAAGACCATCGATTTTGATGTTTTTTATAGTGGAACTTTACTGTACAAAGAAAAATACTGCATTGACAATAAGTGAACTAGGTAAATGATGTACATGTGAATACATACATTATGATACATACATACATATATATATTGTTCAATAACAGAGCCATCCATAATTACCTTTACATTTTTGTAAATGTGTGACTTGTTTTTAAAGTTTTACAAATACAAAGAAATTAAAAATAAATCTTACAATACATGAACATGAATAACAATTACATTAGTACTATAACTCCCCTTACAAATGTTACTATCTATTACATTGTATAAATATCTTAATGCCTAAATACAGTAGCTTGTAAACAAATTGTGGATTTGTATACTTTATCTATCTATCCAAGTATTTTGCATGTGCCACAAAGGCAGTTCCAAAATGACGTCTAAATATGTCAGAGGTTATTCGTAGTGAATGGCCAAAGAGTTGAAATAAGAATTTAATACCAAAAAAGTGTAAAGTTATTTTTGGATGGCTCTGTATATAGACTGGCAACAATAGGCTAGATAAAATTTAAAAAAAAAATACTAAAAAATAAGACAAATAAACTATGAGACAAAAAAAATATTAAGGCAACATAAGGGCTGTTTGACACGGAATAAAAGAATATAATTATACAACAAAAGGCTAAAACAGTTGAAAATACAACCTTAATATGACTAAAATGATAACTTTTATTTTAGGAAGAATTCTCCTAATGCCAAGTTACAGTAATTAATAACTATATTTAAAAAATAAATACAATAAATAACAAGTAAATATGTGAGCTAATGCTCACTAGTGATACCCCCGCAAAAATCTAAAAATATGCGACAAACAGGAAGTAGATGAGCAAGGAGCATGAAATCGCTTTACACCACATGGGACTATGGGATGAAGCAATATGCAAAGTATTAGGCTGCTGCATGTTATAGTTGCTGAGAAAACTGCGACAGAAATTTTGTAACGGACAGACTGACGGATGGACGGACGGACGCACGCACAAGGGTAAAACAGTATACCCCCCTCTTCTTTGAAGCGGGGGTATAATAAAATTAAATTTCATTCATTACACCAAGTAAATCATTTAGCATGGATTAGATTTATAAAATATAATTATGCTGCAACATTATAAAATATAATTGTAAATAAATGAAAGTGAGTTATTATCTCCCTTTGATAAGAAAATAGCGTAATTTTTAATTTTGCCATACAGAAAAATTTTAGAATCTAAAATACCTCAAAGATAAGAAATACAATGTCCAACTAGATACAAGTGAACATTTTTACAAAAATTCTTTAAAAAAATCGTAAGTCAAATTCATGATTTTGCAGACAAAAGGATAATAAACATAACTATGATATGATATCCATCAGGTAAACAATACTCTACGTAATTAAATAATATTTGGAATTGCTTGGCCAAAAATGACAGTATTATTAATGTTTCTTGCTTTTGACTTACCATAATTTTAATTGTAAGTTTATATGTGAAAAGCACCAGAGTTTTCTGAGAAATTCTCTGTGGTCATGAACTTAGTTTATGCATTAATGGTAAAAAACAGCATAACCCCAAGCTAAACAAAACATGAATATTAAAAGCATACAACCATATGCATGTGTATATAACAGCAATAAATATCATTAAATAGCACTATTGTACATTAAAACATAAAACATACCTTTATAAAGCCATTTAAATACAAGTATCACTTTTAACAGCCATATAAAATAATGAAATATAAAATAAAAAAAGCATAAAATAATTAAAAAAATAAAAGCATAAAATTAACACAGAAAGCTACATAATTATAGAAACAATCATTTAACTTTGACAATTGGCAGTGGCTAGAGTTACGGTACCTGGGTCTAAAGCCATGGTACCATATCTCTAGCTAATAATGCCTTGACAATTATGTATCCAAAGATCAGTACAAAACAAGCCTAACTTCGCATAAATCAAAAAGGTTGTAAACTAGTTTTGCACTGACACATCAATATATATATATATACATTTATAACACTATGAGTATTTATATCTTTAGTATATTCATCAAATATTTACATAAATAAATGCTTATCAATCAGCACCTATCATGCTATCCAGACAATATGTTTTAATCATATTTATACACAAAAAATACCGGTAATGCTACAGTCCCTTGAACATAAAAATAGCCGTGAGGGCACTGTACGGGCGCTGTGTGATCAAGCTCTACAAGGACTTATACGAACTCTTGGGTACCGGTACGGACTGTAACGTTTTTACCAGGGCACTTGAGCCGTGGATACACATATCAGTTTCAAAGTCAAATTGTGAACAAAATCATGGCCAAGTATGGATTAAACTTGCATATCTTCCAGCTACGGCTCCGTATGGATGTGTTTTCTGTTTTGTGCCATGTGCGTACCGTCACCTTAATACGCAAGGCTTCCCACAGCCCAGGCTGTCTGCACATACGGGTCCGCAACAAGCTACAATGTTATGGGCCTTAGGCATTTCTCAATCAGTAACCCTATGTCTACCTGTATACCATTAAAAAACTCCACAGTAATTTTCTATGCAAATACAAATGTATACCTCAGACATCATAAGGAGAGAAATTAGTTCTCTTTAGATTCTGTAGTTAATTTAAATTTCACTGAATGTGGATTTTGTTGAAATGAAGTCAGAACTACATTGAAACATGGCATGTAAGACTTCTTAAGCAATATAAGCGATAAAGCATAAAAGCACAAAGCAAACAACATTAAAAAATAAATATGAGCATATTAGGAGATCATTCCAGTTTGGTCAGAGAGTATAATGTACAATGCGTACATATGTTAGAAATTAAGATATTTTTATGTTTCCTACAGTAGACAGAACCTGCGTTTAAGTCATTAGTAGGGAGGTCGGACAAAAAAAAATGTTTTCAAAAAAATAAATAAGTGTATTACATCATTTTAAAGAGTAAAACAAGAGAAATACAAAGCAAGTATAATTTTCAAAATCAGATAATTCATTCTAAAGTTATGGCCCTTAAAATTTCGAAAAAATAGTTTAAAATCTGCCACAAATTGACAAATTTTCATTTGTTTTTCATTGACATTTGATATAACACATCATATGGTAGGGACATTAGTAGTTACCTCAAGTACATATGCCTTGGGCTGCTGAAGGAACATAAGTATAGGTGACTTCCACTCACTTCAAGGATCAGACAGCTCAGCCCAGAGATGATGCTTTGAGCAAGTTTTAGAGAAAAAAACATTTCGTCTTGATACATTAACAAACTCCATTTAGCAAACATATACAACATAGCATGATTACAACTAAGTTATAATAATTAACATTACATGTAAATTACATTTCATTCAAAAGATAAATAGGGAAAGTCTAACCTGTATGTAAAGAACTACAGCAGGTGTTTATCTTGTTAACACTTTATAGACAGTGTGTCTTAAAATTCTACATAATACATAATCAATTTCTTAGCACTTGGGGTCCATTGCCTAACGATTTCGCTACAAATTCAAATTTATTGCTATGAAAAAGCGCTTTGTTGTAACTATTCTTCATAGGAAAGGACTTGCTATTTATGTCACAAACCAAGATTGCAGCCTGTGCTGATGTATAGAATGTGATTATTGCAATTGCATGTTTTTAGGGCAATTTTCAAAACAAATAAGTCTTTAAAAATAAATTGTCGCATTACTGCGGAGGCAGCCATTTTGATTTGTAACAGTGCTCTCGGGTAGCGAAGAGTTTTTACGATAGCTCTCACTACATAGCACAATGAAGTGATATCTTGTAGCAAGTCAATTCCAATGATTTTGCTATTTAGTGATACCTAGCGATATGCTTAGGCAATGGGCCCAACTATTTAAAAAATGGTTGGCACACTTATAAAGCTACACTAATCAAATCTAAACAAAAAGAAGATTTACGGTTTCCAAAAAATTACAAAAAGATAAACTTATACAAAAGTGTAAAAATATCCCTGCAACAAATTCAGTTCCTGTTTTTAATAATGAAGGCAGAATGCAAATACAAATGTGACACCACAGACATGTAATTAAACAATGATAAAAGTGTACAAACATTAAAAGACTTTGCATACAGAGTATCTATTCTAACATTATGCATATCTTTTTTAATCAAAAGAATGAACAAAATCAGGGGCCACTTTCACGAAACAACTTAAGTTCATTTTTAAACTTAAGTTGTTCCTTAAGTCTAGTTTTTATCTTATCACTGTTTCACAAAAAAACTTAAGTCGATTTTGAAACATAAACTTAAGACAAAACTCAAGTCACCTAGGGAGGTGACTTAAGTCTAAAACAGGCGACTTAAGTCAGAAATTTCAATATGGCTGCGCCCAATGTTGTAATTCGGAGATGCCATTTGAGTAGGCCGCGAATAATTAGAATAAATTTAACCCATTAGAAGTGTATGACGACCAATACTTAATAAATATGTACAGGTTATCCAGACCAGCAAGTTACTGCAAGGCCATTTCGTGCGACCTACAAGCAGGTCACATAGTTTGTCAGTTTACATGAAAGATCTTGTTGCATTAAAGTTCTATGCTACTGGCACAGAATTCATATTGCATGACTCATAGTCATAGAATAAATGGCATTCAAATACATATATGTATCACTATATCTATGAAGAGGCGAACAAATAAAAATGCGTTTAAAGACGATTAAAGCTATCCGACAACAAAATTAGGTTTGAATGCAAAATAAAAGCAAATAAATTAAACTATGTATCAGTGAATGTTAAAAAGCAACGAAATGCAGAATTTAAATAAGAAAATATTGATTTACCTTTTCAGTGATAGCCTCACAAATCCAGTTATTTGGCTGGTTTTTAATTAGTCATGAAAGCTTTGCTTGCACAGTGATTTTGTTTTGTTTTTCAAGCTCTACATACATGTACAATTGTATATATTACACTAACCTCTTTTTGCTTTACTTTCGTTCCCTGCTTGTACAAGGATAACACGAGGACATAGTGTATTGATTTTTAATGTGTTTGTGTGATGTGTATATAAGTCATTGCTAAAAGATTGTACATGTATTACACATTACCGGTTTAAAATTGACAGATTTAACAGCGTAGCTTTGAAACATTGATATAATCAAAACTTAAGACCAGACTTAAGTCAGGAACAGATAAGATTGTCGTAAGTTTTTTCGAGAAACTGACTTAGTAAAAACTTAAGTTCACCACAACTTTTAACTTAAGTCCAAGCTTAAGTCTTGACTTATGAAAAAACTTAAGATTTTTTGTGAAAGTGGCCCCTGGTGATGAAATACATTGTACGAATGTTGTACATACAATAGATCTATATCGAACTGTTTTCCCTAAAACAATCCATGCATATCTACTTGTGAATTGTTTATATTTCAATCACCAAAATTATGAAAAAAAACTGTAGGACAAAAGGCAAACAGTGGCAAAAAACATACATGGTATTTGCTTTTCTCAATTCAATGTCTTTTAAATACTTTACTCTCATAAAAAAACCTTGTGAAAATCCTTACATTATAAAAATTATAACTTTACTAATTCAATGACTAGCAACAACTAATACATGTGTAATCATGGACTACATAATGTTACATACAAATAAGACACAATACTAACTTTGGAATGCATAACTAATCAGCAAGTACAATAAATAAAACATACATACATGTAAAATATGAAGATTTTACCCTCCAGCTTCTATATAAACTATTCAATGTCTACTTTAATAAAATACGATTGAATATCTATGTAAGTTTATAATGAGATTCTATTTAACAGTGTACGTGTATGTAAAACATAAAAACCAAATACAGTGAAGTTCCACTGTAAAGACTACCTTGGTTATTACAAAATCATGTGATTTTTGACAATCTATAAAGGTACTTGTTCACAGATTTTAACGTAAATATCAACTTTTTCTGAAACTATCTAAATTGTATAGAAACTTTTTTTGAAGCAGTAAAGTAATGTTCTGATTATGACAATTTTAGTGCAAATGGACATACAACTACAAATGATAGTGTTTCAAGTAGTAAAAATCTACCCTGTGTGTCACGGTATAGACAATTTTAGTGCATTTTTGTGACTTTTATTGTATATTTCTTGCAATCTAAATGTCAGTGTGTCTTAAAATATTAAGAATTATTTTTGACACAATTACAGACACTGTATAGTATTTTCAAAATATAGAAAAATCTTAACCAAATCTGTGAACTAGTACCTTTAAGTCTCAATTGCTTATTAGAGAAGAAAAAATTCCCTGTATTAAGACTATTCTGGAATTAAGACCACATATTTTGATGATTGATCCTTACAGTGAAACTTTACAATTAATCTCCTTGTGAGTATTTTCTAAATGATATTACATGACAATTAAGATATGTTGCCATGGCAACAAAGATTCAGAAACAAAGGATATAGAATGACAACACATAATGTTAATATGGTTCTGATAAGGTATGTAATGGGACTTTAAGTGGATTACAAGTTCAGTGGATTACAAGTTCAGTGGATTACAATTTCAGTGGATTACAATTTCAGTGGATTACAAGTTCAGTGGATTACAAGTTTAATGTAGAACACTTGTCTTTAATCACAAGATATTTATATGTATGTACATTTTACATGTAACATAATTTAGACTAGGAATATTTCACACACATATATTTCTTTCTTTTTTCCAACTGTCAAAACATGAATAACTTTGCGGTGACTTTGTACTCCTTGTCTAACATTCATGATATTGTGATACTGTGTATTCAATCATCATGAAATCATTCATACTTTGACAGTTGAAAAAAAATACATGTAGACTATACAAGTATCAAAAACAGAGGCATAATACAAAAAATGCCTTCAAAACATCCTTGGACAAAATTTTGATCATAGGATTAATTCATTTGACCCATTAGAAAAAAAATGAAGTCATATGAACAAATACCAAAATCAGAAAAATCTGCATCAATAAGTTTATCACCTTATGATTTGACTGTAGTAATTACATTGCATTAAAGGGCGAGTTACTAGTCTTTCATATTAGAAAAATTACTTGGTGTATGCATCATAAGATTTTTTCTCTCAAAATTTCATTTTCCAAAGAACTTTAGGAGGGCAATGTATATAACATACATGAACACAGTTCAGAAACACAACACAATAAACAAAGCTAACAGCAGATATAGAGCATATAGATACAAACAAAAAGATAATTTTGACACATTAAACAGCGCTATACATGTAGAAAAGTACAAAATATATGACAATGTATAAGTTTAGTACATATCAACTTTTAACGTTAGGATGTTTTAATATAAAACTTATGGTTTATAATTTAAATACTCCAAAACAAATTCACAAAACACAAAAAACAAACAAGTAAATCTGTGAGCTAATGCTCACTAGTGATACCCCCGCCAAAATCTAAAAATATGCGACAAACAGGAAGTAGATGAGCAAGGAGCATGAAAACGCTTTACACCACATGGGACTATGGGATGAAGCAATATGCAAAGTATTAGGCTGCTGCATGTTATAGTTGCTGAGAAAACTGCGACGGTTATTTTGTAACAGAGGGACGGACGCACGGACAAGGGTAAAACAGTATACCCCCCTCTTCTTCGAAGCGGGGGTATAAATATCAAAGATTTATTGGAATATACATTGCTCTCCGAAAGTAACTATACAACACAATTCACTACTCTGATTCACATCCATTTTCAGGTTTAGGGAGCCAAAATTATTATATACTATATTACATTTCAATGAAAACCATATATATGTGTTGCATCTATAATTATCCATCAACTATAGTTGATATTTCAGAATGTAAAAAAATAGATTTCAAGATGTTTTTGTTATCGCATATCCAAAAGACAAATCTACTGATTTTCAAAGCAAAACTTATCAGCATGTTTAAGTAAACTTCTCTAACAGCTTTGTAAAATTCTACAATGTAGAACTTGAATTTTGAATGAATGAGGAAACCTTTGGATGACATTGTATAATACCACAATAAACTCAGAATTGTCAAGATCCAACATGACTATATCTTGCATCAAAATATATCTGACTTCATTTCTATAAATTGGTCCATAAAATGAGCTTAACAATTTGACAACAGAAGTGATTGAACAGAATTAATGACTAGTTTTCTAAGATTGAACAGAATACCAGTGAAGATGTTAACATAAAATGTATTAGTTTGATTAAAAAACTAATATTGACCAAAAATTACAGCAACTCAAACTTTTACCAAATATCAAACTATGTCATTTATAGAAGGCATATTTGTGAATATAGATCTACTCTGCTTAAGTACAAAAAACCAAAAGTCAAAGCAGATATTCTATACTACTGAAACAATGGGAAAATTTGAGTTACAACAATTTTCTGTTAAAGTCTCCCTACATCCATACCGTCTACTTAATTAGGATATAAAAGTGAATGCCTTAACAGGACATTAGCACCAAGCACTACTTGTAAATCATGTTTGTAGAAATTTGGTTGCCCAAAAGAAAAATTTGGATGCTCGAACTAAAGAGTTGTTTTACCAAACCACCAGATACCCACTAATTTTGTAGACTGCAGAGTATTATCTTTAAGTTACATAAAACACATCAATCATCATCATCATCAAAACCATACTGTGGCGGTCCGGCTGCTGATACTTCAGGGTGTCGTCCTCTGTTCGGCATAGTTGACCAATCATAGTAAGGATAAGTTGGGGCCCAGGTGACATCACCAGTGGTATGGTCATCATCGTTAGCATCTCTTATAGCTGTACGACCATATACACATTCTGAATATGATGGTGGTGGGGCCGAGGCTAAAATATAGTATAGAAATATATATTTACCTAGAAATTTCCCTAACTCATTCTGTACAAATACTTTCCTGAACGGATTGATTAACTTACAATGTAATAAATATTTAAACAAGAAATGTCATGTGGAAACCACATTAAAGCCAGATTTAAAAACTTTAACACAAAAATTACAAAGGGATATAATCCAAAATAAAGCCAGGTAGAGTTGTGGTTACTGTCTTATTCTGTTCATGGCATGGTATGTTATCATTGTATCAAGTTTCATAAAGATCTGACAATAAATTGCAGAGATATGTGCTAAATTGAAAACTTTAATGCAAATGTTAACGACACTTGACGCCCGTCCAATCCACCGCCCACCCATCCGCCCGCCGGTGTTTCGCCAAACTATTAGCCGAATTTTTTCGTTGAAAACTGAGAATGTCATCACTCTGTTAGTACTTTATTTCTTTGTTTTAACTGTTGTTTCTTTCCCGTCCTAAAATGTTTCATGCATGCACAACATTATCACCTTTGAAACTTTTCTGATAAAAAAAGTAACAGATTTTTTTTAATTCATATAATGTGGACTTAATGCAACACAACTCTGGCTCTTTCTTTTTCAAAAATTCCTTTTCCATTTTGTAAAAATAACTCCATTCAAAGTATACATTCAAAAATAAAAGAAGTATGACTACTTGTGAAATTTTAAGGGCCAAAGAAACTAACTGACATTATTCTCTATCTGATAAAGACCTGATTTGCTATAAGCTAATTTAGGCCTTCTGAAAAGTTGTGAAAAACAAAGTAAGAGCAGTGTTGAATTACGTTGACAATATGAAGAATACGGTATATTAAAAGAAATATAAATGCATTTTCTATTACAGTCCGACAATATTAACCTGAGCTTGAACTACCTTATTATAATAATTACACACTTCACTTACATTAAATTGTGAGTTTCTGTATGCGTGTATACGGTTATACACGTGTTTTGAACTACCTATGTGACTATAATTCAATTTTGTAAATATGACATGTTATTGTAAGTTGTAACATAATTGTGAACTCCTTTGTTTATGGGAGAACACGATAGTCCGCAATATTGTGGCATGGTTCCAAAGTACTTATACTTATGAAAACCAAATTTTACAATCAGTACGAGTATTTTGCAGAGTTTCCAATAAAGTGCAATCTACAAAGAAGACAAAAAATAGACAGTAAATACTGAGTTTAATATATTCTTGCATAAAGGTCAAGCTCAGGTTAATATTGTCAGACTATAATTATATCAAAAAGATATTTACCTTCTTCGTATGATGGTGGAAGTGGTTCAGGGGTAAACTGTACATTTATAGACTGGGGCTGTAAAGTTATAGGGGCTGATAAGGGGCTATCATCAACAGGGGCCGATGGAACTACAGGAGGTTGAAATACAGGTTCTCTAGTTGGTATTGTTCCAATGATAATGTTTTTTGATATCTTAGCTTTTGTACCATGACAATTTACTTTCAACTGTAAAATAAATCATAAAAAAGAGTTACAGAACTTTACACTGTTTTTACTATATTTTTTAAACTGTGACAATAACATAAAATAAGTATATAAATGAACATATGACATTCATGTGTGACAGTACTTACCTGTTTACTTTTTTTTAACGTCGTATTCAACACATATTTAGGTTATATATACGATATTGGTTTCCTGGACACTTTTCTATCACCAGTTCTAACTTACCCTACCACGAGGCCAACAACTCATGTATAGGGTATGACCTACCACAGCCAGGCTCGAACCCGCGATCTCCGGATTCGAAGTCAGACATGCTGACCACTACACCACGGCCGAGGCTCTTACCTGTTTTCTTTATGGGGAGAAGGTTATCGGGCTGGATAGCTGAGTTGGGAGACAAAGCACTTGCATTGCAACAGAGGGGTCTTAAGTATAAGTCCATGTCAGGCAGCATATTTTTCTCACCCCATAAGGCATAACGCTCACAATCAAGAAAACGTTTAAATCTTTTTTATGTTAAAGTTTATTTGCAGTTTAACATCTACTGTCCATATTATAAAAAACAAAAACTAAATTGACAGATCTTTAAAAATAAACTATAAATATGACCAGATCATGTATAATTGATTCAACCTTAAAGTGTCACCTATGTAGATATCCATGGATTCTATTCCATGTGATCTTAAGACATTCAGTCAGTGAGTGGTTGTTTACAGTCAGTCTTATGACCAACTATTGATGGACCCAGTTTAACAAAAATCTAAATTTGTTTTTAGATATTACTATTTAAAAAAATTAAAACTATTTTAGATAAACAAAAATTCAAAATACAAGCTACTATCAAAAACCATTCAAGTCATTCAAGTATACAAGATCTTGATGTTTATATAGTAAACATGACAGACTATCACAATCTCTGTAAACAGATATCCTGTAGAGCGTTGTCGTACAGAATCTCTACTATCTCAATGGAGGGTCAAGTAGAGATGACCTTTATGTCGACTATCAATGTGTAGTTTTCATCTAAATGAAACACTATTAATAACATTTTGATTTTGTAATTTCTATTTTAGACCAAGGTTTGCAAGCTAATTTAACAGTGGTATTATTCACAGTCTGCAATTAGACGGCTCATTTCAAATTGCGTGACGTAAAGGATGTAAACAAATTACTAATCATAACAATTCCGTCTTGAATATTATGATGAGAAAAGGTCACCTCAACGTGACCCTCATTTGAAAACAGCCAGATCTAAATCAGCGAGTAGGTGAGCAGAAAATTTTAGATTGGGTTTTAATCAGATTGAGACTATCGCAAAGTATGATATAAACTCTTACCTTGACATCATATCTTATTTCTATTATGTTACAACCTTCAAGATAAGATGGAGGTACAGAAGGTATAACATTAGCTCTATGTATACTCTCTGTAGTTCTCTGTTTTATATTACTGTCCATTACACGGTATAAATCAAACGATATCGTCTTTGGATGATATTTAGGATTACCAGAGGACCAGAAATTGTCAGAGATTCCTTTATACGTAGCCGTCTGAAAATAATGAACAAGAAATGTAATGTGGAAACCACATTAAAGCCGGATTTAAAAACTTTAACGCAAAAATTACAATTGGAAAAAGCCAGGTAGAGTTAAGGTTACTTTCTAATTCTGTTCATCTCATGGTATGTTATCATTGTATGAAGTTTCATAAAGATCTGATAATAAATGGCAGAAATATATGCTAAATTGAAAACTTAAATGCAATTGTTAACGACACCGGACGCCCGCCTGACCGCCCGCCCATCCACCCTCACATGTTTCGCAAAACTATTAGCCAAATTTTTTATATGAAAAATCTGGTTAAAAATACCTTTTATTGCCATAGCTTAGGGCTAGTGAAATTGATTTAGGCAAGTGAAAATTACTGTAGTAGAGAATAAAGAAATACAGTACAACCTCTCTTGAGCAACACTGACTGGTAACTGCCTTACATGATTGATGATTAAGAATCAAAACACAATACAAACAAGAGCACCGCTGGGCGGAGCATTATATGCCGAAAGTGTTGTTTTTTTAGTTAAGATGAAGCATTTGTAAGACATGAGAATATTTCAGATGAATATCATATTATGAATAGTTGTGGAAAACAAAGTAGAGAAAAAAAGTTTTAAGGTAAAAGTGACCTTGACCTTTGACCTTGTGACCCCAAAATCAATAGGGGTCTTCTACCCGATATAGACAATCATCGTATGAAGTTTGAATATTGTGTACCAAATGGAACTTAAGTTATGCTCCCGAAACTGTTTTCAGTTTAAAGGTAATAGTGACCTTGACCTTTGACATTGTGACCCCAAAATCAATAGGGGTCTTCTACCCGATAAGGACAATCATCGTATGAAGTTTAAATATTGTGGACCAAATGGAACTTAAGTTATGCTCTGGAAACTGTTTTCAGTTTTATGGTAATAGTGACCTTGACCTTTGACATTGTGACCCCAAAATCAATAGGGGTCTTCAATTCGATATGGACAATCATCATATGAAGTTTGAATATCGTGGACCAAATGGAACTTAAGTTATGCTCCGGAAACAGTTTTCAGTTTTATGGTAATAGTGACCTTGACCTTTGACATTGTGACACCAAAATCAATAGGGGTCTTCTACCCGATATGGACAATCATCCTATGAAGTTTGAATATTGTGGGCCAAATGAACTGAAGTTATGCTCTGGAAACTGTTTTCAGTTTAAAGGTAATAGTGACCTTGACCTTTGACATTGTGACCCCAAAATCAATAGGGGTCTTCTACCCGATATGGACAATCATCCTATGAAGTTTGAATATTGTGGGCCAAATGAAACTTATAGGATGAAGTTTGAATATTGTGGGCCAAATGAAACTTAAGTTATGCTCCGGAAACTGTTTTCAGTTTAAATGTAATAGTGACCTTGACCTTTGACCTTGTGACCCCAAAATCAATAGGGGTCTTCTACTCGATATGTGCAATCATCCTATGAAGTTTGAATATTGTGGGCCAAATGGAACTTAAGTTATGCTCCAGAAACCAAATTGCAAACGGACGGATGGACGGACGGACGCCAGGGGGTATAACATAATATGTCCGAAATTCTTTCGGGCATATAAAAAGTTTTCTACATGTGACAATGGAATGGACTAACCAATTCAAGTAGTTTTCAAAAAAGGCTACCTAATTATATTTCTGTAATCATGACAGCCCTAAAATTAAAAAATTGTATATATTGACATCATTGCTTTATTAAGTAATTACAGTACAACCTCTATTGAACAACACCCTCTGGGAGGGACTAAAATTTGTTGCTGTTCAGAGGTTGTTGCTCTGCAGAGATTAAATTCAATTGAAATTGATTAAAATTAAGGGATATATCTAAAGCTGTTGTTGTGCAGAGGATTTGTTCTGTAGAGGGTCGCTCTGCAGAGGTTATACTGTATATCAAAACTATACTATACCAACCTGAACAAGTTCCAACTGTATATCTTTAACTCTATATTCAGTCTGGTTGTTAATTCTTATATCATAAACAATCGGTTCCCCAGGTACATAACCAGTCTTATTTAATGATAAATCAACATAGAATGTACCAGCACTAGTACAACAACCTTCAACATCTTCACTTGTACGTCCTTCTATTGGTACCTAGAATATATAGAGGATATTTGCCAACTTTGGTGTAAGATCAAATTTATTTCACCAAGAGAGCTCAGAAAATATATTTTCACGAGTGTCATAGCCATGAGTGAAAATGTCATTGTCTGAGTTTACGAGTTGAAATAAAACAGATCTTACACCAAAGTTGACAAATATTCTGTTTCTTTCATGTATTGTTTTGTTAGATGTATATTACACAAATAATAACGTGACATCAATTATTCTCAAAAATGACGTCCTTTATCTTCTAATATGACAGCATGAACAATGAAGAAATAAGGTTATGTTTTCACTGCGATGAAAATATAAAACTCAGTGCACCAGCTAGACTTTTGGGAGGGCAGGGCGTTTTTAGGAAATCAGGGCACTTTTTAACGCGTGGTTGGAGTACAGTTTGACTCTGTGTTTAAATAAACAATAAAACAAAGTGTTTGTTAGTGTGTTATTTATTCCCTTTTAAGTTGATATTTTATACATTACCTATGACAGTCTTTATGTAATTTAGTTGAAACAGAGTTCTAGTCTGTGTACATGCATGTAGACAGTCACAGAAAAATTCAAAAGTGTCCTTTGTGGACAGGTGTTCTCTATAAACAGATTCAAGTGGACCAGTGTCATAAAATGTTTACTGTGGTAAATGGTTCCTGGGCATTAGCCAGTACAAACTCCAAAATATAAACAATTGTTCTAAGTTCTCAATAAGCTTTTGGATAGCTCTTAAACTTGCACTGCTTTAACTTAATCTAATTACATAACCCTTTGTGCTTATGTAAAAAAATGTGTTCCTTTGGCATTTTGGTCAACTCATTTAAGGTTTTAATGTGCATATCAGGGCTCTACATAGACTAAATTTTTGGAAAGTCCCTGTTTTTCAGCTCATTTTAAAGTCAAGTTTGAAGTCTTGAAGTTATATCCAATAAATTGGTTGTACTCTACCTATGAACTCATGTATCCGAAATTATGCATATCCGAAAAGGTGTCTACTTTTGTGAAGTAAGATGATTAAAATGAATTAATTAATGATTATGGTGGGCTATTATTACATTAAAATAATCAAATTGTTATATTCACATGTAAGTAAGGTGTTAATGATTCAAAAGTGATCCAGGAAAAATAAGAACAAAAATCGTCTGTCACGTACTCACGAAAATTATTGAGGACGAATGCAAAACTGTGGACTTTTTAAACGTCTAATGAACGGTCTTATCAACTCATTAATGAAAAAATAATCATCAAATGAACCTTGCTTTAATCTTTTCTCATAATGACTTCATGATTCGGAAAATAAATGTGTATGGAAAAGTCCGGAACTGGACTTTATCATATCCTCCAACGAAGAGAGTTGATTGTTAACTTATATTTAAATGATGTTTCACTGATAAGCTGCTGATAAGTAACAATAAATGTGTGAAAGACTAATTACACACACCTCTGATGTTATCAGATGATTGTTATACAGGATGACACTAATCCCCTCGTTTAACAGACTAACAAAGTCTATAGTCATAAACAATGACGTAAACAACAGTTGAATTTATTCGTGTGTGATAATAACTGATAATGATCTTTGAATTTTATGATTTTCGATTTTCTTGGGTCAAAAATACGGCAGGGCGTTTTGAAAAAGGGCAGGGCGTCAGGTTTTCAGGGCAGGGCGCGGCGCCCTGCTAAAAAGGGCTAGCTGGAGCACTGAAACTTATATTTTCATCGTATATTTTCATCGAATAACGTCTTATGGTTTCACCATAAAGCATGAAAGAAACAAGAGAACTAAGTTGGTCCTAGATCGCTCACCTGAGTTATTAAGGTTACCCGGGTCAGTGAATAAAGGCTAAGGGCAGGTAAGTTGACTGGTTCAGGTGAAGTTTGAACTTCAAACCTTCATGGGCTGTATATACTCTTCCATGAAAATTGGTCAAAAATGGTGATTTCTGTTCATTGATAAGGTATATGGAGAAATTGCTGGCCTTGTGGAAGGGTAGGTGAGAACTAATTATAGACAAGTATCCATGAAAACTACATTAGGTAAGCTAAGGCTTTTGGTAATTTAACCGTAACTTAAGCTTTATGCAACTTAGCTTGTATCATACATTGCTTCAATTAATTAATATGCGTTTATTTTGGAATAAATTTGCTCGGATGAATACTGTAATTGTTCATTTTCATGGGTAAATAAATCAGCTTATTCTTATAACAGGATTTTGATCAAAGACATTTGGAGGGAACTGTATGTGTTAAAAATAAAGACTTACCACAGCTGTAGGCACTTGATTCAGATCTAAATGATGTATAACTGAGAAAGCTCTCTTCACACTTTCATCAAACTTCCACGGTCTATCAATCGTAGCTTTACAGTAATATCTAACATGTCCACGACTACCTTCATACGACGATGGTAATGTATTTAGTATTTGTAACGAGAATGGGTAGGCATGGTTACCTGCTGGGTGTTCTGTGGATGAACTTTCATTCTCTGTAAGTAATTATATAATCATTATAAGTCTAATCTCCATAAACAGATATCCTACAGAATGCTGTAAAAAGAATCGCCTGACACTACACAGAGGGGTTACTTTCAGATGACCTTTTTGTCAACCATTTATGCAAACCCTTTTTTAGTTGAAAAACTACCAAGAATTTTAAAATTTCTTTCTATAGACTGGGTTTTACAAGCTATTTTAAATGTTGAGTTATTCACAGACTGTGTTTGAACAATTTATGGTCACGAACATTATAGTAGAAAAGAAGTTGTTATCATTTTAAAGTGGAATAGCAGGGTGCATCATCCTGCCCTTTTACTCCTCCTTGCCTTTTTTTGCTACTCAGTACACCGAAATAACTAGATATTTACTTTGAAACATCAACCCCTAATGCACCCTGTCCCTTACTTCTGCCTCCATGCCTTTTTCTTAGGAATAAAAATCAATACAAAAAGCCAGCTAATGCCTCAGTCTCATAAAATCGTGGCCTATACGTGCAGACAGCCTTGCATATTAAGGTGATGGTATGCACATGACACGAAACAACACACCTGTACAGAGCCGTAGCTGATAGAAATGCAAGTTTAATCCATACTCGGCCACAGTTGTGTTCACGATTTGACTTTGAAACTGATATCCATGGCTCAACTCACAGACCCTGGTAAAAACGTAAAAGTCTGTATGGGTATGCAAGAGTTCTAACGGGTCCTTGCGGAGCTTGAACGCACGGCACCCATACAGTGCCCTCACGGCTATTTTTATGTTTATGGGACTGTAGCATAAATGTGTCTGGATCAGCTAGTTTGTAAAATGTTCAACAACAGCGGAGACTTTTAGATCAGACTTAATCAACCTGTATGTATAAGAAAATCTAAACTTAAGATTTATTCTCTAACAGGATAAATGCTCAACTAAGTACAAGTTTGTTTCAAATTTTTCTTACCTGGTTTAAACAATACTATAAAAGAATTAATGTATGTCTCTTGACCTCTAAAGTTTGTCTTCTTCTTTCCTCTTTTTTGAACCCAATGACTTTTTCCTTCCCCAAAGAAATGCAATTTCAAACCTGAAGTTGAAAAATAACCATGAAAAAACAGAGACAACATATGAATGCCTCATGCAAACATTAAAAATTGTAAGACTCTACAAATTTTAGTAAAATTATCCAAAACATCAATTAGTACTCTCTTCTTCATCCTCTGATTAAATAACAGGGGCCAGTCCAGGGCATCAACTCACTTTTGGACAGTATAAGGTGTGTGAGGAGCAAAAGTTCAAACACAGTCATCGTAAGAACTAATGTTATTAGCCGTAAAACGTTCTACCATCACAACAGCAACAGCAAACTCCTCACAGCGGTTACGTCACGCGTTGCTACTTTAACCACTGCCTTCACATGAATCACGTGACGCAAGTAGTACCATGTGACTAATGTTTAAATTTAAACGGACAATAACGGTAAGCCTAAAATGTGTTAGGCGTAATGTAGCGAAAAATAACACTGAATGATAAAAAAATTGGTTGATTTACAAGTACTGACAAATAAATAAGATAAATTAAATAGAAATATATCATTATGTACCAAAATTGTTTAATTCATGAACAAATTACAACGGAAAGTGGGCAAGGTCGGGAATGAGCTGCGTTGTCCACCCAATAGGGTCCTTGGTCCACCTCACGCTACTAACATGATGCTTTTGTTAAGAAATTTTCAGTATTTATGATAAAACCTTATGTATATGATACTGAATGATATATCATTTATATATTAAATGACTAAAATAAGTACAATTATCCATTTAATATTTACTTTGCGTAACATTTTGTTATTCATGAAATTTTACGCACTTTAGGTAACCGGTGTCAGGGTATAATTAATCTTGGTTTTTTTACAAGTTATTTATTCATACTATTTATTTTTCCCCTTTATGTACTTTGAACATCATATTTTACTAATAGAAGACTAAATTTATTGAAAATATTGAATTGTAAAAGAAAAGATGAAAAAAGTTTTTCGGCTCTCTGAGGGACGAATTTAACTTGTGGTGGCAGTGGTTATTAATTTGATAAAGGGAGATAACCGCTGCGGGGAGTTTGCAGCAACAGCTGAAGAAGGCATCTGATTCCATGCACAGATTTCAGAGGGAAGAAGCTGGCTTTGTATGCAACTGTGTTTCATATTTGTGATGGAAAGTTGATCACTAAATTGTAATAACCAATATGTGTATGAAACATGTAGTAAATACATGTAGACTTACTTCTCATCTTCATAGGTTTAGAAAGGCACAAGATGACCTGACCACTGACACTGGACCCAGCATTAAAAACACCTTGGGCATTGTCAAACTTTATCTCAAACTGTGTTAACTTCATTTTGATCAATTATATTGAAAAGTTGGGTCACACCACTGTCTAGTAAGATCAGATACTGTGGTCTAAGTTTCTTCAATATCTTGCAAATTAAAGTTATCCATCCTGAAAATATGTAAATAGACTTAAAAAAACATGTACTCAACAGGGATCATTTTGGGGCGCGATTTCGCGATATTTGCGCATTTTCCCAGCAGAAATCGCATGGAAATTCGCTAAATGGGAAAAAAAATCGCACAACTTGATCTGCCAGTCTTTTCCGATGACCATCGTATAGGGGACGTAACCCGCGAGGAAGGGATGTAACCAGAGTCAGTGAAACGGCTTTTATACCGTCCTGCTCGTCAGCGCTCTTACTGAAACGCTTGCCGATAAAACGCATTCCGCACAGGGCTGGAATTAGACCCGAGACCTCGGGTTTTGACACGCAAAAATTCCAAAATACCCCTTTTTGACACTCATTCAAAATCGCCCATGCGTCAGTTTGACCCGCGTATATTTTGTCTTCAAGAGTCATAGTTGAATTGTTCAGCGTATGTTACGTCCGCCTATGTGATGAAATCGACCGATCAGCGATGCGCGCTACGCAGGAGTTGCAGTCAGTATACAAGCTTCAAAAGCCGATAATTAGTAACACCTTTGTTTATCGATGACCCCTGTATATATTGTCGCCAATGAAGACCAATCAACGTCCGCTCAAAAAATCAATAATGCTACATGTAGACCCGATAAGATTGTTTACGTAATCAAACGGTTGCAACTTAACAAACACGTGACAAACTGTGATATTGCATTGATTAAAGTAGATAGGGCTTTTTGGATGCTTGCCGTTAAATCGATAATTGTATTTAATTATGAGCATGTTTAAATAGACGTAATAATCAGTTTGCAAATGTTTTTTAAGACAATTAAAGTTGATAACAATAATAATCTCTGATCAAATGATAATAATAAGCATTAAATCCACGTCAAAATAATCGTAAAACAAATTATTTTATCATCATTTTACAACGAATGAAATTTCTTATTTCGTACTGTCATACATTTTCGCGACCGACGCTATCGCAATAAAGTGAAAATCGTTAAAATTACGTTAGTTATTTATTAATGTTATTATTACGAATGTTAGATCTTAATTTAGCAATAAGTAAGGGGAAAATTCCCTATTTTTTTCGATTTCAAGAATAAACATCGGTTGAATTTGGGATAAATATAAAATATTTGTCACGTAATCTATAAGCTAAAATCGTGTATTAGACTCTAAAAAACAATAAAATACACCAATTGCTAATGAATAGTATTACTTACGAAATGATTTGATATCTATTGCAGAACTTATTTTTTAAGAAAATATTAAAACAAAGAAGGTTCAAAATTAAGGACATTGATACCCCTTAATGCATTTTAATTTCTGATGAACATAAACCAGTAAGCAAACATGCTATATCCCAAGAACTGTTCAATTCAAATGAAAAATATATATTGTCAGTTTACAATTTGATACAAAATCACTATATTCTGTGAATTTTGTTTAAAACATTGACACATATTTTAACTCAGCTGCATTATCTGGGTCTACACTGTTTGCAATAAAGTGTTAACTTCTGTTTTATTGACCATCATTAAAAATAAGCATTTACATCTTGTGTACATGTAGTACCTTAATGTAATAAAATTCTTGCCGTTTTAATTGAAGTAAAAAAAATCTCAACAAAGTTTGAAATCTCTCACCAAATTTGGTCAAATGGGATTTTTTCTCTCACCAAAATCTGGGCCCAGAATAATCCCTGACTCAGTATACTTTTTTTGTATTTAACTGTAGTTTTAAGTTTATTAAAGCTCATTTTTCTGATAAACAAAGTAGTTTCACAATTTTCATGTTCATCATTTTTATAAGAAATACCCTAAATTCTCAGATGAAAATATTCCTTTCACATGATAACTAGTATTATTTCTTTAAAGGAGTAACGGTTTGGAGTATTGATAAAATCCACATTCATTCTTCATTTACATCTCACTTCAGTTTAAAGGTTTGAGTTTAAGGCTTATTGATACAGATGATCACAGTCCTGATTTACAGTATGCGGTGCAATTTAATTATTTTTTTATTTATGAAATTTATGTCAAAATGATAAACATGCATCTATCAGTGATTATAGCACACAGGTCCATTAATTAAGCTCGATCTAATATTCACGAGCATGCAAACGTACATATAATACAAATTCACTCAGAGACCACTCCTAAATCATATTATATGACACTTTATATGGTATTTAAATACGATTCTACGTTTTGTACAGGGTACGTTTGAGACACTGATTGTTATCTGAGGAAAGATCGTCCTCTTGAATCACGTACTAGACTTAGTACAATTAAATAAAGCCGATATAAACAAAATAGACAAAAATGAATTAAAAACACGTTATACCCAAACAACTGCAACAAGATTCATTGTTGACATTTTTCTATTTTTACTTCCTGTAAAAATCAAGGTAGGTAATTATCCTCTTTTCGAGTACGGGTTTTCTCCCCTGTCAAGTATAAATGGAAAAGATTCGTCTGCAAAAATTGGGCCTACGAAATGACGGATCTTTTCTTATGATAATGATGAAATTTAAGATGTTAAATCTTTCAAATATATTGTAAAATAATGATAAATTATAAAGCAATCAAGAAATGAATTGGACAATCCTCTAAGCAAAGAAGTAAATAGAGTCGTAGATTCTACATGATATCAAATTATAAAATTATCACATTTTTGCTGAGACTGTTTTTCCCCCAAACATTAATGATATGTAAAATATTCAGAAAGTAGAACATAATTTCCCTTAAGAGCGACATTGTATATGTTCTGAACATACATTAAGTCTGTTACAAAGTTTTGAAGACTTGTATCTAACAGACGTCATATAGTATTCGAGACGTCATGGTAACGTCACGTAGATCACAAAACAAAGTCTAATTATGTAAGACTATTCCATTAGAACTAAGTATTATAGCCTAACTTAAAATAATAATAAATGCACCTTTTTCACAATAAATAAGTTGTCAATGCGATAACTTTTTCATCTGTGTCAAAATAAACTTGACCCTTTCTTATCTTGTTAAGACAACATAACAAACATGTAGTTATATGTTAGTATGATAGTGTCTCTGGCTCTACTAATTGACTATCTAAAATAATTTAGCAATGGAGTTGAAGAAAATATTTTGTTTAGTTTGTATATTTTGTTTTGGGATACCTACCCATGGTGCTCAGCTCGACCCAGAGGACCTTGGTACACTTATCAATCTAATGGGTGTAATGCAAGCTAAGATTGATCGATTGGAGAAATCAGAATCGGCTCTGAAACAATCCATAGTATCTCTAGTGTCAACAACAGCTCAATTTCGAGTTAAATTTGATGACATCGAGAGCAGGTTAAAACAATGTGAAAGTCGATATGAGACTGATGTCGTAAAAGAAGAATCTAACACAAACAGCCATTTTGGAACACTGAACACAGGTACTCATTTTTTCAATTTTTGGTGCCTTCTTGCAATATTATGCCACATTCGAACATGTTTCAATATAGGGCTTTGAGTACAAAATCAATGGCACAGGTTGCAGGGGTTCGAGTCCCTTTCTTTGAAATATCTAAAATTAAAGGTATGTTTTTGAGATAAGTATCGTTATTACTTACATTAATTTAATTATTTATCATGTTTAAAGTTATTTTAGTGTTTACTTCAGCAAAACGCCAAGTACCGGAAGTGGTAGCGTTCTCAGCGTATTTAGATCACGTAGTCAGAAATCTGGGTAAAAACCAAGGGATAGTTTACAACCAAGTTCTGTACAATCGTGGAGGAGGCTACGATTCTACTACAGGTAATTTGTAATCCATAAATGACTATAAATAACGATTAAGGAATAAATCTAAAAAAAGGGAATTTTTTTCAAGATTACGAGTTTCAATCATCACGTACGCGAAAACAACACACTGGGTACAGTCCTTCTAACGGAATTTAGCGCAACTCATTTGCAACTCATTTCAATTTTTACAAGTCTAGTTACGGTGTTTCGCACAGGGGTGGATCCAGGATTTTTTCTGGGGGTCCAAACTTTTTCAAGGGGGGTCCAACATTTCGAACCACAACCACATTATACACTGCAGAATAACGCAACATATAATAAAAGTACACATAACCATTAGATCTATGTTAAGCACAGAGAAAAATTGCTTCATGCTACTTAAAAATGGCTTACAGTTAAAAAAATATCTTATGGACGGGTACATTTTGGAAATTCCAGGGGCGGTCGATCCTGACCTCTCTGACCCCCGCTAGATCCGCCTATGTCGTGTGATTACACTCTTAAATGGTGCCACAGATTTTCAAGCTCCAAGAATAAAATGATGGGGAAATTTGGGTTCGAATTCGATGTACAATATTATAAATTCGCTGAAGTTAGCCAAAAATGTTTTAGAATATATACTCTCTTGCCTTAAAACTTGTTTGGTGTGTGGTAGAGTTACGTTCGATCCAGCACAAACACAATATAGAAAAATACATGTGTTACTGAAGTGATGCTGTTTAAAGCTATAAAATATAAATGTATCTTTCTTAGTTAGTGAAAAAAACAAATTAATCATGCCCTTTACCACAAATCTTGAGTTACACTTGGATTCCCCATTGACCATAATATTATATACATGTTATAAAGGGTATTGGATTCCCATAGTAAAATCTATAATTAAATTATTCTTCTATTCTAGGAGTATTTACTGCACCAACAACAGGCATCTATCTATTTTCATGGTCTGTAATGGCTAGAAAACTAGGTGGTGAACATGCCTACGATATTTGGTTAAAACTTGTTGTCAATGGTGATCACAAAGTAAGTATTGTATCAATTTTATATCTAAGATGATGGTCTTCGCATGTTGACCAATTATGCGTTGAGGCGTTGAGGCTCATGCAATTTTTATTGATTATACTGGTTCTAGCCTTTTGTGTGGACTGTTTTTACTTTTGCACGATAATTCGATAATAATTGTTGATTTTCATCCATTTATTAGGTAGGTATGTGGAGAATGTGAGTTAAAAAAGAAAGAACTCAAGTCAATTTTGCTTTAAGGACTTATGGGTGACACTATATGTATCATTTCTAGTAGCTGAATTTTATAACTTTTACAAAACCACCATTCTTAGCATTATTAAATTGATAGACATTACTTTCCCGCGTTAGTTGGCAACCATTCCAAAACTTATTCCTTTACTCACGACCACAGGCACCACGCGGTCCCGAATCAAAAACACTGCATATAAAGTGCTATAGATTTTAGACAATGTCGGACGCCTGTGCTTACGATCTTTAAATCCTAATTGCTTAATATGAGAGGGAAAGAGTCCATTTATGTATAAAAACCATTCCGTTTTGACTTATAATTATTAAGATGATCGGTTTTGATAGTTCCACTTGTGGCATTTCATTGTACATTAGTGTTGTTTGCTTATGTTATGGCGTCATTATAATTATTTCCATCATCTTCAACAGTTAGCAGCGGTTGCTGAAAGTCGCAATGATGTTGATGACAACCAGGGAAGCAGTACGGTTGTTTTAGAGGTCAACCAAGGTGAGAAAGTATGGTTGGTACATTATGGAGGTACAGAGATTTTTGGTGCCGACAGCGAAAGAACTTCATCATTCGTCGGTGTTTTATTGTACATGCTTTAAAGGCAATTATGATTCTATGAATTCATCCTAAGAAATATACATATATACATATATACATCTATTTAACAGACATAATTTGTGTTAGTTTTTCTATCGAAACGGCACATATTAACCCGATTATATACATGTAGCTCTGTCCATTTGCTGGACCTTACGAACACGGTGTTAAAATTGTTTTGGAGATCTTGTAGAAATTACGAGTCGTTAGCTCTAATTATATATCCAATTACATTACTATGTAATTAATTATTATGAATGAAATTATCATTGCGCTATGGACCTGAGATTTCACTTACAACCGTGCATACATCTTACTTAACCACGTTTTCACTATCAATTAAAATGATCAGACTCAAATGCTTTTGTTCATATCTTATAGATTTTTATGTCAACATTGGAACATAAATCGTGTTTTATTCCGTGTTTCATATGTATATAATAAACATGTATATGTATATACGTTATGGACATTTTTTTTTAAATATATGCAGACGATTTTATAGCCGAGTCGATCTGGTTCCATCGTTATATCAAATGTGATAACAAAGTATAATATTGTTGATTTATCATTTACCACAACATGCTTAATGCTAAATACAGTTATAAACTAAAAGGAGAGTATTTCAAGTTGAATTCAGTAGGCCTATGCATCTAAGAAAGAGGTACGAATTGTACAGAGTACGAATTGACTGCAATGAGTGTAAAGCGCTTAGAGGTATTGAATAATTAAAGCGTCCAGAGATCATGATCAACAATAACACAATTCAGGTAACCTGGTTCCCTGGACTAATATCACTACGTTAGATATTATATAGAACATGGGACACGTTTACAATTCAGGATGCGCCTAATTTCCATAGTTTTGCCGAATTTACCGACCATAGAGTAAAATTTGACCGACGATATTCCGAATGTATTTAGTGATGTTTAACCATAGAATGTTTAAGACAAGACGCGAATCTGCGGCACTGTACTTATGAACGTCGTTTCTCGACAAAATACAAACTGACTGCAGAAAGAAAACATTTTATTTATCAACATGATCGTCTGACACGAGCGCATTAATTAAAAAATAAGTATTTACTTAGTATAAACAATATATTTAACATTTCTAATAAGGAATCAAAGTATTTGTATAATAATCGGAAAGTAAGGATAGTTATGTCTATAAATGTGATGATTTTTTTCATTTTACTCGACAAAATCTCTACTATATGGCCCCAGTTTAATAACATTTATATAGCACTCAGAAGTTTGGAAGCTCTCATATCTTCACTAATAATAGTAAATTCCATGGAAACAACATTCATACACACATAAATCATGTTTATCTTAAAAAAATAATGCTTCAAAATATCAGGACTTTTACGAATCTCGACGAAATCTCGGCCATATGGCCGCAATAAAATCTTAAGATTATATCACTTCAATGTATCATGATTTTTAAGTTATTTTTACAAAATCTTTACTATATGGCCGCAGCGAAATTATATTTACATAGCACTCAGAACTCTGGAAACTATTAATAGCATCAATGTTGATAGTAAAGTCAATGGAAACAACCATCCAATAATTGTAAATTATGTTTATCATAAGATTATAATTGGTTCATTATATCACGATTTTTAAATTTTTCGACAAAATCTTTACTATATGACCGGCAGCAAAATTGCATTTACATAGCGTTCTGGACTCTGGAAACTATTTATATCATCACTGTTGATAGTAAAGTCAATGGAAACAACTATTATAAATTATGTTTATCACAAGATTATATTTGGTTCATTATGTCACGATTTTTAAATTTTTCGACAAAATCTCAACTATATGACCGGCAGCAAATTGCTTTTACATAGCGTTAAGACCTCTGGAAACTATTTTTTATCATCACTGTTGATAGTAAAGTCAATTGAAACAACCTTTTAATAAATTAAATTATGTTTATCATAAGATTATATTGCTTCAATATTTTACAATTTTTTAGGTGTTTTTTTTTCGAAAAAATCTCTACTTTATGGCTGCAGTAAAATTACATTTACATAGCACTCAGAACCCTGGAAACTATTTATATATACATTGTTGATAGTAAAGTCGATAGAAACAACCTTTTAATTAGTATAAATCATGTTTATCATAAGATTATAACTGCTTCAATGTACTCGTATAACAACTGTTCAGTGTTTTTGACAAAATCTCTACTACATGGACGCATTAAATACATTTAGATAGAGATTAGAACTGTGGATATTATATTATGTGTTATAGTAATATCAATGGAAACAATATTTTAATGAGTAAAAATTATGTTTATCTTAAGATTGTAATTAATTCAATATATCACGATTTTCAGTTTTTCAACAAAATCTTTACTATATGACCGCAGTAAAATTACATCTATATAGCACTCAGAACTTCGGAAACAATATATATATATATATATATATATATATATATATATATATATATATATCATCACTGTTGATAGTAAAGTTCATGAAAAAAATATTTAAATGTATATAAATTATGTTTATCATAAGATTATAATGCTTCACTTAGCATGACCTTTAAGTTTTAAGACAAAATCTGTACTATATGGCCGCAGTAAAATTGTATTTATATAGCACTCAGAACTCTGGAAACTATTCATATCATCACTGTTGATAGTAAAGTCAATGGAAACAAGCTTTTAATAAATATATATTATGTTTATCATAAGATTATAATTGGTTCATTATATCACGATTTTTAAGTTTTTTTTACAAAATCTCTACTATATGGCCGCAGCGAAATTGCATTTATATAGCACGCAAAACTTTAGAAACTATTCATATCATCACTGATAATAGTAAAGTCAATGGAAACAACATTTTAATGAGTATAAATCATGTTTATCATAAGATTATTACTGCATCAATGAATAACAATTTTTCAGTTTTTTCGACAAAATCTCTACTATATGGCCGCAGTAAAATTACATTTATGGCTAGAATGCACTTTACCGGTACGCGCCTACTGCGCATGCGTCATGTTGCATTTTTTCATTGAGTTGGTACTGACGGTGACCGTTAGAAGCGGGGGTTCGGGGGCGGCAGCCCCTGATAAAAGACAGAAAATATCATGAAATTAAAATAAAATAGCTTACCTTTCTATTCAAACAGGGTTAGGGTTAGGGTAAGGGTTATATTTCTACATCCGGTGAATTACCACGTACCGGTAAAGTGCAGTAGCCCCACATTTATAAAGCACTCAGAACTCTGGAAACTATTCATATCATCACTGTTGATAGTAAAGTAATTGGAAACTACCTTTTAATAAATATATATTATGTTTATCATAAGATTATAATAGGTTCATTATATCACGATTTTATAGGTTTTTTTTACAAAATCTCTACTATATGGCCGCAGTAAAATTACATTTATAAAGCACCCAGAACTTTTGAAACTGTTCATACCATCACTGTTGATAGTAAAGTCAATGGAAACAACCTTGTAATAAATATAAATTATGTTTATCATAATATTATAATTGGTTCATTATATCACGATTTTGTAGGTTTTTACAAAACCTTAACTATATGGCTGTGGTAAAATTGCATCTATATAGCACTCGGAACTCTGGAAATTTTTCATATCATCACTGTTGATTGTAAAGTTCATGGAAATAATATTTAAATGTATATAAATTATGTTTATCATAAGATTATAATTGCTTCAATGTATAACAATTTTTCAGTTTTTTCGAAAACAATCTCTACCATATGGCCGCAGTAAAATTACTTTTATAAAGCACTCAGAACTCTGGAAACTATTCATATCATCACTGTTGATAATAAAGTAATTGGAAACTACCTTTTAATAAATATATATTATGTTTATCATAAGATTATAATTGGTTCATTATATCACGATTTTATAGGTTTTTTTACAAAATCTGTACTATATGGCCGCAGTAAAATTGTATTTATATAGCACTCAGAACTCTGGAAACTATTCATATCATCACTGTTGATAGTTAAGTCAATGGAAACAAGCTTTTAATAAATATATATTATGTTTATCATAAGATTATAATTGGTTCATTATATCACGATTTTAAGGATTTTTTACAAAATCTCTACTATATGGTCGCAGTAAAATTGCATTTATCTAGGACTCAGAACTCTGGAAACTATTCATATCATCACTGTTGATAGTAAAGTAATTGGAAACTACCTTTTAATAAATATATATTATGTTTATCATAAGATTATAATTGGTTCATTATATCACGATTTTATAGGGTTTTTTTTACAAAATCTCTACTGTATGGCCGCAGTAAAATTGCATTTATATAGCACTCAGAACTCTGGAAACTATTTATATCATCACTGCTGATAGTAAAGTCAATGGAAACAACCTTTAAATGAATAAAAATAATGTTTATCATAAGATTATTATCGTTCAAAAAGAACTGAAGGGGACCCTCTTGCTTCCCGAACGTAAAGTATTCCCTACTTCGGGAACCAGTTCGATTTACATCTGTTGGATCTAACACAGCTAAAACAGTTCGTTAAGAATGATGATATGGATTTAAAGGTAATAATTTTGATCAACACTGTATGGTTGCTGATTTATGTCATTTCGTATTTTCGTTTCCTAGCCGGCAAGAAACGAAGAAACGAAAACACGAAGACACGACAAATCCATAGTTTGTCGTATCTTCGTATTTTCGTTTCTTCGTTTCTTCGCCACGAAGAAACGAACACACGACAAAATAAATACAACACTACGACAAATAAAATGTGTCGTGTCTTTGTCTTTTCGTTTCTTTGTGGCGAAGAAACGAAAAGACGAAGATACGACAGATGTTAGGCGAAAACACGACACATTTTATCTGTCGCTCGATTCTTGCTCAAGTGTTCAAATACAGTGTTATGGTGGCTGATTTATGCCATTTCGTATTTTCGTTTCTTCGCCGGCCAGAAACGAAGAAACGAAAACACGAAGACACGACAAATCCATAGTTTGTCGTATCTTCGTCTTTTCGTTTCTTCGTTTCTTCGCCACGAAGAAACGAACACACGACAAAATAAATACAACAATACGACAGATAAAATGTGTCGTGTTTTCGCCTAACATCTGTCGTATCTTCGTCTTTTCGTTTCTTCGCCACAAAGAAACGAAAAGACGAAGACACGACACATTTTATCTGTCGTAGTGTTGTATTTATTTTGTCGTGTGTTCGTTTCTTCGTGGCGAAGAAACGAAGAAACGAAAATACGAAGATACGACAAACTATGGATTTGTCGTGTCTTCGTGTTTTCGTTTCTTCGTTTCTTGCCGGCTAGGAAACGAAAATACGAAATGACATAAATCAGCAACCATACAGTGTTGATCAAAATTATTACCTTTAAATCCATATCATCATTCTTAACGAACTGTTTTAGCTGTGTTAGATCCAACAGATGTAAATCGAACTGGTTCCCGAAGTAGGGAATACTTTACGTTCGGGAAGCAAGAGGGTCCCCTTCAGTTCTTTTTGAACGATAATAATCTTATGATAAACATTATTTTTATTCATTTAAAGGTTGTTTCCATTGACTTTACTATCAGCAGTGATGATATAAATAGTTTCCAGAGTTCTGAGTGCTATATAAATGCAATTTTACTGCGGCCATATAGTAGAGATTTTGTAAAAAAAACCTATAAAATCGTGATATAATGAACCAATTATAATCTTATGATAAACATAATATATATTTATTAAAAGGTAGTTTCCAATTACTTTACTATCAACAGTGATGATATGAATAGTTTCCAGAGTTCTGAGTGCTTTATAAATGTAATTTAACTGCGGCCATATAGTAGAGATTTTGTCGAAAAAAACTGAAAAAAATGTTATATATTGAAGCAATTACGATCTTATGATAAACATGATTTATACTCATTAACATGTTGTTTCCATTGATTTTACTATTATCAGTGATGATATGAATAGTTTCCAGAGTTCTGAGTCCTATATAAATGCAATTTTACTGCGGCCATATGGTAGAGATTGTTTTCGAAAAAAACTGAAAAATTGTTATACATTGAAGCAATTATAATCTTATGATAAACATAATTTATATACATTTAAATATTATTTCCATGAACTTTACGATCAACAGTGATGATATGAAAAATTTCCAGAGTTCCGAGTGCTATATAAATGCAATTTTACCACAGCCATATTGTTAAGGTTTTGTAAAAACCTATAAAATCGTGATATAATGAACCAATTATAATATTATGATAAACATAATTTATATTTATTACAAGGTTGTTTCCATTGACTTTACTATCAACAGTGATGATATGGACAGTTTCAAAAGTTCTGGGTGCTTTATAAATGTAATTTTACTGCGGCCATATAGTAGAGATTTTGAAAAAAAACCTATAAAATCGTGATATAATGAACCAATTATAATCTTATGATAAACATAATATATATTTATTAAAAGGTAGTTTCCAATTACTTTATTATCAACAGTGATGATATGAATAGTTTCCAGAGTTCTGAGTGCTTTATAAAAGTAATTTTACTGCGGCCATATGGTAGAGATTGTTTTCGAAAAAACTGAAAAATTGTTATACATTGAAGCAATTATAATCTTATGATAAACATAATTTATATACATTTAAATATTATTTCCATGAACTTTACAATCAACAGTTATGGTATGAAAAATGTCCAGAGTTCCGAGTGCTATATAGATGCAATTTTACCACAGCCATATAGTTAAGGTTTTGTAAAAACCTACAAAATCGTGATATAATGAACCAATTATAATATTATGATAAACATAATTTATATTTATTACAAGGTTGTTTCCATTGACTTTACTATCAACAGTGATGGTATGAACAGTTTCAAAAGTTCTGGGTGCTTTATAAATGTAATTTTACTGCGGCCATATAGTAGAGATTTTGTAAAAAACCTATAAAATCGTGATATAATGAACCTATTATAATCTTATGATAAACATAATATATATTTATTAAAAGGTAGTTTCCAATTACTTTACTATCAACAGTGATGATATGAATAGTTTCCAGAGTTCTGAGTGCTTTATAAATGTGGGGCTACTGCACTTTACCGGTACGTGGTAATTCACCGGATGTAGAAATATAACCCTTACCCTAACCCTAACCCTGTTTGAATAGAAAGGTAAGCTATTTTATTTTAATTTCATGATATTTTCTGTCTTTTATCAGGGGCTGCCGCCCCCGAACCCCCGCTTCTAACGGTCACCGTCAGTACCAACTCAATGAAAAAATGCAACATGACGCATGCGCAGTAGGCGCGTACCGGTAAAGTGCATTCTAGCCATAAATGTAATTTTACTGCGGCCATATAGTAGAGATTTTGTCGAAAAAACTGAAAAATTGTTATTCATTGATGCAGTAATAATCTTATGATAAACATGATTTATACTCATTAAAATGTTGTTTCCATTGACTTTACTATTATCAGTGATGATATGAATAGTTTCTAAAGTTTTGCGTGCTATATAAATGCAATTTCGCTGCGGCCATATAGTAGAGATTTTGTAAAAAAAACTTAAAAATCGTGATATAATGAACCAATTATAATCTTATGATAAACATAATATATATTTATTAAAAGCTTGTTTCCATTGACTTTACTATCAACAGTGATGATATGAATAGTTTCCAGAGTTCTGAGTGCTATATAAATACAATTTTACTGCGGCCATATAGTACAGATTTTGTCTTAAAACTTAAAAGTCATGCTAAGTGAAGCATTATAATCTTATGATAAACATAATTTATATACATTTAAATATTTTTTTCATGAACTTTACTATCAACAGTGATGATATATATATATATATATATATATATATATATATATATATATATATATATATATATATATATAGTTTCCGAAGTTCTGAGTGCTATATAGATGTAATTTTACTGCGGTCATATAGTAGAGATTTTGTTGAAAAACTGAAAATCGTGATATATTGAATTAATTACAATCTTAAGATAAACATAATTTTTACTCATTAAAATATTGTTTCCATTGATATTACTATAACACATAATATAATATCCACAGTTTTAATCTCTATCTAAATGTATTTAATGCGTCCATGTAGTAGAGATTTTGTCAAAAACACTGAACAGTTGTTATACGAGTACATTGAAGCAGTTATAATCTTATGATAAACATGATTTATACTAATTAAGAGGTTGTTTCTATCGACTTTACTATCAACAATGAATATATAAATAGTTTCCAGGGTTCTGAGTGCTATGTAAATGTAATTTTACTGCAGCCATAAAGTAGAGATTTTTTCGAAAAAAAAAACACCTAAAAAATTGTAAAATATTGAAGCAATATAATCTTATGATAAACATAATTTAATTTATTAAAAGGTTGTTTCAATTGACTTTACTATCAACAGTGATGATAAAAATAGTTTCCAGAGGTCTTAACGCTATGTAAAAGCAATTTGCTGCCGGTCATATAGTTGAGATTTTGTCGAAAAAATTAAAAATCGTGACATAATGAATCAAATATAATCTTGTGATAAACATAATTTATAATAGTTGTTTCCATTGACTTTACTATCAACAGTGATGATATAAATAGTTTCCAGAGTCCTGAACGCTATGTAAATGCAATTTTGCTGCCGGTCATATAGTAAAGATTTTGTCGAAAAATTTAAAAATCGTGATATAATGAACCAATTATAATATTATGATAAACATAATTTACAATTATTGGATGGTTGTTTCCATTGACTTTACTATCAACATTGATGATATTAATAGTTTCCAGAGTTCTGAGTGCTATGTAAATGCAATTTCGCTGCGGCCATATAGTAAAGATTTTGTAAAAATAACTTAAAAATCATGATACATTGAAGTGATATAATCTTAAGATTTTATTGCGGCCATATGGCCGAGATTTCGTCGAGATTCGTAAAAGTCCTGATATTTTGAAGCATTCTTTTTTTAAGATAAACATGATTTATGTGTGTATGAATGTTGTTTCCATGGAATTTACTATTATTAGTGAAGATATGAGAGCTTCCAAACTTCTGAGTGCTATATAAATGTTATTAAACTGGGGCCATATAGTAGAGATTTTGTCGAGTAAAATGAAAAAAAATCATCACATTTATAGACATAACTATCCTTACTTTCCGATTATTATACAAATACTTTGATTCCTTATTAGAAATGTTAAATATATTGTTTATACTAAGTAAATACTTATTTCTTAATTAATGCGCTCGTGTCAGACGATCATGTTGATAAATAAAATGTTTTCTTTCTGCAGTCAGTTTGTATTTTGTCGAGAAACGACGTTCCTAAGTACAGTGCCGCAGATTCGCGTCTTGTCTTAAACATTCTATGGTTAAACATCACTAAATACATTCGGAATATCGTCGGTCAAATTTTACTCTATGGTCGGTAAATTCGGCAAAACTATGGAAATTAGGCGCATCCTGAATTGTAAACGTGTCCCATGTTCTATATAATATCTAACGTAGTGATATTAGTCCAGGGAACCAGGTTACCTGAATTGTGTTATTGTTGATCATGATCTCTGGACGCTTTAATTATTCAATACCTCTAAGCGCTTTACACTCATTGCAGTCAATTCGTACTCTGTACAATTCGTACCTCTTTCTTAGATGCATAGGCCTACTAAAATCAACTTGAAATACTCTCCTTTTAGTTTATAACTGTATTTGGCATTAAGCACGTTGTGGTAAATGATAAATCCACAATATTATACTTTGTTACCACATTTGATATAACGATGGAACCAGATCGACTCGGCTATAAAATCGTCTGCATATATTTAAAAAAAAATGTCCATAACGTATATACATATACATGTTTATTATATACATATGAAACACGGAATAAAACACGATTTATGTTCCAATGTTGACATAAAAATCTATAAGATATGAACAAAAGCATTTGAGTCTGATCATTTTAATTGATAGTGAAAACGTGGTTAAGTAAGATGTATGCACGGTTGTAAGTGAAATCTCAGGTCCATAGCGCAATGATAATTTCATTCATAATAATTAATTACATAGTAATGTAATTGGATATATAATTAGAGCTAACGACTCGTAATTTCTACAAGATCTCCAAAACAATTTTAACACCGTGTTCGTAAGGTCCAGCAAATGGACAGAGCTACATGTATATAATCGGGTTAATATGTGCCGTTTCGATAGAAAAACTAACACAAATTATGTCTGTTAAATAGATGTATATATGTATATTTCTTAGAATGAATTCATAGAATCATAATTGCCTTTAAAACATGTACAATAAAACACCGACGAATGAAGAAGTTCTTTCGCTGTCGGCACCAAAAATCTCTGTACCTCCATAATGTACCAACCATACTTTGTCACCTTGGTTGACCTCTAAAACAACCGTACTGCTTCCCTGGTTGTCATCAACATCATTGCGACTTTCAGCAACCGCTGCTAACTGTTGAAGATGATGGAAATAATTATAATGACGCCATAACATGAGCAAACAACACTAATGTACAGTGAAATGCCACAAGTGGAACTATCAAAACCGATCATCTTAATAATTATAAGTCAAAACGGAATGGTTTTTATACATAAATGGACTCTTTCCCTCTCATATTAAGCAATTAGGATTTAAAGATCGTAAGCACAGGCGTCCGACATTGTCTAAAATCTATAGCGCTTTATATGCAGTGTTTTTGATTCGGGACCGCGTGGTGCCTGTGGTCGTGAGTAAAGGAATAAGTTTTGGAATGGTTGCCAACTAACGCGGGAAAGTAATGTCTATCAATTTAATAATGCTAAGAAAGAATGGTGGTTTTGTAAAAGTTATAAAATTCAGCTACTAGAAATGATACATATAGTGTCACCCATAAGTCCTTAAAGCAAAATTGACTTGTGTTCTTTCTTTTTTAACTCACATTCTCCATATACCTACCTAATAAATGGAAGAAAATCAACAAAGATCACACATATCTAAGAATCATTTTAAAGATCTCAACTGGCTACCAGTACAGAAGAGAGTTGACCAAATAACACTGTGTCATGTATTTAAAATTAAACATGGGCTTGCCCCGGACTATATGACTGAACATTTTGTATCACAAGACACTGTTCATTCTCACAACACCCGGTTCAGTAAAGGTGGTTGTTTTTCAATTCCTAAGGTCAAGTCTCATGGCTTAAAGTCTTTTTCATTCAATGGCTGTAAACTCTGGAATCAGCTGCCTTCTAACATCAGGGCTATCACCAAGTTTAATCATTTTAAAAACAGTATCAAATATCATTACTTTACTGTGATATAATTATTCCACTGATCTGTGATTATTTTATACTTTATACTGAATAATGATCTCAAGTACCATTTTCATTGTTTTATTAATGTGATAACATTTAACCTGTGATATTTTTATTGAAGTTTTATTGCCTACTTAGTTAGCAATTGCATTAAATAATCATTTAACTTTCAAACTTGTGATATTTTTATGAAGCTTAACTGTAATTTTTAAAAACATATATATTTTCTTTCAACTTAAGGTAACCTATCTTAGTTAACCACACCTATCTACTGGGACCACAATGGAAATAAGAGTTCGCTCTTTTTTGTGACATCCCTGAATATTTGTGGCTTGACATGGTAATATTATAATTAAATTAAATAGACATACTTACTTTAACATTTTAATTGCCTTTTTTTATTATTCTTAATAACACAAAATTGATTATGTCAATTATTTATTGTTAATGTGCTATTTATATTTGCTATGTTAAAATGTATACCATGTGCAATGCTCTTGTATTCTAAATAAACTATATAAGCGTCCTTGGCTCTAGCGAGCGACAAGAGATCGTTAATGAAAGGTTGGCACTAGAACTATTATTGAGGCAACACCTAACACGAGAAATGTACAAAATGTCTCTACCTAACTGTTTTAAGTGGCTAAACCGTTCAAAACTATTCGTTTTGAAAACATCATTTACCGATGCTTGCACTAGGTTAGAGTACACACACAAAATATTTGTGATGTCATAAGGAAAAGATAATCCTCCAAAGTAATTATACATAGAAACTCGAACGGTCAATTTACGCAACATTATCAATGGATTTCAATCTAAAATTTCAATAAGATGTCAGAATCAGACTTAAACTCCCTTCACTTTTTGAAATAATTCATCGACCAACCTTGGGATTCATTTCTTAGCTTCCGTGTGTAGATACGTATATATATGGAATAGAGGTCCTGAACGGAGTCTATGTCTGGTTGTATACAGCTGATTGTACAGCATATTATGTGGATCTGTTTAAATTCCATCTGCTTTCTGTCCACAATCTTGCTTGACTAACCCGTATAGCCCTTCATGGACAATGACACGCATAACACACCGAGCTAGACTATTGAGTTTAAGGTAGAATTCCCATAATACACTGTCAATGATAAGCTTTTTGGTATTATTTTATCATCAGAATAACAATCTAGATTTACGGCCAAAATTTTTCAACTTTCTAACTCAAATGAATTTTTATAACAATTTATTGAAAATTAAGTCATGTGTAGTTTTTTGTTTTTTTTAATTGGGTTTTAATTTTGCCGCAGCAATATCTTAGGATAAACATAAATTATATGAGTATAAATGTTGTTTCTGTTACCTTTAACATCTCCTTTGAATATATGTAAGCACGCTAAGTTCTGAGAACAATGAAAATGTAATTTTGCTGCGGCCATAGAGTAGAGATTTTATCGAGATATATAAAACATTAACAATTTGGATGCCTTATTATCTTGCAAAATCCAAAGACCTGAATTTTTTGGTTCCAACAAATAAGAAAAAAACATTCAGTGACAGAAGCTTTAGTACTGTAGGCCCCATGCTATGGAATAAGCTACCAGATGATATCAAATTATCACCTACTTTGGATGTTTTCAAAAAACGATTGAAAACTCACTATTTCTCTAATTTTTATGATCTATTCTAAAATTGACATGGTTAGTAAACGCCTCACCTTACAATTACGGTAAACATACTAAGTGATTGAGTGAGTGCATTATGACGTGAGAATGAGGATTGCCTCGCTCTCTGTCGTTTTCTACCTTGTTTCACAAGACTGCAATGACAACCTAAATAAATTGTCCCTTTAAAGGTGATGTTTCGACACCTTTGGGGATGTATTAAGGGCCCTTTAAAGGTGATGTCTCGACACCTTTAGGGAAATGTCTGGTTAACAGTGGCGTTATGTTACACTGTTCAGGACATGTCCGGTTAACAGTAGCATCATGTAATACTGTTCAGGACACCAACTTTTAATATGAAATAAAAAAAATGTAAAATTAGTGATAAAAATGTAAAATTAAGTAGGATCATGAACTTTGAATCATGTAGGTATAATAAAACATGTACACTTGCACACTATATTACATCATGTGTAATAAACTTTATTTTGTTTTGTGTTATTGTATATACATTATGTATTTATGGTGGAGGGTTTTTACTTATTGATTTTTTATAATCTATATTTTTGTACAACGCCATTGAATATGTTATGTAGAAATAGGCGTTTAATCAAATGAAAAAGTTTAAAGTTTAAAGATAAACGTAATTTATATCCTTATAGGTGTTGTGTACATGACCTTGAACGTACAAATGTAATTTTGATTTTTATATATAAAAATAAATAAATTTGGATGCCTAGTTATCAAAGAATTAATATAATTTATATGCTTATATATGTTGTTTCTGTGGCCTAGAACATCGCTATTGATGATTTTAAGCTTTCAAAAGTCTCAGTACAATACAAATAAAATTTTGCTGCGGCCATAGAGTAGGGATTATATAGAGATATATGAAAAATCGTCAAATTAGATGCCTAATTATCTTTCGATAAACGTGATTTATATGCTAATAAATGTTGTTTCCATGACCTTGAACATCTCTAAAGATGGTAAGCAAGCTTTTAAGGTTCTTGGTACAATACAAATGTATATTTGCTGAGGCCATAGAGTAGGGATTATATCGAGATATACGGAAAATCAACATTTCGGATGTCTAATTTTCTTAGGATAAACATAAACTATATGCTTATTAATGTTGCGTTCTATGACCTTGAACATCACTATTAATTATGTGCAAGCTTGCAAAGTTCTGAGTACAATGCAAATGCTATTTTGCTGCGGCCATAGAGTAGAGTTTTTATCGTGAAATATGAAAAATCAACAATTTGGATGTCTAATTATCTTAAGAAAAAATGATTAATATATGCTTATAAATGTTGTTTCCATGACCTTGAGTATCTCTACTGATTGTTAGCAAGTTTTCAATGTTCTTGGAACAATACAAATGTAATTTTGTTGTGACCATAGAGTAGAGATTGTATAGAGATATATGAAATTTCAACAATTTGGATGCCTACCTGTCTTAGGATAAACATGATTTGTATGCTCATACGTATTGTTTCTATAACCTTGCGCATCTCTACTGATGGTTAGCAAGCTTTCAAAGTTCTCGGTACAATGCAAATTTTATTATGCTGCGGCCATAGAGGAGGGAAGTGTCGTAATCTAGGAAAATTTATTAAATCCTGATGCCTTATAATCTTATGATAAACACAAATTATTTGCTTATAAACGTTGTTTATATGACCTTGAACATCGCTTTTGATTATTTGCATGCTTGCAGCGTTCTGGGTAAAATGAAAATGTATTTATGCTGCGGCCATATAGTAGAGATTTTATCGTGATAGACGAAAAATCAACAATTTTGATGCCTAATTATTTTTTGATAAACATGCTTTATATGCTTATAAATGCTGTTTCTTTGACCTTGATCATCGCTATAGATTATTTGAAAGTTTGCAAAGTTCTAAGTACAGTACAAATAAAAGTTTGTTGCGGCCATAGAGTAGAGATTGTATAGAGATATATGAAAAAATAACAATTTGGATGCCTACCTGTCTTAGGATAGACATGATTTATATGCTCATACGTATTGTTTCTATAACCTTGCGCATCTCTACTGTTGGTTAGCAAGCTTTCAAAGTTATCGGTACAATGCAAATTTTATTTTGCTGCGGCCATAGAGTAGGGATTATATAGAGATATATGAACAATCGTCAAATTAGATGCCTAATTATCTTTCGATAAACGTGATTTATATGCTAATAAATGTTGTTTCCATGACCTTGAGCATCTCTACAGATGGTAAGCAAGCTTTTAAGGTTCTTGGTACAATACAAATGTATATTTGCTGAGGCCATAGAGTAGGGATTATATCGAGATATACGGAAAATCAACATTTCGGATGTCTAATTTTCTTAGGATAAACATAAACTGTATGCTTATTAATGTTGCTTTCTATGACCTTGAACATCAATATTGATTATGTGCAAGCTTGCAAACTTCTGAGTACAATGCAAATGCTATTTTGCTGCGGCCATAGAGTAGAGTTTTTATCGTGAAATATGAAAAATCAACAATTTGGATGTCTAATTATCTTAGGAAAAAATGATTAATATATGCTTATAAATGTTGTTTCCATGACCTTGAGCATCTCTACTGATTTTTAGCAAGTTTTCAACGTTCTTGGAACAATACAAATGTAATTTTGTTGTGGTCATAGAGTAGAGATTGTATAGAGATATATGAAATTTCAACAATTTGGATGCCTACCTGTCTTAGGATAAACATGATTTGTATACTCATACGTATTGTTTCTATAACCTTGCACATCTCTACTGATGGTTAGCAAGCTTTCAAAGTTCTCGGTACAATGCAAATTTTATTTTGCTGCGGCCATAGAGGAGGGAAGTGTCGTAATCTAGGAAAAAATATTAAATCCTGATGCCTTATAATCTTATGATAAACACAAATTATTTGCTTATAAACGTTGTTTATATGACCTTGAACATCGCTTTTGATTATTTGCATGCTTGCAGCGTTCTGGGTAAAATGAAAATGTATTTTTGCTGCGGCCATATAGTAGAGATTTTATCGTGATAGACGAAAAATCAACAATTTTGATGCCTAATTATTTTTTGATAAACATGCTTTATATGCTTATAAATGCTGTTTCTGTGACCTTGATCATCGCTATAGATTATTTGAAAGTTTGCAAAGTTCTAAGTACAGTACAAATAAAAGTTTGTTGCGGCCATAGAGTACAGATTGTATAGAGATATATGAAAAAATAACAATTTGGATGCCTACCTGTCTTAGGATAAACATGATTTATATGCTCATACGTATTGTTTCTATAACCTTGCGCATCTCTACTGATGGTTAGCAAGCTTTCAAAGTTCTCGGTACAATGCAAATTTTATTTTGCTGCGGCCATAGAGGAGGCAATTGTCGTGATCTATGAAAAATTATTAAATCCTGGTAGTCCGGCCAACACCAAGGTTGACCTTGCACGAAATGATGTAGAAAATGTTATTCAATTTATTGGTAGACATGGTCTTACTGATTCCAAATCCGATTGATGCCACTTTGTCATCTGTGGTTGATTTGTACCCGACAGCTAGTTATTTACGCCATTATAGCCGCCATCTTGGATTTTGGAAATTTCCCAATGATGCTAGTGTGGCATCAACCAGTTTTATGAACTAAACTAAAGAGTAATTCCTACAAAAATGCATTAATACTTTTTTGAAATGCCTCTATGTACGATTCTGCTCATTGTGGTTGATATACCCGATAAGTGTAGTTTTTATCCGCCATTTTGTCCGCCTTCTTAGATTGAATAATAAACGAGGGGTTCCAAAATTGCAAAACAATAAAATTGCAGATAATGTTAGACTAATTTCAGCTATTAAAAATCAGACTGTGATAAGGATGGATTTATTATACATTAATCAGCTATCATCCGCCATTTTGTCCGCCATCTTTAATTGAATTGAATTTTGGGAGTTGCCGAAGAGTGCCGAAACGACGTCATCCAGTTTCGTAAACTACGAAGTCTTAGCTTTAAGAAAATGCAAAAACATTTTTACATCCTTCCATGCACGGTTCAATTGATTTTTGTAGTTTATATACCCGACAGTTAGTCATTTACGCCATTCTAGCCGCCATCTTGGATTTTGGAAATTGCCTAATGATGCCAGTGTGGCATCAACCAGTTTTATAAACTAAACTCAAGAGTTATGACTTCAAAAATGCATTAAAACTTTTTTGAAATGCCACTATGTACGATTTTGCTCATTGGGGTTAATATTTCCGACAAATGTTGCTTTTAGCCGCCATTTTGTCCGCCATCTTGGATTGGATAATAAACGAGGAGTACCAAAATTGCATTAACTAAAATTGCAGATAATGTTAGACTAATTTCAGCTATTTAAATGATCAGACTGTGGTAAAGATGGATTTATTATACATTATTCAGCTTTCATCCGCCATTTTGTCCGCCATCTTGAATTTTGGGAGTTGCCCAAGAGTGCCGAAGTGGCATCATCCAGTTTCATTAACTACAATGTCTTAGCTTCAAGAAAATGCAAAAACATTTTCTACATCATTCCATGCACGGTTCAGTCGATTTTTGTAGTTTATATACCGGACTATGGTGCCTTATAATCTTACGATAAACATAAATTATTTTTCTGGGTAAAATGTAAATGCATTTTTGCTGCGGCCATAGAGTAGAGATTTTATCGTGATAGATGAAAAATCAACAATTTTGATGCCTAATTATCTTTTGATAAACATGCTTTATATGCGTATAAATGCTGTTTCTGTGACCTTGAACATCGCTATAGATTATTTGAAAGTTCTTAGTACAGTACAAATAAAATTTTGCTGCGGCCATAGAGTAGAGATATATAGAGATATATGAAAAATCGTCAAATTGGATGGCTAATTATCTTTTGATAAACATGATTCAGATGCTTATAAACGATGTTTCTATGACCTTGAACATCATTACAGATGGTTAGCAAGCTTTCAGTGTAAATTTGCTGAGGCCATAAAGTAGGGATTATATCGATATATATGAAAAATCAACAATTTGGATGTCTAATTTTCTTAGGATAAATATAAACTATATGCTTATTAATGTTGTTTTCATGGACCTTTAACATCACTATTGATTATGTGCAAGCTTGCAAAGTTCTGAGAGCAATGCAAATGCTATTTTGCTGCGGCCATTGAGTAATGTTTTTTATCGTTAAATATGTAAATCAACAATTTGGATGCCTTATTATCTTAGGATAAACATGATTAATATATGCTTATAAATGTTGTTTCCATGACCTTGAATTACTTGTGTACTATGTTCAAATATTTGGTAAATTACTTGTGCACTATGTTCAAATATTTGGTAAATAACTTGTGTACTATGTTTAAAATATGTGGTTAATTAATTGTAATTTTTTTAAATAGTTTGAGAATACATTATACCAAAAATGAATGAAATTTGTTTCTGGAAAGGTTTGTACCTGTAATTGTAATAGTATACTTAGGTAAATTACTGGTGTTATATTTTAAACATGTTGAAACATTACCTTTGTTTAAACATTTCCTTTATTGAAATGGTTGAGTAATTATATAATTATTTAAGTTACTTGTTAACTGTGTTCAAATAAGATTTTACATTTTACCTTAAGAGAGGGAAATTCCTATCTATGAGTGACTGTATGCCAAGTATGTGAATTACATGTATACTATGTTTGAATATGATTATACAATTTACCTTAGAGATAATAGTATACTTATCTTAATCTTATTGTTAAAATGTTTCTCCATCACACTGATATGTTTTTGTATGTATGTACTGTAATAATTATGTGAATGGGCCGGTGGCCTCATTATCGCAATAAAGTATATATATATGAACATCTCTTCTGATTGTTTGCAAGTTTTCAAAATTCTTGGTACAATACAAATGTAATTTTGCTGCGGTCATAGATTAGGGATTATATCGATATATGTGAAAAATCAACAATTTGGATGTCTAATTTTCTTAGGATAAACATAAACTAAATGCTTATTAATGTTGTTTTCTATGACCTTGAATATCATTTGCAAGCTTTCAAAGTACAATAGGGCCTACAAATATGATTTTGCTGGGGCCATAGAGTAGAGATTGTATCGAGATATATGAAAAATCAACAATTTGGATGTCTAACTATCTTAGGAAAAACGTGATTTATATGCTTATATTTGTTGTTTCCATGACGTTGAACATATGTACTGATGATTTGCAAGCTTGCAAAGTTTTAAGTACAATAAAAATGTTATTTTGCTGCGGCCATATAGTAGAAATTTTATAGAGATATATTAAAAAATCATCAAAGCCTGGTGTCTTACGATAACCTAAAATTATATACAATGTAATTATAAATGTGATTATATTACCTTGAACATCTCTATTGTTAATTTGCTACTTGCTAAGTGTGCCTTTTGTCAGAAAACGCCAATGACGTTGAAATTAGGAGACGTTTTGTTTGATAGACTTTAACTCAGTAGTTGTCGCTCCAATTGCGAACTCAATACGACGTTACCATTTACGCCAGTTTGAATGCAAACAATGAATGTGATGTAATTTATCTTTTGTAACAATAAAAGAGTAATATAAGTTGACATTATGGCAGACAACACTCGATATTTATCACTTGCTTCTTGTTAGATAAACATTACTACGATGCCGCAGATTCGTGTCGTATGCTAAACTTTTTTATGGTAAAACACCACTAAATACATTCGGAATACCGTCGGTGAATTTTAACTCTATAACCGTATAAAAATCGCAAAACTATGGAAATTAGGCGCATCCCACAATTGAGGGATCATAAAGTACCAAATACTGACAAATCATCAAAATGTCTCACGTTTTAAAGTGTTGGAGGGAGGCAGCTACACTCTTTCTTATTGCTAAGACAAGAAAACCGGTTGTCACCGCATTTCAAACTACCAATTTTGAGATTCTCATGTTGAAAAGAAGTGGAAAGTCAAGTTTTATGCCTGACGTGCATGTATTTCCAGGTGGGGTAGCTCACGATTCTGATTTTAGTCCTGAGTGGATGGATTTATATGAAAAAACTGGTTCTGTTAATACTGATTGTGTCAGGAAATTTCTGAAAAGAGGAGGTCCTGGCGCTTTTATGTTCAGTCGCCCCCGCCCCGAAGAGTTCAGTAAAATTCCAAGTGAACTAGCATTTCGTATTTGTGCAATTAGGGAAACGTTTGAAGAGTCTGGTATACTCCTCGTCAGAGACATAAATCAGTTAAAAAATCAACCGATTAGTTCAAGTGATTTACCTGTCAGTGGAAAAACTTCCGTCTTCTCCGATACAATTTTGAAAGATTGGCGTGAAAAAGTTGACGAAGATGCCTCACAGTTTATAGTCATGTGTAAAGAACTTGATTTAGTTCCTGATGTATGGTCATTATATGAATGGAGTAATTGGCTTAATCCGCTTAGCCCAAACATACAGAAACGAGAGTTAAAGTCTGGCAAGAGATACGATACTGCATTTTTCTTGTGTATGTTGGATTACATTCCACATGCTGTACATTGTAACAAAGAAACATCAGAACTTGAGGTGAGATACAGGAAATATAACCTTCTTTTCTTACATGTAGTTTTGCTCTGATGGAGTCAGGTATCGATTTTTTTCATCTGTCAGTGACAAATACATTTACCCCTCTGATTTAAATTCTCACTACAGTACTTCAGCATTCATTTGATATTAATAAAAATATATATCTGAGTATTTAAATAAGCAAGGTTATTGTATGTGCCACTAACAGTTGAATGAAATTTAAATTTAACAATAGTACTGTTCAAGTAATTTTGTTTGTTTGTTTCCTTATTTGTATCAATTATCAAACATGATCAAATCAAATAAGAACGTATACTACAATATAAATGTTCTATATTTCAGTGGACTTCAACTAGTGGATTTTTGTTGAAACATAAAGATACTGATCATTCATTACAACTTGCCCCACCGCAGATAGTGGAGCTTAGTCGTATATTGAATTTCACTGATGCTGAAAAGTTGAAACATTTTTCCTGGGAGAGATCAGAGAAAAGGGCTCTACTCTACTATCCTGTAACATGTTTCTGTAAAGATGCTTTTCTCTTCCTTTATCCAGGTAAGTTAATAGTTTTTGTGTAAAGAGTTTTAATGTTTGACTAAGCCCAGTCTGTGAACATCCTTTACATATCAGTAGTTCATATTTGTAACTATAATGTATGGGTTTTCCAGCCAAACAAAGTATGATTGTACCGGATACATCTGGGCAGAACAAAATTGGTGTACAGCTTATTGCAGAAAAAAATATGTGACACAGATTTAACTATTGTTCTGTGTACCCATATGTAATTTAACATTGTTGTACATGGGTACTTAAGGTACGAATTTTTTAAATTAAATTTTATATTATTATCAAAGAGTTACAGGTGATATGAATATGAATGAAACTCATTATCGTTATGCTTTATACTCCACAGGGGATGAATTATACCCAGAGAATCCTGATTTTGAAGGAGTAAATCCTCCTTTGATCTTCAATATGACTGCAGCCGAATTAAGGACAAAATATCCTAAAATGAACCGTTCAGAGATATTTGGAGATGGGACAAGAACATTTACTTGTGTTACAGATATGGCTGATGGTCAGGTTCGACCACTACATGATTTACTGGTGGATAATGGAGCAACATCAAAATTATAAGCAACTCTTATCGGTCAATATTGAAAATTTTACCATCAGTATTGAGATTAAAGATGGACATTAGATAGTTTCTAGTAAAGTTCCTATGTCAGGACTATCATAACCCATGGTCTCAATAGTCAATAAAGGGACCTTTTTCTTTTCAAATAAGGCAACTACAAATTAATCATGCGTTCTACGGATTTTTCTCGAAAATTATGGGGTAAGCGAGCAAAGAAAAAAAATCTAATTCAGTTGCTTTATATAGTGGCTTGAACAAATTTTTAAGAGCAAGCGAGGAAATAAAAATATTTTTTGTAAAAACTGTCAAAATTAAGGTGCAAGCGAATTCATAGAACACATGACCAACTTGTTGTGGCCTTAAGTACATTGGTATTAAAATCGTCAAAATTGCATGATTTTGTAATAACCAATGTAATCTTCATAGTGGAACATTGCTGTATTAGAAAGATTATGAATATAAGGAGATAATTTGAAATGTGGAACAATGTTACAATTTGGTCATTGTCCATGCTTGTTGTTTGTGAGGCTTCACAGCCTATGATTGTTATTGCTTTTACATGAGCTTTAAACTTAGCTCAGCATTCAGGTTTAGTCATATCAAATTGTTAACACCAGTTTGAGAAATATTGAAGCTTGCATAAGCAGACTTGAAATTTTGAATAAGGAAGTATTATTTGTTTGCATGATTTTATCAACCATCTTCAGATTATAAATCTTACAACAGAGCCGAGTTGAGTGCCAATTTGGTATAGTCCGTTTTTTCTCATCTGTCAAAGCTTGAATAGATTTACGGTGACTGAATGCATTGTTTTTGTACTGGCGGCCTAATTGTTATTAAACATTTCTTAAATAAAACATATTATAGGGCATAAGCAGCTTTACTCGATCATAATACACACTTTCGGAAACTCATGGATGTATTAAGACAATAATTTAAACGAACACATTCACTGTGAAATTATTCAAGTTTTGACAGTTAAAATCTGTAGTTTCATGATCATATCAACAGTTGTTCTTTCTTATCAAATCTCTAAGTTGTTTTATCAAATTATAGCTCTTTTGATCAAATCAAGTTGATTTTATCAAATCTTTATTTTTTATCAGATCTATTGCGTCTTGATCAAATTGTTCACTTTATCTGTTAATTGTTGTAATTCCACAGTTCTATCAATTTTTAAATATTTTCCTTTCTTTATTTGTACACTAGATATCCATTCTGGTATTAGTTCTATACAAAGATTTATATGTGGCTCAACATCTCCTGAAATAGAGGAAAACAAACGAAAGATTATGAAATTGCTTCAAAAATAACAAACGGTATTATACCCATGCTACATTCTGACTTTGAAGTATAATAAATCTAAGGTTTGACAAGAAATGCCATGTGGAAACCACATTAAAGCCAGATTTAAAAACTTAACACAAAAAGTACAAAGGGAAATAATCAATAATAAAGCCAGGTAAAGTTGTGATTACTGTCTAATTCTGTTCATCACAGGGTATGTTATCATTGTATGAAGTTTCATAAAGATCTGACAATAAAAGGCAGAGATATATGCTAAATAGAAAACTTAAACGCAATTGTTAACGACACCAGACACCCGAATTTTTGTTGTTGAAAAATCCGGCTAAAAAAGGGATTGAATCAACTGGAAGTTATAGCTACCAATGTTATATTTCTTTGTAATGGTCTCCTCATGAAGATAAGTCTACTTGTTCAACTTATCCCAGTTATTATGGAGATAAAACATTCTGACCAAAATGAATGCAGTCACATGGTCTAGACACCCTGTTAGTTAATACGTGATGACAACAGACTTTGAGAGGGGACAATATACAATTGTAGTAAGTTTTTACCAGAGGCCTACATGAAAGATTGTATTTATCCAAATGTGTAGCCATGTTAAATAACATCATCATTATTATTATCATTATTACTCTATTGCTCGCCAAGAATACCACATTAGGCCACAACAAGTTGATAATGTGTTCTACAGATTTTTCTGGGAAGAAATGGGGCGAGCAAGCAAAGAAAAAAAATATAAAAAACCTTAATTCAGTTGCTTTATATAGTGGTTTGACCAAATTTTTGAGTAAGCGGGGAAATAATTTTTTTTTGTAAAAACTGTCAAAATTAATGTGCGAGTGAATCCATAGAACACATGATCAACTTGTTGTGGCCCAAGAGATCAAACTTAACAAAAATGGTACAGGGCTCGACAAATTTTAATTTTAGTCACTTGTCCAGGACTAAACACCTGCCAAAAGTCACTTGTCCCACCCAAATAGGTCACTTGTCCCATCCATATCGGGACTTGTCCCGTCTAAAGCAGGACTTGGCATTGTTGTTTTAACTTGTATTAATACCATTACTTGTATGTGTTGTATTCTGTGTTATTTTGTAGCAATTGGTAGATAATCACATATCAATGTTCTCATCCAGAGAGAGGGGGACAAGGATATATATATACCTAACATTAGAAAGCAATACTTTTTGGTAATAGATGAATGTTACAAACACCATATCATAGGTAGCTGACTACAACAAAACATCCCATAAATTAGACAATAACATCTACACATTCCAGGGAATCTGAGCAAATATGACAAATGTGTTAATCACCTTCATATCCTCTCTGTAGTGGAACATTGACAAGTGATAAATCTGTGGGCATCTTAACCAAAGAAAATGAGCAAATACTCAGTTCAAATATTACAATAAGCATTAAAAAATAAACAATTGGATGACACCAAAAAGAATAGTAAAATATAATAGTTTCTTTGACAAACATTAGAAAACACCGGTGTTTTATGTCAATTGTTTATAACACCTGCCGTAAATGCTCCACTTTTAACTAGTCTGTGGACACATCAAATCTAAGTAACTGGTGGTTGCAATAATTAGTATTAATTAGCAACTGTCTTTAATCAGCTACTTTTGTTTTGTCATTAGTCGTTTTGTGAAACCCATTTTCATTGGCTAAGCTAACAGCCACTGTGACTTTTAACTGGAATTTACCAGTCTCCTACTGACTGTCGATCATTAAAGTGTTGGGGCGGAGTTTTGTCGGTTTTCGATCAATCACACACCGGCATTTACAATTGCTTTAAGAATTCAGGGGTGTGACTCTTCCGCGGATTTCCGCGATTTGGAAAATTCTGACGACCACTTTTTGAAAATCGCGAAAATTTCGCGGAAAAGCGAAAAAGGGCGAAAATTTTGAGGGCAGAAATACTAACGGTTCCGCTGATATTAATGAACGCAAAATATTACCGTAAATCGGACAATCGCGCATCCTATGACTGTAAAGAAGACAATATTATATTGAATATTGCATTTTCTTCCATAAATATCTATACACAACATCATGTGTTCTGCCTTTCACGATTAGCAAACGACATTGTGCTTCTACGTTCAACAATAAAATGCGTTAATTCGATCTATAATAGTTGGTTAGTTTTTTTCACAAAAATATGAACGGACAGAGTAATGTTTTAACTTTATCAAAATAAAACGATAAAAACGCGGGTGTGAATGACAAGTATCAGTGAATTAAAGCAAAGATTTTTGTGCGATCGCAGATATAGCCTTTCCCTTCATTACCGGCAATTATTTGTTTAACATATAGTCAACAATCAAAAAAATTAGGTCACGCTTGTTTTTAGAAATATTCTGAATAACAATTGAATCAAATTAGTCTCCATTATTCACTATAAAGCATACGCTATCATACATCAACTAAGTGTGAAAACTTGCCGTCACGTTCGTTATTCAACAAAGGATTAATATTGATATCAATTGCTACAAACAATTAAAATATAAACTCTCGCGATATGCATAACATTTTGCTACGTAATAATTCAATACTTCTTCTTGAAATTAATATTATGTATACCGAAATTAGATGCGTGGGAGATTATAATTACACAACTGGGCGACGGCAGTTGCAGATCAAAGGACTTTCGGCGTACATTGACTTCAAACAAAGCGCACTACGGCGGTACATGAAAAAACATCAAAAGCGCGGCGCAGTAGGTGGCTATGCTAGTCATCGCGGAATTTAAGTACATGTATTGATATTTTTAGATTGTAAATTAATAACAGATTATGTGCACACTTTTATATAGTCTCTTCATGAATTTTGTCACTTTCCCGACCGATTTTAGGCAGTTGTCCGCGGACGTGATTCTGACTAGCAGTCACTTGCCCGACCGTGGGATGTCACTTGTCCCGGACGTCGGGCTTTCCAATTTGTCGAGCCCTGTGGTGGGGTAAAAAAATGACAGAAATCAACTAACCTAGAGCTATACCAGATTTATGACTATCAATGATCTTCTGTACAACAGAATCAATGGGTAAAGCTGGTTTCTTCTCTGTAACAAAATGTGATCTTATAATACGCATTAAATCAGGTAATCTTTTCATCATTGATAATCTTTTCTCAGCTTTAGGATCTCTTGTTAAAGCAGTTGCCGTCTTGACTGCTTCTTTAGCTCGGATTTTTTCTAGCAGCGACAGTGGTACACCTTTCATATTATTAGACAATGGTTTACTGGGAGTTGATGCTGGAGTCACTGATGGTTTTGGTACCTCTGATTTAATCTCTTCATCTTTGATAGTTGCTTTTAAAGCGTCTTCTATCTGAAATTATATAGATCATCAAAATATCAAACCACTTTATTGAGAACCCTTTCTGGTTATTCTTTTGAGATTCATTCCTGATACAGCATTAAGATTGCAAATAGAATTAATTTCATAATATGTTGTTATTTGAAGTAGAAAGCTAACAATGGTTTAATTTAACACCCCTTTTACACAATTAGCTTCATATGTGGAGGTCAATTCCCCAAATTGATGTACCACAACCACTTGACCACAGACAAGAGTTTACAGAAGTGGAAAAGAGAACATAAAAAGTGCAGAGCAATTTAAAAAAAATCACCACAGGACTTCTTTTGCAGAACCTAGAGTGCAGAAAAACAATGTGAAGTGTATTTCTATTCTAATACAGTGAAGTTCTTAAGTAATGATAAAAATTTGCAATTGTGATGATATAAATGCTTATATAAAAATACACCCTCATATTGAGACCATTTATTTATGTTGATGGTCTTAATAGCAGAAATTTACTAAACTAGTACAAATATTACCCTAGGAGTTACTTTGCCAGTAGTACTAGCTAGTACATCTTTAGCTGTTTGATAAATTTTAACATCTGGAGGTTGAGGTAAATAACTTGGTATAATATCTGGTACTTCATCTAGAGGAAACTTTGGATGCCAACGAGTTATCTTGTCATCAGGTATAGTTAATGGACGACTTAGTCGAGATAAAAACTCCTGTAAATATTGTAATTGAGTAAAAAGTACAATAAAAATGTATTAATTTGCTAATTAAAAAACTCTTTATACATTCAACATTGTGAGAATACTGTGTTATTCAATTTAAGACAACACAAATTAATTACAATGCAGTCTATAAAATTAGCTTGCCCGAGACCACTACTTTATAGTTTGAGCAACATAAATTTTTTTTTGGGCAACCAAAAATCTACAAACAAGATATAGTGTTTGCTACTAAAATGACCAGTTCAGGCAACCACTTTCAAATCCTAATTTCGTAGACTGCTTTGAATTAAAGCTATAATACTAGAATGTCCTATCTGTTGTACATAAAGTGATATCTTGTAGCAAGTCATTTCCTATGATTTTGCTATCTAGCGATATGCTTAGGCAACTGGCCCGACTATTGAAAAAATGGTTGGCACACTTAAAAAGCTACACTAATCAAATCCAAACAAAAAGAAGATTTACGGTTTTCAAAAAATTACAAAAGATCAACTTATACAAATTTTTACTTATACAAAAATGTAAAAATATCCCTGCAACAAATTCAGTTCCTGTTTTTAATAATGAAGGCAGAATGCAAGTACAAATGTGACACCACAGACATGTAATTAAACAATGATAAAAGTGTACAAACATTAAAAGACTTTGCATACAGAGTATCTATTCTAACATTATGCATTACTTTTTATCTAAACAATGATCAAAATCTGGTGATGATATACATTGTACAAATGCTGTTTATACATTATATCACATTTAAAGGGCTATACAGGCAAAAGTTCAACTTCATATTTCCTGATTTTGAATTATATTTTTATAACTGTAAATGCAACAGACACACTGTTATATTACTTGGGAAACTATTTCTTTTATTTTCTCATATTATTTGGGGTGTTTCCTAACTAGACCTGCGTGGGTCAGGTTAGCTAAAAATAGATTAGTGTTAAAATATGCATTTACTGATGAGAGGATACTAGAGCTTGTTATTGTTAAGATTATTCTATTAAAAAGATTTCCTAACCGCCCAAGAATGTTGAAAAGACAAGAAGCGACCAATGAAAATGTTTATGTTTAATTTTAGCAAGGACGACATATAACAAATCTATAAATAGCTTGGTGATTCCCTCTGTATCCTAATTTCGATTTCAACAATGTGTTTACCACATGTTCTAATAAGTGACTAATGTTATTAGTAAGTGATTTCTTACATTCTTAATACTGTTTTAAAGACTAAACTTGGTTCTATACTTTTGGCACAGTCATTTGCCTGTATATCCCTTTAACTTCTTTCAAAACAATCCATGCATTTCTACTTGTGAATTGTTTATGCTTCAATCACCAAAATTATCAACAACAAAAAACTGTGGGACAAGTCGCAAAAAAACATATTTGTTTTTCTAAATTCAATGTATTTTAAATACTTTACACTCATAAAAAAAACTTGTGAAAATCCTTACATTATGAAAATTATAACTTTACTAATTCAATGACTAGCAAGAACTTATACATGTGTAATCATGGACTACATAATGTTACATACAAATAAGACACAATATTAATTTTGGAATGCATAACTAATCAGCAAGTACAATAAAATAAAACATACATGAAATATAAAGAGAATAAGATTTTACACACCAGCTACTATATTCTACTTTAATAAAATACGATTTTATTTCTATATAAGTTTATAATGAGATTCTGTTTTATTTCTATATAAGTTTATAATGAGATTCCATTTTATTTCTATATAAGTTTATAATGAGATTCTATTTTATTTCTATATAAGTTTATAATAAAATACGATTTCATTTCTATATAATTTTATAATGAGATTCTATTTTATTTCTATATAAGTTTATAATGAGATTCTATTTTATTTCTATATAAGTTTATAATGAGATTCTATTTTATTTCTATATAAGTTTATAATGAGATTCTATTTTATTTCTATATAAGTTTATAATGAGATTCTATTTTATTTCTATATAAGTTTATAATGAGATTCTATTTAACAGTGTATAAGTATGTGAAACATAAAAATCAAATACAGTTAAGCTCCACTGTAAAGACTACCTTGGGTATTACAAAATCATGTGAATTTTGACAATCTTTAAACGTACTTTAAACGTAAAGACGTAAATGTAGAACACTTGTACTTTTATCACAAGATATTTATATATGTACATTTTACATGTAACATAATTTAGACAAGGAATATTTCACACACATATATTTCTTTCTTTATCAAACTGTCAAAACATGAATAATTTTACATTGACTTAGTGCTCTTTGTCATCATGAAATCATTCATACTTTGACAGTTGAGAAAAAATACATATAGACTATATAAGTATCAAAACATCCCTGGACAAAATTTTGATCATAGGATGAATTCATTTGACCCATGAGAAAAAAAAACATGAAGTCATATGAACAAATACCAAAAATCAGAAAAATCTGCATCAATAAGTTTATCACCTTAAGATTTGACTGTAGTAAGAACATAGCATTAAAGGGCGAGTTACTAGTCTTTCATATTAGAAAAATTACTTGGCGTATGCATCATAAGATTTTTTCTCTCAAAATTTCATTTTCCAAAGAACTTTAGGAGGGCAATGTATATAACATACATTAACACAGTTCAGAAACACAATACAATCAACAAAGCTAACAGCAGATATAAAGCACATAGATGCAAACAATAGATAAATTTTAACTCATCAAACAGGGCTACAAACGTAGAAAAGTACAAAATATATGACACTGTACAAGTTTAGTACACACAAACTTTTAATGTTTTAATATAAAACTTACAGTTTAAATACTCCAAAACAAATTCACAAAACACAAAAAACAGAATATCAAAGATTTATTGGTATATACACTGCTCTCCATAAGTATCAATACAACAAAATTCACTACTCTGATTCACATCCATTTTCAGGTTTAGGGAACCAAAATTATTATTTATTACATTTCAATGAAAACCAAATTTCGGTTATTTCCAAGTTAAATTTCATATATATGAGTTGCATCTATGATTACCTGTCAACTATATAGTTGATGGTTCAGAATGCAACAATATAGATTTCAAAATATTTTAGCAATCTCATATCCAAAAGACAAATCTACTGATTTTCAAAGCAAGATAATAAAGCATGTTAAAGTAAGCCCTTCTAGCTCAGTTGGTAGCACGCAAGTCTACTGATCGAGGCATCGCGGGTTCAATTCTCAGGCAGGGCATACTTTCGTGGAGCTTGGTCATGAAATTTTTTCTATGGCCATTCTCCCTCCTAGCAAAGATTTTTAAATAAGTAGGACAGTTGTCAGTCATGTACGAAAGTATGCGCTTATTAGTTGGTTAACAGCTAAATCCAGAGATGTAGCCTTTCCAGGAGGAGTGAGTCGGTTGACTGACTGCCGTTATATGATCTATATGATGTGTTGCTATGGCGTAAAACCAAACAAACAAAACTCTACTATATACAATTTGAATTTTGAATGTATGAGGAAACGTTTGGATGGCACAGTATAATAAACCATTCAGAATTGTCAAGATCCAACATGATTATAAATTGCATCAAAAATTTCTCTAGATTGGTCCATAATATGAGCTTAACAATTTGACAACAGAAGTGATTGAACAGAATTAATGACTAGTTTTCTACAATTGAACATAATACCAGTGAAGATGTTAACATAAAATGTATCAGTTTGATTAACAAAATAATATTGAGAATTTAACGAAAAATTACAGAGACTCAAACTTTTTCAAAAGTTACCAAATAGTATCAAACTATGCCATTGTGAATATACAGTACCCACCAAAAGTTTGGCGACATAAGAAATTTACAACAATTCTTGAATTTAGATGATTAATTTTGTAGAATTATCATTTTTAATATATTTAAGTACGGTTTGTGATGAAATGGAAACAAATTTCATGAATGTAACACATTAAAAGATTCAGCATCTGACATCCTAAAGCCTCTAAAACCATGTTTATTGTAATAATTTTCCATAACATACGTTTAAGGCAATTTTGTAGTCTTAGTTATAATAATAATGATAACCAAAAAAATAAAGCATTGCTAAAAAGCATTTCAAAATAAACAGTTATCAAATTTTAGATAAAAGCCATTCAATAGGCCTACAAAGTGAAAATGTCTCCAAACGTTTGGTGGGTACTGTATATCTACTCTGCTTAAGTACAAAAAACCAAAAGCCAAAGCAGATATTTTAAAGCAACTACTGAAACAAAGGGAAAAGTTTGAATTACAACTATTTACTGTTAAAGTCTTTCTACATCCATACAGTATGCTTAATTAGGAAAGCCGCCCAGCTAGCTCAGTTGGTTGCACCATGTCTACTGATCTAGGGGTCGTGGGTTTGATTCCCCGGCGGGGCATTCTTTCGTGGAGCTTGGTTATGAAATTATTTCTACGACCATTCTCCCTCCTACCAATGATTCTTAATTATGTAGGGCAGTGGTCAGTCACTGACGAAAGTATGTGCTTAGTAGTTGGTTAACAGCTAAATCCAGAGATTTAGCCTTTCCAGGAGCAACGAGTAGGTTGACTGACCGCCGTTATATGACCTATACAATTTGTTGCTACGGCTTAAACCCAATAAAAACAAACAAACAAACAAACTTAATTAGGATATGTTCTGAACATACATTAAGTCTGTTACAAGGTTTTGAAGACTTGTATCTAACATACGTCATATTCGAGACGTCATGGTAACGTCGTGTAGATCACACAAAAATCTAATTATGTGAAATATTCCATTAGAACCAAGTATTATAGCCTAACTTAAAATAATAATAAATGTACCTTTTCCACTATAAATAATTTGTCAATGCGATAACTTGTTCATCTGTGTCAGTTTTGAAAGTAAAAATTCCTTCAAAATAAACTTAACCCTTTCTTATCTTGATAAGACACTATAACAAACATGTAGTTATATGTTAGTATGATAGTGTCTCTGGCTCTACTAATTGACTATCTAAAATAATTTAACAATGGAGTGGAAGAAAATATTTTGTTTAGTTTGTATATTTTGTTTTGGGATACCTACCCATGGTGCTCAGCTCGACCCAGAGGACCTTGGTACACTTATCGATCTAATGGGTGTGATGCAAGCTAAGATTGATAGACTTGAAAAATCAGAATCGGCTCTGAAACAATCCATTGTAGCTCTAGTGTCAACAACTGCTCAATTCCGAGTTAAATTTGATGACATCGAGAGCAGGCTAAAACAATGTGAACGTCGATATGAGACTGATGTCATTGAAGAAGAATCGAACACAAACAACCACGTTGGAACACTGAATACAGGTACATGTACTCATTTTTTTTAATTTTGGGTGCCTTCATGCAATATTATGCCACATTCGAACATGTTTCAATATAGAGCTTTGAGTACAAAATCAATGGCACGTGTTGCAGGGGTTCGAGTCCCTTTCCTTGAAATATCTAAAATTAAAGGTATGTTTTTGAGATAAGTATCGTTATTACTTACATTAATTTAATTATTTTATCATGTTTAAAGTTATTTTAGTGTTTACTTCAGCAAAACGCCAAGTACCGGAAGTGGTAGCGTTCTCAGCGTATTTAGATCACGTAGTCAGAAATCTGGGTAAAAATCAAGGAATAGTTTACAACCAAGTTCTGTACAATCGTGGAGGAGGCTACGATTCTACCACAGGTAATTTGTAATCCATAAATGACTATAAATAACGATTAAGGAATAAATCTAAAAAAGGGAATATTTTTCAAGATTACGAGTTTCAATCATCACATACGCGAAAACAAAACACTGGGTACAGTCCTTCTAACGGAATTTAGCTCAACTCATTTCAATTTTTACAAGTCTAGTTACAGTGTTTCGCACAGGGGTGGATCCAGGATTTTTTCTGGGGGTCCAAACTTTTTCAAGGGGGGTCCAACATTTCTTACCACAACCACATTATACACTGCAGAATAACGCATCATTATAATAAAAGTACACATAACCATTAGATCTATGTTAAGCAGATCCGCCTATGTCGTGTGACTACACTCTTAAATGGTGCCACAGATTTTCAAGCTCCAAGAATAAAATGGGGAAATTTGGGTTAGAATTCGACGTACAGTATTATAAATTCGCTGAAGTTAGCCAAAAATGTATTAGAATATATACTCTCTTGCCTTAAAACTTGTGTAGAGTTACGTCCGATCCAGCACAAACACAATATAGAAAAATACATGTATTACTATAGTGATGCTGTTTAAAGCTATGAAATATAAATGTATCTTTCTTAGTGAAACAAACAAATTAATCATGCCCCTTACCACAAATCTTGAGTTACACTTGGATTCCCCATTGACCATAATATTATATATAAGGTCGTTTGCGTTAATGCTGGACCCCTATTTACCGTAAATATCTTTTAAACTATAACAGCGATTTTGCTAAAAATTTTAATACAATCTTATTTCAATTTTTCCTTCTAGGATTTAAATTTTCAGAATTTTTAATAGATAAATAAAAAAGTTTTTCATAAGGTACTATGCAAAATATTTGGAATTTTTTATCAAAAATCCGGCGGGAGGTAAAATAAGCTGTTCTGATTATAACATTGTCATACTTTCAGTGTATTTATACAAAGTCCCGTGCGTTTACTGTAAATTTGTCGCTTAAATGAACACTCGACGGTCTACTGAATTGTAAAACAGAGGCCCGTCTTTAAAATCGTACATGTAGAATTTGTATAGATTTTGACGATACAGACGACAGTGATGATGATATTTGAGTTTGTATATACCGTTATACTTAGTTATCAAATAAAATTTCTAACCGGGCCTCATATTTAGCTATTATTTTGTATCTACTATTATGTGGCTGTTCTGATTATTGCACATACCCATTTAACAAAAGTCGCTTTTTGGCTTCAAAATTTGCATTGCATGTCTATGGGAAGTATGTTCTGTAATTAAAGAAAAATTCTGAATGTTTGGATTTGAGAAGGAAAATGCTAGTTATGATCACATACAAAATTTGAGTTAATTTCATTCGATAGTTATTGAGATATTTCATGATTTTAGGGGTCCAGCTTTAACGCAAACGACCTATACATGTTTATAAAGGGTCCTTGGATTCCCATAGTAAAAATTATTAACATTGTTCTTCTATTCTAGGAGTATTTACTGCACCAACAACTGGCATCTATCTATTTTCATGGTCTGTAATGGCTAGAAAACTAGGTGGTGAACATGCCTACGATATTTGGTTAAAACTTGTTGTCAATGGTGATCACAAAGTAAGTATTGTATCAATTTTATATCTAAGATGATGGTCTTCGCATGTTGACCAGTTATGCGTTGAGGCGTTGAGGCGTTGAGGCTCATGCAATTTTTATTAATTATACTGGTTCTAGCCTTTTGTGTGGACTGTTTTTACTTTTGCACGATAATTCGATAATAATTGTTGATTTTCATCCATTTATTAGGTAGGTATATGGAGAATGTGAGTTAAAAAAGAAAGAACTCACGTCAATTTTGCTTTAAGGATTTATGGGTGACACTATATATATTATTTCTAGTAGCTGATTTTTTTAAGTTTTACAAAACTGCCATTCTTTCTTAGCATTATTAAATTGATAGACATTACTTTCCCGCGTTAGTTGGCAACCATTCCAAAACTTATTCCTTTACTCACGACCACAGGCGCCACGCGGTTCCGAATCAAAAACACTGCATATAAAGTGCTATAGATTTTAGACAATGTCGGACGCCTGTGCTTACGATCTTTAAATCCTAATTGCTTAATATGAGAGGGAAAGGGTCCATTTATGTATAAAAACCATTCCGTTATGACTTATAATTATTAAGATGATCGGTTTTGATAGTTCCACTTGTGGCATTTCACTGTACATTAGTGTTGTTTGCTCATGTTATGACGTCATTATTATTATTTTCATCATCTTCAACAGTTAGCAGCGGTTGCTGAAAGTCGCAATGATGTTGATGACAACCAGGGAAGCAGTACGGTTGTTTTAGAGGTCAACCAAGGTGACAAAGTATGGTTGGTACACTATGGAGGTACAGAGATTTTTGGTGCCGACAGCGAAAGAACTTCTTCATTCATCGGTGTTTTATTGTACATGCTTTAAAAGCGATTATGATTCTATGAATTCATCCTAAGAAATATATATATATACATTTATTTAGCAGACATAATTTGTGTTAGTATTTTATCGAAACGGCACGTATTAACCCGATTATATACACGTAGCTCTGTCCATTTGCTGGACCTTACGAACACAGTGTTAAAACTGTTTTGGAGCTCTTGTAGAAATTACGAGTCGTTAGCTCTAATTCTATATTCAATTACATCACTAAGTAATTAATTATTATGAATGAAATTATCATTGCGCTATGGACCTGAGATTTCACTTACAACCGTGCATACATCTTACCTAACCATGTTTTCACTATCAATTAAAATGATCACAGGCACGTAGGAAGCTTTTTCAGATGGGGGGGGGGGGGGGCTAATTTGTTCAGATTTATTTTAAGAAAAAGAAAACGTTACCTACTGTTACAGTACTTATGTTTAAGTTTAGTTTTTACACTGCATTTGAGCATCTTGTTCCATAAAAAGTGTTTGCAATATTGATTTTGAAGAAAAAGCATACATGCATCAATCAATTTAGTGTGACAGATTAAGTAAAGATCCTTAATCACTATAACTGCTGAAAATACCTGTTCCTACGGGCCTGGATCAGATTCAAATGCTTTTGTTCATATCTTATTGATTTTTATGTCAACATTGGAATATTAGTCGTGCTTTATTCCGTGTTTCATATATACATGTATATACGTTATGGACGGATTTTTCTTAATATATGCAGACAATTTTATAGCCAAGTCAATCTGGTTCCATCGTGATGTCAAATGTGATAGCAAAATATAAGACTGTGGATATACACCACAACATGCTTAATGCTAAATACAGTTATAAACGAAAAGGAGCACATTTCAAGTTCATTTTAGTAGGCCTATGCATCTAAGAAAGAGGTACGAATTGTACAGAGTACGAATTGACTGCAAAGAGTGTAAATCGCCTAGTGGTATTGAATAATTAAAGCGTTCAGAGATCATGATCAACAATAACACAAATCAGGGGTCATAAAGTAGGAAACTCAACGTTTTATAACAAAATACTGACAAATCATCAAAATGTCTCACGTTTTAAAGTGCTGGAGGGAAGCAGCAACCCTCTTTCTTATTGCTAAGACAAGAAAACCAGTTGTCACCGCATTTCAAACGACCAATTTTGAGATTCTAATGTTGAAAAGAAGTGGAAAGTCAAGTTTTATGCCTGACGTGCATGTATTCCCAGGTGGTGTAGCTCACGATTCTGATTTCAGTCCTGAGTGGATGGATTTGTATGAAAAAACTGGTTCTGTTAATACTGGTTGTGTAAAGAAATTTCTGGAAAGAGGAGGTCCTGGCACGTTTATGTTCAGTCGCCCCCGCCCCGAAGAGTTCAGTAAAATTCCAAGTGAACTAGCATTTCGTATTTGTGCAATTAGGGAAACGTTTGAAGAGTCTGGTATACTCCTCGTCAGAGACATAAATCAGTTAAAAAATCAACCAATCAGTTCAAACGATTTACCTGTCAGTGGAAAAACTTCCGTCTTCTCCGATACAATTTTGAAAGACTGGCGCGAAAAAGTTGACGAAGATGCCTCGCAGTTTATAGTCATGTGTAAAGAACTTGATTTAGTTCCTGATGTATGGTCATTATATGAATGGAGTAATTGGCTTACTCCGCTTATCCCAAACATACAGAAACGAGAGTTAAAGTCTGGCAAGAGATATGATACTGCCTTTTTCTTGTGTGTGTTGGATTATATTCCACATGCTGTACATTGTGACAAAGAAACATCAGAACTTGAGGTGAGATACAGGAAATACATCCTTCTTTTCTTACATGTAGTTAGACTAGTTTTGCATTGATAGAGTCTGGTATTGTTTTTTTTTCATCTGTCAGTGACGCATACATTTACCCCTCTGATTTAAATTCTCACTACAGTACTTCAGCATTCATTTGATATTAATAAAAATATATATCTGAGTATTTAAATAAGCAAGGTTATTGTATGTGCCACTAACAGTTGAATGAAATTTAAATTTAACAATAGTACTGTTCAAGTAATTTTGTTTGTTTGTTTCCTTATTTGTATCAATTATCAAACATGATCAAACCAAATAAGAACGTATACTACAATATAAGTGTTTTATATTTCAGTGGACTTCAACCAGTGGATTTTTGTTGAAACATAAAGATGCTGATAATTCATTACAACTTGCCCCACCGCAGTTAGTGGAGCTAAGTCGTATATTGAATTTCACTGATGCTGAAAAGTTGAAACATTTTTCCTGGGAGAGATCAGAAAAAAGAGCTCTACTCTACTATCCTGTAACATGTTTCTGTAAAGATGCTTTACTCTTCCTTTATCCAGGTAAGTTAATAGTTTTTGTGTAAAGAGTTTTAATGTTTGACTTAGCCCAGTTTGTGAACATCCTTTACATATCAGTAGTACATACATGTATTTGTAACTATACTGAACCAAAAAAGAAACTTTCGCAATGTATGTGCCAGTTGTTCAAGGGTACCACTTACATGTACACACATATATACATGTAGTAGCTTGTAAAACTGTTGCTCGTGTCAATAATACAGTATTTACAAAATCATAACGTTGATTTCATCCACGACTGGCCCTCAAAAAGTCCGGATTTGAACCCAATATTGAACATCTTTGGGATAATCTGGATAGACGCGTACGTCGACGTCCGAACCCTCCAAACAACATCAATGACCTTCAAGCTGCATTGCTTGAAGAATGGAATAGTATTCCACAGGCTGACATTAACAAGCTTGTGCGACGTCGCTGTCAGGCAGTCAGCATCGCCCACGGCGGTCACGCATGCTACTGATTGTTAACTTTAGAAACGACCCCTACCTTATTTTAATTTAAAATTCAACAATCAATCTGATCCTTTCCTCCAAAATGATGATTTTAAAAGAACCACAATACATTTTTATTTACAAAAATGTAAGCTTTCAGCCAAAATAATTTAAACTGCACTAACATATCTACAATCAAACTTGGCGAACGTTTCTTTTTTGGTTCAGTATATAATGTATGGGTTTTCTAGCCGAACAAAGTATGATTGTTCCAGATACACTAGTGCAGAACAAAATTATTGTACAGCTTAATGCAGAAAAATATATGATTAAACTCTTGTTCTGTACACCCATATTTTTATGTTAACATTGTTGCACATGGGTACTTCAGGTACAAAATTTTATATAAAATATTTGATATTATATCAAAGAGTTATGTGATAAGAATATAAATGAAACTCATTATCTTTATGTTTTATATTCCACAGGGGATGAATTATACCCAGAGAATCCTGATTTCGAAGGAGTAAATCCTCCTTTGATCTTCAATATGACGGCAGCTGAGTTAAGAACAAAATATCCTAAAATGAACAGGTCAGAGATATTTGGAGATGGGACAAGAACATTTACTTGTGTTACAGATATGGCCGATGGCCAGGTTCAACCACTACATGATTTACTGGTGGATAATGGAGCGACATCAAAATTATAAGCAACTCTTATTAGTCAATATTGAAAATATTACCATCAGTATTGAGATTAAAGATGGGCATTCGATAGCTTTTATACTCTATACAGTAAAATTCCAATGTCAGGACTATCATAACCCATGGTCTCAATAGTCAATAAAGGGACCTTTTTCTTTTCAAATTAGGCCACAACGAATTGATCATGCGTTCTACAGATTTTTCTCGAAAATTATGGGGCAAGCGAGCAAAGAAAAAAAAGTCTTAACTCAGTTGCTTTATATAGTGGTTTGAACAAATTTTTATGAGCGAGCAAGGAAATGAAAATATTTTTTGTGAAAATGTCAAAATTAAGGTGCAAGTGAATCCATAGAATGCATGGTCAACTTGTTGTGGCCTTAAGTACATTGGTATTAAAATCTTCAAAATTGCATGATTTTGTATTGTGCATAAAGTTTGACTCCAATCTGACCTTTCACATTTGCATCTAATAATTATCTACACATATCCCGACGAAAATCAGTACCACGACCATTCTACACTTCGGCTGCGATTGTAAAATTATAGAAGTATGTTTATGTGTAAAATTGCCACACTTAATCCTCACGGCCAGTGTAATCGAGCATTAATACTACATTCCTATTCAATGTAATGAATATTCTTCCATAAAGGTCAGGTCGGGGTCATACTTTCCCCACAATTATAACCAATGTAATCTTTATAGTGGAACTTTACTGTATTAGAAAGATTATGAATAAAATGGGAGAATTAAAAATGTGGGACAATGTTAGTTTGGTCATTGTCCATGCTTGTTGTTAGTGAGGCTTCACAGCCTATGATTGTTATTGCTTTTATGATGACTTTAAACTTGGCTCAGCATTCAGGTTTAGTCATATTAAATTGTTTACACCAGTTTGAGAAATATTGACATTTTGAAGCTTGCATAAGCAGAGTTGAAATTTTGAATAAGGAAGTGTTATTTGTTTGCATGATTTTATCAACCATCTTCAGATTATAAATCTTACAACAGAGCCGAGTTGAGTGCCAAGTTGGTATAGTCCGTTTTTTCTCATCCGTCAAAGCTTGAATAATTTCACGGTGACTGAATGCATTGTTTTTGTACTGGCGACCTAATTGTTATTAAAAATTTCTTAAATAAAACATATTATAGGGCATAAGCAACTTTACTCGATCATAATACACACTTTCGGAAACTCATGGATGTATTACAACAATAATTTAAACAAACACATTCACTGTGAAATTATTCAAGTTTTGACAGTTGAGTTGAGAAAAAACAAACTATACTGTAGATTTTGAAATCTTAAGCTCTGTAATCATTTTGAGATTATATTGCTTTTTTATGCTTTCATATTTGTCAGTATTATCTGGAACACTGTTATTAAAATAAGTTATGTTGAATACTGATGTTTGTTGTATTATTTGTTATATATTTGTTTAGCAATTTTTACAATTTTTCTATTATGGGTAAATGTTAGACAAGTAAGATTCTGAATGAATATTAGAGATCAGTACTTCCGTACATCAATGATCATACTATTAGCACTACTGATTGAAAAATCATTACATGAAGTCAATTTTGTACTGTAGTTATTTCATTTCCCCTTTTTCGTTTTTTTGGTTTTTGATGGTTTGGAACTTGAAATAAGACTCACAACTGGTGCTATTAATTGTTTAAAATCCATTTGAAGTTATTTATGACATATAATTGTAATTTTGAATAAAGGTATCATAAAATGTTGATCCAACGTTCGCTTAATTGTTTAATAACCAAATCAATAGCTAGCTATTGTAAACATACCTACTCATGAGAATGACCACTAGTTGTTAACCAGTTACAAGGCACATACTTCTGTCAGGAGCGGGTGTGGCCGAGTGGTTACGGCGTTGGACTGGGTAACCATTGGATGGCCAGCCTCGCTTTGGTTTGAATCCCATCTAAAACCTACCCAGTTGTTTCCTTGAGCAAGAAATTATTCTACTAGCTTAGTACTGGGGGACCAGGAAGTGGACTTGAAAGTGATTAATCTTAAGTTGTAAGAACTTGTTTCACAATCAAGCTAAAATAAATTGGTATAAACAAACTTGTCAGTGACCGACAACTGTCCTGGGTGATGAATATTGCTCAAGCCCTATATAATAGAATCTGTTCTGTTTCTACATAATTAGAATCATAGGTAGGAGTGAGAATGGCCATAGAAATTATTTCATAACCAAACTAAACACAAGCATGCCGCCTGCTCAGAATTGAACTTATAACCCTTCGATCAGTAGACTTTAGTGCTACCAAAGGAGCCAGCCAGACAGCGAAAAGACAAGTAAAACAAAACATTAACTATGGTATATTTACCATGAAAACATCTTTATTTAATCGTATAAGTAGAACACATAAGGTGACAACAAGTTCAATTAAGTTTTTAAATTGATACTTTGAATAACAACAATTTGAGATCAATGAAAAAAAATCAAACTGAACAATTTAGAGATACATAATTATAACAGACATAAAACAAGACTGATAGGATACATAGTTCCTTACTTTAATAGAGGATGAGTTCTTTTTAAAGAGCCGAGATGCTCAAAATATGACTTTGAGGAAAAGGTTTTAGAGAAACAAATGAGCACGGCGCATCAGTTAGAATTAAAAAAATAACATTTTTAAAGACTATACAATGCTTTTTTCAAGAAGAGCCGCGATGTTCAAAAAATAATTTTGAAGAAAAGGTTCTAGAAAAACTGGTGCGTATGGAACATCAGTTCCAACTATTAAAACAAGACTTTAGTTGGAATAGAGCATTAATTTGAATAATTTAAACAAGATATTACTAAGTCTGAAAGTAAATAAAAGAAAGCTGAAGTGGAACAATATAAGAATGTAACATCAGCTTTGGTAAAAGATTTCAATGACAGATTGGTTTTGATACAAAGTTTATTAGTATGAAGATAACCCCTTTCTAAAGTGACTTTGATGTTCAAAATATGATTTTGAAGAAAAGGTTCAAGAGAAACTAGTGCGTATGGAACATCCGTTTGAATTATAAAAAATAAGATTTTACAAAGACTTTTCAATGCTTTTTTGAGATGAGCTGCAATATTCGAAATACGATTTCAGAGAAAGAGTTCTAGAGAAACTAGTGCGGATGGAGCATTAGTTCGAACTATTGAAACAAGACCTTACTAAGACTTTACAATGCTCTTTTCAAGAGGAGCTGTGATGTTCAAAATAAGATTTTGAAAATTTTTTTTTTTTGAGAAACTAGTACGCATGGAACATCAGTTTGAATTATCAAAACAAGACATTGCTTTTTTCGAGAGGAGTCGCAATGTTCTAAATATGATTTTGAAGAAAAAGTTCTTGAGAATATAGTCCTCATGGAGCATCAGTTGGAACTATTAAAACAAGACTATTTTTGCTTTTTTCGAGAAGAGCTGCAATGTTCAAAATATGATTTTGAAAAAGATTCTTGAGAAACTGGTGCGTATGGAGCATTAGTTTGAACTATTAAAACAAGAATATACTAAGTTTATCATTGAAATGAAAGAAACAAAAACTGATGTGGAACAATATAACAACCATGGATAAAACATTAGCTACTATAAAAGAGAAAGTTGATAAAACTTCTGTGGAACTTATGGTTAACGAATACAGTCAGATCTCGATACAACGACATCGTTCGTTTCCAAGAAATGTGTCGTTATAACGCATATGTCAGTGTAATGAATTCTTCCGACCATGTACATAATGGTATTGGTTCCCATAAAATATGTCAGTATAACGAGAATGTATTAATTTTTCGCACAGCATCAGTTTGGATTATTAAAAAAAGACTTAATTCAGAATGGAGCATTAATTTGAATTATTGAAACAATACTTTACTTCAAATGAAGCATCAATTTGAACTTTTAAAACAAGACTTTACTCCAAATGAAGCATCAATTAGAATTATCGAAGTAAGACTTTACCAAGTCTGTAAGTGAACTAAAAGAAACCAAAATTAATATGGAACAATATATAACAACCATGGATAAAACATTAGCAACCATGATAGAGAAAGTTGATATAACTTCAGTGGAACTTATGGTAAACAAAACTCTACATAAACAAGTAGAAGATATGAATTGGCTGAAAACATTTTCACTTATTTTAGTTCAGATTATTAATTGGTAATACAAGTATGAAAACATGTTAAAATCATGGAAATATCTCAATACTCTTTCAGTAAGATACATGAGAATTTCAAGGAAGAGTATAGCCTTTGAAATTTAAACTCTATTTCTTGCAGCATATTAAAAAGATAAAATTTGATTAATAACTTTTACTAACATTTTAATTTTTTTTCGTAAAAACAAATAATTAATGATCAACCTTATAAATAAATAATAATCAATTCACTTTTTGAAAAAAAAATTGATTCTTGGACAAAAAAGAAAGTGTCCAAACCAATGGAACACAGTTATAATAAACAATGTTGGCAGCTTTGTTTGTTAGCTTTAAAGGCACACCAAAAAAGAAAGATAATTTTGAGTTAAAAAAGACTGCATATATTACAATCTTTGCCTTAAATATAACAAGCACTAGCACGATGTATGTTTGTGCATTTGGCTAAATTAGCTATGCCAGTTTTATAAGCAATTTACGCTCCCTAAAATCAGCATTTACTAGTTCATGGGTTTGGACATAGAGATTCATTTGAAGACAACTGTATAAGACAGTTAATGAAATTTCAGAATACTGGAAAGATAAAAGAACTGAAGTGCAGTGAGTACTAAAGATACTAAGAGGATTTAATAATTAACGCAAACTGCACTTCAGATTTTAAAAAAAAACTCTCTCAGTCAACTGGTTAAAAATGTACAGTCAATTAAAATCATAACTTAGCACATAGTAACAAGTGCTACTTACCTATTTATGATTTAAAAATAAAAATATGTTAGTTAAGATTAAAAACATACATGTCTAAGTATATATACATGTACAGACACAATAATTATAAATTAAACACAAGACAATTAAGTGGATAGTAACATTAGAAATAAAAATTCACTAATATGAAAAAATATGGTTAAACAAAGGTTAACTCATATTTCATAATGTATACAGAGAAGATGAACACAAAACTGTATGATAAATTACATCAAATAATGTATTGATAGGGTTACAATTATAATAATAACAATAATAATGGCTTTAATTAAATAGGGAACACAGAGGGCAAAATCAATCTTTTCTACGAGTCTCTGAGGGGCAAAGGGGTAGGCGATGTTTGCAGAGGTAGTCTCATATTGTTAGCTCAATTATAATAAGAATTGTTATTTTCATTTTTTACACAAGTACCTATAATTCACAAAAATATCTAAAAACAGAAATATGTGCTGCACATCAAATATCTTATCTTATTTATATGCGGACATCACAATGGAAATAATTATGATAAAAATCAAGTTAACAGATCACAACCGTTACTATTTATAGAAAATATAAAAATCTTGCGTCTTTTTATTGGACAATAAGGCCTCAACAAATTGACCATATGTTCTATGGATTCGCTCGCACCTTCATTTTGACGGTTTTTACAAAAAAATATTTTTATTTCCTCGCTCGCTAGTAAGATTTTACTTATTTTTTTCTTCGCTCTCTCGCCCCGTTTTTTTTTCCAGAAAAATCCGTAGAACACATGATCAACTTGTAGTGGCCTAATTAAAACAATAGTAGTATTAAGTATTAGCAAATATATAAATCAATATAAATCCACAAATACTTATAAAAACACTTTCACATCCTAATTTTGCTGACTGTCCTAGCTTATAAAACACTAATATTTATATCTAAAAACTTCCATCTCAATAAGGGACCTTAGTCAGTTAATTCCCCTTGTATACTCCTAAAATAGGTAGGTCCAATTAGTTGGATTACTCGGATTTTACCCTTACTTTTCAATGTCAACTTGCCAAAATTAATCTTAAATAACTTTTTTATAAATCATTTAATTTGTTTAAAATTCAAGCTGAGTATTTTTAGAGTGAAGAACTATCTTAATTTCATCACTTCTGTTAATATCTTAATTAAGCAGATGATATTAGACGAAATATTTTGTTATCCTTACATAGGACTTTAAAGATAAAACCTGAGGATTCCAACTGTTAGGACCTACTTACCATTAGGATGGCTTCAGATTTTATCAGGGAAAGATAACTGACTAAAGTCTCTAATTCTTTGTCATTTCATGTCCACACTGGTGGTCTTCAAAATTGATTAAAACATGAATTTACAGTTTTATGCAACTCATGTTTTTCACACACCAATTTCAAATTATACGACTATAGTTTCATGATCATGATTTTAAGTTGTTCACAAGATCAATTTGTTGTTTTTGATCAAATCTGTAGTTTTTGATCAAATCTGTAGTTTGAAGATCAAATCTGTAGTTTGAAGACCAAATCTGTAGTTTCTTTATCATATCACCAGTTGTTCTTTTCTTATCAAATCTCTAAGTTGTTTTACAAATCAAGTTGATTTTATCAAAGCTTTGTGTTTTTTCATCAGATCTATTGCTTCTTGATCAAATTGTTCACTTTATCTGTTAATTGTTGTAATTCCACAGTTCTATCAATTTTTAAATATTTTCCTTTCTTTATTTGTACACTAGATATCCATTCTGGTATTAATTCTATACAAAGATTTATATGTGGCTCAACATCACCTGAAATAGAGGAAAACAAATGAAAGATTATGCAATTGCTTCAAAAATGACCAACAGTATTATACCCATGCTACATTCTGGCTTTGAAGTATGACATTCAGTGAATAAATCTAAGGTTTGAAAAAATGTGGTTGCATCAACTAGACCTAAATCTGCCAATGTTACACTTCTTTGTAATCATTAAATGGTCTCCTCATGAAGATAAGTATAGTTGTTCAACTTATCCAAGTTATTATGGAGATAAACATTCTGACCAAAATGAATGCAGTTACATGGTCTAGACACCCTGTTAGTTAATATCTGATGACAACAGACTTTGAGAGGGGACAATGTGCACACTATTGCACCATGTTTTTACCAGTGACCCACATGAAAACGGGGATTTATCCAAATGTGTAGCCTTGTTAAATAATATCATCATCATTATTATTATTATCATTATTACTCTATTGCTCGCCAAGAATACCACATAAGGCCACAACAAGTTGATAATGTGTTCTACAGATTTTTCTGGGAAGAAATGGGGCGAGCAAATGAAGAAAAAAAAAATATAAAACCTTAATTCAGTTGCTTTATATAGTGGTTTGACCAAATTTGAGTAAGCAGGGAAATAATTGATTTTTTGTAAAAACTGTCAAAATTAATGCGCGAGTGAATCCATAGAACACATGATCAACTTGTTGTGGCCCAAGAGATCAAACTGAACAAAAATGGTGGGGTAAAAAATGACAGAAATCAACTAACCTAGAGCTATACCAGATTTATGACTATCAATGATTTTCTGAACAACAGAATCAATGGGTAAAGCTGGTTTCTTCTCTGTTACAAAATGTGATCTTATTATACGCATTAAATCAGGTAATCTTTTCATCATTGATAATCTTTTCTCAGCTTTAGGATCTCGTGTTAAAGCAGTCGCTGTCTTGGCTGCTTCTTTGGCTCGGATTTTTTCAAGTAGCGACAATGGTACACCTTTCATATTATTAGACAATGGTTTACTGGGTGTTGATGCTGGAGTCACTGATGGTTTGGGTACCTCTGATTTAATCTCTTCATCTTTGATAGTTGCTTTTAAAGCTTCTTCTATCTGAAATCATATTAATAATTATACATATTTAATGATTTTTCTAGATTCAGAAAAGGGCAGGGTGGCAGAAACAAGGCATTGTGTATCAGAGGGTTGATTTATATAGTAACCATTTCTGAATAGATAGAAGCAAAATACAAAAAGAGAAAAATGACAGAGTGCAGCACCCAGCTATTCTGCTTTTGATTGTAATAGAGATGTTTATGCACACAGGGAAGTCTTTCAGAATATGAAGTGCTGTCCCATTATGCTCTAGAACAAATTATGTTGTGCTTTACTGTAATGATAAAAAGAACATTTAGGTTCTATGTGACCTTTATGTTCCAAATGGTTATTTTGAGAAAGAAAAGTCCTAATATTCAACTATCTATACTATTGATTTTGATGGTCCTAATAGAGGAACAATACAATGTACTAGTAATAACATTACCTTAGGAGTTAGTTTGCTAGTAGTACTAGCTAGTACATCTTTAGCTGTTTGATAAATTTTAACATCTGGAGGTTGAGGTAAATAACTTGGTATAATATCTGGTACTTCATCTAAAGGAAACTTTGGATGCCAACGAGTTATCTTGTCATCAGGTATAGTTAATGGACGACTTAGTCGAGATAAAAACTCCTGTAAATATAACATTGTAATTGAGTAAAAAGTACAATAAAAATGTATTAATTTGCTAATTAAAAACTCTTTATACATTCAACATTGTGAGAATACTGTGTAATTCAATTTAAGCCAACACAAATTAATTACAATGCAGTCTACAAAATAAGCTTGCCCGAGACCACTACTTTATAGTTTAAGCAACATAAATTTCTTTTGGGCAACCAAAAATCTACAAACAAGATACAGTGTTTGCTACTAAAATGACCAGTTCAGGCAACCACTTTCAAATCCTAATTTCGTAGACTGCTATGAATTAATGCTATAACATTAGAATGTTCTCATTTAGTTATTCAAAACATGAATCTATTGCTGAAAAAACACATTTTACATATTACGTCATGTTAAAATGCATCTTGCTTCGATCATAAACTTTCTTATGGATAAGTAAAACTAAGGTATGGTGCCTTAAGCTGCTTTTCAATAATTCATATAACCAAAGTTTAACATGCAAATAATAACAAAGGGATAATCTTCATTTCTCACCCTATGATATTGTTTAACTGTATGTATAAGACCATTATGAAACATATTTCTTCTGCTAAGTAAATGAGAAGCTTTAAATATTGGTCTACTAGACTTTTCATACTCTGAAAATATAAAATATCGCATTAGTTAACACATTTTGGGTCCCTAAGTAAGCGCAAATAATTAACTTTCAGTTTCTCACTATATTAAGAATCAAAGTAACACATTTCTTGGAAGAACATAATAAGAACCAACACAGTACAAAATGAGGGTTGCCCGCAGACTGTAGTAAGTGCATTTCCTATAGGAACGAGTTACAACAGTCTTGCAGACAACCTTCGAAATGTAAGTTATTACACATATAAAAGAAAATCCTTAACTTCTAAAAGACCACAGGGCAACATAAGCAGCAACAAATGAAACAGGTAATCCAGATGTCAGAAATCCCAAATGTAGTTTCCATGAGCTGTGGACTTAAAAACTAGTCTTTAATATTCATATGAAGCAACATAATAAAGTCCCCAGTATAGTTATCCATGAGCTGTTGATTTTAACACTCATCTTCAATATTAGCACTATAATAATTTATCATATTTATCACAAACCTTCAGCTTTAAATCTAGCTTCTACAGTCAGTTGATAACCAGAATCTTTAAAACCTTGCATATTTTGTAGTCCCTTCTCTTGACGGAACTCATAGGCATCGGGATATACAGTTTTAATCTTTCCAACATGATCTTTTTCAAAATTTCTATCAATGAAAACATAGTGAAATGTAATATTGTTGAAATGTTTCACAGTAAAGTGGAATATAAAGTCTTATAATACATTGATATGGTTAATAGGTATTATATAACAAATGAACAAAGATCTAATGCAGGGATTGTCTACACTGGCTATTAATGGGAGTGAGGGCGTTACATTCAGTAGAAAGATTTCAATTGAAACAATAAATGTATAATAGCAAATTTTATGATGTCAAACAAGTAGAATTTTCAACTCCTCATATTTTAAGAGCAACATTGACTAAAAACATAAGTTGTAGATCTTTTTTCATGGCACAATACAAAAAGTCCTGCTACAAAAAACCTTGGTTATTGCAAAACCATGCCATTTAGGAATTTTTTTTTAAATCCCAAATGCTTCAAAAAGAAAAAAAGTTCCCAATATAAGACCATTCTTTTATCAAGACTATCGATTAATGGTCCTAATAGTGAAACTTTATTGTAGGAAATTATTTCAGTGATGAACTAATATGCTACAAGTAAATTGATTCTTGTCAGACAGACACAGCATAAGTAGACTTAAAGTTTATAACTGTAACATTCACTTTATACAAACCTTTTAGTAAGTTCTTGTACAGCATGTTTCAACTTGGAGAAAGTACAAGTTTCATTTCTATTATGTAACATACTAACAACTTGATCCATACCACGGAACTGATCAGCTAATAGTTTATACTTATATGGTAAATTAAGAGTAGGAGCTGAAGGCGTGGCAAGATGATGAAATCTTTCATATGCTGGAATTTTAGCTTTGATTTCTGGTTTCACCTCACTGTAAAATAAAATAATGCTTAAATCAACGAGCAATCAGATTTAGATAGGATTGATTTTGTTTGTTGTTTGTTTTGGTTTTACAGAAATAGGATTGAAAGTCAATTAACTTGGTGTTATTACTGAGTACAATTTTTTATGTTACTGTCAGTGCCAGTATGAAAATTAATTATAAACAATATGAATGTGGCGGTCAATGTTATAGCTCTTGAATTTCCTTGATTTATAATAAACAGTATAACTTGCATTTACGTCCCCCTTCTATTAGCAATCACTTAAAGTGAGTGTCCAGTCTGCCTACTCCCAATAACGGTCAATTTATTTTGATCCCAAAAGAAGCAGCCACCTGCTGTATGTGGTCAGTTGTTACCTATGGTTAATATATTACAATATTGACAATTTCTTCATAAAACTCAACTTATATCTTAAACATTGAAGATGGTTTGCTTTAAATTAACAAAAAGTAACAGTTAAACTAAAGCGTAACCAATTTTATACCTGTCTATTTCTACTTCAACCTTCAAATTATCAAACTTCTCCAGTTTTGGTACTTCTGCTTTTATTTTTTTCCTCGTCTCTTTCATTTCAGAAAGTCGATTCTTGAGATCTGCCAGGTTACTCACTTTACTAAGTTTTGTTTTTAGATCTTCAGCATTGGGAATCTTAGCCTGCAAATAAAACACATTGGTTATCATTCAGTAAATGTAGCTGTTGTTTTGTAATTAAAATAAAGTCAAACTTCATATTATAACTTACTAAAAGACATGGCATTTCAACTTAAAACACAAAATATGTACAGTCTCCAATTACTTGACAAACAAAGCATTTGTATACATAGTTAGGGGCTACTGCGCTTTACCGTTACGTAGTAATTCACCGGTAGTAGAAATATGATAAGCGCTTGCGCGCGACTTATGGCGCCGAAGGCTCATTCATTTCATGAAAACAGTTTTGACCTGTTTGAATAGAAAGGTAAGTAATTTTATTTTAATATGATATTTTCTGTCCTTTATCGGGGGCTGCTGCCCCCGAAGCCCTGCTTTTTTACAGTCACCGTCAGTACCGACTCAATGAAGAATGGCGACGCAATACTTGTTTACATTATTGCTAAGTTAGCAACGGAGGGGCACTTGCAAAATGACGCATACGCAGGAGGCGCATACCGGTAAAGTGCATTCTAGCCCATAGTTATAAATCACCTTTTTTGATTTGGTCTCCAAGGCTTTGACCTTCTCCATGGCTGATTCAATATTCTTAGAAATTTTCATTGTTGAAGGTTTCAATTTGTTCTCCACATCTGATTCTGCATCAAAGCTGTTTTCTTGAACAGAGTTCTGAAATAGAATGTGTGGCTTTTGATCGACAAGTAAATCAGTAAGCATGGAAATAAATATTGGTTTTATATTTTAAGTAAAAAAAATTAACACCACAAATGAATACTTAGAATCATAACCATTTTTATTTACAAGTAAGTCATCAGTGTCCAATACTTACTTCATATGTGCATATCAACTATTCACTGAACTGATGTTTTATGACAATGATATATGAACATGTTATTTAATATATTATATAATACTATTATTCTCTGTACACCAAATTAGGAATTCAAGAGATAGCCATAGCTCTTCGTACCAAATGCCTGAGGTGGTTTGGTCATGCTTTTCGTAACAATAGTACAAACACCATTATGAACATGGATATTCCAAGGGCCCGTGGGTGTGGAAGACCTAGAAAATCTTGGTCTGATTGCATCAAGACCGATTTAAGTGTATGTGGTATGGGCAATACCAGTCCACACAATAGGGACGGATGGAGAGCTGGTGTTAGACGTTCAAGCCGCCTGCTGCCTACCTCAGTATCTGGGACACCCTCAGCAGATGACAAATAAACTCAGGATATGATGATGACAGGATATGATGATAGTAGTCCTTGATTTAGGTGATTTTGTGATAATTTACTTCATCATCAACTTTTGGTTGAAATGCACAACCAATGTGACAACATATATGTACCCTTAAATTAATATCCCATTTGAATCAATGCAGCAATATTACCTCAGAAGAGGAATCCTGAATCAGTTGTAATTTCTTTCTAGCCTTAGTCTCCGCTTGTTTTGTAACAACTGGCGCAGCTCTTTTCTCAGGGGTAGCCTCATCTGATTTCTGGTCATCTTTAACTGCAGTTTTACCATTCCTACATCTTTTACGACTTTTAACATTCTCTTCTGTTAACTTTTGAGGCGTCTCTTGTTGATTTTCAACAGGCCCGTCATGTTCATCCCATGACGAAGTGATTGATTCAGTAACCTGAACTGTAGCTTTTTCACTCTGCGAAACGCTTGATAATGATGCCTTGATTGAGATCTGTTTTGGATCTGCCTTAATTTTCCGTGATCGTGTCACTTTTTTCACAGATGGAGCAGATTGCTTTGATTTTCTTGCAGCTCTAGTTTGTAATGGTGAAAACACATTATCTCCCTTGATCGGCGTTTCAGTTTTGTCCTCATTTTCCAAGGTTAAGTTACGATATTGGTTCGTATTTGTACGATCTAATGTCGATATGTCCACCGATGTTGTGGTTACTTCTACTTTCCTCCGTTTTGAAGGCTGTGAGGCAGGATTTCTTTTTCTTGTGGAGAAAAAATCGGTCACCTTTCCTTGCGACATTTTTCTGCTTTGTTGACACTTTTTTAACCGCCAAATATCACGTGACTAATTTAGCGACTGGTTTAAAGTAAAACCCGAAGTGCACCGGACGCGTTTGATGAAATCAGTAAACCAGTCTCATTAAGGAAGTATTGGTCACGTGACGAAAACATGTCGGCCGATACAAACACGAATCCATTTTTGACAGACGACGACGAATTCCTTGAGAATGAGCCTGAGGACATCCCTCAAGTTCGGGTCCAACCGAGCGAGACTCCAGACCTTAGCTGGGATTCGATTGCAGCTAAGCTTTTGAAAGAAAAGTTGACATTAACAGCGTTAGAGCTTCACACAGAGCTCGTGGAGGCTGGAAGAGAATTGCCTAGATTGAGAGATTATTTCTCAAATCCAGGGAACTTTGAAAGATCTAAGGAAGATTCGCCTCCATCTACTTTACGTTAGTTTCATTTATCTTTTAAGATCTATGTTTAAATGTTACTGACACTGGCTGTGTCCCCATTTACGGGTTTACCTATGTAAATTTCAGAATCTGTCACTTACGGCCCCTGTCTCTTTCGTACTCTAGGCCGAATCGTTTTTTTCCTAATTTTAACTTGTTAGTTGTACAATTTTACTATGTATTGATAATTAATTTGTATGATGGAAGGCACTGACAAATGGAAGATTTATTTCTTATGTAATGCCAATGTAAACCTATTCTTGTGATCAACCTTCCAACTGCAAACCGTCCTTACTGTTAACTAGAGCTGTCTTCGATTTCCAACGATATCGCTGTATCATTGATATTTATTTTCTGATTAATAATCAATATGCATTTTGAAATGTCAATAAATCCTATATAGGTAAATAAATGAAAGTCACTATTAAGGGTTAGTCCTAAATATAAGACCCTACGTATGTTTTTTATCATTTGGACATTTCTCTGTTACGTAGGGTCTTAACGGATTGCTTCAAAAACACATAGCAAGAATTTTAGTGTACAGACATCGATTCAGGTCTGAACGTTCTACTCGTTTTAATTCGAAAAATTTGCAATAAAACGATACACCAATAGAAAGATAAACGAAAAATACACATGATAAAAGTAAAATTATTTCAAGTTCTAACCTTAGACAGTCAAATAATCCATTTAAACTCCTTAATTGACGAGTACTTTCAGTTTATCACAATAACCGAGCAATAATAGCCAAAGCAATCCGAATTCAAATTGGGTCACATGATTTGTAAGAATTGATTTTGAACGAATTTATAAGGTATGCTATTGAGAGCAAGAACGACAACTCTGGAAAAATTTTTCGTTTAACCGAAGCGACACTTTATTCACCGGCAAGAATTCAGTTCAAAATGGCGGCGAACGGCGACAACCCTGGATAGCAGTAAAAGTAATTAGTGTTTCTGTAAGCGAAAAACCTGATTAATACCTTTTGATTTATGGAAAGAATAAAAGTAAACTTTTATCTATCGTTTGGTGCTAATTTGACCCACATTCATTTACTTTTAGAAAAAAATATTTTGCTATGCGTTTTTGAAGCAATCCGTTAAGACCCTACATAACAGAAAAACGTCCGTATGATAAAATAGTTATGTAGGGTCTTATATTTAGGACTATATTAAGGGTCAAATTTCGTGAGAGGAACATTCTATCGTAGGCGGAAACAAGTGCGCTGTCATAATATGAACTGATAGGTCTAAAACATTGACAGCTCACCATTTAGGAAATAGTTCTAGTCCACAGAAGGTATAACATTCATGACAAATATACATCTATAATGAGTTTATGACAACATAAACGGTCTGTATAGTATTGCAGTGAAGGTATCAATATCAGTGTATCGTCAATATTTATTTCTCGATTATCGATATTGTTGATACACTTTGAGCCCAATCAATGACAGCTCTACTGTTAACTGTGATATGTGTCTTCCCAGTAGGATAACCTGACTAAACAGTTTTGTATAATTGCCAACTGTCACACTAAGGCCACAACAAGTTGATAATAAAAAAATGGGGTAAGCGAGCGAAGAAAAAAATCTTAATTCAGTTGCTTTATATAGTGATTTGACCAATTTCTTATGAGCGAGCAAGGAAATAAAAATATTTTTTGTCAAAATGAAGGTCCATAGAACATATGATCAACTTGTTGTGGCCTAAAATACTTTACAAAAAGAAAAATATTTTAAAATTGCTTTTAAATTAAATGGTTACAAATGTATAAGTTGCTAATCATGTTCTTTTTTCAGCAAGAACATCAAGTATTCAAACATTTGACTCTCTCGACTTTGCTCGATATTCTGATGATGGCGAAAGACAAGTAGATGAAAGAGTGGCTGGTAAGTGGTTTTAACTATAAATCATATGATAAATACCTGCCACTTTTTCATGCAATCTGCATGTATCCTTTCTTTGACTTTCGACTAGTTTTGCCCTCTTACATATTCTTACTAACCCGTTTACAGCAATAGTGCGAGTGTGATGATAAAACCTAAAAATATTTTAGCTGGATTAAGAAATAAAGTTTTTGGATCTTAGATTTGTCACTATTGAGATTACTTTCTGGTCCCCCGGTACTGAGCTGGCAGGATAAAGTTTCTTGCTCATGGAAACAACTAAGTAGGTTTTAGATGTGATTTAAACCAACATGGGGCTGGCTATCCAGTGATTACCCAACTTTTTAACCGCCTGGCCATGCCCACTCCACTATAATTTATTTTGTGATATTCAGTTCTTTTTTTACAGAAGAGAAATAATATATAAAAAATCAATTTAATTTTTATTTTTCAGTGCTTGAATTTGAATTGAGAAAAGCTCAAGATACCATAAAATCTTTGAGAGCAAGTTTGACTAGGGAAACAGGTATATTGACTGCTTTATACAATACATAAATTTTATAATTTGAACATCTGTCAGCATTCATTATTTCTTTTGTGAACAATTTTTGCATAAATAGGGGTGACTTCGGTAACAATGTATAAACTGTTGTTCCCACTGTGTTTGACATTTATTTTTAAAGTAGGTTGTCTGGTTTGACAACCAGCTATGCATTGTAAATGTTCAGTAGCAGTAACAAGTTGCTGTAACCCAAATTTAGGTTGTCGGGCGCAATAGGAAAACCTTTTATGTCCAGCCCTGTCTCATCAAAATACTTCAAACACCAAACTATTTTGGCTGCTTTTCAGGTTTCCTTTTTGTGAGCAAATAGTTCTCCGAACTAAGTGGAATTAAAACCCCATATAATTGTAGTAAGAGCTATGCTACATTATCATGGAATACTATATATGTGAAAAAAACTTCATTTAAAAAAACTTAATGATATATTTATTCTAGAAAATGAACATGTTACTCCGGACAAGATTAGTGAAGAAGATCGTGAAGGTCTACGCACTGATGAAGCTATTAGAACTATGGAACAGAAAGCTATCAACTTCTTAGTTAATGAATATCTTCTACAAATAAATAATAAAATTACAGCTGTTACTTTCTCAGAGGAAAATGAAGACCAGGTAATATTTTTTATTTCTAACTTGGAAACTTATACCTTGTTCGTGTACATTACAGTCATTACCTAAACTTTTTCCTAGCCCCCTGTTTTGTTTTATTGTTATGGGCAAAATTATCAACTAGCCTAACTATATGAAAGAATTATTTTTCACTATCCTAAATCATTTTTTACATGTTCCAGGCTTTGGGCGAATGAGTTAAGGTGATCGCAGACATTATATTGTAATTCCAAACGGTTCTCATTAATAGCATTACCAGTTAATTCAGTTTAAAGTAGTACCTATTGCTCTGCTTAATTCAGCTGACATATAGATGCAACAGAATTATACCACCCTCGGAGGTACCCATTTACATGTAGGTGAAGTGAATCAATAGAAGGTAAATTTCTTGCTCAAGGAAGATGGTAGTGTCCCTGAAAGGGGTTTGAACCAGGAACCTCTAGATCCCTAAGTGTACATCCTTCCACTAGACAACTTCTCTCCTATATTGTATGTTATTTATCTTGTAGAATTTTGAAGACTGGGATGATGTAGGACTCAATATAGCTCAACCACCAGACTTACTTCATTTATATAGAGATTATAATAATCATATATTACCTAATAAAGATGTTAATGATACTGAATGTCAGACAGATCTACAATCTAATGGTGTGGAGAAACTTATTAATAAAGTTACTTTTCTAGAAACTGAACTGTTCAAAGTTAAACAAGAAATGGTAAGTTTTCAGTTTTTCTCTTGTTATGACATTTGTCGTAGTATTTGAGACTGTTTTTGTAATGGCCTGTGTTTTTTAATTTCCACAAAGTTTTTAACAAACACATTTGAGATGTAAGAACTTTGCTTGATCCAGATGAATTTGGCTGGCTGTCTTAATTTTTGTTTAGTCTATTTTCATACTAACTTTGTCTTGTATTTTACCATTTAAGGTATACATTTGTATAAAGAAGAGGTCATGCACGAATTCTTTTATTAGATACAAAGATACAACAACTTGTTTTAGTCATTATTTCAAATTATATAATTTATTCCAATGATTTATTTATAGTTGAATATTTCTTTTAGGGAGACAGAATCTCAGAATTACAAACTGAATTATTAAATAAAGATAAAGAAATGCTGAGAAGAAGAGGTGTAGCTGAAGGGTTAGTATTAATGTCATTGTTATAAATAATATTATAAACTCTTACATTCTGCATTTACATTTAATGCCTGGTGCATATAGTTCAGACTATTTCATAGAGTAGAGCAGAGTATCAACATAATTATCACAATACTGTTGGTTCATAACAGTCAAGTAGATGATCAGTGTGTGAAGAAGTTGTCATCCAGACTCATCCTTGTAGAAAGGTAGATGAGTACTTGTTGTAGACAAAGGTCAAGAAAACCTAGGAGAGGTGAGCTGGACGCCATACAACGACCACAATGACACAGAATTAAACCCATTAGAAAAAAGGACCATCATATGGTATAGCTGTACAGTAGTGTACATACCATCTGATATTATTATTTATTTATTTTCTTACTAGATTAAACGCCGTGTCAACACAATTTTAGGTCATTTTACGGCATCCAGCACACCTAACCTGGCTTTCCTGGACCTTTGTCTATAACCAGTACTCGTCTAACCTTCCACAAGGCCGTAAACTTTTCCATATATTTTATTAATGGAGGAAAATTGACATTATTGTCAAATTTTCATGGAAGGGTATAACCTCTCCCGGTGGGATTTGAACCCGTACCCTCTTTGGGACACCAGATTCCAAATCCCGGCGCGCTACTAACTGCGCTATCAACCCGGGTTATCTGATATTATTGAGATTGTCTTAAAAACTGACAGTAATTGTTGTTATTCTATTTTACAGGTCTGAGTCTGATCCACCTGGTAGTCCTCTGATTGAGAGAAATATATTTGATGACATTCCAGTAAATTATCAGATAGAGAACCAGTCAGATCTGAGTGAGGAAGAAGATACTGAGGATATACAGCAGTGTGACTGTGATCATAGTCAAAATGAAAAGTGCCCAGTCTGTGTCAGAGTGCAATCTCCTGAAGTATACAGATTAGATTTTACTGATGAAGGCGACCAGTCTGGTGATCAGGATCATTTAGAAGCTAAATGTTCTGCTGAAGATGGACTGGTTACTGAAACTAATGATAGTGATACTGATACAAACAAGGTTGTGACACAGTCTACTGATCATTCCATGGATAATGAAAGTGATAAGACAAAATGTGATAATAATGATTCTAATCAAACGAACACTGAGCATTCTGGGAAAGTACCTGAGAATGTCGAAGACAGTTCAAATAATATACCCACCAATGTTGTGACCTCAGAATCAAAATCTAAGAAGGACTCTACTGTAACAGTGAAGGACGAAAACCAGGTTAGAAGAAAAGGCACTAAGTCAAAAGATATATGGACAGATCCTGACAGTTCTGTGAAGAAAAAACCTGACACTCTACCGGTTGTTAAGTCTGGCAGCAAGCCAAAAGTTTCAAAAAGCAAAAAAGGTGATAATGTTAGTGCCCTTAATGAAATTGAACATGAAAGAACAGGAAGGAAAATGTCTAGTGCATTTAGTAAAGCTTTGAAAGATGTCTGTTTTGATGTTCAAAAAGATAATAGAATAGTTTTAGAGGTAGGAAATTATTATTTCTATTAAATTCCTTACAGTTTAATTAGTTTTCAGGGTCTCATAATACATGTAAAAACAAAAACTTATAAGGTATACCAATTCTTGTTTCACTACTTTTCTAGATAAATGATATCTTACAGAAAATAGCGCTTAAAATAACATTTTCTCTCCCATAGTTTTCCGCTTGTTACTCTGAATCCTGTGCACAATATTTAAATTTAGTTGGAGAACTTGGTTACAAGCATAGATATATGTATGTGCATGAAGTTTTCTTACTTCATTCTTGTGAATCAGCAACTCAACCAATGGATAATGGTATAGAGAAATTTTGTAATAAAGACCACCTTGGTTATTGCAAAGTCATGCGATACATGATGATTTTAGTCCCAAATGGTCAATTTAAGAAGAAAAAGCTCCCTTTATTAAGACGATTCCAGTCTACGAAAGTAGTGGGTGTTCGGCTGCCTGGGACAACCACTTTCTAGTTCGGACAACCAAAAATTTCTCTTGGCAACAAAAATTCTACAAATAAGAGGTAGTGCTTGCTGCAAAATCGACCTGTTTGGGCAACCACTTTTATATCCTAATTTCGTAGACTGTCATTCCACTAGTAAGATGATCAATTTTCGTGGTCACAATTGTGGAAAGTACATTTGCACTTGTATTATATAGAGGATATTCTTCAACTTAGGTGTAAGATCGATTTTTATTTCACCGAGTGAGCTCAGAAAATATATTTTCACAAGTGGCATAGCCACAAGTGAAAATGTCACTTTCTGAGTTCACGAGTTGAAATAAAAATCATCTTACACCAAAGTTGACGAATATTCTGTTTCTTTCATGCTTAGTTTTGCGTTTTATTTGATGTATTTTACACAAGTTATATAACGTGACATCATTTCTACTCCAAGATGACGTCATTTATAATCTAATATGACGTCATGAATGATGAAAATATAAGGTTATATTTTCACTACGATGAAAATATAAAATTTATATTTTCATCGTTTATTTTCATCGAATAATGTGACATTTCACCGTAAAGCATGAAAGAAAGATGATTATTTCCTCTATAAATGACCCTGCTACACATAATTAAAATCATAATAACAACAGCTTTATGTTATGAACCTGAGGCTACTGTCAACACATTTTGATAAATCCAATCTTCCTTCCTTTAGAACCTATGGTGAAATTTCAAATAATTTAATACATATTGGATTTTTGAAACTTGTTATGTTAGATATAAATTCAGTCTGAAAGGTTATTATATTTAATGATTTCTGAAGCAACATTCAAAGTTTCCCTTAAATCTCAGACATAATTTATCAAAACCAATTTTCCATGCAGATTTTTTATTTGTTTCCTCTATTGTCATGTTGTCTTGTGAGAAGCCTGACTAGCGAAAGATTTAAATTCTTAGAATGGCTTTTATATGTATGGCTGCAAATCACTGAAAGCTTTATAATTTAAGCTGATAAAATAATTGATGTATAGTCTGGTATTTGTATAGTTTTGTACAGGCTAAACAAATATAAGTCTGGACTTAATTACCTCTACTAGACTTTGTCAACATGGAAGATAACCCGGGTCAGTGTTGCAGTTGGTAGTGCACCGGGATTTGGAATCTCGTGTCCTGAAGGGGGTACGGGTTTGAATCCCACCCGGGGAGGTTATAATTTTTGGTCCACGAATACGGCCGTCAGCGTAATATCGAGATTTAAGAATTTACCGGATTTAAATAATTGTTACAGTTGATAGAATTATCGTATTATATTGTGATTTATACCATTAAAAAGGAAATTTAATAAGCTTTAATAATGTATAATTTTTTTTATCTGACTAAATTAGTAACGATTTTAGAAACATTTAAACTCGACTACCCCCCAAAACTGACAAAATTCCAGGTTATTTACTACTGATAAGCTTATCTATTGTGGTTGCTATTATACCCTTCCATGTAAATTTGACAATAATGTCAATTTTCCTTTATTGATAAGATATATAGAAAAGTTTGCGGCCTTGTGGAAGGGTAGGTGAGTACTGGTTATGGACAAAGGTCCAGGAAAGCTAGGTTAGGTGTGCTGGATGTCTTAAAAGACCTAAAATTGTGGTGAAACTGCGTTAACCCCCCCCCCCCCCCCCCCAAAAAAAACCAACAATATGAAAGACTTGGCTGTGCTGTATTGATTTTTAAACTAGGTGACCCAGTTAAACAACCAGCTATATTTTGCTTGCCCATACCAATTTCTAGTATTAGCTAGTTGACTGAATCCAAATATAGGTCATCAGGGGATATAGGTCTACCCGAAATGTTCAGCTCTGATTAGTGCAACATTTGATATTTTATATACACAAGGGACCTTTTTCTTCACAAGTTAAGGCCATGTCACATTGGAAAACGAAAACACATGTCCATTCTAGCTAGTATTCACACAAATAAGTACTTGGTAGTACAGGAATGTTTATAACATTAATGTGAGATTAAAGTTATGCTATAAAAATGTATATACAACATACACATGTACATTTTCATTTATCAATTATACACAGAAACAAGGAACTATCAGTATTTTCTGAGAAAATTCAGCTATCGAATCCCAGAACAGCAGAATTATTTAAGAAAATTTTACCTAAAATGTGGTTTTGTGTTTTTGGATTGAGGACTCTAAAACCTATGCGCACGCGGACACTTAACATAATTCCAGTATGGCATGGCCTAAGCATTTGGAACTAAAATGTGTAATGATTTTGCTATAACTAAGGTGTTCTTAATAGCAGAATTTAACTGTACATTAATTTCTGGTTCTAAATAGTTTACAGTACATTTAAGCCCTAAATCATATGATACAATAATAACAATATAAGTAAATAGGTGTACACAAACATATTATTTTAATCTGTATTTCCTGTTTCTTTATTTCTTGGTTATGAAACTGTAACATGTTGACTTCCTGGTTCTTATGTAAGGTTAGAACAAAGGATTTAAGATTATTTGTTTGCTTGGTTTTTATTCTAGATACACAGATACATTGTATATTAAATTTTAGGTTCTTTATTTATTTGCTGCAGTTATTTTCCTTATGAAATATGAGAAATAGATATAATGGAAACACACAACTAGAGAATTTATGTTGTATGAGCAGGACTTTTTTCAGTTTTTGGGGAAGGGGCCTGGGGCCTCTCTTTATGTAGAACAATTAGGGAAAATTTATCGCAATTTCATAGATAGGTGAACAAAAAATCCAATGTTCCCTCCAAATTTTGGGAAAACTGCATTATTTAAAGAAATTTTAGGAGGGGAGGTGCCTGTAAATGGCCCCTTTTATATAAGGGAAATAAAGGTCTGAGAAGAATTAGTCACCTTTAGAAACTATGGTGGCATTTTTCTGCCATCTGCTATCAGATATAACTACATAACTAAATCAAAGCGCTGAAGGCACTGAATTTGTTCGGGTTTGAAAAGTGGAATTCAATTTCCGACTCCAACAAAACATTCGTTCACAAAGAACAGTTCAGTGATATTAGTTTGATAGGTAGGCCAGCACTGTTCCGTTTCAAAACACTTTATACAATCAACCTATAAATACAACAGCTAAACTGGACAGGCGAACTCACTACTGATTTTTTTTCACACAATCACAGCAAGTCAAAGGGGTCATTCTTAAAACAATTCAATAACTGCCGCTTAGAAGCTATCATTCATGCACATTTATTCTACTGCATCTGTATGTAAAATAAATGAAGTCCTCTATTCAGACATCATTCAAAATCATTTACTATGATCTTTAAACTTGTCCTATAGAACCATTCTATTACATAAGATGATGTAACATATCTACTGACAACTGGCACAAACGACAGGTTGTAACTGGATAGTTGATACCATTCTATTACATCAGGGCTCGACATTAAGGCGCAGCCAACAGACATTCACTGGTTCAAGTTAGGTCCGGTCTGGTGGAGTTATCTCATAGGTAGCCCGACCGGGCTACTAAATTTTGATCAAAACTTTAATTACCACAAAAAATCGATCCGATTTCAGTTAACCAATCTCAAATTTAAGGCTACAAAAACTTGTTAACGCTTTATTTACGAGCATCCTAATGCATTTGAAAGTAATCTGGTGCGTATGTGCGTGTTAAATCGAGCCGTCTTGAGGCGTACAAGTCCGGGGATTTCCTTACACACGTTCAATAAAATACGTAAATTCGGTGAAAGAAGGGGTTTTTTTTCTTCAGAAAAATATGAACGGCAAGATAAAATTTTAAACTTTCTCGAAATAAAATGATAAATTAGCGGGCATCAAAATATATTTTGTAATAAAGTACATTCAATTTCCCGCGATCCCCGATATTTTTTATTACCGACCATTTTTAGCGTACTAAGTCAACAAAAAAATTGGGTCACGCTTGTTTGAAGTTTTAATTCTACATGTAATTAACAATTAAATTAAAGTGGACTCTTTGATAACACAATGCGACAGTGCAATTATGGCATTGTTACGCTATCAAACATCGACTAAGTGTTAAAAATACCTACACACATCTTATCTTAAATTGTTTGCATCAATATCCGTTTAATATTGCCAACGCACGCTCATCGCCAAACAAAGGATTAATATTGATTTAATTGCTGCAAACAAATGTAGACTCCCCGGGGTACATGACACTGAGTTACGTACATTAAGGTAAAGAAATTAATATGACATACACCCATATACACATAGCATAATTATACTAACACGATCAACTTATTTTGGAAAATAAAGACTGTCGGCAATGTAATGTTATAGCCGATTATGCGACACATTCGCTCGGCGATTGTAACTATGCACATCTATTTATACCTTTCACGGCGTTTTAAAAGATAGTTTTATTTTTAACAAAAAATGAAAAATGACTTGTCCGGACCTTGGAAAATGTACGACTCGGAAAAATTGGATAGTTGATTTCGTAACCCCCGATATTTTATTGAAGAAATCAAAATATACATTCAATTTAATTTTTTATTAGGTTCTCCATGCATATTCAGCATATTTACGCATGGTAGTAATATTTTACCACAATAATTACTGTGCCTGCTATGAAATGAGACGTATTGTCAATTTAGACAGTAATAATTGAGACAGGAAAAATCGGAATGGTCTGGGCAAGGACCCTATAAATAAGGTCCTTGGTCAGGGCTAGTGAAAAATTGGTCAGGGCTAGTGGATTTGGGCATTTACCAGCCCGACCGGGCTAGTAAAAAAATAAGTTAATGTAGAGGCCTGTACATAATGCGATGTAAGGATCTCTACTGAGACGCTTAACTCATAAGCTATTATACATGCGCTTCAGTATAGACCGATTAACTGATGTATTTCAGGAATAATTGCGCCTGTCACAGCAGACGATCATTTTGAATTGCTCTATACATATATACTGAGGGACTACTTCTGGATTTTGCACACTTTCAAAATCTGAGAGGGTCTAAATTATGGTACATACATTTGTTCAGGATTGACGTCCCGAACAGATAAAAAATGGTAATTAGATGAATAACTAGATACAGACTTATTTTCCTGTCTTCCCGTCCATTTCTGTGATTTAGAATTACTCATTAGCACTATACTTTAATAAAATAATGATTTTCTTCAACCCAAAGTGGAAAATTTTATTCAATTATCAATAGCACATATATGTTAACCCCATTGATTTAAATATTCAATATTTGTTTGATAATTCCAGTACATTTTGTATTCACAAGGCTTTTTTGAGTTTGTGGGGAAGGGGCCTGGGGCCTTACTTTGTTTAGGACAATGGGGAATTTTTTTAATGCAATTGCATTGATAGGGGAATGAAAAATCAAAAGTTACCTCAAACAAATTTTAGAAGGGGAAGACCCCTGTAAACGGCCCCTGTTATATAAGGAAAAAAGCCCTGATTCACTATTGATAAAAATAGATATTTGTTTTTATGTACACTTATTATCAAACATATATTGAGTATTTAATCAGCAGGGTTAATGCTTGCATCTCTGGCAATTGGATAGAATTTACTAACTAGTACATTTGTGTTGTGTCTGTTATTACCAATTAATGTAGATATAGATAAGTGTCACCCATCGGAAAACATTACTTTGATTTTTATTTAAGGTATCACAGATCACTGATACAGATAAACAGAAAGTTGTCTTAATGTTAGGTAGATGTCTACCACATATAGTGCCTAATGTTTTACTAGCTAAAAGGGAGGTAAGTATGGTTTTATGCTTTTATTTTCAAGATTTGTCTCCCTTGATTATTTGCCAAATTGTGATGGTCAAATTTGCTGAAATGTTCTTAAAGCAAACACAAAGCACTATTTAGTTGTTAAGTGTTCATCTGGTACTCAATGCTTATTTGCACACTTAGTAAATCATGTAATTGTTACTGGGTTTAACACAGTGTCAACCCAATTGAGGCCATTTTACATAGCCAGCATGTCCATACTAGCTTTCCTGGACACTTGTCCATAACAAGTACTTGCCTATCCTTCAATAAGACTGGCAACTTCTCCATATGCTTTGTTATAAATTGAGTAATATTGACATTATTGTAAATTTCAATATAACTGCCTTAGGTGAGATTCTTACCTGTACCCCCTTCAGGAAACTGGATTAGAAATCCCCTCGTGCTACCAACTGCTCTACAGACTGGCTTTTAATGATACATTAATCTGTTTTATTATATTTATTTTACAGGAGTTAAATTCCCTTGATTATATTTATTTTACAGGAGTTAATTCCCCTGATTATATCTACAGCAATGTTACATCCTGACAGTAAAGAAAGAGATAATTTGCTCAATATATTGTTTAATTTGATTAAGAAACCTGATGAGGAACAAAGGTAAGGAGCTTACTAGTATTGTTAGTTCTTATAGTTTGTTTGTTTGTTGGGTTTAACGCTGTAGCAACACATTTTATAGGTCATAAAACTGCGGTCAGTCAACCTACTCACTCCTCCTGGAAAAGCTAAATCTCTGGATTTAGCTGTTAACCAACTACTTTGCGCATACTTTCGTCAGTGACTGACAACTGCCCTACATAATTAAAAATCATTGGTAGGAGGGAGAATGGCCGTAGAAATAATTTCATGACCAAGCTCTACCAAAGTATGCCCTGCCCAGGAATCAAACCCACGACCCCTCGATCAGTAGACTTGTGTGCTGCCAACTATGCTAGCCAGGCGGCTTGTGAGTTATTTCTTAAGCAGAATAGCAGGGCACTGCAGCTTGCCCTTTGAAAACATCAACACTGTAATGCATGTGCCCCTTTTTAGCTCGACTTTATGAGGTAAATGGAGAGCTCTCCTACTGGCCCTAGCATCAGCGTCTGTGTCCATATTTCTGATTAAAGTTTTTGTGCAGTAAAATATATTTTACTATAACTTTTTTATTTCTTAAGGAATCAACTTCAAACTTTAAATATATGATCCTAATTATCAACCACATTTCATGTGACAAGGTTCATAGCTCCAAATGCATTTTTGTTAGAATTATCTCCCCTTGAATTTAGAATTTTCCTTAAAAAATATTTGTTTTTACTGCAACTGTTTTATTTCTTTAGGTATCAACTTCAAACTTTAAATATATGTTCCTCATTATAAACCACGTCTCATGTGACAAGGTTCATAACTCCAAATGATGATAACTCAGAATCATCTCCCCTTGAACTTGGAGTTTTTTTTTTATTTGTTTTTACTGCAACTGTTTTATTTCTTTAGGTGTCAATTTCAAACTTTAAATATGTTCCTTATTATAAACCACATCTCAAGTGACAAATACTTACTTAGTCGAGCATGCTGTCTCTACTGACAGCTCTTGTTTCTGCCCCTTCCCCCCCCCTGCTCTAAAACAATCACCATGACTTAATGATAACTGATTCCATAGCTGTGGCTCTTCATTTGATTATATCAGGACTCGGCCGCGAGGGCGATTCGGGCGATAATGTCGCCTTGTGTGTTACCATTTCGCCCTATCAAAACATCAGGGAGAAGTCCACTTCGCCGAGTATTTCCGAGTTTTGCGATTGAATAATATCGTATCGACGTCAATTATTGAATACGCTCCACCTAGTTTACACCAACAGCAAATCAGAGCGTCGTTTCTCAACATCGAAAGTCGATTATGCAATCAGGATTGACAGTACATACTGATCTAGCAGGCTCCAGTAGAACGTTGCCTTGGGCAGTTATACGACTGTGACTAGCAAATAATGTTTATGACACGTCCGAGAGGATTAAATGACACGCTTGACCCACTAATTGTACCCCTAAGTTAAACTATACAATGTGCAGTCGGCCATGCGAAAGGGTAAAGGCTTGCGGAAGCAAGTTTTTCACATGTCCCCTTAACAATGCTAGCATACCATTTCCCCTCGTAAAATCGTTTGCCGCTTATTTTATCTAAAGAAAAAAAGTTTAATGTTAAGTTGAGCAGTTTCGTCTAAAAACGACACATATAAAATGAACCTTTGTTCCAAAATACGTACGTTCGATGGCGAGTAAAAATGGCATAAAGTGTTACTAAAAATAGATTTGTTACGTCATGGACACTGTATCCATGCACTCGCTGTATGTGATAATGGTAACAAGTTTATACATTAATCGATAAGCTGATCAGTTTATTAGCAAAGCAGTCAAATTTAAGTTTATAAACATTTCCATTTGTCACACATCGGGGACGAAACGGATAAAGTTAATTTCCGTTAAACAGTCCTTCTTTCACTATTAGTTGAATATTACGATTGTAGATCATACAATGATATATAGGGCTAACAAATGCAGAGATTATAACCCCGTTCATTTCAAAATGATTTCTTAATTACATAACTGATTAAATCATATATTTGACCTGAAAAAGGCGATGTACTTGTGAAACATTCGTCCTCGATAACTTTCGTACCCGGGTCCAATCGTTATAATTTTTGAGTGAAAATTTTTTTTAAGTAAAGTTAAATATGTACAGAAATAAAAATCAAATCCATCATATGGCCAAGTGGTAATATTCTTGTATTGACAAATACTTCACTGTAGCAGTGAAGACTGATACACTGTAATACTTATCAGGTAAAATTACATTTTAATCTTTGAAATGATTTCAATACAATTATTAGCTAATGAAGACACAAAGTCACTAAAAGATGCTTTCATTTGCATAGTGCAAAAAGATTAAATGAATTCAAGATACAATTAATGACAAGTCACATAAATTTATTACTTTGACCAGCCTATAATAAACAATATACAGGGGGAAAAATACATCAGCAAATCTATTGTGATCACTAGGTTATAATTCAATGAAATTTGGTGTTCTAGAAGAACTAAAGTATTTCAAACTAATGATGGCTGTTATAAACTGTTACTTTTGAGATTGGATGCGCGCGAAAACTTCTCTTACGAAAGGTTCCACTTCTCCTTAACTCAGTTGGAGGGAGAAGTCACTTCTCCCTAAAATTTTACCCCAGGATGAGCCCTGTTATATTTGTCTTTAATCTATGTTATAGTTATAGGTCCATGACTCAGAAAACAAAAACCTTTGAAGAAATAATTGGAATATGTTTTAATCTATTTACTCTATATTATTTCTTTAATATCATCTTATTTTTTCTCTAGATTTGTTTCATGGGCAAATAATTTGTCTAGTAGTTTTTTCTTTAATCTCTGTGAAATTAATGTAAATTTTCACCATTCTGATTCTTTGTTCTATTTGATTTTGATAAATGAGAGAACGAATACAGGAAATGACCTGTGTTGCCTTTGTCTGTGATCTTGTGGTCCATTGTTATACATGCAATGTTTCTTAGAAATTGTTCTGTTTTGAACTAGAATTTAATGTAAAATTCTCCATATTGTTTGTGTTTTGATAAAACTCTGCATTTTAATACATTTGTGTATGATTTTTTGTTCTTATTTAAAATTTAATTGAAATTTGCTGTTTTACATTAGTCATAGAATAATAGCCACTACAATAACACATACAAACATATTATATTTATATATCTGACGTTTCGGCTCTGTGCCTTTTTCAAGGTAAATAAATAGTTTTTTTTGTGTTTTATATTAGTGAATATTTAAGAACTTAGAAAAGGAAAGGAAGGCATGAAGAAAAGGAAAGGAAGGCATGAATAAATGCAGGGTCCATTAAAGGGTTTATGTTTCAAAATAAGTATTTTTACCACAATAAGATTTAATCTCTGTTGCATGCTTTTCAGCAATAATATGTTAAATAACTTTATTTTACACAGTTATATTTGGTACAAACAAACTTTTTTTCAGCTGGAAGTCACAACAAATTGCTTTCCAAATATTATTGCCTATTATGCAAATAGTTTCAAAATGATCTTATTATCTAAAATTATTGAAAATGTCTTTTACTGAGTTCACAAGTGGAAATAAAAAGATCTTACTTAAAAATTGACTAATATTCTGTTTCTTTCATGCTAATTCTGTATGTTGTTGGAGGGATTTTAAACACATTTTAACACGACATCAATCCTTGTCCAAGATGATGTCATTTATCTTCTACTAAGATGATGTCATTTGATGATGAAAAACAAGATTATATGTTTAGCCTGATATTTCAACGAAAATAAAGTTTTTTCTTTACCATATATTTCTGCCTTTTATTGTCAGATCTTTATGAAACTTCATACAATGATAACATACTATGTGATGAACAGAATTAGACAGTAACCACAACTCTACCTGGCTTTATTATGGATTATTTCCCTTTGTAATTTTTGCATTAAAGTTTTTAAATCCGGCTTTAATGTGGTTTCCACATTATATTTCTTGTTTCACTAATGAAAATGTAAAATTTATATTTTGATCATATGGTTTCATTGAATAAATCAACATTTAACCATAAAGCATGACAGAAAGTTCAGTAATTAAGTGTGTTGTAATATTCTATAACTGCTGCTACAATATTTCAGACATATGATATTGACTGGTTGTATAGCATTTGCTCAACATGTAGGACCAACCAGGGTGGAAGCTGAACTTTTACCACAATGCTGGGAGCAGGTAATCTATTACTATTGGCTGACACAAACAAGATCGTTCACTTGTAGTATAGTCCGACAGAATTAACCTGAGCTTGACTTTTATGCAAGAATATATTAAACTCAGTATTTATAGCCTATTTTAGTCTTCGTACGTAAATGGCACTTTATCAGAAGCTTTTGGCAAAATACACATATCTGAACAACTTATATTGTTTTCATGTGAATAAATACTTTAAAACAGTGTCACAACATTGCCGACATACGTGTTCCCATAAACAAATGAGTCCAAAAAAAGTACAATAACATGCCATGTTTGCAAAATTGATTTATATTCACATAGGTTGTTATAAACATGTGTATAATCGTATACATGCATACGGAAACTCAGGATTTAATGTAAGTGAAGCGTGTAATTATTATAATAAGGTAGTTCAAGCTCAGGTTAATACTGTTGGACTATAGACATATTTAACAAAGTTGACTAAGTCATTACATTTTGTTAAAACATTTAAATTTATCTAAGGGTAGATTTTTTTTCAAATTTTCAATTCTACCTGTTTTATAATCAGGGTATTTATTTTGATAGGTACAGTACAGTTCCACCAATAGGATCAACAAAATTACTAGTTTTAATTAGGGAATAATCTTAGTAAAGTGACGAATTATTTTCAAATCAATTATTTGTTTTAAAAAATCACATGATTTTGCTATAAACAAGGTAGTTTATTATAGCCAAACTTTACTGTAAATGTATTTTGTACTTCTTAAGCAGTATAGTCATATTTGACAAAAGTGAGTTATGACTGTTTTAATTTAACCACTCAATTATTTTAAATATATCTAGATAAGTCATAAATATATGGAGAGAAGATTATTGGTTGGTGAAGCTTGTGGGGCCTTAGCTGGATACATACCTGTAAGTATAATGTTTCTTTAGGCCTTTTTGGTGTAAGTATACATGTAAGAGGGTCTATTGTCATGTGATCTACAATAACTACTTATGAAGTGAACAAAGTTTTGTTTTAATCAATTTCTCTTTCCAGACAAATAATTTCATAAGTAGTTATTGTGGATCATGTGATATAATTGAATGACAACAAATAGCATGTTAAGTAAGTAAATTGTACTACCCTTTTTCATGTAAAATTCAAATTGACACTGTGAGTTTTGATGGTAAGCCTTAAGCCTTCACACTAAAGTTGAATCTAGGGGATAAATTTGGTCATGTATAAAACAGTTTGTGCAGAGGATTCAAAGAGAACTGGACCTTAGTTTATTACCCGTTCTCACCAACCATTCCACAAGTATGAAAGTTTCTCTTTATTCCTTATTAGTTGATGAAAATCAACATTGTTGAACTTCTATGGAAAAGTATAACATAGCCCATGTAAGGCTCAAAACAGCAAACTCTTTGGGACACCTGACTGGACATCCTATACGTTTGCCAATAGTGATTTGTAAATGCAGATTATAGCTTTTTTGTCAGTATGGATGAAAAAAAACCATAATATTTTAAGCTCAGGATTACTTGTAATACAGTCTTGGTAAGCTGCCATTATATAATAGAAGAAATAATCGAATCCGCTTTTTTTCTGCTTTTTTTAACTCTAAAAATTGATAATAAAAACCTAGTTAACACTATGTATATTTATATTACAGTCAGAATTACGTAGTTCACTCGTACTCTCCATGTTATGTATTTATATTACAGTCAGAATTACGTAGTTCACTCGTACTCTCAATGTTATGTATTTATATTACAGTCAGAATTACGTAGTTCACTCGTACTCTCCATGTTATGTATTTATATTACAGTCAGAATTACCTAGTTCACTCATACTCTCAATGTTATGTATTTATATTACAGTCAGAATTACGTAGTTCACTCGTACTCTCAATGTTATGTATTTATATTACAGTCAGAATTACCTAGTTCACTCATACTCTCAATGTTATTTATTTATATTACAGTCAGAATTACGTAGTTCACTCATACTCTCAATGTTATGTATTTATATTACAGTCAGAATTACGTAGTTCACTCGTACTATCAATGTTATGTATTTATATTACAGTCAGAATTACGTAGTTCACTCGTACTCTTAATGTTATGTATTTATATTACAGTCAGAATTACGTAGTTCACTCGTACTATCAATGTTACAACAAATGTTAATGGATGATAAAGAATGTGATGTTAGAGAAGCTGTTGTCAGAAGTCTTGGTTTAATTATTGGTTTTATATCTGACAGAGATAAATATCCTCAGGTAATACTTTTTTTTGGTTGGCAACACGTTGTACAGGTCAGATTACGGTGGTCAGTCCACCTACTCTCTGTTCCTGGAAAAGCTTAATCTCTGGATTTAGAGCTTTTAACCAGTTATAAGGTGCATACTTCCGTCAGTGACTGACATTGCACTACATGATTTAAAATCAGTAGTATGAGTGCCATATTGATCATTGCCAAATCATGCTTTTTTATGATTTTTAAGTTCCTAATGCCTTATTTGATAAGCAAAGAATTACTATGATAAGATTGTTCTGCTATTAAAACATTGTTAAAAAGGCATTATTATCATCATCATTATTATTTTTATTATTATTATCATCATCATTATTACTTTATTATGTTATTATTTTATTCTATATTTTTACAGGTGTCAGAATTATTGAAGACAGCATTAAAAGATACATCAGAGAAAGTTGTAATGTCAGCAAAACAAATCTTCCTACCATCGTTTGCTATGTGGGCGTATGAGTTAGACAAACTAGAACATAGTTTGTTACATAGTATACTTCGTGACCTGGAAGAACTAGTTAAGGCAATTCTTTTATATATACTAACCTTTTGTATGCTTCATCTAGATACATGGTACAACAATTCTATTATGTCTGGGGTTTTCCATAAAAATGTGGGGTTTTTTCCCTCAACAATCTGGGTTTTTCCCTATAAGTCTGGGTTTTTCCAATTCTAAGTTGAGCTCTTGAAAATATATGACGATACACTGAAAGTATTGTTGACAAAAAATGACAAAAATACCCCAAAAAGTGCTTTCTTTAAAATCAATTTTGATATTACATCAATGAAACATAATGAAGAATTTTTTGTTTCAGTTTTCTTGTCGAAGTGAAAAATTAAACTTCAGTATTGATACAAGCTGTTCAAAGAAGTTTCTAATTGTTTACCATGTATTGTCTTGCCACACATGTTATGCAGACTTAGAAAAGTTGCTTATAACATACCATACATGTTTTATCTATGTTCAGCTAATAATATACCATACATGTTTTGTCTGTGTTCAGCTAATGATATTCCATACATCATACATGTTTTGTCTGTGTTCACCTAAATAATATACCATACATGTTTTGTCCGTGTTCAGCTAATAATATACCATACATGTTTGTCCATGTTCAGCTAATAATATACCATACATGTTTTGTCCGTGTTCAGCTAAATAATATACCATACATGTTTTGTCTGTGTTCAGCTAAATAATATACCATACATGTTTTGTCCGTGTTCAGCTAAATAATATACCATACATGTTTTGTCCATGTTCAGCTAATAATATACCATACATGTTTTGTCAATGTTCAGCTAATAATTTACCAAACATGTATGTCCAGCTAATAATGTTTGGCCAATTTTATACTATGAAGGTTAGAATTTCTGTGGCCATTCTCTCTCCTACTGATTTTAAATCATGTGGGGCAGTTGTCAATCACTGACAGAAATTTGTTCGTTGTAACTGGTTAACAGCAAAATCATAGAGTTCTTTTCAGGAATGGTGAGTTGGTTGACTGACCGCTGTGATATAACACCTATACAATGTGCTGCCACAGCATTTAACCAACTAAAAAAAAAAACATTTACAAATTTACATTTAGTGGTAGAATTTATAATTTCTAGCTTTCCAAGATTTTCAAATTATTGCATAATAAAACTTGACCATCTTGAGAATATCAATTTGCTGATACTGACAGTATAAAGTATTTATATCCATATGTAGATTGCTTCAATTTTGATGGAATAATTTTTTTACATAAAACTAATTAAAACAAAATATTCACTACCAAATTTGATAATAAGATTTGTCAGTTTATCAATTGTTTATGATGCAATATAAATACATTTTTGTAATCATTATTGTTTATTCAATTATTCAGCAGCTTAACTAACAACTGCTGAAATACACTGGGGTCCAAAAGTTTCTTTACGCATGTAATCTTTACACATGTATGTAATTTTTTTCATATTTTCAGTGAAAACTTGAACTTTTGTATAGTATTTAACAATTATGAACTAAAGTTGTTTTTCATTAAAAACTACATTTTGACAAAAAAGGGAGGATGAAAGAACATGATTGAGTTTTCATGTTGAAATGTACATTAGTTGTGAAACTAACAACAACTTGACTTTTTTGTGAAGTATTTCTAAATACATTGTAAAATATCAAAAATGAACATGTGTGAAGAAACTTTTGAACCCCAGTGCATAGTAATTACAGTAAAGTTCCGCCATTCGGACCATCAAAATGTGTGGTTGTAATAGCGTAATGGTTTAAATATAGGGACCTTTTTCTCTCTAATTACGCATTTTAGACTTAAAAATGAGCGAACATTGCTTGCCATTACCTAGATGGTCTTTATAGTGGAGCTTTATTTCCTACTTTATGCATTATATTTGGAACTTGCTGTATAATCTTTTAGTTTGATGCTAATATTTATATTTCATGTTTGTTTGTTTTCTAACATTCATTACCAACATTGCTTGTATTAATATCTACAACTCCTAGGTGAGGTAGTCAAGTTTTAAATTTTAGTGTTAGTCTAATGGTTGAAACTCAGAATAAGAAAAGAGTGAGTTATGACCTTTTTGCACTAAACCTGGGATATGTACTAGATTTTAAATATTCTGTAATTATTCTAACAAAACAAGTGATTTCTTGTTTATAGTTCACATTATGAAACTAACATTTTATTTTTGTTTACTTGCTTACTGAAGGATGTACCATGTGTCACTGTAAGTGTTTAATATAAATTGCTGATGTGGTGTGAATTTGTGATACTGCTTTTGATATTTTGGGTAACCCGGGTTTGAAAACCTTGAGCAAAGGAGCATACTAGGCTCATGTTCATATACTGAGTGGGTTGAACTGCCTGGGAAAAATTATTTTGGTCATCCTGGTTCCATTTCCCTGGTTGTCAATTAAGATTGCTGATTTGGTAAAATTGCTTTTATATTTCTGGTAACCCTGGTTTGAAAACCCATAACATTTTAGGAATGTATAAGGTGTCTACTCATTTTGTAAGTGGGCAAAATTGCTTGGGAGTTATCCCCGTTTATAAAAGTGGGAGGCTTCTTGTTATTTGCAGAATTGGTAAATCTGCTTTTATATTTGGCGTAATCCTGGTTTAAAGTCCTTTATGATAAAGAACAAATGAGCCTCTAAATCATTCAATTTTGTTAATGCGGTTAAACGGCTTTGGAAAATCTGGATTAATAATTTTAAGTTTCAATGGTTTTGCATGTTTGTTTATTTCCCTACGACACCTTTACCCTTTTATTGGTCAATCCCATGTTTTTACCTGTTTTACCCACCCCCTTTTAAAATGACTGTCACCAGACTTTAAATCAGAGATATTACTGGACTTAATGAATTTCACATAAGGAAAGTTGCTGTAAAAAATGACATTTCTGCATTTCCCCATCAAAAAATACCTCAGGGGCTCCCAGATGGAGGATATAAATTAGCATTGCTCCATATTCTTTGATTGACATAGTATTTGCTAGAAATTTTGAATCATTAGGAGAAATGGCTGTGACCAAATGGTGATTTATTTCGTATTGATTGCTAGAATGTGTTATATTAATGCATTAAATTGTACACTAAACTGAAAGAATATGTTTTATATAAAATGAATTGCATTGAACTAAACTGAATTGACTGCAGCTGTGAGTTTTTTGCCTATTATATATGATTGAAAAGTTTAATATGTAATTTCCATTATTTTCTACAAAGTATATCAGTATTATCTATAATGTTTTCTAGAGGATGAAGATATTTTACTTCAATGGTAATTCACATGGTTGATGTGTTTTTGAAACATTTCTGATAGTAAAGTTGTTTATATTTATATCAAATATTGTCATTTGGCTTACATCCACTCTGATAAATGGACATTTCTGTATGATGTTTTAATGTTTACTAGTCTATGGTATGTTGCATCTTATATAGAAGAAAAAATTTAAATTTGTCTATGTTTGGTGGTAGCATTTAATATAGGCTTGAGTTTTTTCGCAGTGAAATTAAATTACTTGCGTATAGTTCACTTAATTACAGATTCCGATAAAGCTTTATGCAAACTAATTATGCTCATTGCAGTAATAATAATGATAGTTATATAATAAAGACCTTATTTAATGAGGCTACACATTTGGATAAATCCAATCTTCAATGTGGACCTCTAGAAAAACAGGTTATTTAACTTAGTAGTAACTTATTACTTAGATTTGTTGACATTCATGATTGGAATGAACAATGCTATTGGTCAAACAGTATATTTACCATGAAATATGCTTGTTGTTAAATTGTATTCAACTGTCAGTGCTGATTTAGATACTTGCTATATGCTTGATTTTCCCAAATACATTTGTACATAGATACGGATACTTTTTTTATCAATAGCGAGTACAGAATTACTGTTGTAAGTATTTAAATCATTAGGGTTGAATGTATGTGCCACTAACAGTTGAATAAAATTTAACAATACGATATTTATATTAACAATGTTCTTACAAACTTCTAAATCTCTATATTTCTAAAGGCAGCCATATCATCTCAGAGATCTCCTGGAGGTGTAATACCTTTAAATGAAGGACGGTTCCTGTTATATGTTACAACTTTAGAGGAGCTGGTACCCTTCTTATACATATCAGTGTTAGAGAGTGGACCATATATGTCTAAACTGCCGGAAACCATGGCCAACATGGCGGATGGTGAAGGTAAGTTTATGTTAACATTGTTTCTTATAATAATAACTCCAGTCACGTCTGCTGAACCCTAAAAAAAACTCCACATAAGACTCATTTGCAAACCTTCTCCCTTGTTGTCTCTGTCTCAAACTGGTCTTTAAGGTAAAAAATGCTCATCAAATGTGAGAGGAATTAAATTTAATGTTGAAGACACCATTTTAAGATGTCTAAGGGTACAATCACGTGACCAATGGGCGGAGCATATGCTAATCTGTTTACTAATCAATTAAGAGCCACTAAGTAATTACCTGTCCAAAGTTATTACCACTTAACCAAACCTGCTCCTATTTGATGAATTCAGTCTAGGATAAGTTCCTTGCTCAAGGTAACAACAAAATATGATATGAATGTGATTTGAACCAATGAGGAGCTGGCTATCCAGATTACCAGTCCAATGTCATAACCAATGAATTGGCCACAACCCCTCCAATTCGATTAATTCAAGCGTTTTTTCTGATTCTATCAGTAAAACTGCCCAGCTAACTTAGTTGGTAGGGCACAAGTCGTCTAATTGATTCCTTGGTGGAGCATACTTTTGTGAAAGTGACCTCTTGGCCATGTCCACTCAGTATATTTCTCTGATTATACAGTATAACTTCTGTAAAGCGGTCCTCTGCAGAACAAATCCTCTGCACAACTACAGCATGTGATATTTCCTTAACCTCTGCAGAGCAACAACCTCTGAAGAGCAACCAATTAAGTTTTTTAGCTCGACTTTACGTAGTAATGTAGAGCTCTCCTACTCGCCCCAGCGTCGGCGTCGGCGTCCGCGTCCGCGTCCACCTTTCTGATTAAAGTTTTTGTGCAGTAAAATACTTTCTTCTATATCTTTGTTATTTCTTAAGATATTAACTTCAAACTTTAAATTTATGTTCCTTACTATCAACCACATCTCATGTGACAAGGTATATAACTCCAAACACATTTCTTTCAGAATTATCTCCCCTTGAACTGATTAAAGTTTTTGTGCACAGATTAAAGTTTTTGTGCAGTAAAATACTTTCTCCTATATCTTTGTTATTTCTTAAGATATTAACTTCAAACTTTAAATATATGCTTCTTATTATCAACCACATCTCATGTGACAAGGTTCATAACTCTAAATATTTTTTTTCAGAATTATCTCCCCTTGAACTTAGAGTTTTCTTTCAAAAATGTTTGTTTTTACTGCAACTGTTATATTCCTTTAGGTATTGACTTCAAACTTTAAATGTACATTCCTTATTATCAACCAAATCTCATGTGACAAGGTGTATAACTCCAAATATATTTTTCAGAATTATCTCCCCTTGAACTTAGAGTTTTCTTTAAAAAGTGTTTGTTTTTACTGCAACTGTTTTGTTTCAATAGGTATTGACTTCAAACTTTAAATGTACATTCCTTATTATCAACCAAATCTCATGTGACAAGGTGTATAACTCCAAATATATTTTTTTTTCAGAATTATCTCCCCTTGAACTTAGAGTTTTCTTTAAAAAATGTTTGTTTTTACTGCAACTGTTTTATTTTTTAAGGTATTGACTTCAAACTTTAAATATATGTTTCTTATTATCAACCACATCTCATGTGACTAGGTTTATAACTCCTTATACATATTTTTACTCCTGTGACAAACACTAACTAAGTCGAGCATGCTGTCTCCTCTGACAGCTCTTGTTGGAGTGGGTGTTGTTCAAGAGAGGAGGTGCTGTACTTATAATTTCTTGTTTTCTATTACAGCGAGCTCAAGATTTCCTAAACCATCATCCCCTCTCACAGATGTTACAGTTATAGCAGGTAATCGTAAGAAACTTGCTGCTATGGTAAAATTATTTGAAGATCATATAGATCAAGAATGGTTTGAACCTTGGGATAATCTGAGCTGGGTTGTTAATAATCTGTAAGTATTTTGATTACACTTGTTGACTTAATACAACTCCATTCTATCTTTTTTTCAAAAGTTCTGCATTTTTATATGCTCCTTAGAAAAATGGGTCATATTATGTTATGATGTACATCTGTCTGTTCGTCCGTGGATAATCACTCAACAAGGAATGTGCCTAGGTTCACCAAATTTTATATGTGGATAGCTCTTGTGTTAAAGATGTGCTCTCGGGGTCAAAGTTCAAGGTCACTGGGAGTTCATATGGGAAAACTTTGTCCAGACAATAACTGGACAAGGCTGTACCTAGGTTCTCCAGATCTTTACTGTGGATAGCCCTACATCTCCTACAGTCCCTGGCTTGGACAGCACACAGGTGTATAATGCCCAGCCCAGTGGGGCTCTTGTTTAAAGTATTTCTATAATATACATCAAAGAATTACACATGCTTGACCAGATTTGAAAAAATTAAAAAGGTGTGACCAGATTTTAAATTGTGGGAGCAAAAGGAAGCAGTTGGAATTCTGCTCTAACTTAACAAGAGATTTTGTTCAATGCAAATTAGTTTAGTTTTTAGGCCTTCTGAAGTTTTAAAACAAAAATCAGTGAGAGCACTGTTGCATGAAGCTGACACACTGTAGAATTGCTTATATGTTTTGTTTGCTTTTATTTTATGACCATCTTGGATAATAAGACAGCTGTATAACATGGCAGACAAATGGTAGAGTACCAGGTCCTGTATGTGTTATTTCAACTCTGTTAGTCATGTATGTTGTACACATGGGTCAAAAGGCTTTCAGGATGTACGACAAAAAAAGATATTGTTATGGATAAAAGTAACATTTTTTTCAATACAAACACAATGAAGTGTTAGATGGAACGTTTTGTTTTTCTGTACATGTCGTATAATGTTATGACTTTATTTTATGTTCTCTATGTATATTATATTTCAGTATACCAAGACTATTAGAAGTTGTTATGGGATCAACTGTAACATTTCCAAGAGTTGTGTCATGTCTAGCTAAATGTTTCTATAAAATATCTACAACATTTGGTAAAACTTTTGTGGATAAAAAGGTATGTAAAATGTTTTAACCCAAATTGGTTTGTATAGAAGAGGTCAACATTTTTGTTATATTTATAGCATGTAATACATTACACATCTGTTAACTTATGTGTATCTTTTTTGTTATAGTGACAAAGAAATATTTATACCCCCCACCACCACTAGTGGTGGGGGCTATACAGAAGTCACTTTGTCTGTCCGTCCGTCCTTTCGTCCGTCCCAAATTGTTACAGGGCAATAACTCCACCATGGATAGATTGATTTTAAAATTACTTGGCACAAATTTTAACTGTGACAAGATAGTGAGTCACATGCAAGAACTATGTTTAAACCTCAAAGGGCATGGCCAATAAATGAGGTCAAAGGTCAAATATTGTTGAAAATTGGTTTGTCCAGGCAATATCTTCACCATCTACCGATGGATTTTAAAATTACATGGCACAAATGTTAACTGTGATGAGATGGTTTGTTGCTTGCATAAACCCTGCTGATACCTCAAAGGGCATGGCCAATTAATGGGGTCAAATGTCAAATATTGTTGAAAATTGGTTTGTCTAGGCAATAACTCCACCACAGAGTGATGGAATTTGAAATGACATGGTACAAATGTTAACCTTGTTTAGACAGTGTGTCATGTGCAAGAACCATGTCGATACTTCAAAGGGTGTGGCCAATTAATTGGGTCAAATGTGCCTCCCCTTCGGCATGTTGCCAAATGGCAGTATTCATCACGTCTGTGATAGCTCTGGTATTCAACTGTTGGTAACACACTTTAGTGATATAATGATTAGTGTGTATGAAGTATTTCAGTATAGGGAGAAGCAAAAATATGGGAAGGCAGGTAAGACAAATAGGCAGGGTGTAGCTAAGTTCAATCTGTTATTACTTTGGTATAAGTCTTCACACTGTTTTGTATGTTCCTATGTTATCTATTTCAGATAAAACCAAGGTTTATAGATGTATTGATGATGGGAGAGGAACACTTAGGTTTGTATAAGATAACATTCTTTGTTTTAATATTGTAACAGTATAGCAAAGTGAGAACATAATAATTTTGGTGAGAAGTGCAGTGTTAATGCAAACAGGCCTTCATTCGGCTGTGTAAAGTAGCACAGATTTAAGCCCCTGACTCTGTAAGCCTTGAATATTTAATGCTTCGCTATCATATGAGACCATAAGTGACCAGTGGCCATGAAGGTTCCCAGTAAAAAGCACTTAAAATACATTTATATAAGTATATCATAAGTTTTTTTACTCATGTTGAATTAGAGGCGAGTTTCTCCATTATAAATTATTCTATTTCACGTATTTATACATGCATGCATAGCTAAGGCCTGTCTCTTCCAAATGACTCCCAACATCTTTTGTATAGGCAAAATCATGAACTAAAAACTTATTTCAAATGCCAGAATCAACGTAAATTTAACTAAATCTTACCGTACATATTCTATTTCAGATCCATCCAACAGTTTTACCTCTAACAGTACTCCATATACAACATGTATAGTACCAGTGTATTCTAGTGGTGTACTTAGTGCATTTAATACGGTAATTATTTATGTTATGTGGTATATCTAATGTGGTTGTCTCATATTGTGTGTTGTATGTCTCATGTGATATTCTCATGTGGTTGGTCATATTGTGATATTCAGATGTTGTTGGTCATATGTGATAACATAATAACATCTTCGTCACATAGGTTTCTTGTGTGGTATGTCTCATGAGATATTCTCACTTGGTAAATCTAAAATCATATTCTCATGTGATGCATAGTTTTCTCATGTGGTATTCAGGATGTCTCATGTGGTATTCATATATAGTATTTGATATTATCACATGGTTTGTGATATTCTCACATGATAATTTTCTGTTTGGTGTGTGTTATGTTAAATCTCTTTAGCATTATGTGCATGTATTTTTTTGTTAGTTGTATGTCTGAGTGTATTGTTATATAGTTATGGAACATTTAAAGACTGCTATTGGTGCCAATATTCAACTTATTATTCTTGTATTATATAGTTATGTACCAGTCTGGGTAATATCAATGTTTATCATTACATGAGTTGTGTTTGTTCTAAAATTGGTTATGTCTGTATTTTACGATTTGTCTTTTATGATTATTTCTCCCTAAATTGTGATAAATTCTGCTGTGTAAGCAGTTTCAGACCGTCTTTCTAGTACTATACTCTCTCAATTATCAGTACTGTACTGTCTCAATTATCACCTTCTATTTTCTTGAGTATTAGACTGATTTAATTTTGTTATAAAATAAAGGGCAACATTATCAACTAGCCTGACTGCCAAGTAGGGCTGCTGTAAGTATCTTAGTACTTGGATATTTGCGATCCCGACCAAAAAATGGAGTAAGAATATCCGTCATGTTCAAAATCGTAGAATCGCAATTTAGTTTTGAAAAAAATGAAATAACATTTTCAGTTTAATTACCTCTGAAAACGAGCCGCACTACTGATGAAAATTTTAATTTAATTCAAAATTATTATTATAATTTCGTTTGATACACATTTAAACAAAAATGTTATCCCTGAAAATGCTTATAAATGCCTGGTAATATATTTTTGTTGTATGTTTGAAGTACATGGTTTTCCATTTAGTAAAAACTACTGTAATTCTTCACGTATTTTTGTTGTTACATAAATTCTGTATGTTTCTCCATTAACTAGTGATTCGTTGTTCGATTCATGAATCACTGCTCATGAAGCATTGTTCATATCGGATCGCCTCTTGCTCAACGATCTGCAGCCCTACTGCCATGTGTCAGGCTGTGACTGATACTACTTCTTGGGCATGACTGGTTAAATAATAAGTTGATAATCCTCGTAAGTCTCTCACTGTAATAAGTAATTTTCAATTAATTTCTGTCAAGTATTAGCCAGATTTATTTTGTTATCAAGTAAAGGGCAAAATTATCAACTAGCCTGACTACATGACTGTAATAAGTAATTTTCTCTAACCCTACTCAATATTCACTTGTCTCCAGCTACGGGCTTGTAAGTTAGGTATATGACTGAGAGTTTGTGTATAGTTGTTGGTTTTCTGCTGCAAACTTTCTACAGAATTTGTTGCAAATTGCGAATATTTGTTAAGTCCAGTGTACCGGACTCAAGGTTTAAGAGTTCACTGGATCCCGATCCGGTGAAAAAAAGAATCTGGTGGAATAGGATCCGAGGGATCCCTCTGAGTATAAAAACTCTGTTACCTGTGTAAACCGAGTTAGACGAATTTTGTTTTAATACATTTAGGATACAATTTTTGTTAGTTTGGTGTAATTTTATGTTGATACCAAAAGTACTTTAAATAAAGTAATGTAAATTGTCAACTTGTGTTAGTAAAATTATTAATGTGGATGTAGAAAAACCAGCGATATATTTATATATATATGAAGCCTAATCAGTAACATTTAACTTTTAAATTTAACCAGTACCAACTCAGAAGTCTAACAGAAGAAACTACACCACATTAAATGGTCCTGCGAGCCGGATTCTTTTTTTCACCGGATCGGGATCTGGTGAACTCTTAAACCTTGGGTCCGGTACACTGGACTTAGCAAATATTCCCTATTTGCGACAGAATTACTTGAAACTTGATATACATGTACATTGCCTCATTTAGGCCAATTGAAGTAATTCTTATAATTACCGTGATACATTATTTATTTCATCAGTTGTACATCTTAAGATGTAGATTTACTCGCTTTCAATTTTGTGCTCTGGTCAAAGAACAAAGTCAATGTGATTTTTAGTTCCACAAAATATTCAATTAATAGGAAAGAGTATTTTTATTAGCATGATTGTATTTACTCTGATAATGATTATAGCTTTACACTTGTCATAGCCTCGCTGAATTCTTCTTGCCTCAATTATGGTATGTAAACAATTTGTTTGAACAAGTAATCTCTTATTTTCATGAGAGCTGAGACAAGTTCAGTTGTACTAAACATGGAAATATTTTCTCATCTTGTTTGATAATCAATTCCTTTTTTGGTTGGGCTTAGTACTGTAGCAACACATTCTATAGGTTATATCAGTGAAGTCAGTCAACCTACTCACTGTTCCTGGAAAGACTAAATCTCTGGACTTAGCTGTTAACAAACTACTAGGCGCATACTTTTGTCGATGACTGACTACGGCCCTACATGATTTAGAATTAGTGGTAGGAGGGAGAATTGCTGTAGAGATAACTTTGTGTCCATGCATATAGTTAAAGAGATCAACAGACTGAGTATGTTTTTCAAGCCTCCTGAATTATGTAGTAAAATTGAGTTTGAGCAGTGTTGCTTAAAGCACTTTTACACCACAAAATGTTATACAATTTATTTTTACATGGAGTTTCCCCATGTTTAGTAGCAGACTGTAGCAAATCCTTATCAAAATTTGTCTCGTATGTGCAATTAAAGAGGTATTTACTACTTCAATTAATATAGTCTGCAATACGCATTAACAAGCCGACAATATGCTGTTTGTGCTTTTGAAGTATGACTAGTATGTCGAGTTAATATAAGGGGAAGATCCCCTGTATAGCTTCCATTTATCATAAAATCCCATGTTTATATATTATATCAAAACCCCATGTCTGGCAGCACCATTAGCGCTTTGATTATAAATAAAATCTCAGTGAATAAATATTTGTCTAAGAAAACGTTATTGAATAGAAGCACACTTTAATTGATGAAGATAAAATGGTTGATGTTTTCAGTCTTTAGCTTGTTACTGAGTTCTAGGAAATTAAAATGTTGTTTTTTCTAAAGGCTGTAGTTTTTTTGTTAGTGATATGTCTTGTCTGTTGTGTTGCCATGATTCTTGGTATTTTTTGTTCCTATTCTTGTAGAATTGATTTTATGGTTCATTATTTGTCCGTTTGTGGGCATGATTCTTGTACAGTTGATTTTTTTATTCATTTTTGTCCAACGAATGTGTTCAGGCTGCAGAAATTATTGGTCTCACCTTTTTTATTAGTACAAAAACTCAGTTTCTTATTCTTTATTATTACCTGATTGCTTAAATAAGCATAATTCGATATTTGTAACTGTTTTCTGAGTGAACTGTTGTCCGGGCAATAGTTTTGGCTGTTTTCAGCGCTTGCTCTGACGTCACGCAATGTTACTGTACTGTTATATGGGAAGTAACTGCTACAGGATTTTAGGCTTTGCCAGAGGCTTTCGAATGCATCAAGCATCCATCGATCTTTATTGAGGAGACTTTTCGGGAAGCAGTTCAAAACACTATTCCCTCCACCTCGGGCCAACAGTTTGACTGTTCCAAAATGACATATGAAATAATTGTATTATATGGAGATTAATAGTTATAGAATGTGGGAGGGGGAATGATCTGTGTTGGCAGTGATTAAAATCTATTATACTTACTATTAATTTTATGTTTTTGTTGCTCTTGACTTTATTTTTGCTCTTTTGGGGTTGATGTTCTGTTAATCGCTTACAAAAACTTTTTCATTTAATATAGTTTTGTGTTAAATGGTATGAAAAGGTTTCATTGAAGTTCGATTTCCTTCTTTTTCCTATTTCCAGAAAAAATACTAATTATTAGTTTAATTGACTCAATGTTAAGGTTGAAAGATAGGAGAATTTTACATTGATTTGTCTAAGTTGTTTCATTTATATGTTTCCTGTTGTTGCTAATTGGTTATAATTGATTGAGATGTTTGTTCTTCAAGACTTTCAGGAAGCAAGTAAATTGATTACACTACCGGAATCATGTTACCATGATGGCTGAGATTAATCATGTGTTAAATTACTTATTAGCAAACTTAGGCTCTCTCTTCAATATGTACTGTCAGATCAGGTCAGGTCAGGTCAGGTTTAGTCAGGAGAAAAAATATATGAGTAGTGTTAACCCCAAACAAATTTTTCAATGTTATGTGGACACTATATTTATCTGGTTTGAATATTTTTTACTATTACTGTATAATGTATCATGTTTTGCTAAAAAGATAATCTTGGTTGTTGCTAAAGCATGCATTTTTTTAAAACAATTTCAGAGCTTGAGAAAAAGCAATTACTGTTAAGAGTACTTGTTACATTTGAATGACTCTCTTTTGTTGGCTTTGATTTAACGCTATAGCACCGCATTGTATTGGTTATAATTATAATAAGTACTTAATTTTCTCAGAAAGGCTAAATCTCTGGATTTAGCTGTTAACCATTCACTAGGCACATACTTCTGTCAGTGACTGACTACTGCCCTATATTGTTTTGAATCTGTGGTAGGAGGGAGAATGGCCATAGAAATTATTTCATGACCAAGCTCCACGAAAGTATGCCCCAGATATTTAACCTATGACCCCCTTGTGTGAGCCCATGCAGCCTTTGTATCCCTTTTGTTCTTTGCTTGTTAACCTCATATTACATTTATATTATGTACTGATTGTATCAAATAAGCTTGTAATAAAACTTGTAAACTTGTAGCTAGCCGGACAGCTTTATTTTAACATGATAATTCAGACATGTGCTGAGAACAGTGCTCATTCTCATTCCCAGAGGCTATTAAGATTCTCCATACTAGCTCCAGAATCTTGATAACCTTGGGGTACGAGAATGTCTAGTGCTGAGATAAGGTGGTGACTGTAAAGAGTACTTGTGTCATAGTTAACGACTCTATGTATTATAGATCAGAGGTCCAGACGGCATTTTACTACAAGTTAATAGATTCTACAGTTTGTCTCCATCACCTTGTATTTACTTAACTACAGTAAACTGTCACTATTACGACCATCAAAATTATTGGTCTTAATATGGGAAAGGTCTTATTATAGGGATTTTTTTTCTTCTCAAATTATCTGAATCGGACTTAAATATTGTCAAACAATCCCATAATCTAGCAATAAGCAAGCTGGTCTTTACAGCGAATCTTTACTGTAATTGTATTTTAGACATTTTCATTCTATATTGAGACTGTAGACTGTAAAATAAACTATACAGTTGTTATTATACTCATAAAAACTTTCTCCCATTGCTGTGAATATACAACTTTCTTATTATAACTTGTTGTTATGCCCATATTTGGTATTGTGAGTGATTATTAAGGTACTTGCTTGTCACATTGAGACCTCTGCAAGTCTCTGACATTTTCTGCTGACCATTACAACTAACTGCCCTCCAAAAGTTTTCTGATGAAATTTAGATTATAGAATAAACAGTTTTACATTTACCCTTGAAAAAAAAAGAGTGATCTGAACAAATTTAAAAATCAACATTAATTACTTTTTCAACATATGATTTAAACTATGTTACATTAATATAACAATGACAATTTGCGGGCTTAACAGAAATTGGTTGTAACTCAATTTAAAAAAGAGGGAGTTATATGACAGTTTTGCGCTTAGCCCGCAAATTTATTTTAGTCATTCAAGGCCCATTTCAAGTTTGTTGAGTTACATAAGTAAATGAAACATATAAACATAAAACGTTATAACAATTATAAATTATAATTAGCTTTACTTATGGTAAAAAATTTTGAGGTAAGCATAAAAAGTTTTTCTTAAAATTTAATTTTTCCAAAAACTTTTGGGGGTACTGTATTTAGAAATCTTGAATTAGAAAATGGCCATGTACGTCCATGGTAAAACAACATACTTGCATTGTCAGACAATGTTAAAATCTAAGAAATGATATTTCACACAAATGTTTCCATGTAAAATTGTACCCTGGTGATTTGTGTATCATGTCTTAAGGTTTTATTTCACAGTTTACTATGGATGTTTAAGAAGCGAACATTTGGCTCTAAGGAATTCAATAACCTATTCATAAACCACACATTTTCAAACATTTTTATTCCTCTCTTTTTCAAAATGCTGCCCAAAGACAAAAATGGCCTGTTTTTAGCTAGATTTCATATTTTTTGCTTTTTTTTGCAAAGAAAGTTGCTACTTGAAGATGGCTTTTCACATGCCTACCCTTTCAAAAGATATTTCAGGGAGGGGCAGTGTACCTATTGCAAGTACCTATTGACAACTTGGTACATTGAAGCAAAGAAACTCGCAATGCTCTTAATAGGATCAAACCTTAGACCTTTCAGCTCCTTTTCCTTTTATTTCCAATTGTATAACACTTTATTCAATATTAAAAATCGACTGTGTTTGTATCAAACAAAAAATCAAAAGTTCAAAAAATTTGAAATCCATCAGTGTTTCACATCAACTTTAAAATGGGAAATAAATTGGGAACATTTGTTTGTTTCTTTTGAATTTAATACAAAATCAATGAGCTTTCAATTTAATGTAATAATTTGAAACCATTCCAGATTTGAAATTGATTTGATTTTTCTGGTCATTATTATTGCATGTTTCATTTTCAGTATCTGTGTCCTGTCACTTCTCTTTCATAAAATTATCATTTTAAAATTTCAGTTTTGAATTTTTTTCAGATGAAATTTTGAATTTTTTTAGTTGTTTTTAAACTCGAATATATTATTCAAAGATCTTATTCCAATATTGACAAATATTCTGTTTCTTTCATGCTTAGTTCTGTGTTTTGTTAGAAGTCTTTTACACAAATACCAAGATGCCATTTCTTCTTCAAAATGACGTCATTTATTTTCTAAAATGATGTCATTTTGACAATGAAATTATTAGATTATATTTTCACTACAATGAAAATACAAAATTTTATATTTTCACTGTATATTTTCATGGACTGACACCACATTTCACATAATTTTTTTCTCTTATGTACTTTTAACAGGAAGAAGATCGTCTGCAATTATCTCAGTTTTTAAGAGAAGCATTATTTTGTCTTTCTATATATCAAGCACCAAAAGATAGTCTTAGAATAGCCATGACCGAACTGTGGTATGTATTTGCTTTTTATTCCTAATTATTGATATTTAAGTTAAACAGCTGAATCAGGAGTGGGTGTGGCCAAATGGTTACAGCTTTGACCAGGTTTCATCTCTTAACGGTTTTACCAGGGATCCCAAAGGAATCCCCAGTCTGTAATTTAGATATTCCTCCATAGCATGAGGGATTCCTCAAATGAAAGAAAAAAATGGATACAGGTTTGCAGTCACAAATTGTGATAAATGATTCATAGAAACGCAAATTCACATAAGCACAGTGCAAATTTTCAGGGATCCTGACAGAATACCCAGAAAAAATCACAGGGATTCCTCCCAAGTTTTTTTGATCCTCAGAATCCCAGGACACTGTTAGTGTCAAACTCTGCATTGACTGGTTATCATTTTAGTGCCAGATCTGTGTTGTTTTAAAATCACATCCAAAACCCAGGTTGTTGATTCCTTGAGTAAGAAATGTTATCTTACTAGCTCAAAGACTGGGAGATCAGGAAGCAAACCTATGAGCAATTAATCTTAGCTGTAAGAACTTGTTTCTCAGTTGAGCTAAAATAAACTTGTTTGGAAGTATGCATTATTAGTTTTTCTCAAAATTTTATTTGTCTAAAATCTTTCAAAGGGCACTGTACATAGTATACTTTTGATCAAATATCACTAATTTTATAAGATATCCATTCTGATGTTTTTTATGTTATTTTAAGATTACACAGTCTACAAGGAATGTAGTTTATTTTGGATATCGGTTTTAACACCATTTATTACATTAAGAATGTATCTTTAAAAATACAACACCCTTGTGAATACTTTAGCTGTTATACTCATGTGTTTATTTTTCTTGATTTTAATGTACTTGTTGCTAGTTATTATGTTTTTTAGTGGTCTCAGTTCATAACAAAGCTTTAATGTTTTTATTAGACTTTTTGTAGGAGGTTTATTGAAAAAACAAAATCAGTACTTTTTTGTAAAGTGAAAAAGCCTGTTGAATTATTTTCAAAGCCATTTCGTCAATTTCACCTGAAAAGTTGCATGAATGTACATTTTGTATTACATTTGTAAGATTCAGCATCTGACATCCCAAAGCCTCCAAAACCATGTTCAATGCAATTCTGTTTTGTATAGTTTATAAACTACTTTTGTAGTATTAACTGCAAATAAAACTATTACACAAATAAAAAAAAAACACCAAGAAGCATTTCAAAAATAACATTTATCAAATTTTCAATAAAAGCTATATGGCCTACAAAGCGAACATTTCTCTAAACATTTGGATGTCTGTATAAAAATATATAGAGGATATTCGTCAACTTTAGTGTAAGATCGATTTTTATTTCACCGAGTGAGCTCAGAAAACATATTTTCACGAGTTGAAATAAAAAAGATCTTACACCAATTTTGACGAATATTCTGTGATGTATTTTGCACAAATTATAACGTGACGTCTTTTCATCTCCAACATGACGTCATTTATCTTTAAAGATGACATAAATAACAATGAAAATATAATGTTACATTTTCACTACAATGAAAATATAAAATGTATATTTTCATTGTTTATTTTCACCGAATAAGGCGACGTTTCACCATAAAGCGTGAAAGAAATATTTGTATATTTTCAGTTCATCAGCAAGTAATCATGAATTATTACTAACTGTATTATGGGAAGGTGTTGTACATTCATCACCACAAGTTAGATCTACTGCTGCTAGATTGTTTGAGGTTAGTACTTTCATCTGGGGACTATTGCTGGTCTAGATGATAACTTAATGGCTGTACATTGGTTCACTAAATCTATATTGAGAAATGCCTTGGGGTCAAGGGTGTGACCTATTAATTCTGAGGTAAAAGGGTCAAGGTTGTTGATTTGGAATTTTGATTTTAATGTGAACAACTGTGTGTTACCATGATTAATTGAAGTATGTGAACTTGACTACTGAATGTTTTCTGTTGGTTTTTTTTTTTAAAAATGCCAGGGAGTAAATATTAGTCTGCTAGCAGTGTGAACACTCGCTGAGACAATATGTTTAAGATCAGTCTACTTAGAAATTTCTTCTATGAACTTTCACATGTGCTATCTTTTCTTCTTGAAATCTGAAATCATCCACACTGAATAGCTTATTTTATTTTGTTTCGGCCTATTTCATTGTTGCAGACACCTCAAGGGCATATAATGACCAACCCAGCAGAGTTCTTGTTAGAAATTATAGTATGAACTCATCATATTATGTTTTTAATACTTTAATCATGGAGCAGATTGTCTTGATTTAATATTTATATTCAATGATGTGTATCAATTGCTCGTGGCAAAATGATCAAAACTTTTACTTTACTCTCAGACTCATTCATCATGATCAAGATGAAATCATTGCCAAGCTTCTCCTGCACACTGATGGACTTATCTCTATAAAACAGTTATGTCAAATTATGTCTTTATTTAACTTGCTGCTCTATGAATAACTTGGTAATTTCCCTTAACAAATACTGTTTGTCTACTCCATTATAGGTTTTGTTAAGATTTTGAGAAAATTTGTGTGAAATGTTCGTGCATAATGTCAGATCTTTGCATCATATTTAAGATGTTGAATTGAGATTTTATTACTGTTTATTTGCTAACCAGTCCTGAGTGTTCTTAGATATTGAACATTACAGTTTGTATATTCTGGCGGAATCGAAAGATATATTTTATACTGTGCCCACCAAAAGTTTAAAGACATTTTCTTTTTGTTTTTACTCTGGGTTTAACACCTGTTATTTTTCAGCGGCCAGCTCACATATCCTAGCCTTCTTGGATCCTTGTCTATAACCAATACTCACCTACCCTACTACCAGGTCGGCAACTTCTTTATATACCTTAGTAATGAAGGAAAATTTACATTATTGTCAAATTTTTACAGAAGGGTATATCAGCGTTGATGTGATTTCTTTTTTCATAGGAAATGTTATACTATTCCTAAACCAATCATTTTTTGTAGAACTAATATTTTTTAAATATATTAAATATATTTGGTGATAAAATTAAAATGATCTGCATGAATGCATCATGTTTATGAGATTTAGCATCTGACATCCCAAAGCCTACTAAACCATAATAAATGTTATAGTTTTCCATAGCATAGTTTATAAAATATTGTATTTTCAATTTTTCAACTATAAATACATGCATTGCCATAACAAAAAAGCATTATTTTCATTCAAAGATAAGTGGTTGTCAAATTAAAAAGTCATATAGTAGTCAAACAACTTTCAGAAGGATAGGTGAGTACTAGTTATAGACAGGGAAGCTAGCTTAGGTGCAATCTGATTAAAACTCGATCTAAAATTTTCCTCTCGCCTACTCGCTAATTTAGATCTGACCTTTTTCAAACAAGGGTCACCTTTAGGTGACCTTTTCTCATCATAATATTCATGACGAAATTGTTATGATACATAACTTGTTTACAACGTCTATGTCACACAATTTGAAATGAGCTGTCCAATCGCAGACTGTGAATAATGCTGCTGTTAAATTAGCTTGCAAACCTTGGTCTAAAAATAGAAATTACGAAATCAAATGTTATTAATAGTGTTTCGTCTAGATGAAAGCTACACATTGATTAGTCGACATAAAGGTCATCTCGACGTGACACTCCATTGAAATAGTAAAGATCCTGTAGGACAATGCTCTACAGGATATCTGTTTACAGAGATTGGCTTAGGTACATTGGTTTCTGTAAAATAACATATAACTGTGTTGATATGGAGTTAAACCCAGTATATAGTAGGTGAACAATGTGAAATTGTTAAAGTTAAAGTTTAAAGCAAGGTTTTTGAAGTCTACTTCAAGTGTCACTATTCAGTTGACTCTTTACATTAACTTCCCCGGTCATCGAGTCACATACCAACTATTAACATATGGTGCAGATTGCAGCCACAGCATACAGTGCATGACCCTTATAGGTACCCATTTACACCTGGATGGAGTGAAGCAATTCCAGGTAAATTTCTTGCTCAAGGAAATTAGCAGTGCCCCATGTGGGATTCAAACCCACTACTACTGGACTACTGCTCCTAATGTCTCCAAACTTCTGGTTGGCACTGTATGTCTAATAACTACCATGGTAAATGTGGTATGGATTGAGTTTTGTCTTGTATTTATATTCTATAGGGATCTATAACAATGTATCAAAGTTTTTACTTTCCTGTTGATCATTTGAATTTTGCTAACAGTGCACGTTTTATTGGTGAACTGATATATACCATGTTACCTAATGAATGCGACATGCAGTAGACTAAATTTATAATTCCAAATTAAGTGAACATCATTTCTTGGAATGCTTGTCTCCCTGTACTCTCATTGTTTTTTCTATAAAATTGTCTGGCAGACAGTATAGATTGTGTTTAGCTGTATCAAAGATTTCCATAAATATATCTGACATTTAAGTCTGGTGAGACTGAGTATAGGGCAATGTAATCTAAACTAGCCAGACTTTTTGAAACAGATAATTAGTACACTAGTTATCAGCTAGCCTGACTATGTGAAAAAGGCTAATTCATTCTGACCTGAATCAATTTACACTAGTCCTAGGTTTTTGGGTTAACGAGGTGACTGCTCTAGTCGAAGCCTGAGAATTGTGAAATTGTGTTGGGCTGGTGAAAATTATGTATTTCTTAAAATTATACATGTAGTATGATTATATTGAAATTTGACTCATTTCTATGAAACATATTAAATAGGGCTTGTAAAAATTAAAAAGCATGAGCAAGTTTGAATGGTTGAGGGACAGTAGAGTCCATTTGGTATTTGCATTTAATTCAAGATATTATGGATTTGGTACATTTTTCAAGTCTCGTGAAGGGATTAGTAAATAGAGTTTGGACAGTGTTGCAATCACCTGACGGCATGTCAGATTGTAGGCAAAGACTTGGTATTATATTGTGTTGGGCTAGTAATAATTGTGTATTTCATTATGTATGATTAGTTTGAAATTTGATTAGTATGAAACATTGTAAAATGTAGCCAGTAAAAATTAAAAAGTGTGAGCAGGTTTGAATGTTTAAGGGACAAAGGGGTTCATTTGGTATTTTGATTTAGTTAAAGATATAAATGGATTTGGTTTTTCAAGCCTCCTGAAATAATTTGTAAATTGTTGCATTCACCTGAAGACTTGTCAAATTGTAGGCAAAGACTTTAAATTACATTTGTGTTCATGTATTATATATTTCAGATATTAATGCATACAGTAAATGAAACATTGGCTGGTACAAGATGTGTTCCTGCATTGGTTACATTAGGTAGTGACCCTGACATGTAAGTACTACAGTGTCTTTACAGACCATTTTAAGGGCTGAAATTGGGCCCCATTCCCTTCCCCAAAAGTATGTATTTCCCCCTTGAAGTAAAGTTTTCCTGTCTATAAAGCTTTGTACCAATTATTTCATTTCTGCAAATTAAAGTATTATTGAGAAATTTCATTCCCTGGCTTGACCTACAAGTGGAATTTGGTCATAAAATATTTTAAACCATTTTTATTCCTGCTGTTGTCACTAGTTACTGGCAAGTGATTAACTTAATATAAGAGATCTAAGCTTCTTCAGGGAATAAGAGAAGTTCAACTCACTGACATAGGGTGTGGAGTGGCAGAGCGGTTATAATGTTGGATTGGCAATCATTGGATATCCAGCTCCACATTAGTTAGAATCCCATCTAAAAACCTATCCCTTTGTTTCTTCGAGCAAGAAACTTTATCCTACTAGCTCAGTACTTGGGGACCAGGAAGTGGATTTGAAAGTGATTTATCTAAGTTGTAAGAACTTGTTTCACAATCAGGCTTGTACAAATTAGTACAAATTAACTAAACTCACTGACGAAATTTTGACCAAAAATGCAGAATATGTGTTTACTGCCCAATAAAAACTAAACTGTGTCTTATACTATAAAAGCAATATTTAATGTCTATTACAGATCTGTACGAGTTGCCACTATCCCAGCACTAGGAACTATCATAGAAACAGTCACAGCTAGAGAAGTAAGTAATATGTGCTTTATTGAGATTTTATAATATGTCTGAATTGATGGAGAAAGTTTGTTCAAATATATTTCAGCTCTTTAAACAAAATGAGTGCTCATGCTGCTACATTTTCATTGGCATTGGTTTTGCATTTGAGATTCATTCAAGTTATTAAAAGTCATACACTGTCCAATGTGTTTAAGTTTTAGTTGTTAGTCACAGATAGAAGTATGCATTCAGTAACTGGTTAACAAATTTATAAAAAATTTCGCCTTTCCATGGAAAGTAGGTTGACTGACCATCGTAATATAACCTACACAATATGTTGCTATGGCCTTAAACCCTACCAAAAAAGTAACTGATTAACAGAAGTTAGTAACTAGTTAACAGCTCTTTCCAGAAATGGGGTAAAAAGCTAATGACAATGAACAATGATAAAGCCTAGTTTCCATTCTAGGTTACCTAGATCATATAGAACTAATATCATAATTAAGTTTTGTAAAATATATGTATATCAAAATACATCACTTGTGTATACATCAGACTGGTTCTCTATAAGAATCAAGCTGTAATCAGAACTGTTGTCTACAATATATCTTTGTGTGTATACAACATTGTAGACTTTAAGTAAAGTTTTAATAATCTTCTAGTCAAACATTTATATAGTTGATGCTATAACACTAGACATTGTACTTGGTGATTATTGGTTAATTTGATATTTCTCCTGCCAGAGGTGCATTAATTTTATTAACCTGACTGATTTAAATACTTGATATTTGTTTAATAATCCCGCTCTGCCTGTGGACTGTGAATCTGGCTGTAGTTCTATTTCTTTGTGATAGTGTCAGAAAAAAGTGTGTCTATTTTCATTCACTAGTGTCTGCTGATTTCGTTGTATCATTTCATCTATGTAACACAATCCAATTATTTTTACTTTCTGTTCCAAAGTACTCCATTTCTATCATAAAAAGCATGGTAATAGACCTAATCTGGAATTCAAATTAATGGGTTTTTTCTGTCTGTGCAAGGCCGGTACAAAGAAAGTTTTCTACACATAATTACTAAATAGCACGAACTATGGATTAAATCCTATTGTTCTTTGTACACATGTTTTCATTGTAAGGGTCAAAGTTTGTTTGTACTGGAGGGAAAAATCCAAATATATGAATTCCGGATATAGTTTATTAGTATGGGATATGTTCATTGGATGTGTTTAGTCAAGTTTTACAAGTATTTTTTCTCTATTATATACAGCTTACAGTTACTGTCTAAAATACTTCACTACAAATATTTCCAAAACATGATGTTATTGTCAAGGCTCTGCCATGAAAATAAAAGGCTCTGCCATGGCAATGAAAGGCTCTGCCATGGCAATGAAAGGCTCTGCCATGGCAATGAAAGGCTCTACCATGGGAATGAAAGGCTCTGCCATGGCAATGAAAGGCTCTACCATGGCAATGAAAGGCTCTGCCATGGCAATGAAAGGCTCTGCCATGGCAATGAACGGCTCTGCCATGGCAATGAAAGGCTCTGCCATGGCAATGAAAGGCTCTGCCATGGCAATGAAAGGCTCTGCCATGGCAATGAAAGGCTCTGCCATGGCAATGAAAGGCTCTACCATGGCAATGAAAGGCTCTGCCATGGCAATGAAAGGCTCTACCATGGAAATGTAAATTAATGTATAGTTTAGTCCTGACGAAGGCCATAATGGCCGAAACTAGTCAATACAATAAAATTTTGATAAACTCCTCTTGGTGTAAGAAATGTTGTTTCCTATCAACCTTTCTTTCTCATAGATTTGTTTAGTTTATACTTTCTTATTTATCTCGATAGTGAAACAAGTTCTTACAACTTAAATAAAACCCTCTCAAGTCTGTTTTCTTGTCTCCAAGTACTGAGCTGGTAGAATTAAGTTTCTTGTTCAAGGAAACAGCTAGGTATAGTCTTGTTTTATTCACTCGTCACGACTTGAATAATTACACGGTCACGGAATGTGTATTCAATTTCTTTTTAACCATTTAGCCACTGATCCATATTAATTATTGATGAACTAACTATATATGCGGCGCTTATGAAGTTAGAAATGAGTTAAAAATAACAGATTCAGTGACCGTGTAATTATTTAAGTTGTGACAGGTTAATAAAACAGAACTATAGGTTTTGGATGTGATTTTAACCAAAGCTGGCTATTCAATGATTATCAATCTAACATCTTACCTGTGATTACAATGAGATCATGATGGCAAGGATCATTATCTCGCGTTTGATGTCTCCCTTGGAAAACCAGAAAATATTCAGGAACCAATTACATCTCAGTCTGTGATAATAGTCGAGTTATAATAATTTGTCAACATAATATTGTAGTTTGTTTTCATTGTTTTGTACAATTTATGTGTCCTCATGTTTTAGAGACTGCTCCATATTTCTCGGGCTTAGCACCGAAGGGTCATAACTCAATATGAAAAAAGAGTGAGTTACGACTGTTTTGTGCTTAACTCGCGATTTGTGTGATAAACAGAATTATTTGTTATCCTTATAAATGTGCAGAAGACGTACATTCATTGCATGTCAACTAAAATGGATGTCAAGTCTGAATACAACATTTCATTTTGAAGATTTCTCTGAATACATCTATTGTGTATTCCTATTGTTATCTGGTGGAATTATACTAAATTATACTATAAGCTGTCTGGCTTTGTATCATGATACAATAAAGTTCTGCTATAAATAATGCTTTGATTATTGCAAATTTATGCATTTTTGACAATTTCTAAGTCCCAAATGCTTAATTTGAGTAGAAAAAATGTCCCTATATAAAGAACGTTCCACTATTAAGACCATCAATTTTGAAGGTTGTAATAGCTGAACTTAACTGTATTAAGATATTTCTCAAATATATATGTTTGCTACGGAGATTGAAAAAGTTCTTATATGGGTGTGATTTATCTGTTGATTAGCAGAGTTCCATATTCTATATCCTCCCAGGAAAACCATTTTCATAAATCTGCTGAAAGACTCTTACAATAGCTATACAAAATTAGTCAAAGAGTTTTCTTATACCTTTTGTATGTGAAATCTCATTTCTGAACATTTTCATATAAAATTTTGCCGATGGTTTAAAGTAGGTCATTATATTATGTCTCGACAGTACTGTAATTGTATGAAATATTACCCATAAATGCAAATTATGCACTTTTATTGGTATTGAAATCGGAAAGTTGCTTTTGTATTTTTAGTAAATTTATCAATTCTGTTTATGTATTTTGTCATACATGTTATGGTAGACCCTATCAATCAGGCCACACTTTTTAGCTCGACTTTACGTTGTAATGTAGAGCTCTCCTACTCGCCCCGGCATCCGCGTCCGCGTCCACATTTCTGATTAAAGTTTTTGTGCACAGATTAAAGTTTTTGTGCTGTAAAATACTTTCTTCTATATCTTTGTTATTTCTTAAGATGTTAACTTCAAACTTTAAATGTATGTTCCTTACTATCAACCACATCTCATGTGACAAGGTTCATAACTTCAAACACTTTTTTTCAGAATTATCTCCCCTTGAACTGATTGAAGTTTTTGTGCACAGATTAAAGTTTTTGTACAGTAAAATACTTTCTTCTATATCTTTGTTATTTCTTAAGATGTTAACTTCAAACTTTAAATGTATGTTCCTTACTATCAACCACATCTCATGTGACAAGGTCCATAACTCCAAACACATTTTTTCAAGAATTATCTCCCCTTGAACTGATTAAAGTTTTTGTGCACAGATTAAAGTTTTTGTGCGGTAAAATACTTTCTTCTATATCTTTGTTAATTCTTAAGATATTAACTTCAAACTTTAAATATATGTTCCTTATGATCAACCACATCTCATGTGACAAGGTTCATAACTCCAAATATATTTTTTTCAGAATTATCTCCCCTTGAACTTAGAGTTTTCTTTAAAAAATGCTTGTTTTTACTGCAACTGTTTTATTTCTTTAGGTATTGACTTCAAACTTTAAATGTATGTTACTTATTATCAACCACATCTCATAACTCCAAATACATTTTTTAAAAATATTTTCTCCCCTTGAACTTAAAAATTTATTTTAAAAAATATTTGTTTTTTTACTGCAACTGTTTTATTTCTTTAGGTTTTGACTTCAAACTTTAAATATATGTTCCTTATCATCAACCACATCTCCTGTGACAAATACTTACTAAGTCGAGCATGCTGTCTTCTCTGACAGCTCTTGTTATATTTTTAGTCTTACGAGAATTTTCTTGAAAAAAAAATGAGTATGGCAGGTCGAAATAAAAAAAAGATTACATCAACTTTCAAACCCATTTTGTACAAGTTTGCTTTTATTCAGATTACCTCTTACTACTGACAAAACAAGATATTACAGGATAAAAGTTTGTAAATTGTATAATTTAGGCCAGATTTTTCAAAGAAAAAAATTGGCTAATAGTTTGGCAAACCTTGGTGGGTGGTTTAGTGGGCGAGGTCTGGTATAGGTAACATTTGCGTTATTAAAGTTTTTCTTTACCTTTTATTTCTGCCATTTATTGTCAGATCTTTATGAAACTTCATACACTGATAACATACCATGTGATGAACAGATAACCATAACTCTACCTGCCTTTATTATAGATTATTTCCCTTTGTAATTTTTGCATTAAAGTTTTTAAATACAGCTTAAATGTGGTTTCCATATACATTTCTTGTTTAAACATTTTTATGCTGCAGTGGTTTAATTGAGGCTTCTGTTTATGTATTATACAGTCACAAGTAATCTTCAAGGCTTGTTTATCTTCTGACACAGCTTTTTCTTTTTTTGCACAAAAATAAGTATGGTCAGTAATAAAAAAAATCAATATTAAAATCAAGATTATTTTTTTCAATTTCTGAAAAAATTAAGGTCAGGATTTTTTGTAAAATGAAAAATATTAAAGGTCTGGCCTCATGAGGAGTGAATATTTGAAATGTTTAAAATCTAATATTTTTGTAAGAATTTTTTTTCTAAGAATGTCATGAATATCTAAGAATGTCATGGATTCCATTTAAAGCTACTTGTTGACAGATTTTTGTTATTTTTAGATATTTTGAAATTACCTGTCAGTGACTGTAATTGTGTGAAGAAAATAAATTTTCAATATTTAAGGCAAACATTTCTTGATTTTAAAAAATCAACATACTGTAGATTATGGATGAAAAGTTTTTACACTGTATGCATATTTGGAAATTAATGTGGATTAAATTTTAGAACTAAACTAGTTGATATAACTTAATGGTGACTTAAGATGCTCTCTTATACAAATTCAAAGGCAATCGGGACATTATTCTTGTCTTTACAGTTAAGAAAAAACAATATTCCTCTGTGAAGAGAGGACCAATCAATTAATTGAGAGGATCAATCAATTAATTCCCTCCCTAAAACCCCCTCTACATCTGCCAGTGAGAGATTTGCTATGAAAAATCATATAACCAGTCTAATCAGTAATTGACTTATAATAGAACTAACAGTGCTAGACCTCATAAAGTGAACTTACTGTCAATATAATGTGCACTTATATTATTGTCACAGTACTAGATGACAAAATAAACCATCTTAAATTGTCTACTAGTAAAGAAAATCTATATTTTTGTTATATTCTCTCAACCCTGTCCTTTGTATTGTTAATACATTATTAGAGTTGTCAAATATTTTGCTTGTGGTGTCCTTTTTATTAGCAGGATTTTTTAACAAAAAATGTGGCTTAAAGTTTGGCAAAGCCCGGGTGGGCGGGCAGGCCGTAATGTCCGTCTACCATAATATATTTCTGCCATTTATTGTCAGATCTTTATGAAACTTCATACAATGATAACATACCAATGTGATAAACAGAATTTAAAAGTAACCACAACTCTACCTGGCTTATTTATGGATTATTTCCCTTTGTAATTTTGGGGTTAAGTTTTTAATATGTTGGATATCTCTGTCATTTATGGTCAGATCTTGATGAAAATATGTCTTTAATGTGGTTTTCACATGCATTTCTTGTTAAGAGTTTTCAAATCAAAAACATTTCCCTCTTTGCTTTTTGTCTGTGTGGAAGGTGTTTTTTCCCCTGTTCCTGATACCTTTTCATACCCCTTTTTGCATTTTAATATAACTAAATCTAAATAGTTTAAAAGATACTCATTCATATCATATTTTTTTTATTAGTGTAATGAGTCAACACAAGTTATGGTAAAGCTGCCCGGCTAGCATAGTTGGTAGCATGCATGCTTACTGATCAAGGGGCATGAGTTTGATTCCCGTGCGGGCCTACATTTGTGGAGCTTGGTCATAAAATTATTTCTACAGCCATTCTCCCTCCTATCTATGATTCTTAATTATGTAGGGCAGTTGTCAGTCACTGACGAAAGAATGCGCTTAGTAGTTGGTCAACAGCTAAATCCAGAGATTTAGTCTTTCCAGGAGGAGTGAGTAGGTTGACTGACCATTGTTATATGACCAATGTGTTGCTACCATGTTAAACCCAACAAAAACAAATCAAAATTGAAAGTATGAATTGGTTAATTTATGTGATTTTATTTATATTTCATTACAATAATTGATTTGTTTTGACCATAAAATATAAATAAAGGGGAAACACAACTCATAAACAATGGGAACTATGATTAAATGTTTTAGTATATATAATATAGCTTAGCTACATTCCTCTATGTCATATACCAACCAATAAATATTATCATACTATACATAAATAACAATTTATACTGTTGTAAAATCATGATATTGTTGTCTGTCATGCAATCTGGTAGTAAAAGAGCTTAGTGTCTTCCTATATCTTGTCTTTCTTAGTTACAAAATTCCTATCTGAGTTAGATTTATTTATGTATTTTTTTAAAGGGATATACAGACAAATGACTGTGCCAAAAGTATAGAACCAAGTTAAGTTGCCATACAACAGTTAAGATGGTCATCTTATGTGTAGAACACCTACAATGTACCATGTATTTTCTTAAAGCTGTTAGTTCACTGATTTTATCTTTGATATCAACTTTTCTGTAACTCTCAAAATTGTATAGAGACATTTTGGAAGCAGTAAAGCAGTGTTCTGATAATGATAATTATAGTGAAAATTGAACTACAACTGTAAAAAATGATGATTTTATGTTTAAAAGCCTTCCCCTTTAGTAATGGTATAGATTATTTAAGTATGTTTTTTGTGACCTTTATTTTATATTCTCACAACTTATTGGTCAGTTTGTCTCTAAATTTTCTCAACACAATTACTGACACTGACTGACAAGTAATTTCAAAATATAAAAATAAAATCTTTGAACTATTATCTTTAGAATATATTGGTCAGATTGCCTTTAAGTATATATTGTATTTAGAAATTCATTTTTATTTTCACATAAACTGGCACTGACAGGTAAAATATAAAAAACTAAAATAAAATAAAAAAAACCCAAATCAATGAGCCAGTAGCTTTAACATTTAGTCAGTTTGTATCTGTTACAGACTAGCATGATATTTGTCTGATGGTCTTTGATTTTAAACAAAATTTATACATATCATTCTTCTCCAGAGATTGTCTAGCAATGCTTTAATAATATACAAATGTATTAGATACTTTGTTGAATAAACTGTTTATCTGTTGGTTTAACTGTTGTCAGCTGACATTCTTAGTCATTGCCTTAAAATTTCACTGGTACTAGACCCAATTTATCATGTTTTTTATAGTTATGGGCATAGTACAAGCAACTAGCTTGACTTTATCAAATAAGTAACTTTCACTTGCCAGGATCAGTTTTCGCTAGTCCCACACTTCTGGCTAGTGGGCTCCTGAGATGATTGCATTCAGCTATTATAAAAGTATTTTTTCCCAGTTGGTCATATCTGATAGATTTTGTGTTGGTGGGAAAAAAAAGTATTAAAGTTTTTTCTTTTTTTGTTTAAAAGAATAATGATTTTTTTCTGATTAAACATTATTTCAAACTTGCTCAGCTGATCTGAGGATCTAGCTGAGGTCATGGTATTGTGCTATGCTTAGTAGACTTCAAATCTGCCACTCTGGGTTTGATTCCACACTAGGTATAAAGGTGTAGTTGGAAAGGCAAGGGAGAATTAGTGAAAGAAAGTTGTCCAAAAAAGCTGATATTAAAGCTGATATCATGTTGATTAAAGGCATAAAATTGAACAAAACTTTCAATAATTGGTCTATTTTTACAGGTAAAGTGACACCGTATATTTCTGTTCCGTGGTTTTTGTTGTTGTTCTTGTTGAGTTTCATTGTTTTTGTTCATTGTTTTCATAATTAACTTGTCTTCTATTTTAACTTTTGTGCCTCTACTTGTAAATCATAAGGACTGTTTTTATTTTTGGTTGGGTTTAATGCCATAGCAATAGACTAAATAGGTCTTGTCACGACAGTCAGTCAACCTACTCACCATTCCTTGAAAGACGGAATCTCTTGATTTAGCTGTTAACCAGTTACTAGGCGCATAAATCCAACAGTGATTGACAACTGCCCTACATGATTTAGAATCAGTGGTTGGAGGGAGAATGGAAGTAAAAATAATTTCATGACCAAATAAAAGAAGTATGCCCTGCCTAGGAGGCAAACTCACAACCCCTCAATCACTAGACTGGTGGGTTATCAGCTGAGCTAGCCAGGTAGGCCATTAGGATTCAGCAGTTTTAATGAGACAAGTATAAAATGTTATTGGATACCGTTAACTTTGATAAGCCATATTTGTCTACATTATTTGAGAACAACCTTGAGTCAACCAGGATTTATTAACTTAAAATTTTACTGTGTTGTATTCTAATTTCTAATCATCCTAATAGTTATCATGCAGTTAGGATTCTTTTTTAGTTCTCAAATATTGTTTTAATTTTCAAAAATCTAATATCAATCTCCTTGTGATGAATTTCTGTCATGTTGTGTATGAGCGGTTGTAAACTGTTGCCTCACTTAAGTCACTTAAGCCATATTCGGCTTAACTGGAAAAATATTACTTTGATTGATTCATTTTGAACATGGAGAGTTTATTAACTAAAAGCTTAACTGTTCCGTTACCCTGCTTTTCTGGTCTGAGTCATTATAAAGCCAGGATTGTTTTCTCTTCTCAAATATTTTTCTCATTTGATTCCTACTACTACTTTTTATTAAAAGTCCATAAAACAAATTAATTCTGGTGAGTTCTAGATATTTTCCAGGAAACTATTTTTGTATCAATATGTTAGCATGTATTTGTTAAGACACAAAGCTATTAATCATCATTTACATTTCTTGTACAATGCTATTTGAAGAATTTGTCATCATTTATATTTCTTGTACAATGCTATTTGAAGAATTTGTCATCATTTATATTTCTTGTACAATGCTATTTGAAGAATTTGTCATCATTTATATTTCTTGTACAATGCTATTTGAAGAATTTGTCATCATTTATATTTCTTGTACAATGCTATTTGAAGAATTTGTCATCATTTATATTTCTTGTACAATGCTATTTGAAGAATTTGTCATCATTTATATTTCTTGTACAATGCTATTTGAAGAATTTGTCATCATTTATATTTCTTGTACAATGCTATTTGAAGAATTTGTCATCATTTATATTTCTTGTACAATGCTATTTGAAGAATTTGTCATCATTTATATTTCTTGTACAATGCTATTTGAAGAATTTGTCATAATTTATATTATGTTATTGTCTAAAGTTTTCAGTATTAATGTAAATACTATACAAATGTTAAGTGATTTTCTTGTAGACAAAATGGTCCCATGTACAAAACAAAATTTTCTATATTGGAATAAATGCTAGTTCTTCATTTAGATGAGTTTTTTTTGTAGTAGACAAATTGTCCCATTTACAGAACATCTCATTGTTTATATTATTTGCTTAAGATGTTTTTATCATGTTTTGTTTTAGTTCCTTTCAATATCGTTTTTCTTGATTTTTATTAATGATTTGTATTGTCTCTTTTGGTCAATATATTGCTTTGTTTTGGTGACTTCTTATATATGTTAACATGTTTCTCTCATGACACAAAGTTATTTATCATCATTAATATTTCTTGTAAAATGTTGTTTGAAGCATTTGTCTTTTTTCATTTTACATTATTGTTTGTAGTTTTCTTCATTAGTATAAATACTAGTTCTTTATTCAGATGAGATTGTTTTGTAGTAGACTAATTGTCACATTTACATAACATCTCATTGTTTATATATTTGTTCAAGATGTTTTTATCATGTTTTGTTTTCGGTCCTCCTAATTTTTTTTTGCTTTAATTTTATTTAAGATTCATATGTCTCTTAGGGTTACTATACATCAAAGCTATTGCCTATGTTTTATCCTACAACAAAATATAGACAATAATGTATGTTATTTCTTACCTATTAAAAGAATGTGTGGCCATCAAAGTGAGACATAACCAGGGTCGATAGCACAGTTGGTAAAGCCCCCTTGATTTGGAATCTTGTGTCCTGAAGGGGGGTACCGGTTCGAATCCCCTTTGGGAAGTTATACCTTTCCATGAAAATTTGACAATTATGTCAATTTTCCTCCATTAATAAGATATATGGAGAAGTTTCTGGCCTTGTGGAAGGGTAGGTGAGTGCTGGTCATAGACAAGGGTCCAGGAAAGCTAGGTTAGATGTGCTGGACGCCTTTATATGACCTTTACAATGTGTTGCTATGGCTTTAAACACCAATAAACAAAACCAAGTGAGACTTTAAGATCATTATAATTTTCAGGTTGTTTTAAAACAACATCACAAGCCTCCTAAGATGTTTATAAATGCTAGCCACCAATTGGAATGTCATACATAGTAAATAGAGATTAATGTTCTTTTAGTCTTACAGAATATTTCTACAGTCCATCTCTAGTTGTTTTCACGACTTCTATGGTCCTGGCAATCATTGTTATATACAACATAAATCATATAGTTATTTTCTCATATAGGAAGTTTTATTCCTTTGAGATTTTGTTAATATGATGTACTGTTACAGCAAGGGTTTTATTTTCTCTAGTATAATACCAGTTATGTTGTAATGTACAACTTGTACAGTTGTCTGCAACCCTGGTCGATAGCGCAGTTGGCAGTGGGCTGGGATTTGGAATCCTGTGTCCCGAAGGGGGTAGAAGAGCTAGGTTAGGTGCGCTGGATGCTGTATAATGACCTAAATTGTGTTGACACGGCATTAAACCCAGTAAAAAAAACAAAAAAAACCAGTTGTCTGCCTGTGATAGATTCTTGGACAAAGAAAGTTCTGCACTATAAAGTTCAGTGAATTTATTTTCACAGTGCTTAGAAGGCATAGTTGTTATTGCATGTAAGAGAGCAGTTTAATATTATACTTAGCTGGTGTTAGGACATTCAGGATACATTAATTACATGTCCAGACTAGTTTATTTAATAATAAATGTCTGAACTACATAAACAATCACTTTTACTTGCTTATTGCTGGCCATTTATTTCCGATGATGACTGTAAAGTGCTAACACAAGCTTATAATGCTCTGTCTTGTTTAATGTTATAAGCTTCTGGTCTATTCTGCTCTGTTTTTTTTCTATACTATTCTAGGAATAGGAATAGGTAATGTCCTCCTGACATGCTTCTTAGATATCCTGGATTCTGGTTACATTTTGTGTCATTATATATTTGACTTACCCTTTTATTAAGTTTTAATGGCCATTGTTTGATTGTTTGGATTCATTTCAACTCAGCTTTCTAGCTTAGCTTTATGTTGTTTCAGAAAACATGTAAGTTTTCTGTCTGGCATTAGAGCTAAGAGGGATGATTCAGAAATAACCAAACTGCAGATGCAGCATCAACAGATTTTACTGCACATACTTAAATTATATACCACAAGAAAGGGCATTTATTTAGCAATAAAATTAGGTTACCAGTCTGGTTATTTCTTGATCATCCCTTGTATGATTGTTTCTAGGTTTGTTTTAGTCTGTTATTTCGTTACTTACACTTTTATATTTGATACACAGATCAGACATGCATTAGTTCAAGTTAACTCTCATTCATTATTTCCTTGATCCTTTTGGTTTAACATTTGGAAGATCTCCATTTGTTGCATTATGTATTGTGTGATATCTAAGCTAAAATTGCTGTTGTTAAGCCTCTTCTTGTTTCTTTATATGATAGAAAATGTACTGGGAATAAAACAAAGAATGACTATGTTTCCCTGATGATGCAGGAGGCAAATATGAAAAGCCTTTGCCTACAGCAAAAAGCCAGGTCCGTCAGTTGACACAACATGTGCCAGAAGACCTGGCTCTTTGCTGTTGGCTGCTCAATGTCCTAATTTTTATCCTGAAATCTCTAAAATGACAATGGATAGGTCTTAAAATTGAAGACAGACTAGTTCATTCAGCATTAAAAGGGTTAAACTTAATTTGTTTTATCCTTCAGAATAATGTTCATGTAATTGTGTACTATTCAAGACATTTATGAACTACATGTATTCATAAACATTATTTAAACAGTTCATACTCAAAGTTCATGAACATGATTTAATAAAGAGTTCTTAAATACTGGTCATAAAATGTTCATGAACTAAACAAGAACAGTCTGATTCTTGACAAGTTTATGTACTTCAATTATTCATGACTCACAGTTCATGAACTAAATTTCTAATGGACAAAGTTGATACATGTACTTAACTGAACAAAGTTGTTCGTTTTTCTAAATATGTTTCTGGGCAGAATTTTGTAACAACTAGTGAATTTATTATATGAAAAATTTTCAACAATATTCCTAAATTTATTCACTGTAAGTCCTAACTATTCACGTCCAATCTGGTCAATATACTAGACTAGGGTCAACCTATTATGTTGATTAATGGGCCAAATGACTTCCATTGTAAATAAAAGATGTTACACAATTGTGGTGGGTGAAATATTGCAATATAAATGGTACATTTCTTGCTGAGAAGACAGAAAAAGTCATACTGGCTGGAACAATACATCATATTAACAAATACTCTGTGGAATTAACTTCCTGTATGAGAAATTCACCATATGGTTTATGTTCAATATAACTGTTTAGGAACAATAGTCTAGAAATATTCTGTAAGATTGGTCAAATTCATTCTATAGTATATTACTGCATTGGACATTCCTTTTGTAATCATGTACATTTGTATTGTTAAATGTTGTTCTTACTGTCTGTGGCACATGCTTGAGTAAAGATGCTTATGCCAAATGATATGTTTTAGTCAAGATATATTTAATAACAATTAGGCCGCCAGTACAAAAACAATGCATTGGGTCACAGTGAATTTATTTAAGCTTTGACAGTTGAGAAAATTTAAAACGGACTATAATTACAAATCCTAAATAAAAATCAAGAAAAACGATATTGAAAGGAACTAAATCAAAACATGATAAAAACATTTAAAGCTAATAATATAAACAAAGAGATGTTCTGTAAATGGGACAATTTGTCTACTACAAAAAAAACTCATCTAAATAAAGAACTAGCATTTATTCCAATATAGAAAAAATGTATAATTTTTTTTATGGGACCATTTTGTCTACAAGAAAATCACTTAACATTTGTATAGTATTTACATTAATGCTGAAAACTTTAAACAATAACATAATATAAATGATGACAAATTCTTCAAATACCATAGTACAAGAAGTATAAATGATGATTAATAGCTTTGTGTCTTAACAAAATTACATGTTAACATATTGATACAAAAATAGTTTCCTGGAAAATATCTAGAACTCACCAGAATTAATTTGTTTTATGGACTTTTAATAAAAAGCTTAGTAGGAATGAGAAAAGTATTAGAGAATAGAAAAGACTCTTGGCTACATACGGTAATTACTAGAACAGATCTGGAAAGCAGGGTAACAGCATGGTACAACTTTTAGTTAATAAATTCTATTAGTTCGAAATTAATTAACAAATCTTACTTTTACAAAATGAATCAATCAATGTCTTAATTTTTCTAAAAATAGCCAAATATGGCTTAAGTGGCTTATATGGCACTCATTTGGTGCATTATTAAAATCACTTGTGCTAATTTATACGCACATCAAAGCCAATGTGTCTAAATTTTATTATACAGTAAAACGTTGACAACTTAAATATATAGAAGATGGCTTACATCAATTTTCAATAGTTGTCATTTTCATTATCATCATCACCAACATCATCATGATCATCATCAGTATCACCATTATCATCAGCATCGTTATCTTCATCATGGTTATTATCATTATCATCATCATCAAAATGATTATCATTGTTATTATCATTATCATCAGTATCACCATTATCATGATCATCATTATTATCATCATCATTATATTTACATTATATATTTCAGATACTAGAGAAAGTCTATATGCAGTTTCAATCATTTCTTGATGATCCAGTATACAGATAAGAACATCAGTTGCATTTAGAACTTGTTTCAAAATCACCATCATCATCATTATCATCATCATCATCATCATTATATTTGCATTTTATATTACAGATATTAGAGAAAGTCTACATGCAGCATCAATTACTATCATCATTAGCATCACCACCATTTTCACCATTATCATCATCATCATCATTGTTTTTATATTTATAAAATTATATATTGCAGATACTAGAGAAGGTCTACATGCAGTTTCAATCATTTCTTGATGACCCAGTATATAGAGAAGAACATCAGTTACATTTAGAACTTGTGTCAACATTCGCTAGAGTAGGACCTAATGCTGAACAAAAGTTTAGAGATGAATGTGAGTACACTATGTTGTTGTCTTAATGTAGGAAATACTTTTGCAGGGTTCAACATTATCAGTGTCCTGAGACCCCTAAAACCAAGAAAGAACCCCTGTGATCATACTTAATACTTAGCTGGAGATTCCATCAGAATCCCTGAAAAATTGCTCTGTGAATTTGAGTTTTCTTGGATTGTTCACTCGGTATCATAAATGGGACTGCAAATCTGTATTCCAAATGTTTGTCTTTTATTGGAGGTATCTCTCATATAAAGAATAAATCTCTTACTATCTTTATGAATGACTAGGGATTTCTTTGGGATCCCTGGTGAAAACAGTAAGTGTCAAACCCTTTATTGTTGATATAGTTGTTGTTTTATAACATTTGAAAGAGACAGGGTGGTAGATAACAGGGATGGGGTCAATTACTTGCAAAGTAATTAATTATAATTACCATTATTCTCAACCTCAGTAATTATAATTAATTGTTAATTACCCTGAGTAAGGACAATAATTAATTACAATTACCATTATTTACAAAAACAATTAATTATTAATTAATTATTTCAATGACATATTTAGGCAAAAGATGAAATTCCAGTTACTGACATGTATTAATTAGTGTCCTTACATTTGAAACACTAAATAAAAGATAAGATAACTCATATTGCAGTGTGTATGTACTTTAAACTTTATTTTCCCAATAATTCTAAGTTATGTTTTATATATACAATGTACATCATATCAACAAAAACATTTACTCAATATGGGCATTGGCTTTGATCATCATAAGAGCCTCAAATGCTCTGTCACTGAGTCGACACCTATCAGGCCGAAAGGTTTTGCCGGCCACACTAAACAGTCGCTCTACTGCTGCCTATAATGCAGGTAGAGCTAGATGCCTGATGGCGATACTGGCCAGATTGGGGTATCTATTCATATTGGCCGTCCAATATTGAATTGGATCAGACTCCATTCGCTCCTTGTCTTCATCCAGATATTTTTCGGTATCACTTGATACCTTAGCATCTCCACTTGTATGCCTTTTTCTTGGTGAATTTTGCTCCATGAACCCAAAGCGATCTAACCTCTGTTTCTTATTTGGTGGTGTAGTATCATCTGAATTGATGCAAGCAGTTTGCACCTTAAGCATCTCAAGCATCACATGGCCGAGCAGGTTTCTTGGTTTTTACATACTCATCCTAGTGAACTTTCTGAAATCAGAAGGGTAAAATTAAGCATGTATGATGTGTAAGCACCATTACATCTCCAAGTCTGTATGTGTATGCATATGTTGGGTATGTACTATTGTATAGTCTGCAACACCAGGTGTCTAGTTTTGTCTACGGATGTTTACAACAATGACCGATAAAATGGCAATAAAGCGCGATTGACCAATGTTATACTAATCTTTAAGGTAAACAGCCTATATATGCTTATCCTTGCCAGGCTATTATACATGAATTTCAAATACATGCATGTAAATTCATTGGCAACAACAGTGCGTTTACCAGCATCATTTACACACTGCATGACCTGCAGACTCGATAAATTGGCCATGGAATGTTGTAACAGTCAGTAAATTGATCTGAGGTATGGATCCATTTCTTGGATATTGGAAGATATCTCATGACAAAAGTTACAAACAAGTATAGAAATAAAATGACATGAACTTACCTTCATATGAGAGACAAAATTTGATGTAACACTCTAACTCCCCGAGATGTAACGGATGCAGTGCCTACACTGTAATTTCCACTGCTGTATCCCTAAGGAACATTGAAATGTGCCTTGACAAACGCGCTCATCTTGACAGCAAGTATAGCTATGGTCTAAAATATGGCCTTACTGATTTATAATATACTGTACTGACATGTTATCACTCAAATTTTGCAAGACTTGATGTGATTAAAAATTACATAAAATCACTTGTAAATGCTTAGTGGATTCAGTAGTACTTGATTAGTGGATTATTTTATAACCTCAGTTATAAGGGATAATGACTCAGTGTATTCAAGATGATCACCTCAATGCTTTAAAACTGTCCATGACCTAGTCAGACAGTTTAATCTTTACTATAACACCATGCAGGGTTATCAATCAATTAGCTATAGATTTCATGTTACAAACACTATTGTTATGACAATAAAGAACCCATTCATCAGGTGTGAAAGGTGTGAAAAACAGAAAAAAGGGGCCAGTTTGGAAACTAAGTTGTATTTAATGAAACATATGCAAATGTTACATGGAGTAATTGAAAAATAATTGAAAATCAATTAATTATTGCCTGAATTTCTTAAGTAATTAATTATAATTACCATTGTTTTCCATTTTTTGATAAAATAATTAATTACAATTACCATTGTTTTTCACTCAGTAATTAATTGACAATTAATTGTTATAGTAATTAATTGGCCCCATCCCTGGTAGATAATGGACTTGATCATCTCCGAGGCTTATATGTAAATATACTTGTTCAAGAGAAAAACAGTAGTGCAAGTTGATGAGAGAAGTAATTAAGGGAGTGAAGATAGACAATGAGCTTGATCATCAGATGCTGGTTTGCTTCTATGTAAATCCTTTTGTACTAGTAGAACAGTTGTGCAGGTTAGAGAGGGAAGAGTTATTGGGGGGGGGAGAAAGACAGTGAGATGTGACAAAAGGTAGGAGGAAGCAAAAAGGGACAATAGGTCAGAAAAGGGCATGGAATTATGAGAAAAAGACTGTACAGTCAGTGATTTTTTTACAAACTCATCAGTGTGGGTCCTAGAACTTGCTGGGCTATAAATCTATGAGTCCCAAAACTTAGCCGACTAATCCAAGTTACAAGGCTTAATATTGCTTTAGTGATATGAGCGGTATATTAACAATGGAATGAAGAAAAAATGAATTTGATTTCTACATTAATTACAATGCCTCTGATACTGAAATTATTCAAAACTGTCAAATAAATTTGATAAGTTTATTTCCATTAATTTAGTTTGAGATTAATCAAAACTTCATTTTCTTTAATATTTTTATGCTTATCTATAGTAAAGCACATTATTATTTCTATCTGTATAAGATTTGCAGACCTATAATATGATTGACATAACTTGAACACAATTTGGTATTTACATGCATTACCAAATTCCTGTCAGACAGGACTCCATACTCAGAAAAAGTATGCATCCAAAAGATGCACATTATTTGAAACTTTGCATCCACAGCAAATTCAATGAGTCCTGGACTCAGGATGCAGAGGTAAAAATATCACTGTACAGTACAACCTCTCTTGAACAACACCCACTGGGAGGGGCTAAAATGTGTTGCTGTATAGAGCTTTTGCTCTGCAAAGGTTAAATTCAATTAAAATCACAGCTAATGGAAATATCAAATGCTGTTGTAGTGCAGAGGATGTGTTCTGTAGAGGGCTGTTCTGCAGAGGGTATACTGTAGAGAGAAAATGTATAGGATGGAGGTATTAGTGACAGTGAGATGAGACAACGAGGGAGGAGAAAATAATAATTGATTTTTTTTATTTTGTGTTAAAGAGGTTTGTTATTTGAGAGTCATTAAAAGTGTTATCATTATTGAGGTCTCATATTGCAGTCATTTAGTATCACTTAAGTCAAGTCATCAGTATCAATAATCTAATATCTCTGATTCCTTAATTACAGATTATGGTTTTTGTTTCATCAGTGATTCGTCTAAATATTTTATTTTAGCTTGGATCATAATTTGAGACTCATTTAACAGTGTAAATGTCTTGTTTAGGTCACATATTGCATTTATTAAGTACCGCTGAGTGCAACATCGGTGCTACCTTAATTGCAATTTATCGTCTTTGTTTTCAAAATGCTTTTAAGCTGTTAAATGTTTTGCCCATATTGTCAGCATTGTTTTAATAGGTTTATATGATTATGTATCCATTGTTTGCATTTTAATGTGAATGTTCCATTTAAACATTTTGATCATTTTACCCTCACACATCTCACAGCCAGCATGTTTGATAGTTTTCAATGAGTTTAACATATTTCCCTTGACAGTGATTCAATACCTCTGACATTAGTGGATTAGAGATGATTTAGTGCATTCTTGCTGTATTGTGCATGGGGTTTAATTTTCACTATATTCATGGGCATCAACAATAAAGGCGCAAATTGTAAAACACTGAATTTATTCCCTGAATTCAACTATGTTTTGCCATATATAAAATATAGGCACAAGCTTTGATGCCTGTATGAATTAGCACAGGTGATTTAAATAATGCACCAAACAAGTGCCATATATAAGTCATTTAAGCCATATTTGGCTATAATTCTAAAACACAGAATTCCATGTATTCAACTAGCTATCTAATTTTGAAGGGACATAAACTTGAGTAGTTTCTGTGTCTTCGTACATCTTTTGATGGTAATACTAATAGATACTTACTCATGTTATGAAAAGTAATTTGCTTTTTTACATAAGATCATATGATTATCATTTTGCCAAATTACAATTTTGAAATTATATAATAACAAGCCTTGTTAATTGTTGACTATAAAAATCATTAATTTATCAATTAACAAATATGTGAATGGAATTCATATAGAACACAATGCATGTTCATTCTGAAACATAATTTAAGGTAGAATACCCATAATACACATATCAAGGAATAAGACTTTTGCTACTTTCTTTATAATCAGGATCACAACCTAGATTCACTGGCAAAATATTTTAAATTTTTACCGTCCAATAAATTTTTTATAACATTTTTTTGAAAATTGAGTTATAAGTAATAATCACACTATAAATTTGAAGGGGTATATGTCTTTAAAATGTAAAATTGATTTAAATAATCAAATTATTTTCATAAATTTTGTTTGATAAAATTCACAATACTTTAATGAATGCAAATACATCAACTTTAATAACTTTACCTTGGTATTTTTACACACATACCAAGTTAATAATAGGGAGACCCAACAGAAAATGTGACGATTTTCACCAGCTATAAAAACTACAAGTCCGTATCCTTATTTTTTGACTATGAAAACAGTTTCTGCACTCCTAGTTACACATTTAATAATTTACCTTAAACCATATGGCAATGAATAAAACAAAGAACAAAAACTTTTACCACAGATAACTAAACAAAATGCCATTTTAATACATCAACCCCCTTTTTGAAAAAATGTCAAAACTCTAGTGACCATCATAATATGAAGTAAACACATCTTTACAGTATATATTTTACTTTTAAACGCCATTATTGACAATTTAAAGATAAAATAATGGTATTTTACGGTCTAATTGCATTAATCATCAACAACTTATTGATTACGAATTTGTTCGGGGACGAATCTGTTAGGGGACGAATCTTTTCGTCCATTATTTGAATTGGATTTTTAAACTTCCGGTTTAAACTTTTTACACGAATTCTACCTATTTTCTCAAATAATTGAGAGAATTAATATTCTTGTGAGGTAATACAATAAAAATAATAATAATATTTGAAAAATGAGGCATTTACACAATAAAAAAGTTCATCCGATCTTTATCGATTGATAACGACACCGACGAAAACCGCTTACGTAATTTGTCGACATGACCCGACATCGCCCGAAGTTTGACAGCAGCTATTATGGGAATTCTACCTTAAGAGTAATAATTTCTTGCTCATGGTCAAATACGCAAGTTCTTAACCTTGCAAATATAAAACCCCTTATAAGACACAAAATATAAACACCGTGAAATTAAAGCCCTATTCAGTATCAGCAAAGTGAAATGTAGACACCAGAAAATTTAAGAGCTTTTCCTTATCACAATTTGTTAATGTTTCTCAATTTGTCTTATAATTATAAATGAGTCGATTTGCTGTGATTCTACAGTAATAGTAATGCTTTTATTGTAACAATAAACACAATAATTGGATTAATATCACAATTTTCCTGGCATTTACTTCTCTATATAGAATATCATGTTTTATCGCTTATTGTAACTTAAGTGTAAAATTACTCAGTGTTGTTAAAGGTCCATCCCGGCACAATGGTGTAAATGATTCTTGTTTTTTTTTTGGTTGGGTTAAACATGGTAGCAATGCATTGCATAGGTCATGTCAACCTACTCACTGTTCATGGGAAGGCTTAATCTCTGGATTTAGATGTTAACCTGTTATTAGGGGCATACTTTTGTAAGTGACTGACAACTGGCTTACATGATTTAGAATCAGTGGTAGGAGAGAGAATAACCTTAAAAATTATTTCATGCCAAGATCCAAGAGTATGTTCTGCCTGATAAACAAACCTACAGCCCCTCAATCAGTAGATTCCTGTGCTACCAACTAAGCCAACTGGGTGGCTAGATTCTTGTTATACACAAGACATAACTCGAGGGCTGAACAAAACACTATTGTAACTCCATTTGAAATAAAAAGTTAATGTTTCGTTCAGCCCTTGATATAATAAGTATAGTATGTAATATTGTAAGTGCAATTTTAAAGTAAATTTTTTTTGTATCACAGAATTTGTGAAAGGTGTCTGACTTGTGTGACAGAATTTTGTTATAATTTATTAAAACTGAAACATGTTCAATCTGTTATATTACTGATATTTTACACACTGACAAGTTTGTCTTTCATACCGATTGTAGTAAGTGGAATAACAATATTGGCACCATGCTTTTACATATTGTTAGCTTAGTGCAGAACAGTTGTAATCAATTTTAAAAAATGAGTGAGTTACAACCATTTTGTGTTCAAGCCCACAATATTTAGCTCAACTATTCAGAGAATAGTGTGGCTATCCTACTCGGCTGTTTGTTGGCATTGGTGTCGGCATCAGCATACCACTTCTTTGATAAGTTTTTAGGTGTAACACTTGTATATCTTCTTATCTTTGAAACCACTAAAAGGATTCACTTAAAACATCACATCATCATATTTATGGGGTTGCCATTGGAGGTCAGGTTCTGAGTTGCATGACTGCAGTTTGGATTTTGACTGAACTATATAACTCTTTTATACTTAAAAGTTCTTATGTAGAAGTTTTGCATGCAAACATTATAACTCTAACCAATGAAAGAATTCACTTTAAATTTCACTTTTGTCTAAGGGAATGCATATCAATGATTTTACACAAGCATCTCAAATGGTCAAGCACTCTCTCTGTTGATTGCACATAAACATGTGATATAAATTAATAAACATCACATTCGGCGCGATATAACCTTTCTGTGTTGATGTGCAGTAAAACCCAAACAAACAATAATAATCATATTTGTTGAAGAGTTTTTGCATGAGTAAAAGTTTCAAGACTGATTCAGAAGTTTTGAGATTGTAAGCAACATAAATAGGTCAATTATCAGAATGAAGTTAGGGATCAAAAGGTCAGATCTCGGAACATTTACAAATGACAAAATGTGGTCTTAATTGGCAAGATAAGTCTATATCTGTCAACATGCAATTACCTATATATGAGCCATAATGTGTCAAGTAGTGTTCACTACAGACTTGTGGTCATTTATTTATCTCTCAAACACAATTATAACTTCTCTACTGTTTCTGTTCCCATGGTATTGTTGTCTTCTTTCTGTACTTTAAATGTCAAGATTGTTACATTCAAAGAGGTGAACGATCCATCAAGATTGTTGTCTAAATCTGTTTCTATCAACACTTCTCTAGTGGATTTTGGTGTAATGTCTTATGTGTTGATATTTTTGTTTGCAGATTTATCTTTTTGCATTGCTTTGTACAGTTGTGATAAACTTTTGTTGATTTCAGTACAAGGTCTTATGTTTTGTTAAGTTAATTAAATAGTTATGAACCATGTCTGAAAACTTTGAGTTTTGAGATTGTAAACAACATAAAAAGGTCAATTATCAGAATGAAGTTTGGGATCAAGAGCTACCATAAAAGGTCAAATCTTGGTCATTTACATTTGAAATGGCAAAATGTCGTCTTAATTGGCAAGATAAGTCTATATCTGTCAACATGCAATTATCTATATATGAGCCATAATGTGTCAAGTAGTGTTCACTAGAGACTTGTGGTCATTTATTTATCTCTCAAACACAATTATAAGTTCTCTATTGTTTCTGTTCCCATGGTATTGTTGTCTTTCTTTCTGTACTTTAAATGTCAAGATTGTTACGTCCAAAGAGGTGAACGATCCATCAATATTGTTGTCTAAATCTTTTTCTATCAACACTTCTCTTGTGGATTTTGGTGCTATGTCTCATGTGTTGATATTTTTTGTTTGCAGTCTGCATTACTATACTCCCCAAAACTTTGTTTAGTGGATATATAGGAGCTTGTCTGTTAGTTGGTCAGTCAGCTTGTAGCTTTATCTTGTCTGCTCAATCTCTCAGCACCTATTTTACGGATTCGATTCAAACTTTACACATATACCAGATATCAGGCAGACATGTGCACATTTAACTTTGGTTTAAACGGCCCATTGATTTTTTGCCGAGTTATGGCCCTCTGATGAAAAATCTTGTCCACTCATTTTCTCAGCTCCCAGTTTATTGACAAACACCCATTGGGAGGTATTTTATCACATTAAATCTGGTTTTTGTTTGCAGATTTATTTTTTATATTGTACATTTGTGATGGGTATTTGTTGATATCAGAGCAAGGTCATATTCTGTTTTGTTAAGTGAACTAAATATGAACCATGTCTGGAAACTAAATTCAAATGATTTTTTGCTGATTTAAATACTAACTGCAGTATTTCTGTGTTCACTATTCATAATTGAGAATTTAAATCAGTCGAGTTAATGTATGCACCTCTGACTGCTGTATAAAATACATCAAAGCAACTACGTTATGTGAGGAACTTTAATTAATTTAAGATAACTTGCCTTATGCATGATCATTTTTTCTCATAAATTCATTTCTCCAAACCTGGGTCATTAGCACAGTTGGTAGCGTGCTTAGATTTTGAATCTAGTGTTCAGAAGGGGGTATGGGTTCCAATTTCACCTGGGGAGGTTATACCCTTTCATGAAAATTTGACAAAGATGTCAATTTTTCTCCATTAATAAGGAATATGGAGAAGTTTTCGGCCTTGTGGAAAGGTAGGTGAGTACTGGTTATAGGGTTTAGGAGAGCTGGGTTAGATGCACTGGATCCTGTTAAATAACCTAAATATTGTGTTGAAACTGCCTTATACCCAGTACAAATAAACAAACAAATTGTTTCTTCAAGAACATATTGAGGGAAGCCTATATATTTTAAAGTGGACCTGTTAACTACATTACTGTACAGATCAAAGTAAGAAACAACTTAATGAGTGTTTTATGTTGCTGGAGAAAACACCAATTATCCATTAAACTGTTTGAAGTAAAGTATATGGTATTACTTGACTTCAAATACAATAAAAACATATCCAACTTTCTGCCATCTATTAAGCATATCACATTTTACCAGACAATATTTATACCAAATGCATGAATGCATCTGATGTGTCTATTATTCAGTGCACCATTTATTTTCTGAATGTTTGCTGATGTTTTGTGCCTAGGGAGATCAGATCTAACAGATTGTAAATTAGTTGAGATATTATATTTCTGAATAAGTGATATCCGGAACTCAGAAAAAAAAATTTTCTACCTATGCTGGCGTAGTACAAACGGTTCTTTTTAATATTATTGCAGACAATCGTGCAATTACAGAACAGATCAGAACATGATTAGCAGTCTTAGCCTAAAACAGTTGTAACTCAAGTTTAAAAAAGAGTAAGTTACGACTATTTCGCGCTAAGCCTGTGATTATTGTTTTTTCTGATTTGTACATAGTATATCATCAATTTACACACAAAATTACAAGCAAATTATACCTACCGGGTATTGTTCTTTGTACTCATACTTCCTCATTGTAAGGCTCACAAAATTAGTGGTTGCCCGGGACAACCACTTTTTAGTTCGAGCAACCAAAAAATTTCTTTCGGGCAACCCAAATTCTACAGTGCTTTCCTCCAATATGGTTGAATTTTCCCTCCAAAATGGTAAAATTTTCCCTCCAGTATGGTAGAATCCAATTCTATGTTGTGCAAACCTGGCATGTTATATGTGTCATTAAATTTCAAAATTACATGTTCACATAAGCGATCACAAAACTCCTGGCATACTGATGATGTGTTTTTATTTATTGATATGGAGAAGCATTCTTATTGTGTGAGTTTGCTTCATTTAATCAATTACTATTGGTATTGGCTTACAAAGCAAGTAGTAATTTCCTAGTCTCCCACAGGAGGTTTGTGGTCCAAAATGCTAATTTTCAACAGCAAGATTTTTAAAAATTATATCTCGTGAATATTCATATTACATTATGCAAATATGCAGATTACAAAAAAAATAATATTCCAAGGTCTTCTTGGAAAAATGCCTCAAAAATGCTGTTGTCAAAAATGTCATGTTCTTGTAATATTTGACTGTAGAATTACCAAATATAGTCATGTACTTATCTTATGTTATCAAAATGTTGTTGTACTGTTAAGTTCTACAATGAAGACCACCTTGGCTATAATTGCAAAATCCTGTGATTTTTTAAAGTTCTTAAGTCTTTAATGCTTAATTTGAGATGAAAATATGTCCCTATATTAAGACCCTTTAAATTTTGAAATTTATCAATTTGATGATCCTAATTGTGGAACTAATCTGTGTTATAGCAGTCTACAGAATAAGTTGGTGGCTGGTTGCCAGGGACAACAGTTACGAGGGGGGGTACTACTATTAAGTTCAGGCAACCAAAGATCTACAAACAAGATAAAGTGCTTGCTAAAATGACCTGCTCGGGTTTTTATATCCTAATTTCATTGACTCTAAATAAAGGTTTCCATTTAGTAGGAAATATTGATATTGACCTGCTTAGTGCAATATACGAGTATGATGACTGAGAGTAAAGGGACAGTATTTTGCTTTTCCTGAAAAATTGTGAAAATTTGAACTGTGCCAATATTCTTTCAAGCCCTCATTAAATAGATACACTAGCTCTATAAAGCCAATGATAAGCCAAGATGGTGGTTGATTGACACGGAACTCATTATATCTGGAGAAATCTGAAGTTAGACAGAATCTCATGAAGAACATCTACTCAACTATAAGCCCCAGGAGATTTAGAATTTAGCTGTTTGTTTTGGGGGACCTTTGAGTCTTTGACAGGTTTTGTAGGTTTCTTGGTTGAATATATTTGCAATATTATCATAATTGATGGAAGTTTTGACATATGTAAGTCGGCTATCATTGTAGAATTGGCATATGCATGGCAATACATCATCTGATTACATAAGAATGCTGTATTTTGACATCAGTAAATTTGAAAACATCCTGTATAGTTTCATCTTTTAATATTCCTATCAATGGTTTACAAAAGCTTTCTTAGATTAGTCTCTATAATTTATCTTGCATTAGGCTGCAATGTTATGTTGTTGTCAATGGTTTTTTTGCAAGAATTTCAAATGTTTGGATGTTTTTATTTTGAGAAATCTTTACAAGCTGAAACAGTAAGCTTTGTTAGACCTCAAGTCTGAAAGTCTATTAAGAAATAAATACAGTTTGTCATTTCTGATGCATTCCATGAAAAGAGGTGCATTCCTGTTTAATTGTTTTATGTCTTAATGAATTTACATTTAAGAAAACATTGGGATATTAGACATGAGGAATTGTTTTAAAATTCCTTGTAGTAACTTCATTTTGTAGGAACGTTTTGTTTTATAAAAGTGAATTTAAAAATATACCATAAATTTTGTAATAAGCATTCGATAGTTTTCGACTTGTGGTATAACTTTAGCCTTTCGGCGAAATCGCTGAAAGTCTAAAAACTGAAAGATTCGTCTTCACTCATAAGTGTAGTTAAATTGAACAATAAAGCTATAAGAAAAACAAGTATTTCCTTGTAGTTTTTTAATTATTTTTTTTTTTACATTGGATATATATCATTTAACAAGGTCCAGTATAATAATAATACAATTCTATACAGTAAAATTCCACTATTAAGACCGCCTTCTTTTGCAAAATCATGCAATTTGTATAATTTTTACATCCCAAATGTTTAATTTGAGAAGGTCCTAATATCAAAGCCATTCTGCTAAAAAAAGATCAGCTTTGTTATTGCAAAATCATGCTATTTTTAACCATTTAAGTCCCAAATGCTTAGAGTGAAAAAGGGTCCCTATATTAATTCAAACCATTCTGCTATTAAGAATGTTGGTTTTGATGGTCCTAATAGTGGAACTTTACTGTAGTTCAAATATATGAGATGAATATTATGTACAAAATAGTCCTAAATAATACACAAATGCATTAAATGCCAGTAAATATTCAAAACGTTGCAACCAAGGGAGTTGTTCCATGCCCATTTTGGAAATGGCCAAATATTGGCATTTTTATGTTGCAATGGTAGGAGTAGTTTCAGGTCATTCCATTAACTTAGCACAATATTGGCATTTTCAGCATCTCAATGTTGTAAGACAATTTGAAGATGTTCATATCACCTCTCCATATTTGACAAAAATGCCGTTTGGCCAAATTTGTTCCATGTGCAACTGGCTTTCAGTGTTATCTATTTGAGCACAATTCTATGTAACCATAGCAACTTTAGAGCAAAGCAAAATAATAAGTGTAATTTTAAATTGGTTTTTTTTAACCTAAACTTTGCTATATAGTTAGTTGCATTTTTCCTAAACAATGCTTAAAACTTATCAAAGACCTAAACATGCTGTCCTATTACCAAGTTCAGCCATTTCTGTGCACCTTGTGCAAAGATATAAATTTGACATTTTTATCGCTTAACATTCAATAAGTTTTAACAAATCGCTACCAGCAGATCTTAGAAATGGCAGTATTTCTTTATTATCTACAATTATTGACAGTTGCACTTCATGTTGCTATAAAATGATATCAAAAATTTCCATAAAATGCATTAATCGTTCTAAATTTTCACTGAAAAAAAATTACCATTAACTAATTTTGTCAGTTGATGGTTGCCTCCTTTAAGTGCTGACATGAATTTGTATTAGTACAAGTAATATAGACATACAGGCATTTCTGGAGCACTAATGACTTACAAAGTGTTATAATTGTCTTGTAGTATACTGCAATGTATACAATAACTGCATGTTTTACAGCTCTAGGGACTTTCAGGAAATTTTCTGTCTCCATTCCGCTGATAGTATATTAGTAACTTATTTGTATACAGTGCCAATCAAAAGTTTCGAGACTAAGGAAATTCACAAAATTTTTTAAAATTTCATTGATTGTCCTTGTTAAACCATTATTTTTAATTTATTTACCGTTAGTATAGTCAGTGATAAACTGATAACAAATATCATGAATGTATCACATTTATAAGATTAATCATCTGACATCGGAAAAACCTCCAATATCATGAAAAATAAAATTCTCATCCATAACATAGTTTTTAAGCTTACTAAGTCTCAACTATAAATAAAACCAAAATATAAAAAAAATACAGCAAAACTTAAAATTATTACAAAATTGCCATTATCAAATTTTTAATAGAAACTATTTAGAAGGCTTATACAGGAATGTCTCCAAACTTTTGAATGGCACTGTACCTGTCATTTAGTGAATAAATTGAAAAACAAAAAAGTCAATATTACTAATTTACTATGCAATAACATGTAAATGTCATTCTGTTTTACGACAATATATATATAGGTTTCTGTCCACATGGTGGTAATATCATAAATTATTCCTCATCACGATATTGCCTTTGTTGGGTATCATTTTCAATAAACATTATTTGCTCCTAGGTACAAAAACAGTGAGTTGTCTGAAATCTTGGAACCATGGAATTTTTCATAAGAGTAAAGCGCATTGTACTTGAAAAAGAAAATATTTTAGACTTATATTGTTCTCTGGTATTGCTAAACTATATGCACATGTAAGTATACTCTAAGGCTTGAGCTAAGTACTTCACTGAAGCAGAGCGCTAACCTTTTTGCCGATTTCTCCATTTTAAATCATTCTATTTCACAGTGTGTTTCGCATATAAGCCTCCATTGCCTGTTTGAAATCAGCTTATAAATTTTTAAATACTATTCAATATAAGTATAGGATGTTTATGTCATTGGAGAGAGCAAAACCTTAGCTATGCATGCTTTATATTCTAATTTTTGAAATAGAATGATTTATGATGGAAAAACTGACTGCTAATTGAACAAAAGAACTACCATATTAGGAAGTAATATACCTTATATGTATTACTATGTAATAGTGTTTGCCTCAGAACTGTGCTGTTTATCTATGATTTAGAGTTCAAAGTATTGTTGCATACAGTTCACTATGAGGGGTTAAATTAGTCAGTTTTCTTTGCTTGATAAAATCTGAAGCAATTTAATTGGCAAGTAGGTCTTATCAGTTGGAATTCTCAGATTTTTTCATTGAAGTCCTATGTAATGAAAGTATGATATTTTATCTAATATCTCTCTTGTTAACTTAAGATATTTACTGGAGTCATGAAATTTTAATAGTTCTTTACCCAAAAAATACTTAGCTTGATTTTCAAACAAATTAAATGGTTTACAAAAAAGTTATGTAAGCTAGATTGTGTCATATTTAAATTTAAAAATGAGGGTGAAATATAAGTAATCCAACTGATTGGACCTAGCTATTTGAAGAGTATGCAAAGGGAAATAACTGACTAAAGACCCTAATTTTATCCTTGATTTTTAAAAATAAAATCCATGAGAAGAGAGGTAAGAAAGGTTTCAAGTTACTCAGTTAGTTAAAGTTTCCAACATTTCAGTCTCTTGCCACGACGTCGCAGGTTCTTGAGAATTTGCTGTTAACGAATTAGAAGTGTTATAAGACCGTTGTCTGTTACATTTTGTCTTGAAAGGTTTGCATAATGATAGAACTATGTGTTTTACATCATACCTGAACTTTACACAACAAATATAAAATATCAAGAATTTATGACTCATTAATAAATACGATACTGCGATCATGACTGTTGATGTCAACAATGACGGGGTATAATCCATTTCTATCAGTCCGAATTGAACGCCTTGTCGAATCATCTCGCTAATGATGGAGATTATGGTTACTACACATGTTATCAGTGTGGCACGTTTTAATTCCTGTAATGATTTTACGTCAAGAAAGTATTTCTCAAGATATTTCTCTTCTCCGAAATGCTGCTGCGATGAGAATACACTAGTTGCGCTTAAAATGACACATAGACTAATAATAGCCAATGGTATCGCTTGCTGTATACAGAGCTGTATGATCGGCCAGATTGAATCACGAAATCTATCCGATAACTCATTAATGTATGTACACAGGTAACTATTAATGGCAGGGTCATCTCCGGGTTTCACTAAACCGAATGTCCAGAAAAAATGAAGATTGAGACTAATCAGTAGTACCGATATAAATAATATAATGGCATTGGCACGTTCTCTCGTGCACATTGTGTACGTCCAATATGGCTTCCTGAAAGCTATTGCTGTTTCTATGGCAACTGCAACCATTACCCATTCTCTCTCAATCAGAAGCAGATTGTATATGAACGTGTAAACTTTACATACAGCGTTAGACAGAAGAAGAATTTTCGCACTTAGATTCATACGATTTGAGTACGTCTGGTTCAACCAATCATTACCACATTCGACGTAAAGTTTTATTAAATCCATCGGGAACAACAGTGACATATATTTACACGTTGACCAAACGTTGTGACTATATCGTCTCAGTATAGCCATTCCTAGAAGGTTTCCTATGGTGCCGACCAGAAGGAAGTACGGAAATACTATGAGATATAAATATCGTACAAATGTTTGTGGGGTCGTCTCTTCCATGTCATAGTAATATCTGTCATATAAGTCATCAATGTTCTCCTGATCAACCAGTGATACATTGTGATCTGAAAGTAGAAATAAAACAACAATTAACACTTATAGAAAATGCTATAAGTCTCTGCAGAACTCGACTTTAAAGGTCGTCCAACTGCCCCTGACGTTCTGTAATTAGGAATGGCTACCTGTTTCTGCTTGTAAACATCTGGTTTGAGCCAGTTAAACATATAGCTGGTTGTCCAACTGGGCAACCTAGTTTAGAAATTAATGTCAAGCCCAGGTGCCTTGCAGTTGCCATGGTATAGTGAATAGCAGGCTCAATACTAATATAATAACAGTAAATACTTTTAGAATAAGCCCTTCCATTCACCTTGGAGCAGTAAGGGTATATACCCTTCAATAAAAACTTGACAATAATGCCAATTTCCTTCAATTAAACAGGTAAATAAAGAAATGAATGGCTATATAGAAGTTAGGGTAGACGAGTACTGGTTAAAGACAAGGGTACAGAAATACTAGGTTAGGTGTGCTGACAGCTGTCAAATGAGGTTAATTATGATTGACACAGTGTCAAAATAACTAGATACTTATGTAACGTTATACCAGATCGTTATAAGTATGATAGAAATGTGTTAGAGCTCTCAGCCTCTGATAGAAATAATAAACAATACAGTCTAGGCCACCCAACAATAATAAAATATTGTTACATTATGGCTGGAATCAATCATTTATGGTACATATTTTATCTATAACTAGCAGAGTTCTAGCAAAAATGTTCTTTTTTTGGGGGGGGTATGCCTGTAGCAACACATTTATAGGTCATATAACGGAGGTTAAGTGGTCTTTATTTATTTATGTTATATAAGTGACACTTATAACATTAATTTTTCTTTCCAAGTTATACAAGTACTTATCTGTGTTTGGATTGCTCGGAAAAGTTTTTTTGTAAAGATCGTCAACTCTTTTCTTTTTTGACTTAGCTTTATATCAGTTTGTCAGTTTAACTATGACATACGTTTATATGATTCTTCTATTATGTTGAGAATAAGTAGAAAATAAAAAAGTGAGATGGAAATTGGTAAATTTTATTCAGAGGTCAGTGGCTCCTACATTAATCCCTCTGATTTCAATACTAGTCTTAATGTTTGATTGTTAATCGTCATTCATAAATCTGGATGTCTTATTTCTATTGATAGTCCATACAAAAGTGCTGGAGTGACTATGTATGTCCTGGAATTGTCCTACTTATACACATACAATAGTTGAAACAAGAGTTGTCCAGCATAAAATATTTAATGATCAAACTCTACTAGTTTGTTGGCCCACCCAGCAAATAGAATTGACGAACCTGAATAGACAAACTGACTATGAAGCAAACTGGGTGGGCTTATGTAATAGAAATATTGAATAAAGGGATTATTATCAGTTAATGCTATAGTATAAACTACATTAATGCATCATCAATAATAAGGCAAAGAAGTTGTGAAGCATAATCTGCTATATCTGTAAGTGGATGAGTCAGAAAAACTTGACATAGAAATGTTTGGGGGGAAAATGTGAAGCAAAAAAATGAGAACATTCTTCAATAAAATCAGAGAAATAAAAGGAGACTACTTTAGACTGAAGTGTTGTATCCAAGATAGAGGAATGTTATATTTGTAACCTAGTAGCTTAATGCTCAATATGAAAAAAAACTATAAAAAAAAAAAATTAAAAATAAGAAGAATTTTATTATTTCTATTATCTTTTATGTTTAAGGTACTTGTTCACAGATTTGGTTGAAGTTTTTTTGGTATTTTACAATTAACTGTCAGTGTTTGTAATTTTGTTTTGAAATTAATACTTAGTATTTTATGGCAAGTTGACCTATAGTTTGTGAGAATTATAAAATAAAAGTCAAGAAAATGCACTAAAATTATCTATATTGTTACATGTATTAACGAACAGGGCAGGTTTTTATGAGTATACATGAAATCACTATCTCTTACATTTGTATGTCAATTTGCATTGTCTATAACTGAGTACTGCATAATTGCTTCAAAATGTTTCATGAATTTTATAATCACACAATTTTGAGAGTTTTAGAAAAGTTGATATTTTAGTTAAAATCTGTGCGCCAGCAGCTTTCAGAAATCCTTCTTCAAGAAAATTATACCATCTTGGTCATTTACTTTAACGATGTTAAAAAAAAATTCCTAGTAGCCAGGATTGCTAGCATTTTATGACAATCAAAGGAAAGAAATAAAAATCTAAAAATAAAAAGAAAAAAAATAGATTATCTATTGGCTATTTGTTGGCTCCGTCTGCATGTATGGCTACCATTTACTCCCACATCAAAATCGTTTTTGAATTTATAACAAAACCTTAAATGATTCCATTAATAAAATGAGACCAATAAAAACAAACCATTTGTAGAACTTAGAAATATTTTTTTTTTATATTCAGAAAAACAATCAAATAAGTAGAATTAAGTTTGTTCTAGTTTTGGCAACTAAGGCAAAGTTAAGGAAAAACAAAAATAACATATTTTCATTGTAAAGAATCTGTGACATAGCAAAACATCATTACAAAGTCAAGCAAAGCATCATGGTAACTATGACAAAGTCATGCAATGCATCATGGTTACTTTATGACAAAGTCAAGCAAAGCATCATGGGAACTTTATGACAAAGTCAAGCAATGCATCATGGGAACTTTATGACAAAGTCAAGCAATGCATCATGGGAACTTTATGACAAAGTCATGCAATGCATCATGGGAACTTTATGACAAAGTCAAGCAATGCATCATGGGAACTTTATGACAAAGTCATGCAATGCATCATGGGAACTTTATGACAAAGTCAAGCAAGGCATCATGGGAACTTTATGACAAAGTCAAGCAATGCATCATGGGAACTTTATGACAAAGTCAAGCAAAGCATCATGGGAACTTTATGACAAAGTCAAGCAAAGCATCATGGGAACTTTATGACAAAGTCAAGTCAAGCATCATGGGAACTTTATGACAAAGTGGAACACAAGTTTAAAGTAGAGCTAAACATCTGAAAGAGGAGCAAAGCATCATGGGAACTTTATGACAAAGTCAAGCAAAGCATCATGGGAACTTTATGACAAAGTCAAGCAAAGCATCATGGGAACTTCATGACAAAGTCAAGCAAAGCATCATGGGAACTTTATGACAAAGTCAAGCAAAGCATCATGATAGCTTCATGACAAAGTCAAGCAAAGCATCATGGGAACTCTATGACAAAATTGAGGAAAACATTATGGGAAATGAATGAATGTTGACATATAGGATATTATTTATATTAATGAAGGCTGTCATTTTATCGTGACAGATTATAACTCACAATCTTCATTATTATATTGATTATATGATCTACATGAAGGCAGTTTTACTGATTCAACCATTTACATGAAGACAGTTTACTGGTGTTTACTGTTGTTTTGTCACAATCAGGTTAGAGACAGTGACTATGCTAAGTGCTTGTTATATTTAATTAGTTCCACATTTGTTAATGGTGTGTAAGACTGTGTAGTTTTGTGACTTGAACATTAAGTTGTTTTACTTTGTTACTATGCCACAATTAAGTTAGAGATACTGACTTTCCATGTTTTTGTCTTTAATTAGTTTTGCATTTGTTAATGGTGTTTAAGAAAACATGGAAACATTTCCCTAGTTGTTGATAGTGTAGTTTAGTAACTTATCATCAACATTTAGTCATTTTTTAGCCACAATATGGTTGAAGAAACCAACTTCCATAGTTTTTTGTCTTCAATTAGTTCCACATTTGTTAATGGGGTTTCAGAAATTTTGACAACATTCTGCTAGTCAATGACACTATGGTAAGTGTACTATAGTGACTTACTAGCTTAGTTGGATTTTATATTTGATTACTGGTTCATTTAGTGGTTTGGATGAACATTATTTCCCTTAGTGGGTTCTTAAACGTACTTTCAAAAGAGTGTTATCGGTACAAGATATGGTTTGATTATTATGAGCAAGCATTTAGTATTGGACATGCTATTTGTATACATGTGTGAAAGCTGAAATCTGTACTGAAGATATTAGTTTTTACATTGGCTGCATTGATTTCTAATGGAAAAGAAAACATTAACTAATTTTGACTCAATGTTGGTTGTTGTTTCTTTAAGATTGGTGATTTGTAATTTAACATGACCACACTACAAAAAACCTACAATATACAGTATAAATAAAATCATCACTTTATTTCACTATTACCCCTAGGGAAAATAGTTTTTCTATCTGAGATCATTGAATTTTAATAACTTCAAGTATAATTCAGAAAAACTTCCTCACTAAATTGTTAAATAGAAAAAGAAACTAGAACTTTAAAAAATGTGAACAAAATCAATTTCTCATCCATCAAAAATAAATATTTTTACTGTATGAAGAATACAAAAATTTAAAGTTGTCATATGAAATTATCATGTATGTAATATGGTATGACATTTTAAAAGCCTTATCTAGTCACTTATAGAATTTTAAAATTTATTTTGGAATCATACTTGCAATGCAATATGACAGATATATAATGAAATATAGCATTTCTATGAAGTTTTCTTGCTTTTTTGTCTAGTTTTATGAAAAACAGAAATATTTTTAGAGTACCTTATGTGAAACTTGCACTAGAATGAGCTTATAAATGGATTTCATTTGGAACTCAAGATGATAGTTTTCTCAAGCTGAGAAACTATTTGTACAGGATGTACCTTGTGAAACAAAGTTAGAATAAAAATGTGTGATCAATAGGTTTTATTTTGTGTTGCATGCTTTTCAGCAACAATATGTAACATGGGAACAAATATTTAAATCAGCAGGTCAAATGTATGTGCCACTGACACTTGAATAAAATTGAACAACACTAAGATGCGAATGTAGTGTTCAAAGTTTTGCTCTATATATCTATTTGGTTTCTATTGTTTTATGTTAAAGTTTTGATATTGCTTGGCATAACGGTTACCAAGGTTTGCCTGAGACATCCAACCCAGACATACCAAATAATCTCTAGATCTGTAAGTCATTCATCATAAATACTATATCCAGACAGGACTTTTATACTGTTATATCTCTTAGTTGTTACATAATGTCTATAATATCTCAATATAGGATATTTAAGGACTCCCAAGGGGCCAGTTATAAGGTTTAATGTACTTACTTTATCAGGAAATATCATAATATTGTCTAAGCTCTAAAATAGACTGTATAGTGCCTACCAAAAGTTTGGAGACATTTTTATCTTGATGGCCTTTTAAATATTGTTAAATAATGGCTTGACAAAAAGAATCACTAAATATTAAGAACTTTGATAATGATTACCGTTCTACGTAAAACAAATCATCAAAATCATAGAATTTTAGTCAGACCCTTGTCTCCAAACTTTTGGTGGGCACTGTATATCATTATATAGGCATCATGATAATTTATCCATAACTTAGAAAATACCTCATTTGCATTAAGTACTAAATCCTTTCATTTTATAACCAGACAGTATTTAAATACTAGGATTTTAAGAATTAAGTTTTTATCATGTTCAGATTTACGGGTAAATTTAAATCATGAAGCACAAGTAATTTGATAATAGCACCATACTGAGGGCTTATTTTATTTCCATACCAAAACATAGACACATTATAAGTAAATTTGTTTATGTAAATTTGTTTTAATGTAAAAGTGTTTATTATGTAAATTTGTTATGATGTAAAAGTATTTATTATGTTAATTTGTTATAATGTAAAAGTGTTTATTATGTAAATTTGTTATAATGTAAAAGTGTTTATTATGTAAATTTGTTATAATGTAAAAGTGTTTATTATGTAAATTTGGTTATTATGTATTATTATTTATTTCTTACATTCAAAATTTTGTTACTTGTATTAGTATTCCATATCTATGGTTTAATACAAAACTATTTTGAATCCTTCATTATTTACATGAAGTTAAGAGTCGCTGGTTTTGCACTTGCCCATTCATTGTAACTTTTATTGTAGAATTATGTATGATTTCTTTTATTAGCCAGATTTTTCAATGTTAACGGGCGATTGGGGGGGGGGGCGCGTCCGGTGTCGTTAACAATTGTGTTAAAGTTTTCAATTCAGCATATATCTCTGCCATTTATTGTCAGATCTTTACGAAACTTCATACAATGATAACATACTATGTGATGAACAGAATTAGAAAGTAACCGCTACTCTATCTGGCTTTATTATGGATTATTTCCCTTTGAAATTTTTGTGATAAAGTTTTAAATCCGGCTTTAATGTAGTTTCCACATTACATTTCTTGTTATTCTTATATATTGCAAATTGTGGGCTTAGTGCAAAAAGGTCATAACTCACTCCTTTTTAAAAATTGAGAGAAATATGTGACTATGTAAGAATTATACACATCATAGACCTTAATTTAAACTTAATTATTAGAATGCAAAACAAAAGCTTGAAGTTTCAAACAATAATGACTTGATTCTTGATTAAACCAATCTTAAGTCTACTTCCTTCCCTCCCACACCCTAGAACCAGACAATAATTGTCTACTACAAGAGACAATTAGTCTAGCAGCACAGCAGAGCCATCCCACCCCCATCCATACTTCAGACAGCAAACTATGTTTCTCATTGATACAAATATTTCATCATATTGATGCCAAACGAAAAACTGATTACCAAATTCATACCATATACCATTCAAGGTCAAATGTCGTATGTAAATACTTTAAAAGATGAAACAATTTAGACATGCGAGCAATCCATCTGATTCTACTTAAAAAGCAATATAATATCCATAAATCATAGAACAAAGTGTCCAGATCCAAGGAGACAAAGACGTTCCAAGTTCCAAGCAGACGTTTTAAGTTCCAAGCAGACGTAATGATTGATCTGATTGATCGTATACTAATACATCATAACGGGATCGTATCATGACATACGCTAGACAAGTTATATCTTAAACTTAATCATCTATTAATTACTTCATTTCTTCATTTCTCGTCTATATCCCTTTATCTCTGTGATTTCAGCCTCCACTAAAGCATTTTCAGAATTGTTAATAACACAATATTAATGAATTTTCACTTAACTAAGCCATGTATTAGTTTAGCTTACATATTTTTCTCACAGCTTTCCTCATAGGAGGGTAAAATCTCTAAACATATACTTCAGAAAAAAACACTTATAAAAAACTTATAGCTGGATTGTTAGGATGAGCATGAAATATTTTTTAGTTGCTCTCAAATCTTATACTATAACTTGAATTGTCTATCAATACTACCCAAATTCTTCTTTGTCAAGGTGGTAGAATATTTACTTCAAATATCACTATGATCTTGACCCTTAACCTTTTGAAAAAGTGACCTTGAAACCTTTAAAGGTCATCTGTGGTAAAATTCCACTATTAGAACCATCAAAATCAATAATCTCAGTAGCATAACTTTGCTGTATTTAGAACAAATACTGTGACCTTGACCTTGACATAGTGACCTTGAAACCTGAAAAGGTCATCCTCAGTAAAATTCAACTATTAGAGCCATCAAAGTCAATATTAATCTTAATAGCAGAACTTCACTGTATATGGAACAAAAATTTTAACCTTGACCTTTGACAAAGTGACCTCAAAACCTTAGAAGGTCATCCTAATCAATTGTCTGAATAGCAGGACAATATTATACTGTACAGTATATGGAACAAAAATCTGACACTAGATGTTTTTGGTCTACCTTGTGATCAGCTCTTTCATTAATTCTACAAAATGATAGTTTTGTTTTTGATCCAACTTCCATTAGCAAGCTTGGTATTATATCACTTACATTGTATTAAATGGTTCACATTATTTTATCTTGTAAAAGCTATTTGTTTTATCTGTGATTATTAATTCTAATATTACTGACATATTTAAAAGGAAAAAGCTTTTATTTTTGTTATTATACTATGATATATAGCCATAAGTCACAACACTTAGTATGGCAGTAACAAGCTGTGATTTTTGAATTTCTATATTATTTACAATATAAGCTCACCTAACCACCAATATGCTTACTAGTGTAATGGTCAGTTTCCCACCCCGCCAAGTTTTACCCCGAGGAAGGAACTGACTGGCCAGTTTTTTCCCCAAGGGAAGAACTGGGCCAGCATTGTTTTTTTCCCTGGGAAAGAACTGACTAGTTCCCCCCTACCAGTAGTTGAGATTTTGTGAATCTGGCTTTGTACTGTAGTGTTCCAATATAGTGTAAGATCCATGAAAGTAAATGGTCCTATTAGTGGAATTGTCTTACACAAGAGACTTTTTTTTCTAAATTAAGCATTTGGTACTTAAAAATCTTTAAAAAATCCCTTGATTTTGGAACAACCAATATCATATTGATAATTCAGAGATTGAATTGGTCATTAAACACAGTGTAAATGCAATAAATTTTGAGTAGTACAGTAGTCCTTAAAATCTTTCTGTCATGATTCGGGTGGGTGGCATGAGATTTAGTACTCTCTTGTTTTTGGAAATATGGACTTGGTACTCTACGTGTGTGTCTCTCTCTATGTCTTATAGTTTTCACTTGAGACAGCCACATGTCATACAGTTAAATGTTAAGTAGAAACATTTTCTTTTAGGATAATAGTTTGTCTCACATATAGAACATCCTTTATACAAGACTGTTACTGACTGTATCAAATATCATAATGTCTATGTCTGGAATAAATGTGTAGAAATTTAGAATAACTGAATCCAGAAATCTTCTTATACTTTTAAGATCTTAAATAAGATGGTCACATGGTGTCACTTTTAATAATAGCTCTTGGTCTTTTTCTGAATTTTGAATCTAGTGTCCCAAAGGAGGTACTGGTTTGAATCCAATGCGGAGAGTTTATACCCTTCCATGAAAATTTGACAATAATGTCAATTTTCCTTCTTTAATAAGGTATTTGGAGAAGTTTCTGGCCTTGTGGAAGAGAAGGCGAGTACCTGTTATGGACAAGGGTCCAGGAAAGCTTAGCTAGGTTAGGTGTGCTGGATGCCATAAAATAACTTATAAGAAATAACCTAAAAGAAAATTGTTGACATGGCATTAAAGCCAGTATAAATAAAATACTGTTTTTGGATTGTGTGCTATCAAGGTACTGAACAGTGTTAACATAGAGTTAAGTCTGAACAATTTGCATTGGCTCTTATTAACAAAACCAAAGCACGTTTTCTGAGGTCACTTGGTAAAAATAAAAAATTGACCTTGCATTAAATTCAACAAATATCATCTATTTCCTGGTTAATTAAAAAATCCTAATTAATCAACAATATTATATCTGTTGTAAAAATAGTTATATATGTACAAGAGAGCCATGATGGCTTTTTGTCACTCACCTGAGTACCATTGATATACTAGTATACATGAATCAGAGTAAAATAAAACAACTTTCAAACCATTTATAAGGTTTTTCCATTTTTGGGCTGTATGACCTAGTTTTTGACTCTGGGTGACCCATGTTAGAACTCATCTGAGAAATTACATAGACAAGAATCCTGACCAAGTTTGATGACAAATAAAGAAAAAATGTGTTTGACCTAGTGTTTATACCCAGGTTTATAATACATGCATACCTAAGGTGCATTCAACAATGCGAGGGTTGGGGCAACAATGAGTGCTTTTGCTCTGAACGTGGGCGCCCGAGCGATTCAGCTCATGAGGTATTTTGCATTGATATCAAAGATTGCGGCTGGAGAAATTAAAAATTTTATCCACAAAGCATATCCACACAATGCATATAACAGAATTTATTTGGTACAGTAAATTGTATCGTAATAATTCATATATGATAAAAAATGTGAAAAATATCATGTAAAAGCGCTCGCATTTTTGAATGCACTTCTATATACACCATCTTTCTGTTAGTAGACAATAAAACTTTTCATAGTACAGTGTGAATCTTGTTAATCTATCGATATAATAATAATAATATCTATGAAAGATATATGATAACAAATGATAAGGGAGTGTGTTTTTCAAATAGTGACATTGAAATCTTAAAATCGTTTAAACAAGTATCACAAGGTGAGCTAAAAGTACAAAAAATCTTTTAGATACCTCTAAGAATTCATGAACTAATTAATGAGTACTGAGGTGTAAGGTTACCAGGGTTAGAAATCTTATATAGGCTAGACTCCCTATAGTAATCACCTGTTCAGTTTTATCTCTAATACTTGAGCCAACAGGTTTTTCTTATTTTGTGAGAAAATAAATTATAAAGTAGTTTCTAGTTTTAGAACTAAGTCAAGTAATCTTACTTTGAATCAAATGTTAGGGAAAAGGTTTTATTTATGCCACATTTTTTGAACAACAACTTAATTCATTACACGGGTTTAGCGCACAACTGTTGTAACTCAATATTAAGAAAAATATGAGTTTAACTGTTTTGCCCTAAACCCATGATTATTATATCATATTGTAGATGTAATAATATTCAGAAGATAAAATTAGCTTGACATTTACACTTTTTATTATGCTGTAAATACTAAATTAACTCTAACTAGTAAATTGTAATGTAATTTCAGTAATGACCTTTATTATTCTAATATTCTAGCCTAATTTATTATGATATATAGTAAAGGGCAAACTTATTAAATAGCCTGACATAGAAATTTTCCTGACCCATATCATTATTCACAAGTCCAGAGCCTTGTAGTTTTCCCCCATCCCGTTTTTTTTTTGTCTGAGCCTACTTTTGACCTATATTTTAACCAATACAATTTGTTCTACCTTTCCTGTTTGTCCAATGAAATTCTTTTTGGGTTTAGAGAAATGGATAAAAGATATGGTACCATTGGTTATTTGTGATAAACAGGTGCATAGCAGGGATTGATGTTGCTGACTATTTACTTTGTGTATTATGGGTGTCTTACTATTGCAATTGATTATACATTCGTTGTGGTATGCGCTTGCAGGTATGACTTAACAGTGAATATGACTATTAATTTTACACTTTAAACAAAATGAACCCTGCATAGCACCGTCTTTTTAAAGATATTTTTTGTTCTCTCTCTCTCCTAATAGTGAATTGTTTATGCTACTGTATTTATTCAAATTATTATCTAGAATAAAAAGTCTTTAGACTTATCACAACACAGGGAGTTATAATACAGTTGATGAATGATAATAGCACTGCATAACACCTCACAAGGTTACCCCATTAAGAACTCCACATGCCTGAAAATGTCTACAAGAGTTCTCATGAAAACAAAATTTAGCATAATCTTTTCGCAGCTGCTAAATCTGAACTCTAACATTTCGATAATGTCACACTCTACAGTTCTTAGTTGATAACATCATGTTTTATAGTGATATTGATATGATTGTAAGGTGTTTAAGATACTTGACAACACACCCAGCAAACTGTTCATGTGTCTCCATTATTTCCAGGGCTATACGAAACGCTATTGTTACTCCTTTTGAACATAAAAGGAGTTACAATAGTGTTTCCTTCAGCCTTCAATTTGAGGAGGCAGTCCATAAGCACACCACAAACACTATTTTTGGTATAGCTCAATCTGATTAAAACCCAATCTACAATTTTACCGCTCGCATACTCGCTAATGTAGATCTGGCCTTTTCCAAACGAAGGTCACGTTCAGGTGACCTTTTCTCATCATAATATTCATGACGAAATTGTTATGATACGTAACTTGTTTACATCGTCTACGTCACGAAATTTGAAATGAGCCGCCCAATCGCAGCCTGTGAATATTACCGCGGTTAAATTAGCAAGCAAAACTTGGTCTAAAAATAGAAATTACGAAATCAAAATGTGATTTATAGTGTTTTCGTCTAGATGAAAGCTACGCATTGATTGGTCGACACAAAGTTCATCTTGACGTGACCTCAAAGGGAAAAAGTACAGATCCAGTACGACCGTGGTCTACTGGATATGTGTTTACACAGATTGGGTATAGCTTAATAAACTTGGGAGTAAATTGTAATAGCACAATATTTAATCATAAAATATTGTATAGCACATGCTATTATACTTATATAGTGAAAAACATGTGGGACTATGTTGAAATTGTGCTTAACAATGATAATTCTTGACAGTAATTTCCTGTGGAAATGATAGCATTTACGTCTTAGATGATAAATTTGTACACATGCTTGGTAACCTTTTAAAATGAAATATATTGTACAATATTGCAAGTTGTTGAAATATCAATTATTTGTGGGATAAAAGTTATTATTTTATTTTCTTTGTTAGAATATTATTGCAGATTTATAATATAAAGACGATTGTCTGCTAAAGAATCAAATCAAGCACCTGCTGATCGGTTAATATTAAAATACAGTATAACCTCTGCACGTCTGCAGAACAAATCCTCTGCTTAACTAACAACACCTTTTAATTTTCCCATTGGCTCAATTTAGTCAATTTTAACGAAATTTAACCTCTACTGAGCAAACAACATCTGAACAGCAACACAATTTAGTCTCACCAAATTTGGGGTTGTTCAAGAGAGGTTGTACTGTACAACAATGTTCATGTTTTAGCGTAAAAACTACTTTTGTTGATGCAAATCCCTGTGACTCTTTTGGCAATTTTGAAGTCCCAAATGCTTAATTTGGAACTTTTAATGAATTTGTGCCATATTTTTGTCTTTATGAACTTTACATGAACAGTTCATGATATTGATAAATGAACCCAAATAAATGATTCATAAACTATGCATGAAATGGAAGTGATCATTTAATAGAAATATTTAAAAACTGAAAACAGTTATAAGTGCTGTGTAAAGTCTGCTTCCATAAATATGTTAAGCCGACTTCACAGTTTTGTATAATATCCCCTGATCATTGAAATCATCTTTATGCAGAAAGTCTAGATCCATAATAATGTGTGAAGTCAGAACATGTCCCGGACAGCCCTGTTCATTCAATATATTTTTATCAGCCCGGAAGGTTCTGCACATTGAATCAAAATCGTCCAAATGTTTTACATATTTTTAACAGGGTACACCGATCCCGGTATTCTATAAATAGACTTGGCACGGTTTAAAATGCTGATGCATATTGCTTGAATCTTTTTACTCATAGGAGAAGATGTGATACGCGGCTAAACGTTGATTTCATGCATTTTTGGAATTGCTTGTACTTGAAGTTGTCTTTATGCAGTTGATCCCTTACAATAACTTTTTACACTGAACAAAACTACTGTATGTAAATTTTTTGCTCAAGGGAATTAGCAGTGCCTTTAGAAGGGTTCAAACCTTGAACCAATTGACAGCAAAGCACGTGTCTGACAATGGAACAACTGCTTCTACTGTATTGCTATAAGGTTTTCCTGTAGTTTAAATCTTCCAAAGAAAGTTTAACAAAGTTTTTGTACAAATGAGACTTGGATTTTGAACATTTTGATATCATGTTCCTGAGAGGGTGATAATAATATTAAACATTGGACTAATGATGACAATGATGAAAATATTGTGACATAAAATCAATCTTAAATTTCATTATACTCTCAATAAAATGCTCTAAATAATATCAAGGATTTTTTGTTTGTCTTTTATTGGCATTGCATGATGACGCCCTCATTTGCATGGAAAAGCAGCTCTATTTTCTATTATTTTGATTTTTTTACATTGATTTAATTTATTCTCCCAATTAGTGGGAGACAGAAACTCTCAACAGACTCTGACAAAATCTTAAATCTTGAAATTGTGAGTTATGTTTGAACTTTTAGACTCTTAGATTTTGATTTTCAATTTTGCATTTATGGAATCAGAACCACTAAAATGGTTGTACATGCACAGCCTTGGGCTTTTATTCCAATAATGACCCGCATCTATCACCATGGCTTGGATTGGGGGACATTTCTATACCCAACACGTAACTAATAGTATGGATGTTTGTAGTGCTTTTTCATGACTTTTATTCTATATTACTCAGAAATTGTAGGTCAGCTTGTCGTAAAATGTTAAGAATTTATTTCCTTTAAAAAATTGCAGACATTAACAGACAAGATAAAAATATTGAAAAAAACCTAATTCCTGAGCTAGTCCCTTTAAATAGCTGGAACCAACAACTAGTCATTGCAAATAAAATAATAGACATCTTGGCTTTTTGATAATAAAACGATTAATAGTTTATAGCAAAAAGCCGTGGCTCACTTGGTGTTTTTAACTCATTGGAGCCAATTCTAAAACATTCTGTAAACATTGGAAATACATTGTTTGTTTAGATATTAACAAATTTTACACAAAAACAAAACAGTTGCATGCTTTGATTATAAACAGGAATCAAGAATCTTGGCTACGTTTTAATTTGTTCATAATTATAATAATGCAATTTTACCAATTGTTTTAGTAAAATAATCACTCTTTATATTATCATTATAATTCAAAGCTACTTAGGCTTTGTCTGTTATTAACATTACTAATGGTATGATTTGTAAGTCAGGTTTTTAAATGATTTTGAAGGAGATGTAATACTTTGGTTTTACTTTTTGAATCGAAGAGGAGCTCCAATTATATTTGCCCCTTTTCAACCCTTAGTTCATATTTCGTTCAGTTATATTCTCCCAAAATAAGGTCTTATTTTAGTGTTAGTACTTTCCACAGACTAAAAAATATTATATTGTTACCATTTTGTAGCATTTTATTTCTAAAATAAAATTTGAATTTTTATCTGTCAATTAGAGGAGCTGCGCCCCCAGCGGCAAAGTTTCCTTAATTGAAATTCTAAAAATCCATTTAAAACACTAATGCCAAGTTGGAGTCAAGACCCTTAAAATACAAGATTGACCAGTAAAGTGTTAATTTGGCACTAATGTAATTGGCTCATTATGACCCCTATACCCCCCCCCCCCCAAAAAAAAGAATTTTGGTTGGGCTGTTGCTTTTCCTTGTCTGCTCATTTTCTCAGCACCTATGTTACAGGTTTGATTCAATTTTTACACATATACCTGATATCAGACAAACATGTGTGTATCCCATTTTGGTTTTGGTCCATTGTTTTTTACTGAATTATGGCTCTTTTATGAAAACTTTTGTCTGCTCATTTTCTCGGCACCCAATTTCTTCACAAACCACCAGTGGGGTGGGGATGTATTTTATCACATTCATTGATAGGTCTCGTTGGACTTATAATTGCTGTATTGTTTAAAAAAAATTGTTAGTATAATATTCTTCTTGTTTGTTTGTTGGGTTTAACGCCATAGCAACACATTGTTTTGGTCATATAACGGCAGTTAGTCAACCTACTCACTCCTTCTGGAAAGGTTAAATCTCTGGATTTAGCTGTTAACCAACTACTAAGCGCATACTTTCGTAAGTGACTGACAACTGCCCTACATAATTAAAAATCATTGGCAGGAGGGAGAATGGGCTGTAGAAATAATTTCATGACCAAGCTCCACAAAAGTATGCCCCCCAGGGAATTGAACCCACAACCCCTCGATCAGTAGACTTGCATACAACCTACTGAACTAACAGGGCGTTCTTCTTGCTTTAATAATGATCATCAGAGTATAATGATGTTCTAGCATGGAAATATATATTGTTTTTATTATTAATCAGTCGTTAATTAGTAATTCTGTTATAATTGTTTCTGTCAATGAGCTAATCTTCAGATCTGTCAAACTAATGATGCTTGTTAACCTCTGTAAAAGTCTGATGATGGACTAATTTTGCTCGTTATAAGTGGAATGTCTGACTAATTACCCCCCCCCCTCCCCTTCTCCGCTAAAAGTCGAGTGACAGATAAGTTATACTCGTTAACATTGGTATAAATCGGGTAAGTGTTTTCTTGAACTATATTATCCTTGACTTCTGTGCTCTGAAAATTACCTGCACAACTGGCCTATGGTAGGTTAAAAAAACAGAAACAGTTAATTTTTGTGATTTTATCGTCATAATGTCCCATGAATTATGCATGAAGTGGAAGTGATCATTTGATAAGGCAAGTCCATTATTTTGTTGTGAATGCTAGGGCAACCCTGTAAACTTTGTATAATTCATTAAAAATGTTGAAAATTGATATTAAAAGATAATATCCATATGATAGTGTCTGAATACTGCTCTTAGAAAATCTCCTCTTTAACCTTGAGAAGAAAAGTCCCTATATATTAAGTTCATTCCAACTCTGGTCGGTAGCGCAGTTGGTAGCATGCCTGGATTTCAAATCTAGTGTCCTGCAGGGGTACAGGACTTGTTCAAATCTCACCCATTTAGGTTATACCCTTCCATAAAAATTTGACAATAATGTAAATTTTCCTCCATTAATATGGTATATGGAGAAGTTTCCACCCTTGTGGAAGGGTAGCTGAGTACTTGTTCAAGACAAGGATTCAGGAAAGCTAAGTTAGGTGCGCTGGATGCCGTAAAATAACCTAAAAATGTGTTGACACGGCGTTAAACCCAGTATAAAATAAATACCGGTAAGACCATGATTTCCCTTTTTTAAAACTATCAATTTTATTGTAAAATATATAAGTTAGCTGCTTTTGAAAAATTCTCTACTAAAACCCTAAGGAAATAGTTCCTGAATCTGCCTCTGAAATCAGATATATCCTGTGATAGACATATTAGCCTATTAATTGTTTTCTATGGGTATCTGATTTGATTTATTTACTCAAACTATCTAGTTTATCAACCATATCATATTTTTACAACAGCTGTTGGCATGGTTAAGATTGATAGAGTTCTACGAAAAAAAGAATCAGTCAATGATTCTGTGCAAAAACTAGTCTACATCCTTCTTTATTTACATGTAATTAGACTAGTAATGCACTGAACCATGAGATATTATTTACAGTTATATCCTAGAATGTTAGGTTTTGAGTTTGATTTAGATATTTTTTATTGAAAAGATGTGCCAGTATTTTATCTTAAAATTGGTTATAGGCAAAATGTTGTCTATTTTATATAATAAAAGAATATTTTAAATAACTATGTGTTATTTGTCCAGTTTGTCCAGCAATGTGACAGATTTACTGCACAATACCGCAAAAACCTGTTTAATGAAACTGAAAACATGGCCAAAATCTGTTACAAGGCCAATAACACTTATTGGCCCAGGTCTTGGAACAATACATTTTTGCTGCCCTCGGAAACTAACAGGGCCTTTATTAAAACACTTGTTAAATGACAACATAAATTCTGAGGATCTGACATCTTATATGACCAATGATTTGGTGTCCAAAAAGTGACATCTGTTTAACTTAGACTAGCTAGCTAATATACCTGATATTTATAAAAACAATTTTCTTTCTAGTTCAAATTTCATGGTTAATATTGATAACTGCTTATGTTGATGTTTCAATGTAAACAATGTATTGAATTGCTAATTGTTTGTGATTGATGGAATCACAGGCGAAGGGCAAAACAGTTGTAGCTCAAGTTAAAAAAGAATGAGTTACTACTGTTTTGCACTAAGCCTGTGATTAATATACAGTGATGTAATTTGGTATCAGTATGAAATACATGAATGCTTTTTGCAACATTTTGTTTAGGATATATCACAGCGGTCAGTAAACCTACGCACTGTTGCTGGAAAGACTTAATTTCTGGATTTAGTAGGTGCATACTCCCGTCAGTGACTGACAACAGCTCTACATTATTAAGAATCATTGGTAGGAAGGAGAATGGCAATAGAAATTAAGTCATGACCAAACACCACGAAAGTATGCTCCTAATGGGAATAGAATCTACAATCCCGCTATCAGTAAAATTGTGTGCTATTTACTGTGCTAGCCAAACATTTTTTTTTAGCAAAAAAAAGAGTGAAAAATAATATGAGAATTTTGATAAATTTCTTTCTAGATTTTTTCTTATCAGTATTTTTTCTTCTTGACTGAAACCATTTATCAGTTAGTCTAAATCATTTATCAGTTGTTTATCAGATAGTTCCAGAAAAAAGTGAGAAATATTCCAGGAACTATAAGATAAGATACTCTTATCAATGTTTACATTCTAAGAAACATTTATCTAGGAGCCTTGAACAAAATATTGTGATCATTAAGTATCAGATATAGAAATTGTCAAATTTTTATTTATGTAGGTGGAAATAATTAGAACTGATGCTCATCTTATTTATTATATTGGCTATATGTTAGGTTAGTTTATACTAATTTAATTTAGCTTGTAATGAAACAAGTTTGGACAACTTAAGATAAATCATGCTCAAGTCTGATTCTTGGTACCCCCAGCAATAAGCTAGTACCTGTTGCTTATAACTTTAGTTAACTGTGATATGATCATAACTATAGCAACCAAACTGTAAAGTGGGCGAACTATTATATTGACAGCCCTTTAAGTTTTCTCATCAACTCACATACCTGCTTTATGCAGAAAAAATCTCATCATTTCAATAAAATTTGTAATTTGTTATGTTTATTCTGGGTTTAACGCTGTCAACACTTTTTGGTCATTTTACGGCGTCCAGCGCACCTAACCTAGCTTTCCTAGACCCTTGTCTTTAACCAGTACTCACCTACCCTACCACAAGGCCAGAAACTTCTCCATATACCTTATTAATGGAGGAAAATTGACATAGTTGTCAAATTTTCATGGAAGGATTTAACCTCTCCAGGTGGGATACAAACCTATACCCCCTTCTGTACACAAGATTTCCAATCCCGGTGCGCTACCAACTGCGCTATCAACCTGGTTAGGGTTAAAATTTGGTTACTTTTACCCAGCTAAATTGATATTTGTTTTTAATTTTCTTTACTGATATTTGTTTTCAATATTTGTTTTTAATTTTCTCTTTTTCATATTTGTTTTTCATTTTATCTGCAACTCACAGAATACAAATGTAATTATTTCAGTCTGAACAACTGTGTAATCCTGTGCAAAAAAAAATATCTCAACAACTAAAAAATGCCAGATTTTTAACCCTAGATAAAGATTATTCTTTAAAACTATTAAAGAAACTCAAACATTAAATTTCTTATTTTCTTATATCTAGATAAATATTAATTTAATTCTAACACCAGAATCATTCAAGTAGCATTTAATATGTAGCATCCACCATAACACCAAAAAAAAAATTCTTAGGAAAAAAATATATATAAAATAAAAAAAAATAACAAAAATTAAATACAATACCTTTAAATTCTATCTCCATATTTTCTTCACTAAATGTGTTATAATTCTGAATATCCAACATTTATGACTATTAATATTCCTCTATATCATATAATAAACTCATTTAGAAATACCAGTAAAAATATTTCCCCCTTTTATCACTAAAAACACCATAAACACTTAAACACCAAAAATGCAGCGATCAGAAGCACCAAATATCACCTGAATGTTGACGCCAGTAGCGAACATAAAATGGTCACACAGTATCAACTAGCCATGTATTGTATTGAATAGTTTTAGAGTATTTCATCCTATAAGTTGATGAATGGTTGATCATTGTCGAGCATACAGTATTCACTGACTGATCTTTAGAACATTTTAACACATTATATGACTGCCTGAGATAACTGATAAGTTATAACTGGGTGATTAGCATACTGTTGTTTAACACTGAACACTTGTTGCTGATACAAGAAGTTGAATATATGGAGAATTCTGATAGAGGAGTATGATGAAGGGTTTAAAGCCATATCTAAAAGGTTATGCCGAATTAAATTTAATTGGTCTTGCATTTGAAATAAACAGGCATAAACAGATTTTGTAAAAAATCTGTTCAGGCAATTGAGCGCAGGAGATTAATTATTATATGAAATTTGAATGAATAAGCTATATATGGGAAACTGCTCCTTCTTGATTTGTGGACAATAGTGGACAATAACTTATCATTGCTAATTTTATTTGATATTTAATTTTTGAACTTATCAGTACCCCTTTCAAGGTTTTTATCATGGAACCTCTGGATACTCAGCAAACGCAACCTCTCTCTCCCTCCCTTGCGAGCTCTCTGTCTCTAAATATGGTGAACATTGACTTATGTTTTATTTGTTAACTGTTGTACATGTACATCAAAAATCAAATTTTGTTGATTGAAACCTTTAAAATGATTTAAAAATGTGACATATCAAGAAGAGCAACTGTAAAAAGGCAGAATCTCCTAAACATTCTATACAACATCTCGTTATATTTCATTGATAGATTCCTTCTGATTTAGTTTTCATTGTTTGTTTGTGCAAATCTGTTACAACTTGTTCATTAAAGTAAAAGCTTCCTCTCAGTTATGATTATATAAAAAGCTGCGAGTTAATGTCTGTTAATATAATAGATTGCCTTCGCGGAGACAACTGGAGATGTAGAACACATCAGAACATTAACTTATTGCAGGAAATGTAGAAAACATCCGATCATTAACTTATTGCAGGAAACATTTTGTTATTAAGTGACAATTTAATAATGCAGGTTGTTTTAGGTAATAGATTGCTAATTTCTATCTGAACTATTGCGAGAAAAAGTGGGGCTTTCCTACTCAGTTGTGTGTTGAAGTCAGTGTCGGTGAAGCACTTTTCTTAGTCAAGTTTTTAGGTGAAACATTTTTATGTCTTTTAAAACAAAAGCAGTGATTCTATTTAAAACTTTATTCATGTCTGCTGGGATATCGTTGGTGGTCAAATACCCAGTTCCATGACTCTAGCATGAATTTTGAATTGAGTCACAAGGAGTCTAAAAATATATTAGGAACAGGGACATTTAAGAAAACCGTCCACACAGTCAAGAAAAGCAAAGAGGGAGATGTTTTAAGATTTTTAAACTTTTGTTATAAAAAGGACCCTACAAACAAGTAATGAAAACCAGAACCCATGGTGCCCTCGTGAGAGATGAGCGATAAGGGTAACAAATACAGCATATCAAAAATTTGGTCTTGCACAAGAATTGACAATGGCTTATGCTGCTCTTTGATAAAAGTTACATGTTGGCAATGATGTGGCTTGTAGGTATGAAATGATGTAATTATGTAATAAGGAGCATCAATAATTCATGTTTTATAACAGCATGTATTACTAAGGGACTGGACACAGACGAAGGGCTTCATGTATTGGCTTTAATAAACAAACGCTTGGGACTTTAATTCAATATTTATATACAACTGTAGATAAAATGCCAGAAAAGTCAGAAAAAGCCACAATATGTAGCACAGATAACAATGAGGTCATTATCTACCATATTATATTTCTACATTAACTGTCAGTACAATTTATTCTATAATATGTCAATAATGCAATAGCGACTAAATTTGTCGGATCTTGGGAAATCTATTATGCTAACTATGGCCATTCATAAACATTGGATTAATCTCAATGGGGTTGAAAACTTCTTGTTTAAGACATCACATTCGTTGTAATGTAACCCAGATGCGGTTGCTTAAGAAAGTAAGATTTTACAAATCAAATGGTGAAATCCTTTTAAAGATTTAAAGTATCCTTTAAACATGACAGTAGTGTAGGGTGTTAGCGTGGCACCCAAAATTTTTTGAAAAAACCGTTATGGCACCGCGATTTTAAAAATAAAACCGTTATGGCACCGAGATTTTGAAGAACAAAAATTTATAGCACCAAAACGAAAAAACGAATTTTGGGAGAGAAAATAAACAAAATTTGGGAGAGAGAAGAGGTGCCACGCCAAAAAGTAAAACTTTTTTGTACCACCCTGTGTGTTTGTGTTGTTCTGTAGTCAAGTGATCAGAAAATTAGGATTGACCTACATAAAAACGGATTGACCTACATTAAAACGTATATCCAATGAAAAGTCAGTTTACATATTTTGAGTTCGTGTTGGTTTGTGTATGGACTTTTTTTATAAGACTGAATTATATGATATGATTTTATGATTTTTATTGACATGATGAGATTATATTCTTTCGAAAAAGATGGGTGGCCCTGAAAAGGGCCGTTGGTTTATAACTTTAGCGTTATTTAGACATCGCTGGTGCTTTCGGGTTTGATGTCTGGTCTTTCATTCGGTGTGCTTACAGTTGCGGGTGCATTGAATTGTTGTCTAACCCGTTGCTGTAGTTCTTCTAGTTGTCTAGCCTGCTGCTGTAGTTGTTCTTGTCTAGCCTGCTGCTGCTGTTGTTGTCTAGCCTGCTGGCGTTGTTTTTTAAATTGTCCAAGACAATATTCACAACCACATTCATTATTTTGCACACGCTGCATCCACCATTGAAAGTCTAGTTCTTGTTGTCTTTCTACAAGGCGACTAGCTTTCTCTTCCTCCTGTCTCATGCTTTCTAATTCCATTACAGCTAAAGCCACATTCTGTTCACGCTTTTCTTTTTCACAGGTTTGTTGATCCACCCAACGGCGGACACTATACCAAGTTCTAGCTTCTTTAGCTCTCAACATTCTAATTTTTCTAAGTTGGTTCACAAGGCTGTCCATGATGATCACTGTTCGGTGTCGAAAAGTGGTGTGAAGTGACCTACTCAGAGCGCGACGTTATATAGCGTCAGCGCGAACGTGAGAGAGAGCACGTCTTTGGACGTTCGGACGAGTGATTAATTTGTGTTTGTTGGTAGGTCTTTATGGACTAATTGCCACTTAAGTATACATACAAATCAACTCAAAATCACAACAACACATCTTTAGGTTTATTATTTTTATTTTATAACATCAAACAAGATAGAACACATGTAACAGATACATAGAACAAGAAATAAAGCAAAAACAGAGATGAAACACAACAACAACATATTATTTACAACCATCTATCCATAATACCAACCAAAATGAACTCTGTTTCTACATCGCATTATCTCATGAAACCAGTCTTTATCGTAACTGCCTACTTCACAACAACATATTTGTCCTGTTTTATTCAATTGATAGGCTTGATTATAATAGCTCCAGTAATGTTGAGCAAACCAATCGCGAACATACACATCGTTTTTATCAAATCTCATGTCAAATCGTGTTTGAATCACTTCATTTAAATCACAACCACGAGATAAAAAGTCTAAAGCAAAAATACAATATAATCCACACACGGGTTTAAAAACACCTTGTAGTCTAACTTTATTCCAATAGTAAATTTTGAAATGTCTCTTTAAGAAACATAGAATATCTTCTAACGGCGGAAGTCCGTACGAATCAAAGTAAATAGCTGTAGATCCTTTCAAGTAGATAGCAACCCAATGTTCACCAGGTTGATCTGAATTATGTGTATTCACGATGAAAGCTCTCACACCATTCTCTAGAGATAATTCATCTTTAGCACATACACGTCCATGTAATGTTTTTAATAAGGGTGAATGGTCCAACACATATTGAAGTTCATTAGTCTCCATAACACCACACTTTCTTCACACGTTCTGACCATAAAGTCACCCAGTCACAAGATAATTCTGACCGATGGCTTTCAAATTCAGATACAAACTGAACCCACAAACGTCGGGCATCTCCCTTTTCTTCTTTGGATAAAGAATGAAGATGAGGATACCATTTTTCTAACACTCTGTAAATGTTTAATTCAAGTAGAGCTTTTTCAATATACAGATCTGTCCATTCATCTGTTGTAGAATACAAACATAACGGATGGTTGATCTGACTTGGGTGATCTACAATGCACCCGTAGCAATCCTCTTTCACTTTTTGATATATCAATGATTGTAATTCTTCTACGACATGATGATTTAAATTGTCCTTTAAAAACTCAGTCCGTGAACTTTCACAACACGGAAAAGTAAACAGTTCTATTTCAAATTGTTGTCCTTCACTGATTTCAATTTCATCACACATCATGTCTTCACTCATCTTCAATAGTCTAGAATCACTTCTCTGTACGAATTGATTTCAATCTGATTGTCGTACTCAGCATACACAATAACGTTGATAGCTGCATCAAGGGCTCGAGAGAAATGAAACTCTAAACGTAGATTTCCTGTCTTTATAGGATGAAGCTGTCCTTCTTCTGCACCTTGATCTGCCGTCAAATCTATACCCCACAGTGTATAGCCGTTTCTGTAATCGTTCAAACTAATACCCATGGATCTATTGACTCCAAGGGAGCCCGTGGCTTGATACAAGGACATGTAGGAACGTAAACATTCTCCGCTCGCAAAGTTGGGTTGAAAGGCTTTGTTGTGTATACTTTTACCATCAATACTGACTTCCAGTTGATTCAAATTAAAATGTTGGAAATTGAAAGGGTTGCTTTCAGGATTTCCATTCATATCTCCATTGCTCACCATACCAATGATCAATCGTTTTGGCAGTTGTCCTTGAAAAAGATGATCTTCAATCTTGGATCGTTGACCTCCAGGAATCGTGAATGTTTTGACTTCAGCTCGTTTGATCGGAATTTTCATATTATGTTGAGCAATCTGCTGATTGAGCTGTGTAGCTACGATGGGTAGTAAATCCACGGTTCGCACATTGAATCCAGCTTGTGTAAACTGAACTTTGCCAGTAGATGTGCCAATCAAACAAAAGTTGGCTGAAGCTCTGTTTAAGCGTAAACGTATTTCAACACCATTGGGAATATATTTTTCTTGCATGACCAAATCTAAATGAAGTCGTCCACAGAGTTCTAACGTACGACTTTGATGTATCTGTAGTCTTCGGTGAACATAACCTTTGTTATCTCCATCACGTACTCGGGTATTCATCTGACCTGCCGTATCTTCAGCCCATAGCTCCAATCCTTGTAATTGAGTTTGTTTACATCCTTTGGTGTAGGAAAGTAAGTTTTCAATGTACGCGCGATACGCATACGTATCGGCATTACTGGTAATCAGTTTATTGTTCAAGTAGACATCAATACTGCTGAATAAACTGTGAAAGAAATTGTTGACAGGAGCCAATTCTGCATCATTTTCTAAATTATCTCCATTTTCTTGTACCACTTTGACTTTTAAATACAAGTACGATTGATTTAAATCTGTCCACTTTTCTGTCTGTGCAGGAATCACAAATTCAATAGGTGCGTTGTTATCCAAAGTAGATATAGGGTAATGTTCAGTCCATTGACCCTCTTGCATGGCTGTCATGGTAGGTGGAACAAATCCTACATCCAATTCTGTCTTACTGCATTCGCATGAACCGTGTTGCATCATTTTTGATCAAATATGTCGTGAGGTCTTGACTTCTTGACACTTGAACGTCTAGGTTTAGAATGAACTCTTTTCTTTGGGTGTGTGGGTTTTGTACGTTTGGCAGGAACAACAGCTTTGAGTAATTGTTCACCCATGTTTTTAAGCATGTTAGCCCCACGTTTTCTCACCACTTCTTTAGGCTTGGAGCCTGTCATTAAATCTTGCACAGCCCCTTTTCCTTGACGAACCGCTTCATGTTTTAACGTTTTCATTCCAGTTTTGAACAAGGGTTGTAGTAGAGGCATGACATTTTTCATAGCTTTTTTAAACACGGATCCTAAACCATGTCCATATTGACGAGCTTGACCTTTGTAAATGGGTATCATTGTTTCTGTCGAATATGAACTTTTACCATCGACTTCCCATGCACAAAATGAATGTGTTTGCCTGTGTCTCCCCTTATATTTATATGAATGGTGTCAAAATCGGCTTTGGCAAGAGGAACATAGTGTAAATTTAAAAATTCGAAATGAATGTGGGGATTACTCCCTGCTTTAGTCACCGATTCAAATGGAACCACGCGTAGAATGGGGGCTTCTATATTTCCTAACAAAGTGTAAGAGGCAAGATCAGAATACACAAATAAATGATTATGTCCCATATGCACATCTACACCATAAGGAAATGGATTTTTATTGTCTTTAAAATACACAGTAGTAGAATTATTTGGATCTCCCCCTAGTTTTATGAACAGATCAGGATGAAATTGAATACCCAATTCATCCGAACTGGCCATTTTCACTGTTTTACTAATATTGGAAAAACTCATCACCAATGTAAGATTGTGTTTTTTTAAAATACCTCCAATATAATTTTTAATCGTTTCATCAATCGTTTGAATGAGATGTTGTGGTGTTACATAAGTTGCAGGCGGAATAGATAAACATAAACCTTGAGCACAATGTTCAGGAAGTTCACTCAATGCTCTGCGAACATTTTCATCTTGACTGACAATGTAAAATGTTCCTTCCTCTTGTGTAATATTTATGACTTGACTTGGTACAATTAATTCGACTAGAGCAATTTCCCAATCTTGTTTATTTAAATGTACAGGTTTGATCAATTTTGTACGAAAACAACATTGTTTATTATCAGGAAACAAATCTGTAGAACTATCACTCATTAATGTAATGTAAAAAGAACTCATGTTGATTTAGGTTTATTAAATTTCAAAGAAGGATTTGGTAAAATATAACCCAAAGAGCTACTTAATAATAAAAGCCACAATTCACGATCAGGACGTTGAAAACATAAATTAAATAAAGACACAGAGATAATAATAAATACCACCACAATTTGTGAGATAAACGTAACTTTGTTTTTGGGTTCACAAGGTTTAATGACGGTGGGGTCCACTTGAATACTGGCACTATCTGTCTGAGACATGATGTTTTTATACAAGATAAGATTCTGGTATCCAACTATCAAATTTAGAAGGGTAGCCTTTCCAATGTACTTTTATTTCCCGTATCTTTTTTCCACCTACACTCCTCTGACGCCGATCAAGAACTGATTCAATTTCGTAAATGTCACTATCAAATATAGGTTGAATTTCCGAAACATAAAAAGAGCCTAATATTTTCTCACCTTCTAAATCTTCTAATTTAAAAGTGGGAGGTTGGGTTTTGGACACACGTACTACTTTAAATATTTCAGTGGTCCAATTGGGTAAATAACCTTTGTCAAATGTACGTTTTGTTTTATTCAATCGTACTCGATCTCCCACCTGAATAGTGTGGGATGAACTTTGTTTTTTCTTACCGTACAAGGCATTAGAGACTTGGGCTTCATTTTGTGCATTGACAGAAGCTGGTGTTCTTTGAATGCTACGATGAAACCGATGATTATAACTATGAACCAGTTTAGGCAATATGTCTACATAGCGCCGTGTATTTTCATGAGTGAAATATTTCCACATACGTGTTTTCAATGTACGTTGAAACCGTTCAACAACACTTGCTTTGGTTTCTGGATTTTCAGTGGTGAAAAAATGAATACCCGATTTTTTAAGAAACTGTTGAAATGCATGATTTTTAAATTCTGTTCCTTTATCGGTTTGCAGAGCTTTAGGTTTTCTTGGAATAGAACTAAATGCTTGAATAAGTGTATTGCCTGTTTTATTTTCAATAGGAATGACCCAAGCATATTTTGAAAAAACATCAATAACACAAAGTAAATAACGATAAGGTTTATTAAATTGTGCCAATGATTGCATATCAGCTAAATCAGCTTGCCATTGATGATCAATCCCTGCTACTACGGTTGCTCTTCTGGAAAATTTACGCCGTATAGGTTTATGCAGAGTGTAGGTGTTCTCTCCTTTTAACCAGGATTTCACTTGATTCAAAGTGATAGATTTTAATTGACGTCTTGCAGCTTTGTACAGAGCTTGTATTCCACCAAATGCTGCTGGATTTGCAGGATTGTAATAGATGGAACGTAACACTTTCTTTAATAAGGATCCCATTTTTCAGTCTTGAGATCTGTAGGACTGGAAAAACTTTCATAAAATTGATCTTCTTCGTCCTCGTCTTCCACGTTGTCATCTAACTGTTGAATCCAATTCCAACGTCTTTTATTTCCTACCACTTCTTGAGGCACGTTCACTTCTCTCAATCCACGTGAAAACTGTTCCCAACCACGAGGGTTGGAGCTTTTTCTTTGACGTAATACATCATTGACTAAATCAATAATATTGGATCCTGCTACAGGTTTTCCATCATATTCTAAAACACCATGTTCATTCCATGACATATGAGGATGTTGTTTTAACATGTTGATTAAAAGTTCAGCTTTACGCCGCATAGTGCGTGGTACACTTTCTACAATTTGTTCTTTCAATGTCGTTGTTGTTGGTGGCGGTGGTGTTGGTGCTGCTGAAGGCATTACCGTTGCTTTTGGTGTACGAGCTCTTTCATGCGATTGTTGAAATTTATGTAACACTTCACCATATTGTCTAGCTTTTTCTGAGGGTGATAAAGCATCTTCATTTAACACATGATTCATTTCATTTTCTAATTGAGCTGTTTGGGTGACTTGAGGAGAAGGTGGTAAACGAGGTCGTTGTTGTGTTTTCCATCGTTGCATCTCTTCCAACACTTTGAAAGGAACAATAGCCATTTTCTTCATAATTTCTTGACTAATTGAGCAACTCCACCACTTAATGCACCGGCAGCAACTGCTTTTGCAATGACAGGAGCTAATGCTAACAAGGGTAATATACCTCCCTTTTGATTCAGTACACGTTTCTTCTTTTGAATAGATGTCTTCTTATCAGCTAATAATCGGAGGTGTTGACACTTTGGCCTCAACTTGCGCTTTTGAGCTGGAGTCAATGTCACATTCCCTTTTAAAATGTTACTACAACATTCTGAGATACAATTGATCAGTTCTGAAGGTGCATGATGAATCATCTGTTTTCGATAGGCTTCTGGAGCTTGAGCTAAACCTAGCATCACATGCCCATACTTTTTCACAAGTGGTTGCTTTCGTGTCATGATGATAACTAAATCAAGTGCTGTATTGTTCATGACTTATATAACATTTCTAAAGCTTTTAAAGCCTCTGCTGTGGATGGATCTTTGGGAGGAGACTGAGATAATAAACGTTGTATTCCTCTTCGCATTAAATCTTGCATGCCATCTACAGGTGTAGCAGATGTAGGCATCATTCTTCTTAATCCTTGTCTCATTAATTCTTGTTTCACCATATCTGTATCAATGGTTTGGGTTAAAGGTGAAAATCGTGCTATCAAAGTAGAGGGTTCACTTCTTGAACTATTTCTCGAACTATTTCTCGAACTGTTTCTTGAACTAAAACTACGACTTGGTGTATAATTAAAACTTCTTGATGGTGTAGAATTAAAACTGTTTCTTGTTGACGTATGACTTGCTGAATTTCTAGATGGAGTAGAATTAAAACTTCTTGTTGGCGTATGTCTTGATGAACTTCTGGTTGAACTGAAACTTCCAATTGGCGTATGACTTACTGAACTTCTTGTAGAATTAAAACTTCTTGCAGGCGTATGTCTTGATAAACTACTTGATGAACTTCTGGTTGAGGGTGGTGTTTTATGAGCAATATATCCCGTTGTTTTCTTTTTAATGGTTTTCTTGGCAGTGGTCTTTTTAGTTGTTTTCTTGGCAGTGGTCTTTTTAGTAGTTTTCTTGGCAGTGATCTTTTTAGCTGTTTTCTTAGGACCAAATTTGCGTATTGTCTTTTGACCATTCCATCGTAATAAACTGCGTATCATCACTCCACCTAGAAATCCACTCCCGCCTGGTTTTAAAATCAATTGACGTTTTGTGTCTAAATCAATGGTGTCATCTTGTAACTGCTCTAATTCATGACGATGTTTTTCCATGAAATTAAGAGTTTGTTTAGGAAGTTGTACTTTCTTTTGTAAAATAATTTGTGCAGCAAGTGTAAACCATTTCACCATTTCCTTTAATCCCGAGCGTAATAATTGTTCACGGGTGTCAGGATTCTTTTCCCGACTCAAATGAACAAGAGACTGAGCTATAGCTTCCATGATGGATAATGAACCAATGATCCTCAAGTGAGCCTATATATACACAACTGAAGCTCGATCTTCTCCTGTTAACCAATGATGAAATATATCAGTTCTTAACCGATACGTGTCTGGGGTATGAGGATGAAAATCAATCAGTAAATACCCATGAGGTGTTGATACAGCATCTTGATAAGCTGCTATCAGATGAGGAAGTTGAATCTGATTTGCTAACACTTTAATTTGACCTTTATCTCTCGTGTTTTGAAACAAGATCATGTAATGTGCATTTAAACTCAAAGTGCGACTTGCTTTGGATGATTGAAATAAATTTTGTGTAATATAAATAACACTTGCATTGCGATGATGACCTTTACGTGTAAACCATAATTTGATTTTTTCTTCATCCTTTTCTCCCAACATGTCATCAAACACAATCAAATGAGGGATGGTTATATCATCCACAATGTCTTCATCATTCTCAGGAATACCCTGAATAAATTGAATCTGGGTTTCTTGCTCTTTTAACTGCGCATAAGCTGACTGCCATTCTTTGTAGCACCAAACAATACGTTCAGGTACTATATGAAATAAATCGGTTTTGTATTCCAACAGCTTTTTTACAAACTGTGTTTTTCCTGAGCCACTAGGACCCGAAATAAAAATATTGCATGGATGCTTAAAAAGTAAACTCTCTTCCATGACTGTACATGAACAACTAACACATGAGTCAAAGAAACATTTTTATTTAAACATTTTTCAAAACATGTTTTTATGAAATAACAAAGGTCAATGATAAAACATCAATGATAAACAGTTTTATAAACATGACAAACATCAATGATAAAGTTTAGTCTAACAATTCATAGTCATGTTTCAATTGTTCCATCACATCGCGAGCTTCCCGTCTTATTTGATAAGTGTTTATCCAAAACTCTAAATCGTTTACACACGATAACAATGTGAATATCAAAGCAAACATGTTTACTCATAAGAAATGGTTTCAACAATGAACACAATACTTTTGTTCAAGAGTTTTTAATATTTGACATAAGAATGTCAGCGATATGGTTTAGTTTGTTTTGTAGGAGAGCCTCTATGAATATTCCGAAAGCACGAGGTCCTCGTCTCTGTAAAATGTAAAATAATTTCCTGTTTCTGCTGAAGTTTGATCGTTCACACTCTATTTCTTCCCGCATACCAATAGTTAAAATACTGTTTTCCATGAGGTAGTCCATGATATTTAAAGTTTGTTCTGATGTTAGCAAACGAATCAGAGATGTCCAACTTTTTCTAATGGCTCTTTTATGTATCTCATCCATAGTTAGAATGTCAACAATGAACACAATACTTTTGTTCAAGAGCATTTAAAACACAATCTAAATTAACAATCTCTTTCCAATTTACTCCGTACACATGAGTATGATGTATTTGATTCACCACAAAAAGTGCCATGTCCAATTCTTCCAACATTAAAGGTGAATTCATAAACTGCTGAATCCAGTCCCTATTATATACACCTTTGGGTATTTTCAAACGACATGCTAGCAATAATGCTTTGGTAATGATTCTATTGCGCATTTTCCCACAAAGTCAAATTCCCTGCGGCAAAAGAATTGACTCTCGCTAAACCAGTGTATTCTATATCAGAAGTGTCCAACTCGACATTTTCTGTGAACTGTCTCAAATCAGAAGAATCCTGTTTATATATGTGGGCTCGATCTCCAAGGATAAGAAATACGTGTTCAAACGTAACGTCGTATGGAAAAAGCATGAAACCATGTATATGCACCCCGTACATTGTGTCCAGATAGTAGTACCACACAAAAACACAACTTTGATAAAACCGTTGTGCTAAAAGTTCAGTTTCTTTCATTTCTGCATCCGTGAAACTAAAACCCCAAATACGTGATACCATATGATACACTTTTTGCTGCACCATGTTAAATTTTCTTAACACGGGTTGTCTTTGATGAATCGTCAAATCATCTCTTCCCAAAACATCCAACACCATAGATTCTAATCGAAAGTCCTTCTTTTGTAAACTATGCAAAGCATTGTGACTTGCCCAGGCTATCACCAATTCCGTTTTCCAGTGTTTTGCATTGGCCCATACCACATAACGATAAATTTTCTCTCTCAACTCAATCGGTAAGTACGGTATCAAGTCCATCATGTCAATGAAGTGTAACCAAAGGGCACCGTCATATAATTGTCAATGATGATACGTTTTGTATATACCGAACGAAATGTCTTGGTTTGTTTCTCACTGGTGACTTTACGATCCCGATGTCGTTTTATTCTAGATTCATACTCTACGACTGTAGAATACTGATCACGATTTTTGACACATTCTACCATGGAATTAAAATTGACTTTTTGTGAAGCATTGAAATCTAAAGTAATGCCTTTGACTTTGCAAGTCTGATGCACTTCTCCGTTTTCTATGTATTCATAACCATAATTCTTTGGACCTAAAGCTACATATTTTACAATACGACCCTGAGGCACTTCATCGGTCCACATTCCTAAACGACTGGAGTGGATAGGAACATTGTACCCGTTGGGATCATAAATAAACATGCAAGAGTCCGTGTCAAAATAAAGGACTCTTTTTCCTAAAGGTTCAAGCACTTTGTAAAGTTCTAATCTTGCATAGGCAGTAACATACGAGGCCACTACAGGATTGGATGAAGAGTGGGGTTCTACTTTATCGTTTTCATCTGTATAATTCACTAACATGAATTCATCATGATCAAAGGTTTCTGTATATTTAACAGACTTTCTAGGATCAGACAAAATCTCATATAAACGATCTAATTTGTGCACATACTCTGTTTTAGGTAGAATATTATTCTGGGCATTTTTACCCCATAAACAATTGAGCATAGTTTTAGCAAATGCTCTTTTTCCAGGGTTTTTCTCTACATGCTCTAACACAATGCCTTCTGCTTTATAGTAGTCTTCTTTAAACTGGTTTTGTTCTGCTTCTGTAGTCACACCACTTGGATAACCACTAGCTTCTTGTTTTATTTTCAAATATTTGTCTATGTATCGACGGTACACATCTGAACTCCACTCCTCCCAATGCCATACATGATACACATTCAATACACGATAACCCAACTCTATAGCTTTAGCCAGTTCAACATGAGTCCATGTGCCAAACAAACTACGTTCCCTTATCGTATGAGTGCATGGCTTTCCCATTTGTACCTCTTCAGCACATGTGCGACATAATGTAAACACCATCTTTTTATTACAATGCATGGGAAGTACTGGCATCCATAAATCTTGAGGGGGTAAAACACAACATTTAATCAGTCCTTTGTAGAGATCTAGTTGAGTGAGATCAATCTGTTCTTGACTTAGTATTGTAGGATGACCAATAGGGTAAGCTCTATACTTGTTTACAAAGGGATACAAAGAGCAAATGTCCACATATTTTATTTCTTGACCTTCTTCACATTCATGAAACAATTTGACAGCATTGGTGCGACCTCCAAATAAAGCTTCACGAGGGATGATAGGATCTTGACCAAAATAAAATCGTTCTACTCTGGTTTTATAGGCCTTGTCTGCTTTACATTTTTTCTCAAATTCACATTCCCACATCACTTCTACTGTGTAGCCTTGATCTTTCAATTCTTCGAGACGACATTTTGTGTGGGCATACAACAAACCCATCGTTTTCAAGGAATACGGATGGATCAGATCACTATTGGGAAAACACTCGGGGCATCCATGATACCAACATCCCATAAATTCATACACGGTATTCGTATCTTTACAAAATCCATCTACATAATAAGGCCCAATCTTGACTTCACCATGATGGTTCAAGGCATGTTGAATATGAATACCTTCTGTCAAAGCCATCATTTGTAGCCAACGCACGCCTTTCATGGAATATTTCGTTTTGTTGGGATATCCAGCATCAGAAATAATACCTAAACTCAGTTCTGGCATCGAGTTTTTTCTCCATGCTTTATTACAAACTTGTGCTAATGTTGTCGCTTCCAAGAATGGATCTATTTGATCACTCTCTAATAACTGTTTACGAAATTCTCCGCACCCTCGTCGTAAAATGTCAACATCTGATCTACAATATTTCTCCATTTCCAATTGAAAGTCAAACACTTTGTCTTTTTGTTCATTGTACCAAGCCAAAAATTGTTCACGTTGAGCTGGTTTCATACTATTAGGTCTATAGTAATACAAAGATAAATAGGGTCCTACATAATCTTGAAACTCCAACTTGTTGGCATAGAATGGAAACCATCCTTTAGCTAATTCATTCAATCCAAATGTTTTTGGAAATGCAGAGAGGGGCATGCTCAGAAAACTGAGAGAGTCAATCAAACGTACTCCATGTATTTTCATCATAATAATTTTAGACCCATTCATGATTAACTCGGGTTTGGCACTTCCATGTGTAATAGCATGTCGTAGAATAAACTGTACATCATATCCACCTGCATTATGAGCAATCACTGTTGATCCACGGTGGGCTGATTGAAATAGCCATGTAAAGAACTGTTTTAAAGTATCTTCTCCGCGAAACACCATTTCACGAGCTCCTTCAACACCATCACATGTTGCGCAGGGTTCTTGAACAGACTGACACATACAATTCCCACACGCTCTTTGAGCTACACAGAAATTTGGAATATGTTCACCCGAATCAAAGCGACATTCAAAATCAAAAAAGATAAAGGGTACTTTTGCTGGTTTCTTGTCTGGTGATTCATACGTAGGAATAAAACACTCATGATCTGGTCCAACGGTTGTTTTACAATAACGACATTTTTTCGTACCTGTACATTGATGATTGCGTTTCGTTTCAACAATAATCTGTCCACATGTTTTACATTTACACACCGATTGACATATGGTCTTTTTTTGTTTTCCTTGCGTGGATTTATGCTTCTCATAACATTGTTCACTCTTGAACATTCGACGACAGTCAAAACAATAATGAGGTTTACCAAACTCACATGGGGTGGGTGAATAACATACACAAATATGTATACATTTATGGCCTTCACGATTACTATATCCTACATCACAATATTCACAGAAATATGGTTTTGCTAGGAATCCCGTGATAGATACAATACAGTCATAATGATTATCATGATGATAAATGTGTATCACTCGACTCTTTTTAGTCACTTCTGGAGGGGTGAATAATAAATCTTTTCCATGTTGTGTACGTATCTTAATGACATACTCTGGGTACAAATGATCTTGTAGTTTCTTGTATTCTTCTATACCACAGGGTTGATGCATTCCTATACCAACTTGATCCAATAACGCTTTTGCTTCTAATGTTTGTAGACTTTTCTTGGATTGACGAATAAGATGCCAACGCTTTTTCCATTCAGGTGTTGAAGTCTGGTTCGCTTTACATCGACCGACCACAATAGATCTGGCCAAGCACATAGAATCTGAACTGTTGTCAATACGTACAATACTTCTTTTGGTTTGAATAAGATGACTGACATCTACGGATTTAAATGGTAGAGGCTTCCCAGAGCCTTGCGGCATCTCGATGTGTGTTATTTCTAGCTGGGTTTCTCCATCATGAATTCTGAAGGCTTGATTACTCTGTGCCACTTTCTCTATTTCTTCTAATAAGGATTCTCCCATGACGTTGGATGCTTGATTAAAAGGTATATGAATACCAAAATCTAGCTCTGGATGTTGAATGGAGAATCGAACTTGATCGGTTGATTTCACTTGACATGTGTCGTAGAGTTGTTCAATCATATCGTTGAATAAACGACTGGTAAATTCATACGATTGATCATACTGTTGTAGGGTGACATCGTAGACTTGAGCTTTAGTTCTAAACTTTCTTGATTTTCTTTCCGACCTCCGTTGTATATTATAGAACTGACGTACATTGTCTGTTTTTAATCTCTTGGTAGGAGGTGGTTGCTCGTCTTCGTGAGACATGGTTATGATGACTGAATGTAGAAACAGCGGCCGTTTTTATACCCAACGGTGAGCGGTTGTGTATAAAAGAGGGAGATGTTCAGATCTCAGATCATTTCGAAACACGTCTTCGAACTGTGAACAATTATGGCTCAGAGTACATTGATCTACGAGTTAAAGAAAAAACTTGCTGAAGTACATGCCATTGTTGTTAAGTTGGATACTGAGGATTTAAGTCATATTGAATGTTATCGTTGTCATGAAAAAGGACATTATGCGAATAGTTGTTTGAATCAACCAAGGTACACAGAGGGATGTTATTACTGTCATGACAAAACACATTATATAAACAAATGTCCGTTGAAAGCAAAAGAAGAAGATGTGAATGAGAATAAGTTGGTGATCGACATGCCGGAGGAAAACAGAATCGACATGCCGGAGGAAAACAGGATAGACATGCCGGAGAAAATCAACACTGAAATGCCGGAAGAAAAAAAGAAAGAAAAGAAACGTAAACGGGCAAAGAACATGGACTTATAATAATTTGTAAGTGGTTAAACTGACTTTTTAATATTCAGTGAACACAGTGACTCAATGTAACTTATGTGAACATAGTGACTGAACATTGTGAGTGTACGCAGTGACAGAACACAGTGAGTGAAATGATTTGTAACATTTTAAAAATAAATATATTGACATAAATGTTGTTTGTTATTCTTCGTAAGTAAATGGTGTGGCCCTGAAAAGGGCCGTTGGTTTTCGTTATTAGATCTTAGCGGCAGTAATGAAGGCCTTCCATCTTAGGACTGGGTCCTTCGACTGACATTCTGCCAAGTAGATGTAGTACCAGTAGTTTTTGTATAGCTCATCATCATAATACTCTGACAAATCTGGGTACAGATTACCCATTTTGATGTTGTATTCATCTGACTGAAACTCTGATAAATCTGGGTACAAATTACCCATTTTGATGTTGGTTGAATCAGTCTGAGTATAAAACTCTGACAAATCAGGGTACAAATTACCCATGTTGATGTAAGAGGGTGTATCATCACACAGAGAAGGTTTTAAGCAATTACCCATCTTGAAAGCTAAAGCACAAATGAACTAGGACACCACACAATACAAGAGAACAAAAACTAAGAACCAATCAAAACTCGCACATAAAGAACCAATCAAAACTCGTACTTTAAGAACCAATCACAGACTTTCAGGATGTAGGTCAATCCTATTCCTGTAGGTCAATCCACAGTATATAAGTCGTTGGAATCGCTGCACACATTCATATCTCAACATGTCTCAGAAAATTACTTTCGCCGAGATTAGGAAAAGATTGCCACCTCCAGAAGTGGAAGACTGGGGTGATAATGTGAAATTACCACCTCCGCCGCCAGAGGACTGGCATAAAGAGCTGATGGTAGTACCATGCATGGCTCCAAAACGTGAATGGGATCACGAAATAGATCTCATGAACAATTGGAGTGGAGGCAAAATAGAGACGTTCTCTTTAGCCACAGGTACCACCAAGAAGGCTTGGGCTAAATGGTGCGTGGTGTGTATGGGGAAGTGCGGTTGTCGTTGAATGCAACCGAAAAACAACGGCCCTTCTCAGGGCCAACCATTTCATTTCGAAAGAATCTATTTTCAACATGTCACAATTGATCACTCAGTACATTTTCGATTTAATCTGTGTTTTTAGATCTAAACCCTTTTTGTTTAAAAAAATTTAGTATGATAGATGTATAACAATTATTTTAATTTGTATGTATCTATAACGTTATTATTACCATCTATGCACGTATTCCTGACTATATTATAATCAATAAATGCGTTTTTAATTGAAGTATGGAAAGAAACACAGGTTGAAAATCGCCTAAAATCGTTCATTGAATAAAATATAAAAATAATACCGCTCCGAAACTAATATGCTTTTAATCTATGTTACTGATAGAATAAGGATCAATCATTGAAAAAAGTCTCACTTAAACCGTTTTAAAATAACAGTCATTTTAAATTATAAAAGAAACACAACTGAGCGTAAATTCATAAATATTAAACATGCCATATGCATGACGTGACGTCATCAGACTTAAAATTCTTGGAAGTGCGCTATTTATAGCACCGCGCTTCGAGAACGTTCATTTCTTGTCTAACCAGCGACGATGTCGGATCAAGATTTATTAAGAGAAGTTATGCAGACTGCAGAGTTGATGGAATATTCTACCATGTATCAGCCTGTCTATCAACAACCTCAACAACAAATGATGCAACCACAATCAACTCAACAACAAATAATTCAACCAACTCAACAAACAATGATTCAACCAACAACTCAACAACAATCAGGTGGGTGCAGTTTTAGTCAAGATCGACAAATTTCGCTTGCCATTTTGAAAGAACTGAGAGAAATTAAAACGCTGCTGCACCCGCTGAGAGATGTGCGTGAAATGATCGAGAAGAGACAGAGCTGTGCTGTACAATTCATACCTCAAGAATTGAAAATACCTGTACGCTTTTCAACGGAGAGCCGTCATGAACAACATGGACAAGGCAAGCACAGTAAGAAAATGCCGGAGGAACCTGCACTGAAGAAAAAGAAAGATGATGTGAAACGAAAACATTAAAGCAGACGGATTTATACAACCAACGGTCCTTTTCAGGACCACCCATCTATGCCGGAAGAATGAATTCTCAATATGTCAAAATAAAATCTAGTCTTGCGCACACACACACACACACACACCCCCACACACACAAACACACAGGGTGGTACAAAAAAGTTTTACTTTTTGGCGTGGCACCTCTTCTCTCTCCCAAATTTTGTTTATTTTCTCTCCCAAAATTCGTTTTTTCGTTTTGGTGCTATAAATTTTTGTTCTTCAAAATCTCGGTGCCATAACGGTTTTATTTTTAAAATCGCGGTGCCATAACGGTTTTTTCAAAAAATTTTGGGTGCCACGCTAACACCCTACACTACTCATGACTTGGTTTGTAAATCAGGTATTATTCTCAGTAAGATGTAATCCTCTGATGAATAGTATAGGACAGATTCTTGTCTCTGACACGGAATATTGTCTTCTATCAGTTTTGCCTGTCAGACAAGATAGATTTGTCAACATGGTTTAGGCTGGTAGTTTCACTTATATATTTGATATAAAAGTCTGTCTATACTTTAAACATATGATATCACAATTATAATACAGTAATACCTCTGCAGAGCGGCCCTCTACAATTATAATATTGTATAACCTCTGCAGAATGGCCCTCTGCAGAACAAATCCTCTGCACAACAACAACTTTTGATATTTCTCTTAGGCATAATTTTTATTGAATTTAACCTCTGCAGAGCAATGACCTCTGAACAGAAGCATACATTAGTCTCTCCCTGTGGGTGTTGTTAAAGAAAGGTCATCCTGCAACATGTTGCCATGAGGGGAAAATTGAATTATTTCAGGTTTTTTCAAACTTTCCTCTTACATGAACCTGTTGGAGGCAAAAGGGAAATTGGTGCACCCAAGAATCTAATTTAAACATCCAATGGCAGTTATATTTCTACTGTTTTGAGGTGCATGTGGAATCTTGAGAAATCAAGGGTGTTCTTGCTTTTGCTTTTTGTTTGTGTTGTCCATTTTGTACAAAAGTTAAAAAAATCTAAAAACATCTCCCTCTTTGGTTTTTTTTACTATGTGGAAGGTCAATTCTTTTACTGTTGTTCCTGATATGTTTTCAGACTCCATTTTACAGTCTATTTGTTTTGCTCGGGGTCATGTGCTGCTTTTTTTTAAAAACTGAGGACTTATTGCTTGACATCATTTTGCTCCTAACTACAATGATTTGCAGAATTAGCTGCTCCTCACTCCAAATGAAAGTCGGATTAATTGCTTGCAGTCACTTATTTCCCCTCCCCAAGTAATTACAGGAACTATTTCATGCTGTCAATCTTCCGTCTCCCAATACTTACAGTGCAAAATCCCCTCTGTGGCATCATCGCACAGGTTTATTTACATATCCGGTAGGTCAAAGAGAGGAAGGCGAAAGTAAAAGTTTAAAAGCACCAATAAAACAGTTCAGCTCAGGTATAAAAGCAGGCTCCTTTTTCTATAGTGTGCTAAGTAACGATGCCTTGAAGACGTCCATAGAGCTTTAGTTAACACCTTCTTGCAATTGCTCCCTTCTCCATATCGAGGGTTGCCCGCAAGACTGTAGTAACTGGCTCTTTAATGCAATGCACTTACTACAGTCTTGCGGGCAACCCTCGATATGATTCTTTAACTTACTGCTTGCTGTCGCTTACACGCCTCTCCAAATGATTGCAAGTCTTATTGCTTGCAACCTCCTGTGCTTTACATTTGCATTTTAATGCTTGCAATGAACTATGTCTTGAAAACTTATTTACATTTTCTGATTTCAATAGGACATTGGTTTTAAGAAATTGTCCAACTTGAAATCTCTGATCTAAGATTTTATGTCATTCAAACAGGTTTTTCACCATTCAACAACTGAAGAAAACTTAGTTCTAAATCTCCTACACAATACAGGTTTTATTTGTTTCACAGAATTGCATCTGTTTACAGTTTAGATGGATGATAAGGCTATTTATCTTTATATAGCTGTTTTTATTCCAAGTTGCATTTTAAGTTGCATTCATCAAGAAAACCTAAATATTGTGAAGCTGAATTTTCACCACTCTCCAAAATGTTCTTCACTGCATAAGAAACTGAATTACTAGCACTTCTAAGTTCAACTTTAACTTTAACTTTGAAGAATCATTATTTTAACTTTTTTTCATTTCTTATTCATGCAATGGAATCGAAGTTTAATTGGTACATTTCATCTTATGAGTTGCAGTAAAAGTTATCCATCAGCCTCCAAAACTATGGTCAATGTTTCTAAAATAGCCAATTTCAAGTTTGAGGTACATTTATGATTTCACATCTATAAGAAAAATGCACTGATTTCAAAAAAGCAAATTTAAAATGATTTAATAATAAACTGCTTTCACAATTTTATGAAATTTCATACAATATAATGTAAATTGTGAATGTGTTAAGTAACTTTTGAGGGTTGTGTTTGTATTTGATTAGACACAATAAGTGGACAATTTATGTCTTTATGTTTACATCGCATGAAGAATATTAATCAAATGAATTGGTCTTTATCCCTGGTGACCAGACTGTAAATACTGGATGTGGAAAAGTCTAGACATTTTGGTGAATACAGTTTATGATTATGATTTTTATATGTATCTGTTTGTTTGATAATTGTCAGGAATGCTCATATCTTTGAAACTTTGTATTCTCAGAGTAATATTGATGTTGTTAGCTCAGAACTAGTCTACGCATTTGTTTATTTATGTATAGTAATTATAGCCACCTGGCTAGCTCAGTTGGTAGCACGCAAGTCTACTGATCGAGGGGTCGTGGGTTCGATTCCCGGGTGGGGCATACTTTCGTGGAGATTGGTCTTGAAATTATTTCTACGGCCAATCTCCCTCCTACCAATAATTTTTAATTATGTAAGGCAGTTGTCAGTCACTGACGAGAGTATGTGCTTAGTAGTTGGTTAACAGCTGAATCCAGAGATTTAGCCTATCCAGGAGGAGTGAGTAGGTTGACTGACCGCCGTTATATGACCTATAAAATGTGTTGCTACGGCGTTAAACCCAACAAAAAAAACAAACATTTATGTATAGTTAGACTAGTTTTTTTGCTGACCCAGCATTATGCTGAGGTCTTTAAGGTTGTCTGCTTTATTTAAAACCTATTAGAGCCTTTGAAGCTTGTCTTTGTTGTGTAGTTTTGTCTATGAATGTGGTTTCTGAGTTATGTTCAGTCTGTGCTGAAAGAAATATGTTGTCTTCATGTTGCAATTTTTTGTGAGCCTTACTTGATAGATATTTTGTGATATTACATGTATGTGTCTTACAAAATTGATCACATCAGCAATTGTGAGTGACCATAACTAGAAAGTTCATTCATAAAGTATTTTTTATTGGAAAGTTATAAACTTATCTTTAAAAAAATACTCAGGTTATCAATTGTTACAAAGCTTACAATTCCTACAGTCTGTTTTAGATTCATGTCTAAGGGAGGTAATTCTCTTTGATACACATCTCATTCTGTATACTTGTGTCTTTAAAACATGATTTTGTCAAAGAACGTTTGAAGGGACTGTATATTTATGTGTACTAATAATTTGATCAGAAAATTATTTTTATTCTATTAATGTAAAATTGATGATTGATAGTATTGTATTATTGTTTATTGCCTAAGTGATTTGATATTGGCCCTGTTATTTTTCCAAGGGCAGATTTTGGCCCTGTTTTCAGTTTTATTTAAAAGGTTTTGCAGTATTGTGCAGTGAATTTGGCTCTTAACAGGGCAATTATCACATTATTATTTTATAATCAGATATATGTATATTTTTATATACATTGTATAATGTTGAAATACATTGTAGTTTAACATCTAAATACTTTACTAATGTTGTTCTCTATCATAATCAATGATCTAGAATGGTTTTCTTTTATATCTCACCAGTAAAAAACTACACAAGAAACACCAAAGTGCTAATACCAATATCAGGCATTATCATTTATATTTTATTTCATGTGAAATATGTATCATTTATATTATTTCATGTTATCAAAGATTGTAATTCCCTTGGCTTGTTTCTCTTGTTTTTGATGAATTCCGATGAGGGCTTGGGGTATTCGGTTGATGTTGCTGATGTGTTTTCCCTTTAGAGGGTTGGAAACTTCATTAGTGTTATTTTCTTACTGAGAGTGTAGAAACATGAGTTATTGGTGTTTTTTCCTTCAGAGGGTTTGGAAACATGGGTTGCTGTTATTTTCTCACTAAAGAGTTTAGAAACATGGGTCATTGGTGTTTTCCCTTCAGAGGGTTTGGAAATATTAGTTACTGTTTTTTCTCACTAAGAGTTTGGAAACATAGTTTATTGGTATTTTTTCTCTTCAAGGTGTTTGGAAATATTAGCTGTTATTTTCTCACCAAGAGTTTGGAAACATGGGTTGCTGTTATTTTCTCACTAAGAGTTTGGAAACATGGGTTGCTGTTATTTTCTCACTAGGAGTTTGGAAACATGGGTTGCTGTTATTTTCTCACTAAGAGTTTGGAAACATGGGTTGCTGTTATTTTCTCACTAAGAGTTTGGAAACATGGGTCATTGGTGTTTCCTTCAGAGGGTTTGGAAGCATTGGTTTTGCTATTGTTGTTTTTCTCTTTAGTGAGTTTTAAAACCTGCATTGTATGATGTCATTTTTCCCTTAAAAGGGTTTGGAAGCATTTATTGTTTGATGTGTTTTTCCCTTCAAGGGGCTTTTCCAGTGGGGGGATTGGAAACATTTGCTGATTGATTCTGAATTCTCCCATCAGGGGGGGGGTTGAAGCATAGGGTGTTGTTGTTGCTTTCTTCTCTTTTATGGTTTGAAACATTGTTTATTGTTGTAATTGTCTTTCTCTCTGAGGAAACATTTGTTGCTTTTGTTGTTGCTCTCAGAAGGGTTTGGGAACATTAGTCATTGCTGTTACTTGTCTCTCCAAGGGTTAATAAATATTTGTTGTTGATATTATGATTCCATATAATGATTGTAAATGATCAATTTTTAACTTCTATGATTGCTTTATCATTAAAATATATCATTGTTATATAGTTCATTGTACTGATGTACTTGAGTTGAATGACTCTTATATTAGTTTTACTATTATCTATAATTGTTTATGTCTGCTATTGATTCTTTGCTTGTTTTGTTTTTTATCATCTTATTATATTTTTTATAGATATAGATGGAGATCATAGATAGATCATTCTTACTGGTTTGATGAGAAGTTTTTTAGCAAGAGCTCTGGGGTTGTAGATTTTTATACGAGAACATGGTGACTGATGTGATCCGAGGATATTAATGTATATCTTGAGATCTTAGGTCCTAGATTTTTTATCTAGAAAGTGAAAAGTTCTAAGATATTTAATTTGTTAGAACTGCTTTTATTTGGTTTTCAAACTTTATACAGTATTAAATGAACAACAATTGATTTACTCTGACAATGTAGACAGAACTGATACAAGTTACTGATGTTTTCCAGGCTTTTTTTACAAAACCCCAGATTAAGTTATTTAAGGTATTTATCTAGGTTGACAAAATGAGACGTATCTACATTTTGTTCCATGGATGTTTGAAGGCGAAAATGTTGTTTGAAAAGAACATATGATGCTTCGAAAGCACTTGCCATTTATGAAAAGTAAAGTAAAAGTAATTGCATTTTCTAGACTAAGTTTCATGCTTACGTACGTTCGCCAACTTTACAGCTATTACCCCTGGTCATTGGGCTACTGGTATCTATCTATCAATCTCCCTGGGGAGTCTTTTTACTCCGCTTATTAGTGCAGCTGGCAAATTGGTGCAAAGGAATTATACCACCCTTGCAGGTTCCCATTTTCTGGGTGGAGTACAAATGTTGTTTAAAATATCTTGTCATTTATGAAAAGTGCAAAATCAGTGTTTTTAAAAAAGCTCTTTGCATTTATGTTGTTTGGAAAGCACCATTCATATTGTAGAGGAAATATTATTGTTTGAATGACATATAGCTCCTGTGATTTACATTTTGTGTGACTTGTGTTGTGGCAAAATACTCAATCAAATCATTGTGTTCAGAAATAAGAGAATTTCCTAGCTATGCATTGTAGGAATAAATTGAATTTTGTGATGAATAACGTAATCTGATGTCAAATCTGATCTCGTGCTTTGCATTTACATTTTTACTGTGTGCATTGACAAAGTTGTGTCCCTGACGTGTAGAAACCTTTAAACAGTAATTGAATAGACCTGATTTCATGAAATTACATTGGTTTATTTCCGTTCTACGCTGACTTCTAACACTTTTTAATGTACTCAAAGTTCCTGTTCTTGGATAGAAAGGAAGAACTTATTGTTGTACAGATCTTTGAATATTTGTGAGTCTCGAGGGATTCCTTGATTTGAATATACAATCAGATTTTATTGTTGAATATCTCTTATAAAATAGATGTAAAAATAAACGATAATCAAATCTAAATTGTCAGTTTATGACGTCTTGCCAAGAACAAGTATATATTAGGGTTTATTATTGTGAGTCGGATGCTAATAGTTTGATATAAATACATTATAATTGTAACAAAGGTATAATATGGAACTTGTACTCGCTTGCCTTCAAGCTAGTCTTTATGGTGACTTGGTAGAGTGTCTGAATATGACTTGAAAGGTCATAGGTTTGATCTCAGCTTGGAATATGAATTTTTATCTGGTTATATTTTTGCTGTAGACTGTATTTTGGTATATCTATGGTTGGCCAAGGGTCTCATTTAAGTGTTGGGAAATAGTGCATCTTGGCTCAGATATTAACTTTGTTTGAGTAATTGGGATCTTTAGCATATATGTTTAAATATTCTGACATCAATATTGATAATTCAATTTTGCTTTCTAGAAACCAGGATTTTCTTTCATCCTTATGTGTACACATTTGAAATTTGTATTCAAGGGAGACAACTGAAGTATAACAGATGCAAGATTATAGTGAAGTTACCTCCCTTTGCAAGTCAAGTTCGTGTGATAGTATGATAACAATTAATGCAAATTTGAATCTTATAAGACTTGTTTAGTGAGAGATTTCAAAACAAATGCTTAAGTTTACAGCCAATTCAGATGATAAATAAAAACACTGAACTTAAATTTGGTAAAATTTGTTCTTAAGCAATTTGTCCTGTCATTTTTCATTCCTTTTGAAGTTTACAAAAATTTTACCACTAACTTTTGACTGTATACAACAACTTGCCAACTTTAACAGCTTGTCAGTTCTTGTGTACTCTTTATCTTAAAGAGCTAGCAACTTCTCCTTGTTGAGAGAAATCTTACTAGTTTTAGTGGAAGGATTTGACTTGGATTGGTAAATTCCAAGTTGAGTTTCTATTCATTTCTCCATGGCCTTGACACCTTTATATTCAATATATTCTAATTGTATTACTTGCTGAGAGTGATTAATACTTTTAGCATACAGCTTGCTTCCAGACTAGATGCAGAGTAACTTGGCTTCGAATCAGGTTCCAAGCTGTTAGTCATTCAGGCAGTATTTCTACTCATAAAAACTGAACAAACTTTAAAAAATAAGCAGACGACAGTGTAAGCAGACAACAGTGTATGCAGTCCAGTTTTAGAAAGCATGCAAAGAGTTAATGTAACTTCTTTACTTTGACTATGCTTCTAATACAACAGTATTATGATACTGGCAATGTTAGTTTCTGTTTTTACTATCAAAGGGAGGGAATCACTTGTATGCAAAATATTTAGGAATTTAGAGTAGTCTCCCTTTCATTATAGCTCATATGTATTCACCATTTAACATTCATTACTAATAATGTGACAAATTTCTCCCTCTTGGATAATTATCTGATGTTAGAAAATGATTAGTTCTGATTAAAAGAAAACACTGATGATAAATTACACTGGTGCAAAATGCTGCTGAAGTTTTATTATGAATTATGTTCCAATTACATTGAGGAATAATAAAATATGATCGAATTAGCATGAGATCTTATAGCATTTTTGTAAGCATAATTTTTAATGTTATTAAAATATAATTTACGAATTGCAATGATATTGATTTCATAAAAAATCAAATTCATTGAAAAAAAGACAAATTTGATATCATGTAAAATTTTTACATAATTTTATTGTATCTTAGCATTCACACATGTATTATGCATGTAAACAAACTAATTATCGAGATATTTAACCCGAATTTAAACATACATGCACATATAATGGTAAAGTATGGAATAAGGCCACAACAAATTGATCATATGTTCTATGGATTCGCTCGCACCTTAATTTTGACGGTTTTTACAAAAAAAAAATTTTTATTTCCTCGCTCGCTCATAAAAATTTGGTCAAACCGCTATATAAAGCAGGTGAATAAAGACTTTTATTATTTTTTTTTCTTCGCTCGCTCGCCCCATTTTTTTTCAGAAAAATCCATAGAACAAATGATCAACTTGTTGTGGCCTAATTATAAAAAAGAAATATTTATCTGCTATTTATCTTATAAAGAGAAAAATATGACAGAAAAAAAAACTAACTTAGTAAAAAGGCTGAATCAAAGAAATGACAGAATAAAAGAACGACTGATAATGAAAGTGTCTACAACAACACGTAATCTAATACTGTCACTAGAGTATTACATAGATGTCATTGACAGTCTTATATTGTAAATCACTTGAGATCTAACTATAGATCATTTTGATCTAGGCTAGATTATTGTAGATCTATGATGACTTATTGTAGATTTAGAAAGTATTCATTCAGTATAGCTGGCTGAAATGAGATTATTGTAGTGACACTCGTAGTAAGGTCTGATAAAATAGATTTCTCCTGCAGGAGCTCAGGTCTAGAGAAAGGACAAGCACATAGGGATCGAGTGGTCATGGGTTCAAACCCCACTATAAGCACTGCTCATTTCCTTTAGCAAGAATTTTTTTAAAGTTGTTCCACTCCATCCAGGTGTAAATGGATGTTCAGAGGTTATCATACTAAATTGTAAAATCTGCTGAACATGTATATGGAGGCATTCTTTCAACAGCTATTTCTTAAACTTTTTTAAACACAGATAGATTGAAAATGGAATGTAATGTATAGTGCTTTATGCCACATTTTGATAATTTTCATACTTCTAACAGGCCAGTAGGTGTTTCTACTCACTGTCCTTGGGTCTAGCCTTTTATCAATATTAAACACATTTCTTTGTCAGTGGCAAACAATTGTCCTCCTTGATGGATGTTTAGTTCAACTTGTGAGGTCAGATAATGATATTTTTCATTTGCAGCAATGCCAATCTTGTAAACATGTTTTATGAGCTCACTTGTGGAATATTAATCTTACAACAAAATCAACAAATATTCTGTATTGACTTTGTGTTTCTTCTAGTATCATTGTGTTGTTAAAATTTCTATTCAACTATCAGTGGCACATACATTTACCCTGTTGATTTAAATACTCAATAATTGTTAGATAATCGCCTGTACATTAATATTACAGTACTTCTGTAATTTCTGTCAATAAATCTTGATAATCTTTATGTATGGAAATCATTGAACAAATATGAAGTATTTAAATCAGCAGGGTTAATGTACACATTTCTGACAATAGATAAGAATTTTACAATGATATTAGACTGAGTTCATTGAGATAATTTATTTAAAGATTTGAAATGAGTCCAATGGTACCATTTGGAAAACACACTACCTTATCAATCGTCTACATTTAGCGGGCTTAGCACAAAACCATTGTTACTCAAGTTAAAAAAGAGTGAGTTATGACTGTTTTGCGCTAAGCCTGCAATTTGTTTGCCCTAAACTTTGTTCCTCACTTTCAATTCAGTGCTTTCAGCACTTTGATTTCTTATAAGAGATAATGTATTTTAATTGATAGAAAAACATCCTCATCAACAGGATAAAATCAATTAACAATTTCCTAGAACTAGTTGATTGTTAAGTTGACAAACATCCTGGCATCTATCACTAATTATAAGATCAGCTCACTGTGGAATATGGACTAGATAATCACTGTACATGGTCATATGATTACTGTATTTATTTATTACCCTAGGGATATATTTTACATATTTAACATAGACAGGAATCTCCTTTAGTTCTTCTGACATTAGTTGAAAATCAACATAAAAATTACTGGGAGTTAGCTTAAGGCTGTACTTTATTCAAGACACTGAAACTCTGAAGCTCTGAATTTGTTTGTGATACAAAGTTTATAATTTTATGGGATTGGTATATTTTTAATTTTTTTTAGTACATGACATTTGACTTCAGGTGACCAGTAGCTATGTATCATTCATTTACCCCAGTTAAAAGTTACCATTCATGCATATTTACTTATACATGTGTACATACACATATAGATAAAAGAGAGTAGATGAAAGACTTAAGTGCAATCAAATGTAGAAAAATATTAGTGAAATGATGTTGCTTTTATGCCAAATACTTTCATTTGTTTGTACCCAAATACATAAAAATAATGCTTACAGATTTTAAACATCCATACTTCTAAAGTTTACGGTTGGTAATTGTATATGACATAATTACATATAACCTATGATAAATTTTATTAATATTTCAGTAGAACATATATTAACACTGCTAGTTAAAATACTCACTACAGTATTTCTGTACTGACTATAATCAAGTATTTAAATCAGTAGGATAAACGTATTTATAAACTTAACCAATAACTATGCCATGTTTTCAATCGTAACAGAAAACTAAATAGTTACTCAATGTCTTGGATAATTGACTTTAAACCTAGAAATCCTATAAAACTTGGTGCAATCCAATATTTCCTTTACAATTCTGTCTTCATGAAATATTACAATAATTGTAACCATGTCAATAATGACAGCTTGGATAGAATTTATTAGTGATATGGGAAAATCAAACTGTCTTAAGTTTCATATTTTAAATTTTCTAAAGCTATGGTAAACCCATTTTAATGGCCACCTAACAAGATTTGCAGTCTACTGCTAACAACAGTATTCTCTCAACTACAGTCACTTTTCAATAACAGCAGCCTTCAGGTAACAGCCAAATCTGAACAACAGTTTTCTCTCATTAATGATAACATTTCAACAACAGTCACCTCTCAACAACATATCTCTAGAAACTGTCACATCTCTGTATCAGTCAGCTCAACACATTGAACCTCTCAAAAACATCCTGTCAATATCAGCAACTGTGTTGCAACCAAAGCCGCCTGGCGAGTTCAGTTGGTAGCACTCAAGTCTACTTATCAAGGGGGCATGAGTTCGATTCCCCTGTGGGGCATACTTTCGTGGAGCTTTGTCATGAAATTATATCTATTGCCATTCTCCTTCCTACCAATGATTTTTAATTATGTAGGACAGTTGTCAGTCACTTGCGAAAGTATGGGCTTTGTAGTTGGTTAACAGCTAAATCCAGAGATTTAGCCTTTCCAGGCGGAGTGAGTTGGTTGACTGACCGCCGTTATATGACCTATACAATGTGTTGCTACAGCCGTAAACCCGCCAAACAAACAAACAGCCACTCTTCAATGGCAATGGTCTCAAAACGACAGTCACCTTTCAAGCAGTAACTATTTTTACAACAGCCACCTCACAACAACTGTACCATCTCCAAACAAAAGTCTGATCCAGCGAAGCCATTTCTTAATATTGTCCTTTTATAAAATACTGATTGTTATTGTAAGGTATTACTGTATTTCTCCTAAATTTTAAGAAGTATGAAACCTACATAAACATGGAAATATCATTATAGAAATTAATATATATTTAGTTTACATATTTGGTGCAAGAAGTTAACATTCAGTATTCAGATACAGTAAGGAAAGTAATTGAATACTTCTGCTTTCTGTGCACATGTCCTCCCTTTTCTGGTTATCTTTATTTTTGTTAATTTAATTGAAATGAATTTTATGTTTTCATTTTATTACAGCTTGAAATATTTGATATGTGAAAACTGTGGTGAAAATTAATTATTTTGTTCACTTGAACTTGTTTATAATTTTGCCCTTAGCTTTATATGTCTTTTTTTAATTGTAATGAAGTTATTTTTATGCAAATTTTTTTTTGTTTAAAAAAGCTTTATTTCATACAGCATAATAAATTGAACTCAAGCTCAAAGAAAATTATAGCTATGACTGGTTAAAAGGGGCATGAATATCTAAACAATAAAAAATATGATGATAATAATTCACTTACCTTGGGATAATTCTTTCTCATATTTAATCATAAAATATTTGTGACACAATAATGGCATTGTACTCAACTTGCATGTTGAAGTTAATTTATTAAAATCTATTGAGCCATAGATTGTGTTGACGTGATACATCTTGACTGGTTGGTTAGTTGGTTCTACCTGGAATATAGAAAATAATGACATGTGATTATCTCCTTTTGATAGTAATAAAAATAATGACAAGTGATTATCTCCCTTTGATGGTAATAATAAAATGATGACAAATGATTGCCTCTCTTTGATAGTAATAATAAAATAAGGACACATAATTACCTCCCTTTGGTGAAATAATGATAAGTGATTACCTCCCTTTGATATCATCTTTATTAAGCATTCAAGGGCAAATTTTATTATTTGCAACTACTGAAAAGATTCACTTGAAATATTTTATATGTGTACAGGATTGCTATTTAAGGCCAAAAATTCCTAGATTGGTAACTCTAGCATGTAATTTGACTAGATTATGGCCGTTTCATACCTAGAAGTTTTTAGAAATTTTGGATGCAAATTTTATTTTTTCATCCCACATAGTCCAGTGTGCTGTCTGTGGGCTGGTAATGTTCTCCTATTAATCAATGATTGATTTTGTTTATACAGGCACCTTAAGACTCAAGCATGCTCTCTTTGGTCTGGTTTTGTTTCACTTGTATTACAAGATACATGTATGTAAATATTGAAGTGATTGGCATCAGCCATGAGAAGATGTAAATATATCAAGAGAACATACTCCCTTCAAGATATTATATTGACCAAACTGTCATTGTAGACAGCTCTCTTGTCCACTCTCAAGTAATTTTGTCTCCTCTGCTCTCTGCTTTTGTTCAGGATTTGGCATATTATTTTTTGTGAGGTTTTTACTTTCTTGTCTGACATTATTAAGTAAATACAATGTATAAACATCTAGGTTTATTGATGTAGGAAGAATCATAGAAAGGCATTCTGATTAAATGGCCGACTACAGCTTATTAAATGTCTGCTATTTCCACCAAATGTCGGCCTAAATACTGTATTGGGCTTTGATTTCACAGTGTCTGTATTTTGCTTTTTCTAGTGGCTTTTAAATTTAGATTTTGCCTATTTGATGTATATCTCACAATAACAAGCATAATCAGTATTGATTCAGATATATTCGCAGGGTTTAGAAATTGTGTGATTGTTGTTGACCACGAATAAAGCAAAAAATTTAACCATCGCGAAAATTACCCACAATACCGTACAATACTCGTCAGTAGCTCTTCTTTTTGAAGGGAAGATTTTGAAATGGTACACTAGTCATCTATATTAAACATCAGCAATTTTCTCTTTATTATGTCTCTGGTACAATGTAACAGTAGAAGTATTGTCATGACCTAGTCAATTATGTCTGCATCTATGTTACTTAACTGTTCCAATTTGGTTCATTTCTCCATAATAGGATTTATGTAACTTCACAATAGAACAAAAAGTCTAGACCATTTTATTTAATGTTTTTATGGGATTTTTTACTGTATATCAACTTACATGATTTATGTATTGTCGCCAGCTTTCTAGGGCAGCTATATCCAAGCAATTTGTGATAGATTTGTGATACAATTCAAGTTGCAATACAGTATTCGCTATACGATGTACTTTCACTAAAGTGAAAAGCAAACGAGTATTTTGTAAATTGCGATGCAGTAGTCGCTATACCATGTACAATCAGGAATGAAAAATTCATACAAGATTTTTTGTTCCAATTCGTTTTTTCTTAAATACTCAAAATCATACAACATTCACTGATGTAAATGACCTAACAATTCAGTAACACAGACAAATGATTTTGTATTAGTATAGAAATCTCGGGGGATACAAAGCTATTTTATAATGACAACATCATGTAGTCCATGAGGAATTAAAAACCAAGATAAACAAGAAAATAATGTCATAAATGGAAGGTCTAAGATAATAATAAAATACCAGCAATAAATCTTTTACTAGTATACTTTTGATGTTATGCTTCTGGCATATCGTGACAGCCCTACAAATGAGTACTCAAAAACTGGCATAAATTAGATCTAAATTAAATCTCTTCCACCTTCAAATTCCAATAGACTTAGAATTTTAACAACATACTTAATATGCATAAGGCCGTGCCATATCGGAATTTTGTTAAGTGTCCGCTTGCGCGTAGGTTTTAGAGTCCTAAATTCAAAAACAAAAATTGTTAGTGAATATTTCTTGAACAATTCTGTTGTTTTGGGATTCAATAACTGATTTTTCACAGGAAATACTGGTAGTTCCTTGTTTCTGTGTATTTTATTAATGAAAATGTACATGTACATGTAGTATTATACTTTTTTAAGAATTACTTTAATCTCACATTATTGTCATTAACATTTATGTACTTCCAAGTACTTAATTGTCTGAATACTAGCTAGAATGGACATGTGTTTTCGTTTTCGGTTTGTGTGTTTTTGTGAATAGGTAACTATGTTTTTCAAACTTGAGTTGACGCTTAACAAAATTCCAATTTGACATGGCCTAAGCATATTCTGTCTAAAAGGCAAGCATTTAAAAGAGACAAAATGTACACAATTTAGACCTATAATTCTATATCAATAAAAAAACAATATAAGTTGTAGTTTTCTGCATAGCTTAGAGCTCTACAACGCTTCAAGCTTCATAAACCTGAGAAATTATGATATATCAAACAAGACAAACTTCAGGAAAATGACGAAGAAAATTTTATAATCCTGTCACCATAAAATACAATAAAACTATACATTGCATGATATGTCATGTAAAATTATATATATATTTGGCCAATATTCCTGGAACAAAATTATTGGTAGTGTTTCCCGCATCTGTAAAACAGTGTTTCCTATTGATGTAAAATTAGGCCATGCCAAATTGGAATTCTGTTAAGCGTCAACTAAAATTTGACCAACCTAGGTACCTATTCACAAAAACACACAAACCGTAAACGAAAATACAAATATTTTTACAGCAGAAAAACAATGCATTATATGTATTTTTCAATGGAATAACATCCTCATAATATGAAACAATGGTCTGAATTTTATATAAAATGACTAGTGTTTTTTTTTACGTAAAATATATATTATATTAATGACGCGTTTATGATTAATTGCTTACGATGAATAACCTCGTTGACGAACACAATGTTCCATGAATTAAATTGTCGTATCAAATCCCGGAACATCAGAATTAATTAAGAAAATTTTACCTACAATTTTGTTTTTCTTTTGATTGAGGACTCTAAAACCTACGCGCACGCTTAACAAAATTCTGATATGGCATGGCCTTATGTGAAATCACGCAGTGTTCCCACTCATGTTAACTTTCGTGAATTCATGCGACAAAGTTGGCCATCATGTAACAGAATTTGTCATGGTGCATAAATACATGTATAAATATTTTGCGGACAAGTTTTCGAAGGAATTTGGAAAAAATTTTCCTAATAACTTTTTTTATGTAGTTAATGAATATGTTTCAAAAGTCAGGTCAATGTCTCAGGATGTTTTAAGTTAGAAAAGTTTAACTCCTGATAATTGAAATCCCCTTCAGACAGATGACCCGAACAATTTCCTTCTGTGAACCTGGATGGAGTGGAACAACTAAAGATAAATGTCTTTCTCAAGTAAATTAGCTGTGTTCCTAGGAAGGTTTGAAGCTGAGGACCTCTCAATCTCAAAGCCTGGACCACTAGTCCTATCATTAGTCACCAATATTTATGATCCTAAGTTCCCTTGTCATCAGCAGTATACAACAATTGTACACAGTGAACAAACAATAGGAATAAAATAACAATAAAACAAATCTTGTTGATCATCAGTAAGATTGTAAAACACACTTGGTAATGACAAGAAGTCTAGGAGTTTTTGAATGACAGAAAAGATCTAGGAGTTTTTGGTTGACAGAAAAAAAAATCTAGGAGTTTTTGTTTGACAGAATTTTTTTTTAAGTTTTTGTATGACAGAAAAAAAATCTAGCAGTTATTGTATGACAACAACATGTGTTATCTACTGTATAATCAGTAAACTAGAGGTGTCTTGAAATACATGCAGAACTTGTTTTACCTTCAGTTTTTCATATACATTGTATCACTATATTGTAAATTCAGAACTTGTCTGTATATTGCATAGAAGAGTTACTTTTTTGTATGAAGTAGAAGTACATGGGCCCCATGTTATCAAGCCTTAACTACCCATTTTATTAAAAAATCCTTCTTTGTGGTATAACTAAATTATCGTAAGATTTTAATGATGAGCTTCCACAATTGCTATTTGCAATATACATTGTATAATAAAAATGGCTACATCTAGCAATAGACCTTTTGTGTCATCTCTTTAAAGATGAAAATTAATAGTGTTACTTGAGATAGGAACATCCATTCTGTATCTTTTTAGTTATTCCAGCTCAACTATCTCATCTTTCGTTGGAATGGCTTGAAACATTGTATTCATGTCCATTGCAATGACTTTAAGTGCATTTTGCAAGAACCATAACTCCTGGAATCTGAGATGTTTAATGAGTTATTCCCCTTTGATATATCATATGACAAGACATCAAACTCACTGATATCATCTATTGCAATGACAGTCAATAAGAACTGGATGTACTTGCTACTTTTTTCCAAAACCATTTATTTAAAGCAATAATTATTTTTTTCCTCAACCGCCAGTATTCAACAACCAAGTGTTTTCCCAGTAGAAAAAAGAATGTTTAACATTTCACTGCAAGTTAATCTTTGATTCTATATACTCTTTATGTACCTACTGATCCAAAGCAACAATCCCATTATAATGTATTCATAGAAATGAATGGTCAGATCAGACTTTATGAATACTGTATCTAACGTAATATCATCTGTACTATTATAAAAGTATGAACTCTGATAGCAAATCAATCCTGTATTGCTAGCTGTATATTATAACTAACAGTTGGTAACCTTGTCTGGTGCATCAAAATTCACTCTTATTATCATGTGGCAATTATTATTATAAAACAAGCATTTTATGAGTCAGAACCCCTCATCCATTCATTGAATGAATGATCTCGGAAGGATTTGTGGGGGGGGGGGTTCAAAAATATTGGCATTTTGATGCATACCTGAATCACAGGCAAAGCACACAAAAGTTTATGCAAAATAGTTCTTGTCATAGACACAGTAGGATTGTAAATGTACAGGAATTATCAAGCAAATATTGAGTATTTAAATCAGTGAGGTTAATGTGTGTGCCACTGACAGTTGATTCAAATTTACCAATGCTATACCAATAAGCATTCATAATACATGTAATTAGACTGCTTGTACCATCTATCAATGATCCCAACAGAGAATTCTGCAATTAATTGTCTAATTGTATAAATAATTTCCTAGATGTACAAGCAGTAAATGATCATCAGGCTTAGTGTCATAGTAAGATAGCATCTACAGTACAACAAATATGACTCAATAATGAGTATAGTGACTTAACCATTGATTCAATAATGACCGAGTGACTTAACCATTGAGTTAAAATAAGCCGAGTGACTTAAAGGGATTAGTGGGCAAAACTTTCAGTTCCAATTTTCCTGGTTCTGCATTATATTTTTACAATTGTGATTGAAACAAACAAACTGATATATTACTTGGCAAAATATTTCTATATTTTCTCTTTATTTTTGAGGTGTTTCCTAACTTGACCCATGTGGGTCAGGTTAGCTAAAAATAGATTTGTGTTAAAATATACATTTACTGATAAGAAGATACTAGAGCTTGTTATTGTGCAACATTAGTATTATTCTATTAAAAAGATATCCTAACCGCCTAAGAATGTTGAAAAGGCAATAAGCGACCAATGAAAATGTTTAATTTCAGCAAGTATGATGTATAACAAATCTATAAATAGCTTGGTGATTCCCTTAGTATCCTACTTTCGTTTTCAACAATGTGTATGCCACATGTTTTAATTCGTTCAGTTGAATGTTATAAGTGACAAATGTTATTAGTAAGTGATTTCTTACGCTCTTAATACTGTTATAAAGACTAAACTTGGTTCTATACTTTTGGCACAGTCATTTGCCTGTATATCCCTTTCAATCATTGACTTAAAATATGTATTCACTAAATTAGACAATCTTTTTTTCCTCATATTTGGATTTTAAGTGTCTCTAAACCTCAGCACTAGTCAATATTCTCTATCCTAACAACAATAAAGATCATAGAAATTCAATAAGGCCATTAAGAAAGCTTTTTGTCCTGTAGTAAATACCCTGTTAGACTAGGAAATCATTTACTAAACAAATCATTTGTTGTAATAGAATCTCTAAAACTGTCATAGAATAGTAGTTCCACAAGAGGGCACTCTAGTAGATACATGTACATTTTATCACGAACTTTGCTGGCAAAGTTGATGTGTACAAGCATTGATTCTTCATTTTTGCCATTGTATATTGTGGAATAGTACATGTATTAACCAAGAAGTCCCCAACTCCTCCTCACCAATACAACCTGTGCAGCGATGTCACAGGGTGGATTTAGCACAAGATCAGGGAGGGAAGAAGGAAAGGACAATTATAGATCATCAACTTAGTACAATCCTAAATCAATTTTTGCCCTTTCAAGATTATTCTATGGAATAAGTCCAAAAACAAAATGGATTGACCAGATTTGAAATAATAGGAGCAAAATGGCATTTTGCTCAAGTAAAAAAAGCCTTTTGATTTGATGCAACATAGTGCAGTCTTTATGCCTTCTGAAAAGTTTTAAAATTAACTTCGTTAAAACAAATAGGGTCCTTGGTTAAAAATAGCAGTGATGAACAAAGCCAAGGATATATTTTTTAAGCTAGAATGTCTACGAAAGTCCAATTTACAATTAAAACAGAAGACATTGTTAAAGTTATTAGAGTTCAACTAGTTGTAGACCAGCCTTAAAGGCATTAGTGTTGTTAGAATGTCTAGAAAAACTCTATGAAATTGAGAGAAACCTAACCAATTAACATAGCAAGGTTTGGGATAAAGTCTATCCCTGAGATGTAGAGATGTCAATTAAAATGACAACAATCATAATTAACAGCATTTAAGGTGATGGAACAACAAGGAAGAGGTCCTCTGGACAGTGTTAACTGACTATACAGTCTGAACTGTGCAGTAAGTCTGTCTCAAGCTTGCACATTATTTAATAAACTATGTACTTGTATGAAGGTCCTAGGGTTGACAATACAAGCAAACAGTATAGTTGTTCAGGACTTAGGTCATTATTAATTTATGGAATGGGGTGGAATGCCTCACTATTACATCCTTGGTAACTAGAGCAGTCACGATATACCGGTATATTGCAGTACGCAGCTGCAGCAATATGTACTGCAGTACGATTTTTAACGTACCAGTATTTTGTGATATTTTTTATTTCATTGAAAAATTCTTCCCTTCGCGAAATAAAAGTAGGGAAACATCAGTTTTGCCATTGTACATTCCATCTAATCTTAAGTTACAAGATTTAACCGCTTTGGGGCGCGTCACAGTCCTAAATGACCGTAAATACTTGAAGAGGCTAGATTCTATCAGTAGCTAAATGTAATTTTTGCAATTTTTTTGTTAAATACTGCGGAGGCACAACGAATCTAAAAGCCCAAAATATATTGCAGTACGTATCGCGATACATTGCCAGCATATTGCAATATATCGCGATACGCTTCATGTGTATTGTGACAGCCCTATTCAATAGTATTGGTAACCTAGGGTATTCTTCAACAATTACAGCATATGAGTAAGTTTCCTGTGATGTACTATTGTTGATAAGTATGAAACTGGCACAAAATAATAATTATACCCCCAAATCTTTGTTTTGGTTATAAAGGAGTCAGCTTGTTGGTTGGTTGGTCGATTGGTCCGTGGCTTGGTCAGTCTATAGCTTTTACTTGTCTGCTCAATTTCGTATCTCCTACTTTCCATATTTCATTCAAACTTATCACTTATACCAGATATCAGGCAGACATGTGCATATCCCATTTTAGTTTCGGTAACCATTGATTTTTTGCTGAGTTATGACCTTTCGATAAAAAATCTTGACTGCTCATTTTCTCAGCACCCAGTTTGTTGACAAACATATGTTTGAAGTTATTTTATCACATTCAGTGATAGGTCTAGTTATTTAAGTTGAAGTTTGTCTGGTTAATTTTTTTTAAAGTAAAGATTAAACAATATTATGTACAGCAACAAATTTACAAAAGGGAAAAATGGTATTCCCCATTTGTAATGATTCAAACATTAGTGAAATTACTTGCAATATACATATACATAAACAGTTTTTCTCAAATTTCATTTTTGCCTTAGATCTTTTGGAGAGGCACTGTATTAAATATTGCCTGAGATAGGAAATTCTCTAAGACAGTTCTCTGGTTTTATTCTCATAAATCAATTAACAAAGTCAAAGATTCCACTTTGTTTTACAGATTTCAAACCTCGTTAATTTTATTGCAGTCTTAAAATTGTCAATTCCATAATTGTTTTAAACATACCACTGTGCAGTTTCTGTTAATTTTAATTTTGTTAAACTTACTGTTTGAAATGTTGTATAATACAATTATTTCTTGGTTTAACTTGATATTTGGTAAATAAATTCTGTCAAAGTTTGGAATAAGAATTAATGGGTAACCTCTTAAATCAGTAGATTTTTATACCCCCGCTTCGAAGAAGAGGGGGGTATACTGTTTTACCCTTGTCCGTGCGTCCGTCCATCCGTCCGTCCGTCCGTTACGAAATTTATGTCGCAGTTTTCTCAGCAACTATAACATGCAGCAGCCTAATACTTTGCATATTGCTTCATCCCATAGTCCCATATGGTGTAAAGCGATTTCATGCTCCTTGCTCATCTACTTCCTGTTTGTCGCATATTTTTAGATTTTGGCGGGGGTATCACTAGTGAGCATTAGCTCACAGATTTACTTGTTTTTTTTAAATTGGGTTTAACGTTGCATTCAACACATATTTAGGTCATATATACGATGACTAGCTCTTACTACTATAAGTTTCTTGGACACTTTTCTATCACCAGTACTAACTTACCCTACCAAGAGGCCAACAACTTATGTATAGGGTATGACCTACCGTGACCAGACTACAACCCGCAACTCAGGATTCGAAGTCAGACATGCTAACCACTACGCCACTGCCACTGCCAGTAGATAATACAAGTTAATAGGGCTGCAGTACCCTGCACATCTTCAAGCATGTTGCAATAGGATTACACGTTAAAGAGTTGCCATAAAGTAGTCTTGATGAAATTTTGGCTCTTAATTAATAAACCAGCTTCTGTAAAAATTTTGTAAAATGAACAAAAATAACAAATTAAGCAGTAAGACTTTCAATTATGGATTTATAGGGCTTTTAAGAGGAAGTTATGTTTTAAGGGACATCAAGGGGAGGTAATGATGACTTTATGATTGAAACACTACAGAATTTAGGTTTTTAGCATGACTTAAGCTTGTTATAGTAGTTTCCCTAAATAAGTGAATTTCATGATTTTAAGATTGTTTTAGGGTTCTGATACCATGTACCATGTGACAAATGCGTAGAGCTGGGTACCGCCAGGAAATTTATACCACGGTATATTGCGGTTATTTACTACATACCATGGTATATACCACGGTATACCACAATGTAAGCCTTTACTATGTGCAGTAGGGCTATTAAATAAAAATACATGTTCATTTATTAACTTTTAAAAGCACAGAGTCCTTATTTAAAGTTAATTACAATTGCAACTTTATCATCCGTATTTTTAAAGTTTTTTTCGCAAATGTATCAAAATTTCGCCACCCCTGCTGACATATATAACGTGTACAACCAAAATCACGGGTACTACTAGTTCACGGATTCTGCTTGCTTACCAGAAAGGAAGTTAAGTTATTCAATACCGGTATTTCCGAAAATACCACGGTATTGTACCGCGAGATAAAAAACCACGTTTACCGGTTTACCGGTAATACCGCGCACCTCTACAAATGCGATACCATTTCACATCAATTTTTGAATGCAGCACAACAGGTTGGTACTGAAAAGTTGTTTAACTAGAGAAATTACATCTCTGTCTTAAAAGCCTCGTAGAGTTAAAGTCATTTCATTACAATCACTGCAAAAAGCTGGAAGTTTTTAGTTTCTGTACAGATTTCATGTTTGATGCAAATTGTTCGGACAATATTTCAAAGGAAGCAAAGTTGATGGTTGATCCTACAACTTTCAAGCCATTAAAAATGACTCAATGTCAAACATAATTTGTAGGAAAGGAAATCAATGGTTTAAAGTGAACTGTTGGATATTTAAGTGATTTGTTCTTTAACAAGTTTTGTTTTCTTCCAGTTTTAAAAAACTTTCTGATTTGTTTTAATTTTTCAGGACTTAAACAATTTGAGAATGCTTGATTTCTTATTCATGTTGTACTTTTAGTTTTGTTGAATTTTATTCAACTGTCAGTGGAGCCTAGATAAACCCTGCTGATTTAAATACTCAATATTAATGTTGTTTAATAATTCTGATTTCAACTGTTGAAACATGTATTATATTACACATGCTTTTCTTTTTTTGTTCATAAATCTTCTGTCTTAATATCTATGTATGTATGAAAAATAGGTGCACGGCCATATTGTTGTTTTGTTGAGAAATTTAATACCAATAGGTCCTATCAGTTCTGTTTGCAATAAAAATAATATTGAGGAAGAATTTCATTTCATTCGTATTTGCCCAAATATCTATATATACATAAAAATATCTGAACTTTTTTTGTATCTAAAGTCGTCAATGTATTTTTTTTTCCGATTTAATTGTATACTTGTTTGTATATAGTATTTTTATGGGTGATGAGTATAACTCAAACCTTGAAATAAACTACCGGTATATGTTCTGTTCTGTTCTTTTCTGCTCTGTGTATATGGAATTGCCTCTAAATTGTGAAGGAGACGAATGTGTTCTGGCTATAAAATGTTCTGTTCTGTTCCGTTCTGCTCTGCTCTGCTCTGCTCTGCTCTGCTCTGCTCTGCTCTGCTCTGCTCTGCTCTGCTCTGTTCTGTTCTGTTCTGTAGTAAGCAGTTTCTCTTGCAGTTTGATTGAAAGTGTTACAATGACTTTAGTGTGCGATCAATTCTATTCAGTTCTGTATGATTGATTGTTTTTCTTTAATTAAAATAAATTGGTTATTTATTCTGAAGTCTGTGTAACTCTAGTGTGACAATTTGTTTACTGCAGAAATAATTAAGTCTGTCATAGTAGATTTAAACAAATCGCCTCTTTGACTATTAAATAAAACTCAGCTTTTGGAGAATGGCCATGAAATAAAATGATAAGAATATTGTTACTTAACTTGTTTCAGGTTTGAAGGTATCACATTGATTTTTTTAGCACAAGCCTGATTTGTTATGTCATATTAGTAAAGGTCAAAATTATCAAATAGCCCAACAGTTACTGTACTATGATTTTGAAATGCATAATATTCTGTTTTGTTCAATTGTATTCGTAAGCAACTTAGAAAACTGAAATTGTCGAGCAATCATGAAGATTGATGTAAGTCAATTATACGTAGACACACCATTTACATGCAGGAAATATTACAGATTACACTTTGGAAACCAGATTACTTTGTAGTTGGCCAACCTACAATAAGGGAGTAAGTGAATTATAAGTAGACACACCATTTAGATGCAGGAAATATAATTGTCAGACAACACTTTGAAAACCAGATAAAGTTTTAGTTGGCCAATCTTTAATGAGGATATCAGATGATCGAAAATTATAAATTCACAAACATGCATTAATACAAAAAAAAATCTGCTGTGGTCACTTGGATGCATGACCAATAAGCAATTAATTTTTTTTAATCATTCTTCATCTGTTAGTTATAGACAAATACCCTTTGATATTGTAAATAAACAAACAGTATAGGCATTGAGAAAGTATGGTAGCAATCTGTAGAACATTCAATAGATATTGGTTCATCAATTTATAAAATTGCTAGAATAGAGAAGAATGGTCATCTTGGAGTCTACTGGACAATATTTTTGTTGACCATCTGGTGTCAGTAGGACTTGATGATAAATGGGACTTTTCTCAGAGAAGATATATTACATTGAGAAGAAACCTTTCAACATCACAGTAGACATTTACATTAAGGTCTACCACTTCCTTTTTAAGTGGGTTTAAAGCTACACGATTTAGGTTACTTCGCAGTGGCCAGTGCACCTAACCTAGCTTTTCTGGACCATTGTCTATAACAAGTTAGGTACTCACATTTTGTTCCTCTAGGCTGACAACTTCTCCATATTTATGGGCATTATTGTAAAATTGTCATGGAAGGGTAAAACGGCCCCGGGTGGGATTGGAACCCCCTTCAGGACTCAAGATTTGAAATCCTTGTACCCTACCAACTTTGTTATGGACCCAGGTTCTACAACATTTTACTAAATTTACAAAGTCATGTGAGTTTTGACATAGTTTTGGGCCTTTTATATGATTTTAAAAATTAAGGTTAAACGGCATCAGGTTTCATCCTGTCCAGTAAAGTTGTTGCTATGAAGTCCACCAAGGGTTATTGCAAAATCATGCTCTTTTTGACAATTTCTAAGTCCCAAATGCTTTATTTGAGAAGCAAAATGGTCCCTATATTAAGATCTTTTTGCTATTAAAACCTTAATTTCAATTGTATCAATAGTTGATAAAGACCATTTTAAAAAGAGTTTCTACTATGTAAAAATTAAACTTAATAATAAATGAAAAAAAATGTTATTACTACTTATTCTAAGTATGATTTCAATTTTCTTTAATTTTTCCAAAAAAATAATGCTATAATCAGTCTCCTTGTGCCTTCAATTAAATCAATTCAAAGTAAAATCAATAAATTTACATAAATTATTTAAATGCATGTCTATTGAATTTTTATAAAGGCTAACCCATTTTTCTTAAAAATTTAAAAATGAAAAAATAAACATGAAATATTTTATATACTATCATTGTATATTACATAAAATATGCATAAATAAAATCAATCACTTACCGGTCTTTACAAACAAGAATTGATTAAATATCCAGAAAAAAATACAAATTTATTTTTTGTTCACTTTTCTCAATTTTATAATGTCTCTACTCACACACATTCACTCACAATGACAAATGTTACAAAAAAATGATTAACGACAAAAATCTCACAAAGTTTTTATTATAGTTGTGAAAATCCAATAGAAATAATATCTCCGTAGAATTCTTGCTTGTACGTATTGTCAGTATTAATCATTACTAACATCTATGAAGAGTCACACAAGAACTCGGCCGACCATAAACTACTCACATCTCAACAATAATCAACTTTCTTCGACCTCGACACATTGTCAACTAGAGTTAATTACAAAACATCCAATAATGTTTTTCTTTCATTTACATTTTTCTCAGCAAGTTTTCTCGAAAAAACAAATTCTCAGCAAGTCTTCGGTACATGTTATTATTACTAGGAATTGGTTTGATCGTTTTATCCAAGCTGTGGTCACCTTCCTGTCAATTCTCATTTGTTTTATATTCAGTCTCGTATTCATTGTTCCATGATTGTTGCTATTCTCATTAATTCATGTAGTACATCACTATATGCGAGCACCTTCTCTCTTGGGTGCCAATGCAATCAAAATTATAAATTTTAGATATGAATCTTCACACGAATGCAACACTGCTTTTATTAATTTTTTCCCTACAAAAATCACTTTTCTGCATTTCTTAAGATAATTCCATGATGGTATTATTGTCATTGTTAATATACTTGCATCCAAAAAAGCAAATATTTGACCAAAGAAATTTTGGCACCAATTTGCACTTAGCTCTATCTGAACTGCTGAAAAACAGAGATTTTGTTTTAAAGTAATCTGTATCAGTTATTTAGACCTCCTGAAAAGTTTTGTAAAACTTAAGTGTTGCATTAATCCCACAAAATGTGAATTCTAGTAAAACTTGTTACAAAAATCTTTGAACATTATTGGAATCATAGCCTGAAAGTCTGCTACAAATCTTATAAAACATAAACAGATACATTCTTATAGTGATCTAGATTATTTCTGTTGCTATGCACCCATACTTGTTGACTGTAGAATGTTTTAACTACAGATTTTTATATACTAGGACGAAAAAGAAACGCCGGGTACATAAAATATGCAACACATGTCCGGCCGTGTTTCGCAAAACAAGAAGGGTCATCGTTAAAAGGGGGTATTTTTTCACATAATCAGCATCGGAAATCAATTGAAACTTCAACAGCTGGTTTCATACAGATGACATTTCATACAAAAATAAATATAATAATCCAATAATACAATTTATCCCTTAAAACAATCATTATAGGTTACCCGGCGTTTCTTTTTCGTCCTAGTATAGTTTTAGACTATTTACCAAAAGTTCAGTTTTGGTGTTATGGTTGCATATTTCTTCCACCAGACAACTTCATATTCATAATAACAAGTTAATTTAGTGGTTAACTAGTTACATAAATAGCAATTCAGTATTTTTAACCAGAATTCCATAGCTTACCCACAATTCAGTATTTAAATCGTAATTCCACATTTACCCACAATTCAGTATTCTACCCAGAATTTTACAGTTTACCCATAAGTCAGTATTGTACCCAGATGTCCAAAGTTTACCCACTATTCAGTATTCTACCCAGAATTCAACAGTTTACCCAGAATTCAATAGTCAACCCACAATTAATAAGTTTACCCATAATTCCTCATTTTACCCATAATTCCATATTTTTCTCTTTTATGGTTCACAGAACATTAAGTTAGATCAATTATGAGGCATATGTTGAAAGAATTAACATTATCTATTAAAACCCTGAGAGATGTGAATTCTTTGTACTTATTTTATCCAGTAGTTGACCAAATTGGTTACCCTGGGGCCAATTCCTCAAACCCTTTTAGATTTTCAAAACATGCATAATTATGAGGAAATATTTATTTATTTACATGTATTTTATTTTCACTGGGTTTAATGCCGTATCCATCCAATTTAGGTCATTTTACGGCATCCAGTGCACCTAATCTAGCTTTCTTGGACCATTGTCTATAACCAGTACTCACCTACCTTTCCACAAGGTGGGAAACTACCAACTGAGCTAGCCGGGCAGCCATAAACACTACAGTAACTCTATTTGAAAATAAACGGAGTTACAATAGTGTTTGGTTCAGCCCACAAATTATTATGGTGTTGGCAAGCCCCTGGAAACAAATTCAAGATCTGCCCTTGCATCAATACAAAAAAAACATATTTTCCTGGCTTTTATAGATCTAAATGAATTTTATCATCAATTTGCTCCATGATAAAAACAGACTTGATCTAATAGAGTAATGTATAAATTGAATTTAATCTAGCTTATTGGATTGCAAATCTAATTTGACTTGTTTGTTAAATAGCAATAAAAACCAATTTAGGAGCATGCTCCATTATAAAAGTAATCTAACTGTTTGATACTGTCATTCAATTTTCATTGTTAATTACATTCTCATGTCATTATTCTAATTTACTGAAAGTTCCAATTTCGGAAGCCAGGAACCAAAAGTTCAGTTGGAACAAATTTTTGGTACTAATTTTTGCATGCAGTTAACTATTCTTTCAATCTTTTTAAGAAGGATTTTAAGATTCTAAGTTAAATTAGCAAGTCAAAATGGAATATATGAAAACAAACCCATTTTCAAAAGAAATACTCCAATCTCTTATTGATAGAGCCCTGGGCTACAGTCACTTTTTATGTGAGACAGTAGTATGTTGCTTTCAGAGCATTGAAGTCCAATACCTGAGCTTCCCCAAATGAATGGTTTGGTGAGCTGTCCACCTGAAATACCACAAGGTCGTTGAAACGGACCATAAAACAAACAAAAACATACAAATAAAATTATTAAAATACAACTGAAATGGTCCTAAAACCATCAAATACACCATATTTGCATGTAAATGCAAAATTTTAGGAAAATACAGTGACAGCAATCATGACACTATTTCACTCTCCTTTGAACTACAGGCTGAAGGCATGAATGAGATCCCCTTCAAATTTGTTTTATTTCTTCTATTATATCATGTATCTGCATGTTTAAAAATAAAATAATTGAGGGGGGGACTCTTTCATGCATGCAGCCTGTGCTTTGAACTAACTCAGATGAGTGATACAGACCTCTCACTGTCTTTTAGTGTTTTAGATATCACCTTGACATAACCTTCTATGTGTATAGACTTCATCTATCTTGTTCAAAGTCGAATATTCCTGTCTATGTTCCAATATTTCCCCAACTGATTGATGTTTGCTTGGTTTGTCACTTGGAATAATGACATTTTTGATAAATTACTGCAAGCACACAAACTTGTATTTTTATATTATGTCCACTGGAATAACTTAAACAAATAGCTTATTGGCTGGACATTTCTTATGCAGTTGTAATGTATAACTGTTAGTGCTGCTGGAATAATCTTAACTTGATGATACTTTTTATGGTGTTGTCAACAGATGTTTTGCTATATTGTGGTCTAAGTTGATAATAATAAGTTGTGTTTTCGATAAAACTATGTACATTTTTGTATTTAAAACTTGAAATTTGACTTTTTTCGGATAAAAATTTCACTTGTCCTGCTGGACAAGCACCAGAAAACAACTCTTCCTGAGTCAATTTCTACTTTTTAATACGAGCAGACGGCGAGTGGATTTGTTGAGCCCTGCCAACATCTTGATTATTTCATATATTGTGTAGGTGACAGGTATAAACAAATTTGTTTCAATATCTTACTGAAATTAACTGATTTCCATGTTTTTCAGGCCTTTTGGGGGCTGAAATTGGGCCCTTTTATCCTCCCCAAAATTCTTATTTTTCCCCCTTCTCTAAAGTAAAATTTCTTTGTACTATAATTTTCTGATTTCTTAAGTATCTTTGAGAGATTTCAAAGGAATCATTCCAGATCCATTCCTGGCTATACATGTAAAATATTCATGTTAAAGCGGAGAAAAAAAACTAGATTTATAGCAATGTAGAACTAGATCTAATAGATCTATAATAACCAGGCTGTCATTGAATTTAATTGAAATTCCATTTAAAACATTAAATGACATTAGTAAATGAATTTAGTATTAATAAAACCTATAGTTACTGTCATATTATAAATATAGAATGTTTGAAATTACTTGAGTTTGACGCTTTAATGGATCTCTCTTTCCCTCTTTCATATCCCCCCTCTCTCTCTCCCTCTCTCTCTCTCTTGTATTTTATTTTTGTAGCATCCTCTTATCTTTGGTGATGTAATTATTTATTTTAGAACAGAGTTTTTGTACATTTGACTTATAATTTATTATATTGTTTTTATACATAGAGAATGTTGATCAACTTTGGTGTAAGATCCATTTTTATTTCACCGAGTGAGCTCAGAAAACATAATTTCAAGAGTGGCGTAGCTACAAATGAAATTTATGATTTTCTGATCGCAAAAGTTTAAGTGAAAATTGATGTTATTTCAAAAGTTAAAATAAAAATTGATATTATTTCATTTTTGACGATTATTCTTTTTCATTTTATGCTTTTTTCTGTGTTTAATTGGAAATATTTTTTTGCTCAAATATGATGCTTTGTCATTTTTCCTCTACTTTGACATTTTTTTCTTTTAAGAATTTGAAATTTCCTTGGGAAAAGTCTTGACTTGTTGATCTGGTTTGTGATTGCTTTACATGAACAATAATGTCATTTGTGGCAAATTGTGACTGAAGTATGTTAAACATCTAATATGTCCAATCATGTTTTCTAACATGCTCACTGATTATTTAATGTTTTATGACTTCCTGGTTGTCAATTATGTTTCTACGGTAGTTTTTATTTAGTTATCATACTTTATTATATTTATAAGGATGTCAGTTTGGTTTCATAATTATACCCCCGCTTCGAAGAAGAGGGGGGTATACTGTTTTACCCTTGTCCGTGCGTGCGTCCGTCCGTCCGTTACAAAATTTCCGTCGCAGTTTTCTCAGCAACTATAACATGCAGCAGTTTAATACTTTGCATATTGCTTTATCCCATAGTCCCATGTGGTGTAAAGCGATTTCATGCTCCTTGCTCATCTACTTCCTGTTTGTCGCATATTTTTAGATTTTGGCGGGGGTATCACTAGTGAGCATTAGCTCACAGATTTACTTGTTTATTTTTTTAAAGAATAGAGATTCCGAGGGATTCCACTATTATGAATTGATTGAAGCTGCCCATATGCCGTAGCAATACCTTATTTAAGTCATATCAGCAGTCAGTGAACCTTCTCACCATTCCTGGAAAGACTACCGGTATATCTCAGGATGTAGTGGTGAACAAGTTACTAGATGCATATTCCATCAGTGACTGACAACTGTTTTACTTGACTTAGAATCAGTAATGGAGGGAGAATGACCTAGAAATTATTTCATAGGAGTCAACCCAGTATCCCTTCAATCTGAAGACTTGTGTGCTACCGTCAAAGCTAGCTGGGTTGATGAAGCTGACCATGTGCCTTATGTTAGAAATTTGGATTTTATTGTAGAGTAAATGCTGGCAAAGGGCCAAAGATCTTGTGAAATTGTTCTCTATTTAAAACTAAAAGGTTTTCTGAAGCATTATGATTTATTTAGAAACAACTTTTATACAAAAACGACAGTAATATTCTCTGCTTGGCTGCTAGCTGAAATTACAAAAAAAACCCATAATTTTGTCCTTGGATAGTACTATTAGAGCGCCTTGCATAATTTTATGAACAAATATACATGCTAATTCAAGTAACCATGATATTTTATAGTAATTTGTGTCAATCAATCAAACATTGATCAAGTTATTTTCTGTCTTGTTTAGAAACAGACTCATCAATAAATATAATGACTGACAAAAATTGTCTCCAAATGTCCTTGTAACAGTAAGACAGTCTAACAATAAACTATGTCCAGGCATTCAGTTAACATAATCATTTTGTTATGTTTCTTAATGATTTGGAATGGTTTCATTTTACATATGTAATGATTTCCAAAATTGAACTTGCTACTGTTGGCTTATAATGGTTTTGGAAGGTTTTGTGCCTACTGGTTATGTTCAGTTAAATCTTTTTTTGTCAATCCCATGTATTTACATTTTTACCTCTCTCCTTTCTAAATGGCTGTGACAGAACTTGAAATAAAGGTTTTTATGAACTTAAAATTATAAACAGTTCATAAAACCTGTTGGTGAAAGTCACAGTTGGTCATAATGGATGGTCAATTCATGATCTATGTACTATAATTAGATCTAGATAATTATATACACAAATGTTCATAAATATTTCTATATATGTATGATCATATACTATAAGACATAAGACAATATATATATCACAAGAAGACGAGAGATTCAGGAAACTGTAAACAGTTATAATTTCTTAATATATTTTATCACACACATTGCTGGTAACTTCTTAATATATTCTATCACACACATTGCTGGTAACTTCTTAATATATTCTATCACACACATTGCTGGTAACTTCTTAATATATTCTATCACACACATTGCTGGTAACTTCTTAATATATTCTATCACACACATTGCTAGTAACTTCTTAATATATTCTATCACACACATTGCTGGTAACTTCTTAATATATTCTATCACACACATTGCCTGCATCATGTTAAGTTCAGACATACACAAACTCTTTTAGCTTACTACATGGATTAAGGTATTGAGCTGTTTTCTACAAAGGGTTTTCAACATGACATTCCTAACTTTCTACAACGGTAAGCCAATTTATTCAAAATGTTTCTGAGCAAAGTTGCTAACAGTTATGTAAAAAAGCTGTTTGGACTTGCTCACAGATTTTGTCATCTTTTATTGATATTTTAAAGTTTCCAGTTAAAATGTCTGTAATTTATTTGCTCAAAAAAGTAAATTCTTAAGACTGACTGACCATTAGATTGTGAGAATTATAGATTGAAAGTCATAACAATGCTCCAAAATCATCTATACTGGCTCATTCTTTTATACCAGCCTGTTACTTAAAAATGATCAGGTTTTATACATAAAATCATGCTTATTTATCTACACTATCTCATAACTTATGATTAGATTTTATACATGACAGAATGATTATGTTAATTGAAAGCTAGGACTTTGTTTATTGTAGACTGACTTACTATTACAAATGTAAGGAGACAATATTTTACCAATGTTGTTAGACACATACTTTCTTGTCAGTATTATTGAGACATATTCCTACAGTTCCCTCAAAAAGTCCTACAAGATACAAGAAGATTTATTTAAGGTCGGTTTCATACAACATGGTAAACATTAGCTTATAAGCTATTTTCCGACAATAAACATAATCATCTAACATTCAAATTTAAAACATAACAGAAAATAACAAAATAACATAAGAGTCTGCTTTCTAGGATTTACCAATTCACATTTACCCACGAAAAAAAAAGGTTTTAGAGTTAATTTCAAAATCAGCATTAATTAGATTATCAACATATGATTGAAACTATGTTACATTCGTAAGCTTTGACCCTGAACTGGTCAATCCTGCATTTTTACATGTCTGGACCCACCCTCATGTATGGCTGCCACAGGCCTTGAAATTAGCGTTTTAATTGCATTATGTCCTTTTTACTCCGCCTCAGCTTTGCCATGGAAACTGTGATAGAGGTTCAACTGGCATTTACTGAAGGGCAATTACCCACGGAATAACTCCGCCAAGTTATATATCTGTCTGTTTGATAGTAATGAAATAAGAGCATCTTGAAGCCCTATCACGTTCATGTGAAAACAGTCCAATTTTCACCCATGTTGCAACTAGTAAAGGTTTAATTATTGTAAAAATACTTGTGGTAAGCAAAGTTATCAGTTTTTCTCACAATTCCATTTATCTAAGAACTTTTGGACGGAAACTGTGTGTCTTATAGATTATCAAAGTCTATGATATCTTACCAGACAGTTCATTTATCACTTGAACAAATATAGATACAAAACTAAGCTTTGTTGCTCTCTACTTTGGAGGTAGAACATGAGTAAGCTTTGTTACTCTCTAATTTAAAGTTGCAATTGGTTTACTGCAGTTTTGTGATATCTATAAAAGAGATCCATCAGTCTGCAACCTTTATTTCAGTTTCGTAATGAATTAGTATTAATGTGTATGAAGTTTGGATATCTCATTGCTTACTGATATATCAAGATAGATGTTGACAATATCAAATGAACCTAGTTTGAACTTGGTCTGACTTTCTCTTATTGAAAGGCTAATAGAATGTAATCCTATCTTTGGAGCTGCAACAGTTTGTTAATAATACTTTTGGTTGTTGATGTTTCTTATTTAGTCCTCTACTCCTTAAGGATAACATTGGGGACCTTTGTGTCTGTTCTCCTGCTTCTGTTTGCTCTTTCTAGGGTTTCTTTTTTTATTTACATTTAGCTCAATTGTAAAACAAGTTTTATTATTAATGGTTCTCAAGACATTACCTGGCAGCCCAGTTATTTGTCATAGAAGCCATGGGTCAGGTTTTGATACTTTGACCCAATAAACAGGTTGCTGTCCATTATTTTGAGGCCACCACCATGTCTGCTCATAGAAAGCAGTCACAAAATTTAACCACAAAAATTGCTTCCATTCTGTGTGAGTGGTCTGACAGTTTACCAAATTTTTATGGCCACCTTTTTCCATATTCAATAAAAAGTTATTACTTCTTGTTATTTTGTTTCTTTAATCTTAGACAATTTTCCAGTATGCTAAATGATTACAATTAGCTGTATATTTTAATATACATGTAAATAAAATATAATTTTGGATAAAAACTTTTTTTGGTCATGTAAACTTTCCTTTGATACAGTGAAATGGATTTTTTTTACTGGTTCCAAAATTAATGTTCTGTGCTGACAGTTTTTCGTGAAGACTGTTGTGCTAACCTCCATTCACTATTAAAAAGCCACTTAATTTCAAATCACAACATCATGTTATGTGGTCTAAATGTATGAATAGTTTTGTTGAGAGATGTTGAATGTCTAGTAGAAACAGGTAGTTGTCTGTGATATGTATGGGATGTTATATTTATACCATTTAATATTTGAGTCTTACCAGATGATAGAAGTTTGTTTGTCAGTTAATGTAATCTGGAGAAGTATGTTTACTTTACATTATACCTCTTACAACATTGTATAAGTGGTAGAGAGAAAAAGAGGGGAGGGAGGGAGGGAGGGATAGGGGGTAGAGAGATTGCTTGGTGAGGGAGGGAATTGAGTGTGGAGAGAGTGTTGAATATTGTAAAAGTGGTTTGGAAGGGAGGGGAGGGAGGGAAAGGGGAAGGGTAAGGGAGGTTGTTTGGTGAGGGAGGGAATTGAGTAAGGAAAGAGGGTGACAATATTGTGTAAGGTAATGGGTAAATAGGCAGAAAGGAATGGTGAAAAAGTGAGAATCAAGGTAGGAAGGAAGGATTGGAAGGAGGGAGGGAGAGTGGTGTATGAGGAAATGGGGATCATATAGGGGAGACTGATAGAGTCTGAGCAGGAGAGAGGGAAAGGGAGGAGGGGCTGATTGAGAAAAAGACACAGAGAGAAATAGACTTTGCTGAGTTAGGGAAGTGAGGGATAAAGGTACATAGAGAAAAAGCCATTAGATAGTTGGACAGGGAGAGAGAGGCATGCAGGAAGTGATTGGGAGACAGTGAGGGAAAGAGTCTATGTTAAGTACCAGAAAATAGTGATAGGGCAAGAGAAAGACATACCTAGAGACGATGCCATTAGAAAAAGTTGGGAGAATAATTGAGTGAAAAGCACACAGAGAAGTTTAAACTGTTAGAGTGATAAAAAAAAGAGAGAACCATTAGAGTTAGTAGAGAAGGACTATTTAAGAGGCACAATGAGATATTTGCATGTTTGTAAGTAAAAATCAATTAGAGAAGATGTTTACTGTTCTCTCAGCCTGTAGTTTGTATACAGTTTAGACGGAAAATACTGGAGATAAAACCATTCTAGTGTTGATAATGAAAATCTCTGATGAGGTTTTTATGTTTGAACAGTTTTCTCCTATTAATTATCAAGTAAACAGATAATAATGTCTTATGTTTATATTATGGTCTCTTAACATTCGGAGATATGAATTATTTTAAGTAGAAAACTACTCAGGATTATTCTCTAGATGTAATAAGTTGTTTACTGTATGCTTGAAGTAACTTGTGATTGGTTTTACCATTTGGGAGAATCTTGGGAGAATGAAAGATTATTTGTAGAAATTGCTGAAACTTTTAATATTTATTGTTGAATTTTTATTCAACTGTCAGTGAAGCATATATTGACACTGCTGAATTAATTACTCCATAGACAAGACAAGACCAATTTTTTTCAAGAAAATCAAGGCCATTGGCCCAAAATACAGCAATACAATATACAAAATTGTGTGGTTATGTTAGCGTACATGTACATGTATAGTAATAGAGTTAGATAAAATATGAAATTACTGATCTACATGTATTTTATAATAATCATTCATGACAATTAGGGCAACATATTTGTTCCATTATCCCCTTGTATTAGTATGGATATATATTTTAATGATATTGAGTACAGAAGTAATGTTGTGAGTATTTTAATCAGCAGGGTTAATGCAATCTACTAAATCAGGATATGAAAGTGGTTGTCCAAACAGTTCTTTTTGTAGCAATCACTGTATCTTGTTTGTAAATTTTTGGTTGCCCTGAAGAAATTTTTGTTTGCCCAAACTGAAAAGTAGTTGTCTCAGGCAACCGGACACCCACTAATTTCGTAGACTGTTCATGAATGCACAACTTACAATAAAGTTCAACAGTCACTACTTTCATGCTTTCGTAGTTGATAAATATCAATGACATTGAAATCAATTTTTTAATTTTGCAAAACTATAGTACAAAACATGCCATAGTCATTCAACCATCAAATGATATAAGTGAATTGACCTCTTCAGCCAATCAGCAGACCTATTAACGATTTCTAAATTCATTATTAGAATAATTCCAAGAAGAATAAAATAGTCTGAAATGTTTTTCTCTATTTTTAGCTTGACTATTTGGAGAATAGTTTAGCTATATCCCACTCAGTTGTGCATTGGTGTAGGTCATGTGGCTTTGGTGTCGGCGCAACACTTTTTGGATAAGTTTTTAGGTGCAACATTTCAGTATCTTTGAAACTACATGTACTGTAAAGATTCACTTAAAACTTCACACATGTTTACGGGGTAACCATTAGAGGTCTTACACCAAGTTGCACAATTCTATCATGACTTTTGACTAGATTATTACTTATTATATTTTTGTTCACACAAGCTCCCTGAACAGTGGAGCGCATTGTCCATGGACGGCTCTTGTTTACACAAGCTCCCCGAATAGTCGAGCACGCTGTCTGTGGACGGCTCTTGTTCCCCTAATAAGGTAGTTTTTCAGGATCAATATCATGTGTCAAAGTTAAGTTAAATTATTGACAAATTAGGATGATAATTTGATGTCTGGCTGAAGAATATTTCCTCAATAAACTAATCTAATACAAGTTTGTATCAAATTGATGTAGTTATATTATCATGTATAGACACCTAGTGAATGATGAAATTACTGTCTACATCACTGTTTTCCTCAGTGAGATTTATATTATTCTTTAAATGATGAATTTAACCCATCTGATTTAAATAATCTTATTGAGAAATTTAACCCCACTGCTTTAAATACTTATATTGTTAAATTTAATCTCACTGCTTTAAATACTTTTATTGTTGAATTCAACTTTGCTTATTTAAATACTCACAGCATAACTTCTGTATTGTTGGTTTTTATTCAACTTTTTTATGCATACATTTACCCCACTGATTTAAATACTCACTACAATACTTCTGTATTCATAATAGATAAAAAAATATCCATTTTTAGCTCGACTTTACGAAGTAAATGGAGAGCTCTCCTACTCACCCTAGCGTCCGTGTCCACATTTCTGATTTAAGTTTTGTGCAGTAAAATATTTTTTACTATAACTTTTTTATTTCTTAAGGTATCAACTTCAAACTTTAAATATATGTTCCTTATTATCAACCACATCTCACGTGACAAGGTTCATAACTTCCAACACATTTTTTTCAAAATTGTCTTCTATGAATCTAAAACTTTCTTAATTTTTTTTTACTTTTAATTTGTTTAGGTTATATTTTCAAATTTTAAAATATGTATATTCATTATCATCTACCACATCTCATGTGACAAATACTTACTTAGTCGAGCACGCTGTCTCCTCTGACAGCTCTTGTTTGTATAGATATTACCAAACAAATACTTGTGTTTTTGATTGATTGGTTAATTTTACTTAAAATTGTCTCTGAACTTGCCATAATTATCAAACTTGTTGGTTTTACACCTCGACCTTTTCCTTGACAATCATCTGGAATGTAAAACTAAGATGATTTTGTCAGAATGTTTTCCCAATAATCTGACCTTGCCATTAGTTAAAGAAGCAATATAAAGTCATTTTCTCATCTCGCTATTTTGATGACCAATATGTCTAATTAAAGCTAGGAGAGTTATTGGTCAGTGATTATCCTGACACTAATGTGTCGAGATAGGTGTAAAACCAGAAATAAATTATGTCTATGAATACTTGCCATTCTGTGAAAAACCATGGAAATTGTTGAATAAATAACCAGAAATAAAACTCCTGCTCAACATTATATCCTTCATATTTAGATGTAGTTCGGCTAGTTTTATGCTGACACATTGAATTACTACTCAAATCTTCACTATTTTGCCAAACAATGTTCATGAAATCATGAACTACTATTATTCTAGCCATTTAAGAACAGTTTATGAACAGAACTTTTATTATTTCTTTATAAAAATCATGAACTTAAATTGAGAACAGTTCTTTAAAAGCTGTTCATGAAATGTTCATAAACTAAATAAGAACTATATTGATTCTTGATAAGATTGTGAACCTGATTATTTATGAGTCGTTAGTTCATGAACTTTTGAAGAATCATGAACAGTCCAGGAACTAAATTTATCATGAACTATTGATGAAATTGTACCATTTCATCTTTATGAGCATTCATGATCTTGCTTCATGAACCTGAATAAATAATCCATGAACTACGTATGAAATGGAAGTCATTTTATAGGGGTGTCTTTGAAAGCTAGCAATTCTGTAGAAACCTTATAACTTCTATACTAGTTTTCAGCAGTGGCAGTGGCATAGTGGTTAGCATGTCTGACTTCAAATCTGGAGATTGCGGGTTCGAGCCAGGTCGCGTTAGGTCATACCCTATACATGAGTTGTTGGCCTTGTGGTAGGGTAAGTTAGTACTGGTGATAGAAAAGTGTCCAGGAAACCTATAGTAGGAAGAGCTGGCTGTCGTGTATATGACCTAAATATGGATTGAATACGACATTACAAAACAAAATTGTCATGTTTTCAGTCTGTTTTTGTATTAATGGTACTTCCACATGGGAAGCTGCTCACACAGTTATTGTAACGATTATACAACCCTGATATATTAACGTATAGTTTTAACATATTATTTAATACATGCTACTATATTTGTATATTTGTATATATTTTCAGTTATGTTACCAAGACTAACAGTGTTGGCATTAGAAAACAATTCTCAGACCAATGAGACAAAGAAGAAAGAACTTGCCTTACAATTGTTTGAAGCTTACAGTGCTTTATCTTGTTGTTGTATCCTTTGTTTTATTATGATAATAGTGATAATATTAATATTTATGATGATAATGATGAAAATAATAATAACGATGATGATGATACTTTAAATATTGATAATGATGTTGATAATGATAATGATATTGATGATGATTATGATCCAATGATGATGATGTTAATGATAATGATGATGGTGATGATGATGATAATTATTATAGTGATGATGATGATAGTGGTGGTGATGATGATGATGATGATAATAATGGTTCTTATAAAGTCCTACTGGCTAGCTCAGTTGATAGCACACAAGCCTACTAATCGAGAAGTTGTAGGTTCGTAGATTCCTTGGTAGGGCATATATCGAGCCTGGTCATGAAATAATATCTTTAGTCATTCTCCCTCCAACCACTGACCATGTGGGGCTGTTGTTAGTCACTGACAGAAGTATTTGCCTTGTATCTGGTTAACAGCTAATTCCAGAGATTTCAGGCTATCCAGGAATGATGAGTAGGCTGAATGACTGCCATGATATGACCTATACAATGTGCGTCTACTGCGTTTAACCCAACCATAAAAAAAGAAAAAATGAAAACTATTGGTGTAACGCAAAGAGATCACAAAATATCACATAACGTCCAAAAATATAAATTTTCTGTACTTTGATATGTAGATTAAATTGAATATCAATGTATTTATGATGTAAACTTGATTTCTATTTAAATAAAAGAACAATAAAATTTACATTTTAAAACTTTTAACAAAATTTAAGCATGAAAAATTCAAAAATATTCACAATACAATTTGTTTATCAATTCAATTATAAGATCTATTGTCTCTATGAGTTTTGTTGTTCTGAATATTTTCACTAAATGTCTGCATTTGTTTGACTTTAGTCTCTGTTTCTTCCATACAACTTAGTGTTCTAGTCTAATCAGTCTTCCAATTTTGCCGATGGACTGTGGACTGAGTCCATCAAAACCTCCATTGTTCCAGCAACTTATGTGAGTAGCCCGACGGTCCACCAAATTTTTACAGCTTTTTACCCAATTCTCCCTCCTACCTATGATTCTTAATTATGTAGGGCAGTTGTCAGTCACTGACAAAAGTATGGGCTTCCAGGAGCAGTGAGTAGGTTGACTGACCACAGTTATATGACCTATGCAATGTGTTGCTATAGCATTAAACCCAACAAAAACAAAAACAAACCAACTAACATTCAGTAGAACATTTCAAAGGCCTGTAACATGGTCTCATATGACAAAAAGTCACTTGAAACAGATGGTCACATAGGAGGTCTACTGTATTTTAACAAAATGTAAAAACGACATAAAATGAAAAATTGACTTAATAAAATTTAATTTTGTCTGCTGTGTTTTGTATGTTAAGAAGATACTCATACTAAGCTGTGAAAGTTTGCTGTGATACATAGTAATATATCAGCATTAGTTAGAATTCTCGTATAGCATTTTGTATTAAATCTTAAATTTTGTATTATAAATGGAGTTTTCTAAGCAGCTTATCAAAATTGTATTTCTAAAACTGTATATCTTTATGTATGTGTACAGAGCCCTCCAAAAGTTCTTTGAAATGAAATTCTGAGACAAACTGGTCATGCATACTGCATGTAACATTACTACATGTATTATCAAAGGTACTGATTCACATGTTTGGTTTACTTTTTTTATAATTCAAAAAATGTCTGTAATTGTGACAAAAAATAAATTCTTATTTTTTTAGACAAACTGACCTATATGTTGCAAGAAATATACAATAAAAGTCACAAAAATGCTCTATAAGTGTCTATACTGTGACATATGGGTAAATATTAATACTACATGAAACACCATCATTTGTAGTTATATGTCAATTTGCACTAAACTTGTCATTATCAGAACACTACTTTCATGCTTCCAAAAATGTTTCCATACAATTTTGATAGTTTTAGAAAAAGTTGATATTTAAGTTGAAATCTGTGAATGAGTACCTTTAAAGCTATGTCATGTAATATAGATTCAATCATATATATGTTAAGTATTTAATGTTGATTATGAAAATTGCTCGGAAATCCTGGAAAAGCTAAAACTCTAGCTTTAGCTTTTAACAAGTTTATAGGTACTTCTGTCTGTGACTGACTACTGCCCCACATGATTATGAGTCGATGTTAGGAGGGAGAACAGCCATAAAAATTATTTCACGACCAAACTCCATGAAAGTATGCAATGCCCTGGAATCAAAATTATGAACACTCGATCAGAAGACGGAGATCAGAGAGACATTTGAAGGGCCCTGTATATAGATGAAATATTGGTGTCAATACTATCAGACCTTAAACCAGTATAATATATCACATACTAGTTGTATTGTTTCATTATTTTCTATAATTTCTTATATTTGTCACTCAAACCTCGACACATTGTCTTATTAGTGTTGATGTATAACATTTCTATACAAATTTTCTGTTAAAATCCTAAATACAATTGATCCAGGAAGATTAATAAACTTTTTTGAACAAACAGTCCATTAATGAATTGTAGAGTTAAATCTTATTCCACTGTCATTGACACATACATGTTCCCTGCTGATTTATGTACTCACTACAGCATTTATGTATTGATTATCAAAAACTGAGTATTTAAGTCAGTATGGTTAATGTATGCACTATTGTCAGCTGAATAAAATATATCTATATGTGCTTGTACTTCATGTATTTATTCAGAAACTTTCAGTCTTTAATAGCCTATAATCTAATGGCAGAAAGTTTCTTATGTAAAGTGATTTTATATTCTAGGTTTCATGTTGTTGCACACTCACTGAGCCATTATAACATTGGACAGGTAGTCATTGTATAGCCAACTCCACATTTGTTCGAATCCCATCTAAACATACCCTGTTGTTTCCTTAAGCAAGAAACTTTATCCTACTAGCTCAGTACTGGGGGACCAGGAAGTTGACTCGAAATTGATTTATCTAAGTTGTAAGAACTTGTTTCACAATCAACTGAAACAAATTGGTATAAACTAAATTCACCATCTTTACAGCTATAACAACCCTGAACTTTAAAGTTTATTCAAAGACATTACTAGCTTAGTTCTCACTATATATGTATATACCTACATCATTGGTTACATGGGAATTAAGATCTGTTTGAAATCTTTGTCAACTGCCTGATAAGATATTTCATGATGTTTAACTTGAGACAGTATGTTTATATGTACTGTAAAATGTGTCTCCGAGGGGATTTCTCTAAACTCTTAAATTAAAGTTAAATTTGTTTAGAACTTGCAGTTGCAGTTTTCAAAGATTTACAAAATGTCTGAGAAGTTTATAAACACTTAGCGTATATCTTGTTCTTGCTGTTAATTTTCTTTTTAGCCGGATTTTTCAACAAAAAAATTCGGCTAATAGTTTGGCAAAACATGGGCGGGTAGTTGTCCGGTGTAGTTAACAATTGCGTAAAAGTTTTTCTTTTCCTTATATTTCTGCCATTTATTGTCAGATCTTTATGAAATTTTGTACAATGATAACATATCATGTGATGAAGAGAATTAGAAAACCACAACTCTACCTAGCTTTATTATGGATTATTTCTCTTTGTAATTTTTGCGTTAAAGTTTTTTCAATCCAGCTTTAATGTGGTATCCACATTACATTTCTCGTTTAACTTAAATAATAAGTTAAAAGACATGTTTTGCTCATTTGGTATTTGGTTTATGATAATGATAATAATTATATAATGATAATAAGGTCATCTGAACATGACCCTCTGTGCAACGTCAATAGATCCAATGAGTCATAGGATATCTGTTTAACGACGGGTCCAGCTGTGACCATGTATTACCCTCCTGAGATTATCTCTCAAAATACAATTTTAATCTTGTTACCCTTTAATAAAAGTGCCATAAATTCAAGACAATATTTGATAATTTCATTAATCTAAATACTTCTTGTCCCATAAATGAAGCTATAAAACATTTCACTAATTTTCTCATTATCAAAGATCTCTTATCTTTATTACCAATTATATTTGTATTTTTAAGAAACCCAAAAAGTCACCAGAGAGTAAAAAGTGTTCGTTTCTGACAAAAAATAAACAATAAAACATAAAATATCTGATATTTCTGACAGCCTCTATTTCAAATTGGTTTAAACAAGAATCAAACTAAAAACAGATCCTATAAATCATAGGGTGGCAATTTCTTTGGAAGGGGGACAGGTGAAAATGGTAATTGTTTAAATCAGTGGCTTGATGCTTGGAGACCAATATTTCTTTAAGACAAAAAATGACAATCAGTTTATCACAGAATATTAACTTTTAGAACATTTTAGATAAAGGTACTCGCTCACAGATATTGGTTTTTTTTTAAATTACTTGTCAATGCCTGTTATTGTGATTAAAAAATGTCCCTTCCCCCATACAAGCCTTAATGATAGATGAGGGTCTTCATTGGAATAAATGCTAGAGGTTTGAGCATGTTTGCCACTTGCTGAACACTACATTCATCAATGCTATGTATACATGTGAACCAAAAGGCTTTTGTGAAAATAATGACAAATTATCTGCTTTGAACATTTATAGGAGAAAAAACAAGAGGAGAGAAAACCAGAGTATAAATCATATCATGCCAGGTAAACAAATTCCACCAAGTCTTGTTGACCAGGCCCTAGTATCCAAGTTTTAACCCATGGATTGACAGACAGAATCATGCATATTATCTTTGTTACAATTGATATATTGTTGTATTTATTATTTATTCCTTTTTGGGTGTTGCCTTATCAGGTACTGCCCAGAGTTACTTCTGTTGTTCATGTTTATATTTGTTATAATTGTTTTACTTTAATGTTTACCAGGCTTGATGTACTATATATTATGTATAAACTGTTGTTAAGAGGCCCACTGGCCTAGTAAGATTTGACTTCACCTAACTGTGTTGCCTTTATAAATAAAGTCCTTAATACCTTTATCATCATTATGACCATCATCATCATTATCATCATCATCATCAACATCATTATATTCAACATCAACATCATCACCATCGTCAAACACCATCGTCATCATCATCATTATATTCAACATCATCATCATCAACATCATCATTATCATTTCCAGATATCACAGCTTCACCAAGTTTATCTATATATTATAAAATCCTTGACATCTGTTGTTCAGTTATAAACTATCAGTTAGTACAAGAAGCAATGTTACCTGGTCTAAGATGTTTAAAACAAGATATGTCCCAGGTGGCTCCTGAACATGAAGAAGTTATTACATCAATGATAAAAGAATATGAATCTAAAATAGAGACATCTAGACCAGCTGATAGGTATACTACTATATATATTTTGTTAGATTTAACCCTGCTGATTTAAATACTCACTGAAGTACTTGTAAATTGTTAAATTTCATTCCACTGTCAGTGGTGCAAACATTAATCCAACTCATTTAAATACTCGATTTGTTTGTTGATACCCCTACAGAAAGACGGATCACTTGTTTTTATTGATTTTGAGCACAGAAGTACTGTAATGAATATTTAAAGCAGCAGGGTTAATGTATGCTCCACTGACAGTTGAATGAGAGCCGTCTTATTTCTGCTTTCCATGCAGATCTGTTTGTTGGACCAATAGTTTTGCTGGTTGCTTGCCTCCTGGTCATCATTAATGCACTCTGTTGATAATACGGGTTCCTGCTCCTAAGCTTCTTTCTGCATTTGTATTTTAGGCCAGACCTTTTATATTTTTCTTCTTACAAAAATCCTGACCCTAATTTTTCAGAAATTGACAATTTTTTATCTTGATTATTGATTTTATTATGTATTACCCACTGTAATTATTTTTGCACTAAAAAAAGAAAAAAGCCAAACCCATCCCAGTAAGAATAAGCTTTATGTGTCAATTATCACACAGTGTGAGAAAATGTCAGTGAATTTCTAAGATAAATATCAATTTCACTCAGAACTTGTTAAAAATAGGTTTGAAAGTTGATTGTAATTGACATCTTTTATCTTTTTTTTTCTAATTTTGACCTACCGTAGTCATTTTTTCAAGAAAATTCTTGTACATTGTAAGACAATATAAAATGTGTGGCCTTATCAAGAAAAAAAACCACACTACATTACACTTGTTACATGCTTTCGATTGTACAATCAAGTCCCACTATTAGGACTATCCAATTTAATGGTCTTAATGTAGGCCCTTATTTCTTCTCAAATTTGGAAATGATTTTGGCATGATTTTGTAATAACCAATGTGATCTTTATATTTGTTGTGGAACTTTTAACATTTCTCACGAGAACTCTCCTTGACTGTTCATAAAAACTCTTGAATTTCCTGATAATTCCAGCGCAATTCCAGAACTCTTAGTTTTTACCATATTGTGAATGAAACTGGAACATATAATTCTTGTATTGTGGAATACTGCGGTTCCAAATATTATAGAATGACATTGTAAAGTATATATTACATCATTTCAGGTCTTCCAGTTTCACAGGAAACTTCGCTGCCACTGGGGAAGATATGAAAGCAAGAATGATGAGTAAATTAAAGGAATCAACAACTAAAGCAAACATATCCAGTTTATTTAATAGAAAGAAATAAGTTATATTAACATGTTGGTTGTACATAGGCTGTAAATATTCTCCTGTCAGAAACAATTGTTTGAAACGTGGAGGGAAGAATTATTAGGAGGGTAGAATTTTTACCGGGGATAGGGGGAATTGTTGTGGGGTATAATTGTTGTTAGTGGGGGTTGTTATGGGGGTGTTGTTTTGAGGGATCCATGGGGTGCAAATAATTTTCCAGGGAATTTGATAAATCTCTACTCTAGTAGTGATTTTGATTTTTTGTATTTACATAATGTATATGCATTTTTTAAATTTTGAGTAGGTTCCAAATGTATTGTTATTCAAATAAAGGGTTGCCTGCAAGACTGTAGTAAGTACATTGCCTGAAAGAGCAAGTTACTACAGTCTTGCGAGCAACCCTCAAACTGTATATTGTAAAACAAAAAATGTATAGTGTCTGAACTGTAATGTGATTCCTGCTTTATTTGTTAGACATTTCTCATTTAAGATATTTAATTTGGAAAAATTAACTGATTTATATTATTGATTTTAATACATATAAGAAAAATCTTTTACCCCTGAATGAGGAAATCATTCTATAGATTGTTATGTTAGTATTAAAACATAAAATTATCATTAGGCCACTAATCAGTGCCATCCAGAATAACCTTTACACTTTTGTATAAATGTGATTTGTTTTTATTTTGTTATCAATCTTCATAAATTAAAAACATATCTGAAGATTAATGTACATGTATAACAAGTACAATTGTATGAAGTATAACAGTAACATCTATTCTCTTTAAAATGTTGCAATTTATCATAACTAACCCAAAGCGTAAATAATTCTTCAGTAAAATTTGATTGTATTAATGAGAAGCAGCTTTTTTACAAGTGTAAAGGTTATTTTGGATGGCACTGTATAATTTTGTTTAGCTGCATGTAAGATTTGCTATGCTTCTGTTAAAGTGGAGGCACAACAAATCTAAAAGCCCACAATATATCATGGTACGTATTTCCATACAATGCCAGTGTATTGCAGTATATCGCAATTCGCTTCTGGTGTATCTTGACAGCCCTAATTATTTTTATTATGAATTATGTCTATGTTGTAGTAGATTTATTCAATTTTATTTACTGTACAAACAGTCTGTCAAGTTTTTGACAACATATTGGGCATTATTGAGAAAAAGATGAACCATGATAGAATTATTAAATAAAAACAATAAAGCTAGATAAATTGTATCCATTTGTTAAACATTATCACATATTAAATTCAACTAATTATATGCAAGCATTATTGCTTCATTTTTTCTCACATCATGGCGGCGACTCTGTATATAAATGCCTTCATTTAATCTGATGGTGATATGTTTATCAGGGGTGGATTCAGGATTTTTTTCTAGGGGGGTCCAAACTTTTTCTAGATGGGGGGTCCAAACTTTCAATCCACAACCACATTATACACATTTTTCAGAAAAATGCAACATTTTAATAATAAAAACTACATAATCATTAAATCTATGTTAAGCACCAAGAAAATTGCTTGATGCTACTTAAAAATGACTTACTGTCAATAAATACACTAATGGACAGGCACATTTTGGAAATTCCTGGGGGGGTCTGGACCCCCCTGATCCCCCTGCTAGATCCGCCTATGTTTATAGAGATTTATGAAGGTTTGACTTCTTTATTTCTTGTCAAGATATTCCACCGGGGACTCAAGATTTGTGGTAGACAGTAATTTTTGTTGATATAATTTTTCTTTACTATCTAACATCCTGAAATCCATGGAGACGAAAGTCTCTTCTAAATGTTACACCATACCACCTTTTGTTATAATACAGTGCCAGTCAAAAGTTTGGAGACATTTATCTTAGTTGACCTACTATTATAAAATGTTATTATTTGTGTAAGTGGCACATATTTAATGCTGGCTGATTTAAATACTCGATATTTGTTCAGTAATCCCTGTACATAGATACTGGTATCTGTTTATATTGATAATGAGTAACAAAGCTCTGTAGTGAGTATTTAAATCAGTGGTGTTGATGTATGTGCCACTGACAAATGAATAGAAATTAACGATATTTTTCTATTGTCAAAAAATATACATGTAATAACCATTTATTTTGAAATGTGTTTTCATTTTGCTTTTATCTATAGTTGAGACTTCAAGAATAGCTTGAAAACTATGATATGGAAAAGAATTACATTTTGTATGGTTTTTGGAGCTTTCAGGATGTCAGATGCTGAATCTAATAAATAAATAAATAAATGTGATGCATTCATGAAATTTGTTTTCATTTAATCAAAAGTCATTGTAATTATATAAAAAATAATGGCTGTGCTAAAACAGTTATTGAAATTAAGAGAATTTAGTAAATAATCAAGGTTCCACAAAAAAGCAATCATTGAACTAGAAGAATTACAGTAATTTTTTTGTTCCCAAACGTTTGGCAGGTACTGTATATAACTGAATGATTTCCCCCACTGAATTTTTACAAGTGGCAGTATTCAAAATGCATGTTAGGTAGCATGAATAAAATTCCAATAATTTTATTTGTCATGTTTATTTTTCATCATTTTCTCTGAAATGTCTTTTATATCATTGTTAAATTGATATTGTTTGTTTTATATATTGTTATTTGTTTACATGTTTTTATATAATTATTCTGTTTTAATTTAATGTTGCTTAGGTGACTTTGTGTTGTAATGGTTTGCTATGAACTTTGATCTAACTAAAATTATTACTTGATTAATGTTGATTGTTTTCATAATTTAGGTCTGGGGATTTTTTTTAAAAAACAATGTTTGCTTAAGCTTATTATGAAAAACATACAGTGTTTTAGTCATTGCCATACTTTACACAAGCACTAGCACAATGATTTCATTGCGGCAACTCAGTTTTTTCTTCCGGTACACTCCATATGTACAGTGGACAATTTGACTGGCAAAATCTCATTTTCATGAATATATGCATGAGGCAGGGGAGACCAATCTTCTTTCAATGAAATCATATGTCACAATTAAATACTCAAAAATAAAAATAATGTCATGTTGGGAATTTCTTCACCCGCTTTTGAAAAATCACTCATGGAGGCCACAATTTTGAATGGTAAACCAAACCCTACATTTAAGATGTTATTTCATTGGCTCGTTTTCCATAATGGTTTCCTTGTGGAACCAATGAAAAAACTGCCTCATTCATTTATTATTCATGATTATGAGATTTTCCCTAACCAAATGGTCCACGGTACATAATGCAGCATAGTGAATTAATATATCGTAGAATAACTCACTATAAATTTTAATATTATGTTTCATAGCATTTGGCATTATTATCAACTAGCCTGACTATATGAAATCATTAATTGTACTAACCTGATAAAATTTTATTCATCATCATCACTATCAAAATCATCATTATCATCATCACATCATCATCGTCATCATCATCATCACCATCAAAATCATCATTATCATCATCACCGTCAGCATCATCGTCATTATCATCATAATCATCACATCATCATCATCATTATTGCTATTTTTATGACTGGATTTGTACTGATTCATGGGTATAGTTCAAGTTTATCTTGTCTCCCTGTCCAAGGTTTATCTGTGTTGTTTTGTATACTTTCTTGCTCAAGGAAAAAAAAATTATAAGTACTAGATTGTCTGTATTTGGAGTTATTCAAAACAAAGCGAAGGTAGAAAATGTTTCCTAAAATGCTAAATACATGATTGTACTACAATGCCATTACTGAAAGATAGTCTTTGAATTTCCGAAAATGCAAACTACTAAATTGACACTAATAGAAGCTTGTCTTCATTAGAAAATGCTAATTCTTCAATGCCACTTCTGAAAGCTAATCTTTGAATGTTCAGAAAATGCTAAATTCTACAATGACACACCACTGATTGCTAGTCTTTGACTGTCTGTCTGTTACAATTACTAGTTTATTCTTGTCTTGATGTTTATATAGGTTTATATTTTATAGTCTAGTGATTCATAAAATTGTCTTGTCTTTCTGAGATGATATAAATCTCAATGAGTCTAGAAAAATATTTTTAGATTATTTTTTATAGTATATATGACATGTGTATATCTAAATCCCAATATTTTTAGTCATATCCTGTCAGGTGACCAGTTCCTGTTTACTGTAAATCACAATATAAGTCTGGATTACCTGCCCCTTGCAACTATCGTTATTGGGTCAGACCAAGCACAATAATGGCTGCGCCCTCAATTTATCTTCAGGTTACAAAAAAGCCTAATTTAAGGTATCCACTGTAGTTCTTGTTCTAAGATTATTTGATTTTAGCCTTCATAGTGAGAACTTTTCATTTGAAGCATGATTATCCGATATCTTGTACACTGACAAATCACAATATTTCATTCACACCCTGACTGTCAGTTGACTGATACGTGCTCACTGCCCTATCACGTGTGTTTATCAAAATCACACTATTTTCAGTTTTATCCTGGCAGTCTGTTGGCTGGTTCCTGCTTACTTACCTTGGAGAGACTTAAATCTCAGGACACATTATTTTAATTTGTACAAAGCTGGGGCAGTGGTCCAGTGGTAGGACGTGTGCTTTGGAATCGCGAGGTCTTGGGTATGATCCCCACTAGGGGCACTGCTAATTTCCTTGAGCAAGAAATTAACCTACAATTGTTCCACTCGACCCAGGTGTAAATAGGTACTGTGAGGGATCGCCTGTCTGAGGGTGGTTTCAGTGATTAGGAGTTATCAAACAAAATTGTAAAGTTGGCTGAACATGTATTTAGAAGCAGACTTTATACTGCACTTTAACTTTAACTACTTGATACAGAGGCACTATGACAAATCTTCTGTAAGAAATGTAGGTCTTGTCTGTGAATGAAACCAATCACTAATTGCCTTACAGTGATGCACTTTGTATGCTGAATTAACTTGTGTTGGTTGTCAGATTGTCAAATGTTTGCTTTCATTGTTTATAAATACTATGATAGATATTTGCCTCTCTTTGTCTATTACTGCTTGTTAACATATCACAAATCAAAATATTTATGTAAGACAGCTTATCAAGTTTATTTGTTACTTTGTCATTTTGTTCTATATAGTATTTGTAAATATCATTCAACTGTCAGTGGTGCATACATTAACCCTCAAAATTTAAATACTCAATTATTGATAGTTAAATACTGCCTTGTATTTAAATCAGTGGGGTTAATGTGTGCCCTTCTGGATTGTTGAATAAAATTCACACTGCTCACCATTAAATAAAATAGATCCATTATTTATTGAAAGTTCAAACTTTTGTGACACTGGTTGTTGGAATGATTTTTCATTATGTTTGTTAGATGTCCAAGGTTCCTTACATTAGATATACTGGACCTCCAAAAGTTCTCAGACTAATCAACTTTTAAGAAAACTGTCCTTGCACATCCCAAGCAGTTATTCTACAATTGAAGCTTATTGATGTAACATAGCTTGAATCGTATGTTAATAAACTAATTAATACTGATTTCAGATGTGGCTTAGATGACTTTGTTTCTTTGGTAAATTTGAATCACTTTATTATAAAACATTAAAACATAATTTAGCCCAATGACTTTTAGAGGGTGCTGTATTTTGAATAGAAGTAACTTTGGTGTTTCATTTTAATATCATAGTATTGAAATACAGAAAGACTTTCGTGCACATTAAAACCTAACAAATCCATACTTACGATTACTCCTTACACATTAGATTTAAGTACAATCCGAGCAGGGCATAAAATGCGGGTGAAGTGTTTATTCTATCCTGTATTACTGGCAAATACTACTGCTTAGTGTATTAATGAGATTTGACTCCCCCCATTCGCAGGCTTATCAATTAAAAGTAAACACATGTCACTGACACTGAAACAAAGACGCGTCAGTTGATTGAGGGAACTACTTTTATCGCCTAGAAATAAACTGCATAGTAAATTAGAGACACATGTATCACTCCGCAGGTTAAACCTGTCAGGCATTTGAATCGTCAATAGTTTTTGACTTGTGGTATAATTTAAGCCTGTCTGCAAAATCACTGAAAGTCAAATAAAAACAAGTAAGAATTTCTACTCTAAGACATTTAACAATAGTTTGTTGTTTACTTAAATCATGGTAGCTATATTTTGTTTGATATGTTAGTGGTATAATTTCCACAGTGTATAATAGTCATATAATTGTCATATAAAGTTGTCAAATTCATATAAAAACTTACATTATATCAGAGAATTCTAAACAAGACAAAATATCTTGTCATTTCACTGGGGAAATCTTATTGTTCTTACATTTTATTGTTTATGTTCCATTTGTGTATAATTACATTTTAGACCATAATAATCACCAAATGTTCTTTCATGGGTTGCATATTGTCTATTTTATGATATAAGAGAGTGAGGTGCATAGGGGTATTCTATTTTTTCCATAGGCGCAAGTTGGGAAAAAAGCTTAATTGAATATAAGGGCATTAACTCATGATTTATTTTTTCTTTTCAATTCCTAGAGAAATTTATTTATCATGAATTTTTTTGAAATCTTTCCACCTTCTTCAACTGACCCATTTTGATCACATGACCGATGAAAGGTCACGTGATTCAAAAAATACTGTTGTAAACCAAAAATTTAAAAATAAATGGCTTTTGCTGTGAGTAGAACTCAATGAGTGATCCAGAGCAAAAGAACCTCATTGGATGAACACTTAAATCAGTTCTTACATGGGGTTTCCCCTTGTTTAGTAGCAGAATGTAGCAATTCCGCATTAAACTTTGTAGGGTTATTTTACTACTTCAATAAATATAGTCTATTTTATTTTGTATATTCTATCAAAACCTCATGTCCTACAGCGCAATAAGCAATTTGATTACTATATCGTATATACTGTATGGTTTATATATTATATTACTATTTTCTAGTGCCTCTTATTGTAGAATTGTTATAGATTTATAAATATATCAAATATAGAAATAATTCATTGATTTATTATATATAATGTATACATTGGTTAATTAGGCTGTAACAAATTAATTGTTTAATTATTATCCCCCTCCTATCTCAGTACCCCAACACCCTATTTTTATTCTGCATGGCAAAATCTAGTAAAAAAAACAAAAATAAGTAAGTATATTCTTAATAAAGAAAGCATTGATACTTAATAATGACAGACTTTCTAGTTATACATGTACATCGTTTTCCATGGTCTGTGTTAAGAAATCCATTAAGAACTTTAATTCTCTCAACCCAAGTTTTTGGGGAAAAAAACGATGATAATTAAATGATTAATTAATCACAGCCTAAGTATACAATTATTAAGTGTATATATACACTATAAAATGTGACAAGTATGTTGTGATTGCATTATAAATATATATCATTCCATCAGATATTTATTTCACCCAACATTTTATATTGCTTTTTGTTAGTTAGGCCACACTTTTTATATTTTTAGCCTTATCAGAATTTTCCTGAAAAAATGAGTACAGCAGGCCAAAATAAAAAGATAATTATAAGATGTCAATTACAATCGACTTTCAAACCCATTTTGTACAAGTTCTGAGTGAAATTGATATTTGTCTTAGAAATTCACTGTCATTTTCTGACACTGTGTGATACTTGACATGTTGAGCTTATTTGTACTGGAATGGGTTCAGTTTTTTTTTCATTTTTGGTGCAAAAATAAGTATGATGGGTAAAAAACCAAATAATCAAGATTTTTTTATTTCAATTTCTGAAAAATTAGGGTCAGGATTTTTGTAAGATGAAAAATATAAAAGGTCTGGCCATACAAGTGTAGTTGTTGTTTTTATGAAAATCATTATATGCAGTATGATTCTAGAGGAGTGGATTCAGAAATTCAGAGTATCCTGATTAGAATGTTAACTGTATTTGAAAATTCCACAAAAATTTATATTTTCTATTTCTTCTCAATTTTCATCTACATGTATCATGTATTGTTATATATAACTGCTGGAATATCCCACCTATTATTTATAAATAGACTATTCTTAAATAAAACTATGAAAGGCTTTATCCCTAGTATAGGTATAGGTCTTGTTAGCCAGGTTTTTCAACAGTATATACCATATATTTCTGCCATTTATTGTCAGATCTTTATGAAACTTCATACAATGATAACATACCATGTGATAAACAGAATTAGAAAGTAACCACAACTCTACCTGGCTCTATTATGGATTATTTCCCTTTGTAATTTTTGTGTTAAAGTTTTTAATATGTTGGATATCTCTGTCATTTATGGTCAGATCTTGATGAAAATCTGGCTTTAATGTGGTTTCTACATTACATTTCTTGTCTTCACATTGTATTGAAGGAAAGGCTGAAAAAATACATTAATTTTGTGGTCATGTATTATTAAAACTGTTTAGTCATTTTTGTGTAATATTTATGTATAATACATTTGTGCAATCTTGTTTTTTTGGTATGTCTTATTTAAAATGATCATGGTAAATTTAATCAAACTTTAATGATTCTTTTGAAAGTCTATTGTTATTAAATGGCTTATTGTAGAACATTTCTTAATTCTTCTCAATGAATCAATTAATTTTACTCAAACTATAAACAAAAAGAGAAATTTCATCACTTTTTTATTTTCATTTTTGGGGAGGGGTAAGCAACTTATCTTATTTAGGGGTAGGGGTACTAAACTTGTTCCCACATAAGACATTAACATTTTTGTTGATTAATGTGTGACATACTAAAAGTCTTGACATCACGCCATGTTTTATTGTTCCTTACTATGCTGAAGGTGAGAGCTATTAAAACTTTAATGTAAAATTTCTGCCAAGCATTCTTATTTGTGTTGTCTGAGTTGCCTCTTTACTGGCAGCTTGTTTATGTCACATTTTATACTAATGGTAAAACTCCCTAAAATTCGTAATGGACTGTTCCAAATGTATGTCAGGACAAGTCCATTATTATAATTGAAGGAGTTAAAAATTTATTTTTTGCTCCATTGTCTAAGTGTTGTGAATTGAATAATTATCTTATTATATATACGCAATGATCAAGCATACAGAAATATTTATCCTGTAAATATACAACAATTATGAAAATTAGGTTAATTAAAAATTTAGGAGTTTATAGTTACAGAAATAGAATTTGTCCGCTTAATGCAACGCTGCTTTTACTTGTTTTTTAATCACTATAATTTGCATTTTTAAAATAACCCCATGATATACTAGTACATGTACATGAAAAAAGGTTTGAACATATTTAATTTATGGGGTGAAATGGCGTTTTGCTTTGAAATTTTAGGGGCCAAATAAACACATTTTGCTTTGAAATAATAGGGGCCAAACGGCATTTTGCTTTGAAAGTTTTAGGGCCAAGTGGCATTTTGCACTAACTGTAGAAGAGGCTTTGTTTCACTGAATCATAATCTAAATTTCTGGCTCACTTGAAAAGGTTTTGAAAAAAAAACAAAGTTGAAGTAGTGTTGCATTTAGGTGACGATATGTTATTCAAGAATTGTGATATGTTTAGACTATATATTGTTATTTATGCATTTTATATTTGCATTCCACCTACATGTATACATGTATTTATTTACTACATTTTATAAAATGTCTACTGTACGTATATGTCTAATAAAAATTGTGAAAATAATTTCACTTTAAAAAATAAAATCATTAATGTGTATTTTGTTGTTGGTTGTTTCTTATCCTGCCTACAGTGCCCTTTAAAAACTTTTGGACTGATGTAATTTTTAAGAAAAACTGATATCGCCTGCTGCTTTATTTATTCAACTTAGTTAAGCATGAAATGTATTCATCTGTCCCAGGTCAATCTGTTATGCCTCAGTGTGATGTCTGCACAGTGTGATCACTGAAGCATGAAATATATTCATCTGTTTCAGGTCAATCTGTTATGCCTCAGTGTTATGACTGCAGAGTATGATCACTGAAGCATGAAATGTATTCATCTGTCCCAGGTCAATCTGTTATGCCTCAGTGTGATGACTTCTGTCTTAGATTATTTCCCACAAAGTGTAATGCCTGTTTATTGAGAAACCTGAGCTGAATATTAGGAGCAATGGTCAAGTGGTAGGATGCATGCTTAGGGATCGAGTGGTCCCGGGTTCGATCCCCACTAGGGGCACTGCTAATTTCCTTGAGCAAGAAATTAACCTACAGTTGTTCCTCTCCACCCAGGTGTAAATGGGTACTGTGAGGGGTCGCCTGCCCGAGGGTGATTTCAGTGATCAGGAGTTATTGTACAAGATTGTAAAGTCGGCTGAACATCGTATATGGAACCGCACTTTAACTTTTAACTTTTTAACCATGCTCATAAAAAAGATCTTTAAGCAATCTACAGAACCCACTGAACGTCCCTCAAAGTCAGGTCAACGATTTTCTCAATAAAGTGTAAGTTTTTCCATACAAGTTACTGAAGACAATTAGCTTATGAGAGTCAACTATATTCCAACAGATGAGTTAGCCGCCATACATAACATATTACATGTATAAGGTGATTATGAATGGTGTGAAATTCAATTTAAAAACAAATTTAGGATGAAGAATAGATTTTAAACAGAATTCATTCTAAGTATTGAAACTACATTGAGCATATAAGAAGCAAAGCGCAAATTAATATAAGTTATTTTATTTATATGTATCATGTATATACTAATATATTTTATCATGAGCAAGAATAAACAGAATTGGGACTAGAAGAGAAATTTCCTCACTTAATGATGGTTATAATATTAATAAACTAGAAATAGCATGTTCTGTGAACATATTGCCTTTTTTTACTTTTTAATCTAAGGGAGATAACATGAACAGGAAAGTTTACGAAATGAAAGTTTCGAGCTTGTTAACACATTAAAACGTCGTTTTAACTAGCGCGACGTTTTCTACACGTGTTTAATACGTGTGACGATTACACGTCGTTGCCATGGTTAAGTCGCGATGAAAATGAAAATAACTGTCATATTTATAAAATACAATGGTGACTCTACATGTACACCGACTTTCGTGAAGTTTGACTGACTTTTGATTTTTATGAAACATTTTATCCACCTATCTTAAATGCGGAAATGGCATATCATTATTAGCATATTCAGTTTGTTACTTTATGATGATTCTATATTGATTTGTATTTTTATACAGAAATAAATATATCTATAAACGCCTCATTTTATATGACAAGAGATGTAAACGAGTAATTTGGCTTAATTTGGTTATACATGTATGTATACCTGCATTATTTCATGTCTCACACAAGTTGTAAAATATCTACTTTTATAACTTAGTTGACACAACCACTATTTATAACATCCATATGACGTAAACAAGAGACATTAATTATCTAACTATATATAATAATTACATGAGCAATGTATCATGACTTAATGTTTTTTAGCATTCAAGTAGAAATCTACAATTTTACGGCTAAGATATCTAAACAGAATGGATTGTGAGTTTTTGACAATGTTTCGGCTCAAATGCATAGTTTATGCATTATTATATTGCAATACGCTGGCAACGTATCGCGATACGTACAACGATATATTGAGGGCTTTTAAATTCGTTGTGCCTCCGCTGTATTTAACAGAAACAATGCAAATTTAACATGCAGCTACTGATAGAATCTAGCCTCTTTAAGTATTTACAGTCATTAAGGACTGTGACGCGCCAAAATCGGTTAAAATTTTGTAACTTAAGGTTAAATTGAATAAACAATGGAAAAACTGACGCTTTGCAACTTTCATTTCGCGAAGGGAATAATTTTCCAACGAAATGATAAATATCGCCAAATACCGGTACGTTAAAATCGTATCGCGGTACCGTATTGCCGCAGCTGCGTATTGCAATGCGCATATATCGTGACAGCCCTACTATTTAGATAGTCTAGTCCTAAAAGTGGAACTTAACTGTATATGTAATTGCTCTTTGTATATTCAGAGAAAATAAAGGAATCAATTAAAACTTCAGTAAAATCTCTAGTGTGAGGTTGGTGCTCCTTAGATTCAGTGCTCCTTTTCATAAAAAAATCTTACGAAAAAAGTTATCGTAAGTCAATTTCATAAAATTAGCCGTTCAAAGTCAGATTATAAGCATAACAATGATATGATATTCAAAAGGTTTAAAAATTTTTACACAATTCTTTAGTATTTAGAATTGATAAACCAAAAAATGATCGTACTATTAATGTTTCTTACTTTTGACTTACGAAGACTTTTTTCGTAAGAATTTTTGTGACTCACTTTAAAAGCGCCACTGATTTAAAACCCCTAGAGGTAACTATTTAAACACTGTCTATTCCAAGGTAGAAACCCCTTAGGTTCTTGTTTTTGTTACTTGTTTGTAGCATTGTTGTAATAACAAACGATTACAAATGTTTAACATCTCCCTCTTTGACTTTTGGCTTCGTGGAAGGTTGTGTATTTTGACTGATGCTGTTCTTAAAAAGTTTTAGACACTCCTTAATGAACCTTTTGTCAAATGTCTTAAAGGTACTAGTTCACTGATTTGGTTAAGATTTTCTATATTTTCAAAACACCATTCAGTGTAATTGTGTCAAAAATAATTCTTAATATTTTAAGAAAAACTGACCTATAGATTGCAAGAAATGTACAATTAAAGTCACAAAAAATGCACTAAAATTGTCTATACTGTGACATACGGGGTAGATATTTACTACATGAAACACCATCATTTATAGTTGTATGTCCATTTGCACTAAAATTGTCATTATCAAAACACTAATTTCCTGCTTCAAAAATGTTTCCATACAATTTAACTAGTTTCAAAAAAGTTGATATTTAAGTTGAAATTGTGAATGAGTACCTTTAAAAAATCTTCCATTACCTAAATTGGACTAGATAAAACTTGTTTTAATGTATGTATCTAATGAATAAAAAAACAAGTTAAAAATACCACAATCAAATTACGTCATTCGATACCATTTAGGTCATACCACCATAAAAACATGGTAGTATTAAAGCTTGTATCTTAAACAACATTTATGTTTGACAAGTGGCATTAAAACAAATGACGCAATTAAAAGAAAAGCTAAATTGGTACATTCAAATTTAAACATTGCTCAATACATTGAAAGGCACATTTGTATTTCGAAACATTTTCAAATATCAAACGGTCAAACGTTTAAGAGATGTTTATTATTGCTAATTAACAAGTCAACTTGTGTCAGTTTTTCTTAAAACAAGGTAATGTTCACCAACGCATGTTGCCTGAGGCAGATGTATATAAATTAATGACGTTAAATGATTCACTTGGTTATAAGACTTGCTATACTGCTTGTATGTATAGTTCATAACAAATCATCACATCCAACATGGCCGTCTTAACACGCGGTTGTGATTTTGTGAGGATATTTGTTCTGTGTTCGTGTATGTGCTGTATTCTTAGTGCTGTGTTCGAGCCTTTTCCCTCGTCAAGGATTAATGATTCTGAACTTGATCCTGTAAACGAAACAAGTGGAATTAAAGATGAAAATAACGAGACACTCCTTGATGACTTCGAGGCTGTCTTAGTTCCTTCAAACATAACTGGGACAAAACACAACAACGATGTTCCCGAACTCGGACAATCGACGGCTACAGATGGGGATACTTACAATGAATTCAAACTTCCTGAAAAGTGGACTGAATTCTGTGAAATTTTGATTGGAGAATATTACGAATCACTGTTTACAAACAAAACAGAATTAATTACAATAAAATGTCACGTGACTACTGACCACTCCGATGTTTGGACAATGTCGGATCTTCGAGAATATTTAAAACAGTTTAACAACACCAATCTTCAATTTAGTGCGGAATTAACGTGTGAAAGTGGTGCTTTCGTTTCACTGTCTTGGCCTTTTAAAGTTGACAAGTTATTTAAACTATACGTGAAAGGATGTTTGATTAAAGACTTGCTTGCTGAATACAAAGGTGTTGATCATGGAGCAATGGCCCAAGATAATCTAAGAATTGTGGAACTACGAGATAGTACATATCTGGTATCTGTTGATAGCTTTATAGATATGTCTATGAATATAGATAAGATTGACAAAGAGTTTGATTGTGGTCATGAGGAGACAATTGAAGAATTAACATACAGAAACATCTCATTTGATTTTCTACAGAGTCGAAAACAAGTTTTGATGAAATTGACAGAACTTGGTGAACAGTTCTTGAGAAAGGCAACACAGATACCACATAAATGTGTGTTTAAACGTTTGATGAAACTCGATGAAGGAAAAAGTGAAAGTAGATCTATCTATCACATGGATTTAGTCACTGATAATGCTATATACAATGAATTAAGAACATTTAATATGTCGTATAATAGACTACAAGTCTTGAATGATGATCAACTACATTGGTCATTACGATTTCCTAAACTAGAAGTGTTTGATTTATCTCACAATCAGATAAGTAAGTTATATCGTTTTGAAGTTCCATTACACACGTCCCTGGATAGAGTCACCACCATCGATCTTCAATACAATCAAATTTCTACAATACATGTGAATGACCTAGAAAGATTCAGACTGATGCCAATGGTTTTTGTTGATTTAAGAAACAATGGATTAAACTGTAACTGTTCTGATGATATGACTGATCTCATTCAATACGTGTCATCGAAACAGCATCTCAGTATTTCAAACTTATCAGACTACAGTTACATCGAAGATCTAGAATGTTCCAATCCAGATAAACTATTTGGTAAATCTTTAAAATCTCTCACACCAGAAATGATTTGTGGACCTTCCGTGCACAAAGAGTATTTCCTTGTCCCAATTCTCTGCCTAAGCGCCTTTATTATTGTTATTATCATTTTGTTATTTATTGCATTGCGATATCGACAGGAAATAACCGTCATTCTATTTACAAGGTTCAATATAATTATTCCATGTCAGACAAGAGAGAAATTTGACAATAATAAGGAATTTGACGCTTTCGTTAGTTACAGCAGCAACGAAGAAGAGGAGGTCGAGAAAATATTCGAAGATCTTGAAAACCGAGTGGACGGAATGTCAAGGCCGGATTTAAAATTTTGCATGCATCATCGCGATTTCATAGCAGGTAAAACTATATTTGATAATGTTACTAGAGCTGTAGAAAACAGTAGACATACGATTATTTTGTTGTCAAATCACTTTCTGAACAGTGAATTCTGTCTGTACGAATTTCAAGAAGCATTTCGTCAAAGTATTATGGAGAAAAGGCGCCATCTTGTCATTGTTATGATGGAATCCATACCGGAAGAGAAGTTACCACGTGACCTTCGAAGATGCGTGAAAACGTTCACTTACATAAGAAGGGATGATTATCTCTTCACTGAGCGGCTAGTTTACGCTTTGTCTGTTAAACCAAAGAATAAAGTGGTTAAAATTCCCGCCACTGTAACTAATACGTCATCGTCGAGTGATTCGGACAGTCTGGGAACATCTTCTCCGAATAAACACTCGAATGTCAACAATTGGAGTAAAAACAAAACCAATAAAAAACTGTCAGTAACATGTGGGAAAACAAACTCTTGTACTGAAAATGGTGACATTGATATGAACACATCGCCTGTTATGAATGAATATGAGCAAATCTCTGAACTTAATGAAAACGATCATACAGGAATATACAGAAAACTATCGAAATCAGGCAACGGAAAACTTGATTTAAATATAAAACAAATCAGTGATGTTAATCTAAGTCCTGTGGAGAGAAAGATTCTACAAAAAGTAGTTGAGTATGATAGAAGCATGTCTCAGTTATCACAGGACACAGGATATGGTAGTGATCTAGCATCAATTGGTGATCGACCCTCACCTGAAATAAATGAAGATTTTGATGATTATCTTCATCCAGTATCATGTTAAATAAATTTAGATAAAAACTATTTTTATTACCATAGACATTTCTCAAAAACTGGTAGTTAATTGTAATGTTTTCATCTTGTCCAGTGGTGCGTTTCACAAAAATTCTTACGAAAAAAATCTTCGTAAGTCAGTTTCATAATTATAATTAGCACTTCTAAGTCAGACCGATAATAAGCATAATTATGATATGATATTCAAAAGGTATACACAGTTCTACTCAATGCTATAATATTTATAATTGATAAGTAAAAAAATGGGCGTATCATTCACGTTTCTTGCTTTTGACTTACGCCGAATTTTTTTTGTAAGAATTTTTGTGAAAAGCACCGCTGAGTTTGTGTGATCTATGTCTCTGACCTTGTCAGATTTTCAAATTATATCAACTACAATTTTGTATGGACAAATTGGAAAAAAATTACACCATTTTTATATACATGTAAAAGGGAATTAATAAATCACACTTTTTAAGTTTTCATTTATTAATAATTTTGCAACTGAATTTCATTTTGTAAATTTGATTCAAACTGATAATCATGATGCAATGAATGAAAATATTGTTTTGGGATCATTTATCATGAATTTAATGACTGTTAATAGGCATTAAGGGAGCTCTTCCTTAAATATATTCTACATTACTTCATTTATGTTTAAACATTTAAGGTGTTGCTGTAGAGACCACTTTATCAAATTTGAGAAGAAAAATGGTCCCTATATTTAGACCGTTCTATGGATTTTAATGGGCCTGATAGAAAAACTTTACTATACATAAATGTATTTTATATATATATATATATGTTTTATATGTACATATTTTTCTTTGGCATGTAAGTACCCCCCCTTCTCTCCCCTCTTTCCCCTCTCTCTGCTGGATCTCGTTTTCTTTTAAACAGGAATTACTTGACAGTGTCATGCAAGTTAAAATGAACTGTTTAAAAGTTTAATTAAGTACATGTACAGATTTTGCTAGCTTTATGACAGCGGGTCAATGGCAAATATTAAAATTTCAAGCATATGAATTATCAATTGAATTTTTTCTTCAATTTCTTAATTAGGTTATTTAAGGCCTCCAGCCCTTTAAAAATCATATGTACAGTGTAGAAAACACTTAAGTTTATTTAGTTATTTTAATAATAAATTCTTTAACCAAATTGGTTTGCCCAAATGACCTGTTTATGGCCTTTAAATTTATTTTTCCTTTTCTTACTTGAAGACTTTTTGTTTAAATTGCATGTCATGATTTGATTATGTATACCGTATTTCGTTGAAAGATTACAACAAGAAATATTTGGACAAGTGGTACATTCTTCAACATAGTCAATGACAAGAGGTCTCATTTCTTTGAATATCATTTTCTGTGTTTATTGTTAAATTTTATTCAACTGTCAGTGGAATATACATTGACCTCACAGACTTAAGTACTCATTATTGGACATTGCAGTCAGTGCTCGAATTTAAGCCCACATACTCGCAAAATGCGAGTGGATTTTGAAAATTGCGAGTAACTTTTATTTTAACTCGCTAACTTTTGCAAGTTGAAATCGTTGCAAAATATTTCTGTCTAAACTAATGAGGCTCAAATCAGCATTGAATCAGTCAGATAGATAGATAGTATTAATAAAAGATTCACAGTAACATAGTCACACAATAGCACCCTTGTTCTATCAATAGTTAAATTTAGTACTATGTTGTTTTTATATTGCATATATGAATAGTTACTATGTATGACATTTAAATTTGGAGAAGAAATGCCAGCGATTTTCATCATTTTTGCTAGTTGAAATACAATCAACTCGCAAAAATTTGGAAGTCCAATTTTGAGTTAAATTTGAGCCCTGATTGCAGTACTTCTGTACTCACAATCGTATAAATAGATATCTGTATTTAAGTTCTGTAATTATTGAACAAATATATTTATAGTATTTAAATCAACAGAATTATTGCATGCGCCACTGACAGTTGAATAAATTTAATAATATATTTGTACAAAATTACCTTATCATATCTGTACATAATGTATGTAATAAGTACAGTACCCACCAAAAGTTTGGAGACAAAAGAAATTTACTAGAATTCTTGAATTTTGATTATCATATTAGTAGAATCATTATTTTTAATATGTTTAAGTTTACTTTGTGATAAAATGAAAACAAATTTCATGTATACAACACATTTATAAGATTCAGCATCTGACATCATAAAGCCTCCAAAACCATGTTTATTATAATTATTTTCCAGAACATAGCATTTTTTGCTATTTTTGTAGTCTCAGTTATAATTTTGAGGATAACTAAAAAATAAAACAAAATTAAGAGGCATTTCAAAATAAACAGTTATAGATAAAAGCTATTCAGTTGATCTAAAAGTGAATGTCTCCAAACTTTTGGTGGGTACTGTATATAAGAATACATCAATAAAATAGATGTAGGTATACAAAGCTAGGTCTCAAACTTACAATATCTCAGGGCAACGAAAATATGCATAATTCTGTAAGAGATAGGTATTGTAATAACTATTCTGTTTTGTATAATTTACAAGCTAAATGAGAAAACTGTATTTTATTAATGAATGATTGAATGATTCTGACAAACTTATGTGAATAATTTAAAAAATATGTATGAGACAACAAAAAGTTTTACACATGAAAAGTTATAATTGATGTTTTTACAGTCTACAAAATTAGTGGGTGTTCTAGACAATCTCATTTTAGTTCAGGCAACCTAAGTACTTTAGAGCAACCAAAAAACAACAAAATTTAATAGATATAGTGCTTGCTGCTAAAATGACCTTGTTGGGCAACCACTCTCATATTCCAATTTTGTTGAACGTTTAAATGATCAAGTTTTTTTACACATTGATGTAAAAATGATTGTAAGATTTATAAATTGTTTTCTAGTTCACTTCCTGGTCCTTCAGTATAAAGCAATTAAGAATATGTTTCTTGCTCAAGGAAACAACAAACAAGGGTTCATTAGTGACATTACATATGAGTAAAACATTATTGTCAACAAATCTTTTTTTTCAACTTATACAGTGCCCTCCAGAAGTCTTTGGACAAAAATCTGTTTATAGGATAAACTTGTCTGCACTTAACCTTTAAAAGTAAGAACAAAGAGTCATCTGAGCAAATCCAAACAAAACAGTTTAAATAAGTTTATCAAAAAATTTCTAACTATCATTCATGAGTAAATTTGAAATGTCCTGGCAAGCATTAATTTCTACATCTCAAAATTTCATTCGTCAAAAAAACCCCAAAACATTTGGAAGGTCGTGTATATTTTATTATTGTATATATGTTGTTATTTTCATTTCCTCATGAATAAATATCACATCATCATAATATAGCTTGTGTAGTTAAATCATTGCTATTAATTCACTTAATGGTCGTCACGTGACTGTCTAATTGACAAATAGGGCAATTATAATGATAATACTTGGTTTTACCAACATCATAGTAATTTATCATACTTTCCCATTCATCTCATCTTTGAAAAAAATAACGATGACATTTATATGTTTTACATAGGGAGGATCTCGCCTACATGAGTTGATCTCGTGAGTATCATAAAGGGTTACTGGGGGGGGGGGGGAGCGTCCAATTATTCAATGTTTTATCACTCATTTTTCTCATAAACTGCACTATAATTGTACAGCTGAATTATTATGAGATTTTAAATAATAAGCTGCCCAGAATATCCTTTAAATTTTCAAAATATGAGTATTAATAAATTTTATTTAACTGTCAGTTGGGGCATACATTAACCCTGCTGATTTAAATACTCAATGATTATCAATAGTTAGTACAGAAATACATTTGTACTGCAGTATTTAAATTAGTGTGGTTAATGTATGCACCACTTACAGTTGAGTAAAATTTATCAATAAAATTCATTTAAATATGGACCCGAGATTCAAAATGACTGAAGTACAGACTTACACCCCCCTAGAAATTACTGGATCCTCCCCCAAATCTATACAGGTGTTGATATTTTTTGTACAGTATGATTTTATATAGTTTGTACACATGTTGTTATAAAATAGTGTTGTTTATATAAATATTACATGTAATTGATTATGTTGTTGTTTTGTTGCATTGTTTTTATTGTTGATATTATTGACTCAAAGTAAATATGAATATATAATGTATATATTTGTAAAACTGATTTATACTTGTTGACTTGTCTTTCTTCGTATTTGAGGTTTTTTTTATTTATTGTGGTTAATCCATCAGTCTTATTTCATTTAAACAAAGACTTTCAAACATTTTAGAAATGATATATATGCTGGAATATGGCATAAGACATGCCCTAAGTGATCTGACATGTCAATTGAAACTGTGATTTGTGATTAAATATATTCAGGCATAGATGCACTTTATTTTTGACATTGAAAAGGGTTCCAAACGTCATCCCCAATGTTTGAACTGTAAATAGAACAGTGAATTATGAGTTGTTGTATAAAGTCATTTGGTATACTGTTGCAGCCCTTTTTTATGTATTAGATAATTGGTAATTCAGAATTTCAAATTAATTGTATACGCAGGGCTCAACATTAATTTTTAAAGTAGATTGCCTGGTTGGACAACCAGCTATTTATTTAACCTGCCACATCAATGAAATATATGCTGTCACCTGACATAACACATGCTTTAAGTGATTTGACATATGTACATGTTAATTCAAATAAATTTTGCGCTCAAATATATCTTGGCATAAATTGACTACTTTTGACATTGAAAATGGTTCGTCCACTCATTGCCCAAGTCGGAACAGTTAATCAAACAGTGAATAATGAACCTTGGTAAACCATATACACCATCATATGATATATTGTAGAAGCCCCTTCTCGTGTATGAGATAACTGGTTATCAAAAATTCCAATAAATTTTAAATGGCTTTGATACAAAAATTGAAGAAAAAAAGGACAAACACAGTTTATAACATATATTTAATGCAAATAAAAAACACGAATGGTTTTATATGATCAATAATACCAAAACAAAATAAATAATTGCACAAAAAAAAAGAAAAACATAAAAAATCTCAAACCCAGATACCATAAAAGCTTATAACAACAACTGGAACATATACACTAACATAAACAAAGAAACATATATAAAATTATGTAAGGCACAGAGATTAGAAATTGTTAGAAAATACATCCATACATTGCCTCCAAAAGTTTCTGGAAAATGAAATTTTTAGAAAAACCGATCATGCATACATGTACTTAAATTAAGTTTACTATCAAATTTATTAAACCTTATTTGTGTGGCTTTAATCGAATCAAACATGCTGATAAAATAATAAATGTTGGTTTTGAAATTTATCGGAAAGATTACTACCCAGAATATTCTATCACTAAGTGCTTAAAGCAATTTTGATTTCTTCATTTTAACCACTTAACAAATGTAAAATTGTAAAAGAAAACTAACACAGTCGACAAAATTACTGGGTGTCCAGTTGCTCAGGACAACCAATTTCTAGTTCAGGCAATCAAAAATTTCTTATGAGCAACCAAATTTCTACAACAAGATAATGTGCTAGCTGCTAAAATGACCTGTTCAAGCAACCACTTTCATATCCTAATTCCATAGACTGCTAACATAATGTTAAGAAAGTTTTGAAAACATAGATTGGTATTATGAAATGTATAGCAATGAATTACATACATGAATGATTTTGATGTAAAATATTGTAAAACACTTTATTTAATAACGATGTGTTATTTGCCCTGTAAAGAGCCAAATTCATTGCACAATACTGCAAAAACTGTTTAATACAACGGAAAACACGGCCGAAATCTGTTATAGGGCCAATAACACTTATTGGCCCCTGTCCAATAACAAATTCTGCAATCTGATTGGTTGATAAAACATGGTCAATATTAAAATCTGGTCTATAAGTAGTTATTTAATAAAATTGTCATTAAATAAGTGATTTGATAGGTCCTATTATTTTCTCGGGACAGTCATATTTTCTCTTAGCTGAATAAAAGTGCCCTTTGGCCTCAGGCCAATACAACTGCCCTAGGAAAAATAACAGGGCCTACATTAAATCACGTATTTGATAACATATAGCAAAGGTCAACTGAATGAAAATATAGTATGACCAATTATATTATAATATAAAAGGCTAGACATAAAATTGTAAACTCAATTATGCAAAACTTATTAATAATATTAGTTAAAGCATATCAGACTATATATAGAAGTTCATTCACATGATGACCTACAGTGTACATGATTGTATCTAACACAATTCTATATCCTGGGGCATTTTTATATTAAATTTATGTAAGTCAGAGTATAACATGATGATTATACATGTATGTCAACTTAAATAAATAAAAGTAAATATATATGCTATATGTGAAAGTTTTGTATAGTAATGTTAAAGTAAACAATAATATATTTAATTATACAGTGCCCTCCAAAAGTTTTTGGACAGATCAATTTTGAGAAAAATGATCATGCATAACACAAGTAAATCAACTATCATTAGACCTTATTCATGTAACATTGTTATAATCATATGTTAATAAACTAATCAATGCTGACTTTAGAATTTGCTCTCATGACTCTTTCTTCCTTTAATTCATGAATAAAGATGAATCAGTTTATCTTAAAACCCAAGATTTTGTCCAAGAACTTTTGGAGGACAGTGTATTTGTCTTGTCTTAGGTATTTCGCAATGATTCGTATTATCATACTTATAATTATTACGTTGCATAATACATCACAATCTATCAGACAACTTAATTATACAAGCTTCTAAAAATAGCTTGTTTTGAAATACTTAAATGTATTTCTTTTTTCACATTACTAAGAATTTTCATATAAATGTTATTCATAGAAATCTACGAGGGCATCTACCATGAACTTTTCAGAAATAAAACCTCGCTATAACCAAAAAAAACTGAAAAAATAATTTGTAACAATAATTCTTCATTCATCATCATTATATAGTCAGCGAAGAAATAAAAAATGCAACAAATGTAATTACAATGAATAAAGACTGCTATGATTAACGTCTAAAACTCACAAGTTCACTCATGCATGTACTGGTACACACGTTTTGTCAACAAAGATTATATATTAAGTCCACTGAAAGTTTGGAGACATTTTCACAAAAGAAGACAAATAATACTTTAAAAGACCATGAACTAATTAATATTAATCTACTTTTGTTAAGGAATTAACTAGTTAAAACAATACTAAGTTTTGAGCAAATGGTAAGTTGTCATGTTTCATAATTAGGCTTCATATAATGTAATTAGTGAAAATGAAAGAAAGAAGTAAAATGTTTACACAGAAAACTTTAGGAATCATAACATTGGAACATGAAATTTTAGATATAATTGGTCCCTTTGTAATGAAAAATACTTTAACACATCATCTTACATAATATAATACATCTATCAGCACATTAAATCATGTAATAAAAGCATAATATGATTTGTCACAGCTAACATATGAACATACAAGGAAAAGGTAAGTAACTCTTAAGAGAATGAAATTTTGTAAGTTAGTAGTTACTTCCCTTAGATAAAAGAAAAGTACAATATAAGGCCAGTTTCCTAAGCATATCACTAACTAGGGCTTTGTCCTCCGGTACCCTTCTTACACCGAAAGTTCTAAATATGTGAAATCCAATTGACCAGGTGATGAAGCTATAGCTATTGACTTGTTTAGGAAACTGGCCATCTGTGAAAATAATGGAACAATGAACATTTTAAATGCCATCATGACTGGGATGTGGTAAATAGATCACAATACATTAAACAATTACAACTCATAATACTTAAAGTATATAATGTATACCTCTAACTACATATACAACTAGAGCTTACACATTGACAGATCTAACACTATTTGCATGAGGAGTGGGAGTGGTCGCAGAGTTGAGATGTTGGACTTATAATCATTGGGAAGCCAGCTTTGTGCTGGTTCAAATCACATCAAAACTCACTTCGATGTTTCCATGAGTTAAAGACTTTATGTATTTCAATTGCTCAGAAGCAGACTATAGTGTGATTAATCTCAGTTGTAAAAACTTGTTCCATGATCCATGACCCAGCTGATAAGAATTATCTTCTGTATTATATTACATGTATAAGTTTGACTCTCATTTGGACACAGTCTACGAAATAAGTGGGTGTTCTGTTGCCTCGGACAACTACTTTTAAGTTTGGCCAACCAACAATTTGTTTTGGGCAACCAAATGCTGCAAATGAGATATAGTGCTTGCTCTTAAAAATCTGTTCAGACAACCACTGTCATATCCTAATTTTGTAGACTATTTAGACATAATTCATCTTTTTAGGGGATCTAGTTCCATTCCAGGATGTGTGTACACAGATCAGACATATGTTGTGGACAGACCCTTAATAAAACTCTAAACACACATCACACAAATTATGCATTATGAAATAAAGCTAAGTTGTAGAATGGTACATATATAGATAAAAAAATCTATACTCATACTTCAAAATATCAAGTGACATATTTGAGCAATAAAACAAAATACAATACACACAGATATGAGTATCTTTTTTCTAAAACACATCAGAAATTATTTTTAAAAACCTTATGAAAAATAAACAATGCAAATGACCTGTCAGATCATTTATACAAATTTTAAACTTTTCCATTTTTCCTCGCGGTATAATAAACATTAAAGTATGTACGGAAAAATATGGAGATTCTGATTCCAAGAAATTAGAACTAAGACATGGATGTAGTCTATTATATTCATAATAGTCACTCACAAAAAATTGTAAAATAAAAATATGTGAAAAATAATGGAATGATTCATAAATGGAATAAAATAAATACTAATGGAATGATTATATGAACAAATTAAAGCAAAAAAATGTGAACTGAAATGTGCAAAAATTATTTCAGTTTATTAAAGTTATGGTTTAATGCTAGACTTTCTGTTACTATCCTTCCTTTATGGCAACATTTGTGGCCTCTTGAATCCATATTACTCTCCAACCAAAAATTGTGATAAAAATTATACAGCTATAATTATCTTTGAAACAACTCACAAAGGTGTCTAAACTTTGAAATTTACTTCACCGGATGGAATACTTAGTATTGTTATACCTCTAAAATCCTCAGGATATTTAAAGTCACCCTTTTTATGCCAAGCTGGAATGTATTTTAACATACATAATACAATGTATACATGTTCCAAACTTTTTAAAAATTCTGAAATTCCCGATTTCAAGTTTTACATAGGAAAAAATCTTTTATCCATGCATCCATTACTAATAAATAAATCTCAACTCTTTTTATGCCAAGCTGGAATGTATTCAAATCAACTCACATTTTAACATAACTTAATATTGTAATACCTCTAAAATCATTAAGACTTTTAATGTCACCCTTTTTATGCTAAGCTGGAATGTATTCCAACAAACATACATGTTCATTGGGTGAAATTTCCAAACTTTTTGAGAATTTTGAAATTCCTGATTACTATGGCATGACTTTAACAGTTTTAACATTGGAAGAAATAACTTTTTCAAGTCTCAAAAATAATTCTGAAAACTTTCATCCATTACTTTCAACTAAACTTGAACCCTTTTATGCCAAGTTGGAATGTACTCCGACAAAAATACATTTTAACATAACTAATGCCAAGCTGGAATGTATTCAAACCAACATATGTTTTTACATGACTTAATATTGTAATACCTCTAAAATTATCAAGATATTTAAATCAACCCTTTTTATGCAATGCTGGAATGTAAACCAACAAACATAAATTCTAAGGGTTGCCCGCAAGACTGTAGTAACTGGCTCTTTAATGTTATGCACTTATTACAGTCTTGGAGGCACCCCTTGATTTAACCATCATTAACCAATCACGTGTTATTCTTTATCATTGTCAATTAATTTAGTCGTACCATCCGATACTTCCACTTCAAAGTCATCTGCATCTTTTTCTTCATTTTTCAAATTTGTATAGAATTTCTTCCCATAGTCTAAAGTCTCCCATCTCCTATAAGACTTGGACCTTCGTCTACAGCAACACCTTCGAACAACACAAACAATCAATAAAAACAATATTACAAACACCCCAAATGATACCCCAACTATTAGTTTAATATCAGCACCTTTGATAGCTTGACTGACTTTATCTGTTAATGTATCACCTGTCGTTTTAGGTTTTGGCATTCTATTAATTATAACATCATCTTTTTCTTTCTGTTCATTTATTTTCTCTTTTTGATCGTCAGGTAGTTGTGTCTGAGTGAATGGTTCGTGTGATGATTTCTGTATAATCCAGATAGAGTCTAACACTTCACCAGTCAGTACAGCAACCTGCTCCCAGAATACATGTGTTGAATTATAAACCTTTAATCTACCATAACTATTAAATGATTTATTGTCCATTCTAAAAGCTGACCAGGTTTCTGAAAATATACATTATAAAAGAACTGAATTACTCTATAACTAGCACTGGCACCAGAGTCCTCACACTCGTTAAATAAGCACACATATAATATTTTGTCAATAAACACAATTAAAAATCGGTTCTGTATACATTACTGTGTGTGAGTTGTAACTACACTTTCATTACAATATTCACTATATTATATATATAAGTTAGTGTTCATGCATATATGCACAGGGATCTATATATATAGAGATGTACGCATTATTTTATGATCATAAGATATGGACTCTGACGCCAGTAATAACTAGAACTCTTAGGAAGAAAGGCAGAAATAAGGGCTTGGTCATGTTATTATTTTTACGGCCATTCTCCTTCCTACCAATGATTTTTAATTATTTAGGGCAGTTGTCAGTCACTGACAAAAGTATGCGCTTAGTAGTTGGTTAACAGCTAAATCTAGAGATTTTGCCTTTCCAGGAGGAGTGAGTAGGTTGACAGACTGCGATTATATGACCTATACAATGGGTTGCTACGGCGTTAAACCAAACAAACAAACAAATAATAAAAATACTAAAGGAAAGTTATACAAATTTACCATTTAATGTAGGGTTCATCTCATCTACACCATGTTTACTGCCAGCAGCTCCAGATATCAATTGTACAGGGGCTTTAGGATATGTATAATTATATGACAACACAACACCTTTATACATAGGATATAATCTCTCGTAGGAATGTTCATGTGCTTGTAATATAATATCCACACTTTGTTTGTAAAATATATCTTCTAAACTGTAATAGATAAAAGTATTATTTTTCATAAAATTGCATTTTATAGTTTCATGATGATGCACTTTTACCAACTTAACAGTTGTAACCCCTTGTCATTGGGCTACTGGTAGGAGAGTTGTCCAGTGGGAGGATGCATCCGTAGTGATTGAGAGGTCGCTGGTTCAATACCCACTAGGCATACTGCTAAATTCCTTGAGCAAGAAATTTACCTACAATTGTTCCACTTCACCTAGGTGTAAATGGGTACTGTGAGGGATTGCCTATCTGAAGGTGATTTAAATGATCTGGAGATATCCTACAAGATTGTAAAGTTGGATGAATATGTATATCGAAGCAGAATTTAAACTGCACTTTAACTTTTTTTAAACTTTTTACTGGTACCTATCTATCAATTATCTCCCAAGGGAGTCTTTTACAAGATACAATTTTTTTATTATTCATAGACAGTATTACATACAGCAATGTAAGTGCTTTTATTTCTTACTATTTTTGTTATTTAAATCAGCAGGTTCACCTACCCAGCTGTCCTATACAATCTTACAACCAGTACACTCATATCCTATCAAAATGAACCAACAACTTTTCTCCAATGTGGAGGAATTTCCCAGTATTTTAAGTTGACTCAGCCAACCAGCTGGGCCCAACAAGTTTTTAACCATTACTGACTTATCCTTCATTATTTCATTATATTTTTGGTTGAGTTTTACTCAGTATGGACCAATGCAAGATTGCCACATTGAAAGTCCAATGTGCTACCACTGCAATGAGCCTAGTTCTATAAACTAAACAAGAAATGTAATGTGGAAACAACATTAAAGCAGGATTTAAAAACTTTAATGTAAAAATTACAAAGGGAAATAATCCATAATAAAGCCAGGTAGAGTTGTGGTTACTTTCTAATTCTGTTCATCACATGTTATGTTATCATTGTATGAAGTTTCAAAAAGATTTGACAATAAATGGCAGAAATATATGGAAAAGAAAAACTTTAATGCAATAATTTCCAAATACAGTATCCAGATGGATACAATAAAAATCTACTCTCTGTAAATTTACTCCATTTATTGACGTTTCGGCATGTTTGCCTTTATCTAACATAGAAATTCATAAATATGAATATCTATGTTAGATAAAGGCAAACATGCCGAAACGTCAATAAATGGAGTTTAATGCAATAATTGTTAACGACACCAGATGCCCCCTAAACCGCCTGCTCAACGGCCTGCCAGTGTTTCGCCAAACTATTAGCCGATTTTTCTTTGAAAATTCTGGCTACAAAACAAATTGAAATGAATAGTTTACCCTAATCTAACTTTAGATTCCAGCTTGGTACAATCATCGCCATCATTATTAGAACAATACATAGGTCTATGACCAAATGCTACAATCCATGGTGTTTTATGTCTATTTTTATTGGCTGCCGCTAAATCAGCTAATATCCATTGACGTTGAGACTCTACATATTGTCCATTAGCAACAAAAAATACTTCTGTTGAATAACTGAAAATATATCATATATAATATACAGTTTAGTTCTGCTATAAGGACCACCTTAGTCATTGTAAAATACAATTAAACTCGGTCATAACATTGATCGGCTACAACATACCATTTTTCCTGACCCGTTTTTCATTCCTATATATTCTGTATAAAATTAGCTCGGTTATAACATACTGGGATATAGCATACACTGAGTTATAACATACCAAATTTTTGGTCCCAATACTTATACATTCTTTAAAACATACTTTTGGGGCGAATCGCAGAGTTTAACTGTAATGCAATTTTTGTAGAGAGGTGTCTGTCATTGGGAGATGAGTGACATTGGATTTCCATAACTTGACAAATATATAGGGCACTCATGTATTTAACGAGTAAAAAATAAGCAAAATCTGAAAACAAAAACTTTAAGGCCAATTAATCAGCAAAATTAAACATCTTACAGAATTATCTCCCCTTTTATAAGCACCATCTCGCAAATATTGACAATTTTGTCAACAATTAGATGAATTTCAGCTGTTTCGAAGTAAAAGACACACAGACACACATTAAAATATGAAGTAAGAATTGGATGCCAAAAAAATAAGTATCACACAGGTAAAAACACAGTGCTGTTATTTGGAGGTGATGGTTGTAGTGAGGGTTCACTGTATTTTATCTAAACCAACTTACATTGTATACCCAAGACTCTCCTATATTTAACATGACATAAATACAGTTATGTCTGCTCAGAAATATGGTATAAATATAGGCTTACAATAATATATCATTTATTTTATATAATAATTTCTCCCTTCTTGATAATTTATTTCATACAATAACTTCTCCCTTCTTGTCTTATAGACCTTAAATTAACCTTTACGTCTGCAGTAAATACAATTCTTTATAAACAGTAAGACATCTGTGAAGGTGGAAATAATAACATACAGTGCCTGCCATAAGTTCTAGAATAAATTGTCGGATGAACACAAAAGTAAGTTTTAAAAAATATCGAGTTAGAGCAGTGATTCATTCCATGAATTGAATTTTTGAAAATAAAAACTTGATTATGCACGCCAAAATTCTATATTAAAAGCTTATTCATGTAACAAGGTACCAGCCGAACAGGCTGCCCCTATCAGCACTTCAAGGACACATACAGACGAGACCTCCAGTCGTGCAACATAGACATCGATGTGTTGGATGCCATGGCTACAAACCGGTCAAGTTGGAGACATGCTGTGAAAGAGGGTGTGAAGGTTGCTGAGGGGAAAAAGAGAGAGTACCACAAAGCTAAGAGGTTGAAGAGAAGGCACCATCAGTCAGCTCAGATGAAGTGTTTGTCTGCACCAATTGTGCTTGTGAATGTAAATCAAGGATCGGTCTTCACAACAACAGGAATTCTACCAAGTCACATCAGCGCAACTTATCATCTTCATGGACGGAAGAAGGCCAATGATGAATTTTGATGAATGAGGATTTAGTCCAAGGTCATTTGGAAGGCACTGTATAATTATATAAAACAATGTCTGCACTATTATTTGATATAAAAGTTTCCATAAACAACTTTGTAGGATTGTTTTAGGTTGTCTAGATATATATAACAGATCAACTGCAAAGGTGAAGGTCACACTAATCTCAAGGTCATTCAAAATTCATATCAACACTTGACTAATCTACTACATGTTTACACACATGATGCATGCTCAAGGATGAAGAGTCACCTCCTGGGGCCTGGACATAATGTATCCTTATTGAGGGGATGGACCCTTATTAAATCATCATCATTATGCATGAAGAATTACCACAAAGCAATGCTTTATTGGCTTCGTCATTGCAAACTATGGCTTTTACAGTGTATAATATTATATTGCTTCCTCATTGTAGAATATGGCTTCCTCATTAAACCACATTAAAGCCTGATTTTTCCGCAGATAACACAAAAATTACAAAGAGAAATAATCCATATTAAAGCCAAGTAGAGTTGCGGTTACTTTACAATTCTTTTCATCACATGGTATGTTATCATTGTATGAAGTTTTACAAAGATCTGACAATAAATGGCACATATATGGTAAATAATAAACTTTAACGAAATGTTTAATGACACCAGACGCCTGCCCGGGTTTCGCCAAACTATAAGCCAACGTTTTTCATTAAAAAATCTGCCTAAAAACTATACCACATTCTATGTAACCTACCTTAGAAAATGGACTGATCCAATACCAAATCTATACCACATTCTATGTAACCTACCTTAGAAAATGGACTGATCCAATACCAAATCTATACCACATTATATGTAACTTACCTTAGAAAATGGACTGGTCCAATATCAAAACTATACCACATTTTATGTAACTTACCTTAGAAAATGGACTGGTCCAATATCAAAACTATACCACATTTTATGTAATGGTATAGGCCAATCTGTATTAGGCATAGAGAATCTATATCTATATTGATTAAATGTTTCGGATTCTATCTCTGAAATAAACAAATAGAAACATAATTACCATATATCCCTTATTATATATTTTAAATGGAAATTAATTGAGAGCAAGTTCAAAACTTATGATTCATACATGTTTTAGATTAACGTTCTATCATTAATTCAGTTATTGCGAAACTCAACAGATTATTACTGGACAGTAGGTCCTGTGCAGGTCAAAATTTTACAGCACTAATCCAAGTCTTACAGGACTTGAGACATTGTACATGTATTGATAAATTGAAAACTGTATGGTTGAGATCAAATTTTTTGCCAGACAGTCCGGTAAACCTGCAGATTTAAACAGACCTTCTAATTTTTTACTGGTTTTGTGAGTCAGTCTGCCATGTTTCATGGTGACTGATTAATTTACCGGTATCTACTTAAATCAATAACATTGACAACAAATTTCTGTAGAAATTGTGATAAGCAAACAGACTCTTGAGATTACATACAGCTAATTAGACTTACACCTTGCACAGAATGACAAAAGATTAAATCATTTTACCTGGATGGCACTTAGTGATGGGAGATACAGCATTACTTTTACACCTAGATTAAAGCTTCTTGAACACAGAATTAGTTATTTATATTTAAAGATTATCAGTCTGTGTCAATTACATAGGGGAGTATGTCACTGTACATACCTGCTCACATTTTAGGGAGAAGGATATGTAAGCAGCTGGATAGCTCAGTCTGGAGAGAACTTGCCTTGTAAGAGAGGTCCTAGGTTCGAGTCCCTGTCAGGCTGCATATTTTTCTAACCCTGTGACATGGTAAATGTGATGTCATATTTAAATAAGAAGAGTTAAAAGTATTAAAAAAATATTACCATGGTTACCGGGTGATGTCATATATGGTATATGTGAGGCTATCTCTTCTATTTGTCTCATAAATACATCACCAACCTGTTATATAAACCAAGATATAAGTATAAATTATATAATATAGACCCTTAATATATACATTATACATAACCTCTCATCTAAAATACATAAATAAATAAAAAAAATAAAGATACATAACCATAGGTGGTCCCAAGCCCAGTTGTGAAAGAGACAGTGCAATCAACATTGCAGAAGATGCTGCGATAAAAAACACAGTCCAGCCGAAGAATAGTTCTTCTCAACTGAATGTCTCCTGGATATTTAACTTGTTAGAGTTAAGTTCTAACCAGGGTCTGCACATAATGCATCCATATGGTCGAGGAGCAAATGGACTCTTGTTAAAACTAGTCTAAAAAAAACAAACATCATACATACATTTTACATTACGAAATATCATTTGGACAGCACTGTATATAGCTTGCAGTATGCATGGTCAGTTTTTGTCAAAATAACTTTTGAGGGCACTGTATATAAACTACATGTATACACATGTGAATCATAGTAACAGCTGTTGTAAGCTAGCTTGATGTCATGTCTATATATATTGATGTGTTACTACATCAACAAAATGTCTGTACCCATGATGATAGGTGTGTGGGGACTGTGACATGTGTACTTGGGTGACTGATTAGTCTAACACATATGTTAGGTAGAACTGATGCACATTTGGACTGTGAAATCAGTCAGACTAAAACAAAAGCAATCAAAATGGCCAAGTTTTACACAGAGAAAACTTCAGGATAGCCAAAATAACACATAAATTTGTTATGTAAGTTTGTTGGACAATTGGGTTTTTTCTTTTAAATTAATTGGGCTTTAATTCAAAAGATGAGGGGTGTTACATCCCCTTTAAGCCCAAAATACAGCAAAGGGCACTTATTTGTGGGGATCTCCATGAGTTATTTCAAAATAGAGATGCACTTGTAAAAAATGCAATATTAATGCAACTTTCCTAAATTAAGCTAAAAACTGGGCTATTCAAATCCTTTAAAGGCCATTTTGAAAGAGGAGAAGCGTGTGCTTTATGAATCTAACTTGTTATGTATGATAGTTCATACTTCATACTTACATTTTGATTCATATAATACCCCGGCGTAGTAATAGTATCATATAAATTATAACCAAAATCTCCAACATGTAATACAGCTGTATATGTTCCTTTTAATGCTTCAACTTGTAGATTTAATAAACTTTCAGAATGTATACCTAGATCACCATATACTAAAAACTCTGGTTGAAAATCCTACAATATAAAAGTATTATATCATTATAGGGGTATACATGTAAGTCCTTTAGAATAACTTGAGACCAATCTAAACAATATTCTATGTAAACAATTGGCCACTTTCCTGCATATCACTACCTAGTGCATTGACCCCTGGTACCCTTCATACACCAAAAGTAATATGCATGTGATATCTAATTGAGGGTACCAGGGGTCAAAGTGCTAGCTAAGGATACACTTAGGAAACTGGCCACTGGTCTCATGATACCCTATGAGTTAAATAGCACTGACAACTATCCTTACCAAAGGTCCCATAATATCCAACATTCATAGAATGCTGGTTGACGGTATAATTGTACAGTTCCTATTCGTAGTTTGCTTGAAGCACATTCATTTGTAATGCTGGGATTGCTCAAAGTCTAATGATAATACTTATAATTTAATGATGATGATGATGGTAATAATAATAATAATAATAATAATTATAATAATTATAATTATAATAAGGACTTTATTTAACGAGGCTACACATTTGGACAAAATCAATCTTCAATGTGGACCTTTGGGTCCCAATCAAAAGAATTACAGTAAATCTTGCATAAGCGACCACGTCTCCTAAACGACCATTTGCACTAAGCGGCCACTCTGAGTTCCCACCAACCAATTTTACTATTTAAATCTTTGTCTTAAGCGACTTTTGTCTAACGCGACCAGCGACCGCTCATTTTGGTCGAAACTGACTGACTTATTTGTGTTAAACGACCGGGTCAAATAAATCTAATATGGCAAAAATCGTTAAAAATCGTTAATCAAAAATATACGTCGCCTCAATGTCTATCACCTAAACTCGTATGTCAGGCTCTAAAAATCAATAATTAACAGTCATAAATACTGTAAGATAAGGGGGTAGTGGGAACAATCAACAGTGACACTAATACTATCCAATTATAATGTAATTACATAATACACATTGAACAATTAGTCCCGTATCGGGGTCAATTAAAACATCCATTCTGACCGTTCTATCACCGTAGAGAGTAATAATTTTCCAAAACATTTCTAGAGACTGCTAATTTGACTTTTTATACGTGCATAGAACGTGTAAAATAATATTTATTTAAAAATACGAACACAGAAACAATTTGTTTATTTAAACAAAGAAAGGTCAATATTGAGGACATTATAAACACGTTTTCCGAAAATAGCGTCACGTTCTACTTTCAATTTTAACAAGGCCAACATTTTTACGCATGAATATTGCAGCGCTTGTTAGAACAAAGAAGTAGCTTGTGTGTTGACGATTATCACAACTAATTATCATTAATTGTTTAAATTTCACTGTTTCAAATGTAGCAACCTTTACTCTGATGACCTAAATATATTGATTGTTATAATGACGAAAATTCCGGAAAATGCCCGGATTTTAACATGTACGTAAACAAAATGACTGTTTCGCAGTTTTACTTAATTAAATATATAATTGCAATTTGAACCTGAATTTAGGATGTTAAGAAGAAAGAAAATCTATATTCCCATCATTTGTATGTATTTGACGACATTTGAATGAAATTCCATCAGTCAAAATCGTCCCGTTGACAGATTAATGTTCTACGAAAATGACGAATTTTAGAATGTCAGGACGGTTTCAACGTCGTAATCAACATTTGTCTTAAGAGACCATTGTCTTAAACGACCACTTTTTGTCTCTCCCTTGGATGGTCGCTTAACACAAGATCCACTGTATATTCCTTAGAATGCTAACATGGCCAGACACTATTCAAATATGTTGAAACAACACTAATTTTCACTAAATGTAAAGTATGAAAGAAGGATATAAGTTGTTTATATACAAACCTGTGTATCTGGTGGTGTTTTAAAATAATAAGGACCACTGGTAGCACCATTACTTTCTGGTGTATAGAAATATGTTGTATCAGACTTTAAACCCTAAAATCATACATAATAATTATACATGTTAGTAAAGTTTATGTTACATTGAAGTTCCACAATATAAAGACCAACTTGGTTATAGCAAATTCAAGCAATTTCGGGCAATTTGTAAGTCCCAAAGAAAAAAATGTCCCTATATTAAGACCATTCCACAACAACTAATACCATCTATATTGATGGCCCTAAGAGTGGAACACTACTGTCATTCATTGAGCTTGTTTGTGAAACAACATCATACAACATAGATATGCTACCTCGTCCTCCAGTACTGAGTTAATAACATACAGCTTCTGGCCCAAGCAAGCAACAAGGTAAGTTGTAGACGGGATTTAAACCAACCCAGAATGGCTATCTTATGATTATAAGTTCAATGTCATAACAAATAAGGCACATCCACTCCCTAAGTATACAAACCTGATACTATGAATGTCATCAGCCAATATAAAACCATGCTCTCCAAATAATACCACCCAACTATAACAATGATTGAATTGAGTTGATTTTTTCAAACAATATTTTGCTGTTCTGATGCACAAAAAATGACAATATAAAACAAACACCACTAATTACTAGTAAGATATTTGCTCATAAACTTACTGTAAGTTTAGCTCTATGTAGAAATGATGATATATTAGGGTTCTGATACACCATGGCTATAGTAGTCCCTTCAACAGTATTAGAGTCACCCCATGGCCCTTCTTTATATAAAACTTGTGTAGAACATCTGTCTGGTGTTGACCATATAACTACCATCTCTGTTATACTGTCACCAAATGATAGATGTACTTGTTCTGGATGACATTGTACTGAAAATATATAAAAATATTTATTATTAAAAATGGAACTAAATATTCAAGTTGATATTTATTTAAAGAGCTCAATTGTAAGACTCTGATTTCATCTAGAGTTGGTGTTGTCAAAAGGGCCAAAGTTTTACATGATTGGATCACAAAAGAAATAAGGGCTTGCCCTTTTTTGTGCCATCCCTGGTGATGGTGTACTAGTCATAGTAAATTACATCATGCTGTGATATAATTATGTCATTGTAATTATGCTATGTGTACACTATGCCAAATAAATATTATCATTATTATTATTGGATCAGTTACAGAGCCAAAGCACTCTTCTCAGAAGAAGTCAAATACAGACTGCTTCTGCAAACAAAACTAACACTTTTTTCACAGTTTGGTCCTCAAAACTCCCCATCCTATAAAAACATCCCTAAAGAAATGCTGTTTGTAGCTGATATGCCACATCATATATCAATTAAGACAGTACTGAAATACATGCTATTTACAGGCTTTCCTCACAATATCATTCAGTTTTGTGAAAGTATTGGACACACACCTATACAAACGAAAAATCTTCTACGTCAATCATTTGGAATGTCTGCAGTGAGACATACAACAGTTAACACATGGTACAAGCGTTTCCATGAAGGAAGATCACTTTATGATGATTTGAAATCCGGGCAACCGAGTATCAGATGAAGAACATTGGAGCTAGTTAAAGAAATGCTGGACAGGGACAGAGAGTTTACATAGCTTAAAACAGGAAGTAAACTGTTAGATACCATCATTGGATAAACAGTGGTTCCTTAACATATTTCTTTTGTTGGTATGCAGACATGAGAATCTGAAATATGTGGCACCAGAAGGTCGATATTTTGAGATGGAGTGACCTTCATAGCTTGAAATTGACGTTTGATATTTGACGTCGGCGTGGACACTGGGCAGCATATTGTTTGATGTATGTTTTAATCATTGTTTATTTCTGAACCAATGACTGTATCACATTGAAATTTACAGCATTAATACAAACATGTTTCTGGCACATGTCAGTGTTTTTATTACTTTGAACTCCTATTACTTCACAAGTAATGACGGTAGTCTGGGAATTAAATGAACAGCCCTCATACATGTATAAAGCTGGGCATGTTGTAAATAGAGAACTAATAATATGATATTTATAAATAATGAAGTAATTTACAATCACTGAGATCTCATTATAAATGAGTCATTAAACATTCATTCAAAATGGTTGTATAACATTAATATATACAGTGTATGTATAAAACTGCATGACAGTTAGAATAGTGGTCTAGTGAGAGACATATTTACATGCAATCAAAATAAATAAAGATCTTTGTCATTACAAATACAAAGTTAACTCTTTCCTAGTCAGGGTTGGCAAAAATGGTGATCATTACAGGGCTCAACATCAAAAGTTGTCCTATTGTCCCGACAACCTAAATTTGGGTTCAGGCAACTTGTTACTGATAGTGAACATTTCGTTCAGGCAATTAAAATGTATAGCTGATTGTCAAAAGGGGCAACCCTTGTGCAGCCCTCGTCAATGCGAGTATTGTCCAGGTAGTCCCCAGTACATCAACACATAAAGGACACAAAATATGTGCCTAGAACAAAATACTGGTAACATATTGTCATGACAGCAAGTGAACAATAAAAACTTTGTTAAAATCTCAACGTCAAAGTAGGAAACCCATGATCTTTTAAAATAAAGGACATCAATGTAGTAAAGTAGGGACAGATTGAAAAACCAGTTAGTTTGAATCTTTTGTACTGAAATTTCAAGTTCGAGACTTTAAACTTGTACTGTAGTTAGTTGAAAAAATAAATTACATATGATACAGTGTTTCTAGCGTTATTAAAATGGAATTGACCTAATCCTGAACTCAAATTTATGGGTTTTTCCATATGTGCCTAAGCGGCACAAACAAAGTTTGTTACACATTATTGCTGAAAAGCATGAAATACTGATTAAAATCTAAAGTCTCTTTGTACACATGTTTTCATCGTGACGATGAAAGTTTGTTTGTACCGGAGGGAAAACCAAAATATTTGAACTCTTAGTATAGTCTATTAATATGTTAGTGGCAAAACATTCCTATTTTTACAAGTAAATGATACGTTCATTTCTTTAGAAATGTTTATAAACGTAACTATAAAAAGAATGAACTTATCATGTACTTGTAAATAAAAGCTTTAATTTCACATTAATTAAAATCATTAATATAAAATAGTGTAGTCTATACCATTAAATATCTTTAATGAGATTTTTTTTACAAATTAAGAATATAATATACATGTATATAAAATATTGTTCAATCACTATATACATGTATAAGTACTGTCACATTTATTCAACAAATTGTTTCTGATTTGATTTTAATAAGAATCACAAGAATTGTATGAATTGACCATTTATAAACTTGTAAGCTTTTAATGTATGCATATTAATTGATATCAAATATGAGGCACACATGATAGAATACATTTAACATTCAGTTTTAGACTGCATTTTCATACCCAAACCAGTTCAATTCTCCATAATATGGACGAGCAGTGATGGGTGAAAGTACAATTGAAAATGGCCGATGATTAAACAATTCTAACATACTTTAAGCAAACAGTTAATAGACTTCAGTTTTCAGTAACTATGACCATGGTTCTCACTAGCAGGAGTCCACAACTCTCTTACTGAGAAAAGCTGATGTCCCATATTTTTCTGCCTGTGATGTCATATAAAGACATTTATGTTATAATTTCTGTCAAAGCTGGCAAACAGACCCATGTATTGACAGCCCTAACATTTATTGTAAAACAATCCCCTTTTGTTGTTAATACATGTAGAAACAACATTGATATTACATCTAAAATGACCTTGATCAATTGCCAATCATTTTAAATGTTGCATGTTATCAATGTAATGAATTATTGTACTCCAAGAAACAGTTTTATAAAACAATAATAACGACTGTCGACTGATAAAAATTACTAACAGAGCAACATGTTTTTCATGGCTGTGTAACTGTCTTTTTGAGTTTGAAACTCAAGTCTCCTATCATGTAGGAGCAGTGGTCCAGTGGTAGGACATGTGCATAGACATTGAGATCCTGGGTTTGAACCCCATTAGGGGCACTGCTAACTTCCTTGAGCAAGAAATTTTTCACCATCAATTGTTCCATTAATGGTATTGTGAGGGATCACCTGCCAGAGGACAATTTCAATGAACAGGGGTTATCATACAAAGTTGTAAAATTGAACATGCAAACAGAAACAGACTTTAAACCACACTTAAACTTTTAACCTTTTTTTTAAGACTAATTTTTTTCTTATCATTTATAGTGAAATGTCTATTTCTGAACAACTTGTATTATGCAGTCATCAACTTAAGTCACTAGCATGAAGCCCAGGACCAGTGAAAATTGATTTGGTCTAGTGACCAGGTGGCAATACCATGTGATTATAGAATCACAAATGCTATGGTTTGAAGAAGGAAACAGTATAAATCCACCTTGACTCATGGGTTTTAAAAAGCTGTAAGTCTTTTAACCCTTGTCTGATTTCAATAATTCTCAAGGTTAAGTTAAAAATATGCATGTGGCAGTAAAAAGTTGTTGTCCTTTTTTAATAAGAAAAACATTGGTAGGTTTTCCAGGGTGCTTGCAAAAAGTATAAAACTCGCATTGGAAATGTAATGCACAGTAAATAGTATACACTTTTCTAATCAAATATTTACTACATTAATTAAGTTATTTTTGTTCATTTTTTTCCTGTCAATACAACAGCTGTTACAAGTACTTTCACATTTATATTCATGTGCATTTATAATGAGATTTTAGTCATGACATTTCAAATGAATATAAAAATAACAGGTTGTACAACACAGTGAAACATTTATACTGTAGTCATCTAATACCTCAGATCTGGAAAGTGTTGTTTTATATTTCTATTTTATTATGACAGCATTAGAAACACCAATCAATGTATTAATAAACAAATAATGTGCAAAAACAAATGCAATATAGTTACTTTATAAAGACTACCTTGGTTATAGCAAAATCATGTAATTTTGAGAAGAAAACTTTCCCTTCTTTGCTACTAAGACCAACACTTTTAATTGTCCAAATGGTGGAACTTTACCAGTAATACATGCCTTATAATTGGACTACATATTGCAACATCCAAGTTCAGTTTAAAGCACTTATTTGTACATGTATACAGTAATGGTATATACAAATGGCCAGCACAGTCTATATCCACCAAAGACATAAAACTACAGAGCCAGCCACCTATGATTTATTCCAGCCACCGGCGATTTTTCCAGCCACCTATGGTTTATTCCAGTCACCGGTGGTTTTTCCAGCCACCAGCAGTTTTTCCAGCCACCTATGGTTTATTCCAGCCACCTATGGTTTATTCCAGCCACCTATGGTTTATTCCAGCCACCGGCGGGTTTTCCAGCCACCTATGGTTTATTCCAGCCACTGGCAGTTTTTCCAGCCACCTATGGTTTATTCCAGCCACCGGCGTTTTTTCCAGCCACCTGCGGTTTATTCAAGCCACCTGCGGTTTATTCTGTAGTGCTATACATGCCCTACATTGTATCTATAAGGCAATATGTTCCATTATAGGCAGTAATTTTACAAGTACTAGTAGAAGCAGTGGTCCAATGGTAGGGCAGGTGCTTAGGGATTGAGAGGTTCCTGGTTCTATCCCCACTAGGGGCACTGCTAATTTCCTTAAGCAAGAAATTTACCTACTATTAAGTGCAAATAGGTACTGTGAGGGATCGCCTGCCTGAGGGTGATTTCAAAGATCAGGAGTTATTGTACATGATTGTAAAGCCGGCTGAACATGTATATGGAAGCAGACTTTAAACAGCACTTTAACTAATAATGATTAATTTTAATTTCAAAGTACTGAAGACAAATCAAACAAAGAGAGAATGATCAAAAGTAAAGGTCAGTGAGATGCCAATCCAAAACCAACTTTTACTTAAAACCATACTTGTTAGCTGAAGTCTGGAAGGTGATGCAGGGATTATCAAACAAGAGTGTCATGATTTAATTAGTAAGAGATGTTTTATACAGCCATAAGCTAACACAAATTAAACAAATAAAGTTTCCACAAAATAAACAATTAGCAAAAAACAATAAAAAGTTCATTTTTCAGGTCATGTCTGTTTTTGTACTATAAAACAGAACTCTCAATCGGAAGTTAACATATAATTATCTGCATATAATCTGCTCAATTAAAGTAAACAATAAACTTAATAGGTTTGTAATATTGATTTGATGAGGTTGTAAATTTATATATGGATTTATTAATTGTTCTGGGGGTCAGAAAACGGCAATGAGACAACAAATAGGCTAGCAGTGCATCAGTAGAATCTAAGTTTTTTACATGACTACCGTATATATCTGCTATCAGCCGATGCCAGGATTCCAGTCCATCCAATTAATTTAAACTTGCAAAAGACCAAAAAAGGTTTATTATAACATTTGATTCAGGGCCTTTTACCATATTCCCACTTATAGAAAACCAAAAATGCCCTATTCCAGGAATGATTACATACTCTCTGATTTGATCATTTTGGAGAAAACTTGTAATTGTTTAGGTTGTATCCTGTATAACAGCTTTATTTGATACATGACATAAAAATGACAACTTGGTAATTTAGTTATTCAGACTGGCAAGTTTTAGTTCGGGTAGACAGGTTTTCTGTCTTAAACTGGTAGGCTGACTTATAGATTAAGAAATGTTTGGCACAGACAATGTTATTGTTTTTTCCCACAAATCTAAGAGGGGAGAAAAAAGAAAAGGAGCAAGGCCTCAGTAATTTACTTCTTTAAAAAATAACAAAGAGAATCTAAATTTAAGTTGCCAGGATACAGTGTACAATCAGAAGTGTATGAGAGATGTTTTTAGATCAAAGTTTAGATCAATGTAGCAACCTGGGTCAGAAGTGCACTGGGTAGAGCACTGGAATTTCGAATCTAGTGACCTGAAGGTGGTACGGGTTTAGATCCCATACAGTGAGGTTATACTCTTCCATAAAAATAATGTCAATTTTCCTTTATTCATAATTAGGTATATGGAGAAGTTTCAGGCCTTGTGGAAGGGTAGGTGAGTACTAGTTATAGACAATGGTCCAGAGAAGTTAAGTTAGGTGCACTGTATGCCATAAATTAACCTAAATTGGGTTGACATGGCGTGAAAATCCAATATGAAAAAGATGTAGCATCAAATTTTCCAAAAAAGCTATTTAGTAGGCCTACAAAGTAAAAAGTTCTCCAAACTTATGGTAGGCACTGTATATACATGAGAACAAAATATGAATATTGTATATAATCTAAGACAGATATATAATTATAATGATCTGTTTTATACCAATAATTTTATATCATGAATATATCTAGGAAAAACAGAGAGGGATTGGTTCATAATATAACATGCAAGATTGCATGAAACACGCAGACAAGACTTGGAACGGTAGATCTTAGAATACATGTATATAAAACATGGCGCCTATGTCATGTGACTTTTTTATCAGTGTTGGATCAAAATATCAAAACAAAACACCATCATGGTTGTTTTTTTCTATAACTTTTTTACCATTTTACAATTTTTGATAGGAAAACATTTAGTGCCCACTCCTAATCCTAATGAAAAACCCATAAATAGTAGGTTTTTGAAAACATATCATAACTTTTAAGTAAGTGAACAGCATGATATTTGGTTTAAAATGGTAACTTTGATTTAAAATATTGTATGTAAAAACAATGATAAAACTATATAAAAGGTTGAGTTCAATTAAAATTTAGTACACAAACATGCATGATGTAATGAACTATCAAAATACACATACATGCATGAATTAAAAAATAAACTATGAAATGAAAAAGTGATACATGAACAGTAGTTGTCATATGTCATACAGTATAGATTTCTGGCAGTAAAATGTAATAACAACCTTTGTGAAGACAAAGTACACAAACATGCATGACATAAAAACAAACTATCAAAGTACACAAACATGCATGACATAAAAAACAAACTATGAAATGACAAAGTGATACATGTACAGTAGTTGTCATACACTTCATACAGTATAGATTGCTATCAGTACAATGTAATGACAACCTTTGTGAAGACAAAGTACACAAACATGCATGACATAAAAAACGAACTATGAAATGAAGTGATACATGTACAGTAGTTGTCATACACTTCATACAGTATAGATTTCTATCAGTACAATGTAATATCAACTATAGAGAAGACAAAAGTTGAATCAACAATCAGCTGTTCAGCTGCTACCAATGGCAACAGATGTTGTAGGTCACATGATGTTGCCTCAATATGGTGGTTGATATTGGAGTTGGAGATTGGTGGTTGAAGTTTTTTTTACAATTTTTCTTTTTTTATAAAATCATACAGCACAGACTAGATGAATGAAAGGAACCCCCTCAAAAATGTTTTTGATTTATAATATTATAATATCAATTGTATAGCTATGTAGCTCGTAACCTCAAAAAACATGAATGAGGATCTAAAATTGATACCCTCATGCCAAATATTGAAGCTCTAGGTCTTATGGTTTTCCACAATAGATTGTTCAAGGAATTGTTGATGACAAATGAACGCATGTACAGACACAGAGGGTTAATAGACTTTGTGCTCAGGAGAGCTAAAAAACACCTGAAAGTGGGAACTCGGCAATTTAGAAAATTATGTACACATTACGCAGCTACACTAGTACATTTAAATCAGGAGTATTTCTACAAAACCAATAAATCCATGATTCCACAAATAAGAATTTTACAATCACACAAGTGAAAATTCAAAGAATTTCAAATCCTTAATTTCCTGATTTTCAGCAGCTTTCCCAAAACCCAGATGGCAAAAATTCTAAACTTCATTACTAGTCCTGAAACATTCCATCAATGTAATTATTTACAACAAAGAAAATTAGGACCAATTAAGATAACAGATATATTAACTTATCACAAATCTCAGCTGCCATTTATCAACATTTATAAAACTAATTTAGATTTACTTGATAACTTCACAAACAAATAATAGTTCCAAAACATCAAAGATTTCTAATTAAATATAAAATCTTCATTAATAGCATAATTAAAGTATATAGTTATTTTATTGTATCAGTCAATATAACTGTCAATTTGAATTTTATTGAGTATTGGACATCCAACTCATATATTATACTCGTATATAAGTTGTCGGATCGCGATCTATTTTTACATTATTCAAATGTTGAAAAACAAATACCAATTTTCTAAATTCTTAGCATAAAAATAGGCTTTTCCAATTTTTGCCACACAAATTTGCAACAAAAATCGTAGTTTAAGAAGCCTGTTAAAAGTTAGCATGTTTTTTTTACACATGTTAAATGTCCCAACCAAAGTGGCCTAGTATTCAAATAAAAGCAATTCAGACATGAAAATCGCAATATGAGGCACTGACATAGCTGGAATCTGTTTTAGCTTCATAAAACCGAATATTCGAATATATTCGAATATCAAAAACAAATATTCAAATAACAAAATTTGTATTCGTTCCCAGCCCTACCATTTCAGGGCTTTTTCCCAGAAATTGGGAAGAGGCCTTAGCCTTCCATTTTGGGAAATTTAAGCATGAACTTCGGTCAAATTGGGAAAAAGTGGATAAACATTAAAACAACAAAAAGAAACTCTATTAAGCATTTATTGTTGCAGTGTTACATTTCATTAAAAAGAAAGAAGAACTAGCCAACAATTAGAGTCAAAGTGAAAGATTTCACCATTAGAATCTACTAAATGTGGCACAGACTGGACTTGTTGCACTTTATTTTGGGAAATTTGTCCTCTTAATTGGGAATTTTTTCCTCAGGATTGGGAATTTTATGCACTTTTTTGGATTAGGAAGCCACCTTTTATCGGCCTCTGTTAAAAAAGGAAAAAAAGCCCTGCATGATTTACTACAATAACATAATACACCTGGCTAGTGCTCATGAATATTAAATTTAAAGCAATGAATGTATCAATCTGCGAAAACACATCTCCAGTAGACCACGGTCGTACTGGATCTGTACTTTTTCCCTTTGAGGTCACGTCGAGATGAACTTTGTGTCGACCAATCAATGCGTAGCTTTCATCTAGACGAAAACACTATTAATCACATTTTGATTTCGTAATTTCTATTTTTAGACCAAGTTTTGCTTGCTAATGTAACCGCGGTAATATTCACAGGCTGCGATTGGGCGGCTCATTTCAAATTTCGTGACGTAGACGATGTAAACAAGTTACGTATCATAACAACTTCGTCATGAATATTATGATGAGAAAAGGTCACCTGAACGTGACCTTCGTTTGGAAAAGGCCAGATCTACATTAGCGAGTATGCGAGCGGTAAAATTGTAGATTGGGTTTTAATCAGATTGTGAATGTATTTATGGATTGGAAAAATATTTGAGAAGTCAACATATTGTCATATCATGATACAGTGATTATCTTCCTAGACAAAAACAAAAGTTTCTCAATATAATTAACTATATAACAGTATGGTAGGGGATTTTATGATAAAAGAATCAATATTATCATATAAATCCCTCTGCCATCTGGTCTATAGGAGTAAATAAAAGATTATAGATAAAGTCAACATTTGTCATCAATAATTACAATTTGACACAAGTCAAACAACTGTACATTTCACATAGTGGTCACATAATGCAGTCACCATGAAACATGGTGGATCAGACAAATCAAACAACTAACCTTTTCACATCGTGATCTGTATTTGGAAGCCATATCATCAGAGTTACTTTTCATACAACAATATCATAGTTTACTGTTTGATTCAAATTTTGCAAAGAGTATTTTCAGCTTTTGATCAAACCTCACAGGATCAATTGGAATTTGTTGGGAAAGAAAAACATGAGTTATTTTATGTACAGTAATTTTATGTGTATAACACACACCTTTTTACCTCTAAATCTGACTTCATTATTTTGGTGCATGTGGTACAAGAAAACTAGAAAATTCGCCATGTTGTTGAAAAAAATTGTCAATGTTTGCAAATGGTGTATTTTTTTTTAAAATTTAATGTCATTCAAGTAAAAAGACATGATTTTTGTTTATTTCCTTACATTAGTTGTTGTTGCTGTAGATAAAATTACTTTAGACCCAGGTTTGATATTCTGATTTTACAGAATATAATTGTGTAACATACTCAATGGAATATAATATGACACTAAAAGAGAAAAATAATTGACTTCTGACAACCTGAACTAAAATCATGTCAGATATATGACAATTATATATGCTACATTAAATAAGTAGGAATGTATTTAATACATCTGTTGCTAAGCAACGACAAATTTGACATTTTATAAAATCAATTAACACTCATATGGAGAAAAACATGTATGTTCAGTAACAGATGTTAAATTGTTTTACATCATACATGAAAACAATAAACATGAGTCTAGAGAGAGAACACAATAAGGAACAAACTTAAAACAAACGTTTTACAACAAAAGCAGCTTTAAATAAATTTCACCTTAATAATCATCATATCATTCAACAGATGTTTTCATTCCAATTGTCTTGTCTTCCCCACAGGATTTAGATAGTACAGTTATGTCCAAAAATTTCAGTGTGGGGAATCACGTGACCTGTATGGTTCCTAACACGGCAAAAATGACAACCAGATCAACAAATTTAAATGAAAAAGACAAGTTAAATAACATTTATACATAACTAATTTTTTTTCTTTTTAGCGGAAGTTCTGCCAACCCCACAACAGTTCTAAATTTCTTGATAACCTTGAAGTTCTTTAAAAAATCTCTGGACTCGTTCAAAACCTTAATCTAAATTTGTTGATCTGGTTGTCAATTTTGCCGTGTTAGAAACCATATAGGTCACGTGATTCCCAACACTGAATTAGGGACCATCAAAATCAATGGCCTTAGCAGTGCAATGGTCTTGATAAACTCATGATTCTAAAAAGACCTTTTTCTTCTGGACTTGAAGATTGTCAAAAACCACATATTTCACAATCACCCTATATGATGGAACTTTACTGTACATTAACTATTTTACTCTACAAATACTATGTATTACACAAACTGAAATCAAAGTGCTAATAGCGCTGTCAGACATGGGGTTTTGATAGAATATGTACCGACAAACACAGTATTATATAATAAACGGAAGCGATACAAGGAATCTTCCCTCACATTAACTGGATTAGCCATACTTCAATTGCACAAACAGCATATCGCCTGCTTGTTAATTTGTATTGTGGACTATATTAAAGTAGTAATTACACCTTTGATTGGGCATGCACCGCCTAATGTACCTAATCGTCTGCGACAAATTTTTAAAACAATTTGCTACACTGTGTACAGTCCACAACTAAACACGGGGAAACCCCAAGTAAAAATAACATCCTACATATAGAGTAAGAGTTGAATGTAACTTATCTCAAAGCTGGAGAGAAGGTGGGGTTATTCCGACTGTATTTTAACAAGCAGAACATTAACTTAACTCATAGCAACAGTAAATATAGGAAACCAACACACTAACATAGATATAATCTAAGCTTAAAAGTTAAAGGCAATTACAGCCAGACAAAAACGCTCCCTGAATAAATAACTAGAAATTATTGGCTTTATATATCCCATTAGAGGCCATATAGCTACTTTAAACTCTGAGAGAAAACCCTCATTACTTTATACAACATTTTACTATTTTATATCAATTAATATGTCAGAAGTATTGTAAGAACAATTTTGTTAGGTTCAATTAATGGTGCTTCACCATTTTTCTTCAGTCATATCCCATCAGTCAATAGATCTACTCAAAGTACCTGCAGAGAGGCTCAATCTAATTAAAGACCAATTAAAACTGGATCTAAAATTCTCTGTTCACATACTTGCTTATTTTATACAAGCTCTCAGTATGGGGCATGTTCAGCTGACCTTTATTATTGTAATATTCAAGATGCAGCTAGCAATAAAATGTCCAATTATCATTGTTGATTAACATACTGTCAATATAGCTTGGAAAACCTGATGTAGAAATAGAAATTCAGAAATTCTGCTATTGATAGTGTTATGTCTATTAAGGAATGTTATGGCCCCCACCTTGAACAGTCACCTACCAATGACTCCTAGATTGATAAACAGAATTGCAACCAACTGAGCTAACTGGTAAAATAAAATTTGAATTCCAGTCAATGAAATGAGATTCTTTATTATCAAAACTTGTGTGCACAGAACAAAGCAAACAAGATGGCCTTACAGACCCTAGATGGAGTTCAACAGAGTAATTTTAATTACAGATGTGTACAAAGAAGCCTTGGATCATCCTTGAATATAATTTGACTAACTAAATGACCCATAATAAAAATCATCTTTGATTTGACCAAGTTTTTTACCCACCTGGTCAATCATCAATCTTGTTCAAGATTTTATATATTTGATAATATCTGATGAGGAAGCAAGAGTATGACCTCAAGAGTGTTGACATGGGTTACCATTCATGTGACCTTGTTTTTGAACCCACAAAGCCAATTATCAAAGCTTTCATTGATGTAAATGAAGAAACAGGTCCTGATAAATATTGGAGCAAAAATAAACACCCATGAATAAACATCATATAATAAAATATTAATTTGTCCAAGTAAGTTAAACTATTTATTTATTAACCTATCAATATACAAAATGATTCACTGTTTTATTCACATGTTTAATAAATTTCAATGCAATGCACAATTTAATTCCAGATGCGAGCAGCTGTCGGATAAACCTTCATAAAAATTCCAGTAGTCCAACACAAAACAAGGCAGACTGACAGACAAATCCTGTAAAATATTAGAAGGCCCTTTTAGATCTGCAGGTTTACAGGACAGACTGCCGGGCAAAGAATTTGATCTCATTCACACAATTTTCAATTCATCAAAATGTAAAATGTCTTCAGTCCTGTAAAAATTTGGAAGGTCCTGTAAAATTTTGATCTTCAAAGGGCCTACTGTTTATGTGGACTCCTGTTAGTGACATAGTTGATGCCGTGCTGATTGTAGGTAGTTGTCACTTCCAACAGTGTTATTGTTACAGTTAGCGACCCGGTAGAGTGTAAGTTACCTACCACTCTGTAGAACCAGGTTTGATGCCAAGCAAGGGCATACTATTACTAATTTTTTTAATTTTCCTACTTTAAATGATATTTTCTGAATTTAAGTTAGTGTCAACCCAACCACAGGTTCATAACAACTTAAAATTGATAACAACACGATGCCACTTTGATGTTATTTGATCTCAGCAAGACACTTCTAACAAAATACAAGAAAATTATTGCGCATTTGAACTTGGAAGAATTCTCTTCCTGTTTGGTATAGGAGCAACAGCGATCTGCTCTAGAAATCTGATCGGATTCCGAAGCAGCGGTATCGTTTTCAATTCATATCAAAGTACATAAACTACAATAATCGACAGTAGACAAGTTCCGATACCAATGAAAAGACAAAACTCAATAATATAATGAAATATTAGAATAAAGTAGATAAGACATCAACACAATTCTTACCTTTGTCTGTTTCTACGTCCGATCTGCATGAACACAGCAAATATGTCCAGACCAGTATAAATAAATAGTTTCTAATGTTTAATGATGGCATGGCTCGGTTAAACAGAGCACAGCTGAAGTTGAAACCAGTTACAATAAATTATGTAATCAATGAAAAAATAGGGAACAAAACTGTCAAAACGACAAAAGTCTTCTGCATGAAGCAGACTAAAATGTCAATCTTTGCTAACTGCTTTTTCAGCAAATTCAATAGTTCAAACAATAAAAAACGTATATCACGGGAAATACACAAATATTAGATAAATGTAAACACTGGGTCTGTTCATACTAGAGTCTGAAGCCAGAATGACAAACTTCTCGACTGCATCTGTGGAAACAACAAATCACAAAACGCTTGTATTGATCACCAAGTTGAGTAGTCGAATATAACCGAGTGTATTCGACTATGAAAATGTTTAAATAACAGCTTGTCCGTATTTTCCGGGAATGGATTTAAGTAGTTACTTCCCCTTGCAAAACAAGTATTAGGGTAACAGGGCCCGGTTTCTCAAACGCATTATTGTCTGAAATCGACTGATGAACCTTTAATTATTTATCATAAATTATCGCGAGTTTTACAAAAGTATGATTTTATCGACTCTTAAATGACTAAGTTAAGAGCGAAAATTTAATCGGTGTAATGGGTATTATATAAAATAAACGAAGAACACAATGCTTAAATTGCTTACTTAATCATCTTGGTGTTAAGAGTATAGAGAAGAAAGGCATTCCTATATAAATACTCATTTCATGAATTGATGTTTGATAATGAATGAAACAAATCTAATATTTCCATTAATTAAAACAGTTCTAGTTCTCAACACAAAGTAGTCATAACCAGGGGTTCTATATAACAGCGATTTGTAACGAAGTGCTTTTTTAATTTTCACGGTCGTTACTGTCTATAACTGGCTGAAGCAGGCTGTACAAACTATTCCAGAGTACATGTCTTCCATGCAACTTGTGAATGTTTCTGAAGGTTTTGACAAAAAATGTTGCAATTATGACCAAAAATATGACTTTAGGTGATGAAAAATGGGGTTTAAAATGGCAGATCGGCGGGAAAATGCATTATTTTGTGAAACAGTCTGTGAGCGTAATTTACTTCAAAATCATCTAGAAACACATTTTCCAAACATTTATTTCAATTTGAATGGTACTGGTACAAAATTTCATGTGAATATCTTTATTCAAACTTGTTATACTTGTTTTCCGTATGAGCCGAAATAATAGCGACGACAGTGATTTGATAACTTGCCGCATATGTAGAGGCAACTCAACACGTATATAAATTATTCTTATGTTGTTGTTTTTTTATGACACAGGTGTTTGTTAAACAATGGCAATTTTAAATTCATACTCTAAAGCATCGTATTATCATAGGTTTCAAAAGTCTTCACTCTTTATCTGTGCATCATTTCACCTTAAATACGCTCATCAAATAAATCATTTGTAGTGTCCTTGGGAAATTTCTTCCGGTTCCTTTTTTATGTATTAAACTAATGCAAACATATACGAAACTATACGAAAAATATTTTTTTATGCGTAAGCAACATTTTTTCCTAGGATTTTTTTTTCGGCGTAGCTGTCTAAGCTGGATTTTGACCTACATTTCTGTATAATGACGTCTGTCTGGGGATTTCGGAAATCCGCCGTTCTATTGGATGATTTTATAAGCACTGAGAATGACGTACGGGGGAAACAGAGAAAACCCCCTCTTCGATTGGATGGCCCTGACATGCGCGAAAAAATAAAGGCCACACTATTGTAATGCAGTGTTTTACAAAATTTTGCTTCGTTCGTAGATATTTTTTTGGGGGTAGACTTCTATTGCTTTCCAAAGTGTTTTTTTATTTTGTAACAATAAAAAGTTACGTGTCAAAAACAATATTTACGTCTCCAGATGTGAACCGGTTTCTAGTAAAAAGTCTGACATATAACCCAATAATTATTAATTTAGCCACACTACGTCCAGTTTCCGGGGTTTACACTTTGAGAGTCACAGCTCCACATATACACCAGAGGTGCGTTCAACAATGCGAGCGCTCGGGGCGACATCGAGCGCCCGCGTTCTGAACGCGGGCGATCGCGCGTGCGCTCGCGTGCGCTCGCGATACAGCTCGAGAGGTGTTTCGCTTATAAATTGTTATATAAATTCCGGTAAATACCGTTTCGTTTTGGTACCGGTACTCAAATCGGTACATTGAAAAAAATATAGCAGATTTAAAATAACCAAATACGAAATATCCAATGCTTTAATCTCAAGCCTTCTGTGTATTTATCGTATTTCAAAGGGATTTACATCGATCTAAATTTCGGTTTAGTATATCATATAAGCTAGGGTGTCGGATGCTGAATATTATACATGTGCCGCATAAATGAAATTTGTTTTCATTTTATCACGACCATATCTAAATATAAAAAAAATATATCAAAGAACTTTTCTGAAAAGTGGGCGCAAACTTGTGTGTTACTTGTTCCACATAAACTACTCACGCAATGCATGTGATACACTAAATGTACCCTTTATTTGGTACAGTAAATTGATTCACTATGATTTATGTATGGTAAAAAATATGAAAGATCTTGTGTATCAGCAGAAATAATTTTGATTCACCCACCCGCTTTTTTAATAATGTGCTGTTTGGCTTCGTCTTGGATTTTTATAGCGAGCGCTCGCCATTCTGTACACAAACGGTCTGACTGACCGATATCTTCACCTTCTTCTATTTATAGAATGAGCGCTCGCAGTCGTTCAATAACAAAACAATTCGCGAGGCGGGCGCTCGAGCGAGCGCCCGCATTGTTGAACACACCTCAGTTCATTGTTATTGTTATGATGTCTATAAATAGTAACAAGGAGCTGATAAATACTACAGGTAACCGTTCGCTGGTTGGCAAGAAATGATAGCGAGTAAATACAATGAAAACACAGTGATTTTAAAATTGCAATTACTAAGTCATTTTTCATCAAACAATTTTGCATTTTATATCACTAGAAAGGTCTTGAAATTCATATTTTGAATATCTAAAAATTATTTGTCAAAAAGAATTGTTTTTTGTTGGCGAGTGTTTTAATGATCTGCCCTATGAAACATTTAATATTCATAGCTCGAAGAGTTATGTTTAATCAATTTAATCGTGCGGTTAAAGTGCTACTATGGTATCAGTATTTTTTGTGAGCCACAAAATAAGAAATCTAGATGAATCGGTCTAGTAAACGCAGTTGTACCCCTTGTATATAAGTATATTAAAGGTATGTTGGAAAAATCAAAGGGAGGTAACTTGACAATTCCCTGTGGTTATCAGTGTACGGCAATTGCATTGGCTGTCATATTGTTTACGGTAGGCAATCATGTGCCAAGTCTGCGAAACTGGTCTGCAAATGTTGTTGATGAAGTGATGATGCGTGGTCACAACTTGTATGAGCAAATACTAACGGAATCTGGCAATCCATCACCACGTCAAAAAATAGGTTTTAACGTTAGTGGTCCTATGTAAATGGCTCTTCTGTGACCTTTGACCTTTTCCTTAGGTGAGCACCCAGGGCCCTTTGGGCCCTCTTGTTTTTAAATCGACGCCGTTTGTCTTTTTTTAAAGACATTTCTTGTTAAATCTCGCATAAATGTATGCATGCTGTACATCAATATTTAGATATTGATATTAAGGGAAGTAATTCTTAAGTCTAGGGTTTATAGCTTAAACGTTCTTATCACCCTTAGAACAAAAACGTAACAGTGGCAGATTTCTGATTGAAGAAGTCATTACGTAGTAATATAGATATAAATCTAGGGGTCATAGTCGAAGATTTATCATTAATTTTATTTTTTTTAATTTTAAAGGGGTAGATTGAGCTATTCACGAAAAGAAATATGTAGTATGCATGCTATGCTAGATTATTTTCCTACAAACAATGCAGCCCTTGCTTTCATGTTTTATATTATCAAAAGACCAGGTACAGGTCGTATTCTAGGTCATGCGTGTTTTTTGTACTTTAATCAATGGACTTGTCCACTAAAAAGGGGAATTAACCAATGCACGAACAGCATATTATGATTTAAAAATACCACTTTGATATTTAACATTTTTTTTAAATAGTGCATATGCACATTATAAATTTTATATAATGATGGGTTTATAGAATAAGTGAAACTAACTAAACTATAACTATAAAACAAATCGCCCTCCAATATCAGTGCGTAATGAAACCGGCAATGATTGTATACGCAATGTTTACGTGGACGACCTGTATACTAGGCCATAGGAAAATGAGTAATTCCTTACATATTGAGTACAGCAGGTTATTGGAAATACATGTACTTTCTTTGAGGTATAACGTAAATATTACACTCGAAAAGAATTTAGTCATACTCACGAGTTCATCCAAATGAAACAAAAGAAAGCTATAGTTGATTTATTGTTTAGTTTTACTTGTCGTTTGACAATAACAGTAAAACTATTTTGTTTCGCATTCATTGGAACTTATAAGACAGTTGTTTTAGTTTCTCAAGAATTTAAACAACGTACATCAGTTTTCCGTAAACAGAAATAAAACTGCGTATAAAGAAAGGTCATTAAGTACAAATGAAAAACAAAGTTGGCTATATACAAGTAGAGATATTCAAACAGTTATCTCTTTAAGACTTTGATGTCAATTAAATTAACCAATCAACGGTACGTACGAAATCCAAACACCCAATGAAATCCTACATTTTTTTCTTATCTGGAGTCGGTCAACGGCTTTAAAAACAATTCTAGGTAAGGAAGTATTCTTTCAGATCTCCTTAGTCCCTCAGGAATGACAGGTCATGACCTCTTGGACCATCTGTTAGAAAAGGGACAACGTTTTTGCAATGCGGAAGAGAAAATAACTGTAACGTACCAATTACTTTAGACCAAGAGCCCTATGTCCATGTTTAAACACACGGATAAAGGCAACGAGTTTCGTCGTTGTCATGTCGCACGGTGCCAACACTACATGACCCCTTTGTGATCAGTGTACCGCCAATGCAAGTTTCTCTTTCATTTATACTATTTTTTCTATTTCATCATTTTTATGGGATAATGTTGACTACACGCTCCGTCTAATAAGTTACCCATTAGTTGAAGTGTATTGAAAAAAGTACTTTTTAGTAAAGTGAACGCTGTTTCACGTTACTAAAAAGTTTTCATATAGCTATTTTGGCTACCCCTAAAACAATAACCAAAACGAATCGAAAACATGAATAATATTTCAATAAAAACCATTTAGTGGTCTCGCGTCCGAACTACAGATTTACCATGCATATTGATCATTTTTTACAAAGGTATATCTTGCGAAAATTTATCAGAGACAAAAATGCAATTTAGATATCATTTGCATACGTGAAATTAATTAAGAATAGTATTGCTCCTGAAGCATGAAATGTGTTTATCTGTCACAAGCAAATTTACTCAAAGTATACGTAAGGACTTTATATCATTCATGTATATTTTAAACAGTACGTCCAATTTTGCTATTTTGGCTTACTTCAACATCTATTAAACTACATGTAGTTATATATGTATCTGGGACTCTTCGTTCTTCAATTTGTTACCATATTTCTATGTTAATGTTAAATGGGAGGAACTTTCATTTGAAAGCTTTCATTTTATTTGACTACATAAATAAGACCAGGAATGTTACTCCGTATACTGACATCATAGTTTACACTTGGATAGATATAAACGTATATATAAATAGATAGACAAGGGGCACTTGTCTTATCGGAGTAACCAACGTGCAATAATCAGCATTATCTATATACATTTAATAGAAATTTTAACACTGTAGAGTGAACATTTAATAAAGAGGGATTTGGAAGAAGTCATCCCAGGTAAGTTTTTAATTTTTAATTATATTTTTGAGTATATTTTGCATAAATTACTGGTAAGCTATACCTTGAAGTGCCGGTAGTATTTGTTTATAGCCGGACCATTGGTCGATTACCGGTAATTCGGTTATACACCAGACCAACGGTCGAGTACCGGTAATAAAGACTGTAAAAGCCGGACTAACGGTTGAGTACCGATAATATTGACTGTAAAAGCCAGACCAACGGTCGAGTACCGGTAATATTGGCTGTAAATGCCGGACCATTGGTCGACTAATTGTTATCGTTATAAGTCAGACCAACGGTCACGTTTTATGTTATGAATTTCATGCATGGTTAAGAGTAGAGATGGACAGATCGTTAATTCACTATTGAAGTAGCCTTAGTCATAAAATAGTAGCTAGTCTACTTCTGTAATAAATACGCAATTACTGAATTTAAGCAAAAATGGAGCATAAGAACTCTTTTATCTTGATGAAAATTTGATTAAATGGGCGGCGACAGACACGTGTACATGAAAAATGTTGTCCCAATTCAGTATGAAATTTTTCAGACTTCAACTCCATCAATATTGTCATATTTTTTTCTAAATGCTAAATGGTCACAGTATAGACGTACTCTGTTGTTCTATTCGTACTTCGACTGATCAACAATGTTAAGATTCCCGTTTAACAATAAATTTATAGTTCATTTATTAAGTTGAGTTTCAGATCATTCTTGAATACATTTTTGTACTAGCATAATTTTAAATATTTAATTGTTATTACATGTATATTCATGTCTGCATTTTTGGGACGCATCAGATGACGTATTGTTTAAACTTAATGGACTTTTTAATGTATGTAAAGTCTACATGTATCTGTCATTTTTATTTTATTTTATTTGTGGTTACATTTATATCTTTTGGTATTACTTTTGTATTGACACTATATTTTACAATGTCAAATCACAGACGCTTGGTTTTTATCATACATAGTCTTGCACCTTGTGTAGTTTTCGTGTTGGCCCTATATTGATAAAGTTCTACTGCTCTATGTCTGTAGCAATCGGGATATTCATATATATGATGATATTCATTTCATTCTATAGTTAATTTTAATTATTTGATTTTTACGCTGTGAATCAACTTTTGATTAGTTTTGTTCTGCGGCTATATTAAGTTGCTTTGCCAGCGTTCCTTGACCTTTCTACCTGTACACGCTTACCCTTCCATACTATGAACATTCTAGTACCCTGAGGTTATCAAGAGGCTCGGCTAGTATCGAGAATCATACTAGACTCTGAGTACGAGAATGTACTATGAGCGATACAAATGGCTGATAAGATGCCGAATTTTCAAGCAGAACGAAGTGTTGTACGTACTCTGCAATCTAACCCAGATAAGAGGACACTAAGCCAAGTGCATGAAAGACTCAAACACAAAAATGAACAGTAAACTGTGCAAAATGCTATATTGCACATTAATTTGGACCATACAGCCAACTATTGATCAATACAATCAAACATATACGTATATTTATAACATATACCCAAGACTCCGAGATTGACAAACACCGAAATGAACGATTAACTATACGTATTTGTTCTATATTTGAGCTAAATGTATTTATAACATATACCCCGACAAGTGACATATCTGGCATGTTAAATACAAGAGCTAAACATAGATTGTAAATATTGATTCTGTAAACAGATTGTGTCATTTGATCAGATGTTATCTACACACATATGAAATACTTATCTCCATATATCACACAAATATTTGAGCAGTCAGGTTAACTTCCGGTCAAAGCCGTACAAACTACAAACGTCGCTCTATTTGTACTCCCAGTTTGTAAAGGTATTCTTCATGCTTTTATTAAATAATGCTGAAGTAGCATAAATAAGATGACCTACCTTTGACCAATCAAATTTAACTTCATTTTGGCACTAAATCATACAAATCAATTACAGAGTTTTTACGGGTTATCTTGGTGTAAAGAAAATGCTGTACGAATCCGTGCCAAGTTTTTTGGCGGGAAAATCGTCACCGAGTTGATTTCGTAGTGGCAGATGGTGGCGAGTACATACGACAATGCAAACTCCTCACAGCGGTTACGTCACGCGCTGCTACTTTAGCAATAAAGGGAAATAACCACTGTGGGGAGTTTGACGGCAATGATAACAATCCAACGACAAAGCCAGACTTAGATGGTTCTTGATCGCATGTAATCATTCCTTATGCCATTGATGATTTTTGTCTTCTTGAATATGTATATGCTCTAAAGTTAAGTTTTTCTATAAGAATTTGCCGTTTTTGCACCCGCTTATAAATGAGGAATTGACTGCCATTGTTGTTTTTGGAGTGCTTCCAGTTTAGCGTTCAATTAACGGAAATGTTTCAAAACGCTTCATTTGTCTCTATGAGAAATAGTTTAGATCGAACGGAGTGCTTCCGTATACTATGTTTGACAGAAGAAGATAGTGTTCATACTATATTAACCTTTCCGTTTGGTTTACGCAACTGTTAAGAAACAGCTTTTATGAACAGTGAGTTGGCACCAAACATGCTCCATACAATTGGCTAGCAGGACATGAGACATTATTGGATGCTTTATTGGAAACATTTCGTAGGAAATGGTACGGTCTGTTTTATACGCTTGCAATGTTAGGCAGGCGTTTTTAACTAAGTGGAACCCATGATTTAGCGCGACATGTCAGTATTTTATTTATTTATTGGAGTTAACGCCGTGTCAACACAATTGTAGGTCATTTACGGCGGCCAGCGCACCTAACCTAGCTTTCCTGGACCATTGTCTATAACCAGTACTCACCTACCCTTCCACAAGGTCGGAAACTTCTCCATATTATCTAATCAATGAAGGAAAATCGACATTATTGTCAAATTTTCATGGAAGGGTATAACCTCCCCAGGTGGGATTCGAACCCGCACCCCCTCGGGCACGAGTATCCAAATCCCGGCGCGATACCAACTGCGCTATCGACCCGGGTTGCAACATGTCAGTGAAAACTAGCCTTGATTGTACTGAAGCATGGTGAAATTATCTGTTATGCTCGGCAATAAACTCACTAACAAAACTATTGATATCAACAATCCTACTTGAAACTTCTTCTGATGTGATAAAAGTACTTTGTACCTACGTCAGGTTAAAACGTTTGGTATTATCAAGTTATCAGTTATTGTCATTACACGTAGGTATATTAAAGTTACAAATATACGAATATTTTACCATCCTACTAAGTAATTCACCTCTTATCTCCCTAAATATGTCATTCATAATATTGAATCATTTATACCGTATAACCTTACCTTACAACCTTCTTCTTTACAGCAATGTTCCAACCAAACACTAACCCAATCGCTTTGGCGCCCAAATTTCTTATGGACGACCAAAACTTTTGAAATGATGGACTCGCTGGTTGCCACTTGGTGTCAGATTGGGATACTTTGATTCTGTCGTTAGGCCACAACAAGTTGATGATGTGTTCTACGGATTTTATGGAAAAAAATTGGGGCGAGCGAGCGAAGAAAAAAAACTAAATTCATTTGCTTTATATAGTAGTTTGACCAAATTTTTATGAGAGAGCGAGGAAATAAAAATATTTTTTGTAAAAATCGTCAAAATTAAGGTGCGGGCGAATCAATAGAACATATCATCAACTTGTTGTTGCCTAATATACATTATTTGGAGTTATACTTACAATACGTATGTTCCACTGGAATAAAATGATCATAAGAATAATTTTGATATTAGAGTATTAACCAATCTCCGTGAACAGATACCCTGTAGACCGCTGTCGTACAGGATCTCTACTGTCTCCGTGGAAGGTCACGTCGAGATGAACTTTGTGTCGACCAATCAATGCGTAGCTTTCATCTTGACGAAACACAATTAATAACATTTTGATTTCGTAATTTCTATTTTTAGACCAAGGTTTGCAAGCTAATTTAACAGCGGTGTTATTCACAGTCTGCGATTGGACGAGTCATTTCAAATTGCGTGACGTAGACGATGTAAACAAGTTACGTATCATAACAATTTCGTCATAAATATTATGATGAGAATATGTCACTTGAACGTGACCCTCGTTTGAAAAAGGCCAGATCTAAATTAGCGAGTAGACGAGCGAAAAATTTTATATCGGGTTTTAATTAGATTGAGTATTAACGAAACAAACAAATTCTAATTTTATTTATATTAAGTGCTGGGTCACGTGTAATTTCTCCGGGCGACCAAAATATAAGCATTTAAAGCCAGGTGGGAACCATAAATTGTAATTTGTTTTACATCATGGCCATTTTCAACACGCCAAACTTGGTTCTAGTTCATGTTAAAGCGATTCTTAAATGCGTCGTGACAGTAAGCTTTGTCCATTCACAAAACATTTGAGATAAGTTAATGGGATTTACATTCGATTTAGATAGATATAAGATAATATATCACAGTTAATTCTAAATTGACAGCTGATAACTAGAAATGCATGACATCGTTTAAAGTTTTAGTCCATGAATCATGACATACTTTCACATGCATTCTGAATACATTATTCTGCGTATTTCATTCTAACTATTAACCAACCAAGGAATTTCGAATGCATTTTTGTAAATAGAAAAAAGATAAATGGTGAACACTTTCACTATCGTGTGATGCAATTAAGAACATTTCTATGGGTTGGTGCTAAACTAGTCTACTCTCTTCTTTATTTGCATGTAGTTAGACTAGTATGTCGCTGACCCAATTATAGGACACTTATTTATGTTTTGGCAGTTTTGTTTTCTTTGTAAGTTAATTGCTGCAAATCCTTTAAAATTATACACTCACTTTGTCACTCGCGCAAATTATTGCATTTCCAACTATAACGCCCTACTCCGTTTCAAGATTTAATTTATCATATTTTGAAACCACTTTGTCACGCCTACTTCTGAAGGAATTTGATATAAAGTTGATAAATTTAGTCAATAATTCAAGGTGTATGATGCAAGAAGCTATACAAACAATGCAAACCTAAAATGTGTGGTTTTAATTTGGAGTGTACGCCCTTAAAATTTGCACCGCGTATAAAATGCACTCTTCCTTATTGGCCAAAGCAAAAAAATGAGACAAACCTTGTTGTTGGGCGATGTTATGGATAGTTAAATAGTGTCTCTTTTATTGCTTATTAATATTATGCTATTCTTACTCACCAAAGGTGTGTAAAAGCTTGTTATATACTGCCACTGTATTTATACATGTACAGTGAAGTTCACTACATTTGTATTAATAAGACTATCGAAATCGATTGTCTTAAATAGCCGAATGGTCTTAAATAGCCGAATGGCCTTAAAAGCCGAATGGTCTTAAATTGCCGAATGGCCTTAAAAGCCGAATGGTCTTAAATTGCCGAATGGCCGCTTAAATAGCCGAATGGTCTTAAATTGCCGAATGGCCGCTTAAATAGCCGAATGGTCTTAAATTGCCGAATGGCCTTAAAAGCCGAATGGTCTTAAATTGCCGAATGGCCGCTTAAATATCCGAATGGTCTTAAATTGCCGAATGGCCGCTTAAATAGCCGAATGGTCTTAAATAGTCGAATGGTCTTAAATAGCCGAATGGTCTTAAATAGTAGAATGGCCTTAAAAAGTCGAATGGTCTTAAATAGCCAAATGGACTGAAATAGCCATTTTCTTCTCAAATTATGCATATTGGACTAAACATCGACGATCTTAAAAGCGGAATGGCATTATTATAGGGACCTTTTTCTCATGTTAAGCATTTGGGATCTAAAAAAAAACGTAAAAAATCGCACGATTCTGCAATAACCAAGATGGTCTATTGGAATTTCACTGTACATGTGATTTGTCACAAAAACGTCATTTACGGTACGGATACTGTCATCTGGGTGTTTAGTATGCCATCATATGTAGAAGCATTCGGAACTACCTCGGCGATCTTCAACGCAGATAAATCTTCGTATATGATCACCGAGGTTGTTCAAAATGAAGTACATTGTAGAACCATTACCCAAAAAATATATATTCGTAGAAGAACGCCGCGGTGTTCCGAATGGTAGGAGAGGGCTGTAAAATCAAGTATGTACGATTTAGAGAGGAAAGTAAACAAAGCAATATAAGATGTCGATATACGTATAAATATTGTCATAAAATATACATATAAATATTGATATTTGTAATTAAATAAATCTAACATCGAGTTAAACAAACATAATATAGTTCAATGAACGTATTACACATTATGTTATAAGTACTTTAAAGGCACAGACTTACTCTAAACTTCCCTTTGATGGAGGAATTTAAGAGTATATTGCGTTCTTTAATCTTATATTTATGTATTTAATTAAATTCGTCGTCTAATGAAATTATCATTGAATATTCTATATTAAATTTCTTATCTGAACGTATTTAATTGACCTAGACTTTATAAAATAATAAAACAATTGCCACATTATTTATGTCAAAGACGCATGCGATTAATACTATTGTGTTACCATACTTTTTTCGTAACTTCATAATGCTCCCACGTATAGATTTAAGACGATTTATGAACGCATTTAAGACTTCAACGATACTAAAATCCACACCCATTTAATATCATTCTTCTAACCCGGGTCGATAGCGCAGTTGGTAGCGCGCCGGGATTTTGATACTCGTGCCCGAGGGGGTGCGGGTTCGAATCCCATCCGGGGAGGTTATACCCTTCCATGAAAATTTGACAATACATGTAATGTCGATTTTCCTCCATTAATTAGATAATATGGAGAAGTTTCCGGCCTTGTGGAAGAGTAGGTGAGTACTGGTTATAGACACTAGTCCAGGAAAGCTAGGTTAGGTGTGCTGGACGCCGTAAAATGACCTAAATTTGTGTTGACACGGCAACTCCAATAAACAAAACAAACAAATCGCAAGCGTGTTCAATTACATAAAACGTTACAGAACGTTACTTAACGATACATTCGGAACTCCTCGGCCATTCGCTGCGGATAATCTAATCTAATACACAAATATGCGGCCGTGAAGGCAATGAGTGATGTTTCAAAATTTACGGACTAAAAACGAAATATCACTCAATGCCTATACACCACTGCCGGTAATCACGTGGTTTTGTTATGATAGCAAGTACTATAAAATGGCGAACTGGGTCACCGGCTCAGGTAGGTTTTTTTAGAATCTTATACAGAAAACAGTTATACCTTGTAAAATCATTACGACCAAAGTACCCACGCTTACGTCCGATTTATTTCAATACTTATATTATTTTCCTACGTCCACTAATAAAAAAGTTATTGAGAGTATTTTATCTGAAATTTGTTTGTTCGCCGTGATACACTGTACTATATTGATATGATTTTTGTCTATAAACCCTAAATAAATCGTCTAACTATCGCTACTACCAACAAGAAAACCTATAACATTGTTTTTTGGTTCTTGATAGGTTTTATTTCAAAAAACAAGGTCTTAATTTTGAATTTTAGACGAAACATAAAAATGATACACTGTACTATTGCAATTTTGATGATAAAATGTACTATAAAATTCAGGTACTAACTGACGATGATGTTAGAACATATTTTTAAAGCTCTGTTTCGTTTTTTTATAAACTTTAAAGAGATAATTTAAAAACATATCATAATTATCATTAAGAGTGGGGCGAAGTGTATGTATAAAATATGTATATTCATGTATTAATAAGACATTTCTTTTCCAGATTTCAAGATTTTGTCATTGTATGTTATTACACAGTTTTACAAGAAAAGCATAAAAGTAATGTGTAAGGCAAGTTTGATATATGCTTATTTTGGTTAATCTCATAAATTATTAAGTACATAACCGGTTGTTTTTATCAAACCTTCGACTTTTCATCTTACTGATATATCAAATAAAAACTTAAAATGTCTAATATGGAATCTAACGAGCTTGAGATTGAGTTTTTGTAAATAAATCAATAGAATCTTCAGCCACTTGCTAACGTGTTTCCAAATTTTCATTTAGATTGGGGCGAAATGTGTACGTATGCATGATAATATTTCTGCATGTATCGATAGTCATTTCTTTTACAGATTTCCAGATTTTGTCAGTTTACAATGTGATAGCCTACCAAGAAAAAGTATATAAGGTAATTTCAAGGTATGGTTTTGTCCTTCCTTTATGTTTAGACTATTAAGTCACATATTAAGTACATTAGTAACCGATTTGACTTCATCACACCTGAAAATTAAAATGTATAATGTTGAACCGTCCGAGCTCAAGACATTTTTGTAAATAACATAATTGAGACATCAATCACTTGCTTCAGTGTCGAGAAACATTTGTTTAAGACTTGATCGTTTGAATAAATAGAATATCACTTGATTAATAGTAAATCATAAAGAGCAAGATGCCGATAAATACTTGGGAGTGAACTGTTCGAAATTAATGAAGCCATTTATCTACCTTTTCAGCATATGTGATAATTACTTCAATTTTGATGGAAATACTTGTTATATTAAATAGGAAAAAATAAAAACGGTCCTTCTTTATGCAACCTCATTAATGAGTCGGTTGATGTTCATGAAAGCAGAAGAGAGTGTACCATATGTTAAAATAGAGTTATTGTTTACCCAGTGTTATTGTCCCCTTGAAAGTACCATTTATACAAAGTGGCATTTAATTTAGTTTATTCATTACAGCAAATGTGTTGATATAACATAACGGACATTACCCTGATCATACCTAGTTAAAATATATTAGACTTTTATTGTCTGAGGCTATTTCTTAAGAAGCCATTTTATTTTAAGTATAATTAACATGATAAACATTAATATTTTGTCAAGTATTTATTGTCATGAACATAAAGGCTATTATTTTCATAAGCCGTATTGTATCAAGCTTTCCAATTAAATGAAATTGTAACATTCTTTGCATGTTTTAAACTAAATCATCGTCTTTCTAAAATTATTGTTTGGCTGATTAATTATTATTTAAAAATGTGTATTTATATTTGTTTCCAATATGACTCATCATTTCTTTATCAGGAACCATGGTTTTGATTCAATCGAACGAGGTCGTCGTGTTGGGAGGAAAAAGACGGATATTGTGGCGACATTGAGAGCTGCTCTTCAACGATTTTCACCAGGTGTCCCCATGAAAAAGGCCAGAAGAAACGAGACAAAAAGGCTTCATACTGATAAAATGGGCGTAACATAATTAACTTTAAGTTTGTTTGAATCAAAGAGACAATATAAGAACATCATTAGTAATATTGAAATATTTGTGGCATTATCCAAATAGAATTTGAGCAATCAGATGTTGTATGTTTTTTTTTGTTTATTAACCAATTGTTAGCTTTGATGTATGGTGTAATGCACAATTTAAGCTATTGTGAAATATAGCACCAAAGTGTCAAAATTACAAGAAGTATACAACCCTTTAATTGTTCTTAAAGGTCTGTCGATGTTCATATATTATTTCGTGAAATAATCACCACTTTAGAAATGTGGCCAAAACAAATACAAAACTTTCATAAACAAGTTTAATCAAGTAAAATTATAACAGATTTAAAGACAGCATAACAAATGTCGAAGATACTGTTGAAGAAAGATGTCTGCTAGTAGATTCAGGTCGAGGATGTTGACAGCAGGTGCAGTATAAACCTACAAATATATGCAATGGATTATTAATAATGAGTATTAAGTAATATTCAGTAGGAGATTAGTAAGAAAAAATAATAAATATACAATAAGGATAAGAATAATGATCTATTATAGATATATCTGAACACTCATACATAAGATACACACATCAATTAGAAACGGTGTCTAATGACCCGGTGACACAATATAATTTTGATTCTTATAAAAGTAAATCACATAAATTATTTATTCACAACTGTGGTTATTGAATTAAACAAGTTAACAAAAAACATTACATGCGTGTTATATTTCTATTTGCACATGAAATAGATAATGAGCACAAAATAATAACCATGCTAAAAAAGTAAAGAAAAACATAAAATGAATTGTTTTTTATGAAAGAATACAACAATTGCATCACGATGCAACTTCACAAATATGCCATGTAGACTTATAGAATAAAGTATATTGGCAATTCTAATTAAACATTGTTGCTGCCGAGTAAGTATTTTATTTTATCATTTGAAATTTTAGGCATGATTTACACTAAATGAATGAAAAAATCTTAAAAAACTACATTGGCTTATTTATCTATATCATAATCAATTCGAATTATGCAACAAAAATATTTAAACAAATAGTTTTATCGTCTCTTCTTTCGAAATAGGTTCGAGGCTACTTTGACACCAAGCTATCGCCAGTAGGGAATGCTTCCCGTTCGGGAAACAAGGGAATTTCCCTTCAGTGATTCCCGATCGGGCAGCAAATGCCAAAATCCGTCCCGATAGGGAAGGATTTTGGCCTTTTTTGACGTACCTTACCAAAATGTCCGCTGCTTGAAATCATTTAACCTACAATATAATCCGAATTAGAAATTCAGAAAAAATATGACTTTAAAGATGAAAGTTGTTTCTTGTTCTTGAAACATTGCTGATAGGGAAGCAATGTTTACAGAATGGGAAACAACTTTTTTTGAAATCATATTGTTTTCTTAATTTTAAATTCGGATTATTTAAATTATAGGCATTTTAAAAGAAAACGACTCGGTTAGATTTTAGATATATCTCTCCTGTATCAGATGGTACATTTCATATTTTGTAGGTTAAATACTATTATGCAGCGGCCAGTTTTGGTAAGGTGTGTCAATAAATGCCAAAATCCTTCCCGATCGGGTAGGATTTTGACATTTGCTACCCGATCGGGAAGCACTGAAGGGGAATCCCCTTGTTTCCCGAACGGGAAGTATTCCTTACTGCTCTCTATCGAATCACGTAAAGTGTATGAAAATGAAAAAAAAACTGAACACTTACATTACCAAAAATATGAAGCGTGCAAAATTACTGATATATTGTCATTTCGGTATTATAAATATCAGAAATATGATACCATTACAATGAAAAATATGATCGAGCACATACGACAAAATGGAGGACCGTTTTTTCCTTTTAAAAATTAGAAGTGTTTTCTATCAAAATTGCAGTAATTATCCCGTACGATACAAAGGTAAATAAATGGCTCCATTAATTTCGAACAGTTCACTCCCAAGCATTTATCGGCATCTTGCTCTATATGGTTTACTATAAATCAAGTGATATTCTATTTATACAAACGATCAAGTCTTAAACAAATGTTTCTCGACACTGAAGCAAGTGAATGAAGTCTCCATTATTTTATTTACAAAAAATGTCTTGAGCTCGGTCGCATCAACATTATACATTTTAATTTCCAATTGATAAATCAATAAGATACAACTTTGGTAAGTGTGATAAAATCAAGTCGGTCACTAATGTACTTATTTGTGACTTAACATAAAGGAAGGACAAAAACATACCTTGAAATTACCTTATATACTTTTCTTGGTAGACTGTTGCATTGTACACTGACAAAATCTGGAAATCTGGAAAAGAAATGACTATCGGTACATGCAGAAATATTATCATGCATACGAACACATTTCGCCCTAATCTAAATGAAATTTTGGATACGTTGAAATGAAAACAAAACGTAACTCGGCCCTGAAACACGTAAGCAAGTGACTGAAGATTCTATTGATTTATTTGCAAAAACTCAATCTCAAGCTCGGTACATTCCATATTAGACATTTTAAGTTTTTATTTAATATATCAGTAAGATGAAAAGTCGCAGGTTTGATGAAAATCAACCGGTTTTGTACTTAATAATTTATGAGATTAATCAAAATAAGCATATATCGAACTTGCCTTACACATTTCTTTTATGCTTTTCTTGTAAAACTGTGTCATTACATACAATGACAAAATCTTGAAATCTGGAAAAGAAATGTCTTATTAATACATAAAGATACATATTTTTATACATACACTTCGCCCCATTCTTAAAGAAAATTAAATTAAGATATGTTTTTAAATTATCTCTTCAAAGTTTATGAAAACGAAACAGAGCTTTAAAAATTTGTTTTAACATCATCGTCAGTTAGTACCTGAATTTTATAGTACATTTTATCATCAAAATTGTAATAGTACAGTGTATCATTTTTATGTTTCGTCTAAAATTCAAAATTAAGACCTTGTTTTTTGAAATAAAACCTATCAAGAACCAAAAAACAATGTTATAGGTTTTCTTGTTGGTAGTAGCGATAGTTAGACGATTTATTTAGGGTTTATAGACAAAAATCATATCAATATAGTACAGTGTATCACGGCGAACAAACAAATTTCAGATAAAATACTCTCAATAACTTTTTTATTAGTGGACGTAGGAAAATAAAATAAGAATGGAAATAAATCGGACGTAAGCGTGGGTACTTTGGTCGTAATGATTTTACAAGGTATAACTGTTTTCTGTATAAGATTCTAAAAAAACCTACCTGAGCCGGTGACCCAGTTCGCCATTTTATAGTACTTGCTATCATAACAAAACCACGTGATTACCGGCAGTGATACACGATCATATATTTGTTTACTTCAACACCGGTAGTTTCAAAATAGCGTCTAAATATGCCCGAGATTAATCGCAGCAAATGACCTGGGAGTTCCGAATGTATCGTTACGGAACCGTTCTATAACGTTCGCGGTAACTGAACTCCCTATATTCTTCTATATTTGTTTGTCCTCGGTTCTGTTCGTCACTTCCAACAAATCGTTTATTCAGTACTTTCAGCGCTTTGATTATTTATAGAAAATCAAAATGTTGTTATTTTACGAAGTTTACCATATATGGGGGAATGGGGAAAACTGTACCTAGAGACCAGGAAGTGTACTTGAAGCAGGTTTGGTATAATTACCGTTTGTTATCAGACCATGGCCGGGGGCATGTCGATCATATCAAGATTAATGAGTATTATACTCATTTCAACTTGTTTATCCAAACACATCGTATAACTGCGTAAATATAAAGACTGGTGATTAATTTCCACTTGTTTTATATTCAGACATTCTGTAGCCTGTTCAATTACCCTAAACCTTCCAAAACATTCCGTAACGATACATTCGGAACTCCTCGGCCGTTCGCTGCGAATAATTTCGGACATATTTAGACGCTATTTTAAAACTATCGGTGTTGAAGTAAACAAATATACGACCGTTTAGGCAATGAGTGATGTTTCGTTTTTAGTCCGTTAATTTTGAAACATCACTCATTGCCTTAACGATCGTATATATTTGTTTATTAGATTAGATTATTCGCAGCGTATGGCCGAGGAGTTCCGAATGTATCGTTACGGATCGTTTTAGAACGTTTAGGGTAATTGAACAGGCTACTGCTTACATCGTCTTTGTATAGAATGAGTTTGTTCAGTTAGGACAGTCGGTACATACCTAAGTCAAATGATCGAGGGGTCGTGGGTTCGATTCCCGGGCGGGGCATACTTTCGTGGAGCTTGGTCATGAAATTATTTATACGGCCATTTTCCCTCCTACCAAAGATTCTTAGTTAAGTAGGGCAGTTGTCAGTCACTGACGAAAGTATACATCCAGAGATTTTGGCTATCCAGGAGGAGTGAGTAGGTTGACTTACCGCCGTTATATGACCTATACAATTTGTTGCTACGGCGTTAAACCCAACAAAAACAAATAACTCATTACACTATAGACCAATTATATAAGGCGTTCATGGCGTTGCTACTTGAAGTCTTTCAAAAAGGGGAAGTAACTACTGCGGGAGTTTGGATACAGACAGCATTTGTAATCGAAGCGCTGAAAGCTCTGAATGACCGATTTAGGATCAGAGCCGAGGACAAACACATTGGCGGATCTAGCGGGGGGGGGGGGGGGGGGTCCGGACCCCCCCTAGAATTTCCAAAATGTACCTGTCCATTAGTGTAATTCTTTACCGTAAGTCATTTTTCAGTAGCATGAAGCAATTTTTAATAGATAAATAATGTGGTAATATGTGGCATAATGTGGTTGTGGTTCGAAAGTTTGGACCCCCCGCAAAAAAAAGTTCGCCCCCCCCCAGAAAAAAATCCTGGATCCATCCATGAAACAAATGTAGAAAAGTATAAAGGAATGAATTTTTCATATAGTAACACCGAAGTCTTAAAATCGTTCAAAACAGAATCCGTCACTAATGCGGTAATTATTTCCTTCAGTAAATTATTTTACCCTCTCCGTGTTTACAAATAAACACATCGTATTCTTATTTATTACATATTAATTACTTAAACTTAAACTTTTTCATTTGATTAAACGCCTATTTCTATATTACATATTCAATGGCGTTGTACAAAAAGATATATTATAAAAAATAAATAAGTAAAAACCCTCCACCATAAACACCATAAATACATAATGTATATACAATAACACAAAACAAAATTAAATTTATCACACATGATGTAATAAGTGTATTTTTTATTGTTTTATTGAGCTTTTATATTTCATATTTTTGGACCTACGTCATTCAAAGTTCATGATCCTACTTAATTTTACATTTTTTATCACAAATTTTACATTTTTTTATTTATTTGATATTAAAAGTTGGTGTCCTGAACAGTATAACATGATGCTACTGTTAGCCGGACATGTCCTGAACAATGTTCAGGTACTTATTTACCTAGTAGTTATGATATTTATTCAAACAAACTTCAAGAAACCAGAATTCATTGGCCGTTAACGACGCCCATCTTTAAACAAGGAGCTAGACTCATAATTTACACAGTTCACAAGAGCCCTTGATGTCAACATTGATATAAACAAAATTATGTTGCTAGGATACGAAATTATCAACCTTTCAAACATAGGATGAGACGTGTCATTAAGTTTGTCTCGTGAAATTATCAACATTACGAAATTTGTTTCCGTCCTTTTTATAGAGCAAGCGATTCCGGATTTGATTTTCACTGAGGTCTCAACCGTATGAAGCAATTACGCTCCATAAAAAATGTTCAAGGCATTGGATATATATGACACCTTAATTGTGTTACCTAACAGCTTTTCCTGACGCTTTACTAGTACTTGTTAAACCCTTTTACGAGCAGAAGAAAACTTCCCCAGAACGACATTATGGCTGAAATTACATTGAATGGTATGATGCGATGCCGAACGTTTTTACCATTTAACCATGACAGCCGCTTAATGACTTAAAAATAAGAAAAACAAAAGATCTAAAACAAACAATTGAGGATTGTGAAAGTTGGCGTATATGAACATATTCGCTGGGTTGGCGCAAAACGGTCGCAACTCGCTCTTTTCTATGTTGAGTTACAACCGTTTTGCGCTATTTACAATGTTTTGCATTTGCATGCTTGCGCATGCAGTTTCAAAACACTTGAAAAGTACACGCATGTATATAGATATTGCAAAAGACGTAGGCAATGCATTATGATTTATTATATGTAAATAGTTACGTTTTTTTATTGGAAATAAACAGCAATATCTTTGATTTAGTAGAGTTATAAATTGTATTTTCGCCGTGGTTTCATACTACAAACAGTTTCTTTATCAAACACTGAGCTACTTAAGGAGTACTTATCAAGTGTCAATTTTGAAATTCTGGACCATATTCTAGAATTCTAGTTCTTTTTAAGAACTGCTTGTTTATAGGAATGCTCCTTAAAAAGTGTATGCAATTACATGTACATGATAATTCATCTATAAAACCCTTTAAAGGTGATGTTTCGACACCCGTTTAAGAAATGTCTGGTTAACAGTGGCGTTCATGTTACACTGTTCAGGACACCAACTTTCATAATCACATAAATAAAAACAAATGTAAAAAATAACTTGTATCATGAACTGTGAATAATGTAGGTCCAATAAACTTGAAATATAAAAAACTTAATAAAAACAATAAAAATCAAAGCGCTGAAGGCACTGAATTTGTTCGGGTTTGAAAAGTGGAATTTGATTTCTGGCTCCAACAAAACATTAGTTCACGAAGAACAGTTTCAGTGATATTTGTTTGATATGTAGACCAGCACTGTTCCAGTTCAGAACACTTTATACAATCAACCTATAAATACAACAGGTAAACCGGGCAGGCGAACACACTACTAATTTTTTCACACAATCACCACAAGTCAAAGGGGTCATTCTTAAAACAATTCAATAACTGCCGCTTAAAAGTTATCATTCATGTACATTCTACTCCATCTGTATGTAAAATAAATGAAGTCCACTATTCAGACATCATTCAAAGTCATTCACTACGATCTTTAAACTTTTCCTATAGAACCATTCTCTTACATAAGATGATGCAACATCTCTACTGACAACTGACACTAACGACGTGTCGTGACTGAATAGTTGATACCACTTTATTACATAAGATGACGTAATCATTCCTACTGAGACGCACACCATACCACCAAATATTCTTACGATTGAGATATAGTTCGGATTACTAGTGTATTAATGCGCCCGTCATAGCAGACGATCTTTTTGAATTGCTCTATATATACTGAGGGACTTCTTCTGAATTCGGTAAATTTTGTGGGAAAGGGTCTGAAATACGGCAAAAATATTTGTTCAGGACTGAAGTCCCGAACAAATAAAAAACACAAAATACACAAACACACTATAACATCATGTGAAATTTTTTAGTTTGTTTTGTGTAATTGTATATATTTATTCATTCTCGTTCCCAGAGTCTAGTAGGATTCTCAATACTAACCTCTGGCGCCACACGGCTAATTTCAGGAATGAAACATCATAATTTTGGCGGATATCCACTAATCAGAAAGCTTTCGCGAAAATTTTCGCGACAAACGTCATCTGGCGCTTAACCTATCAACCAATCCACTTGTCACTTATATAGCGTCTAAAGTTTAAGATAATGTTAGTTATTTCTGTAACCAAGGTGACACATAATCTAGGGTCTGTCTACCGGATAAACACGACAGCAGTCCTGCTGTGGTCTAATTAAGTGTACAGTACCCGATAACCTCGGGGTACGAGAATGATATTTATTGTGGAGGGTGTTTACTTATTTATTATTTTTTACTCATCTTTTTGTACAACGCATTAAATATGTAATATAGAAATAGGCGTTTTATCAAATGAAGAAGTTTAAGTTACTTACACTATCAAAGACTTCAAATTCACAATCCTTCAATATACATGTACTCAGAATTACTCAGATTTTACCTTTACTTTTCAATGTCAATTTGCCAAAACTAATCTTAAAAAACTTTTATGAAAATTATTTAATTTGTTTGAAATTCAACCTATGTATTTTTAGGGTAAAGAACTATCTAAATTTTATCACTTCTGTTAATATCTTCATTAACAAGAAAGATATTAGATGAAATATTTTGTTATCCTTACATAGAAATTCAATGATAAAATCCGAGTATTCCAACAGTAAGGACCTACTTACCAATTGGATTGCTTCAGATTTTATCAAGGAAAGGAAACTGACTAAAGTCCCTAATTAAAGCTTATTTCAATAAAATACATTGTAGTTTGAAACAAATGTTGTTAAATAAAAAAAATGCTGATTCTGGAATATGCTCAGATTAATCTTTGTTCTCATATCCAACTATTTGTCCTTTCGTAACTTACTGATTTGACTTCTCGATAAAATCGATAATTAATCAGAGCCTCCGTTGTTGCGCTCGGTATTGTTCGGAAATTTCCGATATGACACCCTGCTGTGATCATCGATTGATAAAACTGATCAACCCTATCAATATATCACATGACAGACTCTGCATGACGTCTAGTACCAACATTTGATTTGTTATACTTTCATGCAAGCTTATAAATAAGAGACAGTGAGCGGTAAGAATAAAAATAAACTCCATGGAGTTTTATTTACATTTCCTTTTATGAAAAGAAGTACACTTTATAAAATATGTGTCATACATATAATTTTCATTACACCTTGTATTATTTACATTTGCAACAGTGTAAGTAAATGTACACATTAATTCTTATAATATTATAAAACATAAAATAATTATTTCAATGACAATTAAAAACGTCAATCAATGTGTATATTAATTATACACTTAATAGTCGCTATAACTCTGAAAGGTAAATATGAACGCGATAGCTGAACATAAAATACAGACAATGTGTAATATAATTTCATATAAAGACTACTATCTGGAACATCAATTAATATGTAGATATATGTGTAGAATAGGTGCTTTAATATAACCGTTAAAGTATAAACCCTGGCTATTTTTCATTAGTTGAAAATTCCATAAAACAAACAAGGCCAAAAAAGACAGATAGCCTTTCACAGAGAAGTGTTTAAAAAAATAAAAATCTGTATCATCCTCGCTACCCTGTATATGTTTTACGACCTGAATGGTATAATAATGATTGTAGTATCCTGTCATAAAACAAGGACACTGTTTACATAGGGTATGTGCATAAAATGACACCCCCTTGGATGTTGAACCAACAGGGGTCCAATAAGAAGTGTAATGAATTTCATCAATGCATATTCGGTTTTACAAGAAAATGAAGGAAAAAAAGGAGAAATAAATATTGTGAAGACAAGACAAATTTCATAATTTGAAACAGCATTAACTTTATGTGTATGCAAATAAGACGAGTAAATACATGTACAGTCATCAGTATTCTTTTCTCAGCTATGTGTAAATTAATTATTTTTTAGAAGTTTTATTAGCTAAAAGTCATCTGATTTTTTGTTATTCATTTGATCAATTAATCATTTATAACAGCATCATATTTTAAATTAAATAATGTATATTCCACTTAAATAATTATTTTACTGTATAACTTGTGTAAAAATAAGAAACAAATCACGAATTATACAGTACCGTACGATAGTAACAAGTAAACTTGAAATAGAAAAAAATACTTCTTTTCACATTGACGTATTGTCTTAGATCTAGAGTAAAAAAATCTTGTATCTGTAAAGCCCCTTTATTTAAAGTACGAGATTTTTGACTGCAAGGAAAATTCACCCATTTTAACACCGCTAACGAACAAGGGTTTTAGACATAAAAATGAATCATATAGCCATGGACATTTCAAACTCAAATCAGAATGATTTGAACAATTACTTTTGTCTTTTATAGGCATGTGATATTTTGATAATTGCAAGTTTGTAAAGCATGCAGTTAGCTTTCAAATTTACTTTTGATAAATATATCTTTATTTTGCGGCTCTGATCATAATGCTAGATAAGAAATAATATATTTGACCGCTGATAAGATCAGTAGCGATAGAGCGTCGTACGCTATCGGCCGTTCGGCTATCTTCGTCAGTTTCCGTATAGCGAAACGGAATCTCCCGAAAGAAAGAAAAAAACAATACTTACTAAACTAACTCGCTAATTCCCCCTACTAAATATTCTTCAAAAATTATAAAACATATACCACTTTTTACAGAAAAGATTGTAGTTATTGAATCCGATTGGGATAGAAAAGATTTTTAAATAATAAAACAGAAATTGGACAAAACGTTGCCAATGTTGAGGTAAAAAAATTCATTTTTGCATTGAAATGCATAGGAAATAGGGTTAACATTTTTAACTCAAAATTCCCCCAACTATTTATTTTTCAATTTTTATAAGATATATACCATAAGAAAGAGGATGAAATGAATTATATGAAACTGAATGGGATGGAATAATAAATACTTTAAAATCCGAGTTATATTAGATTAAGTACCAATGTCCTTCTTATTTCTATATAGCGCGCACTAGCCTATTAGGCTTATCGATAAAGGACAAATAGTTGGATATGTTTTCATGCGTAAATGTGAATCAATTTATCCTAAAAAATCAGAATTTTTTCCTAGGACTTTTGAACGTTCCTCCGGTAGGCCAACTCAACACCATGTTTTTTTCAAATGAACTATACGTTAAATTGTACTAAAACCACATTACACATTCTAAGTGGCCGATCGGTTACGATGTTTGATGGCAATCATTGGATAGCCAGCTTATCGTTGGTTCGAATCCCATCCAAAACCAATCCCAATTTGGCAAGAAACTTTATCTTACTAGCTCAGTACGGGGGATCAGGAAGTGGACTCGAAAAGGATTGATCTAAGTTGTAAGAACTTGTTTCACAATCGAGCTAAAATAATTTAGTAAACATTGTATATACATTCCAAATTCTTATCTTTGATATAAGTATATTTAACATTATTTTGATCAATTAATCAATCAACCAACCAGGAAGTCTTGTCAGTCTGTTTACTGTCCTTGAGAGAGTCTTAAGTATACCAACTTGGACTCAGATACACCAATCCTTCTTTAAACATGCGAAGTTGTTCGTCATTCGGAACACCTCCGCGATCGGCAGTTTGCGAAATCAACCGAGGGGTTTTCCGAATGGTTGTTCACGTTAGCATTCGGATTTCTTCGGTGATTTTCGACGCAAAATTTACTTCGTAGCTATAAAAGGTCGTCGAGGTATTTCGAATTGGTGAAATCGCGTGTTTAAATTTGTTAACATTAGATAACAGATATTGCGTCACCAACATACCGAGTAAACACCGATAACATTGATAAACACTGATATTAAAATAACTTAATCGTCTTGCAATGTTGACATTTTTTTTTAATTTTAAAAATCGGTGAATGGTGGCACGTTGGTAATAAACATGTGCCTATTTCAAAATAGCGCCACCTTTGCACTTCCTGATTGGTAAATAATGGATTAGTTTTGTTGTTATCATATAGAGCAATTTTTAACGCTATGAGTTCTCATACACTTTGAGAACACATGGTTCAGTGTCACTTGTACACTAAGGCCATGCCAAATTGGAATTTTGTTAAGCGTCAACTCAAGTTTGACAAACCTAGGTACCTATTCACAAAAACACACAAACCGACAACGAAAACACATGTCCATTCTAAATAGTATTCACACAAATAAGAACTTGGTAGTACATGAATGTTTATGCCATTAATGTGAGATAAAAGTAATTCTAAAACTAAAACCATAATATACAACATACACATGTACATTTTCATTAATTAAATACACAGAAACAAGGAACTTATCAGTATTTCCTGAGAAAAAAAATCAATTATCGCCCGGAACAACAGAACTATTTAAGAAAATTTCACCAACAATTTTGTTGTTTTTTGGATTGAAGACTCTAAAACCTACGCGCACGCGCACGCTTAACAAAATTTCGATATTGCATGGCCTAAGGTATACTAAAACCACCGAACACTCCGGGATGTCCAAGATCCCTGGGATACCAAAGATCGCCGTACACCATTGAATAACCGGGTTCCTCGTCAACTGTAGACTAAACAAAGCCTATGTGTACCGGAAGCTGTCATTTTCTTTCTTGCACTAGAGTCCGCGTATGTTCTTAATGTACATGTACAGTGAAAACTTTTTACAAAGATTCTTTATCAGCTATTTTACAACTCATTATTAGGGAACTATTGATGCCCTCTATTTGTTTCTTAATCAATTTGTCCACAGCCCTGGGTATCTGTGTATTAATCTCCTGGAGAGTCTTTTACTCTGCTTATCAGCAGCAAACTATTGGCACATGGAATTATACCAGCCCGGCAGGTACCCATTTACACCTAAATGGGATAAAACAATCGCGGGTAAGTTTGTTGCTCAAGGAAAGGAGCAGTGCTCCTAGTAGTGGCTCAAAGGTGGAAGAACCTTTTCACTTCGCAGAGTGTGTTCTATCCCTGGACTATTGGTCCTGCAATTATGTATAAATTATGTTGATTATTCTTTATTTTTTATATTAGGTTAAACCATGACAGAGAACGGTGTACAGAACTATGGATATGAGAAAGATAACTTCTCACATATTGGCGACGTTAAACCAGGACAGCAAGAGTCTTCTGCTTTTCCTCCGTCTTACAATTCTGTGGTGAAACAAGAAGCTAAGCAACCACCAATGTCAAAAATGAGAATTTTAAAGAACATCTTCGTGGTTAGCTTTGGTTTTCTCTGCCTCTTCACGTCTTTCCAATCACTCTCGAATCTTCAGAGTAGTTTGAACAGAGAGGACGGTCTAGGGGTTGGTGGGCTAGCTGTATTATACGGCGCCCTGGTAGTTAGTTGTATGTTCGTCCCACCTGTGCTCATCGCAAGAATTGGTTGTAAATGGACCGTGGTGTTCTCAATGATGTGTTATATCTTGTACATGGTGGCCAACTTCTACGCTATCTGGGCGACCATTGTACCGTCTGCTATTATTCTGGGACTGGGTGCTGCTCCTCTCTGGTCTGCAAAATGTACGTATCTTACGGAAACTGGTGTGTGGTATGCAAGACTTACTGGAAAAACAGACGATGACGTCATCAATCGATTCTTCGGATTCTTCTTCATGTTTTTCCAAACAGGTACATAAAAGAAATCTAAATGGTTAAAGTTAATATCACCTTCACATACAAGGATTTTTCTTACGTGTCCTTACGGATTGCCAGTTCGTTGTCAATCGCCAGTATCCGTAAATACTCGTTGGTTAACTCCGGTAACTTGTTACAACTTGTAAGGTCCACGTAATGTTACGAAGTATTGCTTAACGTAAGCATTCGTAAGAAAAATCTGTACATGTGAAGGTTGCATTTATAAACATGCAGAAAGGACAAAATGTCTTAATCACAGATCTTCTTCGAATTTTCTCGAATTTCGGAAAATCTTGTTTCGAAAAATCGTAATTTAATCGTAAGTTACTTTACTTAACACATTTATACGGAGCCCCTAAAGTGACATTATGAAACACTTTTTTTATTTTCACAACTATTTCGTTTAAACGTAATATTATTTCGTTTAAACGTAAAAGTTGTGAAAATAAAAAAAGTATTTCAAAATGTCGTTTTAGGGCATATCCAACTATTTGTCCTTTATCGATAAGCCTAATAGGCTAGTGCGCGCTATATAGAAATAAGAAGGACATTGGTACTTAATCTAATATAACTCGGATTTAAAAGTATTTATTATTCCATCCCATTCAGTTTCATAAAATTCAATTCATCCTCTTTCTTATGGTATATATCATATAAAAATTTAAAAATAAATAGTTGGGGGAATTTTGAGTTAAAAATGTTAACCCTATTTCCTATGCATTTCAATACAAAAATGAATTTTTTTACCTCAACATTGGCAACGTTTTGCCCAATTTCTGTTTTATTATTTAAAAATCTTTTCTATCCCAATCGGATTCAATTACTACGATCTTTTCTTTAATAAATGGTATAGGTTTTATAATTTTTGAAGAATATTTAGTAGGGGGAAATAGCGAATTAGTTTAGTAAGTATTGTTTTTTTCTTTCTTTCGGGAGATTCCGTATCGCTATACGGAAACTGGCGAAGATAGCCGAACGACCGATAGAATATGACGCTTTATCGCTACCGATCTTATCAACGGTCAAATATATTATATGATATCGAGCATTATAATCAAAGCCATAATATGAAGATATATTTATCAACAGTCAAGTTGAACACTAACTGCTTTACAGACATGAAATTATTAAAATATAACATGCATTTAAGAAACGAAATAAACTGCTCAAACCATTCTGCTTTTTTTAAAAAAGTGGGATACTTAAAATTATAAGACCACGCTATATGTTCATTTATATGTCTAAAAAGCTTGTAATGATAAATGTCTATTTTCTTTGCAGTAAAAATACTGTTACTTTTGATAATGGAGCTTTACAGATACAAGATTTTTTACTCTATGAAAATAAATCTATGTGACAAGATTAAAACGTATTTTGTTTTTAATTTCGAGTTTACTAGTTACAAAAGTTGAAAATCGTATGGCATTGTATAATTCGTTATTTGTTTCGTGTAAACTAATTATTTAAGAAGAGGAAAATACATCATTTGGTTTTATAAACGATGCTGTTTAAATGATTAATTGAAGAACTTCACATTTACAAGGTTTCCATTACTAGAGAATTCATAAAATAAGTAATAAAAATCAAATGAATTTTAGCTCATAAAACATATAAAAGATAAATAATTTACGCATTGGTGAGAAAAACAACAAAAGAAAAACTGTACATGTATTTTCTCGTTTTATTTGCCTACTCATACAGTTTAATGCTTTTTCAACTTATAACATTTGTCTTTTCGTCACAGTATTGTTTTTCAATGTACTAATTGGACTTGTTAGTTTGCATTTTCTATAATTCTTTATTCTTTCAGATACGACCTAATATGCATTGATTAACTTTATTACACTCCTTATTGGACCCCTGTTGGTCCGTTTATCTACATCCAAGCGGGTGTCATTTTATACAAGGACCCTATATAAGCAGGGTCCTTGTTTTATGACAGGATACTACTATCATTATTATACCACCGAGGTCGTAAAACACACACAGGGTAGCGAGGATGATATCTAGATTTTATTTTTTTAACAATAAATCTTTGAAATGCTGTCTGCCTGTTTTTGGCGCTGAAGTTTAAAAAAATAGCCGGTGTTAATACTTTTAAAGGATAAAGCATCTATTGATATTAATTGATTTTCCAAATGTTTGTCTTTATATGAAATTATATTAAATATATTCAGTATTTTAGTACAATTTATATGCCTATTGATTGCTTTTTTAATTGTCATTGAAATAATTATTTATGTTTATTTTAAGTATTAGTATGTACATTTACTTATGCTGTTGCAAATGTAAATATACACAAGGTGTAATGAAAATTATGTGTATGATACATAGTTTATAAATTTTAATTCTTTTCATTAAAGGAAGCGTAAATCAAACTCCTTGAAATATATTTTTATTCTTACCGCGCACTGCAGGGCTTGTTATTTATAAGTTTATACCAAAATATAACAGATATCAAATGTTGGTAATAGACGTCATGCAGTGTCAATCACGTGATATATTGATGGGGTTGATCAGTTTTATCAATCTATGATATCGGAAATTTCCGAACAATACCGAGTGCAACGACGGAGGCTCTGATAAATTATCGATTTTATCGAGAAGTAAAATCAGTAAGTTACGAAAGGACAAATAGTTGGATATGGGCTCCGTACAGTTACCACCCTTTGGGTGTATATAAATGTAAGTTCAAGGATTTACTTATAAAGAATTAACACTCTTAGAATGGTAATACCCTCATATAACAAATAAAACAATATATATATATGTATGATATTTTATATTCATTTATTCATTGGATAAAGAGCAGTGTCATGGTTCTCATCGAGTCATTGACTCTGGCAGTAATTTCAAACAATTTAATTGTATGAAAAAAAGACTGAACATACGTTTATGGGTAAAGGACATAGGTTTATATTGAGTCAAATCTGACACTGGTAGTAATTAATATAGTTATGACGTGAGAAAAAAACAGTGCAATGCCATAATTTGACAAGAAAATGTTCACATTATATGTACAAACTCATTTGTTACCATAGCAACCATGTCAACAAGATTTATATGTAACCTCAATTTGGAATGTTAACTCTCCTCATCATTCCTGTACATTTGTAAGACCTCTGCTTTGTTCCTTATACTTTATTGCAGTCGGATAAATTGTGTTATTTTTGTTTATTTCGACATCAGCTCAGATATGGGGAAACCTTCTCTCGTCTATGATATTTCAAAAAGAGGATTCCAACATTACTGATGCTGACCTACTGAATTGTGGAGCTAAATTCTGTCCAACTTCTGACGTTAACAACAGTAATCTCGATAAACCGGACATGGATAAGGTAAAACAATGGTTTAAAATCTCTGCAATATTTATTTTGGATATCTCGACATTTTCGTTATCTTGGCCCGAAATTAACCATTAATTCTCAGTGATCCCTTTTTAAATCGAGAAATGGACTCATTATACTCACACACTTAAGAGTAGAACAAACCGCCTCCATTAACGTGACCAATATTAAAGATACCATCCAAATAGCGACTAAAAACTTCGTACATTACTAAGTTACCCTAACTATGACGAATTGCACAGTAGTATTGAGTAAATATCAACTTTGAAGTCGGTATGGATAGGAGCTGAGCAGTAATCCTATTGTAAGACGCGCAGAAAGATTCGAAAACTCCAAGCTAGATTCGAATCACATCTGGAGCACTTATAATTGCCTTAACATACACAAAAATGCATTTGCGATTGATTTACTTTTTAATCAAAATGCTAAAATGCAAATAGACGCATAAGTTTATTTTTTTGGTAATTCTGTCCTTGACATTGTGTTTAATTTCCCCATCCTTGATTTTTGTTAGTGTACTACGGGTAACCTCGGCGATAGCTGCACTACACACGTCAGTTTAGAGTATTACCCGAGTGGTTTTTCTCAAGAACCCTATGTTATATAGGGTCCTTGTTTTTCCGAATATGTTTGTGCGTCGCCCACTAAGTAGTTTGTTATTATTTAATTTAACAGATTTATACATTATGTGGTATATATGTTGGCTTTGCTGTCCTTGCCGTTCTTGTCATCATAGCCTTACTGGACCCCATCACATTGGAGCGAGAAGAAGGCCAGCAGAGACAGTTCTCATTTCATCTTGTCCTTGAAACATTTAGACATCTGTTTAACTCACGTTACCAAATGATGTTGGTCGTGCTGACCATGTACAGTGGAATAGAACAAGCCTTTATTGCTGGAGATTACACGCAGGTACGCACGTCTAATTGTTTAATTTTATTCAACTGTCAGCGGTGCATACATTAACCCCTCTGATTTAAATTCTCGATGTACAGTGTAACCTGCATTAACGGTCACCTGGTATCGACGGTCACCTGCTGTAAGAGGTCAGCGGTCAGTCAATTCCTTCTAAAAACGGTCAATTTACCTGTATAAGCGGTCACTATTGACCGCGATTTTTTTTTAATTTTTGAATTAACAACGTGTCAACAAAGTTGCTTAATTTTATGTACGAAATTCCCATACTTATATTTTATCAAAGGTGAGGACAGAAATACTGTATTGAGTATTCAAATCAGTGGGGTTAATTCAGAGTCAACACTGATCGTGTAGAATAAAGTTTCTTGCTCAAGGAAACAACGGGGTATCGTTTTGATGTGATTTGGATAAACTCGAAGCTGACCATCTAATGATTACCAGTTTCTAGTTGCGATTGCCTCTTTTTATGAATGAACGCTCTTACTGAACAGAACAGAACAGATTAATTTATTTCAGTAACGTATACAATAGTATCTAGTTATAAAAAATTGAATATACAGTCAAACCTGTCTATAGCGGTCAGCTAAGGGACTGGTTGAAAGTGACCACTATTTACAGGATCTCTCAAACAAACTAATAAATATTTACAGGAAATGTTTTTTTTTATTTATGCTGTATCATCACAATAATTATACTATAGTCGTATATAAACATTATATATCATTTTACATATAAATTAATGTAAAGACATAATATTCATTGGACAATGAATTGTACTGGAAATGAAATTATAAATCAAGCTAGTTTAGTATTCAGCAAAAATAGTAAGCCTTGTCTTCAGTCTTGATGTATTGTCAAGCCGCATATCCGCAGTTGCACTGATTGCAATGGAAAATATTCAATAACATGTTATTTTCCACCTGAAAAGCATATTCATATACAAATATTGTCGTCATTTATTAATTTACCACTATCTTAATGAATGGATTTTAACATTCGATGATTTTGAGATTCTTTACTAATAATGTTATAGTATAAGATAAGATATGTTTATTAATGTCTCACTTTTACGTTTACATGTACAGTATGATAAAACAATTGTATAATATACACAATTTTATAAAACATGTAAACCTTTCTGAAAATATGAGAGACAAATTTAAAAACAACATTCTTTTCAATATATTTTTAAACAATTAAAACATATTTGCATTAACATTTTTATTATATTTCAGTCGTTTGTAGCGTGTGCATTAGGTATAGAGAATATTGGGTTTGTCATGATATGTTATGGTGTAGTTGACGCCATATGTTCATTTGCCTTTGGTAGACTGGTACAGTTTGTTGGACATATTCCATTCTTTATATTAGGTAATGTATTCATTTATTGAGTTGCAGTTATATTAACCAATACATCATAAATTACAACCAATTTGCTCTAGACCAGCAAGGTCTCGTACTATCAGAACAGAATAACGGCCCTTTTATCAAAAAAACTTGCGAAAAAAATCATCGTAATTCAAAAGCAGGAAACATTCATAATACGGTCATTTCTTTGGTCTCTCAATTAAGATTCTAATAATTTTATAGCTTTAAAAATTTAAACAACGAATTTGATTTTTGATAGGTTGTTAAACGTCGGAACCATTTTACACAGCCACTCTACAAGTTCATATTGTGTAATTGTTGTTTAAGGTAACATGTTTTCATCGAATTACCTAACTTCGTTGCAACTACATTTTGTAATTTACTAATAATTAATGTTAAGACGTTCGACATCAAGTGTTTCCGTCCCTTCCGTAAACATTTCAATGCTTATAAACATTTTGTGCTTTCTTTCTTGAGTCATCAGCATTAATTTTCCCTGCCTGGTTGACAGGTTTGAATATTTTGAGCGGACGCTTTATAAGAAAACATTTTGGTATGAACTAAAGTTTATGATGTTTTTTTTTCAGCTTTTATTGTGCATCTTGGTCTACAAATCACGTTCCAGTTTTGGAGTCCTGATCCAGACTATGTAGTGTTGTTTTACGTGTTTGCTGCTTTGTGGGGCATGGGTGATGCTGTTATACAAACACAGATAAATGGTACGTGGTGTACAACACAGGCTGTCAGTATGAAAGAGCACAGGAGCTTGAAAGTCTGTATCGTAGTTTAAAAAGTCCCTCCTTCCCTCTTTATATTTTTCAAACTACTATACAGAATATAAAGCTCATGTGGAAAGAGTCCCCGACAAAATTTTTAATTGTATATAGTAAAAACTATTTTTGAGAGTCTTTCATGCCGGCAGCCTGTGAGGTAAGGTTGATTTTATGTATATTTCTTTTCTGATTAACGATGTTTTGAGCTGTTAATTGAGAGGTTTCACGGTCTCTCGTCTCATTGAATAATCAAAGCGCTGACAGCACTGATTTTGTTTGGATTTGATAGTGTCAGTGATTTCTTTGTCTGTTTCAATCACTACATCAGGCCCAGTGTATGTTTATAAAATTATAATGCGACACGTTGGTACTGAATATATATTGTATGCCCACTACTGAATTTTCGTGAAAAGGCAAAACGAACTGAAGAGCAACCAAATGAAGACAACAATTAAAGTTACGCTGTTTTAAGTTACTTGTACTCTTCAGAGGCTGAAAATACCCGACATTGTCACTATTTTGCGCCTTTTTCTGCACTCAATGACCCCATTTTTTCTGGATATTTTGATGGGGCGCGGCACCTCTTTTAAACACTAGCAACAGAGGAGCCCATTCCTCTCTTGGGCTTCCCTTAGACATCTCCTATAATAGAGGAGGCGTGTGAAAAATATGTCTTTTTTTGGCAAATTTCCTTAAATGATAATTACTTAGTAAAGTTTAGATAAACCACTAAGTTCAAGTCCTGTATCGGCCATTTTGAATGGGGTGAGGGGGAGGGGGTAAAACACGTAAAGCACGGAATTGCCGGTAGGGGCGAAATTATTTGACAATTTGTAACACTAATATACATACAGATGAATTGAATCCGTTATCTTACCTTTTCAGCTTTGTACGGCTTTCTCTGGACCAAAGATTCGGAGGCAGCCTTTGCTAACTATCGCCTCTGGGAATCTCTAGGTTTCATCATAGCATTCGCCACACAGAAGTTTCTATGTACTTATCAAAAGTTATATATTTGTAAATCATTCCTCGTCGTCGGCATGTTGTTATATGCTGCAGTAGAAGTGCTTCACAGACAGGAACAACGTCAGAAAAACGGGAACAATGGACCGATTAAACAACCCATGAGTAACATCCAACCACAAACTACAAAGATGTAATTTTAGTGTGATTTTTGTGCGATAGTCACGTGATTTTTGTGCGATAGTCATGAAATTTTTGTGTGATAGTCATGTGATTATTGTGCGATAGTCACGTGATTTTTTTGCCGATATTCATGTGATTTTTGTGTGATGGTCACATGATTTTGTGTGATGGTCACGTGATTTTTTAAGTGATGGTCATACGAAAGTCACGTGATTGACGTGTGATTTACACTGTGATTATCTAGGGTTAGACCACGTTGAGAGTTGTATTTGGTACAAAATATAGATCAAAAGACATCTGATCGATTTCACAAAATATTTCATTTCGAAATTTGTCTAAAGTTCCATTCATTTTAAACTTCATTATGTTTGCATATTGTCGATCAGGCATCAATATTAATATTACATGTATAAACTATTGTCTTGACTTTATGTATCATGTATAAGAGTGGCAAGTTTTTTGTAGAGTCCCATATCTAAACATTAATTCCATGTCGAAAATAAATATTTGAGGAAAATCTAAATTTGAGAGGTTTTGTGAAACCGGACTCAGTAGACTTAATATTGCCTTGTACACTGCATGTTAATAATATTCTATTTGTGAATGAACGTTAAGAGTATACATTTTCTGACTAACGGAAAAGTATTAGTAGTAGTGTGCATATGCATGTATATAGTTGATATTTATTTACATTTGTGTGTACTGTAAGTATGTATCTATAGGACCTGCTGAGAGAGTGCAACATGTGACTGGTGATCATTGAGTTGTCAGACCTAAATTGGTTCAAATCTCATCCAAAACCGATCTAGTTGTTTCATTGAGCAAGAATCTTCACCATTTAAACTTCCATGCCAGTGATTACAAGTGAATTTGATAAATACATATTTGAAACAACTTGTAAAGTAGATTTCCGCTAAAAAGACCAACTTGGTAGTCGTAAATCAATCGGTTTTTTTTTAAGATTTGTAAATCCCAATTGCTTAATTTAGGAAGAAACGGATCTCTATATAAATCCGATTACGCTATTAAAAACCTCGACTTTGGTGGTCCAAATAGCGGAACTTTACTGAATCATAATTTACTATCAATAAACCAGTATAAAGGTTTAGACAAAAACTAATTGATTGAATTTATCGTGTCAGAAGACTTCAAATGGTATACCTTTGTGCAAAGGGAAGTAACTGTTGGTCATATCTTACAACACAAGTTCTCTCCCTTGCGCTGTTGAGAGTGTACATTAACATTGTAAATAAGGAGTGAGCGTTGCTTTGATATTTGACATGTGCGTGTATTTAATATATTTCTACTTCAAACATTCCATTTCGAAGGGCAAGGGCTAGTTTAGTGCTGACCCATCAATTTAGTGTCGACCATGGACCCTATAATAAAGGGTTCATGCGTCGACAAAATAAAAATTCATTGCGTACATTAATTGTGTATATATTTTGTACATCGATGACCATATTATATCATAATGTGTGTGCTAAATTATATTGCTACAAGAATAAATAAAAGTATATACATTTGTAAATATTTCGTGTCTTAACTTTTTTGTTGGGTTTAACGCCGTAGGCATTGATGTTAAGTAGATCAGTGGCCGTGGCAACACAGTGTAAAAGTCATACTACGGCGATTAGTCAATCTACTCACCGTCCCTGGAAATGCTTAATCTGTTAACCAATTAGTAAGGACATATAATTCCGTCTGTGACTGACAACTGCCCTACATGATTTAGAATCAGTAGCAGGATGGAGAGTTGTCGTAGAAATAATTTCATGACCAAACTCCACGAAAGTATGCCCTGTCCGGTAATCAAAACCATGCCCTCTCTATCAGGTGATTTGCGTGCTACCAACTGAGCTTGCCGGATGGCATTGTATTTATCTCTTGCTTTAATAAAAATACTATGAAATTCACTGGTCAGTTATAAAATGGCTTCAGCTGTGCATATATCTATCAGGGCGGATTCAGGATTTTTTCTAAGGGGGGGGGGGGTCCGAACCTTTTCTGGGGGGTCCAAACTTTCGAATCACAACCTCATTATACACATTTTGCAGAATAATGCAACATATTAATAATAAAACTACATAACCATTAAATCTATGTTAAGCATCGACAAAAAAAAATGCTTCATACTACTTAAAAATGACTAACAGTAAAGAAAAACACTAATTGACAGGTACATTTTGAAAATTCTAGGGGGGGGGGTCCGGCCCCCCCGAACCCCCCCACCCGCTAGATCCGCCTAAGTCTACCTAGCGCTTTGTGTCCTGGTACCCTTCTTACACCAAAAGGAATAGGTATGTGATATCAAATAAATTCTCTTTGTCTCCCGATGCCGTGGATAGCAGATAGATGTTGACACAACGTTGGTCCAATAGATATATGTATATATATTGTATATTTTGTTTATGGCATTTGAAATAAAATACCCATTTTCAATCAATCTCATTTTCTGTTGTTTTTTGCCTCATGTTCTACTAGAAGACACCTGTGATGGACAGCACATAAATACCACTTCGTTGAGCCAACGAATGAAGCAAACAATTCCAGATGGCACTTTTGCTTGCATTACGTGTTATCAACAAAGAGACCAAGCTTCATGAAAGTATGCACCGCCTAAGAATCGAACCTATGAACCCACAATCGTAGAGTTGAGTGCTACTAAGTATGCTAGCCGGGCGGCAGAAAACATCTTTCACTTTATACTGAGTTGAATGGACCTATTTTAGTAATAACTAATTATCCATTCTCGTACTCAGAACGAGAATCTTGATAACCTCTGGGTACGAACGAAAAAGCTAATTATCATCGTGCTCTGATATTTGTCTGATTAAACACTCTAATTCACTTACCATTGCCGCATGCACATTAAAACAATTCGTAGGTCAATACCCCATGAGAATGGAAGTATATGTATAGAAATGAATATTATAATACAGCTAATAGAAAATTCAACAACTTATTTGAGTCCATTACCTAATTCTGACAGTACAAACTTCATGAACTTTGAGAACACAGTCGTTACTTCGAATTGGAAAAATTGCATCATTTGAATGTGTATATAGTTAGTTATATAGTTCAGTTATATATTCAGTTATGTGGTTCAAACTACATGTCTCTATGGTGGCATTGTTCTGCCATCAGATAACCACATAACTAACTAGTTAATTAAGAGGTTAACTAGTTATCGTATCTAGTTAACCTCTTACTACAGTTCCATAAACATTAAAATAGCAGTGAGGGCACCGTACGGGCGCCGTGCGATCAAGCTCCACAAGGACTCGTGCGAACTATTGCGTACCCATACGGTCGACTGTTACGTTTTTACCAGGATCCGTGAGATGAGCCCAGGATACACGTATCGAGTTTCAGAACGTGTGTGAAGTTAGCCGTAACAGCCGTAACAGCTGCACCAGCCGTAATACGGCTGTTACGGCTGGCCGTAATATAGTATTGTGGCCGCAAATCACAGAAACGGTAATAGTGAAGTGAATACAAAGATGAAAATGACTTCAGATGTAGGTTATTTATAAAACGTTCATTCGTATCAGAAAATTTGGAGACAGATCAAATGAAAAAAAAAACAAATGTAGACTTGAACCTCTTTTTCTGACACGGCCGTAGTCTCATAAAGATAGATACACATAAAAGGTGTTAAAGTTATTCCTTTTCTGACAACATGGATCGTCGTTCTGGAAAAACTCGTTTTCACGAGAAAAAATCATCAAAATATGCCTATATATCTATCAAATAGACTCGAACTTCTGTTTCGGCTAACTGTTACCCGGCCCAAGGGCGTAGACCTAAGAAGCGAAGTTCACGAATGTGTATCAATAGTTATTCCTTTACTGGCAACATAGGTCGTTATTCTGGGAAAACTCGATTTCAAAAGAAATATTCATTCAAATATGCCAATATTTTTATCAAATAGACTCGAACCTCTGTTTCGGCTGGCTGTTACCCGGCCCAAGGGCGTAGACCTAAGAAGCGAAGTTCAGGAACTTGTAGCTATAGTCATTCCCTTTCTGACAACATGGGTCGTTATTCTGGGAAAACTCGTTATTAAGAGGAATATTCATCCAAATATGCCACTTTTTATATAAAATTGACTCGAACCTCTGTTTCGACTGGCTGTTACCCGGCCAAAGGGCGTAAACCTGAAAAGCGAATTTCCAGAATGTGATGCTAAAAGTATATCTTTTCTAACAACATGGGTCGTCATTCCGGGAAAACTCGTTTTTAAGAGAATTATTCATTCAAATATGCTAATATTTATATCAAATAGACTCGAACCTCAGTTTCGGCTGGCTGTTACCCAGCCCAAGGGCGTAGACCTAAAATGATAATTGCTAGAATATGATGCTAATGTAATTTCCTTTCCGACAACATGGGTCGTCATTCCGGGAAAACTCGTTTTTAAGAGAATTATTCATTCCAATATGCCAATATTTCTATCAAATAGACTCGAACCATTGTTTCGGCTGGCTGTTACCCAGCCCAAGGGCGTAGACATATAAATCAAAGTTCATGAATGTGTATCTATAGTTATTCTTTTACTGGCAACATGGGTCGTCATTCTGGACAAACTCGTTTTCAATAGAAATATTCATTCAAATATGCCAATATTTCTATCAAATAGACTCGAACCTCTGTTTCGGCTGACAGTTACCCGGCCACAGGGCGTAGACCTAAGAAGCGAAGTTCACGAATGTGTATCGATAGTTATTCACATAAAGGCAACATGGGTCGTCATTCTGGGAAAACTTGTATTCAAAAAAAATATTCATCAAAATATGCCAATTTTTTTAACAAATAGACTCGAACCTCTGTTTCGGTGGCTGTTACACGGCCCAAAGGCGTAGAGATAAGAAGGCAAGCTCACGAATGTGTAGCTATAGTTATTCCTTTACTGGCAACATGGGTCGTCATTCTGGCAAAACTTGTTTTCAAAAGAAATATTCATTTTAATATGCCAATATTTCTATCAAATAGACTCGAACCTCTGTTATAGCTGGTTGTTACTTGGTCAAAGGGCGTAGACCTAAAAAGCGAATTTCTAGAAAGTGATGCTAAAGGTATTTCCTTTCTGACAACATGGGTCGTCATTTCGGGAAAACTCGTTTTTAAGAGAATTATTCATCCAAATATGCTAATATTTATATCAAATAGACTCGAACCTCAGTTTCGCCTGGCTGTTACCCAGCCCAAGGGCGTAGACCTAAAATGCGAATTGCTAGAATGTGATGCTAAAGTTATTTCCCTTCTGGCAACATGGGTCGTCATTCTGAAAAAAAACTCGTTTTCAAAAGAAATATTCATTCAAATATGCCTATATTTCTATCAAATAGACTCGAACATCTGATTCGGCTAGCTGTTACCCGGCCCAAGGGCGTAGACCGAAAGTGCAAAGTTCACGACTGTGATGCTTTAGCTATTCCCTTTCTGTCAACATATGTCGTCATTCTGGGAAAACTCGTTTTCAAGAGAAATATTCATTCAAATATGCCTATATTTCTATCAAATAGACTCGAACCTCTGTTTCGGCTGGCTGTTACCCGGCCAAAGGGCGTAGACCTAAGAAGCGAAGTTCACGTATGTGTATCTATAGTTATTCCTTTACTGACAACATGGGTCGTGATTCTGGGAAAACTCGTTATCAAAAGAAATATTCATTCAAATATGCCAATATTTCTATCAAATAGACTCGAACCTCTGGTACGGCTGGCTGCTACCCGGCCCAAGGCGTAGACCTAAGAAGCGAAGTTCAGAAATGTGTAGCTAAAGTTATTCCCTTTCTGACAACATTAGTCGTTATTCTGGGAAAACTCGTTTTCAAGAGAATTATTCCTCCAAATATGCCAACATTTCTATCAAATAGCCTCGAACCTCTGTTTCGACTTGCTGTTACCCGGCCCAAGGGCGTAGACCTAGGAAGGTAAGTTCACGAACGTGTATCTATAGTTTTTCCCTTTCAGGCAACATGGTCGTCATTCTTGGAAAACTCGTTTTCAGGAGAAATATTCATCCAAATTTGCCAATATTTATATCAAATAGACTCGAACCTCTATTTCGATTGGCTGTTTCCCGGTCCAAGGGCGTAGACCTAAAAAGCGAAGTTCACGAATGTGTATCTATAGTTATTCCCTTCCAGGCAACATATGTCGTTATTCTGGTAAAACTCGTTTTGAAGAGAATTATTCATCCAATTATGCCAATAATTCTATCAAATAGACTCGAACTTCTGTTTCGGCTAACTGTTACCCAACCTAAGGGCGTAGACCTAAGAAGCAAAGTTCACGAATGTGTATCTATAGTTATTCCTTTACTGACAACATGGGTCGTTATTCTGGGAAAACTCGTTTTCAAAAGAAATATTCATTCAAATATGCCAATAATTATATCAAATAGACTCGAACCTCTATTTCGATTGGCTGTTTCCCGGCCCATAGTCGTAGACCTAAGAAGCGATGTTCACGAATGTGTAGCTACAGTTATTCCCTTTCAGGCAACATGGGTCGTCATTCTGGGAAAACTAGTTTTCAAGAGAAATATTCATCCAAATATGCCAATATTTCTATCAAATGGACTCGAACCTCAGTTTCGGCTGGCTGTTACCCGGCCCAAGGGCGAAGACTTAAAAAGCGAAGTTCACGAATTTGTATGTATAGTTATTACGTGTGTGAAGTTAGCCGTAACAGCCGCACCAACCGTAATACGGCTGTTACGGCTGACCGTAATATAGTATTGTGGCCGCAAATCACAGAAACGGTAAAAGTGAAGTGAATACAAAGATGGATATGACTTCAGATGTTGGTTATTCATAAAACGTTCGTTCATATCAGAAAATTTGGTGACAGATCAAATGAAAAAAAAAAAATGTAGATTTGAACCTCTTTTTCTGACACGGGCGTAGTCACATAAAGATAGATTCACATAAAAGGTGTTATAATTATTCCTTTTCCGACAACATGGATCGACATTCTTCGAAAACTCGTTTCTAAGAGAAAAAAACATCAAAATATGCCTATATATCTATCAAATAGACTCGAACCTCTGTTTCGACTGGCTGTTACCCGGCCCAAGGGCGTAGACCTAATAAGGCAAGTTCACGAATGTGTATCTATAGTTATTCCCTTTCAGGCAACTTGGGTCGTCATTCTTCGAAAACTCGTTTCTAAGAGAAAAAAAAACATCAAAATATGCCTTTATATCTATCAAATAGACTAGAACCTCTGTTTCGACTGGCAGTTACCCGGCCCAAGGGCGTAGACCTAATAAGGCAAGTTCACGAATGTGCAATTATAAATATTCCCTTTCTGACAACATGGGTCGTTATTCTGGAAAAACTTATTTTTAAGAGAATTATTCATCCAAATATGCCAATAATTCATCAAATTAACTCGAACATCTGTTTCGACTGGCTGTGACCCGGCCACAGGGCGTAGACCTAAAAAGGCAAGTTCACGAATGTGTATGTATAGTTATTCCCTTTCAGGCAACATGGGTCGTCATTCTGGGAAAACTCGTTTTCAGGGAAATATTCATCCAAATATGCCAACATTTCTATCAAATAGATTCGAACCTCTATTTCGGCTGGCTGTTTCACGTCATAAAGGCGTAGACCTATGAAGCTTAGTTCACGAATGTGATCCTTTAGTTACATTTGTATTTCTTTCAGGCAACATAGGTCGTCATCCTCGGTAAACTCGTTTTCAAGAGAAATATTCGTCAAAATAAGCCAATATTTCTATCAAATAGACTCGAACCTCTGTTTCGGCTAACTGTTACCCGGCCTAAGGGCGTAGACCCAAGAAGCGAAGTTCACAAATTTGTATCTATAGTTATTCCCTTTCATGCAACATGGGTCGTTATTCTGAGAAAACTCGTTTTCAAAAGAAATATTCATCAAAATATGCCAACATTTCTATCAAATAGCCTCGAACTTCTGTGCGACTGGCTGTTTCCCGGCCCAAGGACGTAGACCTAAGAAGCGAAGTTCACGAATGTGTACCTATAGTTATTCCTTTATTGGCAACATGGGTCGTTATTATTAGAAAACTCGTTTTCAAAAGAAATATTCATCCAAATATGCCAACATTTCTATCAAATAGACTCGAACCTCAGTTTCGGCTGGCTGTTACCCGGCCCAAGGGCTAGTAAGAAAAAACAACTGGTGGTACAAATGTAAATTCCGTAAAAAACTCTCCATTTTTCCCGTATGCCATCTAACCTATTCACCAATTGATACATGTAACAAAACAAGATCATTAACAGCTATCTTTAACATATGTCGATATTATTTCTAGCATTCCATCAAGATTGTACATAAAGTATGAGTGCAGTCATGTATATCTTTCTGTTGCTTGACACTATTTAGGAGACCTATCGGAATTTTGTTTGGTAATATTTTTCCTTTTTTTGACATTTGCACTAAGTTGTTACTAAGGTAGCCGACCGACTAGCTCAGTTAGTAGCACGGAAGTCTACTGATCGAGGGGTCACTGACGAAAGTATGCGCTTAGTACTAGTAGTTGGTTAACAGCTGAATCCTGAAATTTATCCTTTCCAGGAGGAGAGAGTAGGTTGACTGACCGCCGTTATATGACCTATACTATGTGTTGCTACGGCATTAACCCCATAAGTTACAAAGAGTTACTAAGATATATTGTATCACAGATTTACAAGTAGTTGAAAAATACCAGCTCAACATGCCGCAACTAAATAAAGTTTCTTACGCCATTTATATATCTAAAGCCACAGCAATGTGATAATATGTTCATCATATGAATCATGGATTCGCTCGCACCTTAATTTTGACGTTTTTCCAAACAAATATTTTTATTTCCTCGCTCATAAAAATTTGGTCAAACCGCTATATAAAACAACTAAATTATAACAATGCTATATAAACAATGTTAACAATTAAGATAATACGTTTAAAATGTCTAATAATAATTACCAGTTAATTGCTAACAGGAGAGAGGTTCGACGTAGTTTTGGGGTTCTGAATAAGTCAATAATCGAATACTTTTTGTCGTCTGGGTCAGTCGAAGGTTGTGAGGCCATAAACTCTGCCAAATCACTTATTTTCCCTTTTATTGTATCTAGCTACCGTTTTGATTATATTCTTTGCTTGTTCCAGTTTATCATGAGCAATATACCATCTAAAACTTTCTGAAATTATGCTCCGCACCACAAGGATACCTGCGAGATATACTTGCATGTAACTGCAAATGATTACAATCAACTCAATGTGCCCATGAGCCACCACCTTCTTGAATAGATGTTGAACGTATAAACTTCTAAGAAAAGAGCTGTATATTTAGTAGACGCAAGCATATCTAAATGGATAACACATGTTTTAACAAGTAAAAAGTATGCTAGTAGCGTTGTTAATTGTTGGGTGTGTACACATCCAGGAGTACATGTACTTACATAAATAAATCAACTGTTGTGAGTATGCAAATATGCAAATTGAAGGACAAGGCATGACCAGCCGATTGACCAAGTCGGGCCTACTTGGACACCCGTCTACCCGAATCAGAGGCCAAAGCAGTGTGTTGGGAAGACTGGAGATCCCTGGGTCTCCCTCAATTACCAGGATCCTCCTTTCCCGGTTACGAGACGCTGCCCACGGCAAACGGGAAGTTTTGGTGTTAGCCATATGCCCATCATGCAGGCCCAAATAGCACCTACATACTGGGCACCTGTTTCTCCTCCTCGCCACGTAGAGGTCACCAAACAGACAAATATACGAAACGGTCTTATTATAGAGACCCTTTTGTTCACAAATTAAGCATTTGGGTCTTAATAATTGTTAAAATTGCATGATTTTAAAATAAAAAAAGTGGCCTTTATAGCGGAGTTTTACTGTATTCCATTATATTGATATATGATTATCGAGCGGTTATGACGTTGAACTGGTAATCATTAGATAGCCAGCTCCGTGTTGGTTCGAGTCCCATTATAACCTACATTGTTGTTAGCTTAGTGCTGGGGGACCAGGAAGCAGACTTGAAAGTGATTAATCCAAGTTGTTAGAACTTGTTTCACGATTGAGCTAAAATGAATTGATATAAAACTAGTTAGTGTGGTAAAGTACATGTATATAACTATTTGAATATGATATATTTTTGGTTCATGAGGACAACGTGCATGTATATTGAAGATGCATACCATTTTGTTATTATCTGTTCACCCTATTCAGATATTCGTAAACTGTACACATTTAAACGTCATTTGTAATAAAAAATAGGCACACCACAAAATATGTACCATAAACGTGGGAGAAGACATTTACAGAAAATGTGTTTCACATAATCGCGGAAGATAATTAATTAAGACAACACTTCGATGACCATTGATAATGGTAATTTATGATATAGGTTGTTTAGGATAGGTTTAGACAAAACACGAGGATTTCATTATCATACATATACTTAACGAAACTTTTAAGTACACCGATTTCAATGTTGTCATAAATTTTTATTTTTCAACATTTATGTCCGATCGTTAATGCAAATGTGTACAGGACTATACTGTTGTCTGCTTGCATGGTTTTCATGCTTTTTAATTCATGCAAAATTGGTTTTGTTGTGCATGTGCAGAAAAGCGGAAATGCGCACGTTCTTATCGTGCAAAAATCACACGTTTTCAGTTTTAGTAAAAATCATTAGTGCGTTGATATGCACAACGAAAAATCAAATAATGGCTTGAATGTCGCTTCAAGAACGAGAAATTGCTATAGGTCTTTTGCCAGACGGTGCGTCATCTGCAGAATATGTCTTCTAATTGCTAATTTGCTGTTCACTCAAAACAATTAAAAAATATTCCCATATCAACCCATGCGCGACAAAAATGGTTTTGCATTGATAGAGTAGCATGAAAACCATGAAAGCAAAGGTCAGTCATATCCAACTATTTGTTCTTTCGTAACTTATTGATTTGACTACTCGATAAAATCGATAATTAATCAGACCCTCCGTTGTTGCGCTCGGTATTGTTCGGAAATTTCCGATATAACACCCTGCTGTAATAATAAATTGATTAGACTAGCTACTAGTCTGATACTTAGTTTGTTTTGTATTTTTATTTATATTTTATACATCATAACATACTATCTAAATATTGTAGCAAGTCTATTTTCTATCATACTGCATTGAGAGAGATGTCTGAATTATCAGACTAGTATAAAGCGTTTGGGGTCTCCTTGAAATGATTGACATGTTATTGCTATAAAATGACCCATGCCTAATCTGCCTGCTGTGCTAATGACCACTATCAACAATTATTTATTTACCTTAGGGATTTGGATACTCTTAACTGTTCATGTAGTATTTGAAGATTCTGTAAGAGCTTAACTGACCAATATTATTACGATCCACATATTTTCTAGTTAATATAAAGTCATATCATATTTTATATCAAATTTATCAGCTTTCTGAGGAGAATTAAGATTTTATAATGATTTAGTTAAAAGTCTTAGTTAAAATCAATATCTGTGAATTAATTAAATTTTTACATAAATGAGTAAATAGTTTATTAATCTACTTAAAACATCTGTTATTACTTTCCATTGATAATTACCAAGCAAACCATCTGATGAGACAGGGTGATAATAAAGATCTGTTAAGTATTTTTTAAACATACATATAATTATGACTTCTTATTCTTTCTTAAGATAACCATACATGTACAGCAATAAACCATCTGTTATTGCAATGTGCAAATTTGTAGATCTTAATCAAATATCTTTATGTAAGTCGAAAATTTACCATTTTCATTGGTCAGAACCCAAATTGTCTTTTCAACCAATGAATCAATCTGAAGTATTAAAGACCCTATAAAAGACCTTGTCGCAGAAATCCAAGCATCATTCATGCTAACGTTATTTTTATAAATCAAGGATTTGGACGTAGTAATTCATCTTTGATAATTTCAGGTATGTATTATTTTAAATCAACTTTATTGTTGTTAAGTTATTTTACATACATGTTGCATTTGTCTTAAGTTAACCTCTTGATACTTACTCTTAATTTTGTGAAGACTTACAGGTTGTTGTTGTTATTCAAGTTCTTTCTTGATAATTGATTTTAATGTTAATTGTAGGATTTTGTTTAAATGGTCTTCATAAATATAGACTTAGTTGTTGTAATGTCATTTCTATTTTAAATCAAGTAATTTGTACCTCTCACAAGTCAAAGCGAGTTTCCCCACCAATTTGTAATATTTTTAATTGTTTTAATTGTATGTTAATGTTAAACCTCTAGTTTATATTTAATGTTGTATTAGGTAAGATCATTCATGCAAACGTTAGTTTAATAAAACAAGGATTTAGACTGAAATATCTGTTTTTAATACTTTCAGACCTTTGGTTGGTTTCCACAACTCTGACTTTTTCAGTGCAGGTCTAGAGTTTGATCATTTCAAACGACAATTGACCAGCGCCAGTGAATAACACGAGCTGAGAAGACGCGTAAAAAACATCATTGAAAGACGGGAATAGTATTGAGTACAAAAAGATATAGTTTTACTAGATTAGATAAACTTAAGTTAGAATATGGCATCTGGAAGTAGTGAAACGCCTTCAAAAACATACATTTCTGTAGAACTAACTCCAACATCAAAAAAACTATTAATCATTATTTGTGGTAGAAAAGAAGAAAACAGTAGTTACAGATCAAAACTTTTCAAAAATGGAAAGAAAGCAGAAGTTAGTATTTTGATAGAAAAATACTTGGAAGTAGAAATATATTCTAATAAATATGTTGACAGTGTCTGCCGGAACTGCCACAGAAGTGTATTAACTATACAATCAAAACTTCATTTGCTCAAACAGACCTACGAAAATACTGTTTCTAAATTGAAGAAGTCTCATGGGCGTGTAAGCAGAAAAAGACTGCCTTTCAGCGAAGATGTGGTTGAAACTCCAAAGCGAACTCAGTCAGACGGTGAAATTTTGCCTGCCTTGGAACAGCTTTCTGTAAGTACTCACTATTTTTCAAATTCACACATTTTTAAACGTACATTATTTCTTCGTATCATTTTTAGAACAGTCTCTGCTTACAGTACTAGTGCTAACCAAGAGAGCTTTTTGACATTCAACTCTTATTCTATTTATGACAGCACGATTAGAATGTCCATCAAAGTCAGTAGTCAGGCGCATGTAAGTGTATGAATCCAAATGAATTACACAATGCTCCAATATCACAAACAATCTTATGCTCAAACTAAAATTTCTTCTTAAATTTATTCAAATTCTGAGTAATGAATTGATGTTTACTTGGAATACCGCATAAAATGAAGTACTATATTCCTATAATTATAGATTTTTTCGAATAATAATATTTTACCGAGATATTCTATATATATGTTACAATTTAATATATTATGTTCGAAATCAGATGTTTGAGTTTTTACTCAAAGTTTTTTAAGCAGATGATTCAGACAACAAATTAGGAAATCTGCATTAAAGCATACATATTATGTAAGCTTTCTTTTAAAATCTTAATTATTCAAGTAAGCACAGTATCGTCACAAATTAGAAATAACATCTTTGAGTTGAGTATAAAATCAAACAAATCCAAAGTTTATGTGATACTGGGGCCAGAACGCTCACATTGCACCATTGTTATAATACAAATCTGGGTGTGGGCGTGTACATGAACCTGAACCTCCCACCCTTAAACAATCATGAATCCACAATAAGGGGCTAGCTACGCCCCTGATAAGTTAACGTTTCACTGTTTTTCTTAACTAAAATATGTAATGATAACTTTAAAATAACACCACTATACTTTTTCATGATCTTTCAATTCAGTCCTTGTAAAAATATGGGGCCAAAATTTGTTTTTAAAGTAACATTTGGCGACTCAGAATATAAGCTATTTTGAAAATGAGGATGATAAAATGATCGAAGAAAAAATAACATTAACTTTTTTTATTTTCAGATGCATGGTAAACTCCAAGAAAAAACGTCAATGAATGACACAGCAATTAATGAAATTGTTGACAAAATTCAAAAGGAAATAACTAAATTCTGCTCTAAAAGCAACAATACTATTATACGATCAACTAATGTAGAAGATCTTGTGAACTTTTCATGGACAAAAGTCGCAGAAGAATTACAGGCATCAACCCCAATATTTTGGCAAATTATTGAAAAAAGTGCCGAGAATCCAAGGCAGAAAACACTCAATATAAGGAAGAATGAGGAAGCTAATCTTTCAGGCATTGCAAGTGTAGCTTGCAAGATTTTGTCCCTACATAACCGCGAGATGAACACTGTACAACGTTTGAATAGCATCTCACTGTTGAAAGGAGGCGCAAAGAAATCTGCATTTAGACGTCTAAACGCAACCCATGATTGTATGAGCTATCAATCCACTCTTCAAATGGCTGCTGATTTTGGCTCAGGCTGGGAGACAAAACTAATGAATTGGGCCCACAAGGTTGATGAAGACACCACACTTGAGAAAAAATATTTAAATGACATTGAACATCTTGAACTAAATGCTGTGTTCTTGGACGACCCACTAGATTCTGTTTCGAATCTTTTTCAAATTGAAAATGTAAAAACAGATCTAAAAAATCACAGATCATCTATGCACAATGGGTACTATTTTGTCGGAGACAATGTTGATTTGCGTACAAATGTTCGACAAATGACCCTGCAGAACCAAAATAAAGATCAGCATATGTATCAAATTTGTGCTTACGAAAACAGAATTTCTGGAAACTTCCTCGATAATTCAAAACCTATGGCTGATATTGAAACGGTGGAGTTCAAATCATTAGTTCCGTCCGCCGATGACAAGGTTAAGTTGACAGAAGAACTTGCATACATTATGGCAAAACAGTGGACTGATAATATGCCTCAATTTCAAGCCTACAAGATAGTACTGCCAACCCATATAATGCATAACTATACCAAGGAAACTTCAATGAAAACTAAAAGGGTAAGCCTGTTGTAATAGTATGTTTCATTAATCAGTTTCTGTTAATAATAAAATATTGATATTATTTTCACTTAAGTTCATTTCTTTTAAGATCAGACTTTTAACGGATATTTAAATTAATAAATTACGTGAGGCTGGTTTTATCAGTGATACTTCTGTTTTATGTCTCTCTCCCTTTTACCCTCTAGAAGTGTTAATATTTTATAAAATATATATGAACATGTAATTTTTCTTTTTTATACAGTCATGTATATCTACTTATAAACTGTACGTATGATTACTCATGTATCATGTATCATGATTTGAGGAATAAAGTTTTGTTCTGTTCTGTTCTGTTCTGTTCTGTATTAAAACAATGTGACTGGCTACTCTTTGCAGATTAATGTAGGAGTTTTGAAGAAAAATGAACAATACAACGAAGAAATGACAGATATTTGTGAGTTCCTCAATAAGTACATACCAGGCGCAATGGAACCAAACGATGAAAGAAAGCCAGAAAAAATTCTGAGTGGTGGTGATTACCTGACGTTTGAAAGACATAAACAAGCACAGTCAGCGAAACGTAATGGACGAACACCAATGAAGACGATGGAGGGCCTTGTTCCCAAAATGGAAGAATTTCACAATCAGGCAGAATTTCTGCAGGTTTGTACATGAGACAATACAAATTTACAACTAATAGGGGTGAAACGGTTAGCCGATATTCCAGTTAATATTGCACTAACAATTATAATTGTTTTTACCAGTTTGTTGTTTATTTACCCACTTTTTGTAGGTATGTGTCGTTCTGTTTGTTTTTGCCATACTAGATTTTATTTCTATTTGGGGGACAATTAAGTTAATAATAATCCGAGACTGAAATACTTCAAAAGGACAATTCCTTTTTAATAAATATATGTTAATAAGTGTTAATAATTATTAATTAAAGCATTTTGATTTTTTCCAGGTAATCTGGAAAATCCTGTACAGTACAGCATCATCTAAGGATACTGGAACACTGCATGCTGCGAGAAATACAATAAATGCTAAAAATGTCTCAAAAGACCCTGCCTCAAACTATTATGCAAGTTCTGAGTTAATTGACAAATTGACTAAAGCAAACTGTGTGTGCGCTGCCCTCAGTCACTTTGGAATGGAAAATCCCAAGTCAGCACCTAAGAATCACATCTATAATGGTTCCATAGGAAGTGAAACTGAAATGCGTGATTACATTCTGTCAAATGCTCGAGCAGTTGTTGAAAAGTTTGCACTTCTGGACTTCCCGGGCATTCCAGTCACTGGTTACCAGTCAAATAAAATTATCTGTGAAATTTGTGGTCATGAGTACAAACACGCAAAAACTTTAAACAAACACAAACGTGAAATTCATCAGGTAAATGAAAGCATCATAGAACATACTATGGCAACCAGTAATGTGGAAAGAGAGGACTACATTTTAAACTACAGCAAAAATAGTATAACTTTAGGTTTATTGAAAATGAATCATGATGATGCAATACAAATGGGAGATGGTGAACGAATTTTGAGATTGGACAAAGTTTTCTACCTGTTTTACAAAACTTTAGGATGCACAAAGTATGCGTATGGTATTTTAGAAACTTTGCTCCAGACACAGGTCTTGTTAAGTGAAAGAGATGCACACCGGCTTATTTGGAATAGAACGGTGAACAATGCTGGAAAGAGAGATACGAATTTGCCAAATGACCTAGATTTGGAACACTGCAACAAAGTGTTCAAGGATGAAGCCCACAGCTTTAGGGGTATTTTTACAGAAAAGGTTGTTTCAAGGGTGAGCAGGAGTTCTCTGCAAACAGATGCAGTGGTTAAAAACTTTGATCGTGTGTCAAACGTTGTTCGTCCATCTGGGAAGCACACTCCAGGTGACATCCAATGTGACATTGACGCATTAGTAAGGCAAATGATGGGAATGCAACTATTTGAATCCATACCAGGAAGACAGCATAGTGCCTTCATGGGTTTTAAAGCCAATCAGTTATCACTAAACATGCACGAATTTCGAGACTGGCTTTCACGAAGCATGCGGAAAGTTGCAAAAAAGCACTTTTACAAGTATTGAAACCATACACTTCAAAAATGAAATCTAACAAATAATGATAAATTGTATCATTGCCAACACTTTGACTGGAATTTAATTCACAAAAATGTGCCGCAAATTTTTATTTCACCGCAATATAAGAATGTAAAAATGTATTATATGTATCATATAGTTTTTTTTTTCTTTTTAATAAGATGCATGAAAGCTGCTTAGTTCAATTATTAATCCATAAAAAGAAGCGCAAATGAAGCTTATTGATTCAAGAGTATACCCCGTATCCATGCTAGGAAATTCAAAAAATATTACAGTTGCAGTATTAACATTTTACAGTTAACAGCAGTAAAATGTGCTGGATGTTATAAATAAAAGAATTTGTTATACAATAAACAATGATTTAAAATAAAAAAATATTTATTTCAGTATCTTGTGGTTAAAGCCAACCGGTAACACTATTAGTATAAGGCATAACTGTCATTATTTCAGTAGTTTTATTGTAAACACAGAAAATATATATTGTGATTTTATGTTATTAAATAAACGAATATACATGTATATAAGAATATTTTTCTTTCATTCATCATCAGATATATAATCAACAACACAGTGCTTTCTACTGATGTGTTCATCAATGTCACTGTCTGTGTCAAAGCCTTCACTATTACTATTGTCGTCATCAATATCAATTTCATTTTCAAGGAACTGAATAATTCTATCGTATACTTTGGAGGTGTTTGATGGGCACTTGAGGCTACAGTCACAAGGTTTTCCTTCATTGCAAAGACAGAGGCAAGCGCAATTTACTGCACAAATGTCACAACAGTTATGGCCCTCCTGAACAATTGCCTCATCTGTAAATGGCTTGAGCAGCAATTTTCTGCGACATGTAGTTGCGTTTACAAAATCCTTCATATTTTTTGTAATGTTTTTGCTAGACAAACACTGTTTATATTTCATAACTATAGAGTGGCATTTGTCGTCTGCTTGTCTCCCTGCTCGGCCTGTTTCTTGGAGAAAGTCATCAAGGTCATTACAAGACCCATAATGTATCACTGTGTCCACTCCTTTTACGTTAAGGCCCATACTAAAGGAAGTAGAACACAGAACAACGCGAGTATGCCCTGTTGGATCCTGGTATGAATTTGTGATTGATTCTTTAACTTCATCATCTGTTTTGAGGTGAAACATGTCAAACAATCTATTTCTATCATCATTCATTTTGTTTTGCTCATAATTTACATATCCTCGTTTTCCCAGTGAAGTTTCGAGATGCTCATAAACGTCAGCAATATGATCTATTTTCCGAAAAAAGATAATCATTCTTGGGGTATTTACGCCTTCTTTACGAATCAGATCCACAAGCCAATCAAAGTCTTTTGTAATGTCTCCTCTGCTTCGTTTTGTCTCTACCACCCAAAATTTAATATTAGTTTTATTTGGATTAATAATCAATTCAAACACATTCTCATTCATACAAAGATCATTCTTTATCATATTTCTCACGTGGATAGAGGCTGTCGCAGTTAACGCAATGACCGGAATCTTTGGGCCAGCTAGAGATCTCAATTCACCAAGAGCTCCATACATTGGTCGGTATGCTAACGCATTCTTTCCAGGGCCTGCTTTGCCGCTGAAATATATAATATTTCATATAACTGTCTAAAAATTAAAATTGTTTTTTTCTGCATTAAAGTTTTATAGAGGTCAACATTTTAAAAGAAGTATAAGTTAATTGAAGCAGTACAGGCGTGTATCTGCCATTACGCACTTTACACATGTGCAGAACCTCGATTACAGAAATTAAAAATCTGAAAGGGCCAAAAGGCTGAAAAATTGGATGCCTTACCCAGGTTACTTTTTATTTGCCCGTATAAAACTGCCGATTTCATTAAAATAGAATGGGGAAAAAATGGTTTTTCTGTTGTCTAATTAGCATACAACCGGTGGTCAAAGTATCACAAAATGCATCTTAGCCAATGTGGTGGAAATAAACTCCAGGGAGGGGGCATGCTTCCCGATCCCCTAGCATTAAATTTGTGCCTAATCTAAAAAAAGGCATAGATATGGCCTGAACAATAGTGACTGCAAGGTATGAAACTTTGAACAGATTTTTTATCAGCAAAAGAAATATACTTAAACAAACATTTTACCATGTTTAAAGATTATTTAAACATGCAATGAAAAAATATAAGTATGTTACTTACAATTTTTTTATGCAGTGAGCCTCGTCAAAAAATAAGGCTTTCAAATAACCTTTTTTTGACAAATTCAAAATTACATCTCTTTTTCTTTCTAACAGGGTTTCTGGACTTGCAAAAATCAGCTCAAAAAGTCCGTCAGAGATATTTGTGAAACTTGATTGCGCTGAATCTTCATCTGTGTTTTCAAAGTCCGTGAAATAAAGAGCTTTGACATTTTTCTGCTTAAGTTCTTGAACTTGTGATTTCATCAGTGCAGCCAGTGGTGACACAACTACACATGTGCAACACGTTTCTTTGTTTTCCAAGTACTGGTAGAGGAAAGGTGCCATTTGAAATACTAAGCTTTTGCCACTGCCAGTTGGTGAGCCGAAAAGAACATCTCTCCCAGATATATATTGTTCTATAACAGCTTTTTGGTCTGATTTTAAAGCACTTATTCCATTTTTTTGCAATGCATAGTCTATTGCAAAATTAAGACTATTCATCCTTGAGTTCTTACTATATCAACAGCAAGAATGTGAAATGAAATGTGTTATGGCTAACCTGGTCAAGAAAAACTGAGAGATAACGATCAAAAAGCACCACATGGTATCAATGGGCTTATAAACATCAGGCAATTAACTACTTAGCACCTTGCGGTCAATTCTTGACAGTGATTGATAACCAACCTAAAATCAGGTTGGTACTCCAACGCTTTAGTCCAGGCGATGAAGTTCAGATAGGGGTGTAGACTGGCTCAAGATAATAAGTTGGAGTATTACTAAGAATAAAATACTTCATCGCCTGGAATCCAGGCTATAAATTGATAAAAATGATCAACCCCATCAGTGTATCACGTGATAGTCTCTGCATGACGTCTATTACCAACATTTTATATCTTTTATATTTTCATGTAAGCTTATATATAACCAACCACACAATGCGCGGTAAGAATGAAAATATATTCCTTAGAGTTTTATTTACGTTTCCTTTTATGAACAGAATAAAAATTTATAAACTTTGAGTCATACATATTATTTTCATAACACGTTGTATGTATTTTCATTTGCAACAGCGTTAGTAAATGTACATATTAATACATGTACTTAAAATAAATATAAATTTCAATGATAATTAAAAACATCAATCAATATGCATAAAAATTTTACACTTAATAGACGCTATAACTCTGGAAGGCAAATATGAACGCATTCTCGTTCCCAGAGTCTAGTAGAATTATCAATACCAGATTGTTATGAACAGAAGAACTCATCAACCATATCAAGCTGGTGAGCGTAAAACTATTGACCTCTGCAGTAGAAGAATCCTCCCATTGAATTTCATGTCCATTTGCTGATATTTGTTGTCCATATACGCGTGTCCTGCCGAAATTGAACAAGTCGTCTCGGACTTTTTGTCCTTGAGATGTTTGTTGTCCATATACGCGTGTCCTGCTGAAATTGAACAAGTCGTCTCGGACTTTTCGTCCTTGAGATGTTTGTTGTCCATATACGCGTGTCCTGCTGAAATTAAAAAAAGTTGTCTCGGTCTTTTTGTCTTTGAGATGTTTGTTGTTCAATGAAATTCAAAACATTGTGTTGTTTTTTTATTTTTCAAAATAAAATATAAACAAAGGATTGTTCCAGCAATGTCGTACCAATTAAATTAACTTTTACGAAAATTTTGAGGACTTGCCATTGTTTGCATTTTGATCTGTCCCCAAACCATTTCGACCCAAGCGTTTTTTGGGTATGAAAATATTGAGGGAGGAATCTTTGTTTACATTTTGATTCGTCTCCACACCATTTCGACCCAAACATTTTTTTACGAAAATATTGGAGAAAAAATCTTTGTTTACATTTTAATTTGTCCCAGAACTTTTTCGACCCAAACTTTCTTATGTACGAAAATATTTGGGGACGAATCTTTTTTTAACATTTTGATTTCCCATACCATTTTGAACCCAAATTTTTTGGTACGAAAATATTAAGGAACGAATCTTAGTTTACATTTTAATTCGTCCCCAAACTTTTTTGACCGCAACATTTTTGAGTACGAAAATATAAGGGGACGAATTTTGTTTACATTTTGATTCGTCCCCGAACTTATTCGACCCCAACTTTTTCGGGTACGAAAATATTTGGGGACGAATCTTGTTTACATTTTGATTCGTCCCCGATCTTATTCGACCCCAACATTTTCGGGTTCGAAAATATTGGGGGACGAATTTTGTTTACATTTTGATTCGTCCCCGAACTTATTCGACCTCAACTTTTTGGGTACAAAAATATTTGGGGACGAATCTTGTTTACAATTTGATTCGTTCCCGAACTTATTCGATCCCAACTTTTTTTGGTTACGAAAATATTTGGGGACGAATTTTGTTTACATTTTGATTCGTCCCCGAACTTATTCGACCCCAACTTTTCGGGTACTAAAATATTTGGGGACGAATCTGGTTTACATTTTGATTCGTCCCCGAACTTATTCGACTCCAACTTTTTTGGTTACGAAAATATTTGGGTACGAATCTTGTTTACATTTTGATTCGTGCCCGAACTTATTCGACCCAACTTTTTTTGGGTACGAAAATATTTGGGGACGAATCTTGTTTACATTTTGATTCGTCCCCGAACTTATTCGACCCCAACTTTTTTGGGTACGAAAATATTTGGGGACGAATCTTGTTTACATTTTGATTCGTCCCCGAACTTATTCGACCCCAACTTTTTTTGGGTACGAAAATATTTGGGGACGAATCTTGTTTACATTCTAATTCGTCCCCGAACTTATTCGACCCCAACTTTGTTTGGGTACGAAAATATTTGGGGACGAATCTTGTTTACATTTTGATCCGTCCCCGAACTTATTCGACACCAACTTTTTTTGGGTGCGAAAATATTTGGGGACGAATCTTGTTTACATTCTAATTCGTCCCCGAACTTATTCGACCCCAACTTTTTTTGGGTACGAAAATATTTGGGGACGAATCTTGTTTACATACTTATTCGTCCCCAAACTTATTCGACCCCAACTTTTTTTGGGTACGAAAATATTTGGGGACGAATCTTGTTTACATACTTATTCGTCCCAGAACTTATTCGACCCCAACTTTTTTGTGTACGAAAATATTTGGGGACGAATCTTGTTTACATACTTATTCGTCCCCAAACTTATTCGACCCCAACTTTTTTTGGGTACGAAAATATTTGGGGACGAATCTTGTTTACATTTTGATTCGTCCCCGAACTAATTCGACCCCTTCTTTTTTTGGGTACGAAAATATTCGGGGACGAATCTTGTTGACATTTTGATTCGTCCCCGAACTTATTCGACCCCAACTTTTTTTGGGTACGAAAATATTTGGGGACGAATCTCGTTTACATTTTGATTCGTCCCCGAACTTATTCGACCCCAACTTTTTTGGGTACGAAAATATTTGGGGACGAATCTTGTTTACATTCTAATTCGTCCCCGAACTTATTCGACCCCAACTTTGTTTGGGTACGAAAATATTTGGGGACGAATCTTGTTTACATTTTGATCCGTCCCCGAACTTATTCGACACCAACTTTTTTTGGGTGCGAAAATATTTGGGGACGAATCTTGTTTACATTCTAATTCGTCCCCGAACTTATTCGACCCCAACTTTTTTTGGGTACGAAAATATTTGGGGACGAATCTTGTTTACATACTTATTCGTCCCCAAACTTATTCGACCCCAACTTTTTTTGGGTACGAAAATATTTGGGGACGAATCTTGTTTACATACTTATTCGTCCCAGAACTTATTCGACCCCAACTTTTTTGTGTACGAAAATATTTGGGGACGAATCTTGTTTACATACTTATTCGTCCCCAAACTTATTCGACCCCAACTTTTTTTGGGTACGAAAATATTTGGGGACGAATCTTGTTTACATTTTGATTCGTCCCCGAACTAATTCGACCCCTTCTTTTTTTGGGTACGAAAATATTCGGGGACGAATCTTGTTGACATTTTGATTCGTCCCCGAACTTATTCGACCCCAACTTTTTTTGGGTACGAAAATATTTGGGGACGAATCTCGTTTACATTTTGATTCGTCCCCGAACTTATTCGACCCCAACTTTTTTGGGTACGAAAATATTTGGGGACGAATCTTGTTTACATACTTATTCGTCCCCAAACTTATTCGACCCCAACTTTTTTTGGGTACGAAAATATTTGGGGACGAATCTTGTTTACATTTTGATTCGTCCCCGAACTAATTCGACCCCTTCTTTTTTTGGGTACGAAAATATTCGGGGACGAATCTTGTTGACATTTTGATTCGTCCCCGAACTTATTCGACACCAACTTTTTTTGGGTACGAAAATATTTGGGGACGAATCTCGTTTACATTTTGATTCGTCCCCGAACTTATTCGACCCCAACTTTTTTGGGTACGAAAATATTTGGGGACGAATCTTGTTTACAATTTGATTCGTCCCCGAACTTATTCGACCCCAACTTTTTTTGGGTACAAAAATATTTGGGTACGAATCTTGTTTACATATTTATTCGTCCCCGAACCTGTTCGACCCCAACTTTTTTTGGGGTACGAAAATATTTGGGGACGAATCTTGTTTACATTTTGATTCGTCCCCGAACTTATTCGACCCCAACTTTTTTTGGGTACGAATCTTGTTTTTATTTTGAAACGTCCCCAGACCATTTTGACCCTAACTTTTTTAGGGAAGAAAAAAGTTGGATTCGAAATCACTCAGGGATAATTCATGTGGTAAACAACGATTTGTCAATGATATTTTCGTAACAAGAAAAATGTTGAGTTCGAAATTATTATTGAACGAATCCTGTTTGATTTATTTGATGAATAATAAAACAACAACACAATTTAATGAATTTACATGGACAACAAACATCTCAAGGACAAACGGTCCGAGATGACTTGTTAAACAACCAGACCAAAGTATATCAAGTACATGAAATTGGACAACAAACATCTCAAGGGCAAAAAGTCAGAGATGACTTGTTAAATTTCAGCAGGACACGCGTATATGGACAACAAACATCTCTAGGACAAAAAGTCCGAGATGACTTGTTAAATTTCAGCAGGACACGCGTATATGGACAACAAACATCTCAAGGACAAAAAGTCCGAGATGACTTGTTAAATTTCAGCAGGACACGCGTATATGGACAACAAACATCTCTAGGACAAAAAGTCCGAGATGACTTGTTAAATTTCAGCAGGACACGCGTATATGGACAACAAACATCTCTAGGACAAAAAGTCCGAGATGACTTGTTAAATTTCAGCAGGACACGCGTATATGGACAACAAACATCTCAAGGACAAAAAGTCCGAGATGACTTGTTAAATTTCAGCAGGACACGCGTATATGGACAACAAGTATCTCAAGGACAAAAAGTCCGAAACGATTTGTTCGAAAAAAATTGGACCGAATGTACATAAAACTCATTGGGTGGATTCTTCTACTGCAGAGATCAATAGTTGTACATTCATCATCTTGGCATTCTTGATAAGAACTTCCGTTTATAACAATCTGAAAAAAACAAAAACAAGAAACATTAACTGAAGTGTGATATTTTGACGGACTATACTAAATTATTTTTTTTAAGCACAGATTACTGTATCAAAACATTATACAAATTTTCTTTACAATCAACGTTGATTTTGTTTAGTCCAATTAAAAAGCATATTCAACACATCAACCAAAGAAAGTTTTTTAACTACCCATTGTAATTACATGCATTACAAGTAAGTTCAAAGAGAAATGTAAAATCATCCTTCTTAACAGTGCTGAGTATGGTAACTAACTACAAAAAGTTCTGATTTATTTATAATTATATCATGCTTAAACAGATATGATGTATTAAACTTGCAATCCTCAGTGAACATTCAACTTCTTTTCTTTGGACTGAACAAATTCAATGCTGATGTTGGGATTTAAACCAGGCCTATGATTTTGATACAACACCTTCTGTGAATTCAAATGACAAAGTCTAAATCTTAGTCATAATAATTGCTACACATGTATGAGTAACTAGATTTAATCTTGAAAAAAGTCATGCATAAATACTATGCATAGTAGATCTATAACTAATCATTTCATTTTTTTATTGAATGTATGTGAAAACAGCAGTAAAGTCAGCAGTACAGTATAGCAGTAAACCTTCACTGCTACAAATACAAGTATCTTATATCTCCTTATCTTCTGTCAGTTAAATGTAGATATGTTCTTGATTTTCATGTATAACATTAAAGCTGACAGTAACATTCAAAACAGTACCTTAAATTTACATTATGATTATATCGTTTCTTCGAATTTGATTTATATGACTAATGTATTCAATATTTCAACTTGACTATCGTCATCGCCGTCAGAAAATCTTTAACATATTCAGGATCAGTTATATGGAATGAAATTCCTCTTAACATTCGACTCGCGAAAAGTTTAACATCATTCAAAAATCAATACCTTAAATGGAAATCTCACTAAATGAAAAATGGTCTTTGTCCACAGTTAATATTCACTCTCTTTTATTTCAGGCTTGTTCTTCCTTACTTATCATCTTTCATTTTGTTAATTTATCATGTTTTTCACTATGTAAATATTGTAAATAACTTGTAGATGTTTTATAAGAGGTCCACATGGAAGATTGGATTTATCCAAATGTGTAGCCTCATTAAATAAAGGCTTTATTATTATTATTATTATTATTATTATTATTATAACCATAACCATAACCATTATTATTGAAAGTTGGAGCAATACAACTACAAATGTATCATTTTTAAAAGTTTTACAGCTGTACTGTTGACATTTTTAGCAGAAAAGTTTTACTGCTGAACTACAAACTTTGTAGCAGTAAAGTTACTGAAGTTACTGCTGACTTCACATACTCTTCTACTATTCATCTTTATTACATTACACAATGTATATTTAATTATAGTAAAGAAATTAGCCACTAATTGTACTGGGGTACAAAAACTAGTATTATACATTATGTGTACAATTCCAACCAAAAGTTTGGAGACAAATGAAATTTACAACTAAAATTCTTTAATTTCATTTTGTAGAAACATTATTTTTTAACTACATTTTGAATGATTGTTGATAAAATGAAAACAAATTTATAAATGCATCACATAATAAAAAATTCGCATTCATATGAATCAGCATCTGACCTTACAAAGCCTCCAAAACTTAGTAATGTTGTTTCCTATAAACAAAGTTTCATATCACCATAACCATATCTAAAACATTTTAAAATAAACAATTTTCAAATTTTCAATAAAAGCTATATAGAGCCTTCAGAGTTAAATGTCTCCAAACATTTGGTTGCCACTATATATACACTGTATAACATATACTGTCTTTGACTTCAAACCCTTTAGATCCCAATTAGGGACTTTAGTCAGTTATCTTTCCCTGATAAAATCTGAAGCAATCCAATTGGTAAGTAGGTCCTTTCAGTTGGCGGTATGACTAAACAGCGAATATGACTCATATTCGCGAATATGAGATAAAGTGCGAATATGATTTTTATTTTTCAAATAACTCTTTATGTATACAATTATTTATATTGAATTTATTTCCCAACATTTAATATGTTGATTATCTCCTGAAAATTAAAAAATCTACTGTTAAAATGATGATTTTATTGAAGTTTTAGCAGTTTTCAAGTCATATTCGATAGGATACGTTGATAATAACAATGCGAATATGAATGTTTTTTGGACATTTTTGCTTAGAACTTATGGGATAATTAATTAATTTATTATTACATAAAGTCATATATGAAACTATGACTGTAATTAGAAAATAATAGGAAACTGCGTGAGTTTGTGATTTATCGTAGTTTGAAGGCATATTAGCTATGTAAATCTCATATTCGCTCAGTTTCTAAAAATAGATCGTTCTTCACGACGAATATGACTTTTAAAATATTAGGTTAAGATTTAATAACTTCAAAATATTTTATTTCAAAAAGGTTTTTGTGCTAGATTATCTAATAAATAAGATTTTTTGTTTAAGAAGGGTACATGTAGTTGAATTCTTTAAGTAAACTCGTCATAAAATCTCATATTCGCTCAGTTTCTAAAAATAGATCATATTCGCTCAGCGTTCTCCTACCAGCGCATATGACTTTTAGTATTAATTAGTAAAATTAGATTATATTTGCTTAGTGTTCTTCTACAATCGGATATGACTTTTAGCTAAGTCTTGATAATGGGGCTTTAATTATCATGGAATTGAAAGTTTTATTAATGGAAATTTCATGCTGAAATATTGCACGTTCTGCCATTGTCCCACAACAGACACTTCATTATACTATTTTGATAAAGATATATATATAATCTATGTAAATGAATATTTTTATGAACAAACCTAAAGATGTGTACATGTTTAGTGAAGAAAACATGATTAAAAACACATTAGCACGCAATTAGACATGTAACGTTTGATGAAACTGACATTATCGTCTCCATATAGTAACCGCCTATACTGTCGGCATTTGAAAATTGTGTAAGTTAAGGGTGTCACCAATAGAATGTAAAGAATTATGCTATTACAAAATTATCACGTTTTACAAACTGACAAAAACAGTTTCATAAAATTACAATAGTTTATACAGTAAAGGAACCGCATTCATAGTCTTAAATGTTATTTATTGAAGGTTGTTGTTTTTATAATTATTGTTTATTTATAAAACAAAAGACATCAAAGTTTGAAAGTGATAATGATGATAATATTACAAATTTAATGTGTTCTCAACTTTTTCATTATGTCTTTTTTATTTCTATTTTATGCTGAAATATTCAATGTAAAACGGTGCACGAATGCAAATACAGTTGAGTTCACACTAAAGTTTACACCCTAGTGCACTTGGAGTGCACTTCATCCACACCTGAAGTGCACTTGAAGTGCACTTTGAGGTGCAGTTTAGTTCAGCCAATTTATTGAATTAATATTTACGTTTATAAAACCTGGTAAACAGTTAAAACATATATTTCAACTCTTATATTAAGACTAAAACACGAAATTATTCATAAAGCTAAAAGTCATATTCGCTGGTTGAAGAACGCTGAGCGAATATGATCTATTTTTAGTAACTCAGCGAATATGAGATTTTTCTAATATGTTTAACTTAAATTACTAGCAATATTAAACAAAATATTATGGTTTTTGAATAAATGTTCCAAACTTGTACATATATTTTATCTCTTAAAATCTTAAACTTAAACATAAAATTCATATTCACAAAGCTAAAAGTCATATTCGCTGGTAGAAGAATGTTGAGCGAATATCTATTAATAGTAACTCAGCGAACATGAGATTTTCTGTAATGTTTTACTTAAATTTCTAGCAATATTAAACAAAATATAATGATTATTAAATAATTTTCTTAACTTGAACATATATTTTAACTCTTTTATACTTAAACTTAAACACAACATTCATATTCACAAAGCTAAAAGTCATATTCGCTGGTTGAAGAACGCTGAGCCAATATGATCTATTTTTAGTAACTCAGAGAATATGAGATTTGATGATCATAATGTTTTAATTAATTTACGAGCAATATGAAACAGAATAAAAATATTAATTATTATTTATCAAATATTGTAGCAAATATACTTTTTTGAATAGTAAATTGTTCAACTTGAACATATATTTTCAATTTGTAATCTTTAACAATGACAAAGAAGTCATATTCGCTTAGATTGTAAGGCGAATATGACTCAATTAATATATAATCCTGGATAAAAACTTTATTTCTTTACAAAAAATCATTTTAAAAGTTAAACTAATACTAAATAACTTTATTCTAAGTAAATACACAATATTTGGTCGAAATGACGAGTATATTTAGAGTTACAGTAGAACTTGGTTGTAACATACTCGGTTGTGACATACACTCGGTTATAACATACCACTTTTCCTGGCCCAATTTTCATATTTTATATATAACATACTTAGTATGCTATATGGATATAACATACACTCGGTTATAACATACCATTTTTCCTGGCCCAATTTTCATATTTTGTATATAACATACTTAGTATGCTATATGGATATAACATACACTCGGTTATAACATACCATTTTTCCTGACCCAATTTTCATATTTTGTATATAACATACTTAGTATGCTATATGGATATAACATACCTTGGTTATAACATACCTTTTTTCTTTGGCCCAGCGAGTATGCTATATCCAAGTTTTACTGTATTTGAAAAATAAAAGTCATATTCGCACTTTATCTCATATTCGCGAATATGACTCATATTCGCTGTTAAGTCATACCCTTCAGTTGGAATCCTTGGATTTTATTGTTGAATTCCTAAGTAAGGATAACAAAATATTTCATCTAATATCTTTCTTGGTAATGAAGATATTAACAGAAGTGATAAAATTTAGATAGTTTTTTACCTTACAAATACTTATCTCAAATTCCAAACAAATTAAATGATTTACAAAAAAGTTATTAATGATTATTTTTTGGCAATTTTCTATTGATAAGTAAGTGATCCAACTAATAGAACCTACCTATTTAAATAGTATACAAGGGGAAATCACTGTCTAAAGTCTCTTATTGTATAATACTAGATCAGGACAACTCAACACAAAGGAACTTATGCCATCCATAGGAACAACTCAACCTGAAGACAATTCAACCCCAGAACATCTCAACATGTATCTAATATGATTATTATTTGATTTAAAAAATGATAATTTTAAATTAAAAATGATAATTTTAAATTAACAAGAGCTCCGCTGGGCGGGGCATTATACGCCCGTGTGCAGTCCATGCTGTGTTCTATCTCATATGAAGTCCCTGTGACCTTGACCAATGACCTTGGGATCTCAAAATAGGTCCCATCCTTAACTGGAGGGCTATCCAAAGCAAAGATTTTGAGAACCTAGGTACAGCCAAAGTTGAGTTATCACCGACACAAAGTTTTCCCATACAAACTTCCAGTGATCTTGACCCTGGGGCCTCAGAACCAAAAGTTCTCGCCCTTGACCCAAAGAGTATTGATACATAAAATTTGGTGATCTTAGGTAAAGTTGGTTGTTGGACAAGGTTTTTCCTCATGATTTTTCTAGTGACTTTGACCTTTAACCCAGGGACCTAAAACCAAAGGGGCATATGCTAGACATTAAGGCTCCCCTTAAATAAAATTTGGAAAACCTACAATGTAGGTACAATCATTATTGAGTTACTGTCCCGAAAATGTTTCAATATGAATTAAGTCCCTGTGACCTTGACTTTTGACCCTGGGGTCTCCAAATCAAAAGAGAACATCCAATACCAAAGAGCTATCAACACATTACATATTAAGTTATTGTCTGGACAAGGATTGTCCACATGATGCCCCTGTGACCTCAATCTTTGACCCAGTTTTGACCCAAAACCAATTGGGAACATCCTTGACACATGGGCTACCCTCACATAAAATTTGGTGAACTAAATTCATGTTACTTATTAAATATAGCATTATTTCCATGGTTTGCCATTTTGACTTTGTTAACATATTGATTGAACATTTGAAGTCACTGCTTGGTAATTTGATATCTTCTGGATGATGGTTTAAACTTGACCTAGGGGCCCCAAAACCAATAGGGAACATTCTTGACACATGGGCAACTCTCACATGAAATTTGGTGAACTTAGGTGCAGTCATTGTTGATTTACTACACGGACAATGTTTTTCAATATGATGCCCCTGTGACCTTGACCTTTGACCCAGGGGCCCCAAAACCAATAGGACATAACCATGACACAAGGGCTACCCTGACATAGAATTTGATGAACCTAGGTACATTGGTTGTTCAGTTATTGTCTGGACAAGTGTTTCATTGTTTGCCATTTTGACTTTATTAACATATTGATAGAACATTTGAAGTCACTGCTTGGTAATTTGATATCTTCTGGTTGAAGGTTTAAACTTGACCCTGTTTCCCAAAAACTGATAAGACACATCCTTGACACATGGGCTACTCTCACATGAAATTTGGTGAACTCAGGTGCAGTCATTAGTGAGTTATTACCCGGACAATGTTTTTCAATATGATGCCCCTGTGACCTTGACCTTTGACCCAGGGGCCCCAAAACCAATAGGGCATAACTTTGACACATGGGCTACTCTCACATAAAATTTAGTTAACCTAGGTACATTGGTGGTTCAGTTATTGTCTGGACAAGGTTTTTCCATATGATGTCTTTGTGACCTTGACCTTTGACCCAGGGGCCCAGAAACCTATTGGGAACATCCTTGACACAAGGGCTACATTCACATAAAATTTTGTGAACTCAGGTACAGTCGTTGATGAGTTATTGTCCAAACAAGGTTTTTCAATATGATGCCCCTGTGACCTTGACCTTTGACCCAGGAGCCCCAAAACCAATAGGGCATAACCTATACCCAAGGGCTACCCTCACATAAAATTTGGAGAACCTAGGTACATTGGTGGTTCAGTTATTGTCTGGACAAGTGTTTCATTGTTTGCCATTTTGACTTTATAAACATATTGATAGAACATTTGAAGTCACAGCTTGGTAATTTGATATCTTCTGGTTTAAGATTTAAATTTAACCCTGTTTTCCCAAAACTGATAAGGTACATCCTTGACACATGGGCTACTCTCACATGAAATTTGGTGAACCTAGGTACAGTCATTAGTGAGTTATTACCCGGACAATGTTTTTCAATTTGATGCCACTGTGACCTTGACCTTTGACCCAGGGGCCCCAAAATCAATAGTGCATATCCTTGACACATGGGCTACTCTCACATGAAATTTGGTGAACCTAGGTACATTGGTGTTTCATTTATTGTCCGGACAAAGTTTTTCCATATAATGCCCCTGTGACCTTGACCTTTGAACCTGGGGCCCCATAAACCTATAGGGCGCATCTTTGACACATGGGCTACTCTTACATAAAATTTGGTGAACCTAGGTACAGGCGTTGTTGAGTTATGGTCCGGACAAGGTTTTTCAATTTGATGTCCCTGTGACCTTGACCTTTGACCCAGGGGCCCCAAAATCGATTGGGAACATCCTTGACACATGGGCTTCTCTCACATAAAATTTGGTGATCCTAGGTAGATTGGTTGTTAAGTTATTGTCAGGACAAGTTTTTTTCCCATATGATGCCACTGTGACCTTGACCTTTGACGCAGGGGCCCCAAAACCGATAGGGAACATCTTTGACACATGGGCTACTCTTACATTAAATTTGGTGAACTTAGGTACATTGGTGGTTCAGATATTGTCCGGACAAGTTTTACCTATTTTAAGTCCCAGTGACCTTGACCTTTAACCCTGGGGTCTCAAAATCAATAGGGAACCTCCTCCACCCAAGGGCTATCAACACATAAAATTTGAGGAACCTAGGTTCATCCTTTCTTGAGTTATCATCCGGACAAGCAATTGTCCACGGACGGACAGACGGACAGACGGACAACAGCATAACATAATACGACCGTTTTTTCAAAACGGGCGTATAAAAATGATAATTTAAATGCTACTCTCACTTTTTAACAACTATATAGATATGAAATAATCATTCATTTTATTCCTTAATATCTTTCATACACGATAAACTTAAAAATAATATATGATATAGGATGAGTTGTCCACATGTAATAAAGCAGTCTCTACTTCGGGTTGAGTTTTCCATGGTTGGAGTTGTACCTGACCTTGACATAACAGTGATAACACATATTCCATATAATTTAAATCAAGGAATATAAGTACCTGCTCTGTATAGTTGAAAGTTCTGGTGATGGAGGTCTGTAGAGTAGAGATCCTTAGTTTCATTGTCATCATAACCATTCATAACATAACTAAATACATTCTAGTGCTGAAATAAGAAAGGGAGATAACCATTCATAACTTAACTAAATACATTCCAAACTCCCCACAGCGGTTATTTCCCTTTATTAAATCAATAGCAAAGCGTGACGAACAAGCACTGTGAGGAGTTTGTGGTTAACGTAGCAAAGCGTGACGTAAGCACTGTGAGGAGTTTGTGGTTAAAGTAGCTAAGTGTGACATAAGCACTGTGAGGAGTTTGTGGTTAAAGTAGCAAAGCGTGACGTAAGCACTGTGAGGAGTTTGTGGTTAAAGTAGCTAAGTGTGACATAAGCACTGTGAGGAGTTTGAATACATACTAGTTCTGAAATAACCAAGGGAGATAACTATCAATATAATGAAAAACATAAGTGGGCATTATTTAAATGTTCAAATTTATTCCACTGTCAGTGGAGCATAAATTAACTCATCGTCGGTAACCCACGGTACTCATACATTTTGAATACCGTGGGCAAATCAACTAGCGAAATCGGCTCTATCGAAATTACGACATGAATATTCATGTACAAAATTCGACCAATCAAATCCATTCTTACAAAAAAATTTTATTCTCCGCAAAGAAGAGCTCATTATTTTCGTTTACAACGCGTCTGGGGAAAAAGCCGAACAGTTTCGAATGACAAAATGGCAGCCTCCTCATCCGACGCCGCTAAAACATGCTGTATGTGTTTTGGGCCAGTTAAGGGTCGCACATACAAAAGCGTCACTTCAGACGTCAGTAAACAACAATGGGGGCCAATATTTACGCAACTTGGTGCCAAACTAAACGGCTATTTGTGTAATTTTTGTGTAAACAACTTAACAAGTTGAACAGAGTGTGTCGTCTTGAAGACGAATCGAAAACGAAACTGCAACAAATCCTTGAAAAGGAGAAGCTTTTGAGTATTCTCAGTGATATGTCGGGAGTTTAACAGTCCAGAACTGATTTTGAGCTAACTTCCAAACTACATGTACCTGCTACGACTCCTAAAGGTAAATATTTGCTAATTTAAGTTTTAGTTAACTAACATGAAGTACAGTACACATGTGCAAAATTATTCAATAACATAGTCATAGCCTTAGTCACAGCAGCCTGTTTAATAACTGCATCTCGCCATCAGGTGTCACTTGTACTGAAAGGGATTTCATGTTGTGAAGTAAATCAAGGATCCTATACAAGGATCCTATATAAGTCCTTGTACAATTTAAGTTGACAATGCTCATGTTTAAATAAAACAATAATGATGGAATAAAATGATTTTGATGTCTTGGAAGTTGGAGTCTGGTATTGAAATGATTCAGTCGTTTTGTGTCTGCTTATGGCTTCAAAGGTCCCAGGTTCAATCCTAGATTGGACCAAGGCTTTTTATTAGGTTAGAAAAAGTGATCAACAAAAAATAACCTAGTCTAGTTTCTGGGAATGCACTTGTCATGGCACTAACCTGTTCACATTATAGGAATATGTAAGCGGCCGGATAGCTCAGTCGGGAGAGCACTCGCCCTGTAAGCGAGAGGTCCTGGGTTCGAGTCCCGGTCAGGCTGAATGTTTTTCTTTCCCTGTGACATTTGGCGCCCAACGTGGGACCGTGACAGTTACTTGGTCAGTTGAGAAACACTTGTAATAAAATAAATGCTTCTTAAGCGGCCTGGAATTCTGAAATTCGAGACGAATTTCCAGTTCGTGGGGGAGTATGTCACGGCACTTACCTGTTCACTTTATGGGAAGAAGGATATGTAAGCGGCCGGATAGCTCAGCCAGGAGAGCACTCGCCCTGTAAGCGAGGGGTCCTGGGTTCGTGTCCCGGTCAGGCTGCATATTTTTCTTACCCTGTGACACACTCTTAGTCTTAGATAGTCCCTTTGACATTCAAGCTCCAAGAATTAGATGACAAATTCCTTTAAGGATGGGGTTTATAAAGCTGATGTATGAAAAGGCACTTGTACTCTTTTGCTTTAAAGCTAGCTTTTTATGGCAACATGATACAGTGTCCAATGGGTTCAATCCCATTTTGTGCTATTTTTATGAGATTACAATGTATTACTAGGCAGTCATTCACTAAAACAGTCTACAGTTGAGCTGATTTAGTGATTACTGAGGATTGTCAAAGTATTCTTGGTAATTTTTGGTAATTACAATGTCATTATTTGGTCTCATGTTTATATAAGAATGAGTGTAGCATTAACAGTCTTATACTAAGGCCTCTTACTTATGTATTTCTATTTCTATTATAATTGAGTGAATCATTATTGTACAAGTTTGATTTAATGTAAGCAAAATCTGAATATTTTCTGCTCCTATTTACAGAAAGCAAGAAGCGTCCTCTTCATGTGGCTTTGACACCAAATACTGTTACCCCTAAGAGTAAAAGAGGGTTATTTGTCACTCCAAGAAAGAATGTTACTGTAACACCAAAAGTATTGAAACAGAAATCAATTGTTGAAGATAAAAGCACGCAGACCAAAACTATTAGTTCAGATTATGTAGTTAAGGTATGTTCTACTTAATTGTTCTGTTCTTCTTTAAGTCAATTATATTTTATTACATGATCCATTAGTGTCCTAAATGGAGATGTATGTCCAGTAATTTTCTAAAGAAAATATATTTGCAGTTCTTATAAATAAGTACAGACAGTGGTTAGTATGCTCGACTTTAAAACGGCCAATCAGGTTTGATTAGCATTAATGGTTAGTCAATTTTAAATGCATTATTAAGTAAACAAGTACATGTGAAGAGAAGTGCATGCTATCTGGCGAAGTAAACTGGATCCTGTAAAAATATATATGTTTAGCATAAATGTTTCAGCATAAAACCATACAAAAAGTAAATTATCCCTCCATTAAGGAAAATCAATATTTAATACCATTTTTTTATGGAAATGTATAACCTGCCACAGCAAGGAATTGAGCCAGGAATGTCCAGATAGGTAATTTTCTGCTCTACTAATGCAAAATGTATCATTCTTCTGATTTCAGGTTATGGTAAAATCTGTTCCAAAAGAAACATACATATATTGTACATGACACACTGCAACAGAAGTTAATTAAAGTCCTTATACACAAAGGAACTGAGTCTGCATTTTGTAAACACTTGTCTAAGAAGTGTGCATACAGGGCAGCCATGACAGAAGTGGTCCAAAGACAGATCATAAAAGAACTGCAGGAGATAGTGAAGAGAAGATAAACAATTTTAAGATGTTCTAACAATGAAACTCTATTTGATTTTGACTGGAATTCAACTCACAGTTTACTTGAGAAAAATATGCCAACATTATTGTCTAAATTTATGAAAAGGTTGTCATCAAACATGGAACTTTACATGTGTGTAAGAAAAATATGCGTTAACATTTCATACCATTGTTAAGTTTAGTGTTTTTAAGTGGGACTGCATAACGCCAGTAAAAGGCCATTTTTGAAGTGCATATTCTAACATTTCTCAGTGATCTGAAAAGATAGACTAACAAAATTTTCTGGACATCAAAACATCTTATATTTTTATACAGAGAACAACTAGTTGCTATATTTTGGACTAATAACATATGACATTAAAAAAGGCCCTCTTTCCCCGAATACCTTGTTTTAGCCGATACTATAGTCATTTTTAAAGTTTTAATAGGGTTCGAACACCTATAGAGCCTTAACTTTTATTTATAATGTTTATGTTAACTGTGATAGTTTCTTCATACTGCAATCATTAAATTGAAAGTAAATTTTATCATCATGCTTTTGTCAAATACACAGGTGACAGTCTCAAATTTTCCTTATTATAGTATGTATATATATATATACTATAATAAGGAATACTAATACTACAATAAGGAAAATTTGAGTTTGTCACCTGTGGTAAAATATTCCTTCGCTCTCTTTTATTAAACAATGCAAACAAATTTTCGAGAAACAAAAGCATCATTTAGTCAGCTTGACAAGTACGCAAACACTCAAATGCTTCAAATGGCTTTTGACATAATTTCAATTTCACACTCATAAGAAATTCCCCCTAACATAATACATAAAGCAAATTGCAATTTTGATATTTAACCCTTTACTGGTTGCGACATGTGTGAAAAGTAGCCATTTTTTCACCATTACGCGCAAGGGCTATTTCATGATGCTCTAGTTTCATTACTAATAATCATACAGATATGCAACTTGGCCAAGTTATTAAACGGCAAAAAATGCAATTTTCGCTCTTTTTCCACCCCACATTTGCACTTCAAACTGTAACATTTTCCAAAATTGAGGTCTAGAGTGCCAGGTCTTTTCAGATACTGAAAACATGTTTTCTTATCAGCATTTGGCGCCATTTCTCTTCACTCAATGACCCCGATTTTTTTCTGTTTTCTGTCTGGTTTTTTTCTGTCCTAAAGACAAATTCACTTATTCCAGTTAAAAAACTCCATTTTCAAGGCTGTGGCAGCCATTTTGGAGGGGGGTCTAGACACGTAAAAATGCGGGATTGAGCGGTGAAGGGTTAAGCACTGTTGAGCACTTTTAACATGAAGATAGTAAGAACTGAAAATGTTTATATGAATCAGTAGAAGAAAATTCTGTCAAGCATGTTACAGAATATATATATTTCATGAAATGGTACACATGTATTAATTGTATGTTTATATTACGTAATATTGTAATTTTGTATAGGTCGAAGGCCTTTAAACAAATAAATATTTGTCATTGTCATTATTATATTTAAAAGCAAGGTATCTCTCTGTTTATATAGTCCGTAAGTTAGTGTGTACCACACCTTCAAACTTCTTTCAGAATTCTTGTCTTATGAACAGGAAAACATTTTGAAATATGTTACATTATAATATTGAAAATCCTTAACAGTCAACATGACGATTCAACACAATGCCTTGAGTTTAATTAAGATTATAAATACTTCAGTGTTTTTTTTCTTGCCGTGACAGTCATGAGAATGTTTTATAGATTTGTACTGTACAGTGTATTTAGAAGTCATTTGTGATATATGTCATGCTTTTTGGCTATGCAAATGACCAGGGATATAACTATATAATAAACTATGTGTATGCTCTCATTTTATTGTTACATGCATGCCAATTATTTATGGAAGTTCTTTTTTTTAATAGCATCCTGTAATGTCTCTTTCTTGTAGTCTTCTTCACAGATTCATTCCATAACTTTTATATGGCCTATTATTGTCCGGTTTTTTCTCAACTGTCAAAGCTTGAATAATTTCACGGTGATTGAATACATTGTTTTTGTACTGGCGGTCTAATTTTCATTAAAAATATCTTGACAAAAACATATAATACGGCATAAGAAGCTTTACTCAATCATATTACACACTTTCGGTAACTCATGTATGTATTACGACGATAATTTTAACAAACGCATTCACCGTGAAATTATTCATGTTTTGACAGTTGAGAAAAAACGAACAATAAATTGCTTGGTAAATTTGATTTTGCATGCATGCCTTTGTATTGTTGCAATAGATGTTACCCAAAAGTGTTGTTTTTATTCATTCTAATGCATTGCATAATATTTCTGTAACAATACCTTGGTTACTTTTGATTTCTAGATATTGTCCATTTTCTCAACTGCAAACAAATAATATTATTGTGACTTCATGTTCTTTGTCTTATGCTGTTGATATTGTGATAGTGTGTATTTAATCATCATGAAATTATTTAATCTTTGACAGTTGAGAAAAAAATGGGCTATAGGCGGAGTCACACTAATGCACCATATATGTATATTCAAAAGATAAACACAATTTTTATGTTCCATACTTATCACTTTATTTGTTATTACATAGTTCACTATTCATGTAAATGCAAAATGTATTACAACACAAATTACAATTTAACTGTTCACTAAATATTGTAATAAAAATCTCATTAATTAGGCTACAGATGTCTATGAGCTCAATAAAAAACGTGGGTTACATCCAAATGTAAAAACATGGCTTTCATAAAAAGTGTACTTTGAAAAAATACTGTTTTCAACAATTATAAAACGACAGTATTCAGTGGTAAATTATCATATGAAGTAATTTTACTTTTTGTTTGGAAATATAGTTTGCAGTTGTCTTTAACATGCATAATATTGTTACTTTCTTGTACTTAATATCTTTCTATATCATTCTATGTTTTATTTACAAATGTTCTGCTAAAAGAAAAGATAATTGTATTGTCTCTATAAGTAAAATATTTATCACTGTATTTATTGTTTTTGTTCTTTATTTAATGACAATAATACATAATTTAAAAACCAGTATATCATGACTATATAAACCTGTACATGAACAGCAAAATAAATGGAAACAGGTGACTGGTACAGATGCATGTTGAATCCATTAACCTAAGTCATCTAAATATTTTTCAGCATTATTAATTACATTCCAAATTAGTGAAAGTAGATCGAACCTGAAAGTTGAAAGTTATTTGCGAATAAAAATGAAACTAAACTTTGGTTGAAAACTATTGATCAAGCTAAAGCAATATAGTTTATGTAACTATTTATCATAAACAAAAGAATTTGAGCTCTTAAAAAGAACAAATGGTAACATTGTTTAACTAAACCTTTGGAAGCAAAACAGTTTTATTAAGTTATTTTATGTATTAAAACCTTTGGAATCAAAACAGATTCCTTAAGTTATTTCTTGCCTTTCATACAGTATAACCTGCATTAACAGTCACATGCTATCTGTGGTCTACAGCTGTAAGTGGCCAATCAGGCTTCCTCCAAATGAAAATCACCTTTGAACTTTTTCTAAGTAGACTTCTGCTGTATGTGGCCACTGGTTGCCCATTTCCAAACAATGGCCACAGTCAATTAGATTAAGAATTAACCAAGTATCCCCATCATGGTATAATGGTACAGGCCATTGAAAACCCACCAAGTTAAGGCTTTAACCAATCTAATTATATCAACAAAGCGTCATCACATAAAGTAAGACTTCAAGTATACAACTGACAATGTCACTTGAGTTCTTTTCTGAAGATCATTTAATAAAAAAAAACTACACAAATAATTAACTATTTAGATTGAATTGATCAAAGCATTTTTATCAAAACCTTGTTTAAGAGGTAACCAGCAGTAAGTCATTGAGTCATTTCCCCTCACTGGCTGCTTAATGCAGGTTATACAGTATTTATTTGACTTAACAGTTGTATATACATCATATATTCTTAAACAGCAGATAAGAGAACGGTCTTGCACTCTAGAAAATGAATGATTCCAAACTTATGAACAAAAAATGTTTGTAAAACCAATATTTATACTAAAACAAAAATTTTTTTGCTGAAGTCTTGTATGAATATTTTAAACACGGAATGATGATAGCTTAAGTAAACGTCAACAATGGAACATTGACATCAATGCATAGTTATCATAAATGGATATAAATACAGTAAAATCTGCATTAATGGTCACCCAATGCATTGTTATCATAAATGGATATAAATACAGTAAAAACTGCATTAATGGTCACCCAATGCATTGTTATCATAAATGGATATAAATACAGTAAAAACTGCATTAATGGTCACCCAATGCATAGTTATCATAAATGGATATAAATACAGTAAAAACTGCATTAATGGTCACCCAATGCATAGTTATCATAAATGAATATAAATACAGTAAAAACTGCATTAATGGTCACCCAATGCATAGTTATCATAAATGGATATAAATACAGTAAAAACTGCATTAATGGTCACCCAATGCATTGTTATCATAAATGGATATAAATACAGTAAAAACTACATTAATGGTCACCCAATGCATTGTTATCATAAATGGATATAAATACAGTAAAAACTGCATTAATGGTCACCCAATGCATAGTTATCATAAATGGATATAAATACAGTAAAAACTGCATTAATGGTCACCCAATGCATAGTTATCATAAATGGATATAAATACAGTAAAAACTGCATTAATGGTCACCCAATGCATTGTTATCATAAATGGATATAAATACAGTAAAAACTGCATTAATGGTCACCCAATGCATTGTTATCATAAATGGATATAAATACAGTAAAAACTGCATTAATGGTCACCCAATGCATAGTTATCATAAATGGATATAAATACAGTAAAAACTGCATTAATGGTCACCTGCTATCAGTGGTCACCTCATGTAAGTGGCAAGTTTGATTTTCTCCCAACAAAAATCTTTCTAATTCCAGCCTGTAATTAGCGGCCACCTAATGATCTATTCACTGAAAAAATCATTAATTTACCAGTATTAAGCCTAGAGGTCAAAGTTGATGGATTTTGAAATTGAAGTGTGGTAAATGCTGTAAAATTGGCTAAGGCACGTGAAAGCCCACCTAATCGAGTCTTTAAACAGACAAAAGTAATCCACTAGTTGTCTACACATGACATAAGACTTGATTTACAATTAAATTTGACATGTGAACCTTCACTGAAGACCAATAAATAAAGAGATAGTTATTTGTATACCTCATTTTACATGGGTTTTAGTAGTCACCAGCTTCAAGAGGCCAATCAAGTCATGTAAGGTCACTGGTGTTTGAATGCAGGTTAAACAGCAGCTTATCATACAATTTCACTGTAGAGTATGCATGGTATTTACTATCACATTGCAGCATGTGCCAAAGTATTCATAAATAATTGAAAGAAAAAGTTCTGGGTGTGAAATTCTGTATATAAAAACAAGGCTTTCCTTACCATAACTACACGCAAGACAAACATTTAGTAAGAATTGTGAGTCTATCACAACAAATTTACAAGTCCTAATAAACAACTTCAAGTAAATACATAACATGATATCATATGGTGACAATATTTAACAATGAATTTTGAGCACTACCTATGAAAGTATGAAATAGTGCAATTTATTTTTTAAGCTAAATTGGATTATTGTGCACAAAGAAAATGAAAATTTATGTCACTTTTAAGTATGTTGATCTCGATTATTAAGTATGTAAAATACACAACATAGAAGGTTAGTTATTTATTTCTTAAATAATACATTTGATTTGGATTTTAAGTTTAAGAGGTTTTCTCCCCATTTGCACCCAATACAAACATTTTTTCACAATAGAAACTACAGTGCCCTCGAAACGTCCTTGGACAAAATTTTGTTTTTAAGATAAACAAGTTCACATTCACCCATGCAACAAAGAGTCATCTTTGTAAATTCCAAAAATCATATCTAATGTAATGCCATTCTAAAGTTTTTCGAGAAGTTAGTATTCAGAAAACAAAAAATTATTTACACATTATTAAAACTATGTTAACCATTACTGTAAATAAAACTTGTGATATGCATGATTAGATTTCTTTCGTCCAAGAACTTTTGGAGGGCACTGTATTATACCCTTACGTAAGGTTGATTGTATCAAACCAAGTTCAATATCAAAACACACAATATACTATGTAAAAAACAGTTGTCAAGTACACATTCATTAAACAATCATGAATATATCTAGATAAGATTTCTTTACCTTTAATAAAGTTAATGAGGATGAAACGACCCATTTACAGTTAAAGGTCTACGACTTCTTACTCTCATAAATACCAATTTTAACAAGTTGATAAATGCTACTCAACTCATGTTAATTTTTTTAACATACATAATTTTTAATGCGTTCAGGATTTAATGTGGATCTAAGCTTTCTGATTTGCAACTAAATCTCTCGAGCCAGATGAGTCTTTCTAAGCATTATTCCAAACTCAGATATGACAAAAAGTGGAAACAGAACTCATAATTAGAAAATGCTAAACA